>OY720374.1:0-2400000 GCA_963082945.1 Cerastis leucographa | reverse complement strand
AAGCTCAATTTTTTAAAGGTCAATAGGAACTTACCTGATTCTCGGCGGTTCTTACAACATACCACCACGGCTTGTAATCCATGAAGAGGAAGGCAGAGAGAGTTAACAGTACACCTACAAACAATAGGGATGGTGACTCATTTTTTTTTTATTTGTCTACGGGTAGATTATTAAAAAGTATTTGACATGTATTTTTTCTTTTTTCACGTAATCGTAAAATTACGGAGATATTTTGAGTTGAAATGGCGCATGACGTCACGGCTTAGTACATTTTATACATAGTTCTGACGTAGTTAGCCCCCACTCTCCAACTTTAATGCGTTTTAATTAAGTATTTTTTTGTTATCTTGATAAAACAAAAAATACGTATCTAATATTTTTGTATTACCTGATTGACGGACAAAATAGAAATTCGTTTTCTTTACCCAGTCATCATCCCTATTCACCAGTTACATGGGAACTCCCAATTAGGTACATGGGACTATGTTTAGGTCCCATCTAATAGGGGGCGAGCCTATTGCCATCAGCCGCAAACAAATCCAGACTCCGTGGCTGTTGCGGAAAAATCCTTGATGCAAAAACCGAATAACACTGCTGTGCCCGGGAATCGAACCCAAGACATGAGGTATTGGGTTCAATTCCCGTGTCGGTTCATTAGTCCCGCTAGTAGTTCTAATAATATATAGTAAACCTGTTTGTTGAGTCCCTTTTAGTTATTTATGCGTATGAGGTGCAGCAGTACCGATGGCAGAAACGCTAAAAAGGCACAGGAGGAGTTTTGTAAATAATATTATAAAGTTTCTGATAGGTAGATAAATATTGTTAGTCTTTTAGATTTAAGTCGGTGATTATGATTGGAGATTCAAATCCGTCCTGACCTGAATTATAATTGGGAAATATGTAAATTTTATAGATTTTTTTGTAAGTAACATTTTTAAGACTATTTTAAGACACTGACCAGAGCAATAATGGTCTTTGTACAGTCAGCGGCAAAAATATCGAGACGAACAGACCGTTCAAGATTAAGTATGTGAATATAAAAGAATTTGGTCCCCTGTGCTAGTCCGTATTACCTTAATATAAGTAATACTTGTTCCTATCATGTTGACCAGTCTTCCTCCCGATAATCTTGACCCAGACGTAACATACCACCGCTCTATGTTATATAAATATGTGGAACGGTTTGTTTGTGTAATTTGAGAATATACAGTGATCTGAATAAAAAATGTATTGTTTTATTTTTAATCATTTCCATGTACAGATGTGCTTGCTCCTCGTGATGAAAGGAGTAAACAGATTTATACATTAAAAAAGTAATTAGGGGAAAATGAATTTAATAAATGATGAAATGAAAAATACAATAAATTAGTACAAAAGTGAAGGGCAGGTTAACCGAGAACGTTTTAAATATCTCCGCAAATCTCTGAGTGTGATAGTAACTGAAGACAAACTTGCAGTCGTAGAAAGCTGGCTTGATTAAGATGAGCTTGACCACGACGAACTTGATGCAGGGCGATTTGGTAGGACCCACTAGCAGACACGTACCGCCCAATGCCAGGCTCGTCAGCTCGAAGAGCAGCTTCCAGCAGACAGGTAATGAGCCCCAGTGCTAGGCTCGTCAGTTCGCAAAGCAGCTTCCAGCAGACAGTTAGCAACAGCCACGGCAGCACTAAACGAAGGCCGCTCTTTGTATAGCTCATGAATCTAGAACAATCTGTCAAATTTCTTTAACAGATTTCAAATTTAACGTTAAAGAATTAGGGTTCAAAGTTGTTTCGGAAAATTTGACAGTTTCGGGTACCTTGATGTTCTGGCGTATGTTACTCAGTAAAAAAGAGTCTTATATTATACCAACATAAAACCGCTAATGTAAAGGATTTCGAAGCACAGTAAATAAAACACCGCGATTATAATACAAGCGTTTTATTCATATTTACAAAGTAAACAGACACCACAGATATACAGATAACAAAATATTATTTACATACAGACAACAGTACAAATTGTACATGATTATATTTTTCTACGACTTCTGTTATTTACATGGCGGACTGTTTCTAAACAATTCATTAAAACTCAAAATTGTTTATTTGTGATAATATCAACCGAGGTCCCGGCTGTCTGGTAGTCGATTCAACTTGATGTCATAAGTTCGAAACAGCGCGACGAGTAAATAACATAAAAGTCTTGTATTTTTTTCTTAAGAAGTCATATTGGCACATGACCTTGGGAGGACCATCTCTTTGCCGAAGAAAATAAAATCCAATACAAGCGATTCCTAACCTTGATATTATAATAAACTGCGTCCACTTTTACGTCATTCTCCCTTGATCCCGTCCTAGGTTTATCAACTCTACAAGTGTGCCTTTTGATGAAATATAATGTGACACAGCCATCTATTCCAAGATTTCGTGACCGTAGAGAAGTCACAAATGTGAACGCAGCTTTTTAACCTTTTGAACGCCAGAGCATAAACGCATGCGCGTGCCCTCCGCGCCAAGCCACAAATTCACCGCAAATACTTACAAATAAAAAAAGGGATTTCAAAAGTGTTATTAACGTATTTCTTGATAAGTCATGTCATATTTAAGATATATGGATCACATTTTAAAGATATATAAATAAACACACACAATAGTAATGATTTAAATTGATTATTTCGTGCTAATGTGCATTACATTTTTTGTCACACATTTGTGTCGTTGGCGTACAGGGCACGCGCTTGATTGTCACGTATATGTGACAGTGGCGTTCAAAAGGTTAAAATAAGAACCAATCAACAGCAGATTGATAAAAAAAACAACTACAAAATTCAAAAGGTGCATGTTTAACCAAGTCTAAAAAAGTAATAATAAAATATTTATTCTTTTCAATCTCAAACATGAGTGCTGTTTCTTCGAGCAGTGAATTTGTTCTCACATGACTAGTCCCAGTTATGCAAAAACATAGCAACCCAGCAATTTTCGATCAAGCTATATTATTTATATTTTTTTTCCAATAAGGACGTACCAACCAACCTGTACAGCTCGTGTGGGTTGGTATATTTTCGCATAACTGGGTTCACCTAGTCTAGATAAAAGAAAAGAAAATAAAAAAAAATGTTTTAAAAATAAAATCTTGAAATACACAGCCTTAAATAATCTTCTAGACGTATATTATTGTTATATTTTCACAGTGCATCTACGAAATCAACAGTTAGAAAATTGAAAACGCGTCAAGTCGTTACCACACATTGTCGAATAGTCCTAGTGAACGCTGAGCCGACTGCCCAGTGAACGGTATGTCAATTGTTGATGTGGTGTACGATGGCCTTAAAGTACTTAAAGTACATAGTTGCACAATGAAAACATTTACGTGCCACACGCTTATTAAACTACATTAAAATTGTCTACTAAAATAATGTCAAATAAAATTATTTTATTTCAATTTCACTAAATTAACGAAAATAAAATATAGATCCTGTTATTCTTAAAAACGTGAAATATATAAAACGTCAAATATTTGTTGATTATAGTACATGTCTATGTAGCGATAGATTTTAAATTGATTTAAACTTTTGGAACGTTTATAACATGTTTATGAACAGGTATAATGAAGTCAAACTAAAAAGTGCATATTTTATATTATAGTAATAGTACTGTGTAGCTGTTTTAAAAACTTGAACATATTATATCATTACCTATCTAGTTTGAGGCCGAATTATTATAAAAACTTTGATAAAATCACATCTTTTCGTAAATTCATTTAACAATCACAAAACGGTTGCCCAGCAATTTGAACACCGCGGGGACTGTTATACTTCGCTAATCAAATTATCTTTATTCGCAGCGGCGTCATTGCGTTTACTATATATTTTCGTTATCGCCAAGTCTGCTGACAAGTAGCTGCGAAATTTAAATTGCTTTCAAACTTAATGCTAAGCTACCACTATTTCCTTCACAGACATAGCGTTTGACATTACGCGAATATGTGCCACGTAACACTAATGTGTATGCGTGTACAATCAGCGTCAAAAATTCACGTACAAACGGGACGTTAAAAGTGATTAAATCCATAGAGAAAATTAATCTTTATCTCAATTGGATAAGAATAGGGGATAATCCAATATTTTTTTTCTTGGTCCGTCGGGTAGTTTATTGAAAAGTATTTGACACGTATTTTTTCTTTTTTCACGTGGTCATAAAATTACGGAGATATATTGAGTTGAAATGGCGCATGAAGTCACATGTAGGTAAGTTTTATACCTACTTGTGACGTAGTAAGCCTCCACTCTCCAACTTAAATGAGTTTTAACTAAGTAATTTTTTTGATATTTTGATAAAACAAAAAATACGTGTCTAATATTTTTATATTACCTGTCTGACGAACAAAATAGAATGTCGTTTTCTTTACCCAGTCCGGACCCCTATTCTAGTTAGAAAGACGTTTTAGGTATGTTTTAGGCTTGTGGTAATATAGATCATATTGCAAGGTCTGTTCGTCCCGATATTTTTGACGCTGAGTGTACCATTAAAACAGTAATCTTCTACATAGTGTAGATCATTACGGCAACACGGTTTTAAATATCGAAGTCCTTTTTCCTAAAGTCTAAATGATACAAATGTAGTAAATTTTAAATTAGATCCCTGTTAAACAACACAATAAACTAAAGTCGAGACTGTTCTTACTAAGTACTAATTTAATTATTTATTCGCACAACATTTTGTCCGTTTTACAAGATCTATTTGTTAAAGTCATTCTTTGGGGCTATACAAGTAGGGGAAAGGTGTACGAGACGATCCGTTGAGGTGAGATGATCCTTGTTTATTGCAACGAAATTATTAGCGACATCTAGCTGTTTTCATTGGTAAAACGTAGTCCCCGATATTCCCAAGCCACAATAAATCGTAATGGCGTCGTAAGTGACAACTAAATTTTTTGAAAAAATAAACAAAAAAATACGTGACATTGATCTAAGGTAAGGTTGACTTTAAATTTATGCCAAATGTTATCTAGGTAGTCTATTGTGAAGGCTGTTGTATTATTACCTTTGTTTATTGCTCTATTTTGATTTTTTAATGGTGTGGTAATAGTTGAAAAGATATAGATTATGATAACGAACATTTAGTAAAAAAGTTGATGTTGGGGCGAGATGATTATGTTACTGGTGTACAAGATGATCCCTGCGGATCATCTTGTACACCATCTTTAACCATTTGTATGATAATAGATTACGTTTTAATTTATTTATGACATAACAAAATGACATTTAATAGCCTGCATTATAGACTAAATAGAAGTATACTTCTATTCGTTCTTTTTTCGATTTCAATTAATAACAAAAAATAATCGTGGTGAGTGGTCGGAAGACTCCATGATCAAAGCGCTTGATTCTGTAAAAAAATGGTGTGCCATATAGACAGCAAGTAAACAGTATGGAGTGCTTGTTATGTCACAAAAAAGGGCATAAATGAAGTGGCTGTTGGTGCAATTTTTTTTTTTTTTTTTGGTAGCCTACATAGTGTCACATACGTAGTATGTGTACATAGTGCTGAGCAAAGGCCTCCCCTTTCTTCTTCCATACCTCTCTATCCTGAGCGATAAAATATTTAGTTGGATAAAAAAAACAGATTTTACGACAGAACAGGACATTGAGCTAGTGAAGCACACTTAAGATGTGGAGACGAGGATGTGTGGATTAACGCGACAAGATGTCTTTACGTTGGCTTTCTCTCTGTTGAAAGGGATGTTATTGTTTTGCTACAAGCAACTGCAAGTTGATATCAACTTGCAGTTTAAAAAAATAACACCCCTTTCCACAGAGAAAAAGCTGGATATGATTGGCTGAGAGGTTTCCGTCAGCGGCATCCAGATATAGCCCTTCGTGCTCCTGAATCCACTTCAACTGCTCTAGCACGGGCGTTTAACAAACCTGTGGTGGGCAGGTTTTATTCCGTGTTAAAATCCATTCTAGAGACGAGAAACCATCCATGCCATCGAATCTATATTGTTGACGAGACTTTCGTTTCTACGGTACCCACCAAAACCTCAAAGTTTTTTTTTTCTTTTGCAAGAACTGGACGCAAACAGGTAACACGAGTTACATCATAGCAGTGCTGTAATTTGTATGTCTGCTTCTGGAACTTTTGTTCCAACCATGTTTATCTTTCGAAGGATTCGAATGAAGTTATAACTAATGGATGGTGCACCGCTGGGGTCCATAAATTTTGTAATTAAAGATATAGTAAACTTTGATAAGTTATTGTTTATTTAAACCTACCAAAACTTAGGGCATTCCCAAAATAGGGGCAACATGATCCCCAGGATCATCTTGCCCCTACCACATGGATCATCTTGGACACCGGGATGTACAAGATGATTCTTTGGTAGCGTTTTAAAAAGTTTTAATTATAATATTATGAGATCTAAAAAATTCATATTTTGAGTATGACAACAGGTAGACAAGTAAATTTACTATGAATAAACGCTTTCACATCTGCATTAAGTTGATCGTCTTTCAAACTACAAGCATTCTCCCTTAAGTGAATCATCTCGTACACCTTTCCCCTATACATGTCAAGTTAACTTGCAGTCGATCGACCATGTATCGACGGATAACTTTCGACTTTAGAAGCTCCGGAATGTTCCGTCGAGTTTGAATAAAATCAGTCGACATCAACTGACCGAGCCTTGGCTGTCATGCCACAGATATAGTCTGATCAATCGATGTCATCGGCCTACTGCAATCTACCTGAACAATAGGGGGTTATTTAGTTCGATCGTTGTGTTCTAGCATTTTAAAGTATTTTATAGTATAGGGGTTTTATTTTTTTTCTAATCAGATCTGCCACTTGCTTACTCTATGGTAGTTGATGACCTACATATCAGTCACAAAACTCAGCATGTAGAGTAAGTATATGCAATATTTCAATAATATTGTATTATTTTAATAGTCAATATTGTGTTGTTATTGCTGTAACGTTTGACACATTGTATAATATTACATAATTTTATTATAACATTGCTTGTCTTTTATGTTTCCTATACTGATTTATAACTGTTCGTCGACTTTGATATAACATAACGTATTTTGAAAACTTAAATGCAGATATTCGACTAAATACGAATATCATATAATTTGGCCTCGAAAGAGATCGACAAACAGTCATAACTCCAACTCATTACACTCAAATAGTCACTATACACAATATACATTGCAATTTACACAACTGCCGTTTTATCACAAAAGCGTCGACAGAAATTCAATTAAAATATTCTACTTTGATTCAACATGTGTTTAAAAAACAAGCACTTCCACGCATGGGACACAAAAGTTGTGCAATTCATGTTGTTGAAACATGACAACATTGCATACAGAATGTGTGGAACACGTTGCTATCAGTACAGAATGTGTGGAACACGTTGCCATCAGTACAGAATCATGCTGAACACATTTTGTTAAACATGTGGCTGCATTTCCACCAGAGTAGTGGCAGGATGTATATGAGGGATTCGTGTGAACCAACCCGAAGATATCGATAACTTGAACTAAGTGAGCTTGGTTGGTTTGACACACATGTCTGGTGGGAACGCCAGCCGCTGCACCGACAAGATGGCGATGGTCGGGCGGTCACGTCCGCGCTAGTGCTGGTGGCCCATGGTGAGCAGCAGCGGCATGAGCGCGCCGACGGCGAGGATGACGACCTCGCACAGCTGCAGGCCGGCCGAGCCCTTGCGCGGCGCCACGCCCTCCGCCAGCGGCAGCAGCGCGTGCGTGTGCGACGTGTGCGTGAGCTCGGGCAGCACGTGCACTGTCGCCACGTACAGGAACGTGCCCGCCGAGAACAGCATGGCTATGCCTGCGACAGATAGAGTTTTTTGGTGCTGGTCGTTAGTAGCTTTCAAATGCAGGGTCGCGTTATACGAGTAGTCACCCTACATCCTTCAAGTAGATGAGTCTACCACTCATATTAGACAATTTTCCCTAAGAAACTTATATGGCAAGTTAAAGAGCATTACCTTTCCTCTATACTATAATATTCTGATATTATATATTATAGGTATATATTTACCTTTTTCTATATGTGTATATATTTGTATGTATGTTTATTTTATAAAAGTACAAGCTTATGCCCACGGCTTCGTCCGCGTGGAGTTCGATAATTATCCCACGGGAACATATTATCGGGATAAAAAGTATCCATGTGTTAATGCAGGTTATAAACTACCCGTGTGCCAAATTTCATCCTAATCCATTCAGTACTTTTTGCGTGAAAGAGTAACAAACATCTATCCATCCATCCATCCTCAAAAACTTTCGCATTTATAATATTAGTAGGATGTTTTTTCAAGCTCTAATTTAAATTTTCCTGTTTCTTCCTTTCTACACACTGTGTCTACATTTCTAATCCAACTTTCCTCTCGCAGGTCAGCTGGAAGAAATTTCTTTTGAAATAAGCAGTACCTTTGTGCTCTATTATCTTAATGTACTGTCCTTTTAAGTATTTTGTGTGTACATAAAATAAATAAATATGAGATCCTACATACACCCATGCTTGTTCAGGTCATATAATTTAAACGTAACTGTCGTCTTATTGTGGGTGCCCTAAACACATCTGGTGTACACTTCAGTGAGAACAGACTTAATGTTGTAAAAAGTTACCTGTAGCATTGACGTCGCTCAGAGTCTGCTTGCTCTCATTGCCTATACCGAAGTAGGTGAGCAGAGCGAGCAGGGGCGCGGCGCACGAGAATATCAGTAGGTGCTTCCTTATCCTATTCCTGTGAACAAATTGAAGGAGTCATCATCTGCCTGCCTTTTTCCAGCTATGTTGGTGTCGGCTTCCAGTTTAACAGATGCAGCAGAATGCCAGTATTTTACATGGAGCGACAGATTTCAAGAGTTTGTTTTAAACTAACGTAAGACACTATGGTGGATTCTGGGGTCCTAACATAAACATGTTATTTGCAGAGGGAGCACAGACAGAATAGTCAAATACTAGAGTAGTTTTCATTAATAAATAAAGTCACCTTAAACTCCACTACAATTTAATTTAAAATAACGTGCCTCCTGCAAGCTATTCTTAATTCAATGGTGCCTTCTCGTGGCTATTTATACTGAATCCTTGACTGCTATTTTTTGCTTTGTTTGCGCGAAACCAAAGTGTAACTCTTGGACCTTCAAACCAAAACCATTATCCATGTTATTATTTATGGATAGTTGTATGTTGTTGTTGTCGATATAACACCAGTGAAATTTTGGTGACAGGTTTAAATTATAGTAGCAGTATACAACCTGTTTTTTTTTTATATCCCATAGCTCTAGGGTTATATTCTGTAGGTAAAAATAATACTAAAACTCCTAGAATAGGTGGTCCAAAAATGGATAGTTTCGGAGATATCATCAATCATAATTAAAATAAGTCCAAAATTGTCACCAGTATGATGAATCTTTACTTTTGCGAGGTTGCCAAACTTCGCAGTAGTGTAGTAAAATAGTAGTAGTTTCATTGATAAATACGAGTAATTCTTTTTATTCAAACCAATAATTCATATTTAAAGATAAGAAAAAGCGAAGAAACAAAAAGTATGATTGAAACATAATTCATATGGCAGTTGGTTTTTATATATGATCTCAATCATATCCTAGAGTTATGGGATATAAAAAAAACAGGTTGTATAGAGCTGCAAAGTTCTCTTGGCGCTTTAATGACACAGTCAGGAAAACGCTGTTGTTGAACATTTGTGAAAATGTCTCGAATTTGTATTGAAAAACAAGATGAAAGCGGTTTTTTTTTCTTTTTATCACAAAATAGGCTTGATTTTGGTCGAATATCGCGTGATGCATCAGTTCCGATGAAGCACTACAGCCGCCCTACGGCAAAAAGGACATACCTTTCGAGGCCGGCGTGTAGCAGGAAGGTGACGAGCCCGAAGGCGGCAGGCGCCTTGTGCAGCATGATGGCCAGGAACACGATGAGCTCCACGTCCGCGTGGGAAGTGGTCGCAGCCGCTCCGAGAGCGATGCCGTCCGCTGCAACCACATCATTGTTACGGTGAAATCGCATATACACCCTTATACTTTTTCCTTTTCCCTTTCTGCCACTTATATTTGTAACTCACTAAAGTGAGAGTTTTAATCGCACGTTAACACCCAGCATATGGGTCGAACAATAATTCGTTTGTGTGCCCACAGTGCAGCAGCTTAGTCGTCGTCGTACGTAGCTAAAGATGGCTTGTGCAAACAAGTAAAAATTTAATATTTGAAGGTGCTAAGGTCCTGCTGATGCGAATTAATGCGGATCCTTGCGACCGGACTTTTCGCTCCACCGAATGACTTCTTTACGTTACAGTGTGAGATAGAGATACCCGAACTCAGTGCATGCAAATGTTATTTCAACCTTTTTCTGTCTCACTTAAGCCCAAGCCTTAGGCTGCATACAGCTGGCTTAGCTCAAGCTGGACGAAGAAGCAATATTATTATTAATTAGTTTGACGCACATCCTCGCTATGCATTCTCGCATATCTCTGTTAGAAACGCCTTGGCGCCATTGCCACAGATGACGCTAAAGTAAAATAGCGGACGTATTTTCCAAGTTGAACCCTAGTTGCGTGACACATTGTTTGGAGTCTATTTTCACAAGATACCAATTCTTGTTGAAGATTAGATAAAAACTTTACGAGATAAAGCATGGATGACAGCCATTGACCATTATTTTTCATGTAAGAAAATAATTGCGTCTACGATTTTTTTTTTCTTATCTTGTTTTTTTATAGTTTGTGTTATTCTAATATATAAAAATCGCGTGTCACCATGGTTGTACACGGTAATCTCCGAAACCACCCAAAGAAATTCAATGACATTTTGCTAACGTGTATGGAATGGCGGAGGCAGGGGCGGGCCTAGTTCCAGTACATCGACCACGATTGTCTCGAGGCAACGTAAGTAAACAAACAAATTTTATTAATTTAACGTAATCTTTGTTACAACGTAATATACTTACATTCATTCTCGATCATCATCAATTCCCTGCCCTTATCATAATTACAATTGTTTTCGATGATTTACAATAATATGCTTTTATTTTAATTTTCGTGTCGTCTTTTAACGGCATTACATTTTAATTTTTAAACATGAGAAGGATTGGATTAGGATTTTTTTCCGGAATCCGTCAAATTGTGATATAAATTGTTTTACGCAATAGAGTGTAGGATAGGTTTCTTTTTCTAGATTGTATTTGCTTGCCAGATAACACGTAAACTAATAAAGGAGCTGTGTGATTGTCAAATAGTTACCACGAACAGTTGACTTAATCTTTGTTACAACGTAATATACTTACATTCATTCTCGATTATCATCAATTCCCTGCCCTTATCATAATTACATTTGTTTTCGATGATTTTCAATAATATACTTTTATTTTAAGTTCAAAATGAGGCTTTAATGATATCAAAACAAGCTTTCAAGTACTTTCGGCCTGCACACGACATTGCTTTCCAGTCCAGCCTCACTCGGAACATAACAACGAAAAAATTGGTTTGTGCAAGCAGTCTGGGATTTGGAAAATGTACGAATAATAAATTGAAGGTGGATGGGACCTGTATTAATTGCCAGGCTTTGGTGACATCGACGCTAAAAAAACAGTTTAGCTTTAAATATTTAATTTTAAAACGCGCGTATTGTATGTTGTATGATAACGTTTTTTAATTAAATAATTTATTTCCCTTACAGATTGATTCTACTTGTTTCGTAACCAATATCAAATATGATTGTGTTTTTTACAATAAAAGTGGAAGCTGTGAACATATTGCTGCACTGCTGAATTACGTCTACCCCGAAGAAGGCATGGTCTACTCGGTAGACCATGAGTAGGACGTGGGAATCGAACCCAGAACAGTTCAGCAGACGAGCTTGACACTTCTGAATCAACGGCAACCAAACTGATTTAGTCGTTTTCCTACTCCTCCGTCCGCTATTATTTTCTTATTGATTTCGTTGCGGAATACAAGACAGTTAAATTTTTTATCTGGGACTTCATCGAGCTTCATTGTGTCGGCGCTTTTCTGGTGTTCGCCACAGTTAATTATGGCGCACAGGAGTTGCAGTTGTTTGGGAATTGGGTAGAGAGTTGGTCCCAAAAAAAAACTGATTTAGTATTTAATTTCATTCCAAGGTTCAATTCGCTTGGAAACAGCTATTTCAAGAAAGAGTTTACATTCTATAATTTGTTTTCCGCAAGTACGTGCCATTCAATCGTGATTCGATTCTCCACGCATCGATGATACATCTCCAAACTGATAAATGCGTGCTTGTCGTCTTTTAACGGCATTACATTTTAATTTTTAAACATGAAAAGGATTGGATTTGGATTTTTTTTCCGGAATCCGTCAAATTGTGATATAAATTGTTTTACGCAATAGAGTGTAGGATAGGTTTCTTTTTCTAGATTGTATTTGCTTGCCAGATAACACGTAAACTAATAAAGAAGCTGTGTGATAGTCAAATAGTTACCACAACAGTTGACTTATCATCTAGCCGATTTCGCTTCCAGTCTAACCGGATGAGATAAGCATTCGTTTCATGCATAATACAATACACATTCAGTATTTTAAAGTCGCGACTGCTAATCCAACATCTATCAGTTTTGGAGGTCTGGTCCCGCAGCAGTTTCTGACTGCCCTAACGATTGTCGAAGATCTATGGACGACAGTCGGGATCACCAATTTAACGTGCTTGCAGTGGCACGGGAGGGTCTTAGCATGAGAACACCCATCCAGGGATATAATTCAGCAAGCGTAGCTTATACTTGATTACAGTTACTTTGCCACAAGCATCGGTTACCTCATATTCATCACTAGCCATGCCCTGCAGTTTCATCCGCCTTTTAACCAGTATTTTTTCATTTTACTCGGCTTCTAAGGGTTTTAGCGCGATGTTTTTAGCCTATAACCTTCCTCAAGAAATGGGCTCTCATTGGGATTATTTTTTAATGCGTCTGGCAGTTCCAGAGATTCGCGCGTTCAATTAAACCAACTCTTCAGCTTTATTATATTAGTATATATTCGTACGAAATCGTGGGTTAAGCTAGTGTATAAGTGTAGTATTATATGTTGAAACGATTCGTGCCGATAGCAAGTACGATAAGCTTGTTATCTCAGACATGCCATGCTTTTCATTTAGTAATCACTCTCAACCCATAAGTCATAACAAACCGCTCCGAAGTGAAGTAATTCACTGCTTTTAGTTTTTTAGTATGCTTCAAATGATATAATATTGTCAGGCAACAGGGTGATTTTCAAATAATTATAAAAGTCAATCTGAATACACAGAGCACAGAGAGATTTTCGATTGTTATGAAATTGATGTATTTTTTGGCAGATTTTAAATTAAGTTAATTATTAATTGCCTAGCCGTAGCCGTAAAATAATATTAATATGCTTTAGATTTCAAGCAAAACTAGTAAATCATCAATAAAATGTTCATAGAAATCCATTGGGTCGTTCTCAAGTGTTGCCGTGACAAACAGACAGACATGTACTGAAGGAAACTGAACTGACCTGCAGCATGGACGACCAGCCCAACGGTGGCTGTGACGTTCTTCTCCACGGGATTGCTCTGGTCATTGTATCGCGAAGACATTTGGTCCACCAGCAGCATAAACACGAACCCTGAAATAGCACTATGTTGTACCCATAATGTCGAATTGGGACATATAACTGTTTTCATTCATTCATATCGCAGTCCACTGCTGTTCACAGTCCTCTAAGTTGTGCCAAATCATCCAGATCTTTGGTTCTGCATCCAGTCTGTACCAACCACATTTCAAAAGTTGGTAAAGTGACGACAATATATTTCTTTAATATATTTAAATATTTTTCTTTCGTGGTAGACCGCGGCGAAGGTGGTGTGACGATCTGATCTTGTTTGCCGGGCGATCATGGCCAGATATCGCACAAGATAGAGAGGTATGGAAGGAGAAAGGGGAGGCCTTTGCCCAGCAGTGGGACACAATATGAGAGGCGTATATAAAAAAAAAAAACCCATGGGAAGGATTATTACAAATTAAAACTATGGCAGATTTTCTTTCTTAATTATTATTTAGCAGCCCGCCCTATGTCTACCAGTGGACTTCAGGGGGCCTACTCTCTAAGTCCGTCAACGAAAGTACGGGTCCGTCCGTAACTAGTTTCATACTTTGAAATGAACTCTACTCCCTAATATGTTCAGATTCATGAGTTATGTAAACATATCGGGAGTTAGGACGTCTGTCCAATCGTATTGTCATTCATTTTTAGTTCTTCCCCCTAACAAATATTATGTCCGTAAGTGATACGGAGTAGGAAATGACCTAACTTCGGCCGAAACTACTAATTTCGTGCTTAGAGAGTAGACCCCCTGTATACAGATGATATTGAGATAATTTTATAAGATTCTGTTGTTGTTATCATGTTACAAATATATGTAATTATGTATAGATAGTTCATGAAAAATTCAATAACAAGGATGAATCAGTATGAGTAAGACCAATATATATGATTGTTTGGATGCATTGTTTTGTTTGTAAACCAAATGTAAACTTTAATTAGTTATTTATTCCACTACTGTTTATTCAGTTGATAAATATGATCAATAACATTGACTGGTTTTCAAAGTCAAGACTGTATGTCTGGCAGCTGAGTCGAGTCAAGTCGCACAATCTATTGACCGTCCCATGCATTTATATTTACGTAGTTGCCAGGTTTGTGAGGTTTAATATTGAATTATTTGAACGGAAAGATAACACAAATAAAAGGAAACCTACACAGAGCTTTTGAAATGCCCGTTCCAAAGCTAGAACGTTTTCGGCGGAGCTGCGTTTACATGGCTCCCCTAATCTACAATGCTTTGCCTAGGTCAATTACTCAACTACCGCGGAAGTGGTTGTTACAAGAGTGTTTTTATTCGATAGATGAGTACTTACAAAAATGTTCCTGTAAATTTTATACATTAAAGCAAAGATATGTTTAACTAGATATAAAACTTGTACTATTGCATGCTATATATTGGCCAAATGTGTGTTACAAAATATATTATATAATAACTTCATGTACCTACCATATTTGATGCAATAAATGAATGAATTGAATGCAGAGCATACTTTACTGCATTAGGTTGGATCACACAGCAAGATGATCCGATGTTCTTACCCTTACTCCTGTATAGAGAGGGCGGCTCATACAAAGTGGGCAGTAAACTGGCCGAGTCACTTCAAAGTCGCTATCTCAAAGTCTCTCAAGTCAAAATCTATGAGGTTCTCATAGATTTTAATATTAATAGTTTACCGGCCTTCCTCTCCTTGGTCCACGGTACCTAAAAATTACCTACCTAATTAGGTACCTAATATTTTCCTACTGGTTCATTTTGAGGTACCGTTTTTGTCCGATGCGTTGTACGCTTGGAAAATGGCTTGTCGCAATACGGATTTGCCCAACAACCCGTCCTCCCAGAGACGCTGGCACTAGCTGCTCTGCAGTATTTTAAGGAATACTTTGCGTCGAGTGCCCGTCTCCTGGACATGGGAGAATGGGAGTCGGGCTTATGGCTTCAGGCACTCCCGTCATCCACCATTGGCACCTTGATGGATGACGTGTTATTTTGGCTCGTTACAAGCCTTCGCTTGGGCGCACCTTGTGTTGCTCCACATCCTTGTCACTGCAGTGAAGTCAGCAATCTCGAGCACCATGGCCTGTTCTGCTACAGAAGCGCAGGTCTTATAGCACGGTACGCCAGCATCAACGACATTATTCGTCGAGCTCTTGCCACCGCTGGCGTACCAACGGTTTTAGAACCTAATGGCTTGGTACGTGACGATGGGGAGAGACCAGACGGCATGACGATGATGCCTTGTAAGGTACCCTAGGCCTTTGGTGTGGGACTGCGTCGATACCCTTGCGCCAGCTCATGATTAGGTTAGGTTAGCGGGGCTGTTTCCGCACTTAGCCTCATTAATTGGGCCATTGTACGTATACAAATCCTCTGGTTACTCCAACCATCCCAGGTCCTCCCAGAAAGCTAGCAGCCTTTTCAGGCTGCTGCAGGCCTCCAGAAGGGATGCCGGCGATTGAAGAGTCCGTGCCCGTTGATCTGCCACGCTGCTGCACTCCATGAGCACGTGCTGTGGTGTTTCTTCCGCCTCCATGCATCCTCTGCACAGAGGGCTATCCGTCACACCTATGGTAAATAGGTGTTTGTTCAGGGGACAGTGGCCGGTTATAATACCTATAATCTTGCGAATTTTGTCCCGTTTCAGTCTAGTGATGCTGCGGGCAAGTCTCTTTGATGCTTCCGGAACTGCACTCTTTGTTTGCCTGCAGGCTACACTGTTTATCCATTCCATTTGGTGTTTTTCCTCGGTTTTCTTACGCAGCCATGATTTTATTTGGGCTTGGGGTATGGGCAGCAGTGGTTCCGGACCATATGCTGTTGTCTCCGCTGCCCTTTTGGCCAATTCATCTGCTGCGTCGTTTCCTAGTGAGTTACTGTGCCCTTTTATCCATTGCAGTGTTACCCTGTTTGTGTTGGAGTGCCCTGTGACATTCCAATACGAGGGCGGAAGTTAAAATATTGTTTTGTAGCGCTTGGAGCACTGATGCACTGCCTGAGATGACATGCCATCTCATGATGCAATCACAGTGGACTGTGCTGGAGCTGCTGCTGCGGCTGCTGAGAGCCTCAAACGGCGTTAAACTGAACCCCAAATGGCAATTTACAGTATACAGTTTAGAGCCGTTTGGGGTCGAAACACTTGGGTCATGGGGCCCAAGTGTGCATCTCCTTTTTAAGGAAATTTCTCGTCGACTGGTTGAAACCAGATGACAGCAGTGTGGACGAGTATTTTGTCCCCTAAGTGTCCTGTTGTTTTTAAGTTTATGTTTATGTAAATATTTAGTTTTAGAAAATAATTAATATAAGGTAGTTTGTAAATTAACCTATTGAGTCATACAAAAAACAAATGAATAAAAAAAAAGAAATTGAACATTGAACCTACTAAATATTAACTTATTAGAGTGTGTATTAAAGGGTTAAAAACAACAATATAATTAAATATCATGCCTGTGGTCGCCGAAGGGCAAGGGGCTAGTAGGCAGTAGGCTAGTAGGCTTGGTCTAGGTTGAAACCCTACCTAGACTGAGCCTACAAGCCTACTGCCATCAAGCAGGCACAGATCTAGACTCTTGGCTGCTACAGAAAATTTACTGATTGAAAAACCCATCAACATTTTGCCCAACCTGAGAATTAGCCCAGGATCAAATGCCATGCAATGCTATGTGATCCCAAACTTTTTACTGTGACATATTATACATACATAACTGAGGGAACAACCAATAAGGGTCAGCACTGAGCAGAAAATACTGAGAGGAATAGCTTTGACTTACCTAGGACAAGAGATATCCCAATAACAGAATGTAGATCATCGTCATGCGAGGGTGGTTCCGCTGTGAAGTCTTTTGTCACAACAGTTGGATGAGAGCGCTCACTGAACAGTGACCGCACTCCCTCAGGTATTATGACTGCTAGAGCTGTGCCAACAAGGAGTCCCGCTCCAAATACTGTTACCTTTTGGAGCTTGTCCTGAAACATACAAATATTTTCTTTCCTTTAACTTTTTTCTATAATTCCATTCACAGGGTATTACTCTAGGGTTATTTTATATCATCATAGATTTCAGTAATCACAGGGGTATGAAATAAACGTTAAACTAGATATAAAGTTCCATGAAATAAAAGGGCCAGCATATTTCCATTTACCAATTTTAAAAAGACTACAAGCTGCCTGTAAGTGAAAAACTTAATAACTGCGTATGAACAATGAACCCCATGCTCAGCACTAATACTACTATACCAAAGCAGTATAAAACATAACTGCAAAGGCTGATAGACTACACTTTCACTATTTTCATATTTTTTTCAAAAATTTTGTGTAAGTGTTTTTATTGGTGGAACTTAGTAGTATGCTGTACATTCATCCAACATTTTGCAATGTATATAAATGGGCAGTGATCAGCAATATTGTTTTTCACTCCAGTAGATAAGTTAAATAGACCAAAACGTAATTCACAGATGGTCATTATTTTTGACTATTTTTTTATAGTTAGGAGCTTGGGCTTGAAACATATAACTTACCTCGGACATGCTCACGTTCAAGGGTATGCTTCCAGCGACATAGGACCCCACTAACATCACCAGAGCAAGTAAAATGAGAACCCAAGTTCCATCCATCCTTGAAAATATTTATTTTCGATCAAACAACGTAAATGTACGAATAATTCGGAGCGTATGACTTGAAAGATGTACTTTTTTACTATCGCATGTTTAATTTACATGGTCCGGTTGATTAATATCGTCGTTTACTGATAATTTCATAGTAATATTTCGACATTCAATTTTGCTTGTATTGAACTGGAACTCTTTTGACAACACGACAAATACTTTTTTTAATTTTTTGCATTTGTTTAAGTACATGTCTTTTAGCATATCATCATGGAGTTCATGTCACCCGATTGCTGTAGCCAAGGATGTCATCCATTCCTCGAAATCAAATATTGAGCGACAACATAGGAAAAAAACAATATTTGAGTTAATGTGGGAGTTCATCGAAATAAAGCATAGTTAAATAAGTTTTTAAAAGCTTTTTTTAAAGTTAAACAAGTTTTTAAGTTTTTAAAAACTGAGACAATGACACCTAAGCCGAACAACAGCGGAAATCTGACGTATGTTGGAATCCATTTCTTACTGCTATGTACATATCTAGTGTCATATGAATAGTGTGAAAATCATTCTGACTGTTCATTTTCGAACTCAGGACAGGTCAGCTGCAGTAACGCTTGTGACCACTAAACCAAAACGATGCAGTCGAGACACTTAGACTATAATTATTTAGATTCGTTTTTTACGGCAGTTTATGAAATTTTGATCAACATACAATCAGATAATGAGCTTTAAAAAAAGTTTTAAAAAATTTCGATGCCAGTTTATTGATCGTCCAAGGTCCCCCTTCATGTCACCAAAACAAACCTTCACGGTCAGTTGCCTCCTTAGAGTATACGCCTGGAACTAATGGTACTGGCAAGGAAATATTAGGTACTGTTGTGGAAATAATAGGTACTGGCATGGAAATAATAAGTACTGGCATGGAAACAATAGGTACGTGTGTGCGTTCGCGCAGCGGAATGTTGTTGAATTTAAAGATATTAATTATGCAGATATTTAGTGTATGACGTCGTATAATTGTGTATGGTAAAAAAAAAATTGTGTACGCAGCCATTGTGGAGAACTTCACCAAAAACTGATTCCGCTGGGCGAACGTTGTCCTGGCGGAACTTATTTTAATCCATAGACTTTAGAAGAAAAGAGGTGTGTCCAAAAATTAGTGTGTATTTGTGTGTAATTGTGTATGTATGAATAAAATGAGTGCATGCATAAACTTCGGAGAAATTCAAGTTTCCGCTACGCGAACGTTTGGCCATTAGCTAGTTTTCATATAAAGCGCTTACATAGAGAGCTGTAGATTTTTACATACGTTGTTTTGAATTTGTTTATATTTGTTTAAAAAACAGATTTAGAAAAAATCGTAGGGCTTAAAAGATGAAAATATAAACGTAAAATACACTTAATAGGTCTTAGTTCTTAAAGTATGCACTTTGGGGTCTAGATTTTCACGTTTATACAAACCTTGTAAGTATCTGAAACATGTTGCCAAGTATCAATGATGTTCCGTTAGTAATTAAAGAGTTAAAGGACAATTTTACCATGAATAGATCACTGTTTACAAAACAGTCAAATATCACGACGTTCTAAAGGAATTGCATGGTAAAATGTATGCCAAAAATTAGTTTATTCATTCAACTATTCACATGCAAAATTTCATGTCATTAAATTTAGTAATTAAAGAAATCAATTAAAATACTGACGAAGCATCGAAAACCTACATAACCCGACCAAGTTCGGATAGCTACAAAAAAGCGGCCCAGCCATATATCTAAGAGACGTTCTTAACCTTCCAATATAGTATTTACTAATATGGTACAGTTCCGTACACAAGCGTTAGGAAAAAATAAAACAATTGCATTTCTTGAATTAAAAATATTTTTTTAATAATAACCCAACTATCTACGATAAAAACATATATATGTATTTTGCATATTGGTAATAAATATAAGGTGATTATTCAATAACAATATTTATTTTCAACATTTCGTTACAATCTAGTCGGTCGTTTAGTTAATTCAGTAGTTATTCTGTAATTTTCTATTCAGTAGTTTGTCTTTAACCAGGAAAAACATCTACTTGGTTACGATTTTATTATAATATATTACTACTATTACTATTATACTTTAAGGTACACACCAAAATAATACATAAATTTTACAATAAAAAAATATAATGTACAAAGGCGAGCTTAACTCATTAATGAGTTCTCTGACAGCAAACCTAGAGCGAAAGAGAGATAGTTCTTAACAGGACAGAAAACAAGTGTACATAGTAAGAAAGGGGGGAAAAAAAAAGATAAACTACTCTAATTATAATATTATAGGTACCTACATAAAATAAACTACAGATAGAAACTAAACAAATAACAAATACATAAACATAATATATACTCAAATGATACATACTTATAAATATATACTTAAACTACAGTTTATATTGACAAAAAATGTTCCAAAACTACCAACGAAGGGCTATCGCGTAACGAATGAGTGAGTTCCACAGACGCACAGCACGAACAGTGAAAAAGCCATTATAATATGCCTAGTATAATTTATTATTATGAATTTAAATTCTAAATAGAATTAGATCAATCTGTAGATATTAACTTGGGTTTATGGTGTCTGTCCAATGTTAACGTAACACAATTATTATAATTTATATGCCTCATAAACTACGTAAATGAATAAGTGTATAGTTATTAATTTATTATAAAATCTTACCTTATATCTGTGATCAGCTTCTCACTATCACTGACTCAATATTCCTACTACATAATTATGTTAAGCTTCACTGTTACACTATAACATTAATAACACACTTTGTCAATATTATTATTATCGAGAATTGGCGATGCATAGCAAAACAACAGCGCATACGCACATTGTCCTTGACTGCACATTTGTTTGTGACTGGGGATAAAAAACAAAATCAGGTTCAAGTTCAACAGCAAAAACGAATACGCGCGGGCCGCGGCCAATGAAAACATATTATTGCCCTCTCTTTTCTTCAAGGATGGAAGTACCGTTTCAAGCGGGAAGCCGCGCGCGTCCTGTTCGACTAGCAGTTTGTGGAATATTCCACAGACGTTAAATTACGTGCGTTCACAAGAATATAATTAAATCAAAATATTAACTTTTAAAAAATGTGAATACCTATCGGAACTCCGGAATTATTCCAGTCAATTCTGGAGCTGAAAAATCAGAACAATTGAACAAAAATTTGGTGTACAAAAATAAATGACCTTTAAATTATATCGAAACAACAATTGTGTTATCACCTATACCAATTCAATACCGGTATTATACGGTAAATTTTGGGATGTTACCTAAATATATTGCATGGACGCTTTTTTGTAGCTATCCGAACTTGGTCGGGTTATGTAGGTTTTCGATGCTTCGTCAGTATTTTAATTGATTTCTTTAATTACTAAATTTAATGACATGAAATTTTGCATGTGAATAGTTGAATGAATAAACTAATTTTTGGCATACATTTTACCATGCAATTCCTTTAGAACGTCGTGATATTTGACTGTTTTGTAAACAGTGATCTATTCATGGTAAAATTGTCCTTTAACTCTTTAATTACTAACGGAACATCATTGATACTTGGCAACATGTTTCAGATACTTACAAGGTTTGTATAAACGTGAAAATCTAGACCCCAAAGTGCATACTTTAAGAACTAAGACCTATTAAGTGTATTTTACGTTTATATTTTTATCTTTTAAGCCCTACGATTTTTTTTAAATCTGTTTTTTAAACAAATATAAACAAATTCAAAACAACGTATGTAAAAATCTACAGCTCTCTATGTAAGCGCTTTATATGAAAACTAGCTAATGGCCAAACGTTCGCGTAGCGGAAACTTGAATTTCTCCGAAGTTTATGCATGCACTCATTTTATTCATACATACACAATTACACACAAATACACACTAATTTTTGGACACACCTCTTTTCCGTATCAGCTCATAATGTCAACTTCGCAAAATGACAACCGATCGCAAAATGTCCACTTCTCAAAATGTCAACTTCTTAAAACGTCAAATTCGCATAATGACTATTTCTCAAAATGTCCATTTCTCAAAATGACAAACTCTCATAACTTCAACTTCTCACAATGTCAACATCTTAAAATGACAAATTCGCATAATGACAACAATTAATAGTAATATAATGGGTGGGTCATCTTAAACACAAAATCGCCAACATTTTGAAAAACATAACAACATTAACTAAAAAAACAGTTTCATTTACTTTAAAAAAAGTTTATATACTTCAGTTTCATATATTTTATTAACTTTTTCAGTACCATCTGTCTGCAACACGGTGAAACGTTCCAATATAAAACTTTATTATCTGTTATTGCCTATACAGAGAGTTATCACAAATACTAGGTACCTACCGTGATATCCTTTAAGCATTTTATTATTTTGTCGACGAAATGAAGCGCTTCCGTCGCTATTTTGAAAGACAATGGTACCCTAAGTTTTCGCCAAATATTTCAAAATGTGAGGGTTAGCGCCACCGTACAACAAATTCTTTAGAAGGTTGGCACCTTTATTGTTGTGGGCCTATAAATGGCCGCATTCCAAAGATTCCAAATTTTTCGTACTTTTTATTTAAATTTAAAAAGAAACAAAATATTACAGTGGAATGAAAATTTTAGTACTTTATTTTTAAAGTTTTCAGATATCTATATACCTACCTATGTACCTACATACCCTTAGTATTATGTATAATTAGCTATACCTATTATCAAATTCAAATTCCCTAGTAAAAGTAAAAACTACGTGGAGTTGTCATTATGCGAATTTGTCATTTTAAGATGTTGACATTGTGAGAAGTTGACGTTATGAGAGTTTGTCATTTTGGGAAATGGACATTTTGAGAAATAGTCATTATGCGAATTTGACGTTTTAAGAAGTTGACATTTTGAGAAGTGGACATTTTGCGATCGGTTGTCATTTTGCGAAGTTGACATTATGAGCTGATACGCTCTTTTCTTCTAAAGTCTATGGATTAAAATAAGTTCCGCCAGGACAACGTTCGCCCAGCGGAATCAGTTTTTGGTGAATTTCTCCACAATGGCTGCGTACACAATTTTTTTTTTACCATACACAATTATACGACGTCATACACTAAATATCTGCATAATTAATATCTTTAAATTCAACAACATTCCGCTGCGCGAACGCACACTAGGTACGTGCATGGAAATAATAGGTTCTGGCATGCAAATAATAAGTGCAGGCATGGAAATAATAGGTACTGGCGTGGAACTGTTAATAACTAGCATGGAACAAATTAATTAAAATTACCTGAGAACTTGACACCAAACTAGTTCAGCTGCACAAGGATTTCAAGGATGTGTGTGGCTTGCGCCTAGCGCGACATCAAAATCAAAATCAAAATCAAAATATTTTATTTTACATAGGCCTACATGGGCACTTATAAAACGTCAACAAAAGGTGCACGGTTCGGGTTGGTCGTTTCCTATGGAGAAGAACCGGCAAGAAACTCCATGGTTACTCTTTTAAAATCATTTGGTTTTACAATATTTGAAGTTACAGCGTTAGTACTTAAATATGGGAGGACAGCGTAGGCCCGACAATAAGTCGATTGCTTACTACAGACGGTAGTAATAGGAAAAAAAAAAAAAAAAAAAAAATACAAAGCCTACAATGTCCACACATTCACAAAAAATAGGTAAATAAAAAGAATCTATACAAAAGTAAAAATAAAACAATAAAAGAACACTAACTTAACAATAGACACAGATGTTATCATCAGTGCTGTAACTATTCTGAACAATGAACGAAACGTGCAATTATTGAAAAACTATTGTAAAAAAAGAAAAAGAATAAAAAGAATGGAAAAAATAATATTGGGAATAGTTAGAGACATCCACATATTTGTGTTGTTTATGAGCTACCAGGGAAGCCGCATGAGCAGAAGGAACTACAGCCAAACTTCTTTATCTTCAACGTAGTCCTTAATTTTGTAATATGCTTTTTTAATAAGGACACGTTTGATGCAATTTTTAAACTTTCCATCGGTCAGTTCTGTAACTGACTTTGGCAGCTTATTATAAAAGCGTATACTGTTTATAAGAAATGACTTGCTAGTTTTTGTTAATCTAAATTTGGGTATTACAATTTCGTGTTTACTGCGCGTGTTTATATTATGGAAGTCGCTTCTAATTTTGAAAAGCCCTCGGTTTTTGCGGACATATAAAATACATTCTAGGATATAAAGTGAAGGCAGTGTCAGTATATCGATCTCTTTAAATTTTTCTCTGAGGGACTCGCGAGGACCCATTTTATAGATCGCGCGGACTGCTCTCTTTTGCAAAATGAAAATTGAATCAACGTCTGCTGCCGATCCCCACAGCAGAATGCCATAAGACATAATACTGTGGAAATAAGCGTAGTATACTAACCTAGCTGTGGCTACATCAGTTAACTGCCTTATTTTCCTAACTGCATAGGCAGCTGAGCTTAACCTCCCCGAAAGACTTCCAATGTGCGCGCCCCACTGCAGTTTTGAGTCGATAGTAATCCCTAAGAATACAGTTACCGAGATAACATCAAGTTTTTTACCGTCAAGATTTAAATTTAGGTCACGTTGTGTTACATTTGGTAAAGAGAACTTGAGACATTTTGTTTTGTTCGCATTCAGTAAAAGATTGTTAGCTGCGAACCATTTCGAGAGAACAGTTAGACTTTCATTGACATGTATGAGATCCGTATCTTTTCTATGAATTTTAAAAATTAGCGAAGTGTCATCAGCAAATAGAATTATATCCGATAATTTGGCCATCATATAAAGGAGATCATTGATATAGACAAGAAATAGAAAAGGCCCGAGAATTGAACCTTGAGGCACACCCATCTTTACTATAGACCCAGAGGACGTCGCCCCATTTACATTCACTTTTTGCTGCCGGTTTGATAAATAGGAAAGAACAAGATCAGCAGCTCGACCACGAATTCCGTAGTGATGTAATTTACAGATCAGTGTGTTGTGGTCGACGCAATCGAACGCTTTTGAGAGATCACAAAAAATGCCAATAGCGTCCTGGGACTTCTCCCAGGATTCTAGAATGTGACTGATGAGTTTAACTCCCGCGTCCGTTGTTGACCTACCCTTCGTGAAACCAAACTGCTGATCATGCAGTATTCTATTAGAGTTGAAGTGTGAGAGCATCTGGTCCAACATGATTTTTTCATAAATTTTACTCAACGCTGGAAGCACAGATATCGGTCTATAATTAGAAGGATCACTCTTACAACCTGGTTTAAAAATTGGTACCACTTTACTATGTTTCATCAAATCAGGAAACTTGCCGCTGTCCAAACATTGATTGAATATGCCTGTTAGGACAGGAGCGATAGAGTCAATAATGTTTCCATCTTTTCACTTCACTCTGTATCTTTATTCCGAATGTACAGACGCCAGCACATCAAACTACAACAATTTAATAGATTATCAACCTTTTGTAAAAAATACGCTTCAGGGTTGATTGGTAAAATTTTACAGTTTCGGGTAGCTTGATCTGCTGGCGTCTGTACATTACTACCAAAACCATCTCTCATCACTGATGATCGTACGGTCATCAGCAATGATAGATGGTTTTTATTAGCAGGCTAGGCATAGGGTGTACCCTATGATATCCCACGGCAATTGAGATCGACACTGGCTTGCTCCATTCCGAATATATCGTCTCGACTAAAACAAAACGAAAATGGTTCTCCATATCCATCATAATTCTCTTTAGGGTCAGTTCACACCGAGACGCGACGCGACGTGACGCCTCGCGGCGGCGTAGAGCGGCCTCGTGAGGTAGATTTCAGTAGAAATCAGAATACGTTGCGCCATGCAGCGCTGCGGCGCCACGCGGCGTAGAGCGACGCAGCGCGAGATCACTGGCCTCTTCAAGTATCGTCGCGTCGCGTCGCGTCTCGGTGTGAACTGACCCTTATTATTCAACAAATTACAGAATACTATTTTCTCTAAGGTGATCTTGTGTCCGCAGTTCGGCACTGGAGCAGTTTTAGGTGAGGCAGCGTCGCACACCGCTGAGCCCACGCGTCACTCGCTCACCCAAATTTTTGTCAAGGCACACCCAAAAATCCTGCAAGATATGGTATTTTAAAAATAAGTTGCAAAAGGATCAAACAAGCAAGAAAGTAGGTTTCAATAAAAAAAAACATCTCCAATTTTATTTCGGAAATTGAAAATTTTCCTACTTATATACTATTTTTGAGGTCTCTGATTACAAGAAAGCATGATTAAAATAAGTCAAATTAAAATGTTCTCCACCAGGACATAGACCTTCTCTGTGAGTGGGCCAGACGCCGAAGTCCACAGGACACTGGACCCGTATTATACGGGTCCAGTGTCCAGTGCAAATAGGGGGATGTCGCATGTCTTCGTCTGTTTTCCGTTTTGAGAAAAGAGGTGGTGTAATAAATGCACAAAGTGACCCTGGGAACTACATAGTTACTTGGGGCCGTTACCATTAGGTCTCCACTATTATCTTTTATACATGAAAACATTTATTTACTAGGATAGACCATTTTTGAAGAGTAAGATAAAGTAGGCATAGTAATAAGTAGGCATAGGCATATTCTGTTCACTAATCTATGCCATTTCTCCCTTGCGGCATATTTACCCAGTTCATTGGAGACTGCTGAATCGATATCCTTATGTTCGGTTTCTAGAAACAAATTAATAAGAAAGAGTACCATACCATCATCACATAATTACTAAGTTATTCAAGAGCCCTTTTGGATCTGGAGAGGCCTTGTGAATAACCGCACGGCGCCTGAAAATTTTGCACTAGCACTGGCAACTAAAATTGCCATTACTCAAAGGATTTAAGTAATTTTGCGCAATCTTAAAAGTGATATTAGGTGCAAATATGAACATTCAGTTAATTTGTAGACAAAGCTATAGGGTCAAACAATATAGCTGTGGGAAAAAACGAAAACCAAACAAGGGCGAGTCGGACTCGCGCATGCACTAAAGGTTTACCAGAAAAACGATTTGATTGTGCTCTTTTTATATTTTGATAAAAGTTACCAGTTAAATATGTCTTTCTGTGTGGCATACCTACTACACACAACCCGACTGACAGACAGCTTAAACTTGGCTACGGGTTCGGGTTCCTTTCTTCTGTGTCCGGAATTCTAAAGACCGCTAAACAGCCTTTTGCAGAACACGTCATGTGTAAATATGGCCTCAATTTGCCTGTATATCCGATTTATTGGTTATTTATAGTAGCCACACAAAACCTGTATTATTAAGTAGCTGGCATCAAGACAAACAATGTTGTATGAGAGACAATTTTCGAAATATCTTTAGAAGCATCAAAATTGTGCTGATGTCGCCATCAGAGAATCGATTGTACCTATTTTGTTTTATAATGAATTCTCTGGGGACCGTCCATTAATCACGTGAGGCTTGAAAGGGGGGGAGGGGGTTTAGCGAAAATCACGTAGTATCAGGGGGGAGGGGGTGTAGTAAGATATCACGTGTATTTATTTTTTCGTCAAACGCGCGATTCTAAACCGAAAAGCGGCTTGTAGTGTGACCTTGACTCGCCGTTGCCAGGCAACGAACGAAGTACCTGTATTTAAAGATAATATTCTAAAATTTTTAAGATTCTGTGTAGGTACTAAAAAAAACACGTGATTTTGGGTGGAGGCGGGGGGTTCGTCTTAAACCTGACCACGTATCACCAAGGGGGAGGGGGGGTTAAAAAATGCTAAAAAATTATCACGTGATTAATGGACTGCCCCATGTATGCGCTTCAGCTAAATAAAATATTTTTCTGACTCTATGTAGGTACTCTAGCTGTGCCCCGCGACCTTCATCCGCGTGAAATTATTATTAATAAAATTAAGTACTTCCCTATTTGAATCGGATTTCGTCAACAAATTCAAGGGCTTTATTTTGCATAGAACCCTAATCCTCTAAGTCACTCGTTAAAACATCAGCTATCTGTCAGTTAAACTAGAAACCATCGAAAGCGGTCCAGCCGTTTCGGAGATTAGCCGGAACAAACATACAGACAGACCGAACAGACAGACAAATTATATATTATTAATCCCCCGCAGTAAAAGCATTATATAGCCGACTTACATTTGCCTGCAGGTTCGCTTCGCCCAGGCTTTGTTTGGAAATCATCCCACGGGAATTTACAATCCTATGTCCTAAAGTCTTAACCTTATATTATGTGGTCTATGCGTTTTTGCCTTATCAAAATCAGTTCAGTCAGTTATGCGTGAAAGAGTAACATACTGAGTTGCTTTTGCATTTATAAAATTAGTATGGCTGCGGACAGAGAGGGAGTAAGGATCAGTGTATAATCTTAAACGTTGGAAAAGCAAACTCCTTGTATGCTTGATGCGCCAGAGGTACCTCTTAAAACTACTTTTGTACGATACGAAGGCAATGAATCTCATTTCTTTTAGAAAACTTAGTTCGCGTTTTCAGATGACTTCAATTGGCGTAGACAGGGAAGTTGCAATGTCTAAATCACGCCTAAAATCGTATTGTGACCTTAAGACCAATACATATAAAAATGTAGGCTGGACACTCGTGAACACGCCAAATATATTTATCATGGGAAACAGTACTTTTTTCTTAATGTACACCTACTACTTTAAGTGTTAGTCCTATTTCTTTGTTTATAGTCGTCGAAAAAGGCAGTTTTCAGAACTGCAGCCATATAAATTGAAATAGTACGTGATCTGTTGGAATGATCAGAGTACGGGGAATCAAAACATTTACTCCCTGTTGTTATTCCTGATATACATAATTATTGGTTGTACAATATTCTAAACCCTCTGGGATCTAATGTGTAGCCGTGTGCCACAACATAATCTTGGAACATTAACAGGACCGAAACACCTGAACTTTCAGCTGTGGCTAAAACTCGAGTTGAATAACTCGCTAGAGCACGACGTTACCTTTGCGGTATCCATGACATTGTTTACCGAGAGATAGTCCACAGCATCCAAAGCGTGATATAATGTTTCCATTGAACTGCCGCACATTTGTCGCTGCTGAATTTTTTCTATCTCACAACCTGTCTCTAATTCCTATTAGTTTGTACATCGGAATAGAAGTTGTTTTTCAGATCTTCCATCTTATGAATAATGATGCTACATATACTATTCCATTCAATACTGTCTTGTTGGTATTATGGGTTGTCAAAGTAGTCACAAGGCATAATAACTTGTGAAAGTACTGTTGCCCATTCCATAGCGTAGATCTCTATGGCGAAGAATGGGCAAGAAACTCCATGGACACTCTTTTAAATCAAAATATGTTACAAAATCTTGGTTTCATCATTCATGTTAAGAATTACAAATATGTGAGAACAATGTAGAATTACGGGCAGGTTAAGAGCGTCCAGAGTAAAAGATTAAATCAGTAATTAAAATAAACCGTGGCAGCTAAGAGATGACCAGTCACAACTGACAGCGCCCGTTCACGAACATGACGCATGTATCAGCCATCATTCAACTCAAACCCATTAAACTCGGTTGCCAGCGCTACTGCTGAGCAGGAGGTCCTGTGTTTAATTTCCGGGTCCGGAAAACTGTTAATGAGCCTGGATTTGTGCCCAATTACTGGCAATAGGCTTAACTAGTAAAATGACGGATTGTTATAGGGTACAATCTCTGCCTTACCCTTCGAGGGTTTAATAATATAACACCATGCCTGTGTGGTGCATAATTATTCAGTTCAATGTTATTTTATCGCCTTTCATTTGATATACTCTATAGCATCGCTTTTGACCATGGAATACATAACTATATGTTTACCAAGTCAATTAGTGACTTAAATTGACTTTTGACGTAGTGGACCAATTTTAATGGCCAAATTTTCAATCCCAAGAGTCACTTGAAAAGAGCTTAAAAATTAGAATAGACGCGTGATTTTCTTTTAATCATCTTCTATCAATCTGAATTACGTAATTCTTTATTTCTTAATAAGAGCATAAATCTGGATTATCATATCTTAATCTTAACTAAAGAAAATGATGAGTTTTCCATACAAGCTTTTATCCCTTATATCATGTCTTAAGATTATTTTTCTGACATAAAGTATCGTATGTTCTACTACGTAGTATCCAATCTATTGCTTTGCCAAACTGTATCGTAATCCGAGCAGCCGCTTAGGTGAGAAAAGGAAACAGAGCCATATTCGATTTTTCTTTAATTATATTTATCTATACTATTTACTTTACGTGCTTGAGAAACAGTTGAGAAAAGGTACGGACCGGAAACCATATTAATTTTAAAGTATAAACAATTTTATATACAAGGTGTTGTTTTGCATCCTCGTCAAATTCAAGGAGGTAACTATGCTAATGATTCTCATCCCGAATCAATAATAAAATGGGCGGTTTTTTTTTTTCTTATTTACGAAGATCGGTAAGTGTGAACCACCCGTATTTTAAACGTGGCCCGTCTGATCCTCGCCTTATAACCGTTCTTTCATACATACAAACAATCTCAAACGTTTTGTTGATAATTTCTTATTCCCTAAACCACGTTCAGGGGGTTTTTCTGAAATACTGACAAACATAAACAACCAAAAAAATCAGCGTTTATTAATAACTAGCTGTACCCAGCATGCGTTGCAATGCACTTTTTACTACCCACCTACCCTATCCGACCTACCTACCCTATCCTACCTACCCTACCCTACGCTACCTACCTACCTACTCTACCCTACCCTACCTACCTACTCTACCCTACCCTACCCTACCCTTACTACCTACCCTACCCTACCTACCTACCCTACCCTACCTACCTACCCTACCCTACCTACCTACCCTACCCTACCTACCTACCCTACCTACCTACCTACCTTACCCTACCTACCTACCCTACCCTACCTACCTACCCTACCTACCTACCCTACCCTACCTACCTACCCTACCCTACCTACCTACCCTACCCTACCCTACCTACCTACCCTACCCTACCTACCTACCCTACCCTACCCTACCTACCTACCCTACCCTACCTACCTACCCTACCCTACCTACCTACCCTACCCTACCGTATCCTATGTCCGTCTCCTGGTTCTAAGCTACCTCCCTGCCAATTTTCAGCTAAATCGGTTCAGCCGTTCTTGAGTTATAAGTGAAGTAACTAACACGACTTTCTTTTATATATATAGATAAACTAGGTACCGTAATTTTAATTGGTTAAGCATGTCTTTTGTGACATGCTCTTGAATTTTGACGAGGATGCAAAACAATACCTTGTATTTAGTAATCTTACAGACAAACCTAATCGTCACAAAAAGTGAAGACTCGTTGGGGTTCGAACTTACGAACCGCGGTTTACAGGGTGGTCGTGAAACCGTTAGCTTAGACTGTTCACTTCGCTAACAGCTAGTCTACAATAGGGGATAATCCTATTTTTTTTTTCTTTGTCCGTCGGGTAGTTTATTGAAAAGTATTGGACACGTATTTTTTCTTTTTTCGTGTGGTCATAAAATTACGGAGATATATTGAGTTGAATTGGCGCATGACGTCACATGTAGGTAAGTTTTATACCCACTTGTGACGTAGTAAGCCCCCACTCTCCAACTTTAATGAGTTTTAACTAAGTATTTTTTTGATATTTTGATAAAACAAAAAATACGTGTCTAATATTTTTGTATTACCTGTCTGACGGACAATATAGAAAGTCGTTTTCTTTACCCAGTCCGATCCCCTATTGCCGTTCTAATGCATGTCATGACTGAAACGGTAAACAGTTGAAGAATGCGTTTTTAATACAGTATTCCTCATTTCCCTTAGCAAGTAGCGTGATAGTATGTAGCCTTTGTCTTTTCCCTGGACGCAGTCTATCTCTTTGCCAAATTGTATCGAAATCCGTGCAGCCGTTCAGGTGTGAAAGGTAACATAAAATTACTGCCGTTATACGGAATGTTTCAGGTTTTTTAGTTATACTGATCACCGTTATACTGTGTTTCAGTTTGTAAGTTACACTAATCACCGATATACGGAATGTCTCAGTTTGATAGTTACGCTAATCACCGTCTTACGCGATTTTATAGTTTCAATAGTTACACTGATCACCGCGTTACGGGATGTTTCAGTTCATATTCTGTTACACTGATCACCGTTATACGGCATGTTTCAGTTTCACAATACACAGATCACCGCTACATGATATGTTTCAGTTTTACTATTACACTGATCACTGCTATACGGGATGTTTTAGTTTCACTATTATACTGATCACCGCCATACGGGTCTTTCAGCTTCACTTTTATACTGATCACTGCTATACGGCATGTTTCAGTTTCACTATTACACTGATCACCGACATACGGGATGTTTCAGTTCAAATGGCGGCATGGATTTCGACGTAAGTTGGCAAAGAGATAGTTTGTTTCCTGGGGAAGGACAAAGACTACATATTATCTTGCTTTGTGCTTAGGGAAATGAGCAATAGTGTATGAAAAAAGCATTCTTCAACTGTTTTCAGTAATGACATGCATTAGAACGGCCATTTTAAACAAGATGTTAGCGAAGTAAACAGCCAAACTGTTCCACGACCGCCCTGTAAACAACGGTCACCATGTACCTCACCGCGTCTTCACTTTTTGTACCGTTTTTTTTATATTTTAATGCCGTAAGATTAATAAATATTTATAAAATGGTCTTAGACAATGTATTCTTTTAATCTAATATGGTTTGCATTGCATACCGCTTTTCAATTTTTTTTCAATAGTTTCTTAAGTAAATGAAGTGAATCGTATTGACAAATATTATTAAAGAAAATATCGAAAGTTACTCTGTCTGCCTTTCTGTTTCTCTTTCACAAATAAACTGCAGCTCGGATTACGATAAAATTTGGCAAGGAAATAGATTGCATACTACATAGTAGGACATAGGATACTTTATGTCTAAAAAATTATCGTAAGAGACGAATAAGAGATGAAAGTTTGTATGGAAATCTCATAAATTTTCATTAACTCATGTATCCCAACATCAATAAATTCTGACAAACGCCAAAAAAAAAGATGTTGAGTTAAAAATATAATTAATAAGTTATTTTGGATCTGAAAGATACTTAAAAAAATCGTCATTTTCTTTGGGCGATTTATAATCCTTGAGATTTAATATCTAAAGCAATAAGTTTTCTGTTAACACTAAGCCATGGTCATCCTATCGAAACTTACAAAACGTATTGAAGGTATGTTAATTTGGAAAAAAAAAAGTGTTTTTTTGGCTATTATCGGTACTTCTTCATATTAATAGGTGTTGTTTACAAAAAAAAAAACACTCGCTATTACTTACTTTCTTCGATAGATAATCACGACTAATTTCTACGCGAATCCATACTACAGCATCTAAAATATAAACCTAGGATATTTTTTGTGTATTTTTACATTGTTTGACAAATTCAAATCTAGGTTTTACAAAAAAAAATAGACCTCTCCGATGCTTTTTCAGCGAGATATCGGCGATAACGTGTTTTTCACCGTTTCGATGGCGCGGCCATGGGGTTTTAGTCTTACAGCTCCTAAAATATAAACCTAGGTATTTTTTCAATATTTTTACAAATTCAATCTGTTGTTTACCTGAATTTCAGGTATCTGCAACGCGTAGTTTTAAAGATCTCCGTGGCCGCGCGGTTCTCCGCGTTTCAATGGCGCGGCCACGTTCAAACCTTTATAACTTTTTAACAATAACTTTGACAAATTTATGGTTTTGGGAATCAACTTTTACAAATTATTACAAAATCTTGATTAAGTTTTTTTTTAAAAAAAAAACTTCATGGCCCCGCGGTCGAAACGGACACATTATACATAGGCAACTGGCATTTAGTGGTTGCGCTTACCCGAAGGGTCCCTGAAGAGTCTCCGAAGGGTCTCTAAAGAGTCCCCGAAGGGTTAGGCAGACGAATAGGTACCTAATGGTACACCAACATTTCGCCAGTTATGCTTAAGTCCCATGTAATAGGGAGAGCCTATTGCCATCAGGAGAGCCTATTGCCATCAGGAGAGCCTATTGCCATCAACCGGGCACAAATCCAGACTACAGGCCATGCTTACTTCAGCAGTACTGTAACCCCTAGCCTAATAGGCAGGCTGTTAATAACAATGTGCATTGGAGATAGATAAGTAATGAAAATCATCACAGTTTACTTTAAAAGGAGTAAGCAGTGAGTGGTTTTTAGTTCACTTTTTTCCTGTGCACAAAAGTGGTTTTGCATTTTACTTTTGTAGACTGAGATTTAAAAAAAATTATTAAATGCAAGGATACTTTTGCAAATCAAATCATTTATTTTTGCAGAAAACACTGTTACAATGGTGTTATACAATTTATAACACATTTGCTCGTAAAGGGTCTCTTATTGCACCAAGTTCAGTATCGTAATGTATCACATTACGCACTAGTGCGGTAATGAAAAGTAAAACGCACGGCTTATCATACTGCTCCGTCTAAAACGAACGGTACTTTTTTAAATCTTAGCAAAGAGTTTTTATGTCAGAAAAGTAGTCAACATTTTATGAATAAAATTAAGTTGGGAGATAAAATATAATAAATAAACATTTAATTCTTTAATTTAATCAATTTTGACCATAAATTACAACCATTTATCTGTAACAAAACACAAAAATATTAATTTACTTTATTAGTAATACTGGCTGTTTTTGTGCCTTTGCCTTAAAAAAAGCGTAAAAATTATTCCGCGCGCTTTCTCTTTACGCTGTATTGTTTTTGTTTGAAAATGTCATCCGAATTTTATTTATTTCCTCGCAAATGTGTTATAAAACGTCGTATGACATACGTGCGCTTTGATAATTACAGCCTCTGCTTTCTTGTAGCCCTCGCCTACGGCTCGGGCTAGCAATATCGCCTCGGCTGTAATTTTCAACTTACCGCACTTATATCATAATGTACTATTACATGTTTCAAGTGATTCTACCGTAAGGCATGCAAAATTTATAGAATCATGGTTTATCAAAATCACAACTTATATTTAAGTATATACAATTAGATCAGAATATTCTAAGATATTAAATTAATGCAATGCCAATTTATAATACAGATTAATGATTTATTTAATAATAATAATATTTAATTTAAGTATTTCAATGTTGTTCCTAGAATTATGACAATCCAATTATTAAATAATTGTTATTGTCACCGTGAGGTCTTAAGTTTGGTTTGGTCATAGACATTTAAATATACTAGGAGTACAACAGACTCAAGAATCAGAATCAGATTGCAAGAACCAACTGGTTCCTGTATGAGGAATTGTACATTATAAAACTTGACTAATTATTCCATTTTGCTATAATGACTTCAGGCACTGACACATGGTCTTATGTTTTTCTATACTATATTAGAAGCATGTGGCTAAGAACAGCTGCACAGGTTGATTATCAAGACCAAGCTACGCTTACTTAGGTTGGTCTGTGGATGGGTGACCACCTAACACAGGGAGTTACCTCCGTGCCTTGGAATGCATGTTAAGCACGTTAGTCCCTGCTGTCATTTCTAGATGTTTGACAGTTGTATAGGCTGAAAGTCTGACAAAAAGTCCTACCAGGAAGTGGTATACTACCCGGCATCTGCATAGTGACGGTCAGATAGGCAGTTCATCATCATCATCATTCCACACTGAATGTTATCATCATTGTCATCAGCCTATAATTTCCCCACTGCTGGGACACAGGCCTCCTCTCTATGAGAGGGAATGGGCAGTAATCCACCACGCGGGCCCAGTGCGTGTTGGTAGATGGCACATGTCTTCAAATTTTTAGTCTAGGACATGCCAGTTTCCTCACGATGTTTTCCTTCACCTTTTTGAGGGCATCGGTGATGAAATAAATTAGACAAAGTAATGCGCCTGCCTGGGTTCAAACCTACGGCTTACTGATTGTAAGTCGGGGCTGCCACTGCTAGGCCACCGCTGCTCTCTGAATGGTATCAGCCTCCCTTTTCTTCTGCCACACATCCCAGTTCTTCCCTTATCCAGGTGTTTCCTGTGGTAGATAGGCAGTTGCTGCATAGAAAATACCAATATTCAACTGCATCCAGTTAAGACTTAAGAGGCCGACCCCAACACAGTTCAGAAAATGCTGATAGGCCTCTCTACATTGTTCTAAATCTAGCTAATTTCTTCATGTTAAAATTCAGTTAGTTTTTAACCCCCGACCAAAAAAGAGGGGTGTTATAAGTTTGACGTGTGTATCTGTGTGTCTGTCTGTGGTATCGTAGCTCCTAAACGGATGAACCGATTTTGATAAAATTGGTTTCGTTTGAAAGGTGTTTTAATCGAGAGTGTTCTTAGCTATGTTTCGATAAAATCTGATCAGCCGTTTGAAGGCCATCACCTCTTTTCTAGTTGAAGGGAAATAAACAACTTCCACAGGTCTGATCGATTCGAAATTTGAAATCTTGTCACTTGTCACCATGGGCATTGCCAGGGGGGGGTGGGTGCTAACCCCCACCCCTCCCCCCAGAAAGTATTTTTTTAAATTTTTGCTGTTTTCGTTAATTGTCGAGATGACACGCAACACCGAGAAAAGTGGAAGCAATGGGGGAGGCCTATGCCCAGTATTAGGACAGTCAAGGCTAAGATAAAACAATATAAGTTTAAAAAGCATGAAATAAAAATTAAATTAAAAATTTAAAAAACCCCTGACACAAAAAAAAATTGTATTGGGGGTTTTTTAAATTTTTGCAAACTATGGACAACTATTTACTTATACCATTTTGTAGTCAGATGATTTACTTATTTATTTTTTAATCATCTCAGACTATAATTACTTCAAGAAAAGGCCCTGAATAATATAAAGCAACAAAATCTCACCACAAATAGGACTGAAATATAACAGATGAAATGTGTAATTAGAGTATTACTAGGTACTCGGTAAGATCTGTTTAGTTAGTAAGTATTTTTTTTTGTTTATGTAAGAGGTGTTTGTCCTTCCAAAACTTAATAATTATCTAAATTTCTAAATGCATGTATTTAAATAAAAATATATGTATATATAAAATAAATTTGAAATAAAAAATTTCTATTCTATTTAAAAATGGTGCAGTTTTGTTATCACGCTGGTTATTTGTTTATAAAAAGTATGGTTCTGTCTGTTATATATATAGCAGTTTGTTTATATTTTTATTAGTATCATGTTAGCATGTACTATTAGATGGGTTTGAATATGTCCTTCGTTTAAACTAACGTACTGTTTAATAATCAAAGTCACCTCGTTTTACCAGCTATACAAAAGATATTCAATTGTTTTTTGTGACATAGACAAACAAAACAATATCATCGTAAAATTAGTTTCATTTTTTCGCTTGATACCCAAATAATAATTATTGTTCTCTAAAAGCTACCTATCCAGCCCCCCTAGCATGACCGTTCTATCTCTATTCTACCAAGAAACGACAAGAAATCTTTTCTTTACAACTTGTCATTTCTTCTGCCCGAGCATGGCGCGCACCGTTGACTCGCGTTTCTACGAAGACATAGAGAGATGTTCTTTCCATAGCAACGGGGACGTTGCTATGGAAAGTTAAAAGGTTACGTTTAGTTAACAAAAAAAAGTTGCCAATTGCACGAGTTTTTCATTTTTCGTGGGCGGGATGGTGTTGCTGCATCTTGGATCCAGGCCTGGATCTTTTTCGCGAAATTAAACCTAAATATTTTACATAACATTTCAACCTTTTGAACGTAACTCAACGCAACCACGAAACGTATTTCTTGTATTTAGTTATTATTATGACTAGTTTGACATTTGTCAGAAGTAATGTTTCTACTAGTGATGGGCTGAGTGATGATTTTTCTGTATCGGTGACAGCATGACAATGACAAAAAAATATCGGTGACGGGAACAATGACAAAATCATCAATGATTTTTATTTGAGTATTAGATCTCGTCACTTCAATTGTGAGTAGATACTGAAATGATCGCGGAACGGCTTAGTGAAATTATCATTAGTTATTTATGTAGGCATGGGTCGAGATTGTGACGTAGCCGCGGAATTCAATTTGGCATGGCAGGGTATTTTAAGGCAGCACATTTCGCACGCAAACGTAAACAACGCAAGTGCAAGCATTATTGCCGTTCCTTGCGCCAGTCCCGGTCATTGTCATTTTATCGAAATGTGAGTTCTGTGACTTCAGTATCGCCGATCGCGCAGCATCGCAAAGTCGCAATTCACAATTTCACACCGCAGCGCCCCCGAGACCGTCCGATCCAAATCACCGAAGTACGCGTTCATTCTAATAATGATTTAAAAGCATTGATGATTTTGTCTTTGTCATTGCATGATGAAATGATTTTAAAATATCGATGATTTTTACATGTGACATGATATCGGACTCATCTCTAGTTTCTACCCCCAAATGTCAAAAGAAGAGAAAATATGGTCGTCATGCTCGACGCTGTAGACTTGTGTCGACTGAAGAAAAGAAACATTTCTTTTCTACATTCTTAATATCGCCATGCTTGGGACGATAGAAATATCTGTCAAATTGTCGATTCTTCCGTAGACATAGCTCGTTTCTACGGCGGTCATGCTAGGCCGGCAGGGATTATCTAGTCTTACATTTAAAATAAGTAAATAGATAAATAAGGAATACTCACGTTTATCTTAAAATCTTTGAAGTCACTAAGAGCTGTGGTAATCCAATAAAATGCTGTAGGTATTAGATTAGTTAATTAGCACTTTCGTGCACTTTTTACTTTTTCCAATATGAATCCAAGATTGTAACGAAATAATTTGCTAAACGAAAACATTTTTGAACTTGTCAAAACTTCTGAAAAGAAAACTTTATGAACTACGACGAAGAAATCATGATTAATTATCGTTTGCCCATGTATATATTGTAGTCTTTGATTATCTTGTGTAATGACTCTTAAGAATACTAAAATATAATAATTATTAAGTAAAAATACTATTGCTTTTAAACTTTTTTCGATTCGAATTCCCACCCGTTTGCGTACAAACAAAATGGCTAATTTTTGTGTTGCCATTTCTCCTCGAGAGTCGATTTCGACGCGACGACGACGACCGCGACGCTGCTGTAACTTTTTTTTTATTCTGCCAATGGTCTTTCAGCCTACCAGCTAGGTGATAAATAAAAGGTCTTATTACGATTATTTTTGTTTCAGGTACCACTACCGAGTTCTTCTTATTGGAGTACTCAGTAATGAAAGCATTACGTCTGAAAGGGAGAAATGAAGAAAATAACGTGTTGTGCCGTGCAAGTAATAATTATTATGGAACAAAAGCAGGAAGTCATTTTTTCAAAACTAAAAAAAGGACAATTTAAATGGCCAATTGTCACTTGGTTTCGGACTGTACGTTGTAAATACGCTAATCAGACAGAGGCCGAAACCGTTGACAGTAATATAATCTGACTCCCATGGACGTAGTAAAAATTAATAATGAGTCCATGGTCTAACCTGCACAGCTATTCACAAATAATCAAATTGAAATCGAATCTTGAAATCGAATATTAAGACTCTTGTTCGACTATAGGAATGGATGAACCAATTTTGAGAGTTGGTTTAGTTTGAAAGGTGTCTCGAGACTGTTCTTAGCAAAACAACTTCCACAGGTCTGATCAATTCGGAAATCCTGTCACTTGTCACCATGGGGCATTTCGCTAAGTAGACCACTTATTACAAGCACAAAAAACGGTCCTCTGATGCTACGCCACTTGGATTAAAATATTATACATAAAGGGACATTATTACATTGATATTGATATTTGTGATATTTTTAGTAATTGAAGCCGGAAACTTTTAAACCTCACTGATATTTAGATTTTTATTCCACCACTTGGCATTTAGTGTGGTCTGCGTTTTCTATTAATAATTTGAGGATAAACTATTCGAAATGAATGTGCAATATTTGAGGATAAATAGAGTCCTTGGCTATGTGCCCATGTCAGACAGTTGATAGTGCAGTGTCGCGACATCGCCACAGCGGGGTGGCTCTAACATGATGCGTGCGCACATGGTGCCGGCCAGGAATCATCATTATAGTGAAGGTAATATTCAAACAATAAATACATTAAACGGGGTGGTAATATAAAGCGGGGCATAAAATGAATTAAATATTGATGTACTCAAGGGACAGAACGAAAGTATACAAAACTGCAATACGTCCATGGTCAAAATGTAAGGAAGAGCAGATTAAAAAAAAAATATCTATGAAAACATTCCTATGTGTTCAGAATAAGAAGTAACCGTTTTAGCGCCGGTGTTCCTTCCACCTTGTATACAATAATTATGTTTTAAAAAAACTGGCCAAGTGCGGGTCGGACTCGCGCACGAAGGGTTCCGTACCATTATTTATAAAAACGAGCAAAAAAATCAGCAGCAGAACTTTGTCAACTGTTAGTCTGTCACACACTGAGCTGGTTAAGTCGTTATTAGTACAACTATGTAAGCACAGATGGCGCTTTCATCAAAACTGCCGCTCTGCACGAAATGTTTATTATACATCTTATCACTTGAAAAAATAATATAGTCCTCATACACTTAGGGTAATTTAATTTAATATAATAACATTTTAAATGGCGTTTGTTGCCATACGGCCACATCAACATGCTAATTGTTTTTATCAGAAGCAAGTTCTCTTTACAACTGCTAGATGGCGCTGTTGACAAGGTGTTACCCAATTTTACTTATTTGTATGGGTGCCCCCTTAAATATTTGTTTTATTCTGTGTTTAATATTTGTTGTTATAGCATCAACAGAGATACATAATCTGTAGAAATTTCATTATTATCACGGTTCATGAGAGAGACGCCTGGAGACCTGGACGCCTGGAGGTCCTTCGCAGTCCGTTCGTCCGTCCGTCTGTCACCCTCACCAGGCTGTATCTCATGAACCCTGATAGTTAGTCAGTTATAATTTCTACAGATTATGTATTTCTGTTGCCGCTATACCTAACAACAAATACTAAAAACAGAATAAAATAAATATTTAAGGGTTCACACTTTTTTGTATAGGAGCCCCTATACAAAAAAGCGTGAACCCTTAGTGCGCCATTCCGACTCGCACTTGGACGGTTTTTTTAATATCATGACAAAAATTTTTGTAGGCAAAATAAATATTGTGTATAGGTAAACTTTTATTTCACACTTATGAACCCTTCACAGTGCGATATGCATTGTCCAAAATGTCCAACACACCCTTGCCCAGATTAAGCCTGCAAAATTCAAATTTTATTTGGTGGACAGCATCAGGCTGTATGTTAAAGAAAATATACTAAGATCCTCATTCAAAGAGTTTTTCATGAAATAGTCATTGAATGGGATCTATGGGACTAAATGCACTCAGAGGGTTGTTTTGATACTTTGAATGATTGTAATTCTGTAACTACATGTGTATTACTGGCTTACGGGCGCAAATCATATTTTGTTCAACTTCTTAAAAAATAAAAACGAAAAATTGCACAAATTGTAAGAAAAATTGAATTTCGCGGGCTATGTTTGTCAGTCCGATTTATTAGTAAATCCCATTCCAAAGATTAAAATTCCAACATATGGGATTTTTGACTTAGACAATAACATTGTGATTGTAGAAAGAAGATTGCTGTTGAAAGGAAAAAATGAGAATTGGTAGTACATGACACATGCGATGTAATAACAACATGGAGTTAGTTATTTATGATACTGACATTATTATCAGTGTTGATAATAACTTTCCTTGTGTTGCCCTGAAAGGTTTATAATTGAAAACGAACAGGTTTCCTTATTGACGAATTAGGCCCAGGGAAATACAATATAAATTAACCTAAAAATATAAATTATTTTTAAAACTAGATAACTAAAATAACAACAAATTATAAAAGGGCGTCAAAAACTCCTCCTCAACGCTGTCAACTGGTAACGTGCCCAAGAGACTGGCGGCGTTGCCACGTTGTATGGCAATACTTAGCCTCTGGCCAAAGTAAAACCCAGCCCTTGGGTCACGGGAAGTGTCAACTAGGCGTTTAGATATTTCCTTGAAAAGGCTGTGAGCACTCGGACCCCACGGCCCCAGAGTTTCAACCCCAAACGGCTCAAAAATATAGTTACCACAAAGGTTACTATATTTACGCCGCTTGAGGTTCTCCGCAGCCGCAGCGGCAGCGCCTGTACAGCACGATGAGCTTGGAAGATGTGATGGCGCAAGAGTATTTAAAAACCAACCACAAATGGTGTTGTTTGCTGACGATACTTCTTTAATATTTAGGATAAGCAGACGTGCCACAAATTTTGACGACGTAAATAACGCTCTTATGCAGATTCATAAATGGTATACCGCTAATAATTTAGTATTAAATGGGAAAAAAACTAAGTGCATAAGATTTTCTCTACCAAATGTCAAATGTAGTGACTGTGACATAGTATTGAATCAAGAGAAACTTGAATTTGTCGATGAAACTGTTTTCTTGGGGATCACGCTCGACTCAAGGCTACAATGGGGTCCTCATTTAACATCTCTTGCAGGACGGCTGAGTTCAGCAGCATATGCTGTCAGAAAAATCCGTCAATTTACTGATGTAGATACCGCGAGGATAGTGTATTTTAGTTATTTTCATAGTATTATGTCATACGGTATTTTACTATGGGGACGGGCTGCAGACATCGAGTCTATATTTATTCTGCAGAAAAGAGCTATCAGAGCCATATATAATCTACGTAGGCGCGATTCTCTAAGAGAACTGTTTAAGGAAATTAACATCATGACGGTACCTTGTCAATACATCTATGAAAACATCATGTACGTTAGGAAAAATCTGCATTTATTTAGTAAAAGAGGTGACCGGCACCACTATAATACTAGAAACAGGGACCAACTAGTTCAGCCAGGTTTCAGGTTAGCTAAAGTAGACTCATCTTTCATGGGGTATTGTTTAAAATGTTACAATAAAATACCTCCCCCCATTCTGCAACTGAATGAAACGAAATTTAAATCTTGCATAAAACGCACACTATGTAGGCAAGCATATATAAGTTGGGGGATTATATTGATGATAAAAATGCTTGGCTCAATGCTGGTCCTGCTCCACAACCATAGGGGCAATCGGAATCATCTGAATTACATAGTGAAGTTATTGTGAAAGCTGCAGAAGATTGTAAAAATATATTTGCATTGTATAGATTCAATCTCTTAGTATTATATAATTGCATAGCACATGTGTGAGTACTATGTACTGTAAAGCCACCATTTAATGAGTACCTACATCTTTCATTGACGCGAAATTACCCTGGTGGTTGAGTGAATGTCATGCTCACTTAAATGTCACGCTGATGGTGGCGGGTGTGTCGGGTCGTTTAGTTCCCTTCAAAATGGTTGAGTTGAATGATGGCTGATACATGCGTCATGTTCGTGAACGGGCGCTGTCAGTTGTGACTGGTCATCTCTTAGCTGCCACGGTTTATTTTAATTACTTTATTTTTAATTACTGATTTTATCTTTTACTCTGGACGCTCTTAACTTGCCCGTATTTCTACATTGTTCTCACATATTTGTAATTCTTAACATGAATGATGTAACCAAGATTTTGTAACATATTTTGATTTAAAAGAGTGTCCATGGAGTTTCTTGCCCGTTCTTCTCCATAGAGATCTACGCTACGGAATGGGCAACTACAGTACTTTCATAAGTTATTATGCCTTGTGACTGGGACTGTAGCTTCGCGTTTTATTTTGTTTTTTTTGACTTTCAAAAGTGCCTGTAATGGTCTAATTGAAATAAATGCTTTGACTTTGACTTTATCGACGCAAGTTGCGTCCCACACTAAAGGCCTACCCATCTTCCAAGGAAACAAAGACATGCCGTCCGGTCTTTTGCCATCGTCGCGTGCCAAGCCATTGCGTTCTAAGATAGCTGGAACGCCGACGGTAACAAGAGCTCGACGGATGATGTCATTTATTTACATAAAAAATATAAATTAACGTATAAGTTGTTGTACATGTCTTTGGAAAGGTCATAATACACTCGCGAGCAATGAAAAAGTTCCAGTGACATAGCACCAAATTACTCCTAAACGTGAAAGGCCAGTTTAATGACGCCGTCTGCAATATTGAAGTACATTTAACAGCGCATCAGAATATTACCAACTAAAAACGTAAATATTGTGTTCAAATGTTAAATTAAATGTTTCATAAAATTGGAGCCATTTGGCAAATAAAACTAAATCTCTAAGTAGGGGTTTTATAAGGTGTAAACGTAGGTTTTGATAACTCAGTACTTGGTGTTTCCTCCATGTGCTCTCAATACAGCTTCTACGCGATTGGGCATGCTGAATACCAATGTTCTACCATTCTTCGATGAACGCGTAATTCAAGTCACGAAGAGTAATTGGAGGTGGAACTCGGTTTCTCACACGTCTGTCAAGCTCGTCCCAAGCATGCTCAATAGGATTTAAATCGGGGCTCCTTGTTGGCAACTCCATTTTGTGGATTCCTACGTCCTGAAGATACTCATTTACAACTTGAGCAGTGTGGGCCCGTGCATTATCGTGCATGAACACTATTGTCGCCCATATTGGCCAAAAACGGACCAGCATGTTCATTGAGAATCTCATTGATGTATCTCACAGCAGATAGGTTCCCGTTCTCGGTTGGAACTAACGCTGTTCGACCTTCTTCAGAGATACCAGCCTACACGTGAACGGTACCTCTGCCGTGTAACACTTTTTCTTCAAAACATGCTTGTGCATAACGTTCTCCTGTTCATCGGTATACTCTTTTCCTCCCATCATGATGGTACAGCATAAATCTTGACTCATCATAGAACATCACTCTGCTCCAGTCGTCGTCACCCCATTCTGTATGCTCGCGGGCGTATCGCAATCGGGAAACTTTATGATGCCGTTCCAGTTTTGGGCCATTTGCTGGCGTGTAAGGCTTCAATCCTCTTTCGGCAAGACATCTCCCGACTGTCCACTCACTTATTGGCTCCCTTCGAACTTGCAGAAGTTGTTGTTGGACCGCAACTCCCGTCTGATGTCGAATTCTTAACTTGGCTGCCGCAATGAAACGATGTTCTCGGACTGTTGTGCACCTTGGCTTGCCAGTACCTGGTCTTCTCAGGTTTAATCCAGTCTCCCTAAACCTTTGGATCACTCGTCGGACAGTTGTATGTGTCACGCCCATTATTCTGGCCGTATTTCTTTGGCTGGGTCCCAATTCCACCGTAGTGATGATTCTCGTACAATCCTCGGGTGATAGAGGCATGACTTATGGGTACGAGAGCGGTAAGACTTTACAATTTGCGGCCATCAGCGTCCGCACTCAGCAGCCAAGCACACAACAGCGCACAACGGAAGAAGCGTGAGCGACGCGCTGCGTTCTGTGACCAGCCTGCCGTGAGCAGCGTGTGGCTGATATACTCCAGCTCCTAAACCTCTCTACTCCTCTCCACTTTGCACATCACCGCGTAAATTAATGGTTATAACTGTTTCTTAATTTCCTTAATTTAAACCTATTATCAGTGTTGTAATTTTCTCAAAGGATTTGTTTTCCCGAATATTTCCTGTAGTATCGCGATGTGTATTATTGCGATGCGACATGGCCGCCGCACTCGGGACCTATTTCCGTTACCGTGTGCTATTTGACTCATACTCTCACCTCGATGACTCAAACTTGTTGCTATTAGAGTTTAGACTCTATTATTCTTGCAAAAACTTCCCAGATTGAAAACATCACTTCTACTCAGCGTGCCTTAGATCGATAAGGAGAGCAATTATTATTATTATACCAACATGATCATTCTGCAAGGCTTCTGCATCGCAACACTTGCACTGGCGGTGTGGGGGCAACATGGTGAGTTTAGTTTTATTTCGCCTAAGATCAGGCCGATGCTTTGTTTAGGTCAGTTTGTCTCAGGGTACGTAGTCCCGGGGAGCATATTTATCTGTAGATTTGAAGCAAAACTACATAATGACTGATGTTCTGACAGATACCCCAGTGAGAGAATTCTCTCAGTTCTAGCAGCGAGGTCTATGACTATGACTCGTCTGCCGCACGCCACACTCCATGCTATAGGTATTCGGGGTACAGCCCCAGGCCATCGTACTTGGTTTCGCTGGTATCGATACTGGTATCTTAACCCTAAATAATAATGACATGCGCAGGCATTATGCGAGGTATGCGACGCGAACAACGCACAGCGAATGCCTCTCAAGGTGTGTACCTTTATATTCGTGGCGAGACATGTGCTACGCACGTGCGAGGGCGTGCCAACGTATGGCCAAGCATTCGTTGTGCACCGTTCGTGGTGCATGCCTCGCAAAGTCTGTATCCACCTTAAGACTTACAGTTTTGTAATATTCAGGTAAGACGGTATACCTTTTTTCGTTACAGTTCATTTTTCTGTCTTGGTAACGGGTACCAAGTTTCAGTGTGATTTAAAGACGTTTCACGTGAAAAAAGGATGTATTTTCTTGTGTAATTTATTTATTTGCCATTCAGTAAAAAACACTCACTAGTAGGCTAGCATTGAAATGAAATACTTATTGTATTACTCATTGTCTCCAGATGTATCTACGACAACAATTTATAGTCCTTACAATTTTGGTTTTAATAAAACATCTAAATGTATATTAAATATGGAAATAACTCTGAAGAATATACCACGGAGCGTGACCGCCGTGACTGCAATACATTACACTTATTTTGATTCTTTATATTTTATGGGTAAGTTTATATGTTTGTAATTAGGTATGTAAGTTCCTATCAGGTTTATGGTAATTTAAATTAAAGTTATCATTTATCATTGGCACCTATCATGACGAATAATTATCGGACGAAGACGGTAAGGTGTCAATAAATATACTCTGTCGGGGCATGCCACCGTTCCGGTGACTTGATCTGACAAAATGGTTTTCGGATGTTCTCGTCTTGCTAACGGCGAGTACTTGTATCCACAAAATTTAGTAGCTAGGATTATTCACAAACAACGTGCTTTGAAATACAACATTGCGGATTCTGAGGAACACCATACTACAAGCACAGATAATATAATACTACGTACTACAAGATAAGTTCTCGAGAACGGTCACGACCACATTGTTTTAGAATCGAACTAACATCACGGACAAGACTATTGTAGCAATTAAGCCTGATATTGTAGTAATAAAATCGCCGAGAGCGCCGTGCAAGGATTGTTAACATCGCTGACAGTCATGACGAGGATCTAGTGAAAGCTGAGAATGATAAAATAAATAAGTATCTTGACTTAGCGCACGAGGTTGTCGACATGTCGGGAGTGGACTTTGCATTATTGTACCGATAGTTGTTAGGTACACCGCGTACTTTGCCGAAACTAGATTAATAAGAAATAATGTACAGACGCCAGATCATCAAGCTTTATAGATTTACAACCTAAGGCGTTTATCACACTGCCACGAATCACGCTGCATGTTGCGAGTCAACGCACCTACGCGCGTACTTGCGGGAGTGCAGATCCGTATCATCATGCGGGTTTTTTACGCACCTACGCGCGTAGATGCGTTTTGTGGATTCACGGCGGCTCTGACTCATTTCATTCAAAGCCGTTCGCTGTGATACCTAGTGCAGTGCAAGCCCATCCACAATCACGCACGGCACTGCGAGACTCGGTGTGCCATGACATACCGTGCGTCTCGCCCCGCACCAATGCACTTGTAGGATTTTCTGTGTGTTGGACTGTTGTTTTCTTTACAAACAGAGATACTCACAAGCAACGTTAAAACACGCAATCACGCGCTACGCTGCGTGGTGCAGGCAGTGTGTTAACCGCCATAACGTTAAAGAATACGGTTCAATGTTGATTGGGAAAAATTGACAGTTTCGGGTAGCTTGACCTGCTTGCATTATACATGAACTAAAGACCTATGGAAGGTTGTGATCTGGGCTTCTAATAACCTTTTAATCTCTTTTTATTTTCTCCCAGGGCCTCAGGCGGAAAACGTTAAAGTAAATGTCGACAAAAAAGCAAGGGATAGTAAATTTATGATTCAGACAAGTTTGACACGCTCACAAACTTGGGTTCACGTCGAATTACACAACCAGACAGGATTATGTTACGAAACAAGAATAACCGAAGGGAGGGATTTGAACTCTTATTACTACTGGAATACAACACTGAGAAATTTTGCTTTGTACGATTTTAGTAATTGGAAACATGATGGTATGTCATAATTATTATAAGTTTTTCATCAAATTAAACCAAGTGGGTTAATGTTTATTGTATCCGAACAAGATAAGGTTCGTTCTGTACGGTACGGATCGACAAAAAAAACTGACATAATCGAGATGAGGTGCAAAAAAATATGTTTTTACTTTAGGATAAGCAACAAAAAAAAAAGTATGTTTTAAGGCCGAAGCTGCACTTACAAAGTGACAAGTTGTGGATTGGGGTCCTAGCGAGGGCCGGGGGGCAGGGCGGTGCGAGCTGTGGCCGATCAGAAAGCTTGAAGTTTCAGAAGAAAGGTTTTTACGATGAAAACAATGGTTTAAAAAAAAACGAACCTCATGACTCCTGCTTTATACATAGTTTGACTATCCCGCAGTGGGAGTGAGCTGTAATCCACCACGCGGGCCCAGTGCGTGTTGGGGGATGATGACCTAATTTTAAGTTTTTGATTGAAAGTTGGATAATATATATACAGGGTTATAATTAAATGCTCTAAATGTTACGACTATGCTCCCCTCGCTATTGTACTATCGCTTTCTTTTGCTTCGCATAGACTTCGTAACATTTAGAGCGTTCAATTTAAATATTTTTATTTTTGTATGAAAATCTGATGAACTAAAATATGACGCATTTTTAAAAGTCATAAAACAAAAGTTGTTGATTATGATGTTAGTAACATAGTCCTGAGAGGTTGTCGGTGTTTTACAAATAACCCTGTATAAATAATTCATTTTAGAGGTGACTTTGAGGGCTCCGTATCGAAACATCCTAGATACTTTAGCAAAATGTCCTATCAGCAAATCGTCCCAAGGTTTCGATATGGAGATACTTTGGGGTAATTTTCTATCTAGAAAATGGTTTGGAAGCATGTTTGAAATACGGCACGGTTGGCGCAGTGGTTGAGCAATTGACTGCTGCGCTGCGTGTTGCGGGTCCGCTCCCCGCACGGAACTAATATTTGTATCGCCTACAGATAGTTGTTCTGGGTCTGGCTGTTTGTGTATGTGAGTTTAAAATGTTTGTAAACGCACGCATGACAAATGAAAAATGCCAAGTGTGGGACAAAGTTTAAAAAAAATACAGAGGCAGTCATAAGGACTGCCGACAGAAGTGAAATCTCAGAACAATAGAATTACTGTGTTCTTTTTTATACATTTATCACTCATCCACACACCGGACTTGGCAGCCGTTGCTTAACCTTAATCATCCATCCACATGCTGACATTGGCTACCGTTGCTTTACTTTGATCACCTATCCACATACTGACTTGGCCAACCGTTGCATTACCTTGATCACCATGCACATACTGACCTCGGCTACCGTTGCTTAACCTTGATCACCCATCCAAATGTTGACATTGGCTATCGTTGCTTTACCTCGATCACCCATCCACATACTGACCTGGGCAACCGTCGCCGTTAACCTCGATCACCCATCCACATACTGATCTAGTTAACCCTCGCTTAACCTTGATAACCCAAACACAGCTGTCTCTTGCGTACCGTTGCTTTACCTCGATCACCCCAGTCTTGGCAGCCGTTGCTTAACCTTAATCACCCATCCACATACTGACCTTGGCAACCGTTGCTTTACCTCGATCACCCATCCACAGCCTGACCTTGGCAACCGTTGCTTTGCCTTGTTCACCCATCTACATACTGACCTGGGCAACCGTTGCTTAACCTTGATCACCCATCTACCATTTTACCGATCACAAAAAGCACATCGCTGCTAAAGAAATTTTCACTTCAAAAACTTGAAAGTAGTCCTCAAGTTTGCTAACACAAAGTGAATGCTGCACTTCTTTTTACTAAAATTCTTCCTACTAAAACGAGAGCCATTCAATTTTACAATTTGGTGACACAGTAACCTCCTTGAATTTGACGAGGATGCAAAACAACACCTTGTGTATACCCGCACCATATGCTTGAGAAGCACCCGCTGTTACTTCTGGCTCATAATCATAACGCTAAATAATTAATACAACTTTTTGTTTTTTTTTTTCAGGAAGCCGTTATTGTATAGCGCCAAAGGCTTGCAATATAATTGTGGACTTAAAAAACACATGTAAAGGTAAATATTATAGAACTAAGTACGCGCTAAAAATATTCCGAAATAAATAAGTTATTTTTTCTATTAACCTCAACGTCCCGCGCGTTCCATTTATGGAACGGCAAATCTACTCTCAGTTGAGCCCCGACGTTCCACTTATGAAACGCCTCGTACCAGCAAATTTAAACCGTTATCGTACTTGAAGTAAGGATCAAAATCGTTTGTAAAAATTTACCTCTATGGCGAACTAGTAGACGAAACCAATAGAGTAATACGAAACGTCACATACTTATTAATTGTCCTAAGGTTTAGGTTATAGTAAGCACAGTTGCTTTGATCTTGTGCTGCTGACGGATTCCAGTGATCTACAACGCGTTACGATAGAGGCATTGAACGAGAGGGTGTACGTGTTAATTCTAAAACAATGTTAAAGAGAAACACTGAAAATCTCTACACCGAACAATACATATTTGCCATCCCTCCCACATCAGCAAGGCTCGGCGGCCGCGGCATTCTCTCAGCTCTCTCGAGGTCGCTGTAACCCTCCTCCGGAAGAGCAGTATGGCTGCTGGGTAACCTACCGTTCGTAAAGTATACAAACATGGTGTCACCTTGTTTCGCAGACAGAAACACAGAATTTCGTTTCGCAGAAAATGTCTCACATAAAATTTGGTCCTCGTATTTTTATTTCGAATATTTTTGTTTTAACTACTATTTACTTGAATGAAACATATTTTACAGAAACACATTTCAATGAATTTCATAATCACATTTTTTTATTTAACAAATTTATCAAACAGTAGAATTACTTTTTAACGAATATTGTTTGTTCGATGTATGTTTCCATGGTATTTTATTTCAACGAAATTATTAACCTTAAATTAAAATATTGTCTTTGAAAGTCAATATGTTGTACTACAAAGTTAGTAACAAAAAGGAATGGCTGCAAACCAGACTCCACGTAGCAGTGGCGAAGGGTCAAAATTTTGTAAGGGGAAGCCGACGAAAAAAATGAGATCATTAATTTTGTTTTTAAAGTGAAACTTTTATTACATCGTCTCAAACTTTTTCGTCTGTGTGTTGCATGTCGCGTGACGATCGGTCGTGGAGCAGGGATAAAATGAAAGCCTTTAATTTTATCCCTAAAAAAATTTCGAAGGACCCAACTTGATCTTTTTTTCATAACTTATGTATTGTAACGATTAAATGCACAGGAACTATAGAAAATATGTTTATTCATAAAAGTGAACGCGTATAAATACGATGTTTCATGTCTATGCTATTAACCGTTGAGGAGTTCCCTCATGAGAAGAGGACCCTGGCGGTAGGATGAATTCATGATACAAATCGTCATTATCCATCAAATATGAACACGTATGCAAAGTTTCGTGTCTGTGCTATTAAACGTTGAGGAGTTCCCTCGTGAGAAGACAATCCTGGCTGCAGGATGAGATCATGATAGAATTCATGTGTATCCATCAAATATGAACTCGTATGCAAAGTTTCGTGTCTGTGCTATTAAACGTTGAGGAGTTCCTTCGTGCAAAGACGATCCTGGCTGCAGGATAAGTTCATGATACAAAACATGATCATCCATCAAATATGAACTCGTATGCAAAGTTTCGTGTCTGTCCTATTAAACGTTGAGGAGTTCCCTCGTGAGGAGACGATCCTGGCTGGAGGATAAGATCATGATAGAATTTGTGTTTATCCATCAAATATGAATGTGCATACAAATTTTCGTGTCCGTGCTATTTACCGTTGAGGAGTTCCCTCGTGAGAAGACAATCCTGGCTGCAGGATGAGATCATGATAGAATTCATGTGTATCCATCAAATATGAACTCGTATGCAAAGTTTCGTGTCTGTGCTATTAAACGTTGAGGAGTTCCTTCGTGAGAAGACGATCCTGGCTGCAGGATGAGATCATGATAGAATTCGTGTTAATCCATCAAATATGAACGTGCATACAAATTTTCGTGTCCGTGCTATTTACCGTTGAGGAGTTCCCTCGTGAGAAGACAATCCTGGCTGCAGGATGAGATCATGATAGAATTCATGTTTATCCATCAAATATGAACTTGTACACAAATTTTCGTGTCTGTGCTATTAAACGTTGAGGAGTTCCCTCGTGAGGAGACGATCCTGGCTGCAGGATTAAGTTATGTCTGTCATAAAAATGTATTGTTCTTAAAACCAAAGGTGTGCGCTAAATTTCAGCTCAATCGGGCATCGGGAAGTGGTTCTAATTTAGCTTGCTATACATACAAACATTGAAAGTTCCCTGTCGTAACTCGAGAATCTTCGGCTTACCTAGTCCTTACAAAACGCTGCTGATAGCTGCGAAGTCACGTGTCCGCGTTTATACGAATTTAGTTCTGAATTCTGACACCCGAGCGTCGGCTTACTGGCGCCACATGTTGCTTTCTTTGTTGACATGAAAAATGCTGGCATTTATGTAATGTTTTCAATCCTATGATGTATTTAATGTCTGTACTGTGATGTGATAATCTCAGATGTGTACATAATTTACTATTTGACTACAGTAGACACTAGACACTACGTATAGTGCCTTGTTCCCAAAGGGAAGCCGGCAGGAATCGGCTTCTTAGGAGCCTTCGGGCCTGCCACGTAGTCTTGTTTGCCCCTAGAGTGTAATTTAAGCCCACGTAGGCGCGGAGGGATGAGGCGGCCCGCGAGCTGAGGAGCAGGTGGTATCTAATGCCCACCGCCGCGGCTGAGGCTGGCCGGCTTGCCAGCCAGCAAGCCGAAGCTGTGGTGAGCGTTAATGCCATCTGCGACGATAAACTCGTGTGGGGCCGCCGGAGCCCCGCAGCGCCGGAGCCGTGGCAGAAACCATGCTTGTTGCATGCTGCATATTTGCTTGCACGCTGCATGTTGCATGCTTACTTGCATGCTACATGCTGGCTTGCATGCTATATGCTTGCTTGCATGCTACATGCTTGCTTGCATGCTACATGCTTGCTTGCATGCTGCGTGCAACAGGCATGGAGATCATTAGTGCGAATAACAAGACTGTTTTAGTGAGAATGACAAGAATTTAACCACATTATTTATGTGAATGCGGAACACCGGAAACCGCATTATGTTGTAATTTTATAGGAGGGTATGTAATTTTCAAAGGTATGAGTTTTTGAAACTGTCACTCGATAAAATGTTATTCTTCGTAATAAGTTTTATGTGAAACAAACAATATGTGGATAAAGAATATTTGATTTGTTATTCTGTGATATGAATATTCTAACATTAAACTTTATTTGAAACAAAATTCGATGATTCGAGTTTCTTCAAAGTAAGTATTCTGCGTATTGATTATTCTATGATAAACAATTTATGTGAAACGAAATTCGATAAAACAATTAGCAATGAAACAACGCACAACCATACTAAAAGATACCTTAATTGTTTCAGAGCAACCAAAATTAACCGACGGTGACATTGTCGAGTGTCACATAAAAGCATCACAATACATATGTACATTCGTACGTGCTGCAAAGAATGTTCAATATCTCAAATTATATCAAACCAACGAAGACAGTAAGTAACAGTTACATACAGCATTATTTCCTAAACATAGCTACTAGTCTAGTACTTACAGGGTGAACTTCATGGTAAGGGGCCGTCCATTAATCACGTGATGTTTTTTTTTGTAGCATTTTTTAACCCCCCCTCCCCCTAGGTGATACGTGGTGAGGTTTAAGACTAACCCCTCGCCCCCACCCAAAATCACGCGTATTTTTAGTACCTACACAGAATCTTATTTTTTTTAGAATATTATCTTTAAATACAGGTACTTCGTTCGTTGCCTGGCAACAGCGAGTTAAGGTCACACTACAAGCCGCTTTTCGGTTAAGAATCGCGCGTTTGACGAAAAAATAAATACACGTGATATCTTACTACACCCCCCTCCCCCCTTGTGATATTTCGTGATTTTCGCTAAACCGCCTCCCCCCCTTTCAAGCCTCCCATGATTAATGGACGTTCCCTAAGGGGTAAGCGCTTCGGAAGTAGCAAGCGCTTACCGTTACCATGATTTCAGTCCGTAGATACTAGACTCCTGAATTTCACAGTTTCCATATATTGGAGCGCAGTGTAGTGTTTTGAACACGATCTTTTAATTTAACACCTAGATACTGCGCTCCATAGCACGATGGGAAATCTTGAGTTTGGACATTTTTGGATGTTGGTCAAAGACCAACTTTGTGCACGGTAGGTCAAATTCAAATTCGAAATCATTTATTCGCTAATATGGGTAATTACATAAAGTTGTTAAAATAGAACATAGTTCAGCCATATTACGCCTTGAGGCACGCAAATCTCAAGTTTTGTCTGTATGACAACATTCATTATTCTACAATTCATTGCAAAAATAATTAGTAATTAATAATATAATTTTGGTAATTTAACCGTATGAAATAATAAAGAAACATAAGCAGATAATAATGTCACTAGTATAATTACAATTTAAATTATCATGTATTAAATAATGATAAATGTCAAGATAAATTTGTAAATAATTGTTAAAATAATACTAATTAATTATTGCAGGTAAAATTAATTATTGCATTTCACATCAACAACAATATTTCTGGAACAAAATGCCCTTACATCATCTATTAAATAATCCTGAATACTGTAATAACATTTAAATAGCAAGATTTTTTTAAATTTCTTTTTAAATTCGCCGTTGGATACGGTTTCTAGTATCATCATCATCATCATCATTAGCCTATAATGTTCCCATTGCTGGGACACAGGCCTCCTCTCTATGAGAGGGAGCGGGCTGCTATTCACCACGCGGGCCCAATGCGGGTAGGTAGATGTCACATGTCTTCGAATTTTTAGTTCTAGGACATGCCGGCTTCCTCACGATGTTTTCCTTCACCGTTTTTGAGAGCAGCGGTGATGAAATAAATTACACAAAGTAATGCGCCTGCCTGGGTTCGAACCCACGGCTTACTGCTCGTAAGTCGGGGCTGTTACCACTGGGCCACCGCTGCTCTCTAGTTCTCTCTGCTGGTTTCTAGTATAGACTTTGGTAAGTGATTGTAATACGCGGTGCCATACTGAAAATGCTTTTGGTATATAAGGCCGTTTTGCTAGATTTGCAACAAATCTTATCAAGTTATCACTATGCCGCTTACTTCTGTACTTATCAAAAAGATGTTTGTTAGTTCTTGCGAAGCTAGCAATCTCAAGGTAGGTCAAGATAGGATACACCTCCGCTCCAGAGAGTGTGCCCTTAAAAAACTCCTTCATGGACCGATAAAACTTCCAGGCACATTCTGCTCGTATTTCTGTATGCGACCTTGTCTGGACAGAGATTACTTGGCCCAAGTAATCTCTTTACAGGCTCTTTCCAGGATATATTGTAACATATTGTATATCCTTCCCACTTGTGTGTGTACATGCTCCTTTTGGAGGTGTTTGTCGTTGGTCTTCGTCATGTTCATCTTCATCCCAACCTCAAGATTTGCATCGCTAAGATCTTGTAACATTTGCTCTAGTCCCGTGGCCGTAGCGGAAGAAAGGACAAAGTCATCAGCGAAACGCAGATGATTCAATCTAGTTTCACCAACGACAAGCCCTTTCTCTTTCCATTTTACTGCCTGCGTCTGAAAAACTACTATGGTACTGTGAAAAGCTTTGGAGACAGCGGGTCACCCTGTTTGATTCCCTTGAGAATGATAAACTTTGGATCAAATCTTTCTTACTGGACTGTATATAATAATAATAATAATAATTTATTTGCAATAGAAAGGTTTACATTTGAACAACATTAGATTAAAAACAAACAGATGGAGACGTTATACACTAATATGTTTGGAGACTCTAGCACCCTTGCTAAGTTGACAAGACAACTTGTATTAAAGGTGCTAGGCCCAACCCTTTCATGGGTGCCTTGTAAAGAGAGTTTGTTTAAGTCACGAGAACTTATTTTCATTTTTGCAGCAGGTAGATGGACAGACAAATAAATCATTTAGCAAAACAAGGATAAAATAAAAGATGATAAAAAGGATAGATGTAGAGTGTGGGGGTGTGTGAGTGGGTGTGTGGGAGAGTGTGTGGGTGTGTGTTTGAGAGTGTGGTGTGTGTGTGTGTGTTTATGTGTGATAGTGCGTTGTGTTGATTTTACCTAGTTGATTAAGCCGACAATAAGAGCTCTGTGTTAAAATAGTTGAGAGTCTGGAGCCAAGTAGATAGTTTATTTTTGAGAGATGCATTTGGAAGTGAGTGGAAGTTTAATATTTTATTTATTTTATTGTACAGATGGGGGCCTTGAAAACAGGGAAATCTTCTTGTAAAGGAGTAATGGGAACGGTAGGGATGGCCTATTTAATTATATCAATACTTTTTAACAATGATAATTTTTTATTTGTAGATTCCGTTATTGGGACTGCTTTGTTTATTATTGGACCGAAAACAACAATGGTATCTATTAAGTTAGAATTGGAATTATTTGATAATAATACTTCAGTGAAGCTAGTGACACAGCGAACAACTAATATAATATGGTCACACACACTTATCATAACGGCAAAGGATATAAGTGAGTATCATCATCATTATTTCAGCCGAAAGCCACTGCTGGACATTGGCCTCCCCTAAGTTTCGCCACATTGACCGGTTCCGTGTGACTCGCATCCAGCGGATCCCCGTAACCTTCACCAGCCCCCCTAGCATGACCGTTCTATCTCTATTCTACCAAGAAACGACAAGAAATCTTTTCTATACAACTTGATATTTCTTCTGGCCGAGCATGGCGCGCCCTGTCGACTCGTGTTTCTACGAAGACATTCTTTCCATAGCAACGGGGACGTATCACGTGATGTTTATATTCCCTGAATATTATTACGTTTAGATAACAAAAAAAAGTTGCCAATTGCACGAGTTTTTCATTTTTTGTGGGCGGGATGGTATTGCTGCATCTTGGATCCAGGCCTGGATCTTTTTCGCGAAATTAAACCTAAATATTTTACATAACATTTCAACCTTTTGAACGTAACTCAACGCAACCACGAAACGTATTTCTCATGTTTAGTTTTTAATAAGACTAGTTTGACATTTGTCAGAAGTAATGTTTCTATCCCCAAACGTCAAAAGAAGAGAAAATATGGTCGTCATGCTCGACGTTGTAGACTTGTGTCGACTGAAGAAAAGAAACATTTCTTTTCTACAATCTTAATATCGCCATGCTTGGGACGATAGAAATATCTGTCAAATTGTCGATTCTTCCGTAGACATAGCCCGTTTCTACGGCGGTCATGCTAGGCTGGCAGGTCATCAGTCCACCAAGTGGGAGGTCTGCCAACGCATCGTCTTCTGGTTCGCGGTCGCTATTCCAGGACTTTTCAGCCCAATTGGCCATCCGTTCTGCGAGTAATTTGCTCTGCCCACTGCCACTTAGGTTTGGCAATTCTTCGGGCTACGTCGGTAACCTTGGTTCTCTTGAGGATGTACTCATTTCTGATTTTATCACGCAAGGAAACTCTGATCATAGCCCTCTCCATTGCACTTTGGGTGACTTTAAGCCTTCTAATGAGGCCCATTGTGAGCGACCACGTTTTGGTCCCGCAAGTAATCATTGGCAACACACACTGGTCATAGAATTTCGTCTTGAGACACTGCGGTAAGTTGGATGAGAAGATATTACACAACTGTAACGCTGCCCACTCGAGTCGGATTTGACGATTGGCCTCTTTCTCGAAGTTAGACCTACCCAACTGGACCGTTTGTCCCAGGTAGACATTTTCGTCCACAACTTGTAGAGTCTCCGATCTTGATAGGAGTGGGTGTTACATGGGCATTCAACATGACTTTGGTTTTGTCCATGTTCATTTTAAGACCCACTCTCTTATATAACGACTTAAGAATGGGAACTATATTTTCTATCACCAAAATTTATATTTGTCATCAAGTTGTATCACCTAATAAATAGATCTATCGCCACGAAATATTTTCGTTCTCAGATAAACAAAAATTGTTCCCAGGTATGAATTATCAAATTAATGATATATGTGTAAAATAAGAGATCGATAACCAATAAAATTATATTGCATTACATGAATATAAACTTCGTTCTTATAATAACAGTTTTGTTACTTAAATAATAGCTCTGTGCTCAGAATGGTAGATTTGTCACCAAATAAATAGATCAGTTAATACGAGACATAGGGCACATCAACTCGGACAGGTTAGGTTCGAAGGGGATGGCGGGGTCTAGTGAGCGAGCGGAGCGAGCGAACTAAGACCCCGACATCCCCTTCGTGTTAGGTAACTTTAAACCCTGCAGAGAGAAATAGGAGCCCCGCGTAGCGGGGCTCCGTCGACTACGCCTTAGTTTGGACCTGTGGTTTGGAGTTTTATGTAAACATTTTTACATTGTTTGATGATTCAATTTTCGTGACACTTCTATTATTTTGAAACCTAATAAAATTACTTGATGATTGATATTATTTCCAAGTAATTCTTAATTAATATTTAGGTAAGCGTTTTGATATTATTTGATGATTCCATTTAGGTGACAGATCTACTATTTTGAGGACAAACCCTATTATTTAAGAAACACAAAACTTATTAAATTGGTGATAGCTTAAATGATACCCCTTTAGAATTATTTTAGTTTGTAATAGACAACAAAAAAGAACTAAAGTTATGCGTTCAACGAACTTTATTTGTTTGTGTAGCTTGCATATTCGGTGGTTCCATAAAGGTTTCAATATCTACAGATTTGCTTTCTTTAGTGATTCAATGGAGTGCTAAAGTGTGTATGTGGAAATGTAAATGAGAATAACGTAAACCATGTTGCCAGGTGCATTGATAAAATAAAATCTTTTAATTAATAGAAACAGAGAAATAACTGTGAAAGGGCAGTAGTTATTTGGTTCAGTCCAGACGCATGGTTAGCCGCATCTCATAGAAGAATGGGGAATCTTCTTACAAGTTGGCGAAATCGCTAACGAAGTGATAATTCTATTATCTGTGTTACTGGCACGCGTTTCTTTAATTTTTCGAGTTTTTTTAGGTAAAGCCGTAAAGCATGTGACAATACTGAAGTATACGGAAATAACAAATATTCAGTTCAGCTGCGAACAGTTTAAGGATGCATTCACAAGTAAGTACAGCAAGTTAGAAAGAGACTGTCGCACAGGTGTGAGTGACAGAGACCACGCTCTACAAAGCAGGTTTATATTTACAATATTAGTTGATATAACTGAAATAGATACATGTAACAGCTCTTCTTCGATCCCTGAAGGGTTAACATGCTGAGCTTGAGATGGTTCGACATCTGGGTCAGGCAACGTGTTTTTTTATAAGCGGCTGGAGCCTGGAGTTGTGCCTATTAGGTACATGGACTTAAAAACATGCACTCTCGAAGTACATAATTACATCTTTTCCATTATTTAAGATTTACTTATGAGCATACTAACTATGTACAACTGTACTTCCTTTACCATTCTAAAACTCAGCTAATCTTGTAATAATAAATTAAAGTTATTAATTACAGAAATACATGCTGGCTTTATAAATACTTCAGAAAATAAGATAAAGACACATAACGCAAACATTATAAAAATAAATAATTTCACGATGGCGGATAATGGAACTATATTGTGCTGTCTTTTTTATGAGTACCAAAAAAATTACGAAAAACATGAAATCACCGCAACACGTTTTGTTGGAAATAGGACTTTACTTATATACCAGTCGCATGAATCGACATCCACTAACGTAACAGGTAATTTCTATTAGATACTCTTTTCACTTATGTCAAGTTAAAGTAACGCCTAGTTTAAACGATGCCACAGCATTCCACGACAAAGCCACACACAAGGACTCAGCATCGCTTTGCATGAGCATGTAGGCGGGATCGCCCACCGCGCTTCGCATGTCATGAACAAACGAACCGCGCAGCTAAAGGCAGTCGCATACTAGTTGGCCTGACTGCTACAACCGAGTTCGAGCAAGTCGCAGCCGGGCTGCCTAGTGCAGGGCCGCGCTAGTTACTACTACTATATGCCTGCACAGACAAGGGACTTGTCCTAGGAGGAGAAACATCCCTGATGCGTAGACAAAATGTCCACCAAGAACTTGCACACGGACCTTTTCCAGCGTGTCATCATTCGTTTTGTAAATTACACGGTCAACTAATGTAACTTACTTTTTACATTTTTAAATATTCCCATATAAAAATAAAAAAAACAATAAAGAAAACATAAATAAATATAAAAAAATGGTTGCCCACCAGGCGGTCAGGGCTCCAGAGAAAAGAACCCCTAACAATACGAGAAGTGTCCAAGAGTACCGCTTTCTGAATCAAGCCCTTGATCCAGCTACCTAACGAGAGCCTCATCAGATATTGGTCGAGACTCTTGGCAATTAAGCTATTAGCTGATAGGTGTATCGGCACAATGATTGCAGAGTCCACATCCCACATGTCGACAACCTGGTGAGCCAGGTCCAGATACTTGATTTGCTTATCTTTTTCGGCTTTCACAAGGTTCTCGTCAAGCGAAACCGTTATGTCAACAATCATTGCTCGCCGCTCTGATCGATCCAGCACCACTATATCAGGCTTATTGGCTACAATAGTCCTGTCAGTGATGATGGGTTGATCCCAACATGGTGCGATATTGCCATTTTCGACAACTGGGTCGGTCACATAACTATAGTACGGCACTTCCGATTCCACAAGGCAAGTATTTCAGAGCAAGTTGCTGATGGATAATCCTGGCTACAAGGTTGTGTCTATGTAAGTATTCTCCGTTAACTAGAGGAGAACACCCGGAGATAATGTGCCGGATCGATTCGCCCGGACGGTGGCATGCCCGAGATATGTCAACCGTGCCATCCTTCACAATAAATCTCCGGTAGTTTTTCGTCATCATAACTTCATCCATAATTGCACAAACAAAACCTTCGGTTTCTCCAAAGAGGTCCCCGGAACGTAGCCAGGCTACGGACGTGATAGATATATTGCAGGGTCCTGAAGAAGCGTCCGTGAAGCTTCTTACTCTGCCATACTTCCCTGCGGTCATTAGTTCAGCAGTCAAGTCAGTCAAGCACTGCAGGTGCCAATTCTCTTTAGCCAACGAGAGCGGGGTGAGGACCTTGTCCATCGCGACTATATCTAGATGCATTCCCACGTTGGGTTCTGGAAATATTTCCTGAGACTGCACATCGAGATATGCAGTCTCAAGGTTTTTTAAATTCTAAGACTCTCGACAATTCCTTCGGGATTGTCGAGAGTCTTAGCGTTTAAAAAGCCTCGACCTCCACAACTCCGCGGGATATACAGTCTCTTAACCGAAGAACGTGAGTGATACATTCGATTTGCCGTCAACAATGACCAACAACGACCTACCCATCCAGGGCGTCTAGTTCTGTATGAGTCCCTTTGAGAACGCCGAAAGAGTACATCAAACCGGCATGATTGCCAACCATTGAATAACCTTAATTCCGCTGGCGCTTCTTCAACGATTGCTTCATGTCAGCAACGTTGATGTCCAGCGCTTCCGATATACCCAAATACTTATAGGTTTCTGTTGAGGAGAGGGATCTAATGTGTACGGAATCCGAGAGTTGAGTTCCCATGGATTCCATAATCTTCCCTCGCTTCACATGCTTGACTGCACATTTGTCCACACCAAATTCCATCCTGATGGTGCTACTGAAAGTTTCAGTTACCTTCAGTAGCTTCATCAGTTGCAAATTGTTGGGGGCAAAGATTTTCAGATCATCCATGTAAAGAAGGTGAGATATGACCTGACCACCTCTCCTCAACTGATAGCCTAGACCTGAACCCTCCAGCAGGGTGCTAAGAGGGTTCAAGGATAGACAAAACCACAATGGACTCAGACTATCACCCTGGAATATACCACGCTCGATCCCAATCGGTTCGCCGTTTCCCTGCATCCGTCGACATCCTGGATAGCGGAGGACCTTCCTCTATTGCCCCATACATGACTCAAGGAAGGCGCGTAGAATTGCATCTATCTTGTACAACTCCAGCACCCTCATGAGCCATGCATGCGACACCGAGTCGTAGGACTTCGTATAATCTATCCAACATGTAGACAGATACCTTCGGGAGCGGCGAACCTGTTGGCTAATGGCCATATCAATGAGGAGCAGCTTTTTAGTACCCCTACTCAGAACGGATGTTAGTACGGGTCCCCCACCCGTACCTACATCCGTTCTGAGAGGGAGATATGACGGAATTAGTTACTCTCAATATGTTGGTTAATTTTAGCTCTCAAAATGGATGATTATTATTATTGACATACGTTTTTATTTTTCTCATATTTTTATATTGAAATTTATTTAAGCCAAAAATGTTTTGTGCGGTCCAGTTTGTTGATTTTTTAGTAAGTCGTGTGTGTTATTCGACGCAGTTGTAAGCGAAGTTATAGGTAAATGATAAATGATGTTTATTTTGCAAATAGGTTTTTACAAACACTTTTACACGTCATTTTTTTTTTTTAAACTAGATGGGGCCGGTGTTTCGTACCTGACTACTCTGAGAAGAAACAGCCGAAACAAACTCAGAGGTTCTCTGTTAACTTGTTGCTCTTTTAAAGTCCAGACATTGCTCAATTTACATGAGGACTATGCAGATTAGTGTCTGAGATGGTCTTTTAAAGAAAGAACCACACAGATTTGAGTGGACCTGTCCAGTCAGTGCAAGCATTTGTCAGTTATCGTGTAGCTCGACTTATAACTCAAGGAGCTCAACGCAACGACGAACAATACCAAAGAAAGGACATTTGGGTAGGTCGCTTAAAGTACTCAAACTGCCAGACAGCGGTGGGAGAAAAAAAAAAAAAAAAAAGTGACCTACATGGTCCTCACATTCACAATAATTAAATGTAAGTAATTAATAATAATATACGAAATGAATTAAAAAAAAAAAACAAGAATTTCAATAAATGTCACAATAATAATAAAAAAAAAGTAAATATCAATGTCAAATCAGTAAATGTCACATAAAAATAATAAAAAAATAAAGTAAAAAAAAAATAATAATAAAATACTGAAATAAGTATTCATGTCACATCGGTAAATGTCATCTAAAATAATAATAAAAAAAATGTAAAAAAATAAGGTAAAAATAAAATAAAAATGTCACAGTGTATAAAATAAGGAATTAACAATAAACAAGCGAAGTCCGGAATTTCGACAACCTCCTCCTCCTTCGGTAACCTTGTCATACGTCTGTCTGGGCAGGCGTTTAGGTCGGTAATACGGACAGACAAAGCTATTATAAGAAAACACACAAACAAACTATAACTTGCTAATATCGCAAACTTTCGATCACTGGGTTCGCATCGTCGCGTCGTTCTCGACTAGTATTTTTTTATAATTCGGTATAAGTATGCAAGTTTCAATCTCTTTTTTGTTTGTAGGTCCAACAGAGTCACCAGTACTGCATAAAAAAACGAATGACAAGTCATCAGTAACAACTGGACTACTGACAGGATTGGCGGTAGTTCTGTGTGTCGCTGCGATCGGCGGCTGTGTGGTCATACTACACATGAAAAAATGTTGCCGTGTGAAATCCAACACAGAAGAACCGCCCCAGACGTATAGAGTAAGTGTAACTTACATTTACTTTAACTTACTTTTTGTATTATTTTAGACCCTCCAATAATCCTTACAATCGAACTCGTTGCCTCAATCAAATCGCTGATCAGTGTTTGTTAGTGCATCTTCTGTGTGATCATATTATATTGTGGTAAAACTTATCTGTCACCTAAACATCGCAAGCCGTCCCGCCGGAGCGCGCCGGAGCCGGATCTTGAGTGTGAAGGTTCCGCCCACAAACCCGGCCCGGAACCCGACAGTGCCGCATCGGCATGCAAGTAATATAGTTTGTATGAGTGACTCGAGCTGGCACTACGCAGTCGCGCGTCCACCAGAGTCCAGACCGCCACAGTGCAGAGCGGACACGTCGCCGGGCGGTGCCTGCAGCCAGCGTGCACACGTTTCCCGCTAAGCGCGGTACCTGACTGCCGACCTGCATTTAGCACAATAATGTTTCTAAATTCTAAAACAATTGTATGGTATAGCTTCGTAATTTACACAGTGATACAACAGATAACACTTCCACACTTCCACTGCTCTGCTACAGATCGGACAGTAACCTATACTCTTTTGTTTCAGGCGCTCGATCCCTTTTATGCCAATTTGTTATTTAGGAGAGAATGTCAAGCGGAAATAGATGCGAGGGAGCACTACTACGAAGAAATTATGTAGATTAAGAGCTGGTTTTCCAATCATCCGAAATTTTTAATTTAAATATGAAAAAATTAAATTAAAAATTTAAAAAACCCCCGACACAAATTACCTCTAATTAACCATAAATAAAATAATCCAAGCGTCTTAGCGTCGGGGGTCCGCTTTGTTTTGTGCTTGTACTAAGCGCTTTTAAGCTTATACTATGTTGAGAAACATGTTCAGTTTGATGGTCTGTAGCACACCCTTAAGGATGTAAATACCCTTTCCGTTACATCCTGTATAGATTGACTATACTACTAGCGAGGTTTCACAAGCATTGACAAAAGCGACAATAGGGGACCGGACTGGGTAAAGAAAACGACATTCTATTTTGTCCGTCAGACAGATAATACAAAAATATTAGACACGTACTTTTTGTTTTATCAAAATATCAAAAAATTACTTAGTTAAAACTCATTAAAGTTGGAGAGTGGGGGCTTACTACGTCACAAGTAGGTATAAAACTTACCCACATATGACGTCATGCGCCATTTCAACTCAATATATCTCCGTAATTTTATGACCACGTGAAAAAATAAAAAACACGTGTCCAATACTTTTCAATAAATAAACTACCCGACGGGCAAAGAAAAAAAAAGTTGGATTATCCCCTATTGCCTTGGAAATCGGAAATCTATTTGTTGCGGCTAGTAGTGGAGTAACATATTAGCTATATACCTCGGTCTATCTGTATTTTTCTATTTTTAATGTCCAAATAAATTGTTGAAATTGTTACCATCGCACAGTGCATGAAATTTGGAATAAGATAACTCTGGATGTAATGTATATTTGTGTGAAAACTATTATATCATGTATTTTAAACAAAGAAGTAAAAGTTTCTATTTTTTCAACCATTTCCTTTTTTTTTTATTTTAATCCACCTACCTAGGCTCGATCACATAAAACTTCATCATTAAATATATTCAGAAATATTACCTACTTAAAAAAAAATGAGTTTACTGAAAACTTTTGTTACGAATTAACAGATGGACCAGCATTTAAGAATAAAATATATTCGCCTGGAATTTGGGATGCCTGTTAATATGCGCCTTAAAGTAACAGACGGAAATTTGGTAGGAAAATAAGGACGTGTAGGTCGCGCAATGTACACACCCGACATGGTTGTCTTACTGTGCTGGTCCACCAGACTCGCAAGACTGATCGTACTAAAGGATATGGGTGTCTTGGCACAGATTTCACGCGAAAGAGAGGAGTCAAACTCAAAGAGAAGTTCACTGATTTTATTTTGTAATGATTTTGTAGAATTCATTTAGGACAACATAGGAACCGTTTTTGTTAGTATACATACCTTAGATACTACAACTTACACACTAGGATTAGTAACAAATTTAAGAATAGTTGACAAGTTGAGTCATGTAACTTACGAGGCATTTTATGCGGACAATGATTCCGCATGAAATGCCTCAGTACAGGAGCTCTCGGGTCCTCAGCTACGACTTTAAGGATGTTATTGCTGCTCCCTCGAATCCTCCTCACAAGCGATGACACCTATTTCCTGATGATAAAAACACCATGCCATGTCAATAATAAACGAAATAATGAAAAACAATTTGAATTTATTGTGCAAAACTTATATTCAACATTTATACAACATTTTATTGAAATTCTTGTTTTTTTTTTTTAAATTCATTTCGTATATTATTATTAATTACATTTAACTATTGTGAATGTGAGGACCATGTAGGTCACATTTTTTTTTCTCCCACCGCTGTCTGGCAGTTTGAGTACTTTAAGCGACCTACCCAAATGTCCTTTCTTTGGTATTGTTCGTCGTTGCGTTGAGCTCCTTGAGTTATAAGTCGAGCTACACGATAACTGACAAATGCTTGCACTGACTGGACAGGTCCACTCAAATCTGAGTGGTTCTTTCTTTAAAAGACCATCTCAGACACTAATCTGCATAGTCCTCATGTAAATTGAGCAATGTCTGGACTTTAAAAGAGTAACAAGTTAACAGAGAACCTCTGAGTTTGTTTCGGCTGTTTCTTCTCAGAGTAGTCAGGTACGAAACACCGGCCCCATCTAGTTTAAAAAAAAAATGACGTGTAAAAGTGTTTGTAAAAACCTATTTGCAAAATAAACATCATTTATCATTTATATTGCAATCGGGGGACAGTTCTGTGGAACATTTAATTCTTTATACCTAGGTCTCCCGACTGCAATAAAAATGTTGTTTTTCAGTTTTTATTTTTGAACCCTATGATAGTTAAACTGAACAGTAACTCCAGCTTGTTTTTATTTTTTTAGTTTTGTTTTTGACATGGCAGGCGTGGTTGATCTTTTTTTTTTAACTTCAAACAATATTAAATTACTTACTTTAATAAAATAATTTTATTAATTTCGTGAACCTAAATCCTTTTCCTTTTTCGTGCTCTTCTTTCCAATTCAATAGGGGATAATCCTATTTTTTTTTCTTTGTCCGTCGGGTAGTTTATTGAAAAGTATTAGACACGTATTTTTTCTTTTTTCACGTGGTCATAAAATTACGGAGATATATTGAGTTGAAATGGCGCATGACCTCACATGTAGGTAAGTTTTATACCCACTTGTGATGTAGTAAGCCCCCACTCTCCAACTTTAATAAGTTCTAACTAAGTAATTTTTTGATATTTTGATAAAACAAAAAATACGTGTCTAATATTTTTGTATTACCTGTCTGACGGACAAAATAGAATGTCGTTTTCTTTACCCAGTCCGCACCCCTATTATAATAAGAAATAATAATAAGTAGGAGTTCGTGGCTAAATATGAACAGCTACTCGGGTCGATCTTCAGGTTACGACTTACCGTGCTTGGTTAGGTTTACTGTGGATGGGTGACCACCTATTACATACCGAGTTTCCTCCATCCTCCAAAAAACACGTTAAGCCTTTGGCCCCTGCTGTCATTTGTAGTTCTTTGACAGTCGTAACAGGTAGTCAGTGGCCTGAAAGTACCAAACCAATCTAACCAAGGCGTATTACCCAGTTGTGGAGGTCAGATAGGCAGTCGTTCCATGTAGAATACTGGTATTGTGCGCTACGCAAACGCGGGTTTCGTGATTCAATCGGTGTAGCGATACAGGATCATGGTTAGGTGGGCGAAGGAAGGTATACAGCCAGCGACAGCATCGCGGCCGTTTGCGCTTGCATCACTACTGCATCGTTGCTAAAAGACGCGGTGGACGAAAGGCCAAAACATAGTTTGGCCAAAACAATAAGAGTCAGCTCACACCGAGACGCGACGCGACGCGACGCTGCGCGCACCTTGAGAATTCAGAATACCTTGCGCAACGTATTCTGAATTCTCACAACGAAATGTGTATCTTTTCGTGTAGTAAATAAAGTTATATTTTGAATCGCTCTTTTAAAGTGTGCGCGCAGCGTCGCGTCGACCATTAAGTGCGTCATCCATACAAATAAATAAAACAACAACCATAACCATAACAGCGTTATACTGAATACATATGAAAGTATTTAAACGGTACATAAATATATATATATATATATATTATTTATTTTTATCTGTCTGTTTGTTTGTTCCGGCTAGTCTCCGAAACTGCGTTTACTGGCAGATAGCTGGTGTTATTAGGAGTTACCTAAGCTACGTTTATTATTGAAAAATAATTAGGGTTTCAAATAGGGCAGTAATATTTTTAAATTATTTTTCATTAGGTCTGAAGTTGCCTGAGGAGCGGGTTGAAAGTAATACTTTTCATCCCTAGGGAGAATCGCTTTCAACTGACAGATGCCAAATTATAAAAAAAAAACTAGTACTACTACTACTTTTTTTAGTCCCTCGAACTATTGGTGGCCTCACTTCGTTCGGGCGCCAAACCCCGTCTCGGGACTAAATAAGTTACTTTCACCCCTAGGGTAACTATGTACTATTCACGCTGACTAAGTTCGCGGGAAATAGCTAATCATAATATTATTCCTACTTATTAAATATTGTGATTATCCCTATAAGCAACAGGAAAGCGTTTTACATTATTAAACCAAAACATATTTCAAATCAAATTATTATTTTAACAAGTTGAGGAAAGTTTTGGAACCACAAAAACATAATTTGCCTATGGCATTAAGTCCGCCTCTGTACTATGTGCTTGAAGTGTTAAATAAATAAGTAAATAATACCTACTTCCCTAAAATACAAGGTGGAGGGGACACCGACGCTAAAACTGTTACACGAGGTAAAAATTCAGTTGCAATATTTGACCTAGCTTAACAAACAAACATTGCAAATAACAGTTTTTAAAAATCATCCATCAGTTCCTGTCAGTTCGAACGGACGCAGGCTCAACTGTTCTGACTGATCTCTCTGTGTTTGGGAACTTTTACTTGTACTTTTACTTGTTGTTTTTGTTGTATGGTAAGGTAACGGTATTTTATATGGAGCGACTACCACAACCCAGTTCCTCGGAGATACGATTATTTGTTAAGAAGAGATGTCAGAGTTGCAGGCTTCTGACGACCTCCTCTACTGGTAACAACTGTTAGGTACAGATCTAATGACAACCGAGCCAACAAACCGTTCCGAGGCACGAAAGAGCTTCGGTATGTACCTATCCATGACCTGCGCACACGACAACCTGCTGGTCTTTCTTGCGGGCTAGGCAGAGACATAACTTTAGCACACTCACACTTCTGTTCAGGCCGTAAAGGATAATCACCCATCCACAGATCGTCTTTGGCAAGCGTGCCTTAACCTTTACCCGACCCATGCGGCTGTTATAACTAAGCACTTAACCATATAACGCTTAGCACGAAACTACTGAGAGGCGCGAATTGATTATTGATACAACAGGAAAAAATTACATATTATTAGTAACGAAAATATATTAATAGTACCGTCATCGTGTTACTCGGTTGTTTTGAGCGATTTACATCATTTCATATTGGACCCGTTTAAGTGATAAATCAAAATAATAGGATTACCTATACGAATAAAAAACATAATTGTTTAATTTATCATTTCCTCTGAAGTGGAATCGTAAACCATTGGAAAATTCTGGTTTATGTTTGATGTGTTGTAAATAAAGAGTATTTATTAACTGTTGTGTTGTTCTGGAAGTCACTGTTTACGGCAAAAATATGTAAAGGTAATACTTATGATGTTTTTATTGCGTGCTGTTACCTTATTTTTAACTTCGAATAGCTTATGACATAAGACCGAGTGCAGAACTTTCTCGCCGACTACGACAGGTCGACACTTCGCGTGACCAAAGGCATGAATCTGTCTCTGGCCAAAAAAATCACATTAGCATTCATTGTGGCAATGCTACTAGTCTTCAGGGCACGGTACCGGACGACTACTACGAGTATTTTGACACCTAAGTCCCGTATACCCCGACAATATGTGACATTCTGTAACGTTACTTATTGTCACAAGCAAGCAAGGGTCGGGCAAAGTGTTGTTTTGCTTTTCCATTAGTAATATCTCAGCAGAAGCCCGGAGTTTGGAAGTTGGTGATGTGAACCACCTGCCTCGGAAAATTCGCTAAGCCGTTAGTGCCGTGCTGATCCCTGTCCAGTTGTGTCGGAGTGCTGTCCCATCGGATTATACGAGAGGGTGAAAGGGCCTGCCTTCGTCGATGGCTAGCCTTCGATGAGATTTGCCGTCATGCCCTGAATTCGGTCAGGATGATTGTAGTACCATAATAAAGTGTTATATACTTTCCACAGATAACTCGTTGGGAGTCATCGCCTCGGCTAGAAGTCCCTAACTATGAACATGATCAGTCTGCGAGTCTTCACAGTAACACTTGCACTAGCAGTGAAGTTTGATAATGGTAAGCAAAGTTTTATTTCCCCAAATTGTCGGTTTCCGAATTGAAGAGAATTGAGAAAGTGTCAGAGTCTACTTTAGCATTAGATTATTGTATTGTTTTTTTTCTTTATCTGTTCTACACATTTTAACTTTCTAATTAATTATTTTTAAAAAAACTAGCTATAAAAAATAGTTATCCGCCGGGGTCGGAGCAGAGTCAAAATTACCAGTGCTTTGGGCTCCAGAGACATGAACCTCCTAACAATGCGAGCCGTATTGGGGAGTAATGCCTTCAGAGGCAGGATCAGGTCCTTGATTCGACTGCCTAGCAAGAGCCACGACAGACGTTCGTCGAGGCTTTTGTCTTCTCGAGGAGCTTGAATCGTCAAGCATGGATTCCGTCTGCCTATTTGTCTGTCCGAATGTAACAGAATTTTTGCTCCGTGACTAAAGGCACTAGACCTACACAGTTGAAATTTGGAGAGTAGGTACCTTCTATGAAATGCAACACAAATACGACGTATATACGTGATAACGAAAAAAATAAAAATGAGGATGGCCCATAGTTCATAACCACTTCAACTTTTTCTTAAATATGCTTAGAGACTGCACCGTCGCAGTTATGGAGGGTTTTCGCATATAAAAAGCCTCGACCCCCACGACACTTCCGCGGGATGTACAGTCTCATTAATTAACGATGACCGTGGGTGATGCATCCGGTTTGCGGGCAGCAGTGTACGGACTCCAGTACTCCATCCAGAGCGTCCAGTAGTCTCAGACCGAACTGGAGACCTGGAACTGGAGATCATCTCCCACATCATACGTACATCTCTCATTTAGGCGGAAATAAGGTGGGTTTGTTTACGTTTTCTTCTTTGCGTGTCGATTCATTCAAATAACATCCGACGGGTATGTAGCCGGAGCAGGAGGAGGAAGAAAATCTGCAATCTGCTGGATTGATGAAGTGAGGATGGGTGGGATATCTGTTCCGCCACATTTCGCATCTTTAATCTGAAGCATGTTTACTATTTGTTTTGAGTTCCTGATATTTCGGCGCTGTTGCAATTGCCATGATCACGGATAAACTTAAGGTATTGCGGGTGGGTGTTTATGAGCAGAAAAATCGGTCTACTTTCTTTCTCCTTCGTTGTTTTTGCGCTCTGTACCACTGGTGCTGTTACTCACAACTAGATTTTCCCGACACGCGAAACTCACTGTGGCCACTCGCGAACATTTTACAGCACTTTGTTGAACCACTGGTTTTCAAGTGTCAAGAGCCTGGAATGCATGGAATGGCCAGTGGTGCCAACAGGACAAGATCACGGACCAGGGATTGTCTTTTTAGATTTTCGTTTTTTTTAGGTGTAGGGATATACCTAGTACGATGTTTTTATTTTTGGTAAAACTAATGACATAACACGATACAATAGGTTGAAGTTTATCGCATGTAAAGTATGTTGGGAATGCATCAAAATCTTCACAAATATACATCCATTCTAAAAACCATTTATGTTTTTTCCAAAACTAAATTATATTAAATACCTACATAATGTAGTACTCGTAAATAGCAATATTTGTCGTCGCGACATTTACAAGCTTGCGGCTTGAGGTACAACGAAAGTAAAAGTGAGTTCATGTTATTTAAATGTAAAAATAAAAACAATATCACTATACCACCTATATTACTTAATGGTGTACCTTTAAGTCGTGTTGCACAGTTTAAATATCTTGGTCACATTGTAACTGAGAATTTGAGTGACGAGTTAGACATTGAGAGGGAGCGCAGGGCATTGTCGGTGCGTGGTAATATGTTGGCACACAGGTTCGCTCGGTGTACTGCTCCTGTTAAAATAACGATGTTCAAGGCATTTTGCCAGACATTCTACACGAGCGGCCTGTGGGCAAACTTTACACAGAAAACCTACAATGCCTTGCGCGTCCAATATAATAACGTGTTCAGGGCTCTGTTTCGGCTTCCTCGATATTGCAGTGCATCCGGCATGTTTGCTGACGCCAGCGTAGATGACTTCTACGCAAATATGCGCAAAAAAGTTGCGTCGGTGGTGCGACGAGTACGGGGGAGCCCGAATAGCGTCCTCAGGATGATTGCCGAGAGAACCGATACTGTTCTGCTCAGTAGGTTCACTGAACATGTGTTGAGAGAGCGATGAGCCTACTGTGCAGGGGAAACGGTGTGTCTAGTTTTTGTTATTTTTTAATACTAACATTAGTTATAAGCAAAATCCTTGTTACTAACAATCTTGCCTTGTCTATGGACTTTTTTGTGTTTTTTTTTTTTTAATTTAAACGTAGGTTGCAAAAAAACTACTTTAATTTTGATTTTAGTGAATGTTGGGGTGTATAAAACAAAAATATGAGACGTAAATGTTACTAGCCGCAATCTTTGTGAGATATATCTTTTTTTAGGTAGATCAAGAGTTGTCAGAATATTTATTTTTGCGAGGCGAAAGTCACAATTTGTTTTGTTTCTGTGTTTTACCCCGCTTTGTGTTCAAGAAAACATGTTTGTTTGTAGATCTATACACCAAGTTTGCGAAGGAGGGAAAGAGAGGGGAGTAAAAACTAATTTTTTCATCGTAGCCCTTATTTAAATACACACACAGAAAGAGCGTAAAAAATCTAAGTAAGACTGCATCAAAAAGTGGCCAAACTAGTTTTTACGCCTTTTCTATCAGGAACCGTCGATATTATGCTCGAATGAATTTGCTAACATTATTTTTACTCCGGTCATTTGTGATCATGAAGTAATAACTTTATAAAGGGTGTAAAACACCTCTTAACGAAGCTGAAAGTCACTGGTTCTCCCTGTCCTTGCGATAATTTTTTTGTTCTACACCATACCTGGGAACCTTCTAGTTACGGAGATATTAGGGGTCAAAGTTCCAACTTTTTGACAAGTTTTTTTTTTTAAACAAGTTTTTAATGTAAGATTTTTACTTTAAAAACCTCCACGACCCCCGTACTATTCAATCCGCCCAGCAGCACAATGTTTTGAGTGTGTTACATTGAGTTCTACCACAAAACATGATTTCCCACCCCCTTTGAGTGTGTTACATTGAGTTCTACCACAAAACATGATTTCCCACCCCCTTAAAAAAAGTCGTTTCCCAGCAATAATTTTTGCGTAAAGTTACTTAGTTTCATGTACAGAATGCTTGGTTGACGGCTTCGTGATGAGGTGATTTACACGGTGTATATTAAAATTTAACAACCTGTGCTGTGTTATTATTTGGGATATTACTGATGATGTTATCGAAACAAGTCTTTAACCTGCCCCCGTATTCACAAACGCTCGGATTCGGTTTCGATTCGGAAAGTCGTATGTCTATCTCGCTCGCTTTCGTAATGATAAAACAAGTTAGACATTCGAATACGACTTATCGAATCGAAATCGAATCCGAGCGTTTGTGAATAGGGGACCAGGTGGGGTCTTTGTGACACCGTATGCTATAATTTGAGAGGAGTTATTTGAATTGTGAACTATAAGGTTAATATAAATCATCAGATATAATTATTTCGTTTATTTATTTACTTACATACTAATTACATTTTTAAATATTTTTACAAAATGATATAAAAAAAATAAAATTATAAAAAGTTAAAGAAATTTATTTAAAGCTCCTGCAATATGTTGCAGTACTGAAAAAGAACTTCTACTGGCTTTTTTATTACTATTTTTTTTCAAGATATTTTGTTCTTCACCTGATTTATTTTGGTGTATGACATTTATATAATGTTAGCCAAAAAAAATATCATTTCTATTGTGGATGGCATTATCTGATGGAATAGTGATGCTATTTATCCTTTTTTGCCCATTTGTGAGGGAGAAGTATTCTGTTTTTTTTTGTCGTGATGTGTATTTGTATCCGTTGTGGTTGTTACCTATTATATTTTATTTCGGTATTACATGGTTTATGTTTATAATTATAATCAATTGTATCCACAACAAAATTTATTTTAGAACAAATATTAAGAACAATATTCGAAACAACTTGATACACCACGAATCATGGTCATGTCTGTCTGTCTGTCTGTCCGTCCGTATGTCACAGCCACTTTATTCCGAAACTATTTGGACTACACAGCTGAAACTTGGTAGGTAGATGTATTCAGTGAACCGCTTTACGATTTTTGTACAAAAAAAAATAGATTAAGGATACCCCCTCCTACACGGAACTGAAATTAAAAAAAAAAAATCATACCTATACCTGTGGGGTGTCTATAGATAGGTCTTTAAAAATGACATTGAGGTTCCTAAGACATTTTTTTTCAAAGTCAATCGTTTGAAGGGTCTCTCCACCTCTAATTTCTAAACTAAGAAGAGAAAAATTCTGAAAAAAAATTGCAAATAACTTATATATTGTTATTATATTGTTTGGGGCTATGGAACCCTATGTGCAAGTAAGACTCGCACTTGGCCCGTTTTTTTGGGCTTTCTGTACTAAACTACTTTATTTTTGTTTTAGTTCGAGCTGAGTATCCGTGGGCCAGTCCAATGACATTTTATTACAAACAAGATCCTCCATATGATAACATCCATGTAAACATAATATTACAAAATGTACCTGCGGAGGCGAACCGCTACATTCTATATTATCATACTGGTAAGATTTTTCTGCACTTTTAACTTTGTTCTATAACTACTAGAACTCCATTAAAAACCTAGCTTGCCCCGGGATGTAATGTGTATTTGTGCAAGTAAATGTGGGTCATTGCATAAACCAGGCAATCGAAAGCACAACTGTCAGCTAAGGCCGAATCTTCAAACTTACCTGTGCGGTATCCATGGCATTAAATTATTTACTGATAGATCAAACGGGTTTTATGGATGGCAGCTATTTTGAAAATAAAATAAAATGGCGGAAGCTACGCAGGCCAGCCCTCATGCAAAAATATACAAATTCAATAATCATGATCTTTAGCTGCCTCAATGGTTTGGTGTTCGCATGTGCTCCCTATAGGTTCAAAAGTCTTATACTCAAAGATATTTCTTGAAAATTATATACAGATCCTATACATCTTAAAAACTAAAGATAATTTAATAATATAGTAAAAAAAAAAAAAACAAAAAAACAAAAAAAAAAAAGCAAAAACCTATTTGTCTCCCTAGCGATTATTTAGCTGTATTGTATCCTTTAGTTAATCTGTGTACAGCGTTGTGGGCTGCAATATTGTCTATAAGTTTTGTGTATTTCTTGTTCCTATTTTTATATTGTAGCTGTTTGTTGTTATACCTATTGAATAAAATAAAATAAAATAAAAGACTGTGAGCAAGAGGTACAGGGTGCGATGCCCGGGTCAGGCAGAAGTTATTGGGTTTTTCAATCAGGAAATTCTCAGTAGCGGCCACGGAGCCTGAACCTGTGCCCGGTTGACGGTAATAGGCTCGCCCCTTATTACGTAGGACTTTTACATAACTGGTGAAATGGGGGTCTATTAGGTACACCTCTGCCTAACTCCACTAGCATTATTGGCGTCATGTTATGTTTTAAAATCATCATCATTTTCCTACCCTCCTCCCATTTTATTTGGGGTCGGCGCAACACGTCTAAAGAGACGTGTAAAATAGGGTATCATGTTAAACATAATGGGGGACAGCATGATACCCTGTTTAACCTCCTTGAGGGATCACTTTACAAATAATCGCTCAATTGCGTTCTTGTCAAAAGCATGATTTTTTATGTATTAATTAAGAGTGGGTACCTGGGTGACTAATACACGAACATTTTAATGTTTGTGAATGTCATGTTTCTAAACAAAAGTGTCTCACGAGTCACGACAGCAGACACAGTCCGATTTCCAACTCAAGTTATTTGTTGTCTTTTAGCAATTCAGGGTACTTCTGTTTTTAGGGTTCCGTACCCAAAGGGTCAAACGGGACGCTATTACTGAGACTTCGCTGTCCGTCCGTCCGTCCGTCCGTCTGTCACCAGGCTGTATCTCATGAACCGTGATAGGTAGCCAGTTGAAATTTCTACAAATTATGTATTGCTGTTGATGCTATAACAACAAAAACTAAAAACAGACTAAAATAAATATTTAAGGGGGCTCCTATACAAGAAAGTGATTTTTTTTTTGCTCGTTTTTATAAGTTATGGTACGGAACCCTTCGTGCGCGAGTCCGACTCGTACTTGGCCGGTTTTTTTAATAGCCTACATCGTGTCCCACTGCTATGTGCTGGGCTAGGTTTTTGCGGGGCTAATATAATCAGATCGTCATGCCACCTTCAGTCTTGTTTATATTTTTTTAAATAATTTGTTTTGTATAATAATGAACATGAAAACGATTTCAGATAATTGTAACCAAAATACAATTGGACAACATGCGACAGACGGATGTAATGGTGAGAATATCTACATTATATTTAACTTGAAGCAAATCTTGATGTTTAAAACCCTTCCGTATCAGGTGATGGTTTTATTTAGCCACACATGTATTAGTCCGCGTCGACCATATTTTCCCTTTATTCAAATATTTACGAGTTATTGAGTGCAGGCCACGAGTCGGGAAACAGTATTTAGGACGCAACGCTCTCAGCTAGAAAACTAACTGGCTAAGTAGGAGGAGAAACGGCTCGGCTGTCGTGGTGTTACTTGGGAGGAGACTATCTTACTGCAGTGACCTGAATTGATGGCAGCATGTAATACAATGCATTCTCTGAAATCTATAATAAATAAAAATGAATCGACGACATGAATGTACGCGCAGAGCTGGATTAACCATGTCGAGGCCCCTAGGCAATGCAATTTTCGGAGCCCTTTTCAGCCGTCATCCCGCAATCATAGCGTTTGCAACAGCAGCATCGAAATAACCGTAGCTCACAATAATTGAAAGTCACGGAACATATCACGTTATAAGTGACAGAGTATACTGTGTAAGTTAAGTTATAAACCGTGAAAACTTCAAGGGCGCCGCTAGCTTTTGAGCCGGGGTTCAGTTTCCTAGTTACGGATGCAGCTGAAGTTCTTCTAAGAATTTAAAATGCAATTGCCACTTAGAACTGCGCGGAGTCGTAAGATTTCCCCTACTAGTTTAAGTATATGGAAGTTGGAGTTCCTAATTTTGAAGAGTTGTTACAGAAGTCTAGGAGCTAAAAGAAAATTTAAGCTCTCCAGACAAGCAAACTAAGCTTTTCTGTAGTTTCTGTATTCAGATAAACTTGTTAATTAATCAACTTATGGAGACAATTTTCAGAACAAAAGGATCTAAAGCTCCAAGAGCGAAAGAAAATTTTAACATCACAAGCGAGCAATCAACGACGGTTAGGACTTTAAACTGATATCCGAACATTAAATCGAAAAGCCAGAGGTGCGCCACACACCGCACAGGGCTTTGAACTCGAACTCTGGGTTCGAGCTCTGACCCTCCTGCTATTTAAATTTTCTCTTCTATTTTTATGTGCATATGAACGTCACTATCCTATTTTACCTACAACTTCCTGAAAATGATACTAAAAAACACATTTGTTTGCACCACCACCAGCGACGTACTACAAATTGGAATAATTGTAATGGCGAACCGTTTTGCGCGCTGCGCGTGCGACGTTCGCGAGAAAACTCGGCTTTCTTTGCAATGGTTGCACTAGTCAAAATAAGAACCCCATTAGTTTCAAAGTAGAATTGCGTAATAGAACAGGTAGAACTAATGGGTTTTTCACCCAAGTTCTACGATTTTGTACCGCATCAAATCGTAGGATCAGTAGGAAAAACTATTCCCACTAGTTCTACCGTAGCACTTTTTAGTAGAATTAGTCTGAACGTTCGTTTGTTCCCAATAGTTCTACGATTTTATACCACTCCAAATCGTAGGACTAGTGGAATAAAATATTTTCTCTAGTAGTACCGTAGAACTGTTTAGTTCTAGTGGGAACGAACTTGCAAAACTTCCTTCATGGATGGAAGGGCTAGGTTGGGGAATACTTTCTAAGAAGGCCGGCTTGGGGCTTAAGTGCCACGTCAATGGACAGAATAAATAAATATATTTTTTTAACAATTACAGTACCAGCAAATAATGAAACGATACCAACAAGCAACACAATTACTTTTATGAAGGAATTGAATAAAAGAAGTGTAAGAATTTATATAGAATTACGAAAAAGAAACCAGTACTGTGCGACTAAACAAATCATGGATGGCATAAGGGATACCAACTCAAATGGTAGGAGGAATTTATTTAACTACTTACTTATTAAATTTGTCGTGACGACATCGACAGCGACATGAATACAACTAACAAAGTCCTCTTCACGAAGGTTAGGCGACGTGCCTTGGTATTGATGTCCATAGGCGGCGGAAACCATTTACAATCAGATGAGCCTCGGCTGTCCGCTAAACCTCGAGGACACCGGCAAGTCCTAGAACTACAAAACCTAAAGGATGAGGTAGATTACCCACAAGCCTCTTCCTCTGTGAGAGGAGGCTTGTGTCCCAGCAGTGGGAACGTTGTAGTCTGATTATGTTATGTAAGCCGTCTCCTTGATCGATTTCATTATGCAAATGAAATCCTGCTTCAAAATTGGTACAGACTTAACCTATATTCCATGCATAACCCCCATGCAATTCTAGCATTAAAAACCCATAGTTATACCTATTCGCGATTGAAATCTTACAAATGACTTAATGAATGAGGACTTGTAAGTACAAGTCTGAATACTGAATAAGTATTCACAAGAAGAGAACATTGGCAGACGGTCCATCAATGCACATCATACCGTGTAAGAAAGTAGTTGAGAACTCACCAAAACTATGGCGCTGATTCACAATTAGTATTTGGCGCTTCGGGCCAATGTGGTTGGTCGCCCCATAATTTAACAAAAAAAAAGGGCAAATTCTTCACCACCGCGGGAGTGGTAATGATTTAGTGGTGAATTTACTAAAAATAGAGTGAGCTAAACGAGCTGAGATTATCATTAAACTATTCAAAAAGAACTTTAGCCACATAAACATAAAACATTGAGAATTTACAATTCAAGAGCGAGCGAAGTACAACTGAAAGTTTTAGCACCCCGCCTCGGATACCTTATTTTTTACCTTTGATACCGTTGTATTCCGTACCGTCCAATAATTATTTTTATTATTTTATTATTTATTTATTACCTTAGGCCAAAGGGCAATGTATCGACACTGTACACAATCTGTCATTTAAATAGAAACGTATTTCAATGTAATCTTTTATGCGAAGAGCTATGAATGCCTTGCCGCTGTGTAATTATTTATGTTCTTGATCATGAATCATTTATACAGTAATGCGTAAGAGAGATGCGCATCCCTGGTAGACAGGGTGCGGGGCAGCGCCAACAGCATCCTAAAATGATCTCAGGCCGAATGGATTGCGCGATCGTTAACCGGTGCTGCAAAATTTCTGCTGGACCTGCAGCACAGTAACGATGTGCCTCATTATTAGGTTCATTTCATGATTTGTGTATAATTTAGTTTAATCACATAGATATAAGAAATAATATTGTTACTAACGCTATGAGTGTATGTTACTTAAATAAATAACTGAATTATTATATTATTATTAAATGAACCCATGAAAGCAAATGTTTTAAATGATTTTGTATGTTTCAGCTAACAAATTTAGCAAAACCTGTTTAAATAAATATACGAATGTGTGTAATATAAATGCCGATTTCGGGAATCAATGTGAAGGTACAATTTTTATCTCGATAAGAAGGTAGTAGGAGCTTATGAATTGCTTTATCTACAAGATGTAAACGTACCCCTCCCGATGCTGTTAACCAAGCATTCTGTACATCAAAATTGGTAACTCTACGTTAAAATTGCATCAGCCGATGTAATATTTTGCACAGAATAAGCGTGAGGTTAAGGTAAGGTGGTGGTTCTTCGTAGTTTGTTTGTTGTGCATATAAAAGTTTCAGAATTATTAGGCGACCTCTTGAAAACTCAATGAGCGAAGTGAGCTCGATATCATAGATTATTTGGCCATGGAAGAGAGTGAGGCACCCAACCTAGCCACAACATGCCTCATTATAACTGGATATCTGCTGTGTCATTTACGAGACCCATTCTGTTCGGCTTCAATTTAATGTTGAGTACATGCTGCGCTCCAACAAGATCATGTTCTCATTAGAGAGTCTGTGTGCACATTGTGCAAGTAATAAATAATTTTACCTGGTACAGGTCAAACACGCGCTAAAATTGATTGCTCAAAACATCAACGTTTGACGTGTGCAGTTGTTGAGGAGGTGTTACCAAAAAATACAGTACATCAATGGTACCAAAAATACAAAGACGGTGTGTATCTTTATCTATTTCATTTGTTTTATGTCAGTAGTTCTTAATCGTTTATCAATTTCAATATTTTCAATGTGGTCATGTTTCTCTCTTCCTACAAATTGACATTCAATTTACTTGTCCCCCCACTCTGTATGATGTGCCTGCTACGAAGACTACAGAAGTACGGAGGAGGTCTATGGTGGAAATAATTTGCATTTAATCATTACAGGGACATTCATTGGGGCCATACCACCTGTGAAAGGAGAAGCCACAGAATTTATAATGACATTTTATAAATTCGACAGCAATACTTATATTTCTAGTGTGATGAACTCTACACGTTGGGAAAAGAATTTACTTACTGAGGAATTAAAGGTTCCCATACCAACGAAAGGTTATAGTAAGTACAAAGTATTATTATTCTTGAGAATGGACGAAAACTCATTAAGTTCCCATACTGTATGACAAGAGTATGGCAAACAAAACGGATAGTTTAGCAATTTCAAGGAAAATTTTTTGCGCTGCAAAACGTAGCGTGAGTCAAACCAATCTGCGACACATTACGTTTTCTTGATTGTACGTGGTCAGACACGCCCATGAGTCAGACATGCACATCTATCGATCACGAGGCGTAACAAGTAGCGCAAGCATGATTACAGCTGCACCAGACCGCAGCTCTTCGCATTTATATACAAAAAAAGCGCCGTGCGGTGGTTTAATAGTTATTTGTGCAACAAGAGAGCAAAGTCGTTTTTTGCTGTGAGTGCTGATTTTGAATCCTGAGCAAGCGAAGGATTCAACGATTGAATCATGAGCGTAGCGAGTGATTCTAAAGCTGAATCCTGAGCGTGGCGAGGGATTCAAAGGCACGAGATGCAAAAAACTTTGCTCTCGTGTAACACACATAACTTTTCACTTCAGCAGCGAGAACACTTTAGGAGATAAAATAATAAACAGGAATTGATTGAAATAACTATTTATTGTGAATCAAAATAATTAAAATTATGGATGATCACCTCGTCTGTGATAAATCTAAAAAATAAGATACCAACACCGTCTCCGAAAAACTGCTTGCGCCCTTTGTAAGTCTGGTTGAATACATGGTATGCTTGGTTGTGCGTTGTTTCGTCGCTAATTGTTTCATCGAATTTCGTTTCACATAAATTGTTTCTCATATTATCATTTCATAGAATAATCAATACGCAGAATACTTACTTTGAAGAAATTTAAATCATCAATTTTTGTATCAAATAAAGTTTAACGTTAGAATATTCATATCATAGAATAACAAATCAAATATTCTTTATCCACATATTGTTTGTTTCACATAAAACTTATTACGAAGAATTACATTTTATCGAGTGACAGTTTCTAAAACCCTTTAAAAAATACATACCCTCCTAAAAAATTACAACACCGCATTCACAAAAATAATGCGGTTAAATTCTTGTCAAGCAGGAAAACAGTCTTTTTATTCTCACAAATGGTGTTCATGCCTGTTGCACGCAGCATGCAAGCAAGCATGCAACATGCAGCGTGCAAGCAAGCATACAGCATGCAACAAGCATGGTTTCTGTCACGGCTCCGGCGCTGCGAGGCTTCGACGGCCCCACGCGAGTTCATCGTCGCAGATGGTATTAACGCTCACCACCGCAGCTTCGGCTTGCTGGCCGGCAAGCCGGCCAGCCTCAGCCGCGGCGGCAACCGATAGATACCACCTGCTCCTCAGCTCGCGGGTCGCCTCATCCCTCCGCGCCTACGCGGGCTTAAATTACACTCTAGGGGTAGGGCAGACAAGACTACGGGAGTCTGGTTTGCAGCCATTCGTTTTTGTCACTAACTTTTGTAGTACAACATATTGGATTTAAGGACAATATTTTAATTTAAGGTTAATAATTTCGAGCTACGCTGACGACACGCTGGTGCTGGCACAGGGGAGATCGCACGAGGCGGCGGCCGAATTAATGACACGCGGGGTTGCGATAGTCGTGGAGAGAATCCGGCAACTGGGTCTCGAGGTGGCATTGCACAAGTCCGAGGCCATGTGCTTTCATGGGCCTCGGAATGCGCCACCGTCGGGATCCATACTGACGGTAGGAGGGGTTCCCATCGGCGTCGAGTCGACGCTGAAGTACCTAGGGCTTGTCCTCGACAGCCGGTGGAACTTCGTGGAGCACTTCCGACGTTTGGCCCCAAAACTGGAACGGGCAGGAGCTGCATTCAAGCGGCTCTTGCCCAACCTGGGGGGTCCAAACGCCTCCTGCCGGAGGCTCTACGCGGGGGTCGTGCGGTCCATGGCCCTTTATGGGGCCCCGGTGTGGGCGCGTTCTTTGAGGCGGCGAGCCGCCCATTACCTGAACGCGCCCCAGAGGGTGGTAGCCGTAAGGCTGATCCGGGGGTACCGTACGATCTCCGGCGAGGCGGCGAGCCTCTTGGCCGGATTGCCGCCATGGGATCTGGAGGCGATAGTCCTCGCGCGCCTGCACGAATGGCGCGCGGAGGCACTACGTCGGGGGGAAACTCCGCTGCCGCGGCAAATTGTCGCTCAGCGGACAGACCTCCGGCGTGATCTCATGGCGACATGGAGACAGCGACTGTCGCAACCACGTGCAGGGCACGCCACAATAGTGGCGATAAGTCCCCTCTTTGAGGAGTGGCTAGAGAGGCGGCACGGCGCCCTCACCTTCCGCCTGACGCAGGTCCTCACCGGACACGGTTGTTTCGGGAGGTTCCTGCACCGAATCGGGCGGGAGGAAACGCCCGGGTGTTACCATTGCGAGGATCGGCCGGAGGACACGGTGGAGCACACCGTGGAGCTCTGCCCCGCTTGGGCTGAGCACCGCCGTGTCCTCGTAGCGGCGATTGGCGGCGGCGACCTCTCGCGTCCGGCCCTGGTTCAATCCATGGTCCGGAGCGAGAGGGAATGGGATGCCGTCGCCTCCTTCTGCGAAGCAGTCATGCTAGCGAAGGAGGTGGCGGAACGTGAGAGGGAGAGAACCTCACGTCCCAGCCGCCGCGGGAGACGCCCCGGGCGTCGGGGGGCAACCAGTGGCCCCCGGCCACCGTAGGCGCGAGCCTGTGGACGGTGAGTAATGGGCTAGCTCACCGTCCGTCCGTCTCATGACGACAGGCCGTGTCGACGGCGCGTACGTGTTCCACGCGCGCCTCAAGGAGATGTCAGCAAACCGGATGGGGCCCGAGAGGGCCGATGCCTGCCAGGGCTGCGGGTTGTTCGAAAGAGATACCGCGGCCCTGGAACAAAAAGGGCGAAGAAGGAACATGGGTGGGTTTTAGTCAGTACAAGTCTGACACTCCCTCCCGCTCCGCCCAGAGCGGGAGAAGTCATTTGATGATTTCCCATCCCGAAAAAAAAAAAAAAAAAAAAAGGTTAATAATTTCGTTGAAATAAAATACCATGGAAACATACATCGAACAAACAATATTCGTTAAAAAGTAATTCTACTGTTTGATAAATTTGTTAAATAAAAAAATGTGATTATAAAATTCATTGAAGTGTGTTTCTGTAAAATATGTTTCATTCAAGTAAATAGTAGTTGAAAAAAAAATATTCGAAATAAAAATACGAGGACCAAATACTATGTGAAACATTTTCTGGGAAACGAAATTCTGTGAAACTTCTGTCTGCGAAACAAGGTGACACCGGTATGCTTTCAGATATTTCTTGCGAGACTCCTCAGGTAGGAAACTTAATTCTGCATTAATAACTGTCTTGTTGTTTTAACTCTTCCGGTGTTACAATACTGTTCTCGTCGCAAGTTTCACTCATATTTTACGAGTATTTTAATATTTTTAACTTATTCAACTCTTTACGCCAGCCACGATTTTTTTTTTCCGCTCTTTTATTTAAATTAAGGCGTGTTCGGAAATAGCACCCATGATATTTTATTATTCAAAATATATTACGTAACATTATTGAAACTAAAAATAAATATTTACAGGTTAAATATCAGTTTTATTTGCAGTAAATATTTATTTTCGTTTAAATACAACAATAAGTTAAATAAAAGACATAATTTTTGCAAAATCTCTTTAGTACGAAATTCCAAATGTGTTCGAATTCAAAAACGGACCTTCGAAAGGCTGGTCTTTGTCTCTCTCTCTTTCTAATGGGCGGGAAAGAAGAGATAGATAAAGAAAGAGATAGGGTGTGGATATTTCGAATTGTATGATCAAACCCTGAATAAGATATTCGGGGCTTTCTGAAAAAAAAAATTAAAAAGTTACTTTGTCTCACTCAGTGAGCAAAATCGCATTTTGCTCACTGATTTCAGGCAGCAAAACCTACATGTTTGAGCTACTGAAGTGAAATAGTTATTTGTGCAACAAGAGAGCAAAGTCGTTTTTTGCTGCGAGTGCTGATTTTGAATCCTGAGCAAGCGAGGGATTCAACGATTGAATCAGGAGCGTAGCGAGTGATTCTAAAGTTGAATCCTGAGTGTGGCGAGGGATTCAAAGGCACGAGATGCAAAAAACTTTGCTCTCGTGTAACACACATAACTTTTCACTTCAGCAGCGAGAACACTTTAAGAGATTAAATAATAAACAGGAATAGATTGAAATAACTATTTATTGTGAATCAAAATAATTAGCATTGTAGATGATCGCCTCGTCTGTGATAAATCTAAAAAATAAGATAACAACACCGTCTCCGAAAAACTGCTTGCGCGGTGCGCCCTTTGTAAGTCTCCAATCGTTGAAGACATGGTATGCTTTCAGATATTTCTTGCGAGACTTCTCAGGTAGGATACTTATTTCTGCATTAATAACTTGTTGTATTAAGTCTTCCGGTGTTAAAATATTGTTCTCGTCGCTAGTTTCACTAATATTTTACGATTATTTTAATATTTTTAACATATTAAACTCTTTACGCCATACACGAAATTTTATTCCCGCTCTTTTATTTAAATTAAGGCGTGTTCGGAAATAGCAACCATGATATTTTATTATTCAAAATATATTATATTACGTAACATTATTGAAACTAGAAATAAATATTTACAGGTTAAATATCAGTTTTATTTGCAGTAAATACTTATTTTCGTTTAAATACAACAATAAGTTAAAAAATTCAATAAATTACATTATAAGACATTTTTGCAAAATCTCTTTAGTTAGTACGAAATTCCGAACGTGTTCGAATTCAAAAACGGAACTTCGAAAGGGCTGGTCTTTGTGTCTCTCTCTTTCTAATGGGCGGGAAAGAGATAGAGTGTGAATGTTTCGAATTGTATGATTAACCCAAGGCTGAATAAGAAATTCGGAGCTTTCTGAAAAAAAAAATTAAAAAGTTACTTTGTCTTACTCAGTGAGCAAAATCGCATTTTGCTCACTGATTTCAGGCAGCAAAACCTACATGTTTGAGCTACTGAAGTGAAAACTTCTTTCTTATACCTATGGTTTAAACACACATATAAGTTTTTAAACTGACATAGTCACTTGCACTATCGATCACTTTTGTAACGGGATATTTTGCATGTTTACTATTTGTTACGAGTTCATGGTAAATATACCGTTACAAATGTTATTGACAAACACACATAGCTACATAATGGATTTTCGTGTTGCGGCACATTTCGCCTCAATGTGCGTCAATCTAACAACATTTATCGTTGAGTGGTGTGTTGTAGTCTCATCTAATATTCATTTGCTGTGTATTTACTAAGAACAGTGAATCTCTGATGGAGCTCCAGATACACCTAATATTAATCATTTCCCTCTTCATTCTTTGTTTCAGAAAACTACGACCATAGGAATGTAATGAAGTACATAGAAAACGAACATGTTAGCTTTACCTGCCCAAATAGTAAGTACCTTTCTACTCGTGTATGAGGACTTAATCGACTTACCTACGCATTATTATTGGCATGTACCTATTGTTAATGTCTTGTCGGTCTCAAAGGGAGAAATAATGTCTTCAAAACTGCAGTGGTTTTAACCGAGGCAGTGGTAGATCAGCTCCCATTAATTTTTGCCCACTATCCTTTGTAACTTCAACATATTGCTGACGTTCTGTTAAAAAAACTTTTTATTCAATCTAAAGCCACGCCCCGGACGTCATATTTTTCACATTTGTTTATTAAGACGCTATGATCAACAAAATCGAATGCCTTACTCATGTCAAAATATACTATTGCAACAGGAATTTTGGTTTAAGTATTCTGTTATCTTTTTGATTAGTGTAAATGCTGAGAGAGAAGAGGATTTATTATTATCTTAAAAACCGTTTTGTTCCTGCGGGCCTACCATGACGTCTTAAAGCAGTATTGTTTAGACGTCAAGCAAGGTAGGGCCACCTGTTTTAGAATGTTATGCTCATCCGCCCAAATGCAACCAAGGGACATTTGTCACTTTTTCGTTTTGACCGTTTCTTAATCGCACCAAGTTGTCCCTTTTTTCGTTCCAGTACGATACGTCGTCATAATTATATTATTATCTATTTCTTTCTAACATACGATGTTTTAATCCTTTTTCACTTTTCTAATCGAATCTTAATAAGTATCGACTTTTCAACACATTTGGACAACACAGAAACAAGAGTAATAGGGCGATTTATTTAGTTCTTTTCGATCACCATTTTAGGGTTCCATAATTCCGTTGCCAAATGGCAAAAAAAACCGGCAGAGTGCGAGTCGTATACTCGCACACAAAGTTCAGGTTCCGTAGCAGCATAAAAAAATATTTTGAACGCTTATACATATATAGCATTCAACAGCAAAACTTTTTTTTTTCATAGTGCCAATGTTAATGATAAACAAAGTACCTGCTGGAGTTTGAAGAAAAAGTCCCATATGTCAAAAACTAAAGATCAAATCTTATTCTTACTAATTTTGGCTTAAAGTTTTTTTTACGTGCTACAAACCTATTTTTTTTTTCAGAACTTTCCTCTTACTCTAGAAATTAGAGGGGGGCGACAATGTAATTTTTTTCCCCACTGTTAGTAAGAGGGAACTTTTCCAACTCGCTAACTCCTAATATTAATGTTGATGATTTTCCAGTTGCACATAGCCATGTAGGATGGATAGAGCCAACAGGATACAAAATTACTACGTATAACAAGACAACTGCTACATGGACGTTCACTAAAGGCTACAACAGCAGCATGTTTTGTTGTTTAAATTACCGTACAGACACCGTCGGAAATAAAACGATCGTAGAACGTACTGTTTCTGAAATAACTCTATTAATATACAAGGAAGCAGTAAACCAGGATAATAGGGGTAAGTGAAAATATTAGCACAACTGGCACTGTCCGCCCACATAATAAAATGAAGTATTAAAGTGTGTGTGTGTGTGTGTGTATTTCAGAAGTAACCTGATAAGTTGCACACACTACCATTCATATACAGGCTGTAACAGAATAAGCCCAAAATGTTAAATACACTCTTCATACCAATTGCATCAGCTGGTGTGATATTTTGTCCATATTTTTTCTCCCGACCTATGCTCCTTAAGAAAATTTGTCCAGTTTGATGGTCTGAATGAATGACCACCTAAGAAGATTTGCGCTTATTCTATTACTTACATCCTGTAGATAGAGAGGTTTGTTTGTTATGCATACAATGTAAATGATGCAATTAATTTAATGTATGCAGGGCTGTCTTTAACCTATTGGGGGCCCTTGGCACTTGATAATAATGGGGCCCTTGTAGGATGCAAGAGCGAGCAAGGAAGTTCGATTTCTTTTACAGTCCGCCTCGAATAGGTTAGGTTTTTTTGTGTCATACAAAAATAATGGGTGTTTTTTATTTAACTTTGATAAAACTCGATCGGCGGAGAACTTTGATTTGAAATAAAACACAGAAAAATATTTCTCATATCCAAGAAATTGCCTTTAGTTTAAAGAAAAATTAGTATCCTAAGGTCCTGCCTGGAATGAGTTAAGTTTCTTTTGATAGCCGCTGGCTTTGACAGTTACAGGAACTTGGGGGCCCCTTGGATCGTGGGGCCCGGGGCACGAGCCCAGTGTACCCAGTAGAAATATGGCCCTGAATGTATGTGTTTTGTAAAGAGATCAGATCACTCACCCCTGTGCCACCAAAATCTATTCTACACGCAGTCGGCTGAATGCTGACTTTGTTAAAAGCGCATAGTTCTTTTTAACCGACTTCTAAAAAAGGAGGAGGTTCTCAATTCAGATGTTTGTATTTTTTTTTTTTTTTTTATGTTTGTTCGCGCATTACTCCGTCGCTTGCCTACCGATTTGAAAAATTCTTTTTTTGTTGGAAAGGGTATACTTCCCAAATGGTCCCATAGTCACCAAGTCGGGATCTGATGATGGAATCTTGGCGAAATCGAGGGAACTCTTCAAATTTTATAGGAAAACGTACAGTGATTTTGGTATTTTCTACAACAAGTGAAGCATTTGCGTCCAATAAGAACCATTCTACCATCAGATCTGATGATGAATCCAAGAGACAGGCTTCGGAACTCCATAACAAGGCAATCCATAAAAGGCAAAGGAATCTTAGCTGTGTTTGGGCTTGTTGGAATTGTAACGGTATGCACTTTCCAGGGGTATACACCTATTACGCTGAGATTTATGATCCGATTTGCGTGATTCTTCTTTAGTTTGATGTGGAATACCTGCCATTTGGTCCCATAAAAAATTAATATAGTTTTCATTTTATTAAATTTTTTGTTATATGTAAATTTTTCACGTATGTACACCGATTTCTTCGTGATTACTGGACCGATTTAGATGATTTTTCATTCATTTGGTAGAGAAGCTTGCCCGGTGGAGCCATATGAATTGTATTATCTTTGCATAAGTACTTTTTGAGTCATCCTCTTTATTATGCATTTTGTCCTTTGTCGTATGTATGGACGATGTGCTGGTGTCTAGTTACAATGTAAAAATTATACTTGACTAGGATTAAAGTGAGATACCACAACTGAAAAGGCTAAAATAAAAACTTTTTTACAAAAAAAATAACCGACTTCCATAAAATACTAAAAAGTAGCAAATAATTTTAGTTTCGGAAGTCGGTGGCAAAAAAGTAAAAGAAACAAACAAGTCACCGACTTCCGAAACTAAAATTATTTGTCACTTTTTTGTGTTTTATGGAAGTCGGTTATTTTTTTTGTAAAAAAGTTTTTATTGTTTTCACCGTGTGATTAGTACCTAACCTAGTCACAGAGTGTATATAGTGCTTATAGTACAGACAGCATTATTAAGTAGTTACCCCCCTGGCGTACTCGGCGGGACTGTAGAGGGGTTAGCATATACAAACGCTGTCTGTACCTTTTTCAATTGAGGAGCTCGTGGTTAACAATTACAGCCGCTCGGGTCGATCTTCAGGTTAAGCCACGCTTGCCTAGGTTGGTCCATGGATGGGTGACCACCCATTACATACAAGTTTCTCCCGTGCCTTGGAACACACGTAAAGCCGTTGGTCCCAGCTGTCATTTGTAGATCTATGACAGTCGTTACAGGTAGTCAGTGGACTGAAAGTCTGACAACCAGTCTGACCAAGGGGTATCGTATTACCCAGTACTAACTAGGTTGTGGAGGTCAGATAGGCAGTCGACAGTCCATGTAAAATACTGGTATTCAGCTCCACCCTGTTAGACTGAAGCTGTCCCCAACATAGTTGGAAAAGGCAAGGCTGACAATGATGTACTGGCTCTGTATTATGTAATTGTTATATATCTGTTATGCATAGCTGTTGGTTCAAAAAAGTTGGAATAAAAAGGTCCAGAATTATTCGAAGACCTCAAGAACACTTAGAATGCAAGAGCGAGTGAAGTGAGCTCGAATTTTAGTATGCAGCATAATATTTTATAAGGGTGGCGAAAGCACCCATACTAGCTCCAACATGAGGCCACGACGTGTTATATGTATTTTCATTACTCATACTCTGAAAGTAGATCTGAAGTTGCCTGAAGAGCGGGTTGAAAGTAATACTTTTCATCCCTAGGGAGAATCGCTTTCAACTGATAGATGTCAAATTATTAAAAAAAAAACTAGTTCTATTTTCACATTTTTATTGAACCGTGTTCCAACTTTCTATGCAGTCACGATGTAAAATTGAAATAACTTAAAGTTAAGTATTGATTAAAGTATATATACAGGGTGTAACGGAAAGGGTATATACATCCTTAAGGGTGTGCTACAAACCATCAAACTGAAACACAACCATCAAACTGAAAACATGTTTTTCAGCAAAAAAAAAATATCTGCTGCCCCATAGAAAATTACAATACCTATTCGACCCAAATGTATAGGCAACAGATTTTTTTTTTTTGATGCAAAACATTTTATTTTTTCAATAATGAAAATGAAAAATAATGGCTGAATAGCTGGCTGGACACAGAAAAAAAAAAACAAAATAGGTGGGAAAGCGGCAATCGATTCGTTTTTTCTTTGGCTAATTCATGTTTTTATTTTTACTTTCCTTGAATTCGTAATGAAAAGCACAGTGTTTACCTCGGGTTAAAGACTTATTTAGTCCCTCGTACTATAGGCGCCCTCACTTCGTTCGGGCGCCAAACCCCGCCTCGGGACTAAATAAGTTACTTTCACCCCTAGGGTAACAATGTACTATTATAGCTGGGTACCAGCTGTACACTAAAGAATGAAATTCATTTAGGAGACCTATTCTATTCGGCTTCGACTTCTTTGTTTGTGTTTATTAAGTACGTGCTGTGCTACAACAAGTTCATGTTCTCATTTGGGAGTCTGTCTGCACATTGTGCAATGAATAAATCATTTCATCTGTTACAGACCGATCACCCGCTAGACTGTTTTGCACACAACATGAACGTTTGACGTGTGAAGTTGCTGAGGAGGTGTTACCAGAAGATACAGTACATCAATGGTACCAAGCATACCAAAACGGTGTGTATTTTTATATCTGTCCCATTTGTTTTATGACAGTAGCTCTTAACCTTTTATGAATTTCAATATTTTCAATGTTTCTCTCTTCCCGCCACTTCACAATCTTGACGTAATTGACTGAACAGGGACGTCTTGTATGTAAGGGAGCAAGATTTTTTTGCAAGCCTCCTCGGACTCTTTAGGTTTTCTTAAATAACTATTACTTTTGACAATTGTGAAACAGCAATATGCCGAAGCGAAGCGATAAAATATTGCTTTTATAGATAACAGAGTACAACAACGCAAAATAGATTAAATGAATACGATTGTCAAGAATGGCAACTCGAACTACCTCCTACACCTACGCACAGAATCACACAATCACAGATTTAGTGAAGAGGGTTGCGCTTAACGCAAAATACAGTTTGTATGGAAATCAGTTTGAAAATATGATTTCCGTATGAACTTTACACACAACACTGAATAATGAACATAATGCTAATAAACCTTCATTACGATAATTTCTCTGCAAACTCATACACGCTAATAAGCCACATCTACTCTGTAGAAATGTTTTCTGTACAATTCAACAAAATAGCTGTTACTTGTTTTTCACCCCACTCTGTATGTGCCTGAACGAAGAAGAACGTAGAAGTACGGATTAGGTACCACAGCGAGGATCGCCCGGGGGACAAGGTGAAGCACACCGCGAAGGTCTGCTCCGCTTGGTCTGAGCACCGCCGCGTCCGCGTAGTACCGATTGGCGGCGGCCATGGCTCAATCCATGGTCCAGAGCGATAGGGAATGAGAAGCTGTCGAAGGAGGTGGTGGAACGTGAGGGAGAGAGAGCCCCACGTCCCAGCCGCCGCAGGAGACGCCCCGGGCGTCGGGGGCCACCCAGTCCCCCCCAGCCACCGTAGGCGCGGGCCTGTGGACGATGAGTTATGGGCTAGCCTAGTGTCAATCCATCTTATGACGACAGGCCGTGTCGACGGCGTGTTCGTGGTCCACGCGCTTCAAGGAGATGTCAGCAAATCGGAAGGGGTCCGAGAGGGCCGATGGCTACAGGACTGTTTGAAAGAGCTACCGTGGCTCTGGAACACAAAGGGCTAAGACGGAACACTGATGGGTTTTAGTCAGTACAAGTCTGTCTCTCCCTTCCGCTCCGCCCAGAGCGGGAGGAGTCATTTGATGATTTCCCATCCGTAAAAAAGTACAAATGCCGTCTATAGTAGAATTAATTGGCATTTAATCATTACAGGGGCATCCATTGGAACTATACCACCGGTGAAGGGAATGAAAACAGAATTCAAAATGACAATTCTTAAATTCGACAGCAATACTTATATTTCTAGTGTATTGTACCCGGCACATTCGGTAAAGAATTTAAGTGCTGAGGGATCAAAGGTTCCCTTACCAAAGTATGGATATAGTAAGTGTGAAATATTATTCTTGTGGGACGAACCCAAACTCGTTGAGTTCCCAGACTGTATGAAAAGTGAACATTAACGAAGCGCATAGTTTGGCAATCTAAAGTGTCGCTTTATTCAATGGAATTATTTGCGCAGCAAAACGTAGATATGAACCAATCTGCCAAACTATATATTTTCATGATTGCACATGAACAGATCTTGCCAGTATTCACTTGTTGCACGTCCATCGATAACAACGACGCGTTACAAGTAGCGCAAGCATGATTAGGTACCGAGCTTCATCGGACAGTTTTAGCCAGATGGGCGAATCTTTACGGGTTCCGTTTTAGCCGTTTGGCTACAGACCTCTAAAGAGCATGGTGCGATGGTTTATACTTCTTTCTTGTATCTATGTTTTCTTTTTAACCCCCGACCAAAAAAGAGGGGTGTTATAAGTTTGACGTGTGTATCTGTGTATCTGTGTGTCTGTCTGTGGCATCGAAGCTCCCAAACGGATGAACCGATTTTGATAAAATTGGTATCATTTGAAAGGTATTTTAATCGAGAGTGTTCTTAGCTATGTTTCGAAAAAATCTGCTCAGTTGATGCAGGGATTTAAATCACTTCTACGGGTCTAGTTGATTGGAAGTTTGAATTCTTGTCACTTGTCACCATGGGCATCGCCAGGGAGGTAGGCTACACATCCCCCCTCCCTCCTAAAAGCTCAAGTTTTTTTTTAAATTCATATCTTTCCTTGATATCGTTAATAAGCGAAAAGAGGCGCAACACCAAGAAAAGTGGAAGGAATGGGAGACATATGCCCAGGAGTGGGACAGTCAAGGCTAAGAAAAAATAATTTAAGTTTAAAAAGCATGAAATAAAAATTAAATTAAAAATTTAAAAAACCCCCGACAGGCAAAACCTCTAAAAAAACAAAAATAAAATTAATCCAAGCGTCGTAGCGTCGGGGGACCGCTAAGTAGACCGCTTAGTACATACACTAAACAAAGCGGATCCCCGACGCTACGACGCTTGGATTAATTTTATTTTTGTTTTTTTAGAGGTTTTGCCTGTCGGGGGTTTTTTAATTTTTTTTGTACATTGGTCTGATGTAGACTATTGTCTCATGGAATATTCATTTGCTGTGTATTTACTAAGTACAGTGAAAGGGTCACTGGTGGAGCTCCAGATATACCTAACTTGAGTTGTTTCGACTCTTCATTGTTTGTTTCAGGAAACTACGACGTTAAGTATGAAAAGAAATATACAGAAAACGAACAAGTCAACTTTACCTGCTCATATGGTAAGTACCTACAAAAATTTGACTTGTTACGCGTGTTCACGTGTGTCGTGCGTGTGACGCGCGTCTGTCGTGCGCGTGACGTACACGTGACGTGCGTCTGTCGTGCGCATGACGTGCTTCTGTAATAAACCTTGTAGTAGGGGTGAGCGGGGCTATTGGCCTTGTGAGGAAAAAGCGAGAGTTTTATCATTCTTGCAATTCTTTGGATTTATCTGTACATGTTTTATCAAATAAATATATATGGATGATTTTACAGTCGGACATACCCAAGTGGGAGTGATAGAGCCAACAGGAAACAAAATTACTACGTATAACAAAACTTATTCCTGGAACCCCACTAAAGAGTACAACGGCAGCATGTTATGTTGTGTTAATTACCATACTTACGCCGTTGGAAGTAAAAAGGGAGTAGAACGTAATGTCACTAACATTACTGTATTGGTATATGAGGAACCAGTAAACCAGGATAATGTAAAGGGTAAGTGTACCTAATATTGGCACCACTGCGCTGGGCGCCCACACGAAACAATCGAGTAATAATTAACACCAGTTCAATCAGCACTGTATTTTTACCCTACTACAGCAAAGTCAAAAGAAAGGGTTATGATTTTAGCCGTTTATGTATGTATTGTAATATTCGCCACAGTTTATCTTAAGAATTTTTGTTATATAGTTTATGGTTATTTTTTCTAAGTGTTTCTTCTTAGAGTTACAACTAAGTCTAATCTAGAGCTCGTGGTTTCCTAATCGAGTCCCAACACTCCTCATTACCTATGTATGTTTTAGTGCGTGTCCACAGTTGGAACTAACGCTGCCATGTTCATCAAGCGCCAAAAGATCCATGCCACACTGTAGGCAATTTTAGCAGTCCACCGATCAGTCACTGCATGTTTTAAAATACCTAAGGCTGCGACCACCACCAGAAGGCTACGTTCGCCGACAGGCTTTCTTAGGGCCTAGAGCCAAGCAAGCCTCGGATGTAGCGTGCAATGCGGCCGGTTGCGAAGATTTTAGAACGTTCGTTCCATTTCGGTAATCGCTAAGCGACTCGCTAGCCTCTGGGTGCTAAGCAAGCTACCTGTCAGAGCGTTCTTAGCCTAAAGCCCAGTTTACACCAAACACTCATCGCTTCCCTCGTCTGTCCTCTCAGTGGCCGAATCTTGAGTTGATTCCTAATCACGACTATAGACTTTTTAAAAATTTGTTTCGCTGTCCACCTTTGGTAGGTGGACAGCGAAACAATTTTCAAAAATAATTCTTCCGATTTTCTCTTTCTTATGTACTCATTTTATACTTCATCCGTTCGTGTAACACTACACACCTGGTGTACCATTTGTCACGTCAGACGCGTAGACAGTCGAGTCGGCGGTAATTAAAAAAAAAAATTCGTTATCTACCTCTAGTGGACAAGCCAGAGGTGGACATTGGGTATCAACCGAATCTTGTACTTCTCCGTGCCACTCTGCACGTCTTCGTTTTGGTGAAAAGCAGGCCTATCGCACGCCCCTATGTGACTCGCTCGGCTTAGGAATAGGTTCAACTTATACATGAAGAGATTTACTCGGCTTGCAATGTTTAACAAAACAATCGCTTACGTATGGTTTTAATAGTACATTATGTCATTACCCCATTTATTTTTCGACACTTTCTCCATTAAATGTAGATCGAGTAACACTGTTAAAGTCTTGATTTAGTTAGCAGTCCAGATCTTCCGCTGAGCGCATCGCCTACGAGGCCCCAAGAGCCGTGGAACCCAGGGACTACTAGCACAGAGCCTGCAGCGCCGGCGAACACGGCAGAACACGCCTCAGCGGGCGGTTCTGCTACCACCTATTACATCGCAATAGCCGCAGTAGCGGGGATCATTCTAGTGACATCGCTTTTATACGTAGTCATTAAAAAGTGTTGCCGAAAATCTTCTGATCCGGAGCAAACACATGAGTTGGAAACTTATGTAAGTAAATATACTGTGTAAGTAAGTAAGGAGAGCTGTCAAACTGTTGTCAGAGGCACAAGTGCTCTCCAAGTATTTAATAATAACTGTGCAAAAACCGTGAATAAGTACCTATAATTGTTATCAGAGTGAAGTTAAGGTGTTCCTTTTGCTGTGAAAGTGTTATCTCGTGCTAATATCCGAAAAACATCTAAAATCAAAGATTGAAAAGTTTCGAAACCACTATAGAAACAAGTCTACCCTCTTGTTTTTCCGAAAAGAAATATTGATCACGATCACCGACATTGAGATATCTGTCAGTGTCAACTTTGATATTTTGCAACATCTGTCACAATCACGAGCTCAGTGTTGCCAGAACTCGGAAGAATAATTCTCCCAATTTTGCGTTCGGTAAAAAACATGGAGGAACAATTCAAAATATTTATGGAACAAATCAAAACCCAAACAGACGAACAAACTAGAGTATTGCTTTCAAGCATTGATGAGAAACTAGAGCCACTTATAATTGAAACCAAGAAACTTAAACTAGAAAATGAGCAATTGAAAGAAAGAGTCCATAAACTTGAATACATGAACCGTAAAAACAATATAATTGTATTTGGGCTTGACGAGACGGAAAAAAACCCCATGGAACTACTAAACAACGTAACAAAAACGTTTCAGCAGAACTCTGAAGAATTATCAGTCTATAGAAGCGACATTAACGCTGCCTATCGTGTGGGGAAAAAAGTTGATAATAGCAAAAAACCAAGACCTGTTAAAATATCGTTTCTTAACTACTGGAAAAAACAACAAATTATGAATAACAAAAAACAATATGCGAAGATCTATATAACTGAAGACTATCCAAAAGAGGTAGTAGACAAAAGGAAATCTCTCCAAGAACAAATGCAAGAAGAAAGAAAAAAAGGCAACTTCGCTATTATCAAATATGATCAACTCATAATAAAAACTGGAGGAAAGAGTGAAAAAAGAAAACGAGATCTACCCACAACACCGGAAGGAAATGCTCAAACACGGAAACAATATGTACCCAACCCTGCTAAAGTAGGCAGAATGAATGCATTTGATTTTATGAGAACAAGAAGCAACTCGGTCAACAATATACCAACAACCTCGGAGACGCAATAGGAATTAGGTGCCAGCCGAAAGACAAACAGAACAACATACATAAAAGAACAACTAAAAACATTCCCCAAGCCGGCTGGTCACCGTGGGGAAAACGACCAAAACCCTCCAAAAGATCAAAGAAAACTAACAACAAAAGTATCAACAGGAATACCGTCAAAAATAACTACATCATCTAAAACTAATACCAGCACTACGACTACAACAGAAAAACTCTACTTATTAACATACAATGTTAGAACACTATCTACATACGAACGTCTAATAGAATTAAACGAATCCCTATCAGACATTAAATACGATATAATCGGACTGGCTGAAACGAGGCGTATGGGAAATAAAATAGAAGAATATGACAGTTTCATATTATGCCACACGGGTCAAACACCGGGCTTGTATGGGGTAGGCTTTATAGTAAAAAAATGCCATAAAAACAAAATCGAGGGCTACATTGGCCTTACAGAAAGAGTCGCAATCCTAAACTTGGCATTCGAAAATACCCGGCTATCAGTTATACAGGTTTACGCCCCTACGGAAAATGCAAACGAAGACGAAATCAACAGTTTCTACTGTACAGTAAACAAAGCTATCGAGATATCATACAAAGACTTCATACTGATGGGAGACTGGAATGCAAAAATTGGTAAACCAAAAAAAGAAGAATATCTAGTGATGAAATCGAACGGCTATGGAACAAGAAATGTGAGGGGCCAGAGACTGATAGAATTTGCTACTGAAAACAAGTTATCAATTTTAAATACTTTTTATAAGAAAAAATTAAAAAACAGATGGACTTGGACAACTCCTGATAAAAAACACAAAAACGAAATCGACTTCATTCTATCAAACCGCCCTCATATATTCCAAAATATAGAAGTTCTGAATATAAACTACCCTTCGGACCACAGACCAGTTAGAGCAACGATAACACAAACACAATCAAAGAAAAGCCGAATTAAATATAAAACCCATCAAAGAGAAACAATAACAAACGATGATGATATCACTAATTTCAATGAGCACATGAGCAAAATACTGAACCCACAGGTAAATAAATCAGTCCAAAACTATTACGACAACATTATCAAAGCTATAGCCGGAAGCTTGAAAACAATACAAAACGAAAACAAAGATAAGAAATCCCATAAAATTCTGTCAGAGCGCACACTACAACTAATGAAGAGACGCAAAGAACTCCAGAGTACAAAAAACAAATCTAGAACAACAAAAAATGAGATCTCTGCCCTCTACAAGCTAATAAGCAAATATATAAAGAAGGACTACACAAGCCACAGGTACAACACTATCGAAAAACACATAAACCAAACCGGAGGCACAAAGAAAGCTTTCAAAGAGCTGAGAACCAATAAAGCATGGATCGAAGGATTGAAACAAGGTGAAAAAACACTCAACAACCGTAACGACATCATCACAGTAGCTACAAACTTTTACAGAAACTTATACAACACTAGAGACACGACTAGCAAAGATAGCAGAGATCAATACACGAACAAAATTGACAGCAACCCAATGATACCCCAGATTGAAATAAGCGAAGTGTTGTGGGCATTAAAAGCTCTAAAGACAGAAAAAAGCCCAGGTTCTGACGGCATAACTAACGAAATACTAAAAATAGGTTCAACAACCCTTACCATACACCTAACTGACTTGTTCAACCTCATTATTGAAACAGGAGAGACACCCACGCAATGGTCTGAGTCTGACATTATTCTTATTTACAAAAAAGGAGACCCAAATGACATAGGTAACTACAGACCAATCAGCCTGCTACCTGCCATCTATAAGCTCTTCTCCTCAATAATAAATAAGAGGATAAACTCTACACTAGAAACGCGTCAACCTATCGAGCAAGCAGGATTTAGGAAAGGATACTCAACGATCGATCACATTCACACAATAGAACTTCTCATCGAAAAATATAGAGAGAGAAATAGACCACTCTACATTGCATATATCGATTACAAAAAAGCATTCGACTGCATATCACATAACAGCATATGGGAAACTCTAATAACACAAGGAGTAGAAAAAGAATACATCAGAGTAGTCAAAAGCATATACAATAATAGCAAGAGTAGAGTAAAACTAGAGACAGCCGGGCCATGGTTTCCGGTCAAAAGGGGAGTAAGACAAGGCGACCCTCTATCTCCGCTGCTGTTTATAGCAACACTGGAGTCAATCATTAGCCAACTTCACTGGAAAGGTCGGGGTATTAAGATCAATGAAGCCTATCTAAGTCACCTAAGATTTGCAGACGATTTGGTCCTCTTATCAGAAACAGCATCAGAATTACAGCACATGATAGAATCACTCAATGTCGCCAGTCAACTAGTAGGCTTGGAAATGAACCTATCCAAAACAATGTTGATGACTAACAGCACTAAGAGAACAATATATGTTGAAAAGGAGGCTCTTAAGTATACAGACAGCTATATATACCTGGGCAAACAAATTAGCTTTGACCAAAAAAGCAACGAACAAGAAGTGGAGCGCAGGAAACAGTTAACGTGGAACAAATACTGGGCACTGAAGGACATCTTCAAAAGCAACATGCCAATAAAAATAAAAACTAAGGTACTAAACTCTTGCCTTATACCGTGCCTAACGTATGCGTGCCAAACATGGAGGTTCAACAAAAAAACAAAAGAAATAATAAAGTCTACATGCCAAAGAGGAATAGAGCGCAGTATGCTAAACATAAAAAAAAAAGGAAAAAATTAGACATACAAAAATTAGACACAGAACCAAGGCACGAGATGGATTGATACACGCTCAATCACTAAAATGGAAGTGGGCCGGACATGTGGCGCGCCTAAGAGACCAAAGATGGACCAAAAGGGTGACCGCATGGGCAGGTCCTCATGGCAAAAGAAAAAGAGGCAGACCTGTAGATAGATGGGAAGATGAGCTCAAAAAAACAGCTGGCCCCAACTGGATTCAAGTAGCCCAATCCAGAGAGGACTGGCTATCTTTGGAGGAGGCCTTTACCTACAGAGGAGTTCTAGCAGAGTAGTCTAAACCAGCAACTAAACGAAATTTAAGAATTAATTAATAGATTTTCAGAATTATAGAATAGAATCTTAGATTTAAGTATATATTTTCTCTTGTGTTTTCTGCTAGAAATAAAAGGCTTTTTAATTTTTATTTATTTATACTGTGTAAGTACAAATCTGTTCTAAAAATTACGAGTGAGCTTTGATAGCCAGTCAAAATTTGAAGAAAAGTCAACAATCCGGGAATAAATGAAGCTGGGTCACTACCACATTGTTTGACACCACTAAAGCTAGCCTTAGACCGACCGGTACCACCCTACAAGCCTCGCTCAACTACGACGGTGCCCTCTGCAGTTGCCTCAATTAGAAGCCCGCTGGCGAGTGTCAGTATCTCCCCATATCGCGCAGCTATAACTGACAGCAACTTGAACTGCCCCGTTTGTCTGGTGATTGCAAGCACGACTGCTGAGCGACAAGTCCTGGGTTCGATTTCCGGGTTGAGTTGGGTTTTCTAATTAGGAATTGCTCAGTAGTAGCCCGAAGTTTAGAAGTTGGCGTGATGACACCCTCGGAAGGAACGCATAGGTGCTACGCCTGATCTCTCCCCATTCGTGTCAGGGGGTCTACTCTCTAAGCACGAACTCCGTAGTTTCGGCCGAAGTTACGGTCGTTTCCTACTCCTTATCACTTACGGACATAAGATTCGTTAGGGGCCCGAACTAAAAATGAATGGCAATACGATTGGACAGTTGTCCTTACTCCCGATGTATTTTTAAAACTCATAAATCTGAAAATATGTGAGAGTAGGGTTCATTTCGAAGTATAAAGCTAGTTACGGACGGACCCGTACTTTCGTTGACGGACTTAGAGAGTAGGCACCCTGATTGCAGCCCCATCGGATTATGAGAGTTAACGAACAGAGAGTGCACATGTTTGTGTCCTGTGCACTAAAATACTTATCTCCTGCGTACTCCTACTCTGTTGAGATGTACTGTATTTCTTAAAGCTGTAACCAGGTGCTTGTTGCAGGCGACTACGAACATGGTGCTGTACGCAGAACTGGACATACGGCCCGGCACCGCGCCAACTCCTGCCCGCACTGAGGACACCACCTATGCGGAGATCATTGGCGTCCTTCATCCTGAGAAAAGACAGGTCGAAAAATAAATTATGTGCCTGCCTTTGTCTATAAGTTATACCGAGTTTGATAAGTTTTAATATTGGAATTATTTAATAGTGATAAAAATCTTATTTTAATTTATTCAGTAAATAGTTAATTTTACAACAAACAAGGCACACATGACAAATATTTGTGAAAAAAGCGTATAGCACTAAGATGCAAACACTGCTTAAGTGCATGGTGATATTATAGCGGAAGAACTACTCTTATTATAAGTTTAAAATAAATGAATAAAAAAAAGGAATTATTAAAATGAAAAGAAGAAAACTAGATCCAGTAGTATATAAAGAAAGCGTATACGAAGTTTCGCTTCCGTGCTATTAACCGTTGAGCAGTTCTATCGTGAGGAGACGATATCCTGGCTGTAGGACCAGGCCGTCTGTCATAAAAATGTATTGTCACCAGAACCAAAGTTGTGTGCAATTTTCAGTTCAATCAGTAGGGAGAACTGGCTTGAAATTCAGTTGCTATATTAAACCTACATACATCTATACATATAATACATTTGTAGAAAAGTGGTGTCTGTACAATGGAAATATATAAAAAAAAAGTAGCAGGGGTTGTTATTATATCGATGCCGAACCCGAAATTGTAATTAGTTTTTTTTTTGTCTGTTTGTCTGTTTTCTGTTTGCCTGTTTGTCTGTGTGTTTGTGCACGCTAATATCAGAAACGGCTTATTCAATTTAGATGCGGTTTTCACTAATATATTTTAGTAAGCTTCACTTAACATTTAGTGTAGTGTATTTCATGTCAATCGGTTCATAAATAAAAAAGTTATGTCAATTTAAAGAATCACGGCGAACATTTTGTTAACGTATTCTATCAGAGTACGTACACGCCTCGCGCCTGCGCGTCCGTGGCTGCGCGCTGAGAGCCGCGCCTCTGTATAGAAACCTTAGTAGGTTGATCTGCGAGTGACCATATCAAAAAAAAAAACTCGCCTCTGCCGTAATTAGGATAATAATAGGATTTAGTTATTCGTAGCGAACGCACGTATCCTGGAGAGTATAGGCGAATAGTTGCATTCGATTATTGCGATTCACTTGAATACTGACTGTTTGCATATTTCATTTATTTATATTTTAGAGTTTGTAGGTTAGGTTCTTTTTCTTAATTTTCTTTAAAATTTTGAAAATATTATTGGAAGTATTTGGTACAGGTTAGGCGGTTCTTTCCTTGATTTTTGGGTATAGAATAGAATAGAATAGAATAATACTTTATTGTACACCAAAAATCAAACATAACGGGTTTACAAATTTTACAATGTTATGGTTAACATTACAACGGCGGTCTTATCGCTTATAGCGATATCTATATATATATTATACTATACATATATTATACTACTACTACATATAGGGTATTACTTATAGGGTATTACTTACTACGGGTATTTACCTACTTATCTTAACTTTTATTTAGGGTTTGTATATAAATATTATAAGTATTTGGTACAGGTTAGGCATTTCTTTTCTTGATTTTCTTTATTTAGTATAATAAGTTCATCAGCTCAGGTTAGTAATTATTTTTTCTAACAATTCTTTTGTTTTATAAAGTTAGTACGTTTGGTTTACACGTCTTAACATAAACTGTGATAATTTTAGACTGTATAACTCTGTATATCAATTCAAATCTATTCGGGGTGGCGCCACTGCCAACGTAAACAATGGCTCCGTAATAAAAATTAAATAAAAACAGTGATTTTGTATAAAACTGGCTAAAGTTAAGTGTAAAGTGTGTGTAAATGAACAATAATTACTACAAAGCATTTGTGAAAAGAACTGTTACTGTGTAAATGTGAAAAACATTAAAAACAAACCACTCAAACATCGTGACAAACTTTCCTAACACAAAAACTAATATTTATGAGATAAAAGCCCAAAACATAGTCTGCTTCGAACTTATAACTGAAATAAAGTGCATAGTGTCATTTAACAAGTCATATTTCTACTTATAAACTGTAAAACCATAAAACAAACTTTATAACTGTTTGTTTTGAAATTTTGGCGTCCCAATAAATAAACCCCTGTTCCACGAAACAAATCTATTCTGTCAAAATGTATAAAGCAGCGCCATCTCGTATCGAATAGCGATACTACCGTTGGCAAACTAAGTAACAACCTACTCTACTATTCCATGAGAAATAATTTGTATTGCCATATGAAAAAAAAAATCGGGGTAATTGGATATTCCTACTCGAAAAAGACCGAGCAAATGTTATATCTTGTGAAACAGAAAGCAACATATATTTGAAAACTTAAATAAATAACAACCGAGCAACGACATTATAAAGCATTATAAAGCCTAGCGTTTATAACGTATTAGACAAGAAATAGAAACGCATCTGAAGTTTTGCGTAGGATTGCATTGCATTTAAAATTGTTTGAAAATTTGTTTAAAATTACAACTGCAAGAATCCAACAAATATGGGGTCTGAAGAAAAGAATATAACATTACGTTGCAAACATAATGTCGTAAGAACTTTGTCATACGAATCACCTTGTATCAGACGCAACTCACTAGATTCTATTAACTCTGAAATAAATACGACAGCATTAAGTATGTTCGATTTATCAACAAGCGTTCCTTCAGATGACATCTATAAGTTGAGACAGGAATTAGAAGAAAAGCAAACATTATTGGATAATGCAAACACGGAAATCGATAAATTATCCTTAGAAAATATTTAACTACGCAAGGAAATTCAAAAACTATCTACACCTAAGTTAACACAAAGAAAAATATCTACTGAAACCGTAAATAACCCAAAAGCGAAAAAAACACAAAACACTCATATCAACAACGAAAGAAAAGAGTCAGGGTGTCTACAACCTACAGAAACAAAAAGATGCAATACTGAATATGATACGAAAGTACTTCCTACCACAATTATGAGTATTGCTCCTCCAGATGAACCAATTGCAAACGAGGATAAAAATATAACACAAAATAATGCATCAAACCTGAAATACAAAGAGGAAGAAGATGGGATGGATAATAAACAGAAATCTATTTACATATTTGGGGCTCAGCAATGTGTTGGATTAGCATCTAAGTTAGCTCATTCCAGAACTAATACCAGGTATGAAATATATAGAATTGAATCTTCTACGAAACCGCAAGCTTCAGCAAACGACGTGCTCAGCAGCTGCGAACGCATGAAAGTAACATGCGGAGATAAAATAATTGTAAGCGTTGGTGAAAACGATCACAACCCCATAAAACTGTTATACAATTTATCGTATGTACTCAAAAAAATTGAAAAGAACAATGTCATTGTTCTTGGTGTAAATAAAACTTTTCATCTAAAGGAAAAGACACTGAATGAAACTTTAAAAAACTCTTGTAATAATATTGCTAACTGTACTTTTATAAATTGTTATAAGTTATCTGTATATTCTCTTTGTAAGAAAATTAATTCTACCATAGATAGTTTAGATTATAATGCAAAATATTTAAATTTCACTACAAAGAAGAATGAAACATACTAAGATTGTATCCCAAGCAGATGCTTTTACACTTAAAAAAACATTATCTGATCATGAAAACATCCCGAAAAGAGAATTTCAAATTGAAATAAATAACAAATGCACCAATAATAGCAACCACGTTATAGGAACGATACCATATTATTTCGATTTAATGCGGAAAAAAGCTTCTGGGAAAACAAAAAACAAATCGTTTCAACAAGAAAGCAAGTTTTTTCTATAACGTCAAATCAAAAAATGATCTAAATAATAACAACGTTACAACTACGGACTCAATGACACTGTTTCACCAGAATATAGCAGGCCTTTTAAACAAACAAGACAATTTAGAGTTAGCCATAGATGATTTTGATAGAAAAAATAGCTACATAGATGTGATATGTCTCTCGGAAACTTTTATTAAAAGAGGCAATGAAAACAACGTAGCTTTAAAAAACTTTAAGCTAATTAGCTCATACTCGAGAATAAAAGAAAAAAGAGGTGGTGTTTGCATTCTTGCACGAAATTCTATAGACTATAAAGATTTGGCTATATGTAGCACTATGTCTATGGATAAAGTATTTGAATGTTGTGGAGTAGAATTTCCCACTCTCAACTGTATTATTATTTGTTTATATAGAACCCCAGACAGCAACATTAACTCATTCTTCAACAAATTTGAATTACTCCTACATAAGATTTGTAATAAACCCAACAAAAAAAATATTCTAACAGGTGATCTAAATATAGACACTCTTAAAAGCAATAAAATAGCATCACGTCTTAAAGACACTCTAGTCAATTTTGGTCTCTCCCTACATATAGATCAACCAACGAGACAAAGGGCATGCATTGATCACTTTATAAGTAACATCAAAGACGCGAATGGTAAAGTTCATGAATTATTACTCTCTGACCACAACACGGGGCAAACTTTAGAATTTCCTATTAATAATAAACCAAAAAGACTTTTATGTTGGTATGTGTACAAAAGAGACTATAGTAAAGATAACCTAGACAAATTTATAAATTGTTTATCAGCTCTAAGTTGGTCAGAAGTGTATGAACAAGAAAACTTAAATTCAGCTTTTAATATATTTCATGAAACTTTTTGTTTATTTTATGACCTCTGCTTTCCGGTTAACAAAGCAAGAATAAACTTAAACTGTAAGTCTCCAAGGTGGATCACTACAGGAATCAGAAAATCAAGCAGACAAAAAAGAAAGTTAAGAAATCGTCAATACATTACAAAATCTGAAAACGATGCATTTAATTTTAAAAAATATAGTTCTGTCTTCAAAGGATGCATTAGTCGATCAAAAAACCTCATAAATTCTAAAATAATGTCAGCGGCAAAAAATAAAGGCAAAGCTGCATGGCAGATTATCAAAAATAAAACTGATTACATAAACACTAAAACAAATATAGAAACTATTAAAATCAAAAAAAAAATTGGTTGCCTGTAAAGTCGGTATACGGGCGAAAGTTTTACGTGACAACGACTTTGAGTGGTAAAATAATTTTAATGTGAATATTCATTCGTATAGTAGGAAGAAGGATGAAATAATAGTAACAATTTAAAACATTTATTTATACAAAGAATTATATTTAAAACATTAATTTATACAAAGAATCTCGCACTGAATTTCATATTAACAAAATTTTATTTTTACCTTTACACATACATACGTATTTATATACAAATATACATATATAGAGGCACGCGTCCCTTCCACTCGGGCATGGTTAGCCCGCCTAAGAGCGAGAGAGACAGACATAAAAAGTGAAAGGCACGCGTGCCTCTCACTCGCTCTCATTGTGAGCGCATAAGGTGAGCGGAGCGTAACGCAGTTTCTTGAAGTTTCACCCGGCAAACCAATTTATAAGACGTTGTCACGTCAATAAAATTATAAACAAACCTTTAGAAATTGCTAAAACTTTTAATGATTTTTTTATTAATATTGCCAAAGAATTCCTGATAAGAAAACCAAAATAGATGTACCAAATATGACTCAAACCATGTTTTTACATCCATGTTATGAGAACGAAGTAAGAAATACCATAATGTCCCTCAACAACACAAAATCTGTCGGATTTAACGGTATAGCAACTCACATACTTAAATTCTGTGCCAACATTATATCCCCAATTATTGAACACTTGATCAATCTCTCATTCTGGCAAGGGATTTTTCCAGATAAACTCAAACAATCGATTGTGAAACCATTGTTTAAAAAAGGTGACACAAAAGACTTGTCTAATTACCGACCTATAGCCTTACTATCTAATTTATCAAAAATCTTTGAGAAAATTATGCATCGCAGACTCACAAATTATTTAGAAAAATTCCAAATTATAAAAGAAGAACATAACGGCTTTCAAAGAGGTAAATCGACAACGTTAGCAGCATTTACTCTAATAAAAAATGTAATTGAAAAATTAGACAAACGGGTTCCAGTATCTGTCATCTTCTTTGACATGAGCAAAGCTTTCGATTTTGTCAACCACGATTTACTTCTAAAAAAATGCAATAACTACGGAATCCGAGGGATAGTTATTGACTGGATTACTAGCTACTTATCTAACCGTCAACAAAGAGTAGAATTAAGTTCAATAAACGAAAACAAAGAGTCCACATCATTCAGTTCGGAATATAGTCAAACAAAATCAGGTATACCACAAGGAAGCATACTGGGCCCATTACTTTTTCTTATCTACATCAATGATTTGCCCACTGCTTTACAACAACAATGTATACTCTTTGCTGACGACATATCGGTAATCGTTGCAAATGATAATAAATCGGACATAACTCACGAAAAAAACCTTAATACAATAGTAAATCACGTTTTAAAATGGCTAGAAAATAATTATCTCTGTGCAAACCTTAGTAAAACCAAATACATAAACTTTCAAAATTACAACTCTAAACCAAAAACATTTAAGGTAAATTGTCAAGGGCAATAAATAAACGAAGTTGGTGAATACAAATTTCTTGGACTCATTCTTGATCAGCACTGTCACTGGCAATTACATATAGAACACGTTTGCAAGAAAATCAACCAATTTGTGTATGCTCTTAAACGTTTAAGACGTACCGCTAGTGAAGCGGTCGCCCTTACTGCTTACCACGGGTATGTATCCTCCTTACTCAGGTATGGACTCCTACTCTGGGGGAACTCGACAAATATAAATGAAGCATTCATTGTTCAAAAAAAATGCCTAAGAGCAATATGCGGTATCAGCCCATTAACATCCTGTCGACCACTGTTTAAAAAATTGAGGCTATTAACTCTAACAGGCCTTTTCATAATGCAGGTTGGTATTTTTGTGAAGGAGCACTCAAATTTTTTTATAGCATGCGACCTGCATTCGAAATACACTCGTCGTGACCCCACAAGATTAAGAATACCTTCACATCAAAGCACATTATGCCAAAAAAATAGTTTAATCACTGCAATAAAAATTTACAACAACATACCAAAAGAATTAAGAGAACTCCCATTAAAATATTTTAAATCCAAATTGCATAAATGGCTCATTGATAATTGTTTTTATAGTGTAAAAGAATTTTTAGAAAAAAAAGTGACTGATAGATATGGTTACTGAGCTCTACAAAATATTTCATGTTGCTGCGTTTAATTTTATTTTTTATTTTTAAGCTTATATTTATTATTTAAAGATTCGAATAGATACCAATCCTTAAATTGTAAGCGTTATTACCTAGACATGCTATAGTATTAATATCTTAACAAATGTATGTATCGTATTAAAATTCATGTTTAACATGTTCAAATATTTGTATGCCATTCTATGGTAAAACATGTAAGTTCACAAACCTATTTATAAGACCTAAATGTACCATGTTTTTACACAAATAAAATTTATTCTATTTATTCTATTCTATAATCTGTAAGTATTTATAATTTAATTGTTTACGATAGTACGTGTTTACTAAATAACTGTGTGTTTAGTAGTAATTACTATTTTATTGTAAGAATGCCTCGAAGAGGATCCAACCTCTCCCAATGTAGCAGAAATGCTAAAAGGATGAGATTAGTTCGATCACAGGAATCTGAGGAAGGTCGAGGGGCAAGGCTCTCTGCAACTCGGGAACATCAGGCTAGGTTTCGTGCTGCAGAAACTTCGACTCAGCGAGAATCTCGAATGAGTTCAAATCGTTCCCGAATGATGACAACTCGAAATAGGGAAAACGGGGAACAACGAAAGGCACGTTTATCTGTTGATCGCGAAGCTCACGCGCTATCGCGTGAGTCTGAGACTTTTGCTGACAGGGAAACCTACGGACAACAAATGCTCGCTCCCAGGAGTCACAGGATGAACGGGAAACACGTCTCACTGCCGATCGTGAAGCTCATGCACTATCGCTTGAGTCTGAGACTTTCACTGATAGGGAAATTCGTCTTCTCAGAGGGTTCGGACAGCAAATGCTCGGTCTCAGGAAACACAGAAGAACGAGAAATACGTCTCACTGCCGATCGTGAAGCTCAAGCACTATCGCGTGAGTCTGAGACTTTCACTGATAGGGAAATTCGCCTGAGTTCTCAAAGGGTTCGGACAGCAAATGCCCGGTCTCAGGAAACACAGGAAGAACGAGAAATACGTGTCACTGCTGATCGTGAAGCTCATGCACTCAGAACGTTGCGTGATGTCAAGCAAAATGATCAACCCATGGGTGGCATTACTACTCTTTTTTGTGGCGATTTTCGTCAGACTTTCCCTGTAATACCACGTGCAAGGGCTGATGAAGTTAGAGCCTGCCTAAAGAGTTCTCGACTGTAGCATTACATTATCCCTTTGCATTTGACATTAAATATGCGTGCGTAAATTGGAGGCAACGAAAATGCTCAAGAATTTTCAGATTTGCTACTTGAGATTGGTAACGGTTTGTATCCGCAGGAACAAGGAAAAGTTGTTCTTATTGAAAACCTATGCAACATAGTTTCATCAATGCGAGACCTCTTAACATCCGTGTATGGAAGCGCAACGCAAATACCAACTTGCGAAAATTCCTGGCTTTGCGAAAGAGCTATTTTGACGCCACGAAACGACCAAGCAGCAATAATAAACGCTGAAATTTTGAGCTATGTTCCGGGGGATTATGATGAGTATATCTCTTTTAAATGGAAGAAGGAGAATCTACAAGCTAGCCAGTAGAATTTTTAGAATCTCTCAATGCTACTGGACTACCAGCACATAAAATAAAATTAAAAGTAGGCGTACCCATAATGCTTCTTAGAAATTTAAGGCCCCCAAAACTTTGCAATGGCACCAGGTTAAAAGTGACCAATTTACAACGAAATCTGATAGAAGCAGAGATTTTACCAGGGTGTGGAAAAGGTGAAAGTGTTTTCATTCCTCGGATTCCTCTCATTCCAAACAATTTTCCATTTAGTTTTAAACGAGTCCAGTTTCCAGTTAGCCTATGTTTTGCGATGACAATTAATAAAGCCCAATGTCAGACGCTGAAAGTTGGGTAGGGTGTAGATTTAAGTATCAGCTGTTTCTCGCACGGTCAGTTGTATGTGGCTCTGTCACGGGTTAGCAATCCTAGGAGCCTGTATGCTTTCATCCCCGATGGCCATACGTCAAATATCGTATACAGAGAAGCATTACTGTAAAGTAAATTTTTAGCTACCCAAACGACGGTATATGTAATTCAAAATATGCTGCCCGAAAACTCACTATTCCACGCGGACGAAGTCGCGGTCACAGCTAGTAATAAATAAGAGACGTATTTATATGCTCCTTATAATTTTGTAAAAACAGCAAGCAAAAAATCTTACCGGTCATCTTTTTTTAACGATTGATCCTCTTTCTCTGAGACACAAAATAAATTTAATCAATCGATAATTTAATCTGTTTAGAGCCATGCGAAAAAAAAATGATATGTAGAAATTCAATTTGATAGTTTCTTGTTGAGCCCCAAAAGTAAGCATTTAATACGTACGGTAATTTAAATAAAAAATCTGCTGGTTCATCATCATCATCGTATCGGGCTGATACGATGATGATCAACCAGCAGATTTTTTTTTTAGGTTTTATCTAGGTTCGATTCCTCAAGTTCTGGGAATCGGTCGGTCAATTATTATTCCAAAGTAGATATATGGTTCTTGAAGTGAGAGTATTTCCCGTTTCTCGTACTAAAAGAAGGGTTAGGGTTCGATCTTCGTATCATTTTTGCTGTTTCCTTCTTTAGTTCCGGTCATATCATGTAAAGAGAGTGAGGACAAAGACATTCGTGACTACATGATTGTGTGAGCTAATAAGTAGTCGACCTGACCTCGTTTTTGGTCTTTCCGTCCAGGCTCACCCAAGTCCATTTTCTCGAAAGTCGCTTTTTAGGGTTCCGTAGCCGAATGGCAAAAAACGGAACCCTTATAGATTCGTCATGTCTGTCTGTCTGTCTTACATGGAACTGAAACTAAAAAAAAACTTGAGAGGTGTCAAGGGACACCCGGATGGAACGAAGTTCCAAAAATAATCGTCGCGACACCACACTGTTCAATGCGAAATAGAAATGAAAATATCTGGCTTGCTTTCTATAAGAGAGAGAGAGACAGACAGAGAAACATGCGACGCCGCACAGCTTACAATAGCTTACTATAGCAAAAAGTGTCGTGACAACTTTTCGTAAGAATTTTTTCCGTCTAGCCCCCTTTCACAACGCGCGATAATGAACTTCGTTCCAAAAAAAAAAAACATCATACCTATACGTGTGGGGTGTTTATAGATAGGTCTATAAAAATGACATGTAGGTTCCTAAAACCATTTTTTTTCAAAGTCACTCTTTTGAAAGAGAGACACTTCCAAAGTAGTAAAAAGTGTCCCCCCCCCCCTATAATTTCTAAAGTAAGAGGAGAAAAATTCTGAAAAAAATATGGGGATGTAGAACGTAAAAAAAGCTTTCAACGAAAATTGGTTTGAATAAGATTTGATATGTAGTTTTTGAGATATGGGCCTTTTTCACCAAACTGCAGCAGTAACATTGTTTTTCATTAACTTACTATGAAAAACAAATTTAGTTTTGCGGTTGAGTGAAGGTTTACTAATGAATGACCGTTCAAAACATTGTTATTATATTGTTTGGGGCTATGGAACCCTGTGTGCGAGTAAGACTCGCACTTGGCCCGTTTTTTAATAATGTATTCAACGTACATGTACTTTTGCTCGAGAAAATTAACTAGAGTTTGCCCTCTTTTGTTACGCAGACCAAGGCCAAATCTACGTACTGATAGAACTTTCGTTTGTGAGCGGCTGGCCAACTCTCGCATTAAAGTCGCCCATAATGGTCTAGAAATGTAATGGTGTTTCGGCAAGGGTCTTTTCGATCTCTTCGTAGGTGTCCACCTCCTCATCCGGGTGTTGAGATGTGGGAGCGTAGACTTGAACGATTTAAGGGAGTATCGAGATAGTAAAACAAACTCTTGGTTAGATGTGATATTCTGAACTGATGAGGTTATCGTTTTAGTAATAAGAAATCCTACGCCACCGTATGAGGAATCTTCTTGACCTCTGAAGAAAAGGTGACCTGACTGTGGTTTTAATAGCTCTACACCTTTTCGGCGTTCTTCTGATAGGCCTAGGAGATCCCACCTGATAGATCCAGCCTCAACCTGAAACTAACAATCGTTCGTCCGTTCTTAGCGGCCTGGCGTTATAACACGATAGCGGACAGGGTCAGGGTCGTCGGGGTGTGACAGCTAGGTGACATTCAGAGATTCTTAGCAACCTCTGCCCCGCCGTTACGCCGTTCCGAAACCGAAAAGTTTCTATGTGGGACCCCCCACATAGAAACTTTTCGGTATGTTCAGAATGATGTACAGAGTAAGTGGTAAGCGTTTTAGCGTTGGTATCCCTTACATTGGTTCCTGGTTTAATTTTGGTAATTTTTTTATAAGGCGTAGTAGACGCACCGCCGGACCTCCTATTCCTGGCTGCAGGGTTTAAAGGAACCTAACAGAAAGGGGATGGCAGGGTCTTAGTTCGCCCACTTCGAACCTTCGAACCTAACCTGTCCGAGTTGTGGTGCCACTGGTCCCAAGCCCGGTTCGCTCTTGCTTGCTATGTTAACTTTCTTTCTATGTGTTAAGTGTATTTATTGGAAGATCAATATCAAAAGACATACTGGTTATAAATAAGTATAATTAGTCTTTAAAAACTAAAAAATAAACATAAAAACTAAAAAAAGAGGATCAAATTTCATATTAATTTATTTCTAATTTACAATGGTTTAATAATTAAACCATTGTAAATTTATAAAACAACACCTTGTATATTAATTAAACTTTAATTAATATACAAGGTGTTGTTTTTCATTCTCGTCAAATTCATGGAGGTAACTATGCTAATGATTCTCGTCCCAAATCAATAACAAAATGGGTCGGTAATTTTTTTTTTTTTCTTATTTACGGAAATCGGTAAGTGTGAACCACCCGTGGTTTAAACGCGGGCTGTCTGATTCTCGCCCTATAACCGCGCTCCCACACATACAAACAATCTCACACGTTTATTCAATAATTTCTTATTCCCTAGACCACGTTAAGGGGGTTATTCTGAAATACTGGAAAACATAAACAACCAAAAAATCAGCGTTTATTAATAATTAACTATGTACCGTAATTTTAAATAATTATTTATGTCTTTTGTGACAACCTCCTGAATTTTGACGAGGATGCAAAACAGCACCTTGTATAGAGGATGAAATCATATTGTCCCTTATCAAAATAATATTTTCCATTAAATACCAAGGAAAGTTAAAGTCGTTTCTCGGAAATATTTTTTGCACAGTGTTAGTTGGTTGTACAGCATGCTTGGTTGTCGGCTTCATTAAGGGTTTGTTTACACTCTGTTTATGTTCAGAACGTAAATTTGTAAGCAATACAGCAGGGAAACTCACTTTTAAAAGTTTCTAAGTATGTACTGTTACCGACCAAACCCGATTTCCGGCTAAACTAGTTTGTCCTAGGCCAAACTAAGACTCATCATAACAGGATCATATATAGAGCAACCCAACTAAATGGGTTAAGTTAGAACTTACTGTGACCTTATGGCGCGTTTATACGCGCGAGCCGAGCGAGCGTAACGAGCGGTGCCACATCCAAGTTAGGCGCATTGTAAATGTTTTGTTTGGGTCAATATACCCTGACACGATAAGCCACTAAACCGGTTTGGCCTAGGACAAACTAGTTTGGCCTGAAATCGGGTTTGGCCGGTAACATGTACATATTGGTGCTCTTGACTCATGACTGTACAACACATAAGGTGATCTCTTACTAACAAACGTCGGATGGATTGCGTGAGAATAGATACATTTTCCAGGGCATGTGGCGTATGGGAAAGAGAAAACAACATAACTTTTGCAACGTTTTACTTTAATATGCATATCAACAAAATTGGACTGACTGTTGGCGTCATATTCAGACTGTAGGTCCTAATATTATCAACTGCTGGCTCTCGAGGATAAAAACTTACATTTCAACAAATACAAATACATAACATTTAAAATAATAAATAACTAATAATCTTAAAACATTGAAATAGTAAGCTAAAAACAATTAAAACGTAGAAACTAATCAGAAAGTAATTAGCAACTTTAAGTTTCAACTGTTTCTTATAACCTAAATCGCTGTCTTTCAGTCCATCCTTGATGATATACTTTCTTATACCGACGCCCCAAACTTTGACATACTCAGCAAAATCGATGGATTTAATGTCGCAGTTGAAAATGACCTTATCGGCCTCGGTCATACGGCTTATCATCGTTTGCATGTTGTCATCCTCGAAGTACCACTCGTTGGCTAAGAAAAAGCGGTAAATGAGTGCGAATTTGTCTATTTTCCTGAAGACAGCAACAAACCTGCAAAAGAATCGCTTAATTTAAATGAACAAAGTTCCTAAATATTTTTGTATCCTTTTGGAAAAGACGGTTTAAGGAGTGACCACACAAACCGAAGTGAAAGAAAAGATATGAAAATAAATCAATGCACAAGTGAGTTGAGAGATAACAGATAAGATGATAGCGTTCAAGCGTTGTGGTGTGACCGTGGCACTGCCACGTCATACTCGTAGGTCGTCTCTCACCTCTGTGTTTTCGGATTCATGTGCGTATTGCATAATGATCACTTACTTCGGTGAAGGAAAACATCGTGAGGAAAGCCAAGTTCTGACTTGGCTTTCCTCACGATGTTATAGGCCTATAGGGGCATAAAAACTCTGATCTGACACCAGGTTAGGCACCACAGAAATATAAAAATCACCTAAAAAGAAAGTAATCTATGATAGGCACTAATTACGCGATAAAGAAGATTAAAAAATGGGTTAGATTCGTCCATAGGCAGTACGAAGCTCAACTTACGACGTGACATCCTTCGGCATCGTCCCGAACAGAGTGCCCACGGTATCCATGACGTAGGCGGGTATGTAGTGCAAAAAGAACGACACGAAGCTGTAGGCGTACTGGTTGGTCACCTCGACCAGGTAGCAGTACCACACCGCTTTAGGTGACGGAGTGCTTGCACCTTCGGTCCGCATTATCACTCCTATGAAATCTGTAATGGCACTTATATATCTTAATACATAAAATCACGTTTCACTATGTTCGTAGACGCTGCTCTCCGAAACCATCCAACCGGTTTCGATGAAATTTTGTGAATGTGTTTTTGTGTGGTTGGTTCCAGCTTGATAGATAGTTTTGGACCTAATAGTTGGCGCTGTTGTTAGTAAATTGCACCCGTGCAAAGCAGGGGGGGGATTTCTAATAATTTTAGGTCATGTACAGTCAACGAACAGTTTTGTCAGCCACTAATTGACACTCTTCTATGCTTTGTAAGTATATCAAATTCGTCATCCATGTTGGAGTTGGCTTCAAGTCCAACCGGTTCCAATTAAACACCAACATGTTCAATGGAGCGTCTCCTACACAAGCGAGTTATTATGTAATGCGTATATGCTTATGACATGGAACTTAAACATTACAAGCGAAATGTGCTTGCACTATGGTACAGCTCTGCCTCACCCTCTGGAGAAATACAGTTGCGATATTATATTTTATACAGGTTGAAAAACAAACAAAAAAAATTGGTAGTCACATTTTTTACCAAAACTCTACACTTTGTTTTAAAAAAACTTATGAACTAGATTTCCACATGTAGCTTGGTATGTTTTGGCACAACTGTGTCCAACTTACCCCACGTCATGTAGTGGTCTTTATTAGACACGGTGTACACTTGTATGTCGTGGTCGCCCGTCTGGCGGCGGCCGGCGGCGTGCCAAGCGGCGGCGATGGTGGCGTTGTTCACGAAGTCCACTGGAGTCATCGGCAGCTTGCTGTGCTTATCCACGTAGAACACGTGTAGGATGCCCAGGATTATGCCCGCCATTATCTGGAGACAAGCCAGGAGTTTACTCGTATGGCCAGGCGAAAATATTACTCACAAGCGGCCCGGGGTATTTCCAACCGCTTCTTTTTTACTCAGCTCATACAAGCCTTCGACAAGAATCGAGCCATAAAGTGAAAAAGAAGTTTTAAAAACCGGCCAAGTGCGTGTCGTACTCACACGCACACAGGGTTCCGTACCAACAAACAATAAAATAAAAAATATTTTTAATATTATTAAATTATTTTTATATGTTACAGCAAAACTAAATTTGTTTTTCATAGTATGTTAATGAAAAACAAAGTTACTGCTGCAGTTTGATGAAAAAGTCCTATATCTCAAAAGCCAAATATCATATCTTTTTCATACCAATTTTCGTTGAAAGTATTTTTTACGTTCTATAATCCTAAATATTTTCAGAATTTTCATCCTCTTACTTTAGAAATTAGAGGGACGGACGGACACATTTTACCACTTTGGAAGTGTCTCTCGCGCAAACTATTCACTTTAGAAAAAAATGATATTAGAAACCTCAATATCATTTTTGAAGACCTATCCATAGATACCCCACACGTACGGGTTTTATAAAAAAAAAATGAGTTTCAGTTCGAAGTATGGGGAACCCCCAAAATTTATTGTTTTTTTTTCTATTTTTGTGTGAAAATCTTAATGCGGTTCACAGAATACATCTACTTACCAAGTTTCAACAGTATAGTTCTTATAGTTTCGGAATAAAGTGGCTGTGACATACGAACGGACAGACAGACAGACAGACATGACGAATCTATAAGGGTTCCGTTTTTTGCCATTCGGCTAGGTAACCCTAAAAACTGACTGGAAGCTCCAGATATTAGCGCGTTCAAACAAACTTGTCATCTTTTCACTGGAGTTTAAAACAGAGAAGAAGTTTTGCAAAGCCGAACATTTTGATGTGCAGTCTCAGCACGACGCTACTGAATTTGGGTGAGTGTATTCATATTATATACATGCTGTAGTGATTACAACTGTACCAACATTAATACTAGTATTTACCGTAACATATAGCATAGCACTATTCTTGGTAGTTTCATTGTATTCTTGGACAAACATCTAAACCTTAGACATATCCAAAGGTTTAGGCAGCGATGATATTCCCACTAACTTTGTCGCAACTTGCGCTGACCAACTGGCAATCCCCCTATGATTGAATTTTAATAAATCTCACAGCGCTGGTATTTTCCCCAAACAATGGAAGCTGGCCAAAGTGGTACCGATTCATAAATCAGGCGCTGATGATTTGGTAGGAAACTATCGTCCTATATCTATCCTTCCGACATTTGCTAAGGTTTTTGAAGCAATAGTATGCCCTGACATACAAAAGTATTTCAGGAAATATCTGTCAGACTACCAGCAAGGCTTTATTTGCCTTGCCTATGGACTTTTTTGTCTGAATTAAATGTTTTTTTTTTTTTACTGCTGCTAGATCCACCTGCTGTAATCTAGTAGCTTTTGTTGCGGTTATTGCAGCTTCACTTGACTCGAACCAACAAGTGGACGCTATTTATACTGATTACAGCAAGGCTTTTGACAAAGTTTCCCATAAAGTGCCGATTCAAAAACTTGCTACGTACGGTTTTGCTGGTTCTCTACTAAGTGGCTGCACTCTTACCTAACAGATAGATCCTTATATGTCGTAGCCAATGGATATGAATCTGAAACCATGATCATAACCTCCGGTGTTCCGCAGGGTTCCCACCTGGGCCCAGTAATATTTATCATCTTTGTAAACGACCTTCCTTATTGCTTATAACTTCACGCCATTCTTATTCGATGATTTGAAAATATTCCGCGTTATAAATTATCTAGCCGATTCAACTTTACTTCAGGATCACTTGAACTGACTCTTGAACTGGTGTAACTAACGAAAATAATATGCAACTTAATGTAGAAAAAATGTTCCCACGTTTAGTAACGTTTACTCGCAAGGCTAACATAATTGATTTTAATTACAGTATGAATGGTACGTACCTCAAGAAAGTTGATGTGATCGAGATTTCGGAGTCCTTCTTGATCGTAAATTAACATTTATTCCCCACATAGATAACATTATTAAAAAAGCTTCAAAGACACTCTGTTTTGTGTTACGTAATGTGTGTTTGTGTAACGTGTTTTCGCAAGCCTAAAACTAAGATTTGTCTTTTTAACTGTGTTGTACTGTATTGGAATACTGCGCGGTTGGATGGCATCCCCATTTTGTAACAGAATTACAGGTCTTAGGTTACAGAGGATCCAGAAAAGTTTTTTTTTTATACCATTTTGCCTATTCTGCAGGATTCGACAAAAGAATACCAAGCTACACCAAAAGTCTTCAAAAATTTAGCATGAGAGATAACATCGATTTAATTTTTCTTTTTATAATACTGCAGAGTAAAATAAACTGCCCCAGCTGAGCAAGTTTAATTTTAACCTACCTCATAACTATCCGCTTCACTCTATAAAACTATAAGGTCCCCCATTTCGCAAAACTGTATCAGGATCCAACTCCGCTATTCCTAGAATTTGCAAGCTTCTTAACAATTTGCGATAAATCAATAGATATTTTTTTCACAACATTTCTGAAAATTCAAGCGCCAAGTCCATCAAAAGTAACCACCCTTTTGACTTTTTTCTTTTGTAATCTTTGTATTTACTGTGTTTCTAAAGCTATCTACTGTTGTTGAAAGTGTTATTTCTGCACTTGTAATTTTATTGTTGTTATATATTTTTTTTTGCATGCTGTGTCCATCGCCTCATATTTTACACTATCATTATCATCAGCCTATAATGTTCCCACTGCTAGGATACAGGCCTCCTTATGAGAGTAAGTGGGCTGTAATCCACCACGCGGGCCCAGTGCGGGTTGGTAGTTGTCACATGTCTTCGAATTTTTTAGTTCTAGGAACATGCTGGTTACTCACGATGTTTTCCTTCACCGTTTTTGAGGTCACACAAAGTAATGCGCCTGCCTGGGTTCAAACCCACGTCTTACTGCTCGTAAGTTGCGGCTGCCACCACTGGGCCAGCGCTGCTGTCCTATTGTACACTATACTTGTATCATTAAACAAATAACTAGAGACTCACCCCGGTCGGACCAGACAGCGCGGACAGGTCCACCCAGCCTGGCGTGGGCTCTCGGAAGCTGGGCACCACTGGAAATATCACCAAAGACATGCGCATGAGCGAGAGTAAGACAAAATAACTGTTGACACGTCTGTTAACTAGCACTGGAGGTCCTGACAGGACTTGCTGAAGGCTCTCGGGGCGAATTTCTCCAGTAAAACTGGGCGCGATCAAATATGCAAATTTAGAGTGCGTGTTGGTTCTATTGATGCGTGGCAAGAGTCAAAACTAACGCCGCTACCCAACAACTTCCTCCTGACAGTCTTACAAGCGCCAAAAGCACAGTCAGTAGGACTGTTTTGTTGAACTGACTGACTGACTGCTATGTTGAAAAAGGAGTGTCGTGCTAAAGCACTACACTCGTTTTTACAGTTGCAAAAAAATGTGTTTAGCAGTTTTTCCGGTGAAGGTGGGAGTAAAGTCTGAACTGGTTCTAATGTATTGTCGACCAACTTCCAACCCTAGTCTTTTGGGTCCAGCTGATAAGCAAGCCACACTCGAACTTGGTAATATACCCGTTAAAGATGTTGATGAGCAGCTGCTGAGGTTGGAGGAAGACAAACTAATTGCAATTTTAAAAAGAACCGCGGCGTTCGCGCCTTTCTGCCGCGGCCGCCGCGTGCTCTCGGTCGGCGATGAGCCAATGTTGCAAGCGCACATGATTATAAACTGCACAATGAGCGAGTTTAACGATTTATTATTGAAATTCAAATGCGTCCTGTTTTGTGGGAATCAAGAAGCGAAGATTACAACAGCAGGACTCTAAAGTAGAAAAACAGGCCTCCTGATTCTAAAATAAAAGTGGGTCCGAAAAAAAGGCAGCTGGTACCTATATCTTATTATTTTATTTAGGTACCAAATTAAAAGTACCGTGTTTTGAAATGAAGTGCGCCACACTGATCTAAACTGCGACGCGGCAGTCGCGCTGCTAACGCGCGACTGTTCTTATAATGAGAAGGCATGTGCTTCTGCAGCGCTACTGTCGCACTGCTAACGTCCTAATGTGAAAGCGGCCTTAGTATGGTAATAAAAGTTTTTAAATCCCTATTTTTATTTGAGTAAGTAATTTTTTGATATTTTGGTAAAACAAAAAATACGTGTCTAATATTTTTGTATTACCTGTCTGACGGACAAAATAGAATGTCGTTTTCTTTACCCAGTCCGCACCCCTATTGTCTGGCGTTCAAAAGGTTAACCAGCAAGGAGGATTTTTGACTTACCTATGGGTGGTCTGACGACGCAGACGGGAAGGTTGGATGTCCGCACCACCTCCTCGGCGATAGCCTTCGTGAACGTGTAGGTGTTGGGCCAGCCTTTTATCAGCCTAGAACAGAATCGCCAATTACACTGCAATATGGAAGAGGGGAGGGGGGGTCCTCTCGTAGTAGGTTGTTAATGATAAACAAAAGCGAAGTGCCTAGCCATGATGAAAACTGTCAGTTTGACTTGCCCTAAACAACAACTTGCGGTGTAAGTATTCTACTCTTTGGAAAAGGCTCCAATACCCATGCCGCTATCTTTTACAGCTGACCTTTTGTTATAACTAGTTGCAGCTAGCTTCGGTTCTCAAAAAAATAAGGCTGTATTTCAGTACCTTTACGAAGCCCTCAAAACCAACTGGTGGGGCCCTAAAAGAGTGGAGTGGGAGTAGAGCGTGTATCCTCACACGGGCCTAAGGTTGGTAGTTAGATGTCTTGCCTTTTTGCTACTGATTCCTACTGCATCTTTAGTTTCCAAACATGTAGGAACAACTACGTGTTTTTTGTTAAAAACAAGACCCTTCCTTAGCAGTCGGGTACGGATGTACATACTTTCTTTTTCCGCTGCAACTTCAGACATTTTATTATTTATTTAATCATTCGAAGTAGTCGTGCGGGAATCAATTAAATTTACACTAGTATCAACTCGATAATCATTTAAATGGTCGAGTGTTGAGCATGAGGTCCTAGGTGGAATTCCTGGGTCGAGTGGGTAGATTTGTGCCCGGTTGATGACAATAGGCTCGCCCCTTATTAGATGGGACTTAAATAAATCTGGCGAAATGTAGGTACTATTATGTACACCTCTTTCTTACCTTTTGGGGGTTACAGGGATCATGGTACGTTGTGTCATTTAAATGAAAATAAATATTTTGATAGACTAGAACTTACTCTTCGGTGAAATGCTCGAGCTTGTGTTCATCGAACGACTCGGCCATGCTGATGACAAGCTCAGGCGGGACAGGGCAGGGGTAAAACTGTTCCAGCACGGGGTGACGCACGCGCGCAACCGTCGCGTGTGAGAACGCCGTGGACACGTGCACGAAGTTCCTGACAAAACGAGCTCAATATCAAACAGGCCCGCAAAACTGTCTAATATTAGTTCTTGACGAAAACGAATTCATTAAGAAGCACACATTGAGTCATAACAATTTATGATTAATGAGTGTTATGCAAGATACATGTTTTCTTCAGCGCTAGTTACTGTATATGTATTACGCCCCATAAACGGTTTTTTTTTAAAGTAATGAGAGTTTTTAAGTAAGTAGGTATTCATCATGGAAACTTGATGGCTGAGTAGGTAGGGCGTGATGAGAGGCACACTTTCAGTTTGAAACAAGTCATCAATCTTCTGCCCTTAATTCTATTTATTTTGAGTCGGCGTAGCATGTCTTCTGCTCCATACTTCTCCATTACTTGTCATCTCAGCAGTCATGTCCTTTTAAGCCATATCATTCTTCACACAGTCCATTCATCGTTTCTTTGGTCTTCCTCTACTCTTATAACCATCCACATTCATACGCAAAACTTTCCTCACGCCATTTTCCTCATTCCTCCGCATCACATGCTGTACGACGATAACCGAAACCAAGGATCAAACTAAATTGAGGATCGTCAGATTCTGAAGGGCGAGAAGTTTTGTCTGTCTAAATCGTTTTGCTGCAGGCCTCGTTCGAAAATATACGCTGTTGAATAGCACGTTGTTAGGTTTTGGCCCTCTTTGAAAAATGAAAGTGGGCCCCAGCCCGAAGTGCCCCTGTCTGAAACTTTTCATAGTGTAATTTTAAATAGCGTTCTCTCATAACGCCATATATTCAGCTATCAAGTTTTCCCAAAGATTTTTGAAAAACCTTTTAGGATCCTACCAAGTAGCATATAGGGTAGCATGCTTATTTTGGCATGGGGGTTGGTTGTCTGTAAATAACGAAAAATGCTTGTTTCTGTGTCTCACTTGAGGCGGCCGCACTCGCTGGCGAGCTTGACGCACTCGCGGGTGCCGCGCACGTTGGTGAGCGTGGCGGCGCGCAGAGGCTCGTCGAAGCGCACCGTGGCCGCCATGTGGAACACCGTGTCCACCTGTAACCAGCACATCACGGCTCAATCCTCCCAACGTGTACACAAGCAAAGTGACAATCTGTTAGCGACCAGCTTTTGCCCGCAGCTTCGCTCGCGTTTTGGCCCCAGAAATTATGCCACATGGAATGTTTCAAGTATCGCTTATGACACTAGCTTAGCATTGGTGGAAGAATTTTGTAAATCTGGTCTGCAGTTCAGAAGATTACTGCTTACATCCAAACTTAATATATAAACTTACATCTTGATAATATTACAAGTGTTCAGTAAAAAGGCGGGAAATAATTTGTAATGGACTGTATTTTATAGATTAGGATACGTCTTTGCAGTAGAGCACAGTAAAAAGTAAGAGCAAGGAAGGAAGCAAGGGGAGATTATGGAATCCGTGGGAACTCAAATCTCGGATTCCATACACCTTAGATCCCTCTCCTCAACAGAAGTATTTGGGTATGTCGGAAGCATCAGGCATCATTCAATACTGCTGACATAAAACAATCGTTGAGGGAACGGTTCTTTGGCCGCCTGAATAAGGTACTCCGCAGTGTTCTGTCAGGCGGAAACGACGAGTGCGCTTTCAACGGTTGGACATCATGACGGTTCTGATGTATTCTTTTGTCATACTCAAATGGACTCAAACAGAACTTAATGCCTTAGATAAGAGGGTTCGCGTACTGCTGACCGCAAATCGGATGCATCACCCATGCACGGTCGTCAGTGATGAGACTATATTTCCCGCGGAAGTGTAGGGCTCGTGGCTTCTTAAACGCCAAGACCCTGCATAACCGTGAGGTATGCAGTCTCAGGAAATACTTCCTAGAAGCCAACGTAGGGATGCACCGAGATGTGGTCTCAGTGGACAAGGCCTTCTCCGCTCTTCTTGGCTAACGAGAAATGGCGCAAGCCTGTCAGCCTGCATTATTAGACACTAATGATCGCAGGGAGGTATGGCAGTAATAAAAAATTAATTAAATAAATAAACGAAATAATAATTAATTGTGATAAAATGTTTTTGCAAAATACAAAAACCAACTAGGCCCAACACGGGTTTGAACGCACATGTCTTTTGGGGGGTAAGAACTTTTGGGGGGAGGTGTGTGTGCCTATAGATAACGACGTTTGAACGTCCCAGAAGTCAAAGGTTCACACTAGCTGCACTGATGATGGTCCAGAGTCGGTGGTCACTTCACACGACAGGCAGGACCGATCCTTCTAGCTCTTGCGACGCCTATATCTACGTGGTGATCTGTATCTACCTGCCAAGCCCGTTCCAAACTATGCAAGGGACGGTTACCAGTCTAAATGGGTGTAGCTGAATACCAATAGTACATGCAGCGGCTGCCTGTCTGACCTCAGCAACCCTATGGTATACATTACAAGTAGCGTCGGTGGCGAGGGCCATTTCTCGCCACTGAACTTTCGTGAACTGTTTTTTTAATTATGATTAGAATACATTGACTTTACCAAGTTAAATATATACAGTATAAATGAAGGAACGGAATAATCACACTGTGACAGTATGGCATTTGCACTAGTACGAATACAAAAAAAAAATGGGGATATCTTTTGCTTATTGGGTTAACTTCCTCATGATAAAAATATGCGTTCAGCGTTTGGTTTCGGTTGTCATTCGTAGATTTTTGACAGTTGTAACATGCGTATACGGTCGAGTAAGGAAAGTCAGACAACCAAGACTTGCCAAATGGTCAAAACTGAAAAACTAGGTTGAGAAATGTACCTAAATAGGTAAAGGTCATTAAAATTTAAGCAGCCGCTTCATGTATTTTTAAAAGTTTCTATTTAACTTGCCTTGTTAGTTAGTTTGAGTATGGTTCACTGAATTTTTAACCATTTCTCCCAAACCGATTGAGTTTAGATTTTGCACACACCTTTGGTTCTGGTGATAATACATTTTTATGATAGACATGACCTGATCCTGCAGCCAGGATCGTCTCATCACGAGAGAACTCTTCAACGGTTATTACCACCGATACGAAACTTTTTATACGCGTAAAATGTTGGTAGATATAACCAATAACTTAACTATATGCTGAACATATTATTTAGAGATCACCTTTAAGCAAGGAGCTACTTGTGTTAGGTGACTCCGCTCTTCCACTTAACATTATACAGTGTACGCAGTTGAAAAATAAAATAAAAAGAAAATTCACTCAGAAATAAACGAGCGCACTTGTGTGATGTATCAGAGGTATAAGATTGGGTTTTTGAGAGTGCGTTTACACTGTACACTCACACACTAACACACACCAAACGAACACAAACTAAACAAAATTAACTCATATACACAATGTACACTGTAACATTGTGTATGTGAGATAATTTAGTTTAGTTTTTAGGTTTCAATTTAGGTTTAGGTTAGCCCTGTGACAATGTCTTTTGATCGAGAGAAGCCAGGCACAACTTTCTCCAATATCGATTTCGTTACCACGATCCTATTAATTACTGCCGGCCTAGCATGACCGCCGTAGAAACGGGCTATGTCTACGGAAGAATCGACAATTTGACAGATATTTCTATCGTCCCAAGCATGGCGATATTAAGAATGTAGAAAAGAAATGTTTATTTTCTTCAGTCGACACAAGTCTACAACGTCGAGCATGACGACCATATTTTCTCATCTTTTGACATTTGGGGGTAGAAACATTACTTCTGACAAATGTCAAACTAGTCTTAATAAAAACTAAATACGAGAAATACGTTTCGTGGTTGCGTTGAGTTACGTTCAAAAGGTTGAAATGTTATGTAAAATATTTAGGTTTAATTTCGCGAAAAAGATCCAGGCCTGGATCCAAGATGCAGCAACACCATCCCGCCTACGAAAAATGAAAAACTCGTGCAATTGGCAATTTTTTTTTGTTAACTATAGGTACGTAACCTTTTAACTTTCTTCTGAGAATTTCTGTCTATGTCTTCGTAGAAACGCGAGTCGACGGTGCGCGCCATGCTCGTGCAGAAGAAATGACAAGTTGTAAATTAAAGATTTCTTGTCGTTTCTTGGTAGAATAGAGATATCATGTCATGCTAGGGGGGCAGGAGTAGTTCTCAACGAGCTCCTTCACAGAGAGCTCTGCAAGTATGTATTCGTCAGGTAACCACTGAATCGATACTTTCCACACTTACAAATAAAACATTGTTTTTGTCTGTCGACCTGCTTGTTTTTCACGACTTGGTTGAACGGATTTCAAGGTGCCAAACTCCGCTCAGCCATAACGGGTAAAACACAAGTAGACAGGGATACATTATGGTTTTCTAAAAATAAATTCCGTGCGTGAACCGGTTAATAAACGCTGATTAACCCTATAATACGGGTTAATCTTCACTCTAGGGTTTTTACCTAACCCTAAAAAAAATCCTTATACGGGTAACCTTTCCGGTCCCTGTTTCTTGTATTAACACACATAAGCTAAAGCTTACCTCTTGTGTGAGTAACGTCCAGTCTTTGTCGCTGAGGCCGAGCCTGACGTCTGCCACGTCGCCCTCGATCGGTACTATTTTGTCCACGAAGTTCGGCTGCCTCTTCCGAAGAACATCGTACAGCTGCAGAACAAGATGTCATTAGAATAAAATTAAATTAAAAATTTAAAAAACCCCCGACAAACAAAACCTCTTGTTTTTTTAGAGGTTTTGTTTGTCGGGGGTTTTTTTAATTTTTAATTTAATTTTTATTTCATGCTTTTTAAACTTAAATTATTTTTTCTTAGCCTTGAGTGTCCCACTCCTGGGCTAAGGTCTCCTCCCATTCCTTCCACTTTTCTTGGTGTTGCGCCTCTTCTCGCTTATCAACGAAAACAAGGAACATATCAACAAAAAAATTGAGCTTCTAGGGGGGAGGGGGGGTGTGCAGCTTACCCCCCTGGCGATGCCCATGGTGACAAATGACAAGAATTCCAATTTCCAATCAACTAGACCCGTAGAAGTTGTTGAAGAAGGGAGTTGATGAAGGGATTCATCAACTAGAAAAGAGGTGATGAGCTTCAAACGGCTGGGCAAATTTTCTCGAAACATAGCTAAGAACACTCTCGATTAAAATACCTTTCAAATGAGACCAATTTTATTAAAATGGGTTCATCCGTTTGGGAGCTACGATGCCACAGACAGACACACAGATACACACGTCAAACTTATAACACCCCTCTTTTTTGGTCGGGGGTTAAAAAAGAGGATTCGGATGTTTTTTTTTATGTTTGTTCGCGCATTACTCTGTTGCTTGCCAACCGATTTGGAAAATTCTTTTTTTGTTGGAAAGCGTATACTTTCCAAATGGTCCCATAGTCACCAAGTCGGGATCTGATGATGGAATCTTGGCGAAATCGAGGGAACTCTTCACATTTTATAGGATTTTGGTATTTGGATATTTGGTGGCAAAAAAGTAAATGAAACAAACAAGTCACCGACTGCCGAAACTAAAATTATTTGCCACTTTTTAGTGTTTTTTTTTCTCAATGTATATTCACCCGATAGACCAGAAAGAAATAGTTAATATAATAAGGTCAACTAAAAATAAACAAAGCTGCGGTATCGATGACATTCCAACAATTTTATTAAAGCAATGCGCATTAGAACTTTCCATTCCTCTAATGTTTTTAATTAATCAAAGCTAAAGACGGCCAATTTCCATAGGCGCACTAAAAGTAGCTTTAGTAAAACCAATGCATAAAAAAGGTGACAAGCATATCCCAAGCAATTTATAGACCTATAGCACTGCTACCAATCTTTTCCAAAATATTACAAAACCTATGTGCAATCCATATATACAGCTATATATGTTCCTGGAAAAGTTTAATAATATTCTTGACGACGCACATAATGGATTTAGAAAATGTACTTACATCAACAACATTAGAAGTTTACGTAATTGGGCTACTATTAGACATGACAAAAGTATACGACAAGGTCCTTTATGGCATCTTACTGGCTAAACTATATGGTTGCGGCGTACCAGGACCAGTTTATTCGTGGTTAAAATAATATTTACATAATAGGACACAAATAGTACAAATTGAAAATTGCGACCATGATAAAAATGAAATCTAAACTATTAGATCACAAGAAAAATAAATTACTTGCTCAATCCCACAAGGAATGTTAGGATGCCTACTTTTACAAGTATTGCAATTATCATTCGCCTGTCCTTATCGTCCTAAATTAGCATGCATTGAATATTATTATTACTTAATTATTTCCTTTATATTAGTACAATTAATTTGAGAAATTTGTTTTTTTTTGTTAAAATTCATTAATTTTTTCACATGTCTGCACATGTGTGTCTTCGAAATATTTATATTGCTAATTGTAAAATATGCACATTTATCCACTGATAGTTACACTAATAGTTGACTCGCCAACGCACCACCGCACAGGCCGACAGTCCGACAACGACTGCCCCCCACTACACGGACCGGTATTAATAACCGAGCGACGTGCGCGCCCGAGGCAACGTTACAATACTGTAATCGGTTTGTAGTGAGATATATTGATATCTACATACACTACATCCCTTCCTTGTTTTAACTAGTTTTTATGAAACCGGAATATATCTCTAGCTTAACCAAATCACAGCACAATAAATAGTTAGTCAATCATAATAATTATGTTTTAATTTAATGTTTCCTTTTCCCCTTCTTTTTCTGATTCATTTACATCTTCTCCTATGTTAATTTTCTTTATTTTGGTCACTTATAACTTCCCTTCTACTTTCTTCAAATGAACTACATTTCTTCGTGATGTACCTTCCCAGTTATATCGTTTCGAACACATAAGTGTCCACCTTTACTCTTTTCTACAGTATGAGAAGTTGGGTCATAATTTAGGCTTACTTTATCTTTGACCATATTCTTGACGTAAACTTTATCCCCAGGCACTAGTTCACATTCACGCGCTCTTCTTTTCTTATCTGTATATTCTTTCCCAGTTTCATTCTTTTCTTGATCTCTGTATCTAACATCTGAATCTTCTGGTTTAAGTGTATGTGTAATGTCTCCTGCCATAGGTATATTGCCACGGTATTGCCGTTTGAAAAATGATCTGTAGGAGTTTTACCTGTAACACTATACCGGGGTACCGTTATACATAGCCAAATACATACTTTAACAAAGCTTCTTGCCAGTTTTTTCGCTCGACTTGACAAATTTTTTTTTTTCTTTAGAATACCTCGGTTCTGACGTTCGACTTCTCCGTTCTGTTGGGGCCAGTATGGTACCGTATTATGCGAAACTATATTCCTTTCAGTACAGAATTTTTTTTGAACTCCTCTATGTAGAACTGTCTGCCATCTGGTTACCAAGTCTGCTAAAAATCTCTTATAGACATTTTATTATGTCAGCACTGGTAATTTTACGACAAATCTTTACCTTCTTGTATCCACTGAAATAATCGACGATTGCTAATATGTAATCGATACTTGGTAAAGGACCCAACAAATCAATACAAGTATCTACCCAAGGTTAACATGGTAATGCCCGTCGCTTCAATGGGTTTGGAGGATTTGGAGCAGACACCAACGTTCAGCCTTTGCAGCATTTGACCAAGTTCTCAGTTTCCTGGTATCTAGGCCACTAAACTTTGGTTCTTAGTCTCGCGTTCATTAGGACTATTGGGTGCCCTTCGTAAGTAGCTGTCAGAACGTGACTGCGCATATTTTTTTTTTTTGGAATAACAATTCTAGTGCCTCTCAATAAAACTCCTTCGTAAAAGCATAATTCGTTTTGTAAGATTTTGTAATTTTTTACCTCTTCATCCCATTTGTTGTTATAAAGGCCTTCCCTTATTTTTAATATTTCCGTGTCTTGCTTTGATGCCTCCATAATTTCTTCCAGTGATACTGCTATTGGCCTGTTTCCTTCAACAACTTGGTGTATATAGTTTTCCGACTTGTCTTGTGACGTTTTATTTAATTTGCACAATCTTGATAAACTATCTGCTAAATTTTCTTTGCCAGGCCTGTATATTATTTAAAATGTATATGCTTGAAGGCGTAGTATCCACCTTTCTATCCTTGCACAAGCTTTTGATTTAGGACCGAATATAACCTCGAGTGGTTTATGGTCGGTCACTAATTCAAACTCTTTTCCAAAGAGAAAAACATAAAAATGTTCCACCGCCCCGACCAATGCTAAGGCTTCTTTTTCTGTCTGGTAATATCGCCTTTCACAGTCTGTTAGTGTCCGGTGACTTTACGCTACAATGCGAGGTCCATGATCATTAATTTGAACTAATACTCCTCCTAGTCCTACTGGACTAGCATCTGCTATTACTATAGTCCGATCTTTGACGTCATAGTATCCTGGAGTAGAAATATTAGACAGGGTCAATTTTAATTCGTTAAATGCAAATTCCTGTTTACTGCCACAAAGGATTTTTAATTCTGTGGTTTTGGTCTATTTCTTCCTACCAGTTCTTTCAATGGTTCAGTAGTTGTTGCCAAATTTGGAGTCCATTTTCCAACATAATTGATTAATCCCAAGAAGTTCTGAAAGCTCACCTATATTCATAGGTGGACGAAATTATTGAATAGTTGTCACGTACTTATCTAATGGTTTTACACCTCTGTGTGATAATTCGTGTCCTAAAAATTGAACCTTTTCTTCCCTGATTAAGCACTTGTCTTTTCTCAGTACTACATTATTTTCTTCTAAAGTTTTCATTACTGTTTCTAATCTTCGATCATGTTCTTCCAAATCCTTCCCATAAAATTAATAGTGCCATTACATCCCAATAACATTCGTTCCAGGGTTTTTTGAAAAATTTCCGGGGCACAGTATATTCCAAACATTAGTCTTTTGTATCTGAATAGACCTTTACTTGTAATAAATGTTGTAATGTGCCGAGAATCGGGATGTAATTCAATCTGGTGAAAAGCATCTTTGATGTCCAGTTTTGCAAATTACTTTGCACTTTTTATTTTTGGTAGTAGCTTGTCCATAGTGGGCAATGGGTGATTTTCACGTAAAATTGCTCTATTGGCCCGCCTCATATCTACGCAAAAGCGGACATCTCCAGTATTTTTCAAAACCGGCACTATTGGTGATACCCATGTTGAGGATCCTTGAACTTCCTCAATAATTCTTTCTCCGACAGTTCTTTTATTTTGATTTCAACTTTTTCTTCCAGTGGTATGGGGATCCTTCTTAATGGTTGAGAAATTGGTTGTACTTTCTCATCGAATGGTACCTCCACTAAAAGATCCTTGAATTTAGGAAACTCTTTATTTCCTTTTGGTCGATTTCTAATTCGATTTTAAGAACACCCATAGCCATGGCAGTTTCTTTCTCAAGCAGATCTCTAGTTCCATCAGCGATGACGTAAAAAGTTGCATTTTCTAATCTATCTGCGATTTTTATTTTTGCGTCAAATGGTCCCTTTAGGTTGAGGGGGTTCTTACTTGAGTAACCATAAAAAGTCTTGTTGCAGCTGTTTGTTTGGTTACGAACCTGTACCTTATTTTATTTCATATTGTCCCAGGTTTTGTTTGTTGTTGTTTCCCTCATATTTTCTTTTATTCTCTCCACTCTGTTTATGTTCTCAGTTGATGTGCTGCTTCCTCCGAATTCTTCTATTTATCGACTTACAGCTCCAAGAGTATTTGCTTCAACAATTATATTTGTCAGTGTTATTGTGCTTCCTGTTTCTAGAATTCTCTTTCTAAGCTCTTTAGAACACTTTTCTGTAATTTGATCGATTATATGATCGTCTTTGCCCTTAAACTGACATTTTTCTGCTTGTTGTCTAAGCCGTACTAGGATTTTTTCAAACTTTTCATTTGCTTCTTGTTTTATCAAACGGAAAAGGTGACGTTCATATATTATCTTACTTTGTTTAGGTAGAAAGTATGCGTTGAGTTTGGTTATAGCCACTGCGAAGACGTTCACTTCATCTGCTGGTGAAACATTCGCATCTGGTATATTATAGAATATTTCCGCAATTCTAGTCCAACAAAGCGAAGCGCGTTTCTTAGCACTACTGTCTATTCCAGCAACTTCGAGGTAGATCAACAGTACCCGCTTCCAGCGTTCCCATCTCGTTCCTGCTGCACCGTTAAAATATTTGTCAATTTAATGACCAGTATGTACATCAATAGTACCACTACCTGCTGACCAAATTTTTTGACTTATCAATTTAATGATCAGTATGTATATATATTCTACTGCTATAACCGTCATTATCTGATGACTTGTCAATTTAATGACCAGTAGGAATATTCTATTGCTATTACTGTCGTTCTTTGATAACTTTTCAATTTAATGACCAGTAGAAATATTCTACTGCTATTACCGTCGTTATTTGATGACTTTTCAATTTAATGACCAGCAGAAATATTCTACTGCTATTACCGTCGTTCTTAGATGACTTTTCAATTTAATGACCAGTAGGAATATTTTACTGTTATTACCGACGTTGCTTGATGACTTGTCAATTAAATGACCAGTAGAGATATTCTACTGCTATTCGATTTATTATTTTAGAACTAATCCTGTAGTATAAATCAAATAATTAAACATGTGGTCCTGGTTCGACTCCCAGGTCGGGCAGTGTCACTGAGTTTCTCCATTAGAAACCTCCCAATAACAGACCTGAGTCCGAGTTGGCGTCTGGTTAATGGCAACAGGCATGCTCAACGTTATTGGTGAAACGTGGTTGTAACACACATCTCTGCCTACCCCCTTGGGGAAAACAGGCGTAATGTTATGTTAAATAATTTAATCAGTATGTTTTTTCCTTAACAACCAAGATAGCATTTAATTAGTTGCAAAACAATACATTAACGAACCACTTTTTGTTTTAGCCTTTACAAAAATTATTTATTAACAGTTAATATGTCCAATGACGGATTCTAACGTATTATAAAGGGTGTAAAACACCTCTTAACCAAGCCGAAAGGCACTGGTTCTCCCTGTCATTGCGATCATTTTTTTGTTCTACACCATACCTGGGAACTTTCTAGTTACGGAGATATTAGGGGTCAAAGTTCCAACTTTTTGACAAGTATTTTTCTTTAAATACAAGTCTTTAATGTAATATTTTTACTTTAAACACCTCCACGACCCCCGTACTATTCAATCCGTCTATCAGCACAATGTTTTGAGTGCGTTACATTGAGTTCTACCAAAAAAACATGATTTTACAACCCCCAAAAATGAAGTCGTTTCCCAGCAATAATTTTTGCGTAAAGTTACTTAGTTTCATGTACTGAATGCTTGGTTGACGGCTTCGTGATGAGGTGATTTACACTGTGTATTCATAATTTGATTTTTGAAGTGTAATAGTAATTTGAATTTTTCTTTCCAAAATATGATTAGTTATCTCCCTGTAGGAGTGTACTTTTTTTTTTTTTTTTTTAATAAGTATAAAACTTACGGTTTTATCCTCGTCGCCAATGTAAAATATGCACATTTATCCACTGATAGTTACACTAATAGTTGACTCGCCAACGCACCACCGCACAGGCCGACAGTCCGACAACGACTGCCCCCCACTACACGGACCGGTATTAATAACCGAGCGACGTGCGCGCCCGAGGCAACGTTACAATACTGTAATCGGTTTGTAGTGAGATATATTGATATCTACATACACTACACTAATCACTAACACTATTCTAGAACTAAATTAATGCACTGATTGAAAACGATTTTTAACCGACTTCTAAAAAAGGAGGAGGTTCTTCAACGATCAGTTCAATGTCAGAGTAGTATTTCCAACAGTTCAATAAGTTCATTTGTCTTTTAGCCTGAAACTCACCGGATCTGTGAGTACATAGTCAAGCCTCTCCTGTATCGTCTTCCCTTTCTTCGGACGCAGCAACACAAACATCTTCTTTAACTGGCATGACCTGAGGACAGGTTACATTAATTAACACAATATAAAACGTTAATAAACCCCAAAGGGCTAAAACAGAAATGACACCCTAACAGGCCTGCACTCTATGCGTCAGTTGTTTTGAGTCTTCTTTAATGGAGGGTGAGCTCTTTGCCTTACGGATCCATCTGGGTAGGAACAGGGCTTTTTTGGGTCTGTAGCCAACCACACTATTTTCTCTGGCACTCTTGAAAGACAGAATCAGTAGCGGCGACTATCAAAACAAAGTAGAGGTAGTGAAGCTCGAGTATAGGAGAAATATTTAACTAACACTGTGATTTTGGATATTTCAGAACAAAACACTTAAGTTCATATCAAACAGAAACGTAAAAGAACTATTACAAAGGCACAAAAAGAGAAATGAAATTAGAGAAAGACGTTGTGCTTAACGGAGATGAATAAGGGACCTCACGCACTACGCAGCCACAACTAGGATTTGCCGCATTACTGGCCTGCTATGTTGAACAAAACTGGTCACTTGGAACATGAGACCAAACTTTCTTCCAGGTTTCGATTAAAAGACAAAAGCCGTTGTAGTGGCCGCGCAATGCACAAGGTCTTTTAACAGAAGAAATGCTGTGCCACCACACGGCATTTCTTCTTCTAAATAAATCTTTCTCGAAATAAATTAAGGTAGGTCGGAGGATCCTAACCTTAATAGTTTCTCAATGAGCTGCTTGCCAAGGAACCCAGAGCCTCCGGTGACGAACACCGAAGCCCCGGAGTAGAACTGTTGGATGGGCGAGTCCCCGCGGTCCATCACTTCGTTCAACACTTCTTGGTGGGCCATGGCAGCCAGTTCTATCGCTTGCGCACGGTCCATCGTCGCAAACTTTTGGAGCTACAAATGTATAAGTACCTAGTTTTAATTATTTTTCTTGCAATCTTACTGTTATAGGATAATCAGCAAGAAGACGCGCCGGTCATATGAGCAAATGATCACCGTGGACTAATGAGTTAAGAAGAAAATTTTCACCTCAAATAACATAATACATCCCTAAATGCATCTACAGTGCAAGTGGGTATTTTATAATAAAAATACACGTTTTGAAAAACAACACTATTTTGCTCTATTGTGTTTAAACAGAGCATATTTTAACTTACTTCCTGTCTGATAATATTTAACTTGTTTTTCTTGTTAAATCGACAATTATCTATAGGGAGCGTAACACTAAAAGAGCGTATAAAACTATCAAAAAACCTGGATGTACTAATAAGAAAACAAGAAACCAGCAAAGTCTTAATTAAATCGCATTCGAACTAGGCTACTATTGTTTCAATGGAAATTATATTGTTTACGTATTAATTACCATCGCTGATGAGGAAAAGTTCACGCGTTTCAAGGGTAACATATACAGACAATTTTATTTAAGTACAGTTTCTGATGACTGTATAAAACATAAATTTCTATATGGTAATTTTAAGTCTTTGATGTGGCAACTCCACATCATTTTTGCTGTATCCGGCTCTCTGTCAAAAAACGTTGTAAGTGTTGTAACGTGCTCCTATTTAATTAAAGGCAGATTTGTAGTTCCACCGCTGTGATTTCATTTATAATAACCTCCATTGTGTTATTCATGGTGCCGAAAACTTTCAGTGTAATAGTTACCCAAAAACAAACTATTTCCGCAGTTCATTTCATATTGTGAGTTTGTGCGTATCGCCGGGCTTCGCCATTTTTGCGAGGCGACGCCATAGCCGCCTGTGGAGCAAGCGAGACGTCCGCGTGTGAGTGGGACGACAACAAGCTCGTTCTCATTGCACGAGCGGCGCGGCCTCATCGCCCGCCGACCCTGACTGGACAGTGCTGGAACGCGAGTGACTATACGGTCGAAGTTCGTCAAACAAATTATGCGCAAGCGCAACGAGAACAAAAAACATAACCTCTTGGATGAGCACCCGCTCGCCGATTGAATTACAATTTACAACAAATATTTCCAATCACTACAATTACAATCAGTAGTTCAGTACAACGAATACTGCATTTTCAGGAGTATAATATACTTTTATACTAAGTTCTTTACATTTACATGTGCGATGTCTAAGAACGATAAGAAGAAACTCGTGGCCGCGAGGGGCCAATGTAAAGCGTCTTTTACAAGGCTAGAAAAATATTTAACCACTACTGACAGCGGTGAACTTGCTGTGGAAGATTTACAGGTTAGAAAACAAAATCTAATAGAAAATTACGCGCGTTACAAAGACATTACCATCAACTTATGCGTTTTCGAAGACACTCAATCCGATACAGACATCGAGGAAGACGACGACGACTGCGAAGAGCGGTACTTGGCTATGATGGCAACGATACAGCGTCTCTTAAAGTCGAACGAACACCAACAGGATTCCCCGAACAACAGTGCTGTCACAATGGCAAAATTACCCGCATTGGACATACCTTACTTCAATGGCAAGGATATATCTGCTTATAAGCCATTCATCGAAATGTTTAAGGCCGTCGTACATCAGGACACAAGAATTACAAACGTCCAAAAACTTTGCTTTTTGAAGAAATATTTACAGGAGGAGCCCTTGCAAATTATTGACAGTTTACCGATCATTGGTAAGTCTTATGACAGTGCGTTAGAACTTCTCCAAAACAGGTATGACAATCAAGCCTTATTAGTTGACAGTCATGTGACAAAATTGCTTGATTTACCCATTCTACAACGTAGTACAGCGAAGCAAATTAGAGATCTTGTGGCAACGGTCAGACAGCATCTTACTGCACTGCAAAATCTTGGGGAACCAGTCACACAGTGGAATTCAATTCTCTCTCGCATTATACTTCGTAAAATTGATCCTTTGACTGTCAGACTGTTTCATGCTGATCGGGATACCACAATGGTTGTCTCCATTGATGAGTTATTATCCTTTATGGACAAGCGGGCAGCCTCCTTAGAAGCCAGCTCACCTGGTGAAAAGCCAGCTTCAGGAAAACCTAAATCATCTGTCAATATCGCCACTGTATCTAATGATAAAATTAGTAGCAAGTGCCCATTGTGTAGTCAGAGCCACAAATTATTTAAATGTGAAGCATTTACAGCACTATCTCCTCAAAAAAGGATTGAATTTGTAACTAAACATAAATTGTGTCAACTTTGCCTGGTTGCACACCTGCAAAAATGTAGATATAAGTTTAAATGTTCTATATGTCATTCCAGCACTCACAATGCATTAATACATCCTCATGATGAAAGGCCTGGACCTGAAGCAAAGCAAGGTGAAAATAAGAATACACAACAGGTAACTTTACATACTGCTCAGCCTATTTTTGAAAATGTTTTACTGCCAACAGCCAAGGTACTGGTTACCGGAGTCAATAATAAAAAAATTGTTGTCAGAGCGTTATTAGACTGTGGAAGTCAGACTTCATTTTGCACCACAGCTTTGGCCAATCGGTTAGGGTTACCACAGTTTGATTTACAAAAGAATATAGCCACTTTAGGCGATACTTGTCACAGTAATAGTACCAAGGGCATACAGTTACATCTTGAGTCATTAGTAAATTTATTTCAAATGAATGTTACATGCTCAATAATAAATAAAATAACTTCCAAGCAACCACAAAAACAAGTGGATTTAAGCAATTTTGTAATACCAATGCATGTTGCCTTGGCTGACAAGGAGTTTTACATTCCAGGTGACGTATCATTACTGCTTGGCAGTGATATATTTTTCAAGATAATTTTGGATGGCAAGATAGAAGGTGGCCCAGCTGACCCTATATTATTAAATACTCAACTGGGATATATCATCTCATCTACCAGCCCAATTGAATCTAACACAACCATTGCTATGCATACAACTATTTGTCCCAATCCGGATATCTGTGTCCGGCAGTTTTGGGAGGCAGAGAAGGTACCAGAGTTCTATCATGAGTCACTTCCTGAGAATGAGTATAGCGAAAAGGTATTCACTGAATCAGTTTCTTTACATAACAATAAATTTCAAGTCAATTATCCGCTCAAAGTTGAACTGCAGGCCATTGACCCTTCCAACTCATATGCAATTTCCCTACAAAGGTTATACAATTTAGAAAAACGGTTTTTAAAGGATCCAGAATATTATAATTTATACAAAAATTTTATACATGAATACATTCAATTAGGACATGCAAAAACGCTTGATATAAAGAACTGTGATCCAATAGATGAACCCCGGTTTTTTCTGCCACACCATGGAGTGATCAGGCCGCTAAAACAAGGCAATAAACTTAGGGTTGTATTTGATGGCAGTGCAAAAAACAAAAATAGTCTCTGCCTCAATGATTACATGTACACTGGCCCTGTTGTACAAAACTCACTATTCGACATACTTCTTATGTTTCGTTTATACAGGTACACGCTTCAATGCGACATAAGTCATATGTACCGAAGAATAGAAGTGGCTCCCAATCACCGGTGCTTACAAAATATTCTTTGGCGCGAGAATGGGGTCATGAATATACTACAATTACAGACAGTGACTTATGGCTTGACTGGGTCTGCCTTCCTAGCTACAAGATGTCTTATTGAATTAGCAAGAAAATACAAAATTCAATATCCTATGGCCAGTGCTGCAATTATCAATAATTCATATATCGATGATATTCAAACCGGTCATGACACATTAGAAGGTGTTCACCAGCTTAAGAAAGAACTTATATCTCTCATGGAACATGCTAGCTTAAACTTACATAAATGGATTTCTAATAATCAAGAGGTACTCCAGAATGTCCCACAGGACGAGTTAGGTATTACTTGCAGGAATTTGGATCGGGACAGATCTGAAGCCAAGATATTAGGCATATCTTATGACACAAGTAAGGATGTGTTCATAATAAGTGGTGAAGTAATCACTCCCACTAATAAAATACATAGCAAAAGAAGTGTGTTAAGTTCAGTAAGCAGGCTTTATGATCCACTAGGTTTAGTAGGGCCACTGACTATGCGTGCTAAGCTTTTCTTACGGGAACTGTGGCAACGCAATTTAGACTGGGATTCTCCTTTGCCATTTGATATAGAAAAGGCTTGGAACCAATTCTATGCAAACATTATTACTATGCCAGAAATTATTGTGCCACGATACGTACAAACTGTTGGTGCGGATGAAGTCCAGCTGGTTGGTTATTGCGATGCTTCTTCTACTGGTTACGGCTGCTGCATTTATGTAAAAGTTGTGAAAGGTGATAGTTGTTATATTCACTTGCTTTGTTCCAGGTCTAGGTTAAATGGCATTAATTCAAAATTAACTATTCCAAAATTGGAGCTCAATGGTTCACTACTGTTAGCCAAACTTATTTCTCATGTATCTGCAGTTCTAAACATACAAAATGTACACCTATTCTGTGATTCTAAAATCGTACTTGCCTGGTTCCAATTGTCGCCTATAAAGGTCCCTGCTTACATAGGAAATCGAATCCGAGAAATAAAAAGACTCACTGATAAATTTTCATGGCATTTTACACCTGGTTTGTTAAATCCGGCAGATATTTTATCCAGAGGAGCTGATCCAATGGATATTCAACATAATTTACTATGGAAGCATGGACCAGACTACCTAAAGGTTAAACCTTCAAACTATAATTTTTATTTAGCTAACATTGAAAGTCCACTGTTGCTACATGATGATTGCAAGCAAACTTGCTTAACTGTTTCAAATAATGAGGCAATTTATCCCTTATTTGAAAGATATTCAAACCTGTATAAAATGGTATGTGTTACAGTTTATATCTTAAGATTTATTAATAGTTGTAAGAAAATTAAGATTAATATAGATCTAGTCTCAGTAGGGGAGTATAGAGAAGCTTTGACTAACATTATCAAAGGTATTCAATGCTACTATTTCTCTGAAGAGTTAAAATGTATTGTAGAAAAGAGAGATATCAAAACTTCTCTTAAGTCTCTTCATCCATTTATTGATGACAAGGGTGTTTGTCGTGTGGGTGGTAGAATACATAACGCTAAGGTCAATTACTCTAAGAGGCACCCTATAATATTACCTAAACACTGTCATGTAACAAAGCTAATTATTCAACAAGCGCATTTGGCCTTGTTACATGGAGGTATAAAACTAGTTTTAAGTCATTTAGCTCAAAAATATTATATACTAAATGCTGTAAGAGAGGTTAAAAATGTAATAAATAAATGTGTTGTATGCCATAGGCATAGGGCAGAGGCCTCCAAGCAGCTTATGGGTTCGCTTCCTAATGATAGGGTGAACTCCGCACGAGTGTTTCAAAGAGTTGGCATAGACTACTGTGGACCTTTTGACATCAAACAATCTACCAAGCGAAATAGCATTATAAGCAAGGGCTATGTTGCTTTGTTTGTTTGCTTCTCCTCCAAGGCAATACATATAGAGGTGGTGTCAGATATGTCTACTGATACTTTTCTAGCAGCTTTCAAGCGCTTTGTTGGTCGTAGGGGACTGCCGTCAGACATTTACTGTGATAATGCCAGCACATTCAAAGGTGCAAATAACAATCTTACAGATTTATTTAAGTTACATAATAGTAAGGATTTTCAAGAAGTCGTTCATAGTTATGCCCTTCAGAGGGAAATAAAATTTCATTTTATTCCTACATACAGCCCTAACCATGGTGGTCTTTGGGAAGCGGCTGTCAAATCCGCAAAACACCACCTAAAAAGGATTTCAGGATGTAGAACTTTTACATATGAACAGTTTAACACTGTCATGATAGAGATTGAAGGTATATTAAATTCTCGACCTTTGTTTACAGTTACTTCTCAAGATTTGGACGACTTTTCTTGTCTAACTCCGGGTCATTTTATAATTGGTTCTTCTTTAACAGCTGTGCCACAGCCAAACCTATTAAATATACCTCTTAACCGTCTTCGCTTTTGGAGAAGTTGCGAACAAGTAAGGCAACATTTTTGGAAAAGCTGGTCCAAAGATTATTTGTCAACACTCAATCAAAGAACAAAGTGGAGGAAAACTTATGATAATCTTAAAATAGGTACAATTGTTTTATTAATAATTTCTAACGCTCCTCCTCTTCAGTGGCCCATGGCTAAAATCACAAGAGCAATCCAGGGCAAGGATGGCATTGTAAGGGTTGTTGAAGTGCAGACTTCTAATGGCAAGCTTCACATGAGAGCTGTATCAAAAATTGTAGTTTTACCAACTGAATAATATTATCTTTACCTAATCATAAATAGATTTAATTATTGTCACTGTTAGCTTGTATTTACTCATCATTATTGTTTGTTGTAGTGAGATTTGAAAAAAGTTAAGCAGTTCTGTTTAACCAAACTGCCCCCGGCAGATTATGTATAAAACATAAATTTCTATATGGTAATTTTAAGTCTTTGATGTGGCAACTCCACATCATTTTTGCTGTATCCGGCTCTCTGTCAAAAAACGTTGTAAGTGTTGTAACGTGCTCCTATTTAATTAAAGGCAGATTTGTAGTTCCACCGCTGTGATTTCATTTATAATAACCTCCATTGTGTTATTCAGACTTGTTATTAAAGCTATTTAGACAGTAAATGCCGGAAACTTGCTCAAACACAGTAAAAAATATATTTGAGCGAATAATTTGGCAACACTAGCCTTGGATCGAAGTAGACCAGGACGTAACGCACCAGATCAAAACTGGATGGTTGAAATGGCCCATGTCACTGGAACAACTGGCTACTCTCAGATCCTCCTCAAGTTAATGGAGAAAATATACAAGTCCGTGATTAGACCTGTCGTACTGTATCGATCGGAATGCTAGGCTGTGAAGAAGATGGATGAAAAAAGATTGCATGTAGCGGAGATGAAATGTTAAAGTGGATATGGTGTGGTGTGACAAGAATGGATAAAATGAGGAATGAGCATATACAAGGTGTTGTTTTGCAAACTCGTCAAATTCAAGGAGGTAACTATACTAATGATTCTCATCACGAATCAATAATAAAATGGGTAGGTAATTTTTATTTTTTGAAAAACCTTGTATATTAGAGGAAGTTTGAGAGTTGTTCCAGTTAGGTACAAAAGAGTTGAAACGGAATCGACTGTCTTAGTATGTGATGATGAGGAGGGATGAACCGTATGTGAACGATGTGTCGAAAAGGGTAATGAATATAAATGTTGATAGATAGAGAGGAAGACCAAATAAAAGTTGGATGGAATAAGTGAGAAGTAAATGATAGCGTAACGAAAACAGAGGAGAATGGAAGAAAAAACGTATTGCACGTGCACCATATTTGACGACACGGTTGGCGCAGTGGCTGAGCGATCGACTGCTGCGCTGCGTGTCGCGGGTTCGATCCCCGCACGGAACAAATATTTGTATGGCCTACAGATAGGTGTTCCGGGTCTGGCTGTTTGTGTATGTGAGTTTAAATGTTTGTAAACGCACCCACGATACAGGAGAAATTCCTAGTGTGGGGCAACGTTTTTTTTTTTAAAAAGAAAAAAAAGAAAAGAAAGAAACCAAACCCATATAAAATCGGACAAGGGCAGAAAGTTGATGATGATGTTTGTATATCACCTTTTTTTTGCGGATGGGAAATCATCAAATGACTTCTCCCACTCTGGCCGGAGCGGGAGGGAGTGTCAGACTTGTACTGACTAAAACCCACCCATGTTCCTTCTTCGCCCTTTGTGTTCCAGGGCCGCGGTATCTCTTTCGAACAACCCGCAGCCCTGGCAGGCATCGGCCCTTTCGGACCCCTTCCGGTTTGCTGACATCTCCTTGAGGCGCGCTTGGTATTCACCAGCTCGTTATTTTATTTCGCACTTTGTTTACCGAATCATTTAACTTACTATCTAATTTACACGGTATATCATCATATTCATCACTAACAAGATATTTTGCAAGTCATAGTGACCATTAGCACAATAACAGATAGGTTTGGTAGAGGTACGTTACCCGGAATAAATTGTGCATCAGAAACGGTTGTATAAAAACGATTGATAAAGTTAATTTGATTTTTAACGTTATCGCAAACAAATAAATCGCTTGAAAAATCATGATACGTGCGTTTTTTAAGTTTGACTAACAAACAATATTTTTATTATAATATAACAAAAATATTCTTATTACCATTTTTTTATTTGCATAGAAACCTTTTATGAGAAAGATGAAAGGTTTATTTTACGACATTTCGTTACATAATTGAATAGGTACTAACTTAGTTTCGTTAATTTTATGTTCTACAAACAACAGTCGAGTAAAATCATTTTTTTTGAGATAAGTCTTCCTTGTCGCAAACGAGCGATATATTATGTTAATGTAATTTCCAATTAGTATATTAATAATTAATATATGCATTTCATCACGCCCGTTCTTCGGTTATGAGACTGATATCGGTGATGCCGACTTGAGGATGCTTCGAGTTGTGGTCGCGATGGACAAGGCCCTCACCCCGCTCTCCTTGGCTAAAGAGAATTGGCGCAAACCTGCATTGCTTGACACTAATGACCGCAGGGAAGTATGGCATGGAAGGGGTCCGAGGAGGCCGATGCCTGCCAGGGCTGCGGGACTGTTGAAAGAGATACCGTGGCCCTGGAGAACCTTTAGCCTTTTGTGCCCTACCGTGGCACAAAGGGCTACAAAGGAAAACATGGATGGCTTTTATTCAGTCCAAGTCTGACACTCCTTTCTGGTCCACCCAGAGCGGGAAGGGTCATTTGACGACTTCCCATCCGTAAAAAAAAGGGAAGTATGGTAGAGTAAAGAGATTCACGAACGCTTCTTCCGCGCCCTGCATGGAACCAATGCAGACCTAACAGCGTCCGTAGCATGGCTAATTCCGGCGACCTCTTCGGAGAAACTGAAGGTTTTGTCTGTGCAATTACGGATGAAGTTATGATAACGAATAACTACCGGAGATTGTTTGTGAAAGACGGCACGGTTAACATATGTCGGGCATGCCACCGTCCGAGCGAATCAATCCATCGCATTATCTCCGGGTGTTCTCGTCTAGCTAACGGAGAATTCTTACAGAGGTTGTCTACATGTGGGATCAGCGATCATTGTGCCGATAGTCATATCAGCCAATGGCTTGACTGCCAAGAGCCTCGACCAATATATGATGAGGCTCTCGTAAGGCAGCTGGATCAAGGGCTTGATTCAGAAAGCGGTACTCCTGGACACGGCTCGTATTGTCAGGAGGTTCCTTTCTCTCGAGCCCTGACCGCCGCGCCGGTAGCTTGGACCCTGTTCCTGATACCGGTGGGCTACTATTTATTTATTTATATTATGTACACATAAAATACTTAAAAGGACAGTACATTAAGATAATAGAGCACAAAGGCCGTACTGCTTATTTCAAAAGAAATTTCTTCCAGCAGATCTGCGAGAGGAAAGTTGGATTAGAAATGTAGACACAGTGTGTAGAAAGGACGAAATAGGTTAAATTAGAGCTCAAAACAAAAATATACCTTATAAAATAAATAACTATTTTCACATATTTTTTTTATATCCTTTTGTAAAAATGTAAATAAAATGTATGCAAATGAATAAACGGAATAATAATAATTATTATTTTATTTCAGGCAACTAAGGCCCATAGATAAAATACACAAAATAATCATACCTCAAGAATAAACTAATACATATCTAAAACCTTAATTAAACTATGACTATACACGTAACGTCGTCGGCGTCGTGTTTCGCTGCGTGGTGTCGCGTAGCCGTCCTCGGAAACGTCGATATTTACGACACCTCTCGGCCAAAAAAGTCCTCTTTAAGCAGATCTGTAGATGTTGGGTTGGAACTCATACTACAAACTGTTTAAAGTTGATGTTGTGGCGCGATTCCAACCTTTCGACCTTAGGAGTCCAGTCGGTTTTCAGTTTCACATACTGCACGACATCCTCAACCATCGTACATGATGTTTTCATAGATGTATTGACATGGTACGGTCAGCAGCAAAAGTCGCTTTACATAACCAAAATTATAAGGCGTCTTACTTTTAGAACGATCCATATTAACAGACTGGAGTAATAGTACATTATGATTTAAGTGCGGTAACTTGAAAATTACAGCCGAGGCAATATTGCTAGCCCGAGCCGAGGGCTACAAGAAAGCAGAGGCAGTAATTATCAAAGCGCACGTATGTCATACGACGTTTTATAACATATTTGCGAGGAAATAAATAAAACTCAGATGAAATTTTCAAATAAAAACAATACAGCGAAAACAAAAAGCGCGCGGAATGATTTTTATTTGTTCACAAATTATGAAATTAGCAATATGCGCGCATCAGCGATTTTTTTTAAGACAAAAACAGCCAGTATTACTAATAAAGTAAATTAATATTTTTGGGTTTTGTTACAAATAAATGGTTGTAATTTATGCTCCAAATTGATTAAATTAAAGAATTAAATGTTTATATTAAATTTTATCTCCCAAGTTAATTTTATTCATAAAATGTTGACCACTTTTCTGACATAAAAACTCTGCTAAGATTTAAAAAAGTACCGTGCGTTTTGGACGGAGCATTTTGATAAACCGTGGGTTTTACTTTACATTACCGCACTAGTGCGTAATGAGATACATTACGATACTGAAATTGGTGAAATAAGAGACCCTTTACGAGCACATGTGTTATAGTATATTGTGTATTAAGGGCGGTAAGTAAGGAATTACGATCGAGGCTCTATAGTAGAAGCCCGAAGTCGAAGACTGAGGGCTTTCTGAGTCGAGGTTCGTAATTCCCGTACCGCCCGTGAAACATACAATATTTTTCATCACATTTGCGAGTTAATAATTATGAATATACACAAGTCAGCACATATTATTACGAAATACGAGAACTGATTTGCGGATGGCGGGCTGTTTGCCCACACCACAGATTATACAAATGTTTTGTTCAGAAACTTTAAAGGCAAATACTTACATAGGTATACAGCCATAACGGAGTATAAAAAAATAAAAAAAACGACGATTTGATACAAAAAACAATCGATTATTTAGATTTTAGAACATTAGTTGAGTAATTAAAAAACATGTAGCGAGATTGAATGAAATTCCTGTTTAAATAACATTTTAAGACAATTTTTCAATTGCGTGTAAACTCCTTGCTTGAACTTGCATGACCCGTGTGCTGTCATGCTGTGCTGTAAATAAAAATAAAAAACTTACCGCCCAAGGGTTTTATATGGTGCATTACAGCCAAGTTAACCTGTATGTTATGACACTGTTTACGTGCAAGTGTGATGAAAATGTGATTGAGTTGTCCATTAATCGATTCAAGTATTTCTGTGTATCATCGCGAAGTCAGATTTGTAGCCGGTTAGGAATAGGCTCATCATCTATTACATGGAACTGAAAATTATGAATGAAATGTTTTATGTAGCTAAATAAAACGATATAAGTTTATTAATTATGTGTCTATTGTTTCAAGAGCGTGATGTTATGTGGACAGAGTACATATTTAAACAATGATTTGGAATATTTGACACTTACTTTGTTATTCATTGTGTGCAGCAGGTGTTGACCTGCATGACGTAGATGAGGCGGGTCAGACCCCAAATCTAAATATAATGTCACCATGACTGGTCGGTTTGACTGGTGTAAATGACATGCAACGTGATTGGGCCACTGAGTTGGTGTATTCAACACGCAAAATAGACTGTTTTTGGAAAGAATTAGCTATGGCCGGCTCTGAGAGGTATGAAACAATTTAGGAATTTTAAAGTCTATGCACGAGGGTGGCGTTTTTTTTTTCTATTAAAATGGCGCGCACGCGCAGAAATTCAGTGGTGCAATTAACGCGCGTCACCTAGGCGTATAAAATAATACACCAAACGTACGCACAGATGCCGCGACGCAGGCGCGAACGTGCTTCTCGCTCAAGTTTGGATAGCTTCGCTTAGAAACTTCGCTACGCGCGTTTGAATCGAAACAAACGCAAAAATCTGCTTTAACGGCACTGTGAACGCGCATCATCGTCGGTGCGTATAAAATACGCCGTGTGTAAACTAAACGATTCGATTCCGACTCCCTTATGCCTTGCTAAAAATAATAGACAATCTTCCAATTGCCGCTCATGGAACCGATGTAGCAATATCCTACCACAGTGTTCATAGCGGTGTCACCTTGTTTCGCAGACAGAAATTTCACAGAATTTCGTGTCCCAGAAAATGTTTCACATAATATTATTTAGTCCCTGTATTTTTATTTCGAATATTTTTTTCAATTTTAGAAACTGTCAGTCGATAAAATGTTATTCTGCGTAATAATTTTTATGTGAAACAAACAATATGTGGGTAATAGTACATTGTTACCCTAGGGGTGAAAGTAACTTATTTAGTCCCGAGACGGGGTTTGGCGCACGAACGAAGTGAGGGCGCCGATAGTTCAAGGGACTAAATAAGTCTTTAACCCGAGCTAAACTTTTATTATTGGTGTGTGCTAGCTGACATGTGACATTAATTTGATGTAATGGATTCCTTGTTTATTTACTTGTTGAACACTATTGTATAGAATCTGGTTCTTCTAACCTAACAGACAGATGTGTTGCTGGGGAGTTTGTTCCGCCACTTCTTCTTCCCAGCTAAAACACTAGGAAGTGGCGAAGGGCGGGCGTTTTGTGGGACTGTCTCTTGTAATTTTGACGTTCAAAAAGTGCTGATTATCAGCCTAGTTTGAATAAATGACTTTTGATTTTGATTTTGTATGTTCTCGTGGGACAATTATCGAAGTTCATGCGGGCGACGCCGCGGGCATAAGCTAGTACTGAGATATATTTGTCGACATATTTTGGTGACGTCATAGAAATATATACAAGGTGTTGTTTTGCATCCTCGTCAAATTCAAGGAGGTTACTATGCTAATGATTCTCGTCCCGAATCAATAATAAAATGGGTAGATATTTTTTTTTTTTTTCTTATTTACGAAAATCGGTAAGTGTGAACCACCCGTGATTTAAACGCGGCCCGTCTGATTCTCGCCGTATAACCGCGCTTCCACACATACAAACAATCTCAAACGTTTCTTCGATAATTTCTTAATCCCTAAACCATGTTAAGGGGGTTATTCTGAAATACTGATAAACTTAAACAACCAAAAAAATCAGCGTTTATTAATTATTAACTAGGTATCGTAATTTTAATTGATATTGTCTTTTGGGGCAACCTCTTGAAAGACGAGGTTGCAAAACAACACCTTGTATTATAGCTGCGTGTGCGGTCACTAGAAAATATATCGTAATATTTATTTATTTATTCATATTTAAACAACAAGTAACAGGACTCAAATTAATTTAGTAACAATGTTTCTTAACAACTATGTTAGTAAACTTAACCTACACACTTAACCTACACTTTTTTTTAAAAAACAAAACGTTGCCCCACACTAGGAATTACTCCTGTATCGTGGGTGCGTTTACAAACATTTAAACTCACATACACGAACAGCCAGACCCGGAACAACTATCTGTAGGCCATACAAATATTTGTTCCGTGCGGGGATCGAACCCGCGACACGCAGCGCAGCAGTCGATCGCTCAACCACTGCGCCAATCGTGCCGTCAAACACACTGCCTTATAGATATGAGAATCCCTGCTACAAGCTCAACACCGATGTAGAAAGCTTGCAGCAACGATTCACACACAAACAGTCCAGTCTGCTCGCTATACACTGCAGTGTATAATAATATGCCTTGTTATTATTCATATTAATATATATTATAGCTACGTTTGTGACGGGCTTTAGAGCGTCGCGTCGCCTTTATTTGGCTCATTCTGTATAATTTACCTTAGGAAAGCGTGACTTGCAATGACGTAAAACTTCTCTAGGTTTGCGTCATTGCAATCATAGACTTTGGTACCCAAAGGTACCAGTGGGTATCTATCAAACTACTTAAATTTGATTAAAGAAGAATACTCAAATAATCCAGTATAGATTAATGAAAAGGTATGTTTAGAATGGTAGCATACATACGTATGGAATACATACATATGGTATGAAATTAGTTTGTCCCATAAATAAAAAAAAGGATTGTGTGGTTTTATGAAACCAAGGTAAAAGTGAAACTTTCTTTCACACTATAGACATCTAACTATTTTTTTTTTAAATAGAATTCCATTAAGGGTATAAAACGTATAAAACGCGGAGTAGGGATAAAGTGAAAGGCGCTCGCCAGAGCGCCTTTCACTTTATCCCTACTCCACGGCCGAGCGTCACGCGACATGCAACACACAGTCGAAAAAGTTTGAGACGATGTAATAAAAGTTTCACTTTAAAATATAAAATACTAGCTGTACCCGTTGCAATGCACTTTTTCCTACCTACCTACCCTACCCTACCTTTTAAACCTTCCCTGGACTACGACAAACATTTCAAAACTAAAATTAGCAAAATCGGCTCAGCCGTTCTCGAGTTTTAGCGAGACAAACGAACAGCAATTGATTTTTATATACAAGAAAGAAGATGTTGTTTTGCATCCTCGTCAAATTCTAGGAGGTAACTATGCTAATGATTCTTGTCCCGAATCAATAATAAAATGCATAGGTAATTTTTCTTTTTTTTCTTTTTCACGGAAATCGGTAAGTGTGAACCACCCGTGTTTTAAACGCGGGCCGTCTGATTCTCGCCCTATAACCGCGCTTCCACACATACGAACAAACTTAAACGTTTATTCGATAATTTCTTAATCCCTAAACCACGTTATGGGGGTTATTCTGAAATACTGACAAACATAAACAACCAAAAAAATCAGCGTTATCGTAATTTTAATTGATATTGTCTTTTGGGGCATCCTCCTGAATTTTGACGAGGATGCAAAACAACACCTTGTATATAGCTAAATAGATATAAAACCCCATAGTGTGATGTAGAGAGACAGATGCACGTGTGGTAGGTAGACCTCGGTCCGATCTTTGTCTTTGTCCAGAAATAAGGAGGGTACGTGTGTATGACGTATGCAGATTATATCGAACCACTAGGACGTATTGTATTGTATTGTATTTATTTATTTTTTAGTATATGGTACATTGAGATCTTACATTAACTTAGTTTCACACATACTACCATTGCTGGTGTAGAAATATTAAATAATAAGCTAGGAACATGCAAATCAAAACTAGGTACATTTCAAGAATATTATATAGAGATATGAAATTTGAATTTATAATTTCAGATTGTTAAAGTTTCATTAAAAATGCATTATTTATAGTAACAAAAAATCAATGGTTAATTCAAGAATATAAATCATAATGTCAAATCTAATCTATATGATCAAAATAAAAATTAAAAATGTCAAAAAAAAAAAACACACAATAATGTCAGAGTACTAATGTCATTATTAAGATCATAATTACAATATCAAAATGTATGATTTGATTTGACGTGGTGTTGTAATTGTAAGAAGTAGGTAAATGGAGATATACTATTCAAGAATGAATAAGAAGAAGTGCTCAACTGAAACCATTGATTTCAAACAGACAAAGTACAGGCGCTTTTGAATTGGCCATTCACAAGGCATACCTAGTAATAACCCTGGGAGGAATGTAGTTGCAAGGGTGCGGGACCGATTGATAAGGATTTTGAAATGATTTGCGTACCTTGTTTGCGACGCGAATAACGTATGATGATTTTCCGGTTTAGGTCCCATATACGCAATAGAACTCGACCATCGCTAGAGAGACTGATAGCTTGACGATAAAAAAACTTCTAATATTATGTTAATGGCTTGGACCCAGTTCTGTACAAAAGGGTTATCTAACCTAACATATTATTTATTCCGTAGGAGTAGCGGTTTCCCCACAAATCGTATTCCTATATCAGGCCCCCTTGAATTGAAGCCCATTGTATTTATCGCCGAGACAGAAAACACAATGTTTCAATTCTGAAGTAGGTCAAAGGTCAATATTTACAATTAAAATGTAGGTATTTAAATGCCTACAGGTATTAAGTGCATAAGTTATTATAAAATAACTTGAACTCTGCTATTCCAAACTAATTGTCGACATAGTGGTTGGGCAGTGCTGCGGATGAGCAGAAGTGTTGTATTGTCTATTAACATTTTCGTTTTCGGTTTAAAATAGACTTCTTTCTTCCTCTTTTCATTCAGAGAAGGCAAAGTTACGTTTGCTCACGGCGGAAGATTTCTTATGTTTGGATCTTAAATCCAGATCGGGATTATTGTGAGTGCAGCATGGATCCATCACAGGCGTTTGAGGCAGAGATGTTGTCCCGCCAGAAGGCGATGAACGACGTGATCGGGCGCGGGGACTCCGCGGTGCAGCTGTACTACTGCGGCGCCTCCGTGTTCGTGACGGGAGGCTCCGGCTTCCTCGGCAAGCAGCTCGTCGAGAAACTCTTCAGGTGAGGGATCATCATCAGTGTTCAAAGACAGGCCTCTCACAAGGGTCGACACTGCGACCGGTTCTATGCTTCCCATGTTCAGCAGATTCCCGTGACCAGTCAGAGCTTTGGTCCAAGTTGATGGAGGCCTACTCTCATACTGTTAGTTCCGGTACGCGGTTGCCACTTCAAAACTTGTCAGCCCTCTAGCTAACCATTCTACTACTGGCAGAACGTAACTTAGTGTCATTGCGGAAAATGTCACCCAAAATAGGCGATGTGAACTGCTCAGTTGGATGATTAGTGCATAAAATCAAGAAATTTGAATCCTCTATTTTTTTACTTTGACTATTTTAATTATTATAATTCTGTAGGACATAAATATCGAGAATACAATGCTAAAACTCAACAAGTGTGTTTGTCGGATTTTATTTTACGAGTATATTTCAAAACTAACAAGTTATGTTTTAAATATGGTCTTTGCTCACTTCGTCAACTAACTTTACGTTGTTTTAAAAAGAACCTAATAAATCAATGAATAATGCTAAAAAATGTATGGGCAAAAAACTCAGCGTCGATTTATAATAGATATACCTACCCTTCGAATTTAATTGCATATTTGATACCAGCTAAGTATGTACTATCTGCCGGTTGTGCGTTGTTTCATCGCTAATTGTTTAATCGAATTTTGTTTCACATAAATTGTTTCTCATATTATCATTTCATAGAATAATCAATACGCGGAATACTTACTTTGAAGAAATTTAAATCATCGATTTTTGTTTCAAATAAAGTTTAATGTTAGAATATTCATATCGTAGAATAACAAATCAAATATTATTTATCCACATATTGTTTGTTTCACATAAAACTTATTACGAAGAATAACATTTTAATCGACTGACAGTTTCTAAAATTCAAACCTTTGAAAAATGCATACCCTCCTACAAAATTACAACACCGGGTTCACAAAAATAATGTGGGTAAATTATTGTGAAGCAAAAAAACAATCCTGTTATTCTCACTAATGGTGTCCTTGCCTGTTGCATGCAGCATGCAGCAAGCATGCAACTTGCAGCATGCATGCAAGCAACCATGCAATTTGCAGCATGCATGCAAGCATGTAACATGCAACAGGCAAGGTTTCTGTCACGGCTCCGGCGCTGCGGGGTTCCGGCGGCCCCACGCAAGTTTATCGTCGCAGATGGTATTAACGCTCACCACCGCAGCTTCGGCTTGTTGGCCGGCAAGCCGGCCAGCCTCAGCCGCGGCGGCGATCTTTAGAAACCACCTGCTCCTTAACTCGCGGGCCGCCTCATCCCTCCGCGCCTACGCGGCCTTAAATTACACTCTAGGGGTAGGGCAAACAAGACTACGTGGAGTCTGTTTTGCAGCCATTCGTTTCTGTCACTAACTTTTGTAGTACAACATATTGGCTTTTAAAGACAATATTTTAATTTTAAGTTAATCATTTCGTTAAAATAAAATACCATGGAAACATACATCGAACAAACAATATTCGTCGAAAAATTATTCTGCTGTTTGATAAGTTTGTCAAATAAAAAAATGTGATTGTAAAATTCTTTGAATTGTGTTTCTGTAAAATATGTTTTATTCAAGTAAATGGTAGTCGAAACAAAAATATTCGAAATAAAAATACAGGGACTAAATAGTATGTGAAACATTTTCTGGGAAACGGAATTCTGTGAAATTTCTGTCTGCGAAACAAGGTGACACCACTATCTGCCACTTAGCTGGTATCAAATAAAGAATTGTTTTTTTTTAAAGAGTCCTCTTATCTGTCATCGAGTAGGTAGGGACATGTGTTAGTGGTGGTAAAAATTACAAGGGAGGCAAGCGAATAACGAGTTATCTGAGATTTTTAAGTAAGAGTAGCGCTACAGAATATGTAAGTGTATGTTGGATCTCAGTCAAATCTTTTTACTCGACTGTCCAGAAGGAGGAGATTATGTAATTCACAAAACTGATGTACAATCACAAATGCAATAAGGTAGTTCAAAAACAATATTAATGATTGACATCTACTGGATGTGCATCTAGCATGCATATTATAAGTAAAACATTTAATATATCAAAAAATAAAAAATAAACAGTAAAACAAAACTTACAAATTGTGAACTTCAAAATGAATGAAAAAGTTTTAGGAAAGAAAAGTTAAAAAAAAAAAACTGTTTGTCCTAACGTAACTTTTTAACTATCCTTTACTGTCCTACTGCTAGGCAAAGGCATCCTGTAACTGCTTCCAGGAGTTCATATCCCGCACCACTTTTTGGAACCTTTTTTTTTTTTTTTTTTTTTTTTTTTTTTTTTTTTTTTTTTTTTTTTGTCGCTGGGAAAAAATGCATTACGCATACCCGTCCATGGGGGGTGGGCGGGCTATGTGGGACTCCCCGGTCTGACCCGGTATACCCACTAAAACGACCCAGCGGCATTCCCGCTTCGTCCTAGTGGCGGGGGACTGGGAAACCGGCACAGCCTTTACTTCCAGTCCTCCGCCGACGATGACCCGCACAGCGGACCTCACGCCCTCCCCGTGGGGGGGGGGGGCGGGCCCGGGAATGACAGACGAAGGTGGTGACGGGTGCAATGCGGGCGAAGGCGCCCCCGCGCCTGTCGCCCGCCCGTCGCCACCATGAAGAGGGAGAAGACCGCGTCTTCTCCGACCTCTTCTTCTTCTGCGGAGCGGCGCTGCGAGAGGGTCTTCCTCCCGCGCGCGCTCCGCCGCCTCCTTTTGCGAGACTACGTCCTCGCAAAAGGAGGCGACCGCTGACCAGGCCCCCTCGCTCCCCAGCATGGCGTTGACCACACCGGGAAGCGAGAGGTCCTGTCCGATCTCCGCGATCAGACTGCGGCGCGGCTCGGACCAAGCTGGGCACACTTCGAGGGTGTGCTGCGCCGTGTCCTCCGCCGCGCCGCAGTCGTGGCACGCCGGGGCTTCCTCCCTCCCGATCCGGTGCAGGTACGTTCCGAAGCAGCCATGCCCGGACAACACCTGCACCAGACGGAACGAGAGGAAACCATGGGGCCGCTCGAGCCAGGCCCGGAGGACCGGACCGAGCGCGTCCAACGTCCGGCGGCCAAAGGTGGCGGTGGCGAGGTCCTCCGTCCAATGGAGGACGATGGCGTCCCTCGCCTCCCGCCGCACGGCCTCCCGCTCTTCGGCGACGGGGCGCTCCCCGAGCGCCCTGCGATGCGCCGTCCACTCATACACCCTGGCCAGCACCCAAGCCTCCAACTCCCAAGGAGGGGTGCCGGCCAGAGCGCACGCCACCGAGAAACCTACCGACCGGTAGGCCCTCGCCACCCGCAGTGCAATGGCCCTTTGGGGCTTGCGGATGGCGGTCGCGTTCTCCCTCCTGTGGAGGGAGTCCGCCCAAATGGGGGCCCCGTACAGGGCCATGCTCCGCAAGATGCCGGCATAGAGGCGCCGGCATTTCGCCTTGGGCCCCCCCAGGTTCGGGAGGAGCCACGAGAGGGCGTCCGCGGCCTTCAACAGGCGCGTCGACAGCCCGCTGAAATGCGGGCCGAAGCGCCACCTGTCGTCCAGCACCAGGCCCAGATATTTCATCCGGGGCTGGACCTCTATACGGACGCCCTCCACGACGATGTGGGCGTCGCGTGGGCAGCGCTGCCGAGGCCCGCGAAAGAACACGGCCTCGGTCTTGTGCAGCGCCACCTTCAATCCCAGGCGGCGGATCCTCTCTGCAACCAAGGATCCGCCAGCCGAGGCCAGACAGGCCGCGTCCGCGAATCTCCTCCCCCGTGCAGTGAGGAGAGTGTCATCCGCGTAGCAGATGACACTCGTGCCCGGGAGGAGGGCTCCCCGCAGCAGCCAATCGAACCCGATGTTCCACAGCGGGGGCCCAAGTACCGACCCCTGTGGAACACCGGACTCTGCGCCGTACCGCCTCACTGTGGCCGTCTTGTCTACGAGGAGGACCTCTCGGTCCTCCAAGTAGCTGGCCAGGAGGCTCCGCAGATATTGGGGCACTCCGTGATACCGGAGCGCCTCCAATATCGTCGAGTGGGGCACGGAGTTGAAGGCATTGGCAATGTCGAATGACACCGCCAGCACTCCGTCCCCCGCCTCGACTGCCTCCTTCACCTGGCCCTTGAGTAGGGCCAGCGCGTCGATCGTCGAACGCCCACGACGGAAACCGAATTGGGCGTCCGACAGATCCGGCCCCACATCCCGCAAATGGCGCCCGAGCCGGGAGGCGACTATCCCCTCGAACAATTTACCGACCTCATCGAGCAACACGACGGGCCGGTATGCCGAGGGGGAGTCCACCGGGCGTCCCGCCTTTCGGAGGAGGCAAAGCTGCCCCTCCTTCCACAGTTTCGGGAACTTCCCAGCCGAAAAGCACGCGCTGAAAAGGTCCCGAAACCTGTCCTCCATTTCGGAGGCAGCTATTGCCACCACCCGTGCGGGGACGCCGTCCGGCCCGGGGGCCGTCTTCTTGGCGCGGAGGCTGAGTAACCCCGCGTAGATCTCCGCCGCCGTCACCGGGGGGACCTCCTCCTCCGGCGAAGCCGCCTCTTGCGGGGGATCCATTGTTGGTGGGGCGAAGTCGGTCCTGCGCGGAAACAGGGACCGGACCACCCCATCCAACAGTGCTGGCTCGAGGGTCTCCGACAGTGGGGGACCATAGGGGCGGAGCTGGTTCCGCGCCGCCTTGTATGGCCTCCCATAGGGATCCCTGTCGAGACCCTCCAGCATCTCGGCCCTCGCCGAGTCTCTCGCAGCGCCCATTGCAGACTTGAGGACCGTCGTCGCCTCTCGGTAGGAGGCGTATAGGCGGTCCTCTTCTGCCCGGACTCGGTTTAGGACGCTGCGCCGCCGACTGCGCGCGTAGGCCCTTCTGGCCGCCACGCAGGCGGTCCGAAGCCCCTCCAGCTCCTCCGTCCACCAATAAACGGCGCGACGGGGAGGCGGACGGCGAGACCGAGGCATGCTGGAATTGCACACCTCGGTCAGGGCCCCTCTGATCCGAACCGCTGCGGCGTCCACGTCCAGGACCTCAACAGGGGGCGACAGCCAGTCCTGGAGGAAAGCCGCCTCCCTGGCTGCCTCCCGGTCCAGGCGGGTGAGTGCCCACCGCGGGAAGGGAGATTGCCCAGCGCGGGCCATCCCCCCCCCCTGGGTGGAGATGTCGAACCGCACGTATCGGTGGTCCGACAAGGTCTCCACCATCTCAACCCGCCAGTTCACGACGCGGGCGGCCAGCGTGGGGGTGGCGAACGTGACGTCCACCACCGACCCACCCTGTTGCCGCACACACGTGTGGACCGTCCCCCTGTTGAGGAGGGACATACCGCTTGAGGCCGCCCAGAACTCAACGGCGCGTCCCCGGACGTTGCACCCGGCGGCCGGGTTGCCCCAGGCCGCCGACTTGGCGTTCAGGTCGCCCAACACCACGACCTGGCGAGGCGCCGCCCTCCCTACGACTGCAGTGAGGACCTCCAGGAAATCCTCAAAGTCCGAGAGAGGGCGGTTTGGGGAGAAATAGACCCCGACCAGGGCCATGCCCTCCCACGCGGCGGCCACGTATCCCGGTCCCCTCTCTAAGAGCGAGAGGGGAGGGGAATCCGTGGAAGACCGCGCCACCAACGCCACCAGGCCATCCCGGTCACCCAGCCAACGGCCAGGGACCGAGTAAGGCTCGGCGACCACCGCCAAGTCCACCAACCACTCAGCCATTGTCTGCATCAGCAGATCTTGGGCTGCCCTGCAGTGGTTGGCGTTAGTCTGAAGGATGCGATGTTCGACTATATCCATCAGTCGGACATCGCACCCCCCTCCGCAGCCGCCGCAGGAACGGCGGTACCGGCAGCCGCAACAGGCCCGGTTGGCGCCTGTACTTTGCCACGCTTAGGGGGAGGATTGCAGTTCCTCCCCTTCATCACGTGGTCCGCTTGGCAGCCACTGGCAGCACAGACCGAGCAGTGCGGCGTGGCGACCTCACAGGAGGCGGTTTGGTGGCCCCCCATGCCACAGCGGTAGCAGGTGTCTGACCTGTCTACCGCGGACGGACACAGAGCCCGGGTGTGGCCGATGCCGAAGCACCGGAAACACCTCAGCGGCTGGTCCTCGAGTGCCCTGACCGCACCCGAGCTGAAGCCGACCGTCAGCCGGCCCTTCGCCAGGACGGCTCTGGCAGCGGGAATCGGGCACTCAAGGCGGACGGTGCCCATGCCACCGCGGCCGGGCCTTATGTCCCGACTCTGGACCGCCGCGACGTCGCAGCCCCCTAACGCTGCGACCGCCTCCACCACCTCCTCCTTGGTGACGGAATCGTCGAGATCCGTCACCTCGAGTGTCACCAACTTTACCGGTCGGGCCACCTTGGCGGAGTCCGCGATGACCTCCTGCAGCTTAGCTGCAAAGAGGTCCGCGCGGGCTCCCCCCTCTGCCCCCGGGAACTCGAATAATCGAGCCCCGGCTTGGGTCCGCCGGCAAGACACACTGCCGATCCCCAGTTGAGTGGGATCGGCATTGCTACGCGCCCGCACCAAAATGGACGCGTACGTCTCCCCTCGCTCCGCTGCCTCCGCGGTGAGGGTCACCACGACGGCCGCGGTTTTTGGGGAGACTAGCTGCCCCTTTCCCCTCGCTCTACCTCTACCTCCCCGCTTCCCCCCCCCTCTGCCGGTCGTCTGCAACCGGCTGGGAGCGGGGACGGCTGGGGCGGCAGCCGCCGACTTTTTGGCTTTGCCCTTCCGTCTCCCGACCACTTCCGTCCACTCATTGGACGGGGTGGTCGAGGGGAGAAGGGCGTCCTGCTCCGCCGCGTCCGCGGTGAGGGCCACCACGACGGCCGCGGCCTTTGGGGAGACCAGCTGCCCCTTTCCCCTCTCTCTACCTCTACCTCCCCGCTTCCCCCCCCCTCTGCCAGTCGTCTGCGAGTGGTTGGGAGCGGGGACGGCTGGGGCGGCAGCCGCCGACTTTTTGGCTTTGCCCTTCCCCCTCCCGACCACTTCCGTCCCCTCATTGGACGGGGTAGTCAAGGGGAGAAGGGCGTCCTCCTGGACCTGGGATGAGGAAGACGGCCCCGGCTCGGAGCGCCCCTTATCCGCCGCAAGCGGCGGTCGGAGGCGCTTTTCTGGCAGGAGCCGGTCCTCTATTCCTGCCAGGCAGGCTCGCGTGAAGGCCCGCTCCTCCATTACCACCTTGCGGATTATGTCCTCAAGGTTGGAGTTGGAGGAGGGGCCCTCTGCCGCAGGACTCGTCTTCTTAGACGTCGACGGCGTCGAAGGCGTCGATGACGTTTTCGTCGTCTCGGCGGGGGCCTGCTGCGGCCGGGCCGTGGCTTCAGCCAGCTTGCGATGAAGCTCACTGACTTCCACCTGCAGGCGATCCACCCTCGCCTGCAGTTGCCGTGTCTCGTCAGTGGCCTTCCGCTGGACCAGCTCCTTGACCACACCGCGCAAGCTCGCAGCCCGACATTTGAGGGCCTTTTGGAAGGTCCCCTTCAAATTTGAGGACTTTGAGGCGACCTCCAAAATTTCCTCCTCGTCCTCCTCCGCCATTTGTTCCAGCTCCAGCAGGGAGTGGTCCGCGTAGAGCACACGGGACGCACCGTACCCGGACTTTGCTCGGGTGACGTGTGCCCTCCTCTCCCTCGCGGCAACCCGCTCCTCAAGATCCTGCTGGAGCTGCGCCCGCTGCGCAAGATCCAACTTACGTTGGGCGTCCGCGAGCCCAACGACGTGGGTGGCCGCGGCCATCGTCGGCTTTTTAAACTTTGAAAGCCTCGTCGACCCTGACGCCGAGGAGCCCTCGGACCCATCCCGCAGGAAGGCCCGCTTTCGCGACTGCGACTCGCCTGCATCCGAGACGCCAACCATTGACTCATCGTCGGAGTCAGACAAATCCGACAAGTCCGTTCTTCCGAAGCTAGCCGCAGACGGCGCGCGGCTAGCCTCTGACGCCGAAGCGTCGGTTTGGCCCTGAGAAGGGCCTTTGGGTTGGCCCTGAGAAGGGCCTTTGGGTTGGCCCTGAGAAGGGCCTTTGGGTTGGCCCTGAGAAGGGCCTTTGGGTTTAAAATATCGCCCGCAGGCATCCCGCGTGGGTTTAGGCATAGCCTCCGCAGGTTCGTACTCGCAAGGCAAAATGAGCTACGATAATCACAGTGCACTTTGGCCGAGCCCAGTCTGCCACTCCGTTACGGTGGTCAAACTGGGTCGTTTCCAGGGGACGCGACGTGGACGCAAGCACTGGCACCACTTGGAACCTAACTTAACCTTATTTTACTCTCGAGCTTAAAAGTTCTCAATAGATATCCTTCACCCCGGGGCAAGCGAAGGGGTCTGTCAGACTCGTACAGACTAAAATCAAACCGGTATTCCCTCGCAAACTTGCGTAGGGGTACCAAGGTGCCGCAGCAGGTTTCGACCCGTGGAGCGTGTTAGATTTAAAACTCACTCCATAAGGTAGAACACTATGTGCCTTCTCGAGTTTAGGCTAATGCTCCTGAACCTGTTTCGAGCGACGCCCGGCTCGCCCACTGCAAGATGGGCTCATCTCCCCTTTTCTTCCACAACTCCCTTCTACGACATTATGGCTGTGCACAGCCGCCTATTCGACACAGATACTTCCCGAAGCAGACGCGCCCCGAAAGTACCTGCGTCGCCCTAAACGTCAGAAAGTCGTACTTCCTGCCGAGCTGCGGATTGCCTCGATAATGTTGTTGTTAAGGTAAGGGGAGCTCAAGCCTCCCTCGCGATTCTGCCACCATGACCTTACGGAGCTGTGACCGGCGCAGCTTTATCTGTCTTTGCACTAGCCACTCACTCCTTGGCCTCCTCGCACCACTAATGCAGTTTCTTTAAGTACCTGGAGGTCCGGCCAGTACGCAAGCTAACTCGTAGGAGATCGTGCGATATCCTCTTATGATTCTGACAGCCATTGCTCTCCGAGGTCCCGTAAAAAATCGTCGATCGCACAATCCCCAGGCTACCGGTGATGCTAAGGCCACCCATTGGGCAGGCTTGGCGAGGCCCTCAAGCTGTTTTTTGTGATGCATAGAGTAAAAGAATAAACTAAAAGTACATTAAATGTTTAATTTCTGTTGAGGTAAAACCCCATGAGTTGGTACCTTCTTTTTATTTTATGGACTTGAAATCATTAAATTACTACTCCTGCTTTGGGCGGAGGGGAAGGAAGTGTCAGACTTGTACTGACTACAACCCATCCATGTTCCTTCTTAGCCCTTTGTGTTCCAGGGCCACGGTATCTCTTTCGAACAGTCCCGCGGCCCTGGCAGGCATCGGCCCTCTCGGACCCCTTCCGGTTTGCGGACATCTTCTTGAGGCGCTCGTGGAACACGAACGCGCCGTCGACTCGGCCTGTCGTCATAGGACGGACGGACGGTGAACTAGTCCATTACTCACCGTCTAGAGGCCCGCGCCTACGGTGGCCGCGGGGGGCGTCTCCCGCGGCGGCTGGGACGTGAGGCTCACTCCCTCAAGGAAGCGACGGCTTCTCATTCCCTCTCGCTCCGGACCATGGATTGAACCAGGGCCGGATGCGAGAGGACGCCGCTGCCAATCGTCGCTACGAGGACACGACGGTGCTCAGACCGAGCGGAGCAGAGCTCCACGGTGTGCTCCACCGTGTCCTCGGTGCAGGAACCTCCCGAAACAACCGTGTCCGGTGAAGACTGCGTCAGGTGGAAGGTGATGGCACCCTGGCGCCTTTCCAGCCACTTCTCAAAGAGGGGACTTATCGCCAATATTGTGGCGTGCCCTGCATGGGGTTGCGAAAGTCGCTCTCTCCATGTCGCCATGAGATCGCGCCGGAGGTCTGTTTGAGTTTCCCCCCGGCGTAGGGCCTCCGTGCGCTATTCGTGCAGGCGCGCGAGGAGTATCGCCTCCAGATCCCATGGCGGCAATTCGGCCAAGAGGCTTGCCACCTCGCCGGAGATCGTGCGGTACCACCGGATTAGCATTACGGCTATCTTTTGGGGCGCGTTCAGGTATTGGGCGGCTCGCCGCCTCAAAGAGGTGCCCACACCGGGGCTCCGTAAAGGGCCATGGACCGGCGTAGAGCGTTTGAACCCCCCAAGTTGGGCAAGAGCTGCTTGAACGCATTTCCGACGTTTGGCCTAAAACTAGAACGGGCGTTCTAGTTTGAGGGCCAAACGTCGGAAATACTCCACGAAGTTCCACCGGCTGTCGAGGACGAGCCCTAGGTACTTCAACGTCGACTCGACGCCGATGGGAACCCCTTCTACCGTCAGTAGGGATCCCGTAGGTGGTGCATTTTGAGGCCCATGAAAGCACATGGCCTCGGACTTGTGCAATGCCACCTCGAGACCCAATGTGACCTCTCTTGTGCCAGCACCAGCGTGTCGTCAGCGTAGCAAACTACACTGACGCCGCTGGGAGGTCGGCCCGCAGCACCCAGTCGTAACCGATGTTCCACAAGGGCGGCCCCAGAACCGATTTCTGTGGAATACCGCACGCCACCTCTCGCCGGTTCCATTCTCCGCTGCGACTGGGGTAGATGACGGCCCTATCCGTCAGGTAGTCCCCGGCCACACGACGAAGGTAGGTCGGCACACGGTGACACTGAAGTGCCTCCCTAATGCAGCTCCAGTGCATGGTGTTGAAGGCATTGGCGAGGTCAAGAGAGACCGCCAAGACGACCATACCCAGGGACACCGCATCCTCCGTCGTGAGAGCCCTCACGCGCATGATGGCGTCCACCGGCGAGCGCCCTTTGCGGAAACCCAACAGGTGTTCCGCAAGAAATAAGTTGGTACCTTAGGTAACTTATATTATTTATGATAAAATGGGCCACCGCAAGAACTTATAAATATTTTTTTACTCTAATTTAATAGATATACTTTCATCACAGATACTCGTACTCATTATAACGAATATATTTGATTATAGGTATTTTGGTCGTTAAAACTTTAATATTGAATATCTCAAAAGTAACAATTTCATACATAATGGGTTTTAGCACTCTACCCTCGATATGCAAAGTGGAAAGGTACCCCCGAAGTGTTCAGAATGTGTACTGAGTACGTGGTAAGCGTTATCCCTGTGTAGGTATATGTGTTTTTGTGTCCCAGTATCTATAACCAAAAATAATTGGGTTTGACAATGCAGATCGTGTAAGATAAAGAAAATGTTCCTTTTGCTGAGACCGAAGAAGGGGAAATCGATGCAGGAGAGACTGGACTACATGCTGAAAGATGCGGTAAGCTCCTCCTTTTAAAACGTGTTTTAATTTTGATAAAACTCCTTTCCCAAAAAATATTTTTGCGCAATCTTTTTTCATGTTACAAAAGGATTCGAATTAGGCTTGGTGAGTTTTGGGATTTATTATAGCCTGTAAACCAATCAATATCGTTTTAATTAGGTGTTCGACTTGGTGCGTTCGAAGAAACCTCGCTTCGCAGACAGAATAGTGCCGGTGACTGGCGACGTGGCCGACGTAAGACTCGGCCTCAGCGACAAAGACTGGGCCACCATCACAACTGAGGTAAATGTCAAGTTCTACATGATTAAATCTAACTGCGTTTAGATCAAACAAGCTCCTTTACAAAGGGTTACTATTAAAGCAGTGGCTCCAAACCATATCTTAACCAGGGACAAAATTATTTCAAAAGGGGTGCCGCTTTGACAACGTCAATTAACTAACAAAACTTCGCAGACCCCTATTCAAACACGCGCTCCGGCCGTTTTCCGATACAGAAAAAAATACAGATTTCATGCCTCTTCGCGATCCGCCAGTTCTTATTATTAATTCACTTATTTCAGACATAGTCCATAAATCAAAATCAAAATATTTTTTATTTCACATAGGCCTACATGGGCACTTGTAAAACGTCGACAAAAAGGTGCTCGGTTCGGGTTGGTCGTTTCCTATGGAGAAGAACCGGCAAGAAACTCCATGGTTACTCTTTTAACAATTTTTCTATGTTACAGCGATGGCACTGAAGTATGAGTGGACATCGTAGGCCCGACAATAAGTCTTTGCTTACTACAAAACGTAGAACAAGATAAAAAGTTACCAAAGATCTAGGAATCTATAAGGCCTACAATGTCTACACATTTACAAACAATCGTTAAATAAGAAAAAGAGACATTGACAGATATTGCAAAAAGACTAGATTAAACAAGTGACACAAATGTTGTCATCCGTGCTGTAACTATTCTAAACAAAATATTGAAATGATTAAGAAACTATTGTAAAACATCTGATTAAAAATAATGGAAAAAAGTAATTGAAAATAAAAAATATAAGATTGAGAATAGTTAGAGACATCCACACATTTGTGCCGTTTTATGAGCTACCAGGGAAGCCGCATGTGCGTAGGGGCTCAGGCCAAACTTCTCTATCTTCAACGTAGTCCTTAATTTTGTAATATGCTTTTTTAATTAGGACACGTTTGATGCAATTTTTAAACTTTCCATCGGTCAGTTCTGTAACTGACTTCGGCAACTTATTATAAAAGCGTATACTGTTTATAAGAAATGACTTGCTAGTTTTAGTTCATCTAAATTTGGTGTTTACTGCGTGTATTTATATAAAGTCGCTTCTAATTTTGAAAAGTCCTCGGTTTTTGCGGACATATAAAATACATTCTAAAATATAGAGTGAAGGCAGAGTCAGTATATCGATTTCTTTAATTTTTTCTCTGAGGGACTCGCGAGGACCCATTTTATAGATGGCGCGGACTGCCCACTTTTGCAGTATGAAAATTGAGTCAACGTCTGCTGCCGATCCCCACAGCAGAATGCCATAGGACATAATACTATGGAAATAAGCGGTAGTATACTAACCTAGCTGTGGCTACATCAGTTAACTGCCTTATTTTCCTAACTGCAGTTTTGAGTCGATACTAATCCCCAAGAATACAGTTTCCGCTATAACATCAAGTTTTTTACCGTCAAGATTTAAATTTAGGTCACGTTGTGGTACATTTGGTCAAGAAAACTTAAGACATTTTGTTTTATTCGTATTCAGTAAAAGATTGTTGGCTGCAAACCATTTTGAGAGAATAGTTAGGCTTTCGTTGACATGTAAGACGTCCGTATCTTTTCTATGAATTTTAAAAATTAGCGAAGTGTCATCAGCAAATACCATTATATCCGAAAATTTGGCCATCATATAAGGGAGGTCATTAATATTTTACTAGAGTTACATTTTACTAGAGTTAAAAATTAAAATTCAATAAAACACAACAATCCACAAAACTAAAATAACACAATCATACACATTAGAATAACATAATAAATGTCACAATTAAATTAAATATATATATAAATTAAATTCAAACATTACACATAAAAACAATCAATAACAAAATTAGACATACACACTACAATAATAATCGCATGTCAAATAAAACGAGGAGAGGCGCTAACATGAAGCTGCATCCACCTCTGTATCAGGGAAAGGTCCCACCGCTCGGACAACACCCTCAGGAGACTGTTCGAGCTGCTTCGTAGGCGACTTAATAGTGAAGCGCTCCGCTTCCTTATGATCGCGAAAAAATCATCCGCGCCTCAGCAAACATAGTCGAAGCACTACAAAACCGCGGAAGCCCTAACAGTATCCTGAAAGCATTGTTGAACTGCAACAACAAAGTTCTGCAGAGTTCCACCTGCTAATTAAGATCCTATTATTTTTTCAGGTAGATATAATAATCCACATGGCTGCGACGATAAGGTTCGATGAGCCCCTAAGAGTGGCGACCCTGACCAACATCCGTGGCACTAGAGAGACTTTGGCTCTCGCCAGAGAGTGCTCCAAACTTAGGTGAGGCTCACATCCCTACTCACTCCAGTTCTTTCATAAGAAACAATCGTGAAATGAATTGTATAAACAATTCATTTTACGATTGGTAGGTAGGTACCTACTTATGGTGGTGCTAATTATGAATAATAATAATTATTGTTTTAAGCTAAAGACCATACCTTTTGACATGGTCTATTGGTCACTTTTACCATGAAGTCAGTCTGATCTCATCCGTTGGATGGGGCCCAATCCAACTATGTTGAAAGTCAACTATGTTGTGGTCGGTTTCGAGTCTAACAGGATGCAGATATTTTAAACGGAATAATTGCTATAACACTCCCACAATGCAGTTATGTGGTAAGACGATACCCTTTGGTAAGACTCCACAAAGAAGCTTTCATAACTAACAAAAATTGTATTCCCGGCGCCAAAGGTAACCCAGGCTAAACAACAAATGAACAATATTTCAGAAACTACGTGTACGTTTCAACAGCGTACACCCACGCTACTTCCGACCGCGTGGGGAAGGAGGTGCGGGAAGACTTCTACCCATCCCCTGTGGCACCAGACGTGATCATAGAAATGGCAGAGCAGATGGACCCGGACCGACTCAACAGCATTGCTCTAGGGTAAGACCAACAACATACCGGATAGGCAAGCTGCAGTGGGTCGGCCATATATCCGTACAACCGATGACCTTTGCGGTGTAGACATGTTCATGAAAAGACTGTCAAACCTCAGGCTAGGTGAGCGATCTACGTATGTGAGAGGATGTTCAGATTAAATGGCTAGGACCAAGTTAATAACGTGCAATGTGAGAGGGCCATGTCCCGCAGTAGACTGCTATTGGTCACAGATATAATATAGTTGTAAATAAATTGTTTTTAACCAAAATCCGTAGTTTAAAACCCGTTTTAACTTTTTTTTACAGTTTGAAGCCATGACAAAGTGGGTCGTACATTGATTACGTACTACATTTAAAATTTATTTTAAAAGGCTAATTGAAATAATTTACCATTTTATTAATACATGTGATATCAGTCATTTATCATTTTTACTACTTTTTAGGATTACACAGACTGAAAACAATCATGATTTCATGATCATGCGTATAAATTTATTAAAATAGAACGGCAACGCCGCATTTTTATATACCACTTTGCTACCGAAATCGCAATCACTCTAGATCACTTCGTGTGAAGCCCCGTGCAATCTACCCATAAAAAAATAATAAACCACCAAGTGTAGTTTTAAATCGTCCATAACCAAAAAGACAACAAAACGTTTAAAATCCTTTTAGCATCTCTTGTCACAGATGATGTAGAAAAAAATAAATGACACCACTTAAAATATCCATGTTTTCTTTTTATCTATCATATTATAAAGACAAATACGACCAATATCAGCGAAGGAATAACCTGTCTTTGATTCTAGATAAAAAGGGATTGTGTGGTTTTATGAAACCACGGTAAAAGTAAAACTTTATCCCTACTCCGCGGCCGACCGTCAGCGTCACGCGACATGCAACACACAGACGAAAAAGTTTGAGACGATGAAATAAAAGTTTCACTTTAATAAACAAGATTACTGATCTTATGTTTTATCAATGCAGGCCATGCAGTGGGGCCATAGTAGAAAATATTGCGACGCAATAACTGGGAGCGTTAGATTTACGATGGTTTCTCGTTGTTCCAGGCTGATCAAGGGCTGGCCCAACACCTACACGTTCACAAAGGCTATCGCCGAGGAGGCGGTGCGGACATCCAACCTGCCCGTCTGCGTCGTCAGGCCCCCCATAGGTAAGACTATCAGCCCTGCTTTATGGAACCAAAACATAATGTCGCGCCAGTGCAATGTCTAAAGTAAATCCTCGTTTCGTTCGGGACTCATGAGAAAAACTTGTAGAAAAGCATGAAACTCTGACAACCAGTCTTGCCAAGACATATCGTGTTACCGAGTAACTAAGTTGTAAAGGTTAAATTGGCAGTCGCTCCATGTAGAATACTGGTATTCAACTGCATCCAGTTTGACTGGAAGCTTACACCAACATAGTTGGAAAAATGCTAGTTTGATGATCACTTTCCCGACCGTGGGAATTGATAGAACCCAAGAGATTCTATAATCATAGTTAGGTATGCGTCTGTTTCAGTGGTCAACAGTTACCTGGAGCCCCTGCCCGGCTGGCTAGACAAGAGTTGTGTGTTGGGACCCACCGGGGTAAGTCTGATATTATTATCTAAGCTTTTGGCAAATGCGCTAAACTTGAGCGTATATGTATATTTCACGTTGTTCAAAGTACAAGTATTTTTCTAGTATACTGCCCGCCATTTCAACATGGTGCACATTATGAGCGACAAGACACACACAAATACATCAAATCCTAACCTTCTCGAACACCCGGTCTTAATTTAGAAACTGAAGTAGAGTACTACTCCAACGCTACGTTGGCATTACTTCAAAGATATTCCACCAATACGGCTTGTATAACTTTCTACATTTTATAATAAATCTTAGGAAAAAGAGATGACAGATGTTTCGCAAGTTGCATGGTGCACGTGGTATAGCAGGGTAGATGTGGTTCATTCAGATAGAGATAGAAAAACTGTAAGTTACCTAATTCGGGTGCAGATGTAATTCGACGTGCCATAATATTAACGGTGACGTTCTGTATGGCCACAGATAATGGTGGGCGTGGCGCTAGGAGTTCTCCACGTGTTCTTCGTGGACGTGGACAACCGCCTGGCGCTGGTGCCCGTGGACTACGTGAACAACGCCATCATCGCGGCCAACTGGGACGCGGCGGAGCGGCGTGCCGCCGGCGACTCCGCCACACCCGTCTACACCGTGGCGCGCAAGGAGTGCTTCATGCCCTGGTGTATGTACCTACAACATACATTCTTACATACACTCCGGCTTTTTCCCCATGGGAGTTGACAGACAATGTCTACTGCAGTCCCTGGATCGCACAATCACGTACATCATCTACCCAAATAATTTAAATCAAAGTATACAAGGTGTTGTTTTGCATCCTCGTCAAATTCAAGGAGTTAACTTTGCTAATGATTCTCGTCCCGAATCAATATTAAAAAACTTGCCAAGTGCGAGTCGGACTCGCGCACCGAGGGTTCCGTACTTTTATAACCGTAATTATTAAAAATATTTTTATTATATGATGTAACTAAAATTTTACGGTTTTCGCAAATTTTCCATTATCTGTTCTATAAGGAGTTGCTTCGTAGCAAATTTCAAGATTCTGAGTTCACGGGAAGTACCCTGTAGGTTTTGATTCCCTTACGAGTGTCGAAAATTTGCGGATGTTTGTGGCTTAAACAGCTGTATCTTTTGATTGCTTAGAAGTTTCATTATTTCACAGTTCTAAGGAGCAGCAGACTTGATTTGTATTTGGTATAAATTCCAGCTTGTTACCTTCACGTGTTCCTGAGAAAAAGGGTCTTGACAGACAGATAGACGGACGGACAACAAAGTGATCCTATAAGGGTTCCGATTTTTCCTTTCGAGGTACGGAACCCTAGTTAGCGTTTATTAATAATTAACTAGGTATCGTAATTTTAATTGATTATTTATGGCTTGTGTTACAACCTCCTGAATTTTGACGACAATGCAAAACAACACCTTGTTTACGAATTTAAGTGTTACTTACCTACGTAAGAAACCACCAAAATTGTGTAGTTAATTTAATGCAGTGGTCAAAATTATAGTAAGTATACTTTATCCACTGTCTTTATTCACTTTATGTCTACGCAGCGCGATGCCGCGCTGCGTAGCTCTACGCCGCGAGGCGTCGCGCGGCGCAACGTATTCTGAATTCTCAGAACGAAATGTGTATCTTTTCGTTAAAGTTATATTTTGAATCGCTCTTTAAAAGTGTGCGCGCAGCGTTACGTCGCGTCGCGTCTCGGTGTGAACTGACCCTTACTGAATCACAATCGAATTGAACTGTCAAATTTATTCGATTTCGGTTTTTTGGATATCGTTTAGAGGACTCTTACGATAATATTGTCGATCGATTCGATATGAAAGCCAATCGAGTGGTTGTAGATAGATATACTGAGTTGCTTTGTATAGGCTGACCAACAGATGAAAAGGAGGTTCAAAAATCGACGCGTATGTTTTAATGTTCCGAAAATATAATTCCAGCTTTCGCCGGGAACGTGATGCGTAATGAGTGCAGAAAGTTTGCGAGCCCCAAGGCGCTGTGGTACTGCTCTCTCATCGAGACTAAGAACAGACTGCTGTACTGGCTCCTGACGTGGCTACTGCACTACATACCAGCTTACATACTAGACGGCGTGTGTGCCATCATCCCCGTCAAACCCAAGGAGATTCCGTCGTAAGTAAAGGCTCATTAAACAAGGAGAGAACGAGACACTTACAGGAGCGTTTTTCGTATTATAACGTAATTAATTTGATAACTCCAAATCAATTTAAGAGTATATTCCTGGTTAGCAGCCGGCCCAGTTTGGCGTCTTCAGTAGCGACCAAAAGTTCCTGTAATGAACAAGCGACAGATCACACAGGACAGTCGAGGGATAACTGACAAATGCTGGCGCTGACTGAACAGGTCCACCCAAATCTGTGTGGTTCTATCTTCAAAAGACAATTTCAGACACTAATCTGACCTGGCCTTCATGTGACTTACTACATAGTTGAAGATTATGGTTATTGTAATTTTAAAACATAACTTACTGTGCAAACATAATTCAACATGTCCGAATAGCCACTACTTACCGAATAAATTCAACAATGGAACAGAATCTGTATGAAATTATCTGCCAAGCAAGTTAACGAGAACTTAATCGCAGGTGGTGAAACAGGCCCTAAGTGTTTTTAAAAGCAACTTAGAGAATAAGTAGCTATGATTGATGAGATGTCATCACACAAATTTATGACAACCATTTATTTGTTTACAGATTCGTGAAGCTGTACACGACAATAGACAAAATGTCGTACGTGTACAGATACTTTCTGTCGAACTCGTGGAACTTTAGAGACGACAACGTTCAAAGCATGATCGAGAAGATGTCCAATGTCGACACAGTCATTTTCAACTGTGACTTGACCACGGTCAGCTTCCTGGACTTCATAAAGGCCTGGACTATAGGACTGAAGAAGTACATCATTAAGGATGAGCTGAAAGACAGTGTGCCGGCAGCGAGGAGGCAGAACATTTTGTGTGTAGCAAACTATGTATTATTAGCGCTGTATTTCTACGCGTTGTGGAGTATTATTTGTTTATTTTGGTCATTTTTAAATATGTTATTTTAAATACTGAAATGTATGTTTTCAATGTTTCTGTTCATCTTTCCGTGACGATTGCACTCCGGACCAATAGCCACCTGCACAGCTCTAACATTGGCTTCGTATAATTCCTGGAAAGCGCAGGTGGTTGTGCAGTACGTGCTGGATAGGTGAGGCATCGTTCTCTTTACTGCCGCCAGTGCTGTACTGGCAGGCACAGAAACGGAAGAAAGGCAGCTTTTCCAGCAGAAATTTGCGAGGATGCGAGGCGTGGGATGTGTTTGAAACTAACCAATGATGACGCTTCTATGTCCAGCTTGAGCTAGGCTAGCTATATGATTGGTTAGTTTTACGTACTTCCCTCGCTGCACACTACTCCCAACAAAGTTTGTGTATCAAATTAAAGTAACGTATAAACTCAAAAATAGACTTTATTTGTACAAAAAGCTTAAATCGAAATATAACTAGGTATATATACAATATCACTTCAAATTATCGAAACATAAATATAAAGACTGGCACTCAAGCTTTATTTCTAACTTAAACATAGATTTGCTTATAAATTCCCCTTTTTTTTTCTACGAGTGTACCTTAGTTTTATGTTCATAACAAAATAAGTGTTGTGTACATAAAATTTACTTAAAATTGTAATTTATGTAAATAAGCTACAGAATGACGATAAATATTTTATCAACATTTTCACATTAGCCAAGCATACAAGACCACTACGTACAATTGCTAAAGGCGGGTCCACAACTGTGCACGTGTAGAGCATGCGCGCAAACCGTGCATGCTGCGCACCTTGAATTGATATGGACGCGTCACATTCGACGCATGCGCGCATCTCGCGATCATATCCAAAGGTCGAAATCCATACTGCTTATGTTCAAAATCAAAACATTTCAAATACGCCTACATGGACACTTACGATTTATGAAACGTCGAAAAATAGTTCCTAAGATGCACGCGAACCGCACTGTTGGTGAACGTCCCCAGCTGTGGATGCGCCTTTTTGCTGCTATCACGATAGATAAAAAAGATATCCTTACAATTTTAGAGTCTTGTACAGTCACGGACTTTAATTGATGAGCCACTTTTAAACATTCCAATTTTGCAGTTTTATGCATTCACGAAATTACACGATTAAACCCGAACTCAAACCGCATGCTCGTAAACAAGATGACGTATTACTAATAATCGGAAATAGTCTTATCAATAGAGGTTGAAGAAAGACTAATAAGTTGTCAATGAAAAATCCATAAAATGTTATATACATTTATCCAATCTATTTCTTACTGACCTCTTTTGAATTAGAGCTCATTAAATACTCTTTATTTCTGTAAAACTTGGAATGGTTTTCAGACAGTTAAAATGTCGACGTCAGAGACGATTATTTCCGATGTCAAAATTACCAATCATAATTTCTCCGTACGCTAAGCGTTACTATGGCCACGCTAAAACAAATTGTCGCTAGGTAACGGTTGCATGACTTGCAATTGGTTGGCTTTGGGTAGTCACTCTGTACTATGTACGAATATAGCCGACTAAACCCGATTTGCATTACACGGCTAAAATACGAACAGTGGCAAGTGGCTCATCAATTAAAGTCCGTGACAGTACATTCAACGACAACAATATAGAGAGACAACAGGGAACAAAATAATTTTACAACCGATTTTGATTTTCGTTGCAAAGGCCACCGCCGACGGGTAAGCACGGGTAGCCTAGACTTTTCTCACTCAAGTAAGTATGTCTTAAGTATGTAAGTATGTTTAGTAAAAGAGAAACAAATATATGAGTAGGTGATCGCTGGTCGCCGGCGACAACTCAGTAAAACGAACAACTTTTATAGTTTATACCTCTACTCGCTAATCGCTGGCGGTATATTATTATACCAGACAGGTGCCATAAGGTTCGAAAAAAAATAACTGTGACGGGACTGTAAATAAGAAAAAAGTAACTTTATCTCAATGACACAAGGTATGTTCCAAAATGAACACAGTACAAACACTGTCAGTCCGAAAAGAAATTTACAATAATGAGAATAAAGATTAATTTTCTTACTTTTGACCATTTTGAAAATGTTTTTTCGTCTCATAAATTGGTGCTGAATATACAACCGCCCCCCTTCTTCCAAGCTAAAACACACAAGCTAAAAGCCCTTTTTACTTGTGTTTTAGCTTCTTCCAAGCTAAAACACAAGGTAAAAAAAGTAAGTTCAAATCTGTAGGCTCTTTAGGCTAGATCTAGCTTATTTTTTTTATACGTGAGATTAATACAGCATCTATGAGAAAAGTGAGGTCATACGAGGGTAATAAAGACCATCAATCTGAACATACTTTATATCATTTTTGTTTTAAAATTACACTAAACTTACGTACCTGTATTCTCCATAGTCTATTCACCTCCATAATGGCAATATTTAAACTTTTAATCATATTTAGAGCCATTCATTAATTGCCAATCAACTATCAACTTTAGTGATATAAGTTTATGTTTGATATTTAAGTGAGCGTTTTTAGTAATATGTCATTATCTAGGCGATATATAACGCGTGCCTTAGCCTTTACTTCAGCTATGAAGAAGCTTGAACAAAATTGTTCATAGAGATATGAACATTATTCACATACAGATAAGGCATACTAATCAGCTTTCTGTGCTTAAAGTCTCACCGTCGGTATCTGAATAAAGAATTTGAAGTTGAGAATAAGTCAAACTCTACTTTAGCATTTAATGTGTTTCATATGAAATTCAAAATCCAATGCGAACTCAAAACAAAAATCTATTACAAATACTCATTTCAAAAACTAGCTTTTAGTATTTTCATAGATATCAGCGTAAGATTCTGAAGTCGAAATTAGTTATTTTGATCATATTTTTAAAAGTGTCAGTAACACTCAATAACAATGGAAACCGGATATACAAGGTGTTCTTTTGCATCCTTGTCAAATTCAAGGAGGTAACTATGCTAATGATTCTCGTCCCGAATCAATAATAAAATGGATAGGTAATTTTTCTTTTTTACAGAAATCAGTAAGTGTGAACCACCCGTGTTTTAAACGCGGCCCGTCTGGTACTTGCCTTATAACCTCGCTTACACACATACAAACAATCTCAAACGATTATTCAATAATTTCTTAGTCTCTATACCACGTTAAGGGGGTTATTCTGCAATACTGACAAACTTAAACAACCAAAAAAATCAGCGTTTATTAATAATTAACTAAGTACCGTAATTTTAATTGATTATTTATGTCTTTCGTGACCACCCCCTGAATTTTGACGAGGTTGCAAAACAACACCTTGTATAACATGTTTACTATCTGAAACATGGTCACACAAGACATGGCATGGTTTGGTCATGGTGGTTTGTGTTTGTTTTCAAAATAAATAGTAAAAAAAACACACAATCTTATGACTACTTAAGGACTGTCGGCAGAAGTGAAAACTCAAAACAATGGAATGACTGTTCTTTTTTTGAATGTTTAAATCAATTAGGCCGCTGTACTATGCGTCGCTAGCCTGACGCAATACGTCACGAGCATGTCGAGGTCATGGTGACGCGAACCCAAGATTTTTTCCCCCACCAAAAATCGCTCAACGCGGCTAAAGAGTTTCACTTCAAAAAAATCCGTTTCCTGCATATGCATGACCACTGCAGAAACCAAGAAGAATCGACATAATGACAGATAGACAGTTACAATGTGTCTGTTTGTCGATTCTTCCGTCGACATAGCCCGTTACTACGGCGGTCATGCTACGCGTTCAGTGTTATTGATAGTCTGTCTTAATGTTCTGCATCAAGTATCTCTTCTTACTGGTTCGGTGTTAGAAGGTGATCTTCTTGACGTCGTCGATGGCGTTGCTGGCCGGCGGTCTCGCGTCGTGCACCTCCTTGACGAGCTCGGCCAGCTCACCCGCGCCGTAGCCGAGCAGCTGGCGCAGGTCGCACACGAACTTGTACACGAACCTGGATATTACGACAAGCTTGTATCTTCGGCTCATGCAGAGGCGTGTATACCCGTGTATACGCATGTCTCCAGGACAGGGAGCGAGCTTTTTGCTATGACCGGACTAAGGGGGATCGTGACGCTGTGACCTGGACTGTGAAGGTCAGGTACTGATCTCTGCATTTGTTTGGATTAAAAGCCAATCAAAACGTTGTTTGAAAAAAACTAGGCAGATCATGATTAGAGAGGGTATCACAAAGATTCATTGACTACCTGCTGCTTAATCTTTTCAGAATCAGAATATTTATTTGTAAACATAGGTTGCAGATACACAGGTGTGTGAGATAACTAAGTTGAAGTCGGCTTCCAGTCTAACCGGATGCAGCTGAATATTATACATGGAGCGACTGCCTATCTGACCTCCACAACCCAGTTAGTACTGGATAATACGATAGTTCATGGCGGGCTTGTGCTTGGTAACATATTGGTGGTACGAGTGTACTCGTGTGCGTACCTCTTGCCGGACACCTTGGCGATCATGTCGCCGTCGTAGTAGTACCGCAGCGCGCGGCTCAGCTTCTCGTAGTTCATGGCGGGCTTGTGCTTGCGCGCGCCCCACAGCCGAGCCACGCGCTCCGGCTCTAGCAGTTTGAACTCGCCTTCCGTGCCTGTTACAACAATAACCGGTTAGTTTCACACACTTCTCTCGCTAAGCATACTCGCACATCTCTGAAACCTTAATGTCTTGGGACCAGTCTTCTTTGAGACACCAGAAATGTGAGTGATGCTTCGCTAGTTCATTGAATAGTACACACCGTGCCACCGGATGACGTCGAAGTACTCTGCGCTGGTGAGCAGCTCGAGCAGAAACTGCCACAGCTGGATCTGTCCGTTGTTCCCGTTGCGTGACGTCACGTACGTCGACCAGTCTTCCTCCGTCGGCCGGATCACCACCTGGGGTAACGCACACAAGCAGGGGCCGATTAATCGGGTTAAAAGGTTAACCGTTTGTACCTATAACCCATAATATATTACACGAGTTAACCATTTAAATATTGCTTATTAAATAAAGCAGAAGAAACATAGCTCCCAGGGTGGGCTTACTCCGTCACCTTCTTGAATACTTTTATGTTATAAAATGAACTCTGTGCGTGAACGCGTTATTATAATAGGGGATCGGACTGGGTAAAGAAAACGACATTCTATTTTTTCCGTCAGACAGGTAATACAAAAATATTAGACACGTATATTTTTTTTTATCAAAATATCAAAAAATTGCTTAGTTAGAACTCATTAAAGTTTGAGAGTGGGGGCTTACTACGTCACAAGTAGGTATAAAACTTACCTACATAATATGACGTCATGCGCCATTTCAACTCAATATATCTCCGTAATTTTATGACCACGTGAAAAAAGAAAAAATACGTGTCCAATACTTTTCAATAAACTATCCGACGGACAAAGAAAAAAAAATAGGATTATCCCCTTACAGGTTATTCTTTACTCTAGAGTTTTACACTTAACCCTAAAATATAATCCAATTAAGATCCTATATGGGTAACTTTTTCGGTTCCAGTCTGCCAGCAGCAGACGAACAGTAATCTTAGGGTCATTTCACACCGAGACGCGACGCTGCGCGCACACTTTTAAAGAGCGATTCAAAACACAACACTATTTTCTACACGAAAGATACACATTTCGTTGTGAGAATACGTTGCGCCAAGCAGCGCTGCGCCGCGTGACGCCTGTAACGAAATGTGTATCTTTTCGTGTAGAAAACAAGTCACATTTTGAATCGCTCTTCAAAAGTGTGCGCGCAGCGTCGCGTCGCTTCGCGTGTCGGTGTGGGCTGACGCTTATCGTGACGGAAATAAAGATCACTGGGATTTTAACGGATAATATGTCAACGGGAAAACACGACAGCAATGTTATTGCCTCAAAAACAAAGTTAAATATGATATTGACAGTTAGCGTGAGCACAGGAAGTGGACCTGGCAGAGCCCCGATGATGGAACTAAAAATGATATTGACTTCATCCATCATGATAACCAAGAAGCAAATGTTCAATGATATCTCTGTGATCAATTCGGTGAAAACCGGGAGCGATCTGCACATGGTAAGAGGCACATTGAACATCAATATTAAGCTTTTGACTAATTATGTCTACGCTTAACAAGATTACGGAATTAAAAAAAAAAAACGAATTTTTGAACATTATGATTACTGAAATTGAAGGAGCTCGTTGCTAAATAAAGACAGCCGCACGGGTCGATCTTAAAGGTTAAGCCGTACTTGCCGAGGTTGGTCCGTGGATAGGTGGCCATAATTACATACCGAGTTTCCTCGGAAAGCACGTTAAGCCGTTGGTCCCGGCTGTCATTTGTAGATCTTTGACAGTCGTTACGAGTAGTCAGAAGCCAAAGAGTCTGACATCCAGTCTTACCAAAGGGTATCGTATTACCCAGTTACTGGGTTGTGGAGGTCAGATAGGCAGTCGCTTCATGTAAAATACTGGTACTCAGCTGCATCCGGCTAGACTGGAAGCCGACCCCAAGCTAGTTTGGGAAAAGGCTAGGCAGATGATTATGGTTACTGAAGTTTATAACAAACGTGTTATGGATAATGATTTTCGGGCAAACAATTTTAGGAGAATAAATAATATATAATCCATTTATTTTCAGGTTACAAAGACCCATAGATAAATACCTTAACCTAAATATACATGCTATAACAATTGTGTTAGTATACGAACTTCGTTGGTAACACTTCACTTGCACGATGTTTTATGCGTTCGTGTGGAATTTGTCCGCGGAAGCGACGGAACACCACATCCTGCGGCCAAAAACTTTCTTCCAACACCAAATGGAGATAACACGTTGGTATGCGCACCACAAATTCCTTGAAATTGACGTTGCGTCGCGATTCCATCAGCTACACGCTTGGCGTGAACTTCAATCTCTGGCGCACGTACTTCTCGATGTTCTCTGCCTCAGTGGTGTAGTGTAGAAGAGAGATGTAGGTACAGCGGGGTGTTCGGCTTCACGGCACGCAGTTTAACGTTGGGCTCTACAGGAGCCTTGCCACAGCGGTTCCTGCAGCTTTGCTGACGGCGTTTACTCCTTTACACCGACCGTCACGTAACCGTCATCATCAGCCCAGTCTGTGCAAGGAGAGTAGCAGGGGTGCTCGATATGACCCCGGGCCCAGGTGGTCGCGTCGGTCGGGCGGCGCTGCGGGGACGGGGCAACGCAGACTCGGCAATCGGCGCCGGTCACAAAACTGCTGACGCGAAACTCGTAGCCGATACATCGAGGTAGCCGGCTCCTCGGCGCGTGTTTACGTTACTTACACATACCGGCGAACCAGTTAATGCCACAGCGTTGCGTAACTCATCTAGTTGTGAGCGCAAGTCTGCAACAGTGCTCTGGGATGTAGCCAGATTTAGTCAGCCTTTAGAAAGACAATGTCCTTCAGCAGGCTTTGCACATTGTTGTGGTCGAAAGTGACTGGAGGTAATTTGTTTAAATCCCTCGCCACAACGTCGGCACGTCATCAGGGTAGGTCACTTTCAGCAGCGTGATGATATCTTCCAAACTTTTCCTTGTCCCGTCACGCCTACGAGACACCATCTGGTCAATTTTTTTGAGTAAAACAGCAGCAGCTTCGCAGCAGCAATGTCGTCATCGCTGGAATTCGTTGCACAGATCTGAATGGCGGACACCTCGTCCATCACGTCCAGTTTCTGTCGCAGGAACGCCTGCAGCTCGCGTGCCACAAGTGTGTCACTCATGGCAACAAAAGTTTGGAGCATCAGCTTACGCCGCGCTAAACTATGAAATAGTTATTTATCCAACATGTGAGGAAAGTTCGTTTTTCCTATGAGTTTTGATTTTGAGTCTTGAGCGAACGAAGGATTGAAAAATAGAATCACGAGCGCAGCGAGTGATTATAAATTTCAATCCTGAGTAAGCGAAAGACTCAACAAAACGAATAGCAAATGAACTTGCTCACAAGTTGCATACAAAACTTTTCACCACTCCCAGCAAGAAAGTATTCAGTCATCATAGGTAAATAAATTAAATAGTCACAAAGCAAATCAAAATAATTCTTTTTTCGAATTTTTGCTTCTAATGGCCTTCTTTCACAGGCTTCTTTCTTTGAGTGCGTTCAAAAATTATAATCCTAGACGATGTAATTTTTTCAATATTTTATTAAACTTTTTTAATGTTTCTGAACTTATACACTTACAATAATTTGATAAATTTAATAAAAAACATTAATCTTAACTTATAAATATTTCTATTCTAAGCATAAAATTATTTATTTTTTAAAATATCTTTAAAACTTAACGTAAAAAAATCAGGCAAGGTTAGTTTCTGAACGGGATCATTACTTTCCTCACTGTTCAAACAGTGAGGAAAAACCAATTTTCCTCACTGTTTTCGTAGAGGAAAGACACTTCTTTCGTGCGGGAGTGGTGAAATAGTTATTTATCCAACATGTGAGGAAAGTTCGTTTTTCCTATGAGTTTTGATTTTGAGTCTTGAGCGAACGAAGGATTAAAAAATAGAATCACGAGCGCAGCGAGTGATTATAAATTTCAATCCTGAGTAAGCGAAAGACTCAACAAAACGAATAGCAAATGAACTTGCTCACAAGTTGCATACAAAACTTTTCACCACTCCCAGCAAGAAAGTATTCAGTCATCATAGGTAAATAAATTAAATAGTCACAAAGCAAATCAAAATAATTCTTTTTTCGAATTTTTGCTTCTAATGTCCTTCTTTCACAGGCTTCTTTCTTTGAGTGCGTTCAAAAATTATAATCCTAAATTTCAATATTTTATCAAACTTTTTTAATGTTTCTGAACTTATACACTTACAATAATTTGATAAATTTTATAAAAAACATTAATCTTAACTTATAAATATTTCTATTCTAAGCATAAAATTATTTATTTTTGAAAATATCTTTAAAACTTAACATAAAAAAATCAAGCAAAGTTAATTTCTGAACGGGATCATTACTTTCCTCACTGTTCAAACAGTGAGGAAAAACCAATTTTCCTCACTGTTTTCGTAGAGGAAAGACACTTCTTTCGTGCGGGAGTGGTGAAAATTATATTACGACACGTATCAACTACGTCCGCTCTAGACGCGGTCTTCTCCCTCCGCGCGGAAGAAGTGAAACTTCGTAACACGCATGCGTTCGAGTGCCACGCATTCACTCTCGCTCTGTCTCTTTCTATTCCCCCTCCATGGTAGCGTTAAACGTTTAACGCAACCTTGTTGGAAGTAGCATAAGAAGTTTCACTTCAAAAGGGAGTACCCCTAAACTCTAATCAGGCCCCTTAAAATTTTTGACAGTAAAATACACATTCTTATAAACCGCAACAAATTAACATATGCTTCGCTTCGCAAGGAACGCATTCCCACAGCATTAAATCTACTTAATTTTTTTTCTACATCAAATCTTGATTGTTTTCTACGAATAGGGGATAATCCTATTTTTTTTTTCTTTGTCCGTCGGGTAGTTTATTGAAAAGTATTGGACACGTATTTTATCTCTTTTCACGTGGTCATAAAATTACGGAGATATATTGAGTTGAAATGGCGCATGACGTCACATGTAGGTAAGTTTTATACCTACTTGTGACGTAGTAAGCCCCCACTCTCCAACTTTAATGAGTTCTAACTAAGTAATTTTTTGATATTTTGATAAAAACAAAAAATACGTGTCTAATATTTTTTTATTACCTGTCTGACGGACAAAATAGAATGTCGTTTTCTTTACCCAGTCCGATCCCCTATTGCAGCTCTGCTGTGGTCGCGAACTACATAGTCTGACTTACTTGTTTAGGTTTCTTCTTAATAGCTGACTGCGGGACTTCAAGAGGATCCTTGAGTGGCTGCTCGTCTGTCTGGATCACGGCTGTCGATATTACATTTTTTTGTTATCATATCAGCACGCCTGTATTTCCCCGAAGGGTCAGGCACAGGTGTATCATATATTAAACCAACATTTATCTTTACTTATATTTTTGCAAACATTAAAATGTTTAATTCTAAGCCCGAGAGGTGATCTGTCTCAGGATCTTCCTATCTCAGACAACTTTCTCTATATAAGATGTACAAATGTGAACCAGCGCCTTTAAGTTTTGATGTGGAGATAAATAAAGATTTATGATTATGATTTCACAAGTTATGTTCAAGTACCGTGTAACAGAAGCGAGCTTTTGCTCGTACTGAGTAATTCCTATCCTATCCTATCCCACCTCGGAATTAAACCCAAGACTGAATGGTCAAAAGTAGTGGATGTGACCACGACCACAAACCAACGGGACAGATGATGATTGCTCCAATAATCCTACGATAGGAGAGAAGAAAGAAAAAAAAAATAGTGCGTGGAGTCCCTCCGCGCGGAAGAAGTGAAACTTCGTAATACTACACGCATGCGTCGTTCGAGTGTCACGCATTCACTCTTGTTATTTTTACTTCTTCCGCGCGGCGTGACTCCAAGCACTATTTTTTTTTTTGACTTGTACTGACTAAAACCCATCCATATCCCTTCTTAGCCCTTTGTGTTCCAGGGCCGCGGTATCTCTTTCGAACAGTCCCGCACGCAACCCTGGCAGGCATCGGCCCTCTCGGGCCCCTTCCGGTTTGCTGACATCTCCTTGAGGCGCGCGTGGAACACGTACGCGCCGTCGACACGGCCTGTCGTCATAAGACGGACGGACGGTGAGCTAGCCCATTACTCACCGTCCACAGGCCTGCGAGGTATATGCATGTCTCAAACGTTAATATAACACATCGAGTTTTGTCTTCGTCGTTGGTCTAGTGGTCACAAGCGCGACTGCTTGCGAGTTCCGAGGTTCGATTCCCAGGTCGGGCAGTGTTATTGTGTTTTTCCATCTGCAATTTCTCAGTAGCTGCCACGGAGTCTGGATCTGTGCCCGGTTGATGGCAATAAGGCCGCCCCTTATTACATGGGATATAAAACATAACTGGCGAAATGTGGGTGTGCCTCTCTACCTACCTTTTCGGGGATTACAGGCGTGATATTACGTTGTGCGTTTTAGAAAGAGACTGTCACACAGGTATGAGTGATAGAGACGACGCTATACAAACTCGAACTTTTCTTAGGACTCGATGACAGAAATCGACAAACAAATGGTTACCTCACAAACCGTCAAAATTATTCGTTGTCAAGGTTATTTAAAAAAATAGAAGTATCCTACAGAAGTGCAATACCTACACGGTTAAAAAGAATGGCACAGTTAATTTTTTTTTTTTGTAAAGAACCTATAATAATTTTAATGCTGTGGTTCTAGATTCATGTGATGAATAAATTCATGGTAGCTGCTTGGTTGTCGATGTCCGGTCTTGCCTGTATGCACTGCCTCATACCAACACGGGGTTTAAAGTTTCACTTACCAATAAATTTGCACTTTCTCAGTAATTCGAAATGTGTCCAGAATATGTCTCCCGGGTCAGAAGGTACTTTTTCTCTAAAACAAATACATATTCACTGTAAACAAGAATTTATTGTTCAAAACATTTTTTTGATTACTGCCAACATTTCACACACAAACTGTATGCCATATTGCCAACGACCCGAACGATCATCGATAGTAATCTGTTCCAAATTTACCACTGCTACGACTTCCACTCCAGTGCCAATGTGGACCACAGGACGTTGGTTTGGTCCAGCTCGTCTCGCCAACTTCTAAGACCGCGTCGCCTTCTGGCTTTATCGTTGTTCAACATAGAGGCTAAAGCTATGTTGGCCCGTATCTTATTGAGCATACGGCAGACGTGGCCGGACCATTCCCGCTTCAGGTAAGCGACTTGTTGAGCAACATGAGTAATTTGTGTTATGTCCGTCACATCGGACTATGAGGGTAAGGGAACAGAGAGTGAGTATATTACACAGTGGCTGACTTAATGCCACAGGCATTTTCAACAAATGTATCTGTGGTAGGTACTCACTTGAAATCCTCATTGTTGAGCGTACACAGCGCCTCCCCGCTCATGTTCCAGTCGGACAGCTTGATGCCGGTCAGATTGAACTGCCGCACCGCCCACTGTATCCATAGCTTCACGTGCTGCACCGACCTGGCATCCAAGTGTTTTACGTTATACAGGGCAAAATTTACAGCTCATACTGCCTCACCCTCGATTAGCTCACAGCTCATACTGACTCACACTCGACTAGCTCACAGCTCACACTGACTCACTCTCGATTAGCTCACAGCTCATACTGACTCACACTCGACTAGCTCACAGCTCACACTGACTCTCACTCGACTAGCTCACAGCTCACACTGACTCACACTCGACTAGCTCACAGCTCATACTGAGTCGCACTCGACTAGCTCACAGCTCATACTGACCAGAGCGCGGGGTCGTCGGGCACGCGGACGCGGTGTTCGCTCTTGAACTGCGCGTCCACCACCCACTTGACGGCCGCCGCGTGCGACACCACGTCCTGCCCGGCGCGAGTGGCTGGCGCGCCCAGCGGCTCCGACAGCTCCAGTACTGCTGACGAATGTTAAATATGCTTAGTTTTCGTTCACCCAAAACCTCTTAAAGGGTCGTCTATCAGACTAAAAAAGCAATGGAAGGACTATGTGACTACTGAGTTGACGAATAATCGAGAAGTATGAATGAAAGAAGAACACCATGCTGTGCCGATCCCAAATAAGTTGGGCCTGCCTGTAGGCAGGATAATGTTGATGGTGATAATTACACATCATTATAAACAACTTTGTCAACCCTGAAATTGGGAATGAGCATTTGAGGAAACATTTGTGTTCACATAAATCGAGATAATGTAGGGAACAGCTGATTTCTGTTTTTTTTTTTTAACAAAACTTATATCTGATATGAATGGATACAAAGTTGAATTATTAAAACATTCGACTTTGTATCCATTCATATCATATATACACATGTATTAGGAAGAATTTCCTCAAATAACAAAAAAAAATTTTTTTTAAAGACTCACAGTCATCATCCATCTGATTAGGCAGCTGGACCAACTCCTCGTCAGGTTTCAACACATCCAAGATGTTGATCTTCCTCTCTGAGGAGCGTATTTGGATGTTGACCTGCACCACTCCTTCTCCCCTTATGCACTGTTCCACTAGAGTCTTGTGGTTCTCCAGCTGTAAACAGTATGCTAAGTGTAGTAACATCTCTTTCACCTATCTTCCATGTGGAAAAGTGATGGAACTACAGAATGATTAGCTCTATCTCTTTTCAACACTGCCTATCCTTTATTATTTCTTACCATTTTTGCATTTTGCAGCCAGAATGTGTAGTCTGAGAGATCCAAAGCCAGTCTTCTCTCTAGCATTGCTCGGAGACGAGACAGGTTGGTCCTGATATCCATTAGCTGGACAATCACCTCATCTGTAGCAGTATAAAGCATATAATAATTTGAAACTTAATAAGCTTTGTTAAGCAGCTCATCAGGAGAGATACTTCCTTCACACTTATTCTGCTGCCGAGCAGCATTGCTGTGTTCTAATTTGGAGGACATGGTACTTATCTCAGGTATGCAGAAGACATTATAGAGCACCTGTGCAAAAACTCCCTTCCTTTGTTTGGTGGCACGGCCAGCCAATAAAACCAAGGGGGGTACTATGACGCTTAAAACATTATTGTTCCATTCCTATTCCAGAGTTGGAAAGAGATGAGAGCTAGACGAACTGTATAGCTCCGTCTCTTTTTCACTCTGGATTGAGAATGGAACAATAATGTTTTAAGACGTCATGGTACGCCACCAGGTTGAAGTTAGGTGGAGAACCAATGCCTGTTTAAGCTTTTTACTCTTTCAAAGTGCGGGCTGATAAATTCGTAATGTAAAAAGTCAGTAACCATTTTTCCAGATCTGTCAAACCCCATACTCAGCGGTGCAGGTAGATAATTGAATTAAAAATCTAATAGCAAGAATGTAGGTGGCACAACTCACCACTGCTCTCTGTGCTCTGCATAGTGTCGTCTTCATCAGGCGTGTCAGAGAACACCGCTAGCGGTGTCTGCAGTATCTCGCCTCCAGTCTGCATGAGACCTACAACATCATGTAGATTTTGTCTCTGGTACTATCACAAACACAAATATTTTTTTAATAAAAAAAGATGTTTTAAAAATAAAGCACCTGTATCAGCAACACATAGTGTTCCCACTGAACAAGCGATGGCTAGGTCCTGTGGCGGGCGCGACGGCGGTCACAGTTACGAGCAAACCATAGTAGCGTGGTGTATTTCAGGTGTAAGTCAGTTAGTATTTAATTTTACTAATATGGGTGATAAATTGATAACAGGTGGTGCCAGCCATGGATCTGGCATTTTTATTAGTCTGATCCTGAGATGAGAAGTGTTGAACACAAGAGGCGAGCATGAAATAAATAAAAGCAGACAGTTAATGGTGAACTTCTGTTGTGTGCAGGGCTTTAAATAACGGTAAAATTTTCGTAACGTTACCTTCATTTGTCAGTGTTACCGTTAATATTAAAATAACGTTAATAGATTTAACGTTATTTTTGCAAATTTTTATCGTTAATTTTTATAACCGTTAATTGCAACAAACCTTGCGAACGCCGCATTTCGTGATTCGCTAGGTCATGGTTGAGGTAGTCAGTATATGGTTAGCAACTTAGCATCTCACATACCACACACAACCTTGAATGTGACGGGGTTTTAGCTAAATTAACGGTACAGTAACGTTATTATCGTATATTAGGTTAATTGTATTTAACGTTAAATTACTGGTAATGTTATCAATTAACGTTATATTTTTGTAAAGTTAATAAGGTATCACATTGGAATTAACGTTAAGTAACGGATATCATTTTGTTAGTTGGTAACGTTAACAAGCCCTGGTTGTGTGGCCATAAGAACGTTTGAAATCTATGCGCGCTAAGTCGCTCTTGCCCATCTTAGAACCTTTATATCAGTACTATTCAGTGAAATCAATTGGAAATAATTTGAACAGACTTTGGAATCAATGCAGGCACATTACTAATGGGATGACAGCAAGTGACAACGCTGACAAATCAAAATATGAATTATTCCATGGAGTTTCTTGCCCATTTTTCTCCATAGAGATCTACGCTTTGGAATGGGCAACTACAGTACTTTCACAGTTATTATGTCTTGTGACTGGGACTGTAGCTTCATTTTTATTGTAGTTTGACTATTCAAAAGTGCCTCTAATTGGCTTACTTGAAATAAATGATTTTGGTTTGATTTGATTTACACAAAATGTTTCCCTACATTGTTTTAGAGCAGTCACAATCAAATAAATTGCACAAACTAAGTACTTACATCCCCAAGGCCCACAACTTTAAACTCAGGCCAATAAACCGCTTGGGCTCCTGAGATACTTGATTGAATTTGAAGTTATTTAAGTTTTAAATGTCATGCACAAACCTGTATCCTCTTTTGCAAATCTTGCAATCAAAATAAGGTTTGCTGTAAAAAAACCCAGCTCTGGGTTAAGTTCGCCATTGAATATAAGCTATATATTGCAATATATCTTTTAATTTTGTGTGCATTATAGATTATGAATTGTTATATCTATGAGAAGAAAACAGCTCTGCCAGGAAAGAAATATAAATTTATAACAAGATAAAAACACTGAATCTTCCCTAAGATTTTTTGACTAAAAACTGTTTTTAAATTGGAATATTATTGTTGACAAATATTCAATTTGTTTGTTGATAATTTCTGTATTATTGTTACCATTCCACGGACACTACTATAAACATTTTTATAACGGCCCAACCATTTAGAGGGGAACTCTGTGTCTTAGAAGTGGTAAACGAAGATCGCTAAAAATGCAAGAAGGAAAATACTGAGGATACTGAAGGTCGCAACTCAGTGCACGTAAACAAGTATGTTCCAGACACGGTTTGGAACTGCTTATAACTACTACCTTACTTGGCTTTAGCTTTAACTTACCCAAATCAGACTCGGTAACATATTGAGGTATAATAGATAGAGGGTCAGATGTTTCCACAGTGGTTTCGTCAAATCCAGTTTCTCCTTGCTCCATTTTGATCGACCGAACATTGAGCAGATCGTTTAAGTCTGTCACCTCCATTTAAAACACCACACAATCACTCGTCACGAGTAAAATAGTGTCGTTGAAACGTACAAAAATATTTATGTTGTGGTTAATCAAAAGTTTTGATCCGATTTGAAATTTTTAGGAAAAGGAAATCACTCCAATGTTCACTTCCGCGTGCGCCAAAAACGAAAAACCATAGATATTGACAGTGACAGTTGTTTGGTTTTGACGTTTCGTCTAACGTGTTTGTGGTATCGCTGTCTGTACTGCCATGCTATTCCCTAAGAGACAGTTTCTTGGCTGTGCTCGTCGATGAACTCGTCAGCGAGACAGCCTCAAGATCGACCGATCGTGCAGCGCTGATTCAAACGGTATTCTCTAGCGCGGTTATGGTCGTCGACGAACTCTAGGCCTGACATCTCCCGTCACCATTTCAACGACGAATTAGGGCTTGAAACAAATTCTTTAAATTATAATCAATAAATCTCGACTGAGCGTTTTATGGGCTTAAAATGTATAATATAGGTCTAGTTTTAAGTATTTTAAGGAATTGAGTGAAACTACTAACGATTTTCATAAATACAAGAGGTTAAATAATGCATTTTTATTATTACATGAATGGCTGAATGAAAATAAAATTCCTTTGCCTATTTCGTAACCAAGCAACGGGCTGTAACAGTCCGGCTGTCCTGTCACATACACAAACACAATACTCGCAGTCAATTCACAATTTTTTTGTCTGTTGTTTTTATCTATTTTAATCGCCATTGAACAACCACTTGTGGCGAATGAACTACTGGCGTTCTTGCAGCAGAAGTTGGATGTGATGGACGAGGTGTCCGCAGTCCAAATCTGTGCTACGAACTTCAGTGAAGACGACATTGCTGCTGCGAAACTGCTGCTGTACCGGTCGATCATGAAAACTGACCAGATGGTGTCCCGCCGGCGTGATAGGACTAAGAACAGCAGAAGACATATCACACTGCTAAAAGTGACTGACCCTGACGACGTGCCGACGTTCGTGGCGAAGGACTTGCACAAGCTCACTCCCGTCACATTCGACCACTTCGATGTAACTAGCCTGTTGAAGGTCATCGTTCTTCTTAAGGCAAGTCTAGTGGATGTGCAGAAGAAGTTAGATGCATCCCAAAGGCACCAATTCGGGCTGATGATGGTTTTGTGACGATGTTGAGGAGGAAGCGCCGTCAACGATCCAACAAGAACCGCTGCGGAAAGGCTCCTTCGGAGCCCAACGTGCCTATTAGTGCCGCGAAGCCGAACACTCCGGTGTACATCTCCCGCCTACACTACAGCACTACGGCGGAGGACATAGTAGAGTACGTGCGCCAGAAGACCAAGTACGTAGTGAGACTGCAGCTGCTTGAGTCGCACCGCAACGTCAACTTTGAAGCGTTCGTGGTGCGAATACCCAATTGTTATCTTCTTCTGACTTTTGGCCGCAGGGAGTGGTGTTCCGTTGCTTAAGCGGGCAAGTGCCACATGAACGCACAGTGACGTATTCTGCAAGTGTTACTAGACTAACATGTTTTGTTTCAAGGTTTTATTTACTAACACAAATTGTATTTTATCGTATGTATGTTAGACTGTAAGGTATATATCTATGGGCCAAAGTTGCCTAAAAATAAATAAAAGCTATGTTATTCTGTCTTTTATTCTAATATATTTAAAAGTTTAAAAACATCTATGTGCTTGCAAAGCTGTGTCTATGTGAAATGTAAGTATTATATATTTACTTCACTGCTGCCTCATGACACAATATTATTGTTGTCCATGAAATATTTAGGTATTTATTTTATAACAATATGTTTATATTAATTAGAAAGAAAGCCTGTAAATGTGAATAGAATCTCTTTCCCGGGATAGTGTATTTAGCTTTCGTAACTCTCTCGCCTGTCGTGCTTTTTTTAAATTATCACTTTTCTTAGCTTCTTCTAATAAATTGATCTTTATAATTAACTGAGCAGCAATTTTCAATATTATTTAGGTATTAATTCAAGAATATACGCGCTAAAATAGTAGCTTTTGGATTTGACAGACAAAATCGTGGCTGTGAGTGAGGCTGTCAGCGAGTTCGACGCTGTTTTTTCTTATGGAATACCAAAATGTATGAAGAACTGTCAACTTGCTCGACGTTGAGTAGTTCTAACTCACGGCCGTCACAGCTTAGAGCGCTAGTGTCGCTATTTGCGGCTTAGCGAATGCCAAACTGTAGTTTCGTCGCCGGCACAGCGCTGCGCTCAAGGCTGTATCCTTAGAGAATAGCACCACTGCATAATGCTGGTTCTACATTGACGGTAAGTAGAGCAATGGATTTTACTCACTGTTTTTTTTTTAAATCAAAGTCTGTGTGTAGCTGATAAACCTACCTTTACTTTCGATTAAGTATCGAAAGTAAAGGCATACTTGTTAAATCGGACTTTCAGTCGTGCAAATTATTTCAGCTTGTCACAGTCAGCATAATTCTCGTTAGTTTTTTTAATTCACTAGGTACGTTTAAATGTAGGTCACGCTGTAGACCAAGTTTTAGATTTGTGACAATAATAAATGACTAATAAATTAATAGGATAAATTAACAGACTACCAATTAAACACCAAAAATCTTTAATTAACCCAAAACACTTCAAAACTTAATCACAAATAGGCACACAACTGTTCACTATTCACATAGCTATATCGCACCAGTAGTTCACTTCGATCGCTTTGTTCCGTAGTCGGATAGACTAACTCCTCCCGTATTTTTTTAAATGGCATCTCGCAGTTCAACCTAGGAGGTTGTCGTCTGCTTAACCGGACTATTAACTCCTCCCGCTAACCCGTGATCTATTTATATTCCCGACCAAGTGCCGAGAAACTTCCACAACATCCTTGAACGTCTAGGCAGTTCTTTAGGGGTAACCCAGCCTTCGAGAAAGTTCCACAACCTTCTTGGACCTTCTAGATAGCTCCATAGTGGAACCAATCCTTCTAGAAGGTTCTAGAAAGGTCCAGAACTTCCTCAAACTTTCTAGACATGTCCATCGTGGAACATTCTAGGATTGTTCTCGAATCTTCTATACATACTTGATCATATTTTTAGACTCGAACGTAATCTTATAATGTTCTCGAAAAGCAGACGACGACGTAACAATAATGTTCCACGTCGTTTTAAGTACATTAAGTACCACTGTTTTTAATTGTCGTACTCAATTAACGTTACTTAGCTATAAAATAAACTTATTTAAATATTTTAGAATAATTCCTAACATACGAATTAATTTATATGGATGTAATATAAAACCGCTTTTCTTACAGCTCTTAAAGTCGTTTTCTACTGATTGTTGGCCCAATCGTTGAAAGAGCGTTACTTCATATTTTAACAGAGAGATTGTCTTAGAAACAAACGTGGTATTAAATTGTGTGCAATACATGCTGAATAAATTGTAAAATTGTTGAGTGGGGTTATCATTCGTCGATGTCGGTAATTTACATTACAGTTTAGTTTTAAAAGTTTCCAGGCGACTTTTATTTTCTATCCTTTTTAGTTATTTTTTGTTTACATTTGGAATTGTGATCAATTGCCCACAATGATCTGAATCTATTAAATTAAGAATTAACTTTGTGGGTGGGTGTAACATCTGTGTAAATATCTATCTACCTGTATTATCTAGGCAAGTTGCACTAGTTCTAGTGGGCTCCAGACTTATAATTTTAGTACTTAATCCAATTAAGGAGAGCAGCGGTGGCCCAGTGGCGGCAGCCTCGACTTACGAGCAGTAAGCCGTGGGTTCGAACCCAGGTAGGCGCATTACTTTGTGTAATTTATTTCATCACCGCTGCCCTCAAAAACGGTGAAGGAAAACATCGTGATGAAACCGACATGTCCTAAAACCAAAAATTCGAAGACATGCGACATCTACCAACCCGCACTGGGCCCGCGTGGTGGATTACAGCCCATTCCCTCTCATAGAGAGGAGGCCTGTGTCCCAGCTGTGGGAACATTATAGGCTAATGATGAATCCAATTAATATTAAAGTCTCCACAAGTAATTAAGGACTTCTTTGATTTACAGATTTTATGAAACACTAAATCCATTACCTAACTTTCAAATTAATCATACAACCCTGAAGGAGGTCTATACACACTCTGTGGATCAATCTCCAAAACGGGCGTATTCGTGTGATCGCTCTGGTGCTTTTCAGATATTGATATTTAAATGGTAATTATGTATCTCATTAAAAATAATAATATTCAAATGGTATATGTTTACTATTGGCCTTCAATTTACACAAACAGTTATGGAAATATTTAAGTTCAAAAAATTTCACGACCAGAGCAATCATAATTGGTGCCAGAGCGATCAAAAATGGTAAAATCAGTGAAACAAAAAAAAATATAAAATATTATTTATTTACCCGTTTCAGTCATATTCAGTGTACCTACCAAGTGTAACAAGATTATATGTAAGAAAAATGTATTATTTTAGAAAAACGTCATATTATCAGTCATACAATAAATACGGAATCTTTTATATAAAATAATCGCTAAAATAACAAATTAACATTATTGTAAAATCAACTTTTGGCATAGCTTCATTTCTATTTCTTTGGACTTAATTAAAGATAAATGAGACAAGATTTAAAACCTTTTGAAATCAACTATTAAACCAGTCTTTTACATTTATAAAATGACTTAGACTCTTTTTTTTTTTAAAAATTAAAGAATTTTATCATGTTCTTTATAAACGTTTGTCGTTTATAAAGAATATGATAATTTTTTTAGAAATAAACAATTTATAAACGTAACTATTTGTAATCATAATGCTTATATTAGGACTCAGAATCATGACTAAAATAACAGTATTTTCATGATTATCTAAGAGATTTGTAATGATAAAATTTTCCTTAACTATATCTTTAGTGGAAAGTAAAGAATTAAAAAGAACAACACAAAGTAAATGCAATTCAGATGATTAGATCAAATTAAAATATTGTTTTTAAATTATTATGATAACAAATTTTCATAAAAAGTATAAAAAATACAATTTCTATAATGCTTAGTTGATCAAAAAACTAAGAAAATAAGGTTTATTGGAAGCTCAGAAAATGGTATAGTCTTCGGAGTCGGAGTCGGGTAAAACTTCTTTTTGCAAGGAAGATAAAACTACCTCGGAAATACTGGGAGTAATTAAATTTTCATAGTCAATCAATATATGGGACTTTATCCCAAAAACTGTCCGGCAGGTCCGAGTCATGTAATGATTGACTATTTGGCATTTGTGGGAGCTGAATTTGCTTCTCTTGAGTGCATTTTTTGGAACGCTTAATCAGCGAAGGCGCCGCGGCTTGCCTTCCTTGATGCCCGTGACATGTTTCTATCTGCAACAATAGTTGCCATTAAATTTTAGAGAAAAAGGGGTTTTGGGTTTAGGTTACCCGAAGAAACCCAGAAAAGATTATAAATTAAAGGTTATATGCATAGTTCATTGTTTTTTTTTATAGATACAGTCCGGAACTACTCTTAAAATAGATTTATAACGCATTTTAATGCAAAATATCATCGCTCTGGTCTTTTTGGACAGAGCAATCAGAGCCATAGCGATCAGAAAAAGTCACAAAATCATAAATATTGCCGAATTCAAAAGCAATAGAAAGTTGTGATTACTTCTCATAAAAAACATCATCACGATCACTTAATTCACATAACAAAGACATTCACAAGGTTACTATTGAATTTAAATAACGTGCCATAGCAATCATAAAATTCGAGAACCAAATCCAGAGCAATCATAAACTTACCGTCGTAATTTTGGAACGCGGGAACGTGGCACATAGATCAGCTCCTCGGCGGTTAGACCACTTCTGGCGTTGCAACGCGGGAAGATAGAGTGTCTATGTCGCGTAACTAGGGATGAGCGCGATGTTTTACCTCAGCGCAGAGCGATGAGATAAAATGTCCGGTCACGATTTTAAATTAAAATTGTGGTAAAAGTATTGTTAATATAACTAAAAATATTTTATTACTATGAAGATTAAGTATTTGTTATGACATTTAAATAAGTGGTTTGGTATGATACTTCTCATGAAAAAGTTAAAGAATATTTTTTTCATTCAATCGGGAGTTGGGTCAACCCAGAGCGATCAGGATTTTAGGGTTTAAGATTTTTTTTTTATTATTTAAAATAAACTTATTCATAATATTAGCCTTGTATCACGTAGATTGGACATCGAACTGTCTATAAAAAAAATATTTTTAAAACGGTTTACCATTTTAAAATGGGTTTATACTGCCCGACACGAAAAAAAATGCCTCTGGAGATCGACCCCTGTACATTGTACCAGGCAAACATGGCTACATGACTTATTACATGAATTTAAAACATTGGATTAATTATAAATAACCTATCAAAGTTGACGATTACACAAAATACATAATATTTTTATTCAATCCATAGTTGATATAAACAAAAAAATCTAACAATAATGATTATTTACAATGATATGCGAAAGTTTCAAAACTCATTCTGTTTAGGAACGCCTCAATATTTTTTCTTTTTCTTGTTTTTTATGCGAAATAGGCTTGTATTTTGCCTTAACTCGCCAGATGTGAAGCGATGATGTTCCCTAGGATGGAGCACGCTTGCCTAGAAGAAACCGATTCTCTCAAGCTTTAAGCTTGTAAGCATTTGCGCCTAGAACGACTCAAGCCGAGGACGATCGAGGTCTCTCTTTGGAAAGGCGGTTATCACCTCTCTTCTAATTTTTGGTCCTAGGACACGCCGGTTTCCTTTCTATGTTTTCCTTCACAATTTTAAAAGCAGTGCTGATAAAATAAATTAAGTACTTACACAAAGTAAAATGTGTTTGTCTGGTATCGTAACACCGACCACTAAAGAGGCACTGGACCACTATATCGATAGGTAAATTAATGTTAAATAAAATTTGTGATGACACTAATACCAGTCGATTACCTGAGCTCAATATGTACTCATTTCTATCTTAATATAAAGGTTGTAAAACACCTCATAACGAAGCCGAAAGGCACTGGTTTTCCCTGTCATTGCGATCATTTTTTTTTTGTTCTACACCATACCTGGGATTGGGAAACTTCTAGTTACGGAGATATTAGTAGTAGTTTTTTAAATACAAGTTTTTAATGTAAGATTTTTACTTTAAACACCTCCACGACCCCCGTAATATTCTATCCGTCCATCAGCACAATGTTTTGAGTGCGTTACATTGAGTTCTACCACAAAACATGATTTTACACCCCCCAAAAAAAGTCGTTTCCCAGCAATAATTTTTGCGTACAGTTACTTAGTTTCATGTACAGAATGCTTGGTTGACGGTTTCGTGATGAGGTGATTTACACGGTTTATGTACCAAATTTAAGCTCAAGTGATCTACTCGACGCATTAAATGGAGCATGAAGAATTAAAGTGTCGGCGAATCCAAGCAACTTTCAGCTACTGATAGCTAATTTCCTCATACTGAGGTTCTTCTCGAGCGCGAATTTCTTGATCGCACTCCCTCCGGAAGAGCAAATTCACGTAAAATGGCGTATGCGGAGTTGGCTGAAAAAATAAACAAACAGTTATAAATCGAAAACAATGCATCATCTTTGTGGTCCCGGAATTTAAGAACACGGCCACCTCATCTTATGGCGTGGATTTCGTAAAAACTTACGACCCAGCGGTGCAGACTTTCAAGCACATTGTGTCAACGGAGTGGTGGCTGGTAAACCACTAACAATTTAAGCATTCCCAAGGAGGTTCAGTGTCAGGTAGACGGCTGACTATAAAACCTAAGCTAAAACCTTAAGCAACTGGTGAAAATGCATCGCCAGTTCAATGCGTAAACTTGTTCAAGGATCGTTTCGGGCGCGACCAAAATATGAACTACCGCCGCCATCTTATTTTTAGGGTGCCTACCGCAATTTCTCAAAACAATTATAAACTGGTTTTTGTCACATTCACAATGTTTACGAAGAACGCTCCACACACACAATGTAATTGCAACAAAAGATCTTTGTATTCGTACATTTGTAATTCCAGTAAACGTGTTCGTAATTCTCCTGCTAAACGGATTGACTGATTTTGATGTTGTGTTTTCTGTACTTGATCAGCTCTACGGTTCTTAGTTTTAGTTGGACCTGGAAGGTGGCGCTGTTGTTTTTTATAATGTTGCTAGCGAGGTCTTCGGCAGGATGGTGGCTGCCTACCGGGTCCAACATAACCCAACAACAACTATAAAGTACCTAATCAAAAATTGTAAATCCTGTACCACGCAATTAAAGTTATTCGCGAGATAAGTATAATAATATAGGATGGAACCATCGACAAACAAACGCTTATCACGTATTCAGTACTTCATTCTGAACCCCCCCTCCCTGAACATAGAAATTGTTTATGGGTAATATCTGCTGTTCCTTACAAAATTTTCTACAAGGTTAAAATTTATGGAAAAGCAATTTTATTCCGACAACCACCGTCGGGCAGTAGCTCACTGCACACAACACCCGAAACACGAAGGATCCTCCCTTTTCAATGGAGTATGCGGAACTTTGGGGTAAAGCGTGTGCCTCTTTAACCCTCTAGAAAGTAAACAAACAGTGAAAGAACAGTAGTAGGTAAGTAATGTTGTCAATTAAAAACTCACCTCATTCGGCGGGAGCTGGCAAGGGGCGCGGGGTCTCTCTAACCGATCATTTTTTTTCCAGCAACGAGTTTTAATGGCAAAAATCGAAACTAGAAGGATCAGCACCAATGCAGATACCGAGGAAATGATTATAACGTAAATAGTCTGTGTATCTGAAACTACACATAAACTGTTTTATGGTTCATTACACTTGTAATCCCAGAAGGTTCAGGCAGAGGTCTGCTTATAGCTAACTGATACTTCTAACATTTAGTCCTGTCTGACAACTGGGTACAAGTCCAGACTCTGGCCTGCTACTGAGAAATTACTGATGACACACACAACAACACTTTACCCGACCTGGGATCAAATCCATGACATGCTCAGCAACAGTGCTCTGCGACTACTACACCAATGAGACATTAGCTATAGGAACACATGCATGCATGTATCACGTAAGCATGCAACTGCCTTTTTTGCGAGATTTGCAGTTGTGGGCTTTTCACAGAGCATTCACGTGCGATAATTTCCGACGATATAGTGTGCGAAGCCACGGGCAAAAGCTGGTTCTAAATAAGGTTAATACAAACCGTGGTCAGTTGAGTCAGTCCTAAATGTAGGTCCTGAGTTCTTGTCCGTAGCATTTACAATATTTGAGTGTTTGCCAGTTTCCCTTACTTTAGTACTTAGTTTTTTGCCTGATTCATTTGTTGTAGTACTCAGGTTTTTGTCAGTTTTCCTTATCGTAGTACTTAGTATTTGGCTAGTTTCATTTATTGTAGTAATAAGGTCATTGCCAATTTCATTTGTAGTGTTCGAATTGCGTATGGCTTTTGAAGTTTTACAAGTAGCTGAAAAAAAAAAACACCAAATCAATATTTAAAATGTACCTGTCCGAAAGTGTTAAGAGGGCGCCAGCGGTTTCCCTTTTTAAACCCCTACGAAAAAAGAAAGGTTTGATAAGTTTGACGTGTGTATCTGTGTGTCTGTCTGTGGTATCGTAGCTCCTAAACGAATGAACTGATTTTGATAAAATTGGTTAAAAAAGAAACAGATCTGCATTCAAAGCATGAGTTAAGATTTCATGGTTTTCCTTTCATTTAATTTATCATGTTAGTTACACTTTATGATTGACCCTGGATAAATAGCATATAAGTATAGGCTGTTATGTTTTCATATTTTAGCGTTCGATTTCCGAGTGTGGCAAGCGAATTTTAGATAATCTTTGAATATAGATATGTTTCTTTTAAAAATTAAGGAATGTTTCCTTTAGGTAAAATTTGCTATCTCCAGTATGTAGAGTAGTTTCCCTCCAGGTGGCATTGAAAAAATCCAGCCTGTATATGGGAGTATAGTTTTATTTGATCTGAGCATTTTTGAATTAAAAGGGGAAATGTAAGCTGGGCGTGGATGGATGACCGGGGCATTTGAACTACGGCATCGTAGCTCGGAAGACATTTGTTTAAAATAAATTCTGATTCTCATTAGGACACTAACAATCTAAAATAAAATAAATAGACCGCTGTAATATATACTTTTTCAACACACTTGCTCATAAAGTGGCACTATGGTCACCGCGATTAGGCACAGAATGACACCCATAATCAAACTTTGACTTTTTCATTGCTATAATAACTCACTATAGTTATAGTTTTTTTTTTATTTTACTTAAAAAAGTTTTTATTAAAAAAAAGATCGTGTTCAATAGAACAAATAAATTAATGTTCCTATTGCTTGCTCATTTCATGCAACTTCTTATTTAAATAGATAATTTTAACTCGTACGTGTTTAATAAATAAAACTTTCACTCAAATATAACTTTTGTTTTGTCTGTAATAAAAGAAAATTTTAAATCCCCCATTTTGTACGTGACAGAATAAGCGCAAATCCTATGCGCGGAAAATAAAAAAAAACCTCATCCCATTAGTCTGTGGCTGATCGCAATGCGCGCGCATAGGAAAATTTAATTTTTCCCGCCATAGCGAATCATTTTTCACAACTCGTTTTCACTGTTGAAATTATAGTTATTTATTAACTATAATGTCTACAAGTAGGTACTAGTTACGAAGAAAATGATTTATGTTGTACACCACCCGATATAAACCCGATATGTGAAGCCCTTAACGTTATGGAAAGTTTACTATCTGAAAACTCCAAGGAAAAATATCTACGCGGTAATCACCAACATTACACACTAGTACCATAATGTACTATTATAACACATTTGCTCGTAAAGGGTCTCTTATTTCACCAATTTCAGTATCGTAATGTATCTCATTACGCACTAGTGCGGTAATGTAATAAACCGTGCTTTTTACGCACGGTTTATCAAAACGCTCCGTCTAAAACGAACGGTACTTTTTAAAATCTTATCAAAGAGTTTTTATGTCTGAAAAGTGGTCAACATTTTACGAATAAAATTAATTTGGGAGATAAAATATAGTAAATTAAATTACAACCACTTACTTTATTAGTAATACTGGCTGTTTTTGTGCCTTTGCCTTAAAAAAAAGCGCTGATGCGCGCATTTTGTGAACAAGTAAAAATTATTCCGCGCGTATTGTTTTTATTTGAAAATGTCGTCCGAATTTCATTTATTTTCTCGCAAACCTATGTTATAAAACGTCGTATAACATACGTGCGCTTTGATAATTACAGCCTCTGCTTTCTTATAGCCCTCGCCTACGGCTCGAGCTAGCAATATAGCCTCGGTTGTAATTTTCGGCTTACCGCACTTATATCATAATGTACTATTTTCTGACCAAAACAATTTTTCTGGAATCTGACTTTGAAAATCACAGACTTTTACATAACTATTTAAATAGTTGTGTAAACCACCACGGGCAACTTTAAATTACTATTTTGGACATTATTTTGTGCGGGTATAAAGCACTAGCACACGTGGGCAATTGTTGAACTCCACACGGGCAAAGCCACGGGCAGAAGCTAGTATTGTAATATCAATAAAGGTCACCAATAAAGTATTAGAGGAACAGGAAACAATTAGACTTGGGCAGTCAGTTATCAGGCATGAGATACTAGGTACTTACTTGTGCCACTATAAGGCTGATCCCCATTATTCGCCATACCTTTGCGATATATCAGCAAAGTTTTGTTCTTCACGAAGCGTTGTACGGTCTTCACATTCTGCTCAGAAGTCATCGTGTAGTACACACAACACAGCATGGAACCGTTGTGCACCGCAGTCGCATTCAGTGAGATTACTGGTTCTCTGTAGGTAAAAATCCTGTCTCCTACGGAATTTATCCAGGCTACTCCCACGGCCAGGATTTTTGGTACTGAAATTTTTTTTTAGCCTTATTGGCGCTACCTCACCGAGAGCATCCGCTAATAATGTTGCAGTTTGCGAACATGTGAGAGTCAGTGACCATTGCAGTGCGCAACTTGTACTTATAGTCATTTGTTACATTATAAGTGAATTACAAGGAGCGTCTTTTGTAACGTTATACTCAAAATAGAATCCTGTGTTGTTACATTATAGACCAAGCTTGGGTGAGCAAGCGCCCTAAAGTCCCAGCACACAATATCAAATCGGAAACGAATAGTAACCGTATCAACTTGAGCCATTTAGTATTCTTTGTATGAAACTCCCTACTGAAAAGCACACTAAAGGCCTGCGCAGACGACGGAGTTTTCTCCGCGACGGAGAAAAAAGTACGCTCCGCGACTAAAAAGTCCGCCGCGGATTTACCGCGGAGTCAACGCACACGGTGTCATCGTTCATCGTCGTGCATACCGTGTACGTTACTCTCGAGCGCACAACGCGGACTAAAGTCTGCCATGTGCGTTGCTTCGCCTAGCCACACGAGTTCTATTTTTTTCGGGATACCCTTACTTTTGTCCGGTCCGCTCTCTGCATGTCCTCGGTTATTCGGGGGACTTTTTGTACGCGGTACTTTTAATCCCTCTTTTGCGTTACTCGATACAGTTGTAAGCGATCTATTTTAGCGGGCAAAAAAGTCCGCGGACAAAAACCCGATGTCTGCACAGGCTATAATCGGAATCGTAACGTAAACGGTTCGCCTCTGAAGAAGCTCACGAACCGCGATGTGGCGCGTGGTGAACCTGCGGTCCCAGCGCTTACGGCTCGTCACGCGTCGTCCCCGTGCTTACGTCTCTTCGTCCACCCTTGTCTCTCTCACCCCTCCCGCGGCCTGCCTGCAGCATACTATTCTCGCCAGTGCCACACCGCCCAGTGCTATGGCTATAATAGCCATCTCGCGTACTCTCTCACTCAACCGGGACATAATCGTGCGTTACACTTCATTCGTCTATTCCCACACACATTCCGGTCTACCTGCGCAGGCATACCTGCACAGGTGGACCTCTCCGGTAGACCGTAGCGTGTATGGCTGGCTTAAGTCACTCATTTAGTTGAAAACCCGAATGAGTCCTAAGTCGTAAGTTCGTTGAACGAAATGGACGCGAACGCGACTGTCGCTTGTTCTATTCGTGTTATGATGTAGGGTTCCGTACAAAAAAAACTCACCATTTATCTGGCAGCTGAACTTTATACTTTTTGAGTCATCATAAGTCAATGTGCTATCAATTTTATACTGATCTGAAATAAATAACATTCAGTTTTAGTCTTAGTATTGAAGTCGAACATTGAGAGGAGATACTGACCTGCAACGTAACATTCTACACAGAAGATACAATTGACAAAACCAAAAGATACAATTTTACACACGGAAGGTTTCCGCTTCCGTACCAACGTACAATATTAAACACAAAAACGCTGATAAAAACACGTTTATTAAATGGTAAAACCCCCTTAACTTAAATTTTTGTAATAGTGTCCATTGCTATACACACTCTGTGAAAATTACAAGATTATAATTATCTAGTCCAGTTCAAAAGGTACAGCTTTGTGGCAGACGGACGGACAGACAGCGGAGCTTTAGTAATAGGGCAACCTTACCGTTGGCAACCTTCGGTACGGAACCATAAAAACAAAAATGTAAAATAAACTGCAGTAATACTTACAGAAACCATCATCAACCAAGCTGATCAGCTTCCTATCAGATCCTGAACAGTGCATAGTAAAGTTCAGGACGTGTTTATATTCGTTTGAAGCATTAAGTACTTTAAACGAGCTATAAATGTCAGTGTTGTTGTCAAACTTCTCCAATTCGACCGTAAACATAGTTGTGAGGGTAGTTAACGGTTGTAAGTGACTGATGACGTACTCGAAATCTGAAATGGTAATTAAATAGGTAATATGTACCATAAAGAGTGTTAAAAAACGGGATTAAATATAATGAGCACCAAAAAACACTTTGAGATCCTAAGCTACGTTACCAAAAAAAAAATACTAAACACCAAAAAAATTTTATTCAAAGACCAAATATAGTAAATGATCACCAAATATAGTAAATTATCACCAAATTTTGTGGCAAGAAGAACTTAGGAAGCAAGTGCGAGCAAAGCGAGCTCGGGATATTGGGCACCCCGACTCACCCCGTTAGGTTACTTTAAACCCTGCAGAGAGAAATAGGAGCCCCGCGTAACGGGGCTCCGTCGACTACGCCTTAGTTCGGAGCTGTGATTTTCAGGTTTTTAATTCTGGTGATCATTTACTATTTCTGGTGATCATTTACTATTTTAGGCAGTATAAAAATGTTTTTTAAGGTTATATTTACTTTATCTGGTGTTATGTTAGACATAAGCCTTAAAAAACCTCTCAAAAGGAAAACAAAATGTTTTTTTTTAAAGTTGCCCCACACGTAAGGAATTTCTCCTGTATCGTGGGCGCGTTTACAAACATTTAAACTCACATACACAAACAGCCAGACCCGGAACAACTATCTTACAAATATTTGTTCCGTGCGGGGATCGAACCCGCGCACTTAGCGCAGCAGTCGATCGCTCAACCACTGCGCCAACCGTGCCGTCAAAACAAGTACACATGTAAAGTACGAGTAGTAAGTAAGTGTCAAGTATTACACGTAAAACATGTAGAATATTTTTAATCCAAGCATCGTTGCGTCGGGGGACCGCTCTGTATGTACATAAAGTAGTAGTAAAATAGAATTTTTTTTTATTGAAAAAAAAAAATAGTTTTTCCGTTTTTAGAGGTTTATTTTGTGTTCTTGTTTTTTTTTATTTAATTGACTTTTCATGTTTTTTAAACTTATATTAATGCCATCGACTCTATCTAAGAAAGCTCTTTTATTAGTATTCATGACGGATCAGTTTTAGCAGAATTGGAAACACTGAAAAACAGTACTTCGATACTTAAGTGTAGAACTCCAATATTTAGAAATGTTTACATTTAGAATAGCCTGTATATCTATTGTGTCCCTAACCGCTCAGTTTGTATTAGTTGCTTATCAAAACGTATCGTATAAAGCACACAAGGTATGTCGTACACCACTGAGGAGTTTTTATGGCGGCCGGCGCGTCACGTTAAGGTTACCCTATAGGTACTTTTGTAATATCATTGACAAGTGACAGGATCTAAATTTTTCAGGATATCTGCTGGCGTTACATGACGTCTTAAAACATTATTGTTCCATTCTTATTCCAGAGTGAAAAAGAGACGGAGCTATACAGGTCGTCTAGTTCCATCTCTTTCCCACTCTGGAATAGGAATGGAACAATAATGTTTTAAGCGTCATAGTAACCCCCCAGGAGTTGGAAGATTTTGTTTGAAGTGTGGTTTGCTTTACTTCTACCATTTTATTTCAAAAATAGGGGCTGCACATATTATTATTTTTGTACGGATGGGAAATATCGAATGACTCCTCCCGCTCGGAGAGGAAGGGACTGTCAGACTTGTACTGACTAAAACCCATCCATGTTCCTTCTTAGCCCTTTGTGTTCCAGGGCCACGGTATCTCTTTCGAACAGTCCCGCAGTCCTGGCAGGCATCGGCCCTCTCGGACCCCTCCCGATTTGCTGACATCTCCTTGAGGCGCGCGTGGAACACGAACGCGCCGTCGACACGGCCTGTCGTCATAAGACGGACGGACGGTCAGCTGGCCCATTACTCACCGTCCACAGGCCCGGGTACACATAAAGCCTAGATTAATCAATAGCTGGCATCAACACAAGTTTTGGGTGAGTCAATATGCGTGGCTGCAACTTTGAACAAAAATCTAAATGGTGGAATCGAATCGATTAGACGTGGACGTTGTTTATATCCCTTCATCAAAGAGAAGAAGTGATGATTTACAAACGCCTTAGCAGATTTTTTTGAAACATTGCTAAGAACACTCCCGATTAAGTCACCTTTTAAACAAAAAAAGTAATCCAATTCGGTTCATCCGTTCAGGAGCTATGATGCCACAGACCAGACACACATATACACAGACACACGCTTCGACCTCTCTTTATTAGTCGGGTTAACAAAAAAAATGCAACGAATTGAGTATTTTCTTTTGAGCTTTTCTATTTTAGAATTCTGTTAACAATACATGTCAGTCATGCCATTGTTAGTCATTGTATAATTAATAACATGGAACTTAAGGAAAAACAGAGAGAAATTTGGGTGTACTGTAAGCATCTGCGTACCCCTTCAGAGCATACAGTCGTGATGTATTATATATGTGTAGTGTAGAAGACACATAAGCTATATTTAAAACTGACATAGTCACTAACACTATTAATAACACTTAAACGCCATGATCACGGATAAACTGTTTATCCGTGATCATGGCGTTTGCAACAGCGCCGAAATATCGGGAACTCGAAACAAATAATACACATGGTAAATATCCCGTTGCAAGTGTTGTTAATAGTATTATATTTAAAACGTTCCTATGGAATAATTTGTGACGATAACGGCGCAAAGCCACGGGCAAAAGTTAGTTTAAAATACTTACTCTCTCCAACGTAGACTTGATTCCATTCTTGGTACGCCACCATTTGTCCGGGGTAATGCGACATATGTAAATCAGAGGTACATTTAAGGATCTTTACCTGCGTCACAACCATTTGAGATCCTGCAAATAAAATTTTAGGCGGTTGTACACTCTCGGCCAAGAGCTTTCTCTAAGTCTCGCCCGAAACGTGAACAAACCGACTTGGGACAGTAGAGAGCAAGCGAGGAACACCGAAGCTAGACGAGCGCTACTTATATAAGATATAAAAGGACCATTCACGAAGCTATCAACCAAGCGTTCAGATCAAACTAAGTAACTTTACGCAAAAGATATTGCTGGGAAACGACTTTTTTTTGGGGTTCAAAATCACGTTTTACGGTAGGACACAATGTAACGCACTCAAAACACGGTGCTGATTGTTGCATTGAATGGTACGGGGGTCGTGAAGGTATTTAAAGTAAAATTATAACATTAAAAACTGTGAACTTTGTCCCCTAATATTTCCGTAACTAGAAGATTCCCAGGGTATGGTCTACAACAAACAAAATGATCACAATAACGGGAGAATAAGACAAGTAAGTTTCTGCTTCGATAAAGGTAGTTTACACCCTGTATACACTTGCACTTGCTCTCCCTCGGAGTATCTTGGCGAGAGTATACAGCCACCATTACAGATAAATATTGTTACACAGCGACTTCAAACTCTTGTACAAGAAGAGATCAGTCTGGACAAACCACGTTGCTTCGAACAGGGGGGGTACTATTACTATGACGCTTAAAACATTATTGTTCCATTTCTATTCCAGAGTGGGAAAGAGATGGAGCTAGACGACCTGTATAGCTCCGTCTCTTTTTCACTCTGGAATGAGAATGGAACAATAATGTTTTTAGCGTCATGGTACGCCACCTGATCTGTTTCTCTTGTTTATGCGATCTGAAGAATGCTTGATTAGGCCCTGCGCAGACGACAGACTATCCGTGACGCACTTTTTAGTCTGTGAAAATAGAACCTATGCAATTATATGCAGTAACGCACACGACGCGCAAAAAGTCCGGCGCACAAAAAATCCGTGTAATTCGGGCAGACCGCACCGCGCCGCGGCGCGCCGCTCCGCACAAAAAGTGTGTGAAAAAAATTGAACGTTTGCTTCAACCCGCGCTAACGCAGACGGCGCACACTTTAGTCGGCAATCTGCATTTGCTAGGGGTGGACGTAACGCACGCGATCTATTATCATGGCGCCAGAGGTCGATGTAACTATGTTAATTCAAGAAATACAAAACAGACCAGCAATTTATGATACTTCTAAGGCAGAATATCATGATAGACATTTAAAAAGAAAAATAAGTAGCAACTCATCAAATGTAGTAACAGACATTGTATAAAATTTGAAAAAAAAAACCGGATGTTGTTTTAGAATTGATTAGTATGGAACTGTCCCTTCAGTAATCTTTCCGAAAGTATAGGATGTACCCAAAATTCTCTATTTCTTCTTCTTTTTCTGTACTTCATGTACAAAATAATACTTCGCGATCTCTGCACAATTTCCACAGCGTCTACGTCCCTACAGCTCTGCCGACAGAATGATCGAAGATGTGCGTCGTGTGCGTTGAGTCTGTGAAAAATCCGCGACCGACTTTTTGCGCGCCATGCAGACTTTTTGTGCGCCGCAGACTCGATCGCACAAAAAGTGTGCCGTCTGCGCTGCACCTTAGGGACAACTGGGCGTTCGTCTTCTTCTTGTCGTATCGATGATACTTCTTTGTTATATGGTTTGGGCCCAGTAGGTAGCCACATTTACTGCAGCGTCATAGGCGTTATTTAGGTCGTCGCGTTAAAATCAAATAAATAATAATTATATAATTGTATTGTATTATATTTATTTATTTATTTATTTATTAAAGGTCTACCAACAATTGTTCACACTGGATACAGCGACATAATACATTCTTAAAATTAAATTACAGTGCAACAATTACTTATAGGTAAACACCACATGCACAGAACAGTAAATTCGGAAGATAAGCTAACTTAGTCTTAGTAAGTACTAAGCGCCAATATTCAATAAAATTAAATTAAACTTGAAATAGTAAAATAACAGAATAATGACAAAATTGATTGAAAATGAAATTAAATAAAAATAAAATTTATGAAAATGAACACATTATGTAGTAAAAGCTAAATTAAAATTAGATTACAGTAAATTGATAAAATTGATGCTTTAGAGAGATCGACATAAAATTAAACATCATTAAATAAAATTGATGCTATAAGATCGACATAAAGTTAAAATCCAATGATTAAAATTGAAAACTTGGTAAATTTACTTAAAATTAAAATTCATTGAATAAAATTGATAGTTAAACATATAAATAACAAACAAAAATAAAAAGAGACATATACGCATATTTAAAATTATAGAATTATAATTATAAAATCAAGAACAATGGTAAAATTGACACAATGGAATATTAATAATAATTGACTGTGATTAGGGGTTGCTTGGTAAACGTGTAAGGATGGCTTTAAGTTTAGCAAGAGAGTCAAAGTGGAGATCAATAACATCACTGTAGCCATTAACTGCCTTACACATTCTTGCAACAGGCGAATTGGATCCCAAAACCGTTCTTCTAAATGGCGTACAAAGAGGTGTGATTGCACTACGCGGGATTCTAGAGGGTGCACGAAAACTGAAAAGGGAAAGTAAACTAGGACAATCTATTCTATGTTTAAAAATTTTGTAAGCAAACATTGCATCCACAAAGTGTCTACGTCTGTCTAGTGAGATCATGTTAAAATGCTTCAGTCTTTTACTATAGGAACGTACTTTTTTGGCAATTCCATTGGAAAATGCGAGATGCCATGCGAAGCGTTTCTGGACTCGTTCAAGTCGCAGTGAATGTGTGGCGTAGTGAGGGCGCCAAACCACACTGTTATATTCTAGGATGCTACGAATGAGACTATTATACAGCAGTATTTTGGTTCTATTGTGACGAAAGGTTTTACAATTTCTTAAGACGAACCCTAACATTTTCGAAGCTCTTTTTATAATACTATCGAGGTGTGGTGTGAAAGTTAACTTCTTGTCAAACAGTACACCGAGGTCCTTTATTGTTTCGACTTCCTTAATTTCGACTCCGGATATGTGGTAACTACCGCGTATTGGGATGTTCCTTCTAGTGAATTTAACATGGTAACATTTTTTGGGATTCAGTTCCATTTTGTTACTGTTGCACCATTGAACTAGACGATTGAGGTCACCCTGAAGTTGTAAAGGATCATCTTCAGACTTAATAATTCTCAAAAACTTTAAGTCATCAGCGTACATAAAAAAATCAGAAAACAGAAAACAACGTGGAATATCGTTTATAAAATAAATAAATAAAATTGGCCCTAAATGCGAGCCCTGAGGAACACCAGAAGACACGCATTGCAGAGCTGACTGATAACCGTTAACGACAACAAAGAAAGATCTGTCCGTTAAATACGAACCTAGCCAATCCAAAAAGGATCCAGAAATGCCGTAGGCGCGCAACTTGGTCATTAAAATTTTGTGAGATACTTTGTCAAACGCTTTGCTGAAATCAGTATAGATTACGTCAGCTTGATGGCCTGCATCAATAGCCTTAATAAGGAGTTCTGTAAAAGGGACTAGGTTTGTACTAGTAGAACGGTTCCTAACAAATCCGTGCTGATGGTCGCTTAGAAATATCTTCAAATGATCCTGAATATAGGGGCATATCAGTGACTCGAAAACTTTGGCAAACGAGGATAATACGGAGATAGGCCTGTAATTGGTAACAACGCCTTTGTCATCCGATTTGTGAACCGGCACCACTTTTGCGATTTTCCACTTTGAAGGAAATATACCAGTCGTCAATGATTTGTTATAAATCAACACAAGCGGGTAAACCAATTGAGATGAACATGCAATAATGAATACTGGAGGTATTCCATCTGGCCCAGCCCCTTTTTTCGGATCCAAGCTATTCAGTTTTTTGTGGAGAGATTCACAAGAAATAACGGGGGCAGTTAGACCCAAACTATTATTTTCTAAAAATTGCATGAATTCGGAATTATAATCAGCACCACTACTATCATCCGGGCTGTAAACTGACGAGAAATAGCCTGCAAAAAGGTCACATACTTTTGACCCGTCCGAAGTAGTGGTAGTTCCATCTGTCATGGTTAAGGGGAAAGCACTTGAACCTCCTCGTTTAGCTTTTAGATAAGTCCAGAGTAGCTTAGGGTTAGATGCCAATTCGTCTTCTAGGTGTTTTGCGTAATCCTTGTAACAAGTAGATGCGAGATTTTCACAACGTTTACTAATTAGTTTGAGCTCTATTGCATCCATTGGGTTCTTATACTTCTTAAAACGTATTCGAATCTTATTTTTTTCATTCAACATTTTAATCAGTTTACGACTAAACCATGACGGGTATTTTCGACTTTTTGGTTTACGTAATGGCAAAAGTTGTTGTATCGCAGCGCCAAGAGTATCGTAGAATACCTCCAGCATCTCATTAACATCACTCTGATCACCGAATAATGCATTCCAGTCCAATTCTTTTAAGAAATTACGAATAGCATGATAATCCGCCCTATGGAAGTCAGGAGTTGTTTTTTCTATGTTGTAGGGGAGACTTGCTACCCTGTCAAATGAAATAACAATGTCTAGAGGGGGATGTTGTTGATCCACGTTACTTAAAGGATACATGCATTCATTTACAGAACATAGTGGTATTGTTGAGAGCACAAGATCCAATACACGACCAGCGGCATTCGTAATTAAGTTACATTGTTTCAACATGTTAACAGAAGTAAAATCTATCAAAAGTTCATTAATATTGTTTCGTCCAACGCTATTTCCGGAGTCACCCACGCATTTCCAATCGATGCCACTTAAGTTAAAATCACCCACGAGACAAACGTCACAGTCAGTTATTTTTTCAAAGACTGCATTACAAGAATCCACAAAATGCTCCAAAGTGCAGCGACGCACTGGCGGGGGTAAGTATACTGCGCAGAGAGCTATTCGACTGACTGTTCGTGTCCATGGTAGTTCTACAGAGACCCAGAGATCTTCGGAATTACTTTCCCAGTCTTTTACGCGTTTGGACTTGATGTTCTTCTTAATAGCTATCAGAACTCCTCCACCCTCTTTTTTCCCGCAAGCTAGACTACTTTCTCTGTCCCTTCTATAGACTACGTACCTGTCGTCGAACAGTTCGTTGCTCAGAACAGAACTATTAAGCCAAGTCTCTGACAATATAATTACATCAAAGTCGTTACAACATAGATTCCTATAAAAAACATGGGTCTTAGTTCGTAAGCCACGACTATTTTGGTAATATATTTTTAAACTTTTGAATTTTGTTTTCTAATTATTCTTTAAAGCATGCATAAAATAAATGAGAAAAAAATTATACTGTATAAATATTACAAAATCTTATTTAGAGTTTCCAAATTCTTAATCAAAATTTGTCCTTCACCATCAGCTTTTCTCATAAAAATCCTACCGTTTCTCACCCAGACATACTTATACCCCTTTTCTTTTGCCTTCAGCCTTGCGGCAGCATGAAGAGATTTATTAGATGACGATAAATGTTCCACAATATAAATCGGAGTTTTGTTACCCGCAAGTCCAAAGTCTGAACTGTTAAGCCTGTTGGTATTATTGGATTTGTTATAATCTTTGACGGCAGCAAGTAGCTGATCCCGTATTCTTGGCGAGGCGAGCTGAACTACAACAGACCGAGGACGAGAACTATCGGTTTGGAGCTTTGCTGTACGGGTACAGTGTAGAACATCGCTATCCTTCAGTTCACATTTGACTACCGATCCCAGCTGCTTAATAACAGTGTATAGGTTTTCTTGTTTATGTTCAGGAAAACACTGTATCTCAAGGTTGCTGGACCGCGCTTGCTGCTCCAGGTAATTAAGACGCTGACACAGATCTGAGTTAGAGCTTTTCAATTGGATATTCTCTTCTTTCAATTCCCTCACAGTATTCTTTAAGGCAACATGCTCAGATTGGAAGTCCTCAAATTGCTTGGTATGGTAATTTAGTGATACGCTTAGTTCTCTCACTTCTTTCCCAATTGGTTCCAACTCCTTGTTGATAATACTAACAATTGAGTTATTTAATTGTTGTAACATAGCAGCAAGCTCTCTTTTGATAACGTCTTGCACTATTTCTCGCACATCATCGCTGGTCACTAAATTATTCTCGGGGGGGGAATTCAGGGCAGGTCTTTTATTACCCCTAGTGGAGGACACATTGCGAGTAGGCGTGCAATCTTTGTTCGATGGGTTAGGACCCAGATTAGTGCAACTCGAGCACATCCATTTACAATATTCATCAGAGACGGTAGAAATGTTGGGTAAAGATATACAAACAAAATGATAATTCAAGTTACATCTTATGCAAGTTATAGACTGTTCGTTATCTTTTTTGTTCACACTGGTGCAACATCCCCATGATGATAACGTAGCCATGACGATAAATTCACCACTCGAAGAGCAACAACGTAAAGTATGTTTGTTTACTTTTTGCACGTCGAAATATTAAAATAGTTCAATCCAACCTTTAGCTGCGCTGGAGCGTGCGAGCATAAACTCGCGAGAAGAAGGTCGTAAGTACGCCGTATATGGCGTCGCTTACGCGTATTTTGTAAACACTTTGCGTAAACACTTAATGTCGGTAATTCGTTATTGATCATTAACAAATATTGATCATTATTCAGCGATCACCCAATGTATCAACTAAATCACTGCACTTTTCGATACTAGTAACTTATTGGCACGATATTGTCGATAATTCAGATTCAGGTACACGTTTTAAACACACATAATGAATAATTTTATGAAGAGCACTTTTACTTAGATGTTTACTGTGCGGTACTTTTAAATAGATGAAAAATAGATATATTTTATATAATTGTAGAATTATAGATAAAAGAGCAGAAGTGGCCGAGTGGTTAGCAGTATTAAATATTAGTTGCACCTTATAATCTATATATTATATGGGAATAGACAACCTCACTTAAAAAAAAAGAGTTATATACATTGTAGGTACATGAAATAAAACTAGCTTAATAACGTACCTGTTTGTTGTATATCTGCATCAGAATTATATACTAAAACTACAAATAGAAATACAATACTGGACATCATGGAATCTGTGAAACAACAAGTAAATGAAGTCACTTCAAACATACTAATTATTATTTCGAGTTATGTACTTAGACACAGTGATAGTTACTCATCTCATGTTATTTTATTGTTAATAATAAATTAATGTTTCAATTACCAGCTCCTAATTTGTTGACAATTATTATATTATTTTACCTATGTTTGCATGTAAGTTTGTTTACTGTACCTAATCTAAATGTATTTCTGACCTTTTCTTTTAATTTTAACGTTTGTTTTATGCTGAATATTTTTAAACACAATGCAAATTATTACTGTATAAATAAATTGAATACCGTTCTTGTAGGCAAAAAGCATTGAGGAAAATTAGTCGTAAATTACAAACATTTTTAACACAGTTGAAAACATTATTTACATGGAACGGCTGCCTATCTCTGACCTCCACAACCTAGTTGCTGGGTAATACGATCCATATTAGCCGATATTGGTAAATTGGTTGTCAGACTAACATTCTTCTGACTACTCTTTTGGACTATTAAACCTCTAAAAAAGACAACCGGGATCAACGAGCCACGGAGTGAGCTCGGTATGTTATAGTGGATAATCAACCATCGACAGACCCACCACAGCAAAAGTTATATAATGTCGAATATAGACCTTTGGGGCTTTGGGCTGATATTATTTAGACGACGCAAGAGCGCCTACCAAATTGTATTATCATCTATCAATCATCTAAAATACTGCTTTTCAGCTACACGCTGCCGAATAGCAGTATTTTACTTGGAGCGACTGCCGAACTGACCTCCACAACCCAGATAGTACTGTGGTATACGATGTCCCTTGGTAAGGCTGGTTGTCAGACTTTCGGGTCACTGACTAGCTGTAACGACTGTATCTGTTAATGCCAGCCAGCAGAGGCACGGAGGGAACTTGGTGTGTAGTGAATCGCCACCCATTCACAAAGCAACCTCGGCAAGGATACCTAACGTTAAAAATACATCCATCGGGCTGCTATTACTTAGCCACAAACCAAAAGTAACCGCGAACCGGAAGGCGATGCGTTGGAAGGCCTCCCACTTGGTGGACCGATGACCTGGTGAAGTTTACGGGGATCCGCTGGATGCGAGTCGCACGGGACCGGGCAATGTGGCGACACTTGGGGGAGACCCATGTCCAACAGTGGACGTCTTTGATGATGAAGTCAAGAGTGCCAAACAAATTGTATAATATTTTGTCTTCAATTAACGAGCATTATCGAATAGGACTCTAAAAGCCCTGATATTATAATTGTGAAATAGATTTTGATTGCTTGTCACTACTCCACGCCTCGGAGAGCAGCGGTGGCCCAGTGGTGGCAGCCCCGACTTACGAGCAGTAAGCCGTGGGTTCGAACCCAAGCAGGCGCATTACTTTGTGTAATTTATTTCATCATCGCTGCTCTCAAAAACGGTGAAGGAAAACATCGTGAGGAAACCGGCATGTCCTAGAATAAAAAATTCGAAGACATGTGACATCTACCAACCCGCACTGGGCCCGCGTGGTGGATTACAGCCCACTCCCTCTCATAGGAGAGGAGGCCTTTGTCCCAGCAGTGGGAACATTATAGGCTAATGATGATGATGACTCCACGCCTTAACGGCTGAGCGTATTACGATGAAATTTGGCACACAGGTAGATTATGACGTGGGTTAGCTCATAGGATACGTTTTATTACGACAGTATTATCGCCTAGTATAATATTCGTAATTCATGCGAGTGAAGCCGCGGGCATTCGCAACAAGCGAATTTCATAATTACGTGAGTGTTCTAAGTTCTGATAAACATAATGTTTGCACAACTGTTGTGGTGGCGGTGAGCTGAGCAGGATAAACTCACATGTTGTGACGTCTACACTATCCACTAATAGGGCCGCCAGCACGGTGACGCGAGTTTATATTAAATTAGCTTTTGCCGGTCTAGTGGATGTCGACAGTTCTCAGGAGCAAATATATAGGGTGACTGGTAATAAGTGAACAACACTTAAACACGTGATTGTACTCATGATAATAAACAACTTTCCCAAAGAAATATTATTGATTTATACTCATTCGATTTTTTTACAATAACACAACAGCCATATGAAATTCGGGGGTTCGAGCAATGCGGGTGCTCTGCCTACCCACTGTGGCACGGAACGATAGTAATGAAACAACGGCGTAACACGGCTAACAGCGGATAGGTTACAGGCGCACGCGTGCGCGAATTTCATACGGCTGTTGTGTTATTGTGATAAAAGTGAATGAGAGAAAAACTAAAATTTTCTTAGGGAAAGTTTTTTGTTATCATGAGTACAATCACGTTTTTAAGCATCGGTCAGTAATTACCAGTCACCCTATCCTATATAATCTTATAACCTAACCTAGGTCAATGATCTACACGCGTGCAAGATTTCTTTGAGATTCGTTTAGCTGTTAGGGCTGTTCTTAACCTCACGTTTTTTAACAGTTTTTCTTTTTTTTTCTGCAGTTGCTGTCGCAAGACACATGTCGTCTACAGCATGTAGCTCTGGCATAACGGTAGGATCCACCAGAGACGTAACTGTTGTGTGTATTTATAAAAACGAGGAAAATTATTTTTGTTCCATACATATTGTCGTGCTACATTAGCCACATACGGGGCCCTTACTGACGCGAAAACGCTTAGCATATACTCAGTAAATCATTCTGAGACTGACTGATCGACGCAAAACCCCCCCTCCCGCTACACCTCGTATAACATGAAACCACACATTTTTGGGGTCTATTTCGTTCAGCTTAGGTTGTCTAGGAGATATCGTTATCAGCAATAAGACCGCCATTGTAACCATAGATTAAGAGCAACCATGTAATAGTACATTATGATATAAGTGCGGTAAGTTGAAAATGACAGCCGAGGCGATATTGCTAGCCCGAGCCGTAGGCGAGGGCTAACAAGTAAGCAGAGGCTGTAATTATCAAAGCGCACGTATGTCATACGACGTTTTATAACATATTTGCGAGGAAATAAATAAAATTTGGACAACATTTTCAAATAAAAACAAAACAGCGAAAAGGAAAAGCGCGCGGAATAATTTTTACTTGTTCACAAATTATGAAATTAGCGATGCGCGCGCATTAGTACTTTTTTTTTTAAGGCAAGGGCACAGAAACAGCCAGTATTACTAATAAAGTAAATTAATATTTTTGTGTTTTGTTACAGATAAATGGTTGTAATTTATGGTCAAAATTGATTAAATTAAAGAATTAAATGTTTATTTATTATATTTTATCTCCCAAGTTAATTTTATTCGTAAAATGTTGACCACTTTTCTGACATAAAAACTCTTTGCTAAGATTTAAAAAAGTACCGTTCGTTTTAGACGGAGCATTATGATAAGCTGTGCGTTTTACTTTACATTACCGCACTAGTGCGTAATGAGATACATTACGATACTGAACTTGGTGCAATAAGAGACCCTTTACGAGCAAATGTGTTATAATAGTACATTATGATATAATTGCGGTAAGTTGAAAATTACAGCCGAGGCGATATTACAAGAAAGCAGAGGCTGTAATATCAAAGCGCACGTATGTCATACGAGGTTTTATATCATATTTGCGAGGAAATAAATAAAACTCGGACGACATTTTTAAGTAAAAACAATACAGCGAAAAGAAAAAGCGCGCGGAATAAGTTTAACTTGTTCACAAATTACCGATGCGCGCGCACCAGCGCTTTTTTTTTAAGGCAATGGCACAAAAACAGCCAGTATTACTAATAAAGTAAATTAATATTTTTGTAATTTTGTACAGATAAATTGTTGTAATTTATGGTCAAAATTAATTAAATTAAATAATTAAATGTTTAATTATCATATTTTATCTCCTAAAGTTAATTTTACTCATAAAATGTTGACCACTTTTCTGAAATAATTACTCTTTGCCACGATTTAAAAAAGTACCGTTCGTTTTAGACGGAGCATTTTGATAAACCGTGCGTAACCGTAATTAAAAACACACTAGTGCGTTTTACATTACAATAACGCACAAGTACGTAATGAGATACAATATGATATTGAAATTGGTGAAATAAGAGACCCTTTACGAGCAAATGTGTTATAAAAGAGCTGTGTGATCATTTAGGTCTAAAATATCATGTGTGGCGCTACCTCTTACACTCATTCTGGTACCGCAGCGTCCGCAGCCATATAACCAAAATCTTTCCAATGACATCATAATACCAATACTTGCTCGTTTCATCAGTACGGTCTATCCTCCTTCCTTTTGGAAACCTTCTGTTTAGCAACAAACAACAAGAACTATAAGAGTCTGTTCTCACGCCAGGTTAGGTTGGTTCGCCCTAGAGATGTGCGAGGCAGCCAGGCAGTGCGAGGATGCCAGGCGGTGCGAGGATGCGTAGCGAAGCTGTGCGACGGTACGGATGCGTACTAGAGTCCTTTCAGCTTTATGTAGTTCTCTACACCGCTTAGCACACATTCCTCACTCGAGTCCCTCGCACATATTTATCGATCGCGTCTCTCTTTGCTTTGTAGACTAGCACCGCTAGCCCTTTTTAATAGCTAGCCAAGTAAATCCTATTTTGGGATTTTTTTTCTGCGCGAACCTCGTGAAAACACCGCCTAACAGCCTACCTACTTATAATAAAAGCTTAATAAATATCTTCACAACTAGAACTTAATAGGTACCCATTGCTAAATTATAGCTTTATTGATTGATGAGTCACTGTAATTACACATATAATTTAAACGCGGTATTAGAAGGAAATTTACAAAAATAATAATAACTATACCTACAAATTGTGTTACTGAATTATATTTCCCTTTGTGTACCTACTTCATTTTTAAATGCCACTGTGGTTGACGGAGTGTGTGCAAGTGTTCATTAAATGATTTTGTATAAACAACAATACAGTTATTTAAAGTGCCGTTAAACTACAATTATCATCGTAAGAATGAAGTCCATCACTTTTCGCATTGGATACTTGCTGATCGTTTTGGTGGTCGATGTTTCTAGTATTGATTATCCCTTTCTGAGTGAGTTTATTTTATATAATAATATATTTACACTTATATCTTCAAGCCGTTTGGGGTACAAACGCTAGGGTCGTGTAGTCCTAGTGCTCAAAGTTTCGAAACGCCTAGTTGACGCTTCCCGTGACCCAAGGCCTGGCTTTTACTTTAACCAGAGGCTAAGTATTGCCATAAAACGTGGCAATGCTGCCAGACTCTTGGGCACATTTCTTAAGTACATGCTGACAGCGTTGAGGAGGAGTTTTTTACGCCCTTTTATAGTATTTTGTTATTTAATTTATTAGTTTGTTAATCGTAGTAATATTTACACTTATTATAAAAACTAAAGTAATTTTGTGTATCTGTATTTTACCACGGTATTGCTTTTATATGTATGTATGTTGTATATACAACATACATACACGTTATATGTATTTAACCATGATTAGACTATTTTTCTTCCAGTAGTATAGTCCAGTACAGTCGTATGAAAACCACTATAGGTGGCCCCTAATTCTATTGAACTCCATACTTCGCTGGCCCGACGTAACAGTGAAAATGTTAAAGTGTAACGAACGCTCGACTGTACGAGACTGTTCCCGTGGGATAAGTCTCGACCTAGACGCGGACGAATCTGCGAACCAAAGCTTGTCATCATCATCTATTTAGCTCTTTTTTCTAACTGTAGGTATTGAGATTGGGTCCCATTCTATTACTAGTGATAACAGCCGCGCAGGCTCCACTTCAGGTTAAGGTGCACTTGCCTAGGTCCGCCCGTGGATGGGTTGACCACCCATTACGTACGAAGTTTCCTCCGAGCCTCGGAAAGCACGAGTTAAGTCATTGGTCCCGGTACTCATTAGATCTTTGCTAGTCGTTACAGATAGTAATTGGCCTTAATATCTGATACTAGTCTACCAAGGGGTATCGTATTACCCAGTACTAGCTGGGTTAAGCAGGTCAGATAGGCAATCGCTCCATTTAAAATACTGGTATTTATAGTATCTGCCTACTACAGACACTTTATACTCACACTTATCATCCATATTCATACTTTTATTGGTTTTCCATTAGCATATTACGATTTGTTTCATTTTTATAAATATTTTCTTAGTTTTCTTTGTTGTGACATTGTTTACATCGAACTTGTCAGCTGTCATTTACTTTTATTTTTAATTGTAACCAACCAAACTCTCTATGAAGGTTTCATTTAGATTATATATTACTAAAAATTATTATCATCAATTCGTCAGTTCAAATTGTTGTATTTTATAGTTAATTGCGAATATTTGCTGTGTAAAGATATTCTGAGTTATATTTCTAAAAATATTATGTGCAGGGTTTTTGACCATTGTTACTGGCTGTTTTTAATACTGGCAGGTTGCGTCTTACTAGAGCGCAGCAGTTTTGAATCTAAAAAAATGATTGGAAGAAAAGAAACGGAAGATCAGGGTATAAAAGGGATTTCTGACAGATGCCCTGGTTCTAGTCTGGAGTTAAGAGTCGGTTCAGTCTGGACACGAGAAATCAGTATAGTCTAAAATCAAGAAAACAGCTAAGTCTAGTTTGGAGTCAAGATCTGTCATATCTTGAGTTTTGAGCACAGCCTGGTGGAGTCAAAGAGCGGCCTTCGTTTAGTGCTGCCGTGGCTGTTGCTAACTGTCTGCTGGAAGCTGCTTTGCGAACTGACGAGCCTGGCACTGGGGCTCATTACCTGTCTGCTGGAAGCTGCTCTTCGAGCTGACGAGCCTGGCATTGGGCGGTACGTGTCTGCTGGTGGGTCCTACCAAATCGCCCTGCATCAAGTTCGTCGTGGTCAAGCTCATCTTAATCAAGCCAGCTTTCTACGACTGCAAGTTTGTCTTCAGTTACTATCACGCTCAGAGATTTGCGGAGATATTTAAAACGTTCCCGGTTAACCTGCCCTTCACTTTTGTACTAATTTATTGTATTTTTCATTTCATCATTTATTAAATTCATTTTCCCCTAATTACTTTTTTAATGTATAAATCTGTTTACTCCTTTCATCAAGGAATAAGCAAGTTTGTTACATTTTGGCGCCTAACGCAAAATCAAGTCTTGATCTTAAACATATTCTCTAAATTCTAAAACAACTTCCACAAGAGATTATATTTGGAAACTATTTTCATAATATTTTCATCATATTACATCACTTAATCTACTTATACTCTTAAACACTTAAATCATATATTTATCTATATCATCTATAAATCTCATCAAAATAGGTTTAGTGTCGTGGGCTCGAACTATTATCTGCGCTGATTCAGCGCAAAAGTATAGACTACTACACATGACAGTCCTTCAACGCTCTTGAATATTTCAAGTAGGCTATTTTTGAATTCTTCTTAATAATAACTCAGACTCTCTTGACCTTCTCTCCCTTTTAATTTTATACACTTTATTTTTAACTTTTTATCTTATACTTACTCATGACTCATCTCTATCCTATTCCCTTCTTCTAACTGGAGTTTTATTCGGCCTATTTAAACTCTATAGTTTTTATTTTCTAACTATGTTCTTTCATTCAAACCAGTAAAAGATTATTTTTAATCTTCTTCTATATCTGTTCTTATCAGATAACTCTTTGAAGTGCTTTTAGGTACAAGTTACCTAACCTTCTATTATACTAACTGTACTATAAGTTGGTATAACTATTTTCTTATCAACTCTAAAAGTTGACTGAAGCGGGTTGCGACTTCCTTAAAATAAGCCTTCGCTAAACTTCAACTCTAAACGTTGATTGAAGCGGGTTGCGACTTCCTTAAAATAAGCCTTCGCTAATCTTCAACTCTAAAAGTTGATTGAAGCGGGTTGCGACTTCCTTAAAATAAGCCTTCGCTAATCTTCAACTCTAAAAGTTGATTGGGGTGGATCCCTTATTAAAATCTTTATATTTCATTTTATTATGGGTTTTAGACGCGAGCGGATTACAACTCCAAAAATAAGCCTACTGTTATTGATTTATCAGGTGGAGTAGTGATCATTGAATGTGAATCCTACCTGACCTAACTTCGTAAGATGTCGGTGTGTTTGAATGAGTTATGAAAGTTTTGTGAATGCTGTAATACTTTAACCTTATCAAAATTTTTGTTCTAGGCCAAAAATTTTCTCGGGGTCGTTGGGGAAATATAGTATCTGCCTACTACAGACACTTTATACTCACACTTATCATCCATATTCATACTTTTATTGGTTTTCCATTAGCATATTACGATTTGTTTCATTTTTATAAATATTTTCTTAGTTTTCTTTGTTGTGACATTGTTTACATCGAACTTGTCAGCTGTCATTTACTTTTATTTTTAATTGTAACCAACCAAACTCTCTATGAAGGTTTCATTTAGATTATATATTACTAAAAATTATTATCATCAATTCGTCAGTTCAAATTGTTGTATTTTATAGTTAATTGCGAATATTTGCTGTGTAAAGATATTCTGAGTTATATTTCTAAAAATATTATGTGCAGGGTTTTTGACCATTGTTACTGGCTGTTTTTAATACTGGCAGGTTGCGTCTTACTAGAGCGCAGCAGTTTTGAATCTAAAAAAATGATTGGAAGAAAAGAAACGGAAGATCAGGGTATAAAAGGGATTTCTGACAGATGCCCTGGTTCTAGTCTGGAGTTAAGAGTCGGTTCAGTCTGGACACGAGAAATCAGTATAGTCTAAAATCAAGAAAACAGCTAAGTCTAGTTTGGAGTCAAGATCTGTCATATCTTGAGTTTTGAGCACAGCCTGGTGGAGTCAAAGAGCGGCCTTCGTTTAGTGCTGCCGTGGCTGTTGCTAACTGTCTGCTGGAAGCTGCTTTGCGAACTGACGAGCCTGGCACTGGGGCTCATTACCTGTCTGCTGGAAGCTGCTCTTCGAGCTGACGAGCCTGGCATTGGGCGGTACGTGTCTGCTGGTGGGTCCTACCAAATCGCCCTGCATCAAGTTCGTCGTGGTCAAGCTCATCTTAATCAAGCCAGCTTTCTACGACTGCAAGTTTGTCTTCAGTTACTATCACGCTCAGAGATTTGCGGAGATATTTAAAACGTTCTCGGTTAACCTGCCCTTCACTTTTGTACTAATTTATTGTATTTTTCATTTCATCATTTATTAAATTCATTTTCCCCTAATTATTTTTTTAATGTATAAATCTGTTTACTCCTTTCATCAAGGAATAAGCAAGTTTGTTACATATTCAGCTGCATCCGGTAAAACTGGATGCCTACCCTAGCATAGGAAGAAGCAGGCAGATGATTAACTGTTAATTGAACAAAACCAATTTTGACGTCACATTTATTTATTTTCACTGTACAGACTAACATACACTTGAGGAGCTTGTGCCTAAATAATAGCAGCCGCACAGGTCGATCTTTAAGGTTAAGTCGTGCTTGCCGAGGTTGGTCCGTGGATGGGTGACCATAATTACATAAGTACCGAGTTTTCTCCGTGCCTCGGAAAGCACGTTAAGCCGTTGGTCCCGGCTGTCATTTTGTAAATCTTTGACATTCGTTATGAGTTGTCAGAAGCCGAAAGTCTGACATCCAAGTCTTCAAGGGGTATCGTATTATCGTAGGCTGTGGAGGTCAGATAGGCAGTCGCTTCATGGACAATAAATACTAAGTACTCAGCTGCATCCGGGTAGATTGGAAGCCGACCCGAAGATAGTTTGGGAAAAGGCTAGGCAGATGATGATGGGACTAAAATACACATAATATGGTAATAAAAAACCGGCTAAGTGCGGGTCGGACTCGCGCACGAAGCGTTCCATACCATTATTTATAAAAACGAGCAAAAAATTCACTTTTTTGTAAGCCCTTAAATATTTATTTTATTTTGTTTTTAGCATTAAATTTGTTGTTATAGCGGCAACAGAAATACATCATCTGTAGAAATTTGAACTGGCTAATTATCACGGTTAATAAGATACTGCCTGGTGACAGACGGACAGCGAAGTCTCAGTAATAGGGTCCCTTTTGACCCTTTGGGTACGGAACCCTAAAAACTATTTAATTTAAGAATAAGTCCAGGGAGGATTTGCTCTACTTTTAAGACACCTCTTATACTTTATTAACTCCCAAATACTTGCAACCAAGGGCGCAAGGCAAGATATTTTTGAAGGTTTTTTTTTATGATGCTTCTACTGTTATTAGGATTGGCTTCCACTAAGCGTCTCTTGATAGTATCTTGTTACAGAAAATATATTTTTCATGAGCTAGCCGCGGTGGACACAACCGTGGTTCTTTGTGCAAAGTTGTGTTTCGCTTTTTTCTTCGGCAGGACGTAATGCAACACAATTTACCCCAATTTACCGCTGTCAGGTTGATTTTCGACGAGTTTAAAAAGAAAATAAAAAGTATTTACCTATTGGGTCACAAAAAAATGGTTAAAAATTGCAAAAACCAATAAACAATTAAAGGGCGTCAAAAAACTCCTCCTCAACACTGTCAGCTGGTGTAAAAAAAAAAATGTATAAAAATTAAAAATGAGATAAAATAAAGAGAAGACAAATTAATTGACTTTATCTACTTTCATGAATGGCCTTTTTCTTCTTCAAGTCCTGATTTCGCGTTATACAGGGTGTAACGGAAAGGGTGTATACATACTTAAGCGTGTGCTACAGACCATCAAACTGAAATCGGACAAATATCTTAATAGCGAAAAAAATATCAGCTGCCCCATACATTTGGGTCGAATAGGTATTGAAATTTTGCATGGGGCAGCAGAGAATTTTATCGCTATTACGATGTTGGCCCGATAGAGAACATGTTCAGTTTGATGGTCTGTAGCACACCCTTAAGTATGTTGGTATATACCCTTCCCGTTACATCCTGTATAAGCCCTTTTATTGGTAAGCCCATGACACCGCTCGTGACACAGTGCATTTGCGACACTCATGGAGGCAAAAGTGCTATTCTTCAAATTAATTGGCCTACAATACCTGACTCTTTTGTCAGAATACATTATTGAAATTAAGTCGATCTATCTATTTCGCTGAATTTTTCAACCCCCCTCCCTCCCTCTTTGGTGAGATATCATGACATTTGACCTGACCAAATCAGCCCCCCCCCCCCGCCCCTTATTACACGTGAGATTTATTAAAATGTGAGTATGAAAAACATAATATGCTTAATTAGTTTCATTGACTATTTATTATTAAATTTTATTGTGTACGAGTTAGCCATATTTTAGTGGAGAAACCTAAATTTAAACCTAATCCTAATCCTTGAAACCTAATTTTTTTACGTAATGTGACGTGATTTTTGCCGAGACCCTCTCTCCCTCGTGAGATTGGATGAGATCAACACCCCCCCCCCCCCCACCTAAACGCCTGACGTAATTTCATTTTATTTATTTCAGTATCAATTTTTACATAGTATCGAAATTTTACACAAAATTATAAATTAAACAGCCAAAACCAACATTTGCAATTAATAGCGAAAAAAAAAACAAAGCAGGATTCCATCATTACAATTAAAGTCAATGGGAACAAATTAAAAAAAAACGGGCCAAGTGCGAGTCTTACTCGCACACAGGGTTCCATAGCCCCAAACAATATAACAACAATGTTTTGAACGATCATTCATTAGTAAACCTTCACTCAACCGCAAAGCTAAATTTGTTTTTCATGGTAAGTTAATAAAAAACAAAGTTACTGCTGCAGTTCGGTGAAAAAGTCCCATATCTCAAAAACTACATATCAAATCTTATTCAAACCAATTTTCGTTGAAAGTTTTTTTTACGTTCTACATCCCCATATTTTTTTCAGAATTTTCATCCTCTTACTTTAGAAATTAGAGGGGGGGGGGGGACACTTTTTACTACTTTGGAAGTGTCTATCTTTCAAAAGATTGACTTTGAATAAAAATGGTTTTAGGAACCTCAATGTCATTTTTAAAGACCTATCTACAGACACCCCACACGTATAGGTTTGATAGTTTTTTTTTTTAGTTTCAATTTCATGTATGGGGGGATATCCTTATCTATATATTTTTTTAATTTTGTACAAAAGTCATAATGCGGTTCACAGAATACATCTACCTACCAAGTTTCAGCTGTGTAGTCCTAATAATTTCGGAATAAAGTGGCTGTGATACGGACGGACAGACAGACAGACAGACAGACATGACGAATCTATAAGGGTTCCGTTTTTTGCCATTCGGCTACGGAACCCTAAAAATCAACAAAATAAATTTATGGACGTCCCCTTAAAATAATGTCGGATCCGTTCTTGCTGTACACACTGGTTGAAAATGCTGTACAACCCGGACTCAATTAGCTTTTTTTTGCTCGTAAAGGGTCTCTTATTTCACCAATTTCAATATCGCATCGTAATGTATCTCATTACGTACTTGTGCGTTATTGTAATGTAAAACGCAAGGTTTATCAAGATGCTCCGTCTAAAACGAACGGTACTTTATTATTATCTTAACAAAGAGTTTTTATGTCAGAAAAGTGGTCAACATTTTATGAATAAAATTAACTTTGGGAGGTAAAATATAATAAATAAACATTTAATTCTTTAATTTAAATAATGTTGACCATAAATTACAACCAATGTATCTGAAACAAAACACAAAAATATTAATTTACTTTATTAGTAATATAATACTGGCTGTTTTTGTGCCTTTGCCTTAAAAAAAAGCGCTGGCGCGCGCAGCGCTAATTTGTGAACAAGTAAAAATTGTAATAAGTGATTAAAGATTTATTCGTTTAAGAAAGTCCGAGTTTTATTTATTTCCTCGCAAATATTATGTTATAAAACGTCGTATGACATACGTGCGCTTTGATAATAGGGATGGTGACTCATTTTTTTTTATTTGTCTATCGGGTAGATTAATTAAAAGTATTAGACACGTATTTTTTCTTTTTTCACGTAATCGTAAAATTACGGAGATATTTTGAGTTGAAATGGCGCATGACGTCACGGCTCAGTACATTTTATACCTAGTTGTGACGTAGTTAGCCCCCACTCTCCAACTTTAATGCGTTTTAACTAAGTATTCTTTTGTTAACTTGATAAAACAAAAAATACGTATCTAATATTTTTGTATTACCTGATTGACGGACAAAATAGAATTTCGTTTTCTTTACCCAGTCATCATCCCTATTACAGCCTCTGCTTTCTTGTAGCAATATCGCCTCGGCTGTAATTTTCAACTTACCGCAGTTATATCATAATATACTATTACTCACCACATTTAATAACTCATTGTTTCCAGATGGAGCTAAGAAAACACAAAATAGTCTATACAATTTTGGTTATAATGCCGCATTAAACAGTTTTTTAATTATGGAAATTACACTCAAGAATTTACCACCGAGCGTGACTACCGTGACTGCCACCCAATTCACATGGGATTATGGTTCTGGTAAGTTTGTAATTGCGTAGCCCATATTTAGCAATAATTTAGTAAACCTGTTAAAAAGAAACACTCATATTTTTTCATTGAATAAAAAAAACCGGCCAAGTGCGAGTCGGACTCGCGCACCTCAGGTTCCGTACAAATATATATCCGAAAAATTTAATTGCTGTTTCTTTTGATTGCGTTGACATAGAAATTTGATTTTTTCACAGCTCCAAGGGACAGTAGACCTGAGTATTTGATATACAGGGTGTTTGGCGCATCGTTTGCCAAATCGAATAGGAATAGTTAAAAATGAAAAGATATTAAACGTTTTTTTTGGGCATATTGCATAACGTTGGAAAGGGGACAGACTAGAGAACTTTTTAAAGGTATTCGAAGATCCCGATCGCTTTTAGTTTTTTTTTATAGCCATTTAAAGTTGATTTGAAAGTTTATTTTTCTTTCACAAAAACTTTACGAGCTATTAAAAAAGAAAGTAATTGTTACTAGCAAGTAATTTTGAATTTGGCAGAATCATACAACAGTACAAATGAAAATTAAATCGAAATTTTAAGCCTAAACGATTTTTTTAAATTTTTATTTGATCTAAAATGCTGAATGTTGAAATTTTTCAAAATTTAAATTAAAAAGTTGTTATACAAAAACCGATGAGGCAAGGAATGAGTTATAGAGCGTGAAGAGATAGCAAATGACCTCTCCTTTCGGCCTATTCGATTTGGCAAACGATGCGCCAAACACCCTGTATATTCCAACGTGATACCTCCACGCGTTCCTGAGAACAAGGGTCTTGACAGACAGACAGACGGACGGATGGACAACAAAGTGATCCAATAAGGGTTCCGTTTTTTCCTTTTGAGGCACGGAACCTTAAGTCATCGATTTGCCATACCTCCCTACTGATCACAGCGGTCTATCCTGCGAGGACTCTCGCCTCCAGATCCTATGGCGGCAATACGGCAAGGAGGCTCGTGGCCTCGCCGAAGATCGTGCAGTACCCCCGGACTAGCCTTACGGCTACCACCTTTTGGGCCCGCGTTCAGGTAGTGGGCGGCTCGCCGCCTCAAAGAACGCGCCAACACTTGGGCACCGTAAAGGGCTATGGACCGCACGACCCCCGCGTAGGGACTTCGCGAGGCGTTTGGACGCCAAATTCCTCACCCTTGTTTTCTATTGATTTATTAAAAGCGAACGTTTCAGGTTGCCCAGTTGAGTTTCAATGTAAGCACATAAACCGCATAGCAGTCATTAAAGCTTTTAAGGACATCAAAAACAAATTAACCGAAGATCTACGGGGAATGTTTATTAAAGTTTGTCAAGCTGTTATTGACACTATAGCAACGTACTTAGCCTTAACTTTAAATTTAATTAAATTTGTGTGTGGACCAAGGAGTCTTCCCGAACCTTATGAAAGCAAGTTAATACCACTTTTCAAATCTGGGGACAGTAAAGATTCCAATAACTATAGACCGTGTCCGTGTTGCTGGTTTTCAGCAAGGTGTTTGAAAAGGTAATGCTTAATCAAATGCTCATCCACTTTAACACCAATAAAATCTTACATGTGAAAATGTAAGGTTTCACGAAAGGATGTTTGCGACTGACGTCGGTGTCACTTTACTTAAACACATTTTTACTGGGAAGAGGCACGTGATGCCATAGAAATCTTCTGTGACTCTCGAAGGCATTTGATTGCGTAAATCACGAAGCCTTGCTCTTGAAACTTTAACATTACGGTTTAGGTAAGACGCCCTCAGTTTATTAATAAAATGAAAATAATCGTATTTGAATGATAGACAGCAGCAAGTACAAGTAAATGGTGTAAATTCAAAGTTTTTAAAAGCACAAAGAGAGCAGAGGTGGCCCAAGCGGCAGCCCCGACTTACGAGCAGTAAGCCGTGGGTTCAAACCTACGCAAGCGCATTACTTTGTGTAATTTATTTGATCACCGCTGGCCTCAAAAACGGTAAAGGAAAACATCGTGAGGAAACCGACATGTCCTAGAACTAAAAATTCGAAGACATGTGACATCTACCAACTACCAACCCGCACTGGGCCCGCGTGGTGGATTATAGCCCACTCCCTCTCATAAAGAGGAGGCCTGCGTCCCAACAGTGGGTACATTACAGGCCTGATGATGAAAAGCAAAAATGGGTGTACCACAAGGTTCGATATTCGGTCCTTTCCTCTTTTTAGTGTACATTAATGACCTACCCCATTTATTTAAAAACCAACCACAAATGGTGTTGTTTGCTGACGATACTTCATGTTTAGGATAAACAGACGTGCTACAAACCTTGACGACGTAAATAATGCTCTAATGCTGGTCCATAACTGGTTTACTGCTAATAATTTAGTATTAAATGGGAAAAAAGACTAAGTGCATAAGATTTACTCTACCAAATGTCAAATGTAGCGATTGTGACATAGTATTCAACCAAGAGCAAATTTGAATTTGTCTATGAAATTGTCTTATTAGAGCACATATTTACAGCGTGGGAAGAGTCCCAAGACGCCATCAGAAAATTGTGTGACCTTTCTAAAGCATTTGAGTGCGTAAATCACGACACATTACTTTTGAAACTTGAGCATTACATTACGGACTTGAATTGGTAAACTTGCACTTAGTTTGATAAAATCTTATTTGAGTGAAAGGCAACATCAAGTTCAAATAAATGGTGTTAATTCACAGGGTTTAAAAGTAAAAATAATAGTTGAAAAAAACTAAAAAACACGTTTTTTATAGAAAAACGAACTAAAAAACTTCGGTTTTCTAGAAAAAAACGTGTTTTTTAGTTTTTTTTAAACTATTATTGTTGTTATTACTGTTGAATTAGAAATTGTCTTTGGTATTCGAAAATTTCCGAATTTTTTTTTTTTTTTTTAATTTAAAATTAACATCAATTCCTGCCTTATCGACTATAGATGAAAATTATATAAATTAACAAAAAACTTATTTTGCAAAATTGAAAAATGGAATCCTACCAAAAACATTTCCTGTAAAATGTTGCCAAGATGACCTCATAAGGTATACATTTTTACTGATATGTAGAATTCGTGATGTTAGGGTCGGTAGAGTTAGGCCATGTAGATTCAGAAGCTTGGCTCTACATGAGATCTGATATCTTTTTCACAGGGCAAACCATAAGTGGTCGTCTTGGCAACATTTTACATGAAATGTTTTTGGTAGGATTTCAGTTCTTTTTGTAAGTTGCTAGGCAGTCTTTTTAGTGCTTATTTTTTTCTTCTTTTTTAAATACCAAATTTCGGCTTTCCGTCACTTCAGGAAGTACCCTAACATTTTGAAGTCTCATACAAACTTCCACCCCCCCCATTTTAGGGGATGGGGGGCAAAAGTTATAAGTTTATATTTTTTTTTGTTGGTTGTATACTAAACTTAGATTACATACCAAATTTCAGCTTTCTAGCACTTCAGGAAATAGCCAAACATTTTGATGATCTATGTGGTACATCGGAAACCAACTCAATTAGGTTTAAAAAAAACTACGAAACACTTCAAGAAAGGTAGGTAGTGCCCTTGCGCTTCGCTTGGCTCGTCTTGGTGGGGGCACTACCAAGCCCCAAGATAACTTTATCAAATTAATGTTTAGGGGTATGAGGAACAGGGTGTAAAGATCCTCGATACTCCTTAGAAAAGGGAGGATCCTCCGGCCAGACAGGTGTTATGTCTGGCGGGCAACTGCCCGATAGTTGTTATCGGGTTTCTCTATATATACTGAAGTCGATGTAAACTTTGCTTGCGACTTGTAGGAAATTGATGTTAGTTACTCCGTCGTATCATAGATGGCGCTGTAGACTTTTTGTAGTATGTTGCTTTTTGTGGTCGCTACATCACTCCCCCCCGGAGACCGGAAGTCGAAAGTCGAATGTGTCATCTTTTTTTTTTTTTTTTTGGTATTTAGCCGTGCCAGTTGGAAGCTCGTTGCCGCATTGTTTCGCGGTGAGTCGGAACAGTCTGCGGTGGTGAGGCGAACCCCAGTGAGTCGGGGCCGGCGCTGCGTTTGCTCCGGTGTGTCGGACGTGGTACAGCGCCGCGATGTGGCAGACAGCTAGTGAGGTGTCGACCGGGAGGTAGAAGCTCTCGACCGGCCGAAAGTGCAGTGTGCTGTGCCATGATCGCTTGATGAGAGGCTGAGGGTGCTGACCAGGAATGCGCTTCCGCTGCATGCTGGTGGTCAGGTTTACCCAGTTGAAGCTGGCTGGCTGTGAGACTCGCTGCTCGAATGCTGGAGGAAGTGATGATGATGATTATGACGTCACGTTGCTCGAAGGCTGCGCTGACGTCCATTTCGGGGTCACCAGTTTAGGGGTATGAGGAACAGGGTGTAAAGATCCTCGATACTCCTTAGAAAAGGGAGGATCCTCCGGCCAGACAGGTGTTATGTCTGGCGGGCAACTGCCCGATAGTTGTTATCGGGTTTCTCTATATATACTGAAGTCGATGTAAACTTTGCTTGCGACTTGTAGGAAATTGATGTTAGTTACTCCGTCGTATCATAGATGGCGCTGTAGACTTTTTGTAGTATGTTGCTTTTTGTGGTCGCTACAAATGTATTGTCATCGGTCCTCGATAAATCTACAAAGTTTGAACGAAATCTGGCTGTTTAAAGTGGGTCAAAATCGCGCCTAAAGGAGTCGGTTACAAAAAAAAACTTTTTTTGCAAATTGAAAAATAGAATAATTTTATAAAATTAATGTATTGTGATCCATCCTCGATAAATCTACAAAGTTTGAACGAGATCTGGCCGTTTAAAGTGGGTCAAAATCGCGCCCAAAGGAGTCAGTTACAAACAGAAATAAAAGGTGAAGCTAATAAAAAAAAAAACAACAGGTGAAGCTTGTAAAAGAGGGGTACCGCAAGGGTCAATATTGGGTCCTTTCCTTTTTCTAGTATTTATTAACGAACTGCCCTCTCTAATGAAAAGCCAACCTCAAAATATGGTGTTATTTGCTGATGACACTTCCTAAATTTTTAAGATAAATTGGCGGGCCCAAAATCTAGATAACGTTAATAATGCCCTACTTCAGGGCCATAATTGGTTCACAGCAAACATTTTAGTGTTAAATGAAAAAAACATTTTCATTACCGAATGTTAAAAGTAGTGATTGTGATATAATATTGAATAACGAGAAACTAGAATTGGTCGACAAACGGTTTTCCTGGGGATTACGTTTCATTCATGGCTTCAATGGGGTCCTCATTTAACATCTCTTGCAGGGCGGTTAAGTTCAGGAGCATATGCTGTTAGAAAAATCCGTCAATATACCGATGTAGATACCGCGACATTGGTCTATTTTAGTTACTTTCATAGTATAATGTCATACAGTATTTTACTATGGGGACGGGCTGCAAAAATCGAGTCTATATTCATTCTTCAGAAAAGAGCCATCAGAGCCATGTATAATCTACGTAAGCGCGATTCTCTAAGAGACCTGTTTAAGGAAATGAACATCATGATGGTACCTTATCAATACATCTATGAAAACATCATGTACGTTAGGAAAAATCTGCATTTACGAAGTAAAAGAGGTGAACGGCACCTCTATAATATCAGAAACAGATACCAACTAGATCAGCCAGGTTTCAGGTTAGCTAAATTAGACTCATCTTTCATGGGGTACTGTTTAAAATGTTACAGCAAAATACCTCCCCCGATTCTACAACTGAATAAAACGAAATTTAAATCGTGCATAAAATGCACACTATGTAGGGAAGCATATTATAAGTTGAGGGATAACATTGATAATAAAAATGCTTGGTTCAACGCTGGTTCTGATCCACAACCATAAGGGCAAATCACCTTGTGAAGTTATTGTGGAAGCTGCAGAAGATTGTAAAAATATATTTGCATTGTATATTCAATCTCTTAGTATTAAATAATTGCATAGCATATGTGTGAGTACTATGTACTGTAAAGCCACCATTTACTGAGTACCTACATCTTTCATTGACGCGAACTTACCCTGGTGGTTGAGTGAATATCATGCTCACTTAAATGTTACGCTGATGGTGACAGGTGTGTCGGGTCATTTAGTTCCCTTAAATGTGGTTGAGTTGAATGATGGCTGATACATGCGTCATGTTCGTGAACGGGCGCTGTCAGTTGTGACTGGTCTTCTCTAAGTTATTTTTAAGCCATTAGCGCCTGCCCATACCAAAGCGTAGATCTCTATGGAGAAGAATAGGCAAGAAACTCCTTGGACACTCTTTTAAATCAAAATATGTTACAAAATCTTGGTAACATCATTAATATTGAGAATTACAAATATGTGAGAACGATGTAGAAATACGTGCAAGTTAAGAGCGTCCAGAGCAAAAGATTAAACTAATAATTAAAAAATAAAGTAATTAAAATAAACCGTGGCAGCCAAGAGAAGACCAGTCACAACTGACAGCGCCCGTTCACGAACATGACACATGTATCAGCCATCATTCAACTCAACCATTTTGAAGGGAACTAATGACCCGACATACGCGCCACCATCAGCGTGACATTTGAGTGAGCATGACATACTCTCAACCGCCAGGGCACATTCAAGTCAATAAAAGACGTAGGTTTCCAGTAAATGATAGCTTTCTAGTACATAGTACTTACACAATGGCTATGCGACTATACAACCTGTTTTTTTTATATCCCAACTCTAGGATATGGTTGAGACCATATCAAAGAATCAACTGGCTTAAGAATTATGTTTCAATCATACTTTTGAAGTGAAACTTCTTCTGCGACTTCCAACAAGTTTAACACTACCATGGAGGGGGAATATTTTCTATTACTCACTAAGAGATGGCAGTATTACAAGATCTGTGACTACGTAGTTCTAGTAGGTACGCAAGATGGCGTGCAAACAGTCATGCATTCGACTCTTCGGTGTGACCAGCCTTCGCTCAATTTCCATGAGTAGAATAACCTCGATAAACTTATGTAATAAAAATAAAACAACAAGAAAACAACAAAATTTATTTAGAAGCTCAATAAAATAACGAGAGTGAATACGTGGCACTCGAACGCATGCGTTACGAAGTTTCACTTCTTCCGCGCGGAGGATCAACACGGACTTTTTTTTTTGTTTTTTTCGCATTTTCTTAGCTTTAAATATAAATTATTGGTTTTAATAAAAAGAATTACTCGTATCTATCAATGAAACTACTACTATTTTACTACACTACTGCGAAGTTTGGCAACCTCGCAAAAGTAAAGATTCGTCATACTTGTGACAATTTTTGACCTAAGTAAATTATGATTGATGATATCTTCGAAACTATGCATTTTTGGACCACCTATTCTAGGAGTTTTAGTATTATTTTTACCTACAGAATATAAACCTAGAGTTATGAGATATAAAAAAAAACAGGTTGTATGCAAAGATAGTCTTACAATCTTCAGCAGCTCCAACAATACTATTTAATGCTATCAATTTTTGCGAACCTGTCCTTTTGGAGCAGGACCGGCATTGAGCCAAGAATTATTATCAGCGATATAATCGTCCAATTTGTAATAAACCTGCTTACAAAGTGTGCGTTAAATGCATGTTTTAAATTTCGTCTCACTCAGTTCAAGAATACTTTATGGAATTTTATTGTAGCATCTTCAACAGTACCCGGGTGAATTTGCCAAATGTCATATTTTTTTGTCTTCGGTGAAATTAGTATTTGAAAAAAGGAATATCGTTCTGAATTATATTTTTTAGTATTTAATAGGTAGTTCGGTTGTGGCAAAAATATAATTTGCCTAGGACTATTTACAAAGGTAGAAATAAATTCATAAACCTCTATTTTTTTCAAATCGGTGCTGTCCCTCTACTTTTTTTACAAACAAAAAAGCTTATACACTAATAGAAATAAATAAGTTAAGTATATAACTTATTCTATTTCATAGAATATCAGTTTTGTTATTTAATATATAGCCTATTTTATTACATACTTAACGATTATTATTAAATGAGAGGCACAAACGTACTTGTCCTGCAAAATGTTCTCATATCGCTGGACAAAAGTAATTTAAACCTAACTTAACATCGACGAGTCCGACAGCGTCCCCACCCCAATTTTATTTTCCTCGTTAGTGTGTGCTAGTGCGTAGTAAGGACGGACTTGTGTCAAATCGCTGCATATTCTTGCCAATAACATAAGTATGCCATTTTAGTTGCTCCCGGACAATTATTTTATATCATCGGTGGTTGTATTTTCTAGTGTAATGAGTAGGTTTATTATTGTTGTTTGGTTCTAACACAGGTAGTAAGTGAATTAGCTTCATTGACTGTTATTGAATTTATCCTAGATATTATACATTTTTTCTAATTTTCGAAAAAGTGTGTTATTTCTCATGTCGCTGTTCTCATATCGCTGTAATCGGTGGTCTTTATTACCACCGATGTGATAATTTACACCGATATGATAAGAAAAAATCAATCGGTGTCTTATATCTAATATCGGTGTTTTGATTCATGATCAACGCACAGTTTTGTCACATCGGTGAATTACTTTATCATATCGGTAGATCGTTTTATCATCTCGGTGAGTCGTTTTATCATAACGGTAGATCCCGTGTCATTTCGTTAAGTATACAAAGAATCAATAGAACATACAAACATACATGCAAACACATACATATATACCTACATACAAACATTCATACATACATAGATACATACTTACCTACATAGACTGCCAAAATCATTACCACGATACCACTGGGTAGTAGAAGATGTATAAATGTATCATTAGGGGAGGTCTGTATATAATATTTTCTAGTTAAAAAAATAGTAAGTACATAATAATAAATAACAAAATAATAAATAGATAAAAAGGAAACATCATAAAAGCTTCATTTTGATTAAGAATGCCGAGGCCAAAACTAAAAGGGGAGGAAAACGTATCCGTAAGATTGTCGTTCAATTCTTTGAGGATGATAACAATTCAAATCTTTGCCCAGGTAAAAAGGATACTGTTACACAAGATGGAGTAAAAAAATAGTAAAGACTGATGAAAGACACAATTAAAAATTTACACAAAAAGTACTTGACTTTGGGCCATCCTCCAATCAGTTATGTCAATTTTACAAGAATGAGGCGGTTTTGTCATTAGCTGGATCGTCCACAGTAATAAATGTGAATTGTTCAATTTTAACCTATAAGAGATTTTTGTTTTTTTTTTTTATACTTCATTTGAGTAAAGACAGTGATAATAAAAATAAAACATTAATTACAGTAAATATAATAAAAGGGTACATAATTAAAAAAAAATATGTTTTATCTGGTTTTTTAAGAACTCAGTTCTCTTTGGATGTGATCTTCTTACATTAAGATTATTACCCAGTTCAGGTCTTCAGTTCTAAGTCACCCTTGTAAACATATATGTATAGGTATACACTACTAACTATTTCCTTTTTGATTTTCAAAGGTGGATAGATTATCATATCGCTGGATATGTACATAATTTCGGTGGATAAACTTATCATATCGGTGTACAGAAAAAATAATCGGTGCCGGTTTGTCATATCAGTGGAAACCAGAATTCTAACTGAATTTTCTCCTTAATCTTAAATGATACGTTGATGATATTAAATTTGGGGATATTTTGATATCTTAAAGATTACATTAAACCTGAAAAATATACAAAAAAAATATAAATGAAAAAGTTCACCGATATGATAAAAAATGGCGTTTGTTGAAATTCACCCACCCCATGAAAGATGAGTCTACTTTTAGCGAGTCTGAAGCCTGGCTGAACTAATTGGTCTCTATTTCTAATATTGTAATTGTGTCTGTTACCTCTTTTACTAAAAAGATGCAGATTTTTTTTCTTTTGCAGATTCAGATTTTTAATTAACTTGGGAGATAAAATATAATAAATAAACATTTAATTCTTTAATTTAATTAATTTGACCATAAATTCAACCATTTATCTGTAACAAAACATAAAAATATGAATTTACTTTATTAGTAATACTGGCTGTTTTTGTGCCTTTGGCTTAAAAAAAAGCGCTGATGCGCAAGCATCGCTAATTTCATAATTTGTGAACAAGTAAAAATTATTCCACGCGCTTTTTCTTTTCACTGTATTAAACTTGGACGACATTTTCAAATAAAGACAATACTGTCTTTATTTGAAAATGTCGTCCAAGTGTTATTTATTTCCTCGCAAATATGTTGTGTGTGTGTGTGCGCTTTGATAATTACAGCCTCTGCTTTCTTGTAGCCCTCGCCTACGGCTCGGTCCCTAATAAGGTTACACCGGCGTCAGTTGTACGACGTCCCTTGGTGAAACCATACTGTTGATCGTGCAACATTTTGTTGGTGTTAAAATGATTGAGCATTTGATTCAGCATTACCTTTTCTTTGAGTTTGAGTTAGAGTTATGGTGCACAACTCTCAAAGCCCTCTCTGCCGACACTAGTAAATCATCAAATAAATACCTATAGAAGGCTTAAAGCGAGGAGTGCTAGCTTAGAACTCGTGGCTAAATAATAACAGCCGTGCGGGTCGATCTTTAAGGTTAAGCCGTGCTTGCCCAGGTTGGTCCGTGGATGGGTGACCATAATTACATACCGAGTTTCCTCCGTGCCTCGGAAAGCACGTTAAGCCGTTGGTCCCGGCTGTCATTTGTAGATCTTTGACAGTCGTTACGAGTAGTCAGAAGCCAAAAAGTCTGACAACCAGTCTTACCAAGGGGTATCGTATTACCCAGTTACTGGGTTGTGGAGGTCAGATAGGCAGTCGCTTCATGTAAAATACTGGTACTCAGCTGCATCCGGTTAGACTGGAAGCCGACCCCAAGATAGTTTGGGAAAAGGCTAGGCAGATGATGATGAGAAGGCTTAAAGAGAGAAAAATAAGAGCCACTAATTTTAACTTTTTAAACTCCTCCAGACCATCAGACGCAGAAAGGTGAAGTAAATATAGATAAAGAGAAAAGAGAAGGTAAATTTATGATCCTGTCAAGTTTGATACATACACAAATTTGGGTTGACGTACAATTATATAACAAAGGAAGATTATGTGATGAAACGAGAATAACCGAAGGGAGATATACCTATTTGAATAATGAACTGGCATCATTTTACTGGGATACAACACAACGTACATTTGTATACTACTATTATAATAATTGGATTCATGATGGTAAGTCACAATAATTACTAGGTTTGCATAATATTTGTACAATTATTATACCAAGTAGGTAAGTATATGTTTAAAGAATCTGAACAAGAGTTTTTGAATCTGAACATGTGCGCTGGTTGAATAAATTTAGTGAAAGACAGTTTAAAAAGAAAAAAGAAAATGATTTGCCGTCGGTTGAACTGTATCATTTTCGTAATAAACACGGAATAGGCATACGGGTATCTAATAACACTAGAAGACTATCGAGAATATGCAGGTAATAGTAACACAGGTAATTGTTTCACAGTTGGAATCAGCACATATACTTATGTATATACAGGGTTTACTACGTTAAACGAGGGAGATACTTTAAAGAAGTGAAGTACTCATGAAAATAAAAAAAGGAATACCATAACCAAAATTCAGCTCAATGCAGAGCATTTCATCTTTACCCAGCGTAAATTCATACGTATTAACAGTGGTAACAAGAAACAGATTCCAATGTTCCATACATTGCAGCATTGGAATGAATTTACCAATCTATCAATTTACGTTGGGTAAAGATAAAATGCTCTGTCCTGCCGTCCCTAGTGTGCGCTGGCCTGTATAGATGCATTACATTCACATAAATGCAGTACATTCAAAGTTTTCTGTCCTGCGCAGAAGCTTTTAAATACCGCTATATATAACTAGTTGACCCGCGCAACTTCGCCTGCATCACATTTTCCCCATTTTTGCAATAGTTTTGAGTGATGCTCCGCTGCTATTGGTCTGGTTTGGCGTGATGATGTATAGCCTATAACCTCATCATCTTCCTAGCCTTTTCCCAAACCATCTTGGGGTCGGCTTCCAGTCTAACCGGATGCAGCTGAGTATCAGTATTTTACATGAAGCGACAGCCTATCTGACCTCCACAACCCAGTAACTGGGTAATACGAAACCCCTTGGTAAGACTGGATGTCAGACTTTTGGCTTCTGACTACTCGTAACGACTGTCAAAGATCTACAAATGACAGCCGGGACCAACGGCATAACGTGCTTTTCAAGGCACGGAGGAAACTCGGTATGTAATTATGGTCACCCATCTACAGACCGACCTCGGCAAGCAAGGCTTAACCTTAAAGATCGACCCGTGCGGCTGTTATTATTTAGCCACGAGCTCCTTATATAGCCTATAGCCTCATTCCTCGATAAATGGGCTAATATACACTAACATTTGTTATCAATTCGAACCAGTAGTTCCTGAGGTTAGCCCGTTCAACCATAGGTACAAACAAACTCTTCAGCTTTATATTAATAATCGGTAAAAATATAAAATAATAGATAGATAGTAATTTCAGCATCGCCCACTGTAAGTCGTTGCTGATAACAATTATGACGATAATCAATAAAACGTGGCCGTTTCGGCCGCGCGGCCATGACGTTTTTTTTAAAAAAAAACTATATCAAGATTTTGTAATAATTTGTAAAAGTTGATTCCCAAAACCATAAATTTGTCAAAGATAAGGTTAAAAAGTTATAAGGGTTTGAACGTGGCCGCGCCATCGAAACGCGGAGAACCGCGCGGCCACGGAGATCTTTAAAACTACGCGTTGCAGAGACCTGAAATTCAGGTAAACAGATTGAATTTGTAAAAAAATTGAAAAAATATAGAAAAAATACCTAGGTTTATATTTTAGGAGCTGTTACACTAAAACCCCATGGCCGCGCCATCGAAACGGTGACAAACACATTATCACCGATATCTCGCTGAAAAAGCATCGCCGACGTCTGAAGTTTTTTGTAGAAACCAGATTTAAATTTGTCAGAATTTGTAAAAATACAATGAAAAATCCTAGGTAAATATTTTAGGAGCTATAAGAATAAAACCCCATGGCCGCGCCATCGAAACGGTGAAAAACACGTGATCGCCGATATCTCGCTGCAAAAGCATCGCAGAGGTCTATTTTTTTTTGTAAAACCTAGATTTGAATTTGTCAAACAATGTAAAAATATATAAAAAATCCTAGGTTTCTATTTCAGATGCTGTAGTACGGATTCGCGTAGAAATTAGTCGTGATTATCTTTCGAAGAAAGTAAGTAATAGCGAGTGTTTTTTTTGTAAACAACACCTATCAATATATCAATAATAGGCAAAAAACTTTTTTTTTTCAGAATATCAAACCTTCAATACGTTTTGAAAGTTTCGGTAGGGTGACCATGGCTTAGTGTTAACAGAAAACACCTATTGTATTAGATATTATATCTCAAGGATTCTAAATCGCCCAAAGACAATGTTTTTTTTTAAGTATCTTTCAGATCCAAAGAACTTATTTATTATTTTTTTAACACAATTCTTTTAACACATTTTTTTTTGCGTTTTTCATGATATATTGATGTTGGGATACATAAGTTAATTACAGGGGTTATTTCTGACGTAACATATTTTTTTTAATTTCAAATGTTTAGGAAGGGTTCAAAACAATGATTTTTTTTATTTAGAAACTATGTGTACGATTCACAGTTACATCAAGTTACACAAGGATAACTCTTATCGTGCGCAGCGTAAGTGGGTGTTTCAAATAATAATCGGCCAATTCAAATCAAAATCATTTATTTAAAGTAGGCCAGTTACAGGCACTTTAAAATAGTCGAACCAGTGCGAGTCGTACTCGCACACACAAGGTTCCGTAGCACTATATTATATAATAAAAATATTTTTAACGCTGATTGTCTACATTTACACTCAACCGCGAAATAAAATTGGTTTTTCATAGTATTTTTTATGAAAAACAATGTTAACTGATGAAGTTTGATGAAAAAGTTTTTACGTTCTACAAACCTTGTTTTTCAGAATCCTACTCTTACTTCAGAAGTTAAGGAGACACACAACGTTAAAGACTTTGGAAACAAATATCTCATTAACATACGACTTAAGAAAAAAAGTATATGTTTTTTTAAGAGCCACAGATTTATACCCCACACAGTTATAAACGTAGTTTTTTTCAGCCCTCTTATATGTATAATTATTTCACATCATATTTGTGTAGTTGTGTATAGAACGCAATTACAATTTGTGTAGTGGTTTATAGAACAATTGTTTGGAGAGTAGGTTCCAAACAATTGTGTGTGTCGTACCATAATCTGGGTGTAAAAGTTCTGTGATATATCGACGGACAGACAAACAGCCCTAATTCATAAATGGGTAATAATAATAATAATGAAGTATTTAGCCCTAGACGTTGTTATGGGTTTGAATTATTTATGAATTAGGTTTATCAAATACAGGAAAATAGGTTACATGTTATTATCTTACTAGAATTACGAATGTTGTGCAAAATTATTTATTATGGTACTTATGCAGAACCACAGTCCATTGCTTGATAGCTGAAAATACTTAAATAAGAAAACTTGAGACTTTTCTTTAAACACTAAACCATGGTCACCCTATCGAAACTTTCAAAACGTATTGGAGGTTTGATATTCTGGAAAAAAAAAAGTTTTTTTGCCTTTTATCAGTAGTTCTACATATTAATAGGTGTTGTTTACAAAAAAACACTCGCTATTACTTACTTTCTTCGATAGATAATCACGACTAATTTTTACGCGAATCCGTACTACAGCATCTAAAATATAAACCTAGGATTTTTTTGTGTATTTTTACATTGTTTGACAAATTTAAATCTAGGTTTAAAAAAAAAAATAGACCTCTGCGATGCTTTTTCAGCGAGATATCGGCGATAACGTGTTTTTCACCGTTTCGATGGCGCGGCCATGGGGTTTTATTCTTATAGCTCCTAAAATATAAACCTAGGATTTTTCATTGTATTTTTACAAATTCTGACAAATTCAAATCTGGTTTCTACAAAAAACTTCAGACGTCGGCGATGCTTTTTCAGCGAGATATCGGCGATAATGTGTTTGTCACCGTTTCGATGGCGCGGCCATGGGGTTTTGTGTAACAGCTCCTAAAATATAAACCTAGGTATTTTTTCTATATTTTTACAATTTTTTTTACAAATTCAATCTGTTGTTTACCTGAATTTCAGGTCTCTGCAACGCGTAGTTTTAAAGATCTCCGTGGCCGCGCGGTTCTCCGGGTTTCGATGGCGCGGCCACGTTCAAACCCTTATAACTTTTTAACCTTATCTTTGACAAATTTATGGTTTTGGGAATCAACTTTTACAAATTATTACAAAATCTTGATATAGTTTTTTTTAAAAAAAAACGTCATGGCCGCGCGGTCGAAACGGACACAATAAAACAACGTTTTGTTTTTTTCAGCTACCGGTTCTTGCTTCGCGCCTAATGCTTGCGAAATCATTTTGGACTTAACAGACACATGTAAAGGTAAATATAAAAAATATACAGGGTGTAACGGAAAGGGTATATACATCCTTAAAGGTGTGCTACAGACCATCAAACTGAACATGTTTCTCATCATAAAAAAATTTTAGCAGCAAAAAAAATATCTGCTGCCCCATAGAAAATTGCAATACCTATTCGACCCAAATGTATAGGCAGCTGATATATTTTTTTGCTGCAAAAATTTTTTTATGATGAGAAACATGTTCAGTTTGATGGTCTGTAGCATACCTTTAAGGATGTATATACCCTTTCCGTTACACCCTGTATAAGTAAGTACTTGGCCCACTTAGCACAATATAAAGGTATTCCTCTGTGAAAACATATATTTTGTGCAGAAATGAATAAGATAATTATACCTATATCATCTACATCATTATTATCCCTTCCACTTATCCAAGATTTTAGAACATACTGGAAAATGTGTGTGTTTTTTTAAAACAATATAGGCTTGCGTTTGGCCGCAAAGGAAAGGGAAACACTGAAACAGAGCGGTTTGAATCAACAACTATTCTAATGTGTATTAAGAGGCCAAAATTATGACACAGGCCAATAAGTTAACTTACTCTAGAAACTATTAAAACAACCCATAGAACAAGCGGGGTTTAGCAAGGGCTTCTCAAAGATTGACCATAAACAGACGCTGGAACAGCTTATAGTGAACACCCTGTCCGTGCTGTCGCGCAGTCGGATGGTGATATCAAGATAGACACTGAAGTCCTCTGTGTCGCCTACATTGAACGACGAAAATACTTTTGACTGTAGGTATCACACATCATGCTTTTAGTATACACTGGAAGTAAAGTACTCGAAAGGTTATACGGACAAATGCTGATGCTTTGTACTTTGTAACTGACGGGTTCGAGCGATCCACTACAAGTTGATAGAAATTTTGGACGACGACAGTACACAAGTAGGCCTTAACCCTCTGCGGCTGACGTGGTAGTCTAACAGACACCGCGAAATACAAAATCCCGTTTTTTACCGGCAATTTTCAAATTTGAGCACCGCCGCTGCGAGTACCTTACTGTAGCGGGCTCGCACGTCGCGTCGGTCGGTGTGCGGCGGGCGGTCGCAGTGAGCGCATGCGTGCGTAGCGGAAGCAAGGTGTCCACGAGACTACCACGTCAGCGTTAAGGTAAGTGTCCACGAGACTACCACCTCAGTCAAATGGTTATACATATATTTATAGTGTCTCCTAAGCAACCACGTCAGCCAATAAGTTTAAATGACGTATTATTTCGCGTTATTTTTGAATTTTCTTAAAAATAAATCATTCACTTAGCTAGATTGCAAACTACGACGATACAAAAGGTGGAGTGGAGGAGGTGGATAAAAAGTGCTCGATGTATTGTTGCAGTCGTAAAACTCGTCGTTGGCCTATGGCAATCTTTCAAAATATTCTGGACATAGCAGGCATAAATAGCTTTGTATTGTATCAAAGTTGTTATGACAGTGATGGCAAAATGAGAAGGGGAACTTTTTTATTGAATATGGCCAGAGACTTTGTGCTAGATCATATGAAAAACCGAGTGTACAATGAAAGATTGTCAAGGGAGCTGCGAATGACAATCACTAGAGTTTTAGGCAAGGATACCCCCCCTCCACCACCAGTAGTTCAGTCTGTTCCACCAAAAATTATGTTATGTTTGTCTAGCAAAAATAAAAAGACAAACTAAATACCGTTGCTGTGATTGTTCGAAGCCAATCTGCCTTCAGTGCTCCAAGCCACTGTGTAATAATTGTCAAAGAAAGCTGTGATTTTGAAAATCTCTAGTTTTTAAGTTGAACAACGCATGTATTTCATTTTTCCTAGACTGATTAATGTAATTGTGAACTTTTAAAATATATACTTAATGGTAAATTTAAAAAAAGTTAATTTTGAAAAAAAAATTATGTCATAAATGTCTAAGTAGAAACTTATAGACTGATTTGTGCTAAGTAAATAAACGTTGTTTAATTTTGAAAATACAAATTGTTTTTTTTTTCAAGTAAATTTAACATATAAAACAGGCTATAAATCTAATAAATATGAATAACTTAGCTGCATACTTTAATTCTACTAAAATATTTGCTGTTGAAATGGTGTCTCGTGTACTACCACGTCAGTTGAATTGTAACAATTGAGTCACGTCAGTCGCAGAGGGTTAAAATGAACGTCACAAAAACAATTTTAATAACGAACTGCGCAAAGAGAATGAATGTAGATGGGTAGTAGTAGTAATTAAACACTGAACAATACATACAGGGCTAGGCCGCTGGACGCCCGATACACTTCCTCCCACTTCAGTAAGCTTCCCCGACCGATGCATTCTCTCAGCACTCCTGATGACTGTAACCCTCCTCCGGGAGAGCAGTATGGCTACATGGTGCTACCGTAAAGTATACAAACACAAAATACCGCCATCATTCCTTGTGTTAGACCTTCCAAGACCTCAATAAGAAAAGTTATAAAATATACTCTTATTGTTTTCAGCGAAACCAGAATCAACTAGCGGTGATAAAGTTGAGTGTCACATAGAGGAATCACAATATATATGTACGTTTTTACGTGCTGAAACGAATTATGAAGATCTCAAATTGTGTCAAACTAACGAAGACAGTAAGTACATACAGCATAATTTCCTGAACGTAGGTATCTAGTCTAGTACTTACAGGGTTCCACCTTTGTAAGTACTAGACTCATGGTGACGGTAAGCGCTTCGGTGAGGTAGGTAGCAAATTAGTGGTAAGCGCTTACTGGTGCCATGATTGTACTTTACCTAGCTTTTATGTGTTTATGCACCTGTTTATTTTGTGGAAGCATAAAGTATGGGAGCATGAGACTATGTGACCCACAGCGATCGGTATCGATTCGTTCTGACTGTTCCGTACTGGGAACTTGTATCTTTACGCATGCACTCGTGACTCGGCCCTCTTTACACTGTACTAGTAACACTATGACCTTCTACTGGACTAGCGTAGTACGAAGTTAAAAACAGAACAAGAGGACAAGAGGAGTTAACTCTAACGTGTGAACGACTGTACCTATCAATATTCTTAACAATGTTATTTTTTAATTGCAGATATCGTTATTGGGCCTTTATTGGAGATTAATCAGCAAAGGACAAAACTATCTTTTAAGTTAGAATTAGAATTATTTGATAATAATACTTCAGTGAAGCTTGGGCTCATGAAAACAAATAACAGAATATGGTCTCACACTCTTAGCATAACTGCGAAGGATATTAGTGAGTACCGATCTAAATCTTAGAATTATTTTACTTTGTAACAGACTACGATTTTTATTATTATTTTTGTAGCATGCATCGATGGTTCCGTGAAGATTCCTAGATTTATTTATGAACTAGCTGTCCCGCGCAACTTTGTCTGCGTCAAATTTTCCCCGTTTTCGCAACATTTTTCATTGCTGCTCCGCTCCTATTGGTTGTAGCGTGATGATATATAGCCTATGTCCTTCCCCAGGTTGAAATCTATCTCCTTGCCAAATTTCATTAAGATCCGATCAGCCGTTTAGTCGTGAAAAGGTAACAAACAAACAAACATACAAACAATCAAACAGAGTGACTTTCGCATTTATAATATTAGTATGGATATGTGTAAACCGAGCAGGAATATTAAGAATATTAATGTATATGATAAAAGCATATTTTTTCTTTCTTAGCTAATGACTCCTACTCATAAACACTAGACTTGCTAAATTTCAGGTCGGTAGAAAAAAAAACATAAGTATCAGAACTTTCACACAAACTTGCGAGAGTGCCAAGACTTCCTTAATCTAGCCCTGTCATAAAATCAATTCTGAGCGGATGTCTATTAACTATAAACTACCTCCCTGCCAAATTTCAAGTTTGTAACACAAAAAATTAAGGACTTTCATACAAACTTACGAGAGCTCTCAGCTGTCCTTAATCCTGTACGTCGATTCTGTAAAATTCAGACGACAACTCACATCTCACATCGCTATCCACAGTCACTTTGCGTAAGGTTCAAAATGACCTTGATTTTGTAGCCAACGGAATTACCTACAGAATGCCACTTCTTACGTCATCTCATACTTTATCTGTCAAAATCTCACCGTTAATTTAGTTCAACTCGCTGATACGCTCGTAGTGCTGGCGCTAGTGTAAATTCGAATTATCAACCGGGTTTTTAGAATGCCAAACAAGAAACTCACAGTGCATTCAGATTCGAAGTTCTAAGTGAGGTCTTACAGAATCACATCGCAGCCCTGTCGGAAAATCCGTTCTTACCGGACGTCTACTAACTATTAAATACCTCCCTGCCATATTTAAAGTTTGAATCACAAAAAATTAAGGACTTTCATACAAACTTGCAAGAGCTCTTAGACGTCCTTAATCCAGCCCTGTCACAAAATTCTTAGCGGACGTCTACTAACTATTAAACTATCTTGCTTCCAATTTCATTTTTATACGTCAAGAGGGTTTCGATATTTCGTGATAGTGAGTGTCCTTTCGCTTTTATATACAGTATGTTAGGTTAAACGAGGGACATATTGAGGGAGGGTATTCAGTATTCGATTCTCGTCCCAAATATGTAAAAAACCTATAACGTATATAGAAGAATTTTTAATGTTTTGTTTAGTGCCTAGATATTTTGGACTGTCCTAAGCCAGGTAAGTTTAAAGTATGAATGGAAAATGGATTATACCTAAGAGTCATTGACCCGCTCACATGTTCTGCGATAGTATTAAGTCGCTAGCGCAAGGGTGTATACACGTTGCGTGACATTTGCGAAAATTTTGGTATGGTTCTGTCTGTTATTTATCAGTGTTTTTTTTTTGTTTATATTTTTATTAGTATCATGTTAGCATGTACTATTCTGGGTTTGAATATGTCCCTCGTTTAAACTAACATACTGTATAAAGACAGATGATTAAGTTCGCTCATGAAGCTCCTTTAATACTCTTTCCTTTGATACTCGAATCATTAAAACCACAAGTTAGCCAATTTAATAACTAGAGGTAAAATAACTAAGGAAATAACTATTAAAGGACAGTAGTTACAATCCGGACTACATTTCCTATACAGACTGGAAGGGACACCGACGCACAAGTGCTTTTACCGATGAAAAATTTATGTGTACACATAAATTTTTCATCGGTAAATAAATTATGGGGGAAATGATGATTCGACTTCAATGTCAATGCGCGAGTTTATTTCATTTGTTTTAGGTAAAGCCTCCAACAATGTGACAATATTGAATTATACGGACACAACGCATGTTCGGTTCAGCTGCGAACAGTACAAGAATCAATACACAACCACTAGTAAGTACAGCTCCAGTATGTTAATACAAAACTTGTTAGAAATGAAACTGTCGCACAGGGAAGAGTGACAGAGAACACGCTCTACAAATTAAGTTTATATGTATTTCCATAATTAATAGGGGATAATCCAATTTTTTTTTTTCTTTGTCCGTCAGGTAGTTTATTGAAAAGTATTGGACACGTATTTTTTCTTTTTTCACGTGGTCATAAAATTACGGAGATATATTGAGTTGAAATGGCGCATGACGTCACATGTAGGTAAGTTTTATACCTACTTGTGACGTAGTTAGCCCCCACTCTCCAACTTTAATGAGTTTTAACTAAGTAATTTTTTGATATTTTGATAAAACAAAAAATACGTGTCTAATATTTTTGTATTACCTGTCTGACGGACAAAATAGAATGTCGTTTTCTTTACCCAGTCCGATCCCCTATTGCCATAATTAATTGTTGAAGCTCGCGATTGATCCCTGAAGGGTTAAGCACCACCACGTCCACCACCCACATCTAGTCAAATTTAGTCTGGTCGGTCCAGTGATCGCAAAGTGATAATTTTGAGCCATGAGGTCAAGGTTTAAATCAACATGTCGGGCAACGTGCTATTCGATTTTTTCAGTAGTAGCTGAAGTCTAGATTTGTGACCACTTTAAGGCAATAATGTCGCTTCCTTAGGCTATGTAGGTACTTAAGGAAGCGACTTAAAAACCAAAACTAACACAATTATATTTCTTAACACAACTAACTGTTTCTACCTTTTATGTTCGAAATATAAAACTCATATCATCATCTGCCTAGCCTTTACCCAAACTATGGAATACCAGTATTCGTAGTACCTAGTAATATTAAACTCAGGAAAACCCAAAATAATAAATTTACGTTTTTTATTTTCAGAAGTACATGTTGGTTTTATAAATACGACCGACCATAAGATAATAACACATAATACAACAATTATGAGAAAAAGTAAATTCACGATGGTGGATAATGGAACTATACTGTGTTGTATTGTCTATCAGTACGAGGAAGGTTCGCAAGAAATCACCGCAACACGTTTCGTTGAAAATAAGACCTTACTTGTATACCAGTCGCACGAACCGACTTCCACCAACCTAATAGCAGGTAACTATAGCGTTTACACCTTCTTTTTCTCGATTTGGATATCGTCAATGGATTTTGGTAGTAAGTAACTATTTGAAAAGTGTAATACGGCCTCACGCAGATGCCAAAAAAAAAGGATTGTGTGGTTTTATGAAACCACGGTAAAAGTGTAACTTTTTTTCACACTATAGACATTTAACTAAAAAATTTTGGAATAATATTCCAATGGGTATAAAACGTATAAAACGCGGAGTAAAGTGAAAGGCGCTCGTCAGAGCGCCTTTCACTTTATCCCTACTCCACGGCCGAGCGTCACGCGACATGCAACACACAGACGAAACAGTTTGAGACGATGTATTATAAGTTTCATTTTAAAAGTTAAATATAAAATGCATGTCCTAAACGAATGAGCATAAGAAACGATTTTATTACATGTGTGGCTAGTCGAGCTGCCTTGCCACACATGGGCATGTAGGCGGGATCAACCACCGCGCCGCGCGCACAAATGAACCGCGAACCTAACGTGGCAGACCTCTCCGAGCTAATTCTACGTAGCAGTGAACGGTCGACTGTTACACAGTTACACACAAGACATATTGGGATCCATTCGGTCTCATCCATGCAGCCGACAAAATCGGATAAAATGTAAATACTTTACATTTGTTTAAAAGTCGGCTTATCTGGAATTATTTCGAGCCAGTCCGACTTTGATTCAGCGACGGTTGAAGCCGAACGAAGTTTGTCCATCATGAATAACGAAAATGTATAGTTTTTTGGGTTGTTCAACAAAAATACCCATGATTAAAATTGAGCAGCACCGATTATAGCTTAGCATAGTTCCTTTGGCACTGTCAGGAGGGCACTGCAGGTAAAAAAGTGTCCGAGGACTGAAACTGTATTGTCGGCGTTAGTACAGACCGTGGTCGCGCGGCACAACCAAACAGTACTACACAAAAGTTTTGTTCCTTTTCAGTAATTAATGAACAAGGCAATGCGGCATGTCAAGTCAAGTGGTGGTTATACTTGTTACTGACGCTGCTCGGTATCGCTGTCCTGCTGCTGACAATCTACATTGTTCTGAAACAACGCTGCTGTACGAACTCGCAGCCTGCAGAAGAAACTGTGGAATTAAATAATTATGTAAGTTCTTGATATAAATTTTTGAACTGATATGTTCAGTGGTCACTGACACCACTTTAAATGGGATATTTTTGGTTTTGCTTTTGGTGTTGCATGGTAAATATATACCGTATCTCAAAAAAAAACATCAAATCTTATTCAAACCATTTTTAAAGGTTTTTTTGCTCTTTTAACGCTCTTAACTTGCCCGTATTTCTACATCGTTCTAACATATTTGTAATTCTTAACATGAATGATGTAACCAAGATTTTATAACACATCATTTTCAACGAGTTTCATTTAAACGAGGCCATGGAGTTTCTTGCCCATTTTTCTCCATAGAGATCTACGCTTTGGAATGGGAAACTGCTGTACTTTTACATTGTTTTAGACCCTGTGACTCGGAAAGTAGCTCCATCTTTTTGTTTTTGACTATTTAAAAGTGTCAGTAACTAGTATATTTGAAACAATTGCTTTGAGTTTGTTCCAACGATCGCCATGTGCCAGAAGACCCATGAAGCACTGATTATCAATATATTTATTTTATTTCAGGACACCACAAACCAAGTTTTGTACGCAAACCTCGATATAGTTCACAACGAGAGTCGGCCCAACCACCAAACTGAAGAGTCTCCATATGCCAATATCGTCGGTGTGTTACATCCACTGTGAAAATCAATCAATCAATATATTATATGCAGGTTCAACTACTAACTAGCAAAAAGCACAAAACTCCGCAGATAGATATCGATATCTAAATACGATTTTATTTTATAAGACGGATCATATTACTTGTATCAGTAATTATGTATTAACGAAAAGAGGACATAGAAAACCTATGAAGTGGGAGTCTAAGAATCAAGATTCTTTATTTGCATGAAATAATATCATCATGTTAAGGTCTTACTTCTTTCGCTGACTTCATTCATCATGCAAACAATACAATGTACTTAATCGTTTTATGTAAAAACTAAATCACTTTTACAAAAAAAAAATCGGAAAAAAAAAAAACTAGGGGAGACCGGGTAACACCGACCGGACGTAACACTTTGTACTTTGACACTGGTTTCTAGCTAGTTTTCATATTTTTGATGAAATTAATATACCCACATATAAATTTCGATTCTGCTCTACAAATTTGTATCTAAATTTGCCTTATTATTTATTGTGAATTACAGAGTTTAAAAAAAAAAGTGACGATTGTTACTTTCGACCCCGAGGTCAGGGCGAAAGTAACATGGTGTGGGTCGGAAGTAACATGATTAAGGTGTATGTAAATAATATGAAATGTAAATTAAATCAACTTATTTATTAGAGAAAACGTGTTTTAATTACATAAAATATTAATAGTACTTCTTTTATGCGTAAACAATGTAAACAAAACAAAACAGTTATTAACTTCTAAACTCAACTCATAAAAATATCAACTTTTATGAGATTCAGTTCCCTAGTCTAAGCAGACGCAATTATGGCACACATAGGGCACAGTATAAATATGGACAGTACGGAAACTACGTACTTAACGTTCGAAACGGCACACTCACACAAACACGCGAATCGACGAGACCTCTAAGCGGACATCGCGGTGCTGTCAGTCGTGAGTGCCGCGTCAAGACGAGTGGTTGCGTTTATCTTTACAATATGTCGGGAATAGGATGAAATTTTTCGTTGTTGCCATAAAAGAGAACATATAAACTGCAAAATAGCTGTATTAATTTACAAAGTATTAGACAAAATCGGTTTTATAGTACCCTGTCCTTGTTTCCCAATAGTTTATTTAAAGAAGCTATTCATTAGAATGAGAATTTATTATACTATAAAATGTAATAATAAAGCATTCCGAACATGTCGTAGTAGACGAAAGTATATTTCAGAAAATAATTTGTAATTGTGTAAAATAAGGATATTTTTTTATGTACCTAGTGGTATTTTAACTATAGTCACACGCATTTTCGGGTTAAAACCCAGTACTATGCGTTTCAACTTAGAAAAGGATGACCTTGGCCCAACCTATTTAATTTTTTTTTTGTAAACTAGTTATTTTAACTCGATTGTTTGATCACTACAGAACACTGAATCAGATGTTTTAATAAATACAGTTCAGTTTCAAAAACATTAAGAGTGACAACCCTAATGATGTAGTGGAGCGTAGGTATTTATTTCTACAACTAGGCCTAGTTTCCATACTGTCCATATTTATACTGTGCATAGGGCGCATTATCATTGATGCATTGCAACATGAGACCATTTTTTGGATTCAATACATTCTATACACTGCTCGTTTCGCCGACTATTGCTAAATGGCTCTAAACACAAGAAAAAAGCAATCTTCTTCGTCGTCGATGAATTGTTGCTGTCTTTCTCACTCGCTGTCGCGGCATCCTGTTGGTAAAAAAAACTATTAATTAATATAAAACACTATGTGAATCATACTCATTACATTATGAGGACAAAAGTAACATGTTACTTTTGTACTCGTAGTGCTATGTTACTTTTGTACCCAACCCCGTCTTTGTTAATTCATGAATGCCTACCTAAAAATGGAACCTGCTATTCTAAAATCAGAAGCGGTGACTAAATACAAGCGGGGGTAGCGTCACCGGCTCTCTCCTGACGGTAGCGGGGCGGCGGCGGATTGATAAACCTACAGAACGTTTGTTACTTTCGACCCGCCGCCGCCGTTACTTTTGTACCCGGTCTCCTATCAGAATTTAAAATACTCGTGTGTAGGATAACTTATTAAAATTATTTAAAAAAAAAACAAGGACTAGATAAAATCACCATTTAAATAAAATAGGAACATAAGCTTTTTAACCATTACATATTAGTTTATTAGTGAAAAGCTCATTTATTTGTATTGCATAGAACACAAATTATTAAAGGGCTACGAGTATTTCTTCAGTTTCTTTTTGTAATAATGAATGGGATTAAATATAATGAGCACCAAAAAATACTTTGAGATCCTAAGCTACGTTAACCAAAAAAAAAAAATAACACCAAAAAAATTGTATTCAAAGACCAAATATAGTAAAAGATCACCAAATATAGTAAATGATCACCAAATTTTGTGGCAAGAAGAACTTAGGAAGCAAGTGCGAGCAAAGCGAGCTCGGGATATTGGGCACCCCGACTACTGTTGTACGGTTACTTTAAACCCTGCAGAGAGAAATAGGAGCCCCGCGTAGCGGGGCTCCGTCGACTACGCCTTAGTTCGGTGCTGTGATTTTCAGGTTTTTAATTCTGGTGATCATTTACTATTTCTGGTGATCATTTACTATTTTAGGCAGTATAAAAATGTTTTTTAAGGTTATATTTACTTTATCTGGTGTTATGTTAAACATAAGCCATAATGAATTGGTAGTTCTAAGATAATATTGTTACATTTTAGATAGTATGATTTTGTTTTAATATCAATCTTAAAACAACGACTGTTAAAACTTATACCTAAGATATTGTGTTGTACATAGAAGCTGTTGATGAACCTATTTTAATAAAAAACTTAACTTTTAAAATTGAGTTCCTTAAGGTCGGCACCCTGAACCCTAGTCAACTCGGATGGGCAGATTCTAGACACTAGATTCTTCCGTACCTTGTTCCGTACTGTTAGAACCGGTTTGGTATCAATATATAAATTTAATGTAATAATGACTGGCTGCTGATTTAGTGATCGCCAGCGCGATTAGTGACGTGGGGTCCATAAAGTAAGTATAATAAAAAAGTTAATTCATTTTATTACGAATGTACGGTAGGTTCGCATCGTGCTACGACGCGACGTAGGTAACCTCGCTTTGCTACGCGAGTGCTACGACGTAGATCCACACCGTGCTACGACTGCTACGACGTAGCTCCACAATGCTACGAGTACTACGGAATAGTTCTTACTATGCTACTAGTGCCTATATGTCTGTCAGTCGATCCCATCGGACCGGCCAGCGAACCATAGACGTTGACTTGACATATATTTCAGCACATTATCACTCATTACTGACAACCAGTCATACCAAGGGGTATCGTATTACCCAGTTCTACCCGGATTGTCGAGGTCAGGGGGGTTACTATGACGCTTAACACATTATTGTTCCATTCCTATTCCAGAGTGGGAAAGAGATGGAACTAGACGACCTGTATAGCTCCGTCTCTTTTTCACTCTGGAATGAGAATGGAACAATAATGTTTTAAGACGTCATGGTACGCCACCAGATAGGCACAAGCTCCATTAAACTACTGGTATTCAGCTGGATCCGACTAGACTGGAAGTCGACCCCAACACCCGTCAGGAGTCGATTCCGCCCGCAGTGAGGTTGAGACTATAAACCAGTCGTCGCTCACTGATATGTAACGTTGGAGGCTGGTTCTTGGTCTCCCTCTAAAGGCATCTGTCTCTCGATACCTTCTGTAGACCCTTGACACAGCCGACTGGCTTTAGTGAAGCTGGGCAGCGACGCGATGGTTCTTTGACTCAGTCGTTGTTACAACCTATCCATAGTAACGTCAAAACAATAAATGCAATTTTCGGATTTTCGTATAGGTCATTTGGAAGAAGGCGGGGCCTATTCACTGTTTTTTTTTTTATTTATTTCAGTACGCCTGTTTTTTGTTTATCAGTCGGGTTTTTTTTTAATTAAATTTTTTATTTCCATTTTTTCAGTTTAATAATGTAAAAGATTCCACAGACGATTTTCTTAATTTTACACTTTTATTTGTATTTTAAATAACCAATTTTCAATCGTTCATCATCATCTGCCTAGCCTTTTCCCAAACTATCTTGAGGTCGGCTTCCAGTCTAACCGGATGCAGTTGAGTACCAGTATTTTACATGAAGCGACTGCCTATCTGACCTCTATAACCCAACCCAGTAACTGGGTAGGTAATACCGAGACCCCTTGGTAAGACTGAATGTCAAACTTTTGGCTTCTGACTACTCGTAACGACTGTCAAAGATCTACAAATGACAGCCGGGACCAACGGCTTAACGTGCTTTCCGAGGCACGGAGGAAAATCGGTATGTAATCGGCCGTTATTATTTAGCCACGAGCCAACCAACCAATCAATTTTCAATCGTTATACATTCGAAAGGAAAAATGATATGAGAAACCTGTGTTGATTGTCTATGATTTTAAAATACTTAGTCCTATTCAAAGACCATAGTGTGAAAAACAAATCGACGAACTATGTGTAGGGTTTCCACTTATATAAACTGTTGTACCCGGCATGTCCTAGAACTAAAAATTCGAAGACATGTGACATCTACCAACCCGCACTGGGGCCGCGTGGTGGATTATAGCCCATACCCTCTCATAGAGAGGAGGACTGCGTCCCAGCAGTGAGAACAATATAGGCTGATGATGATGATGATGAAACTGTTCTAGACTTGTAGGTCTGTACCGGTAGCAGAAGAACAAACAAAGCCCAGTTTGTGCAAGGTTCAGCGCACGGATACAAGTATACGATGTCCTCTCATACTTAAGTGCCAACGCTGTAACATAGAAAAATTATAACGCCAAATGAATTTAAAGAAGTAACCATGGAGTTTCTTGCCGGTTCTTCTCCATAGGAAACGACCAATTCGAACCAAGCACCTTTTTGTCGACGTTTTACAAGTGCCCATGTAGGCCTATGTGAAATAAAAATTGATTTGTAAAGTTTAATAGTCTGTGAAAGCTGTATTGTTGACAAGCTGGACAAACATCATGTATTTAAACAAAATTGCATCTCTTATCGGCTAGAAACCGGTCATTTAAATAAAATAAATGTGTAAAACGTTAACCTTTTTGTTTGATTTCTTAAAATCGGTTGTGATCAATTGCCCTAATACCGATTAAATGAAAAATATACAGACTTTTTATCCCTCGTCCTTAAGTCGTGTTCTACGGAGAAATAAACCTCCCAAAATTTTAGTGAATACTTTTCGAACGATAAATCAATTAGGCATGACATATACTTGCCACATTCAATACCAGGGCTTTCCAGTACAAGTGTGCAAAAAAACCTGCGTCGAAAACCAGGTTTTAAAATACTTGAAAGTATTTGGTAGAGTTTGGTCTGGTTCCTATCCTACCGTGCCAGAATAATATTTAGACTGTCTGCTTAGGCATGTTTATAGAATGACGACTATTTTTTTATTTAGAGTTTTATTTCCTCGCTATTTAAAAAAAAAAAAACAAAATAAAAAAGAACAGTTTTATTTATTTACACACTTTTTCTAATTGTTTAATAGGTATACTCGCGAAATAACTTCTTTAAAATGAAATATGTCACGGTCAGTTCAACGACAACTGACAAAAACAAAACGAAAACAAAATATTTACTTGATTTTAAACGTATCTTAGTAATACTATACTTTCGTTCACGCTAATAAGTGTCTTATTTCTATATCAGTATGGAAAAATGGCGCGAACAAGTCTACAAAATGGCAGCGCTACCCATGCCGCTAGCCGACCTCGACCGCCCCGCGGCGCAAGCCTTGAGCCACCTGCGCCGCGAGCTCGCTCCCACAACCGCGCCGCGAGACTCGCGCCGCCCGCGCTGCGCCCTGTTCTTCCAGGGTTTAAAATACTTGCATAGGATAACAATCCATGTCGTGTTACAAATAAGGATCATTATCGTATTTGCGAAAAAAAAAACTTTTAACATCAAAGTATATTTTTTTTCGCAGATACGATTGTGCGCCTTATTTATATAAATACAAGGGTTAATTTCCTATGCAAGTCGCGCCTTGCTAAAACTTTAATACTTGCAAGTATTTCTCACTCGTACCAGCGAGTATCGATACGAAAACAACTGTCAAAATGTGTTACGGTGGCTATCAGCGACAGTCAGTGCTCATGACGTCATCTTAGTTAATCACTGAAGATACCCGATACGAAACTAGCTGTTTGACAGTTAGCCGTTGTACACTTTGCCAAGTGATCTTCACTATGAGCTGTCAACAGAGATACGCAATAGCCCTGCTGGTTGGAAGCAAAGCCCTGGTTTCAAAACCTGGTTGCGTAAATACGTCTCATCTCTAAAATCAATGTTGCCAGGGTATATATTCGTTCGGCCTGTCAAAACCTTGTTGTTTATGTAATTTCAAAATAGAAAAATTCCAAATTGTGTTTAGATTGTAATTAGAAACGTATAATTTCCACTTAGAAATAGTCAAACACACTATCCATCATGGGAACTGTACATGCTAAGGTAACTAAATATTTATGAAGATATTTTGACCCGAAACAAATGTTAGGTTATATTACTACAAAAATTAAGAAAGTGTTATAAAGTCGAATTTTATGCATTCTTTCAGTTTTTTAGACTATCTTCAGTACCCATAAATACAGCACAACCGTGTTGTAAGAATTAGATTTTTTTACATAGGATATTGACATGTACGTTAGTCAGAAGATAGAAAAGTCTTCGAAGATCAATTTTATTTTAAGACTTGTAGTCGCTGATTGATAGTAATGTAGTCATTCTGTCAGGCTAGTAAATAAGGGCTCGTCAAAACACATGTTATTTGTCATGGTTTTCTGAATAAAAGCTAATACAGATTGAATGTACTATACTTATGCCAAAATAACACCACTGACAATAAAATTGGTCTATGAACTGTTGGTCAGCATTATCTTTAAACAATCAACTTTACGTTCAATAAACTGTTCAGCCATGAATGTTTCACCAACATAACTCTTTGTGAGTGAATGCTTAACCAGCACAATGTTTTGACCTGTAGGAGCTAGCATCAATGTTCTATGTAAATAATAAAGAGTATTTAATTCGATTACCGCCTCCATAGATAGTCATCAGCTTGACAGACGTCAAGCTGATGACTATCTATGGAGGCGGTAACCGAATTAAATTGACAGACGTCACACAGTACACAGTTTTTACAAGTTATTTGGTCGAACAATATGGATTAGTAATTTTATTTATTCATTTTCTCTCTTAACACGTTGGCTGCCAGACAATAGACACAATTGAAAATGTATTGTTTGAGGTCACCACTGACCGGAGCAACGGTGAAGGGTTAACACCTTCACCGTTGCTCTGGTCAACATTTAAAATAATTTTACGAAGTGCCATCTATATTTTTGAATGTTTTAAATAGTTCAAACATTCAAAAATATAGATGGCACTTTGGCATCAGGCTGCTGGTGGTCAGGGCTCCAGAGAGAAGAATCTTCCCAGTATGTGCCCAGGAGTACTACTTTCTGATTTAAGCCCTTGGACCCAGCCACACAATGAGAGCCTCCTAAGGTGTAGGTCAAGGCTGTTTGCTATAAACCCATTAACCACAATGACTATCAGTATGGTGATTGCGTAGTCCACATCCCGCATGTCAGCAACCTCATGTGCTAATTAAGATACTCCAGCTATTACTCCTATTCCTTCTCTGTTCATGCTGTAAGGTTGTGGAACTCACTTCCGCATAGCATTTGTCACTTAAAGACCATTTCGCTATTCATAAACTGAGTGAAAGAGCATTTACCTTTCCTCTCAAATCTGATTTATTATAAAGGGTGTAAAACACCTCTTAACGAAGCCGAAAGGCACTGGTTCTCCCTGTCATTGCGATCATTTTTTTGTTCTACACCATACCTGGGAACCTTCTAGTTACGGAGATATTAGGGGTCAAAGTTCCAACTTTTTAACAAGTATTTTTTTAAATACAAGTTTTTAATGTAAGATTTTTACTTTAAACACCTCCACGACCCCCGTACTATTCAATCCGTCCATCAGCACAATGTTTTGAGTGCGTTCATTGAGTTCTACCACAAAACATGATTTAACACCCCCCAAAAAAAAGTCGTTTCCCAGCAATAATTTTTGCGTAAAGTTACTTAGTTTCATGTACAGAATGCTTGGTTGACGGCTTCGTGATGAGGTGATTTACACCGTGTATGTATTTTTATTTGTTTATATATCTTAGCATTATGTGTTTATACACCGTGTAAATCACCTCATCACAAAGCCGTCAACCAAGCATTCTGTACATGAAACTAAGTAACTTTACGCAAAAATTATTGCTGGGAAACGACTTTTTTTTGGGGGGTGTAAAATCATGTTTTGTGGTAGAATTCAATGTAACGCACTCAAAACATTGTGCTGATGGACGGATTGAATAGTACGGGGATCGTGGATGTGTTAAAAGTAAAAGTCTTACATTAAAAAGTTGTATTAAAAAAAAATCTTGTCAAAAAGTTGGAACTTTGACCCCTAATATCTCCGTAACTAGAAGGTTCCCAGGTATGGTGTAGAACAAAAAAATGATCGCAATGACAGAGAGAACCAATGCCTTTCGGCTTCGTTAAGAGGTGTTTTACACCCTTTATTTAGTTATATGTGTATTTATATTTAGGTAATAGTATAGGCTAAGTTAGGTAAGGCACATAAACACATTTTTCTCTTCATTCTCTCACACACTACCGTCTACATTTCTTTTTCATTTTCCCTTTCGCAGGTCTGCTGGCAGAAATTTCATATGAAATAAGCAGTACCTTTGTACTCAAATGTTTTATGTTTTTTTCCTGTGTTCTCATGTGTGTAAATAGTAAAATAAATTAATAAATACTTGACTTTTTATCAGTCCCAGCTTTCACGAGTTTCTTGTCATTAGGGACAGTGATGTCAAAAATCATTGCACGGCACTCTCGTCTTTCTATCTGTTACAGGCAGAGCATGGAGAGAGCGTGGAGATGGGTGGGGGCCTGTTCGAGTTCGAGGAACCGCTCGAGATGGAAGATGAGACCATCTCTAAACCAACAATAAAACTTAATGGAGTGCGGGTAATGTCTATGTTAACCCCTTATTTACGTACAGTGGTGTAGTAATGCGCTTCCATTAACCAGGACTCCAGACTCCTGGGTTCAAATCCTGGCTTACAGCTATTGGGTATGTTCATGGATAGTTTTTCAGTGAAGAGTTCACAATCTTTGTAGTAGCTGAGTCCAGAAGTTGTCAGTGTTCTAATCATGTGCCTCTCACAAGCAAGGAAAGCCTTTGATTCTGCTCTTGATCTCTCCAATTGCCATTTGGCACACATTTGTGGACTATAGTATCTCCTGAATGGTTTGTAGGTGCATTTTATGATCAGGCGGACATTGTTAATTTTTACTATAAATGTTTACTATTTTTCCCGAGACCCCGATATTTCTGCGCTCTTGCAAGTGTCGTGAGCACGGATAAACTGAAGTTATCTCATTAAAATAGTAACATTGTTTTTCAAATACTGCTTACCAAGTCTAAAATAGAGATATGGGTTGCGGGATCATTGTCCACTTCAAATAAATATATATGTGGTCTACAGGTATATGTTCCTGAAATGGTGTATGCAGGAGTGAGTGAACTTACTATTTAGGGGAAATCCTAGTATGGGGAAATATTGTGTTTTCATTACTATCCCTGAGTGCGTTTAACGACCAGATGTTGATATAGTTTCATCGAGTTTTAGAAGGAGACTGTCCTACTGTGGCAATGGCATAGACAAACACTCTTCAAAGCCGAACTTTTCCTAAAACTTGACGTGACTAATCAAAATTGGCGAATACTTTAAAACACCATAACTAAAATTGATTTTGGAACATAAAGTAACCTAGATTAGGTGATGTTGGAGCAACTACTAACAATAAGTATTTATTTGATATCCTGAACACTTGTTATGTATGCACTAACCTTAAATCTTGGGGTTGACTTCAGTATCAACCTGTAGCTCGAAAACCCGTTTGTGACTATGATGACAGACTCTCAGTTTGATTCAGGTTGCATGTTCAACAAAACCTTCATGCCATGTAGTCTTGTGGAGCTTTCACCATCATCATGAATTTTTCAAATGCATTTTGTTTTTTTTTTATTATTATAATTTTAAAAGCTGATGGAATTAAAAAACATTTTTTTTTTCTAAAGTATCTACTTCTGATCTCGTATAAAATATGTAAACAAGCCAAACAAAGCCTTGCCAAAGCGGTGTCAATATCAAAAACTTAAATTCAAAAAGATTAAAAATATACTTATAATAAGAAATGAGGGTTGAAAGGAAAGAATATGTCGTTTCACATGTAGCTGAGTGCAATTATCAAAAACATACTCATAAGGTACGAAGTTTATAGTTATCGGATTTTCATTGGTTTTTTTTTTAATACTATAACTTCGTTCCACATTTTTGTCTATTTGCACTCGACTATTAAGTTCTCATATAGCATTTTTCTTTATGACTCAACAATATCGTCAATGGTGTTCTAACTTGTCCGTGCGTGCTCGGCGTTTTTCGACCAAAATTAGATATATGCTAATCACTTGAGAGCACATGGCAGGGCAACACACCAAAGCTCTCGATAACCCCCCTAGAAAACCATAGAATGCAGTCACTGTGGCCAAAATTAACTAGGTGGCATCATTATTCTAAGAGATTTAGAGTGAAATCACATATCAAGGCCTGCCTTAGTTCTAAAAGTCACTAAATCCATTTTCTTTGTTTTGAGAAAAGATCAAGTCCTGTATATTAAGTAATTAATACTGATATTTTTTTTAAGAACATTAAAGCCTATCCAATAAACTATTGTTTTTAAATCAAAAGATCTAAAAAGCAAACCGCTGTTTCGTTTTTGATAAAATTTTTATGGGACCAATCGGAAAGTATATTTTTTCACATAAAAATAGATTTTTTCAAATCGATTCATAAATGACGGCATTATAAGGTAACAAACATACAGTCGAATTGATAATCTCCTCCTTTTTTGAAGTCGGTTAAAAGTGCTGATCCGTGCTAGCACATTTGTGATTTCACCATTACGATACATTTCGTCCATAACTAACGTTTTAAAAACCCTTTTGACAGCATGATGATGAATATTCGTTCGGTGTAGCTTCTGAACTTAACATTTGTGTTGTAGGCGCGCGTGGATAGAGTCCATGTGGATGGGCTGAACCGCACCAAAGACGACATCATCCGTAGCACCGTGGACGAGCTGTTCCAGGCCTCCGACTTCGAGGATGTAATACTGCGAGCTCATAAGGTGACCGATACACACATAACATCATCACGACGCCTGTAATCGCCAGGGTTAAGCAGAAGTGTACCTGCACCCACATTTTGCCATTTTATCTTTCATCATCAGCCTTTAATGTTCCCACTGCTGGGAAGCAGGCCTCCTCTCTATGAGAGGGAGTGGGCTATAATCCACCACGCGGGCCCAGTGCGGGTTGGTAGATATCACATGTCTTCGAATTTTTTAGGACATGCCGGTTTCCTCACGATGTATTCCTTCTCCGTTTTTTTTTTTTTTTTTTTTTAGAAAAAACGTTGTCCCACACTAGGAATTTCTCCTGTATCGTGGGTGCGTTTACAAACATTTAAACTCACATACACAAACAGCCAGACCCGGAACAACTATCTGTAGGCCATACAAATATTTGTTCCGTGCGGGGATCGAACCCGCGACACGCAGCGCAGCAGTCGATCGCTCAGCCACTGCGCCAACCGTGTCGTCAAACCGTGTCGTGTCGTTTTGAGGGTAGCGGTGATGAAATAAATTATACAAAGTTATGCGCCTGCCTGGGTTCGAACCCACGTTTTACTGCTCGTAAGTCGGGGCTGCCAACACCATGCCATGTAATAGGGGGCGAGTTTATTGCCTTCAACCGGGAACAAGTCCAGACTCTATGGCTGCTACTGACAAATTCCCTATAGAAAACCCCAATAACACTTTGCCCCATCCGGGAATCGTACCCAGGACCTCATAATCAGTAGTTTCACTTGTGACCACTCTACCAATGATACATACATAACATACCCTAAAATACGTATACACACACACGCACATACGTACATGAATTTTTATTAAGATTCTAGCTGCTGCTTTTGTGTATGAAAAATAGATGTTGGCCGATTCTCAGGGCCTCAAGTCTGCTATTTTTATAAACATCGCATTCCAACACGATCTCATTGTCATTTTGCTAAAAGTCCGTAATCTGCTAAATTCTTTATGGTCTGTCAAATTCTATGCCATTTCTTTCAATGGAGTGTCAGTGGTTGACCATTGTGAAGTCATAATGACGCCATTATATTAGTAGATTACCAAACTTGTCAAAATCAACAATTATGAAATCAATGATAGGCCATTCTGAAACTATTGTAATAGCAGACTTAAGGCCCAGACCTACCCGATATGCACACAAAATTTCATACAAATCGGTTCAGCCGTTTCGGAGGAGTATTAACATTGTGACACGAGAATTTTATAAAAGTATAAGAAGATATAAACATACCTTTATATAAGCGATAATATAAAGCGATTTTCTCCTACTGCATTGATTAACGGTTTACGTTTACAAAAGTCTTTTGGAAGCCATCATCATCTGCCTCGCCTTTCCCAAATTTATTGGGGTCGGCTTCCAGTCTTACCAGATGCAGCTGAATATCAGTATTTTACATGGAGTTACTGCATATCTGCACAACCCAGTAATACGATACCCCTTGGTAAGACTGGTTGTCAGACTTTCGGGCCACTGACTACCTGTAACGACTGGCAAAGATTTACAAATGACAACCGGGGGCAAAGGCTTAACGTGCTTTCCGAGGCACGGTGGAAACTCTGTATGTAATAAAAATTAAAAATTAAAATTCATTTATTTCGGACAACGAGGATCCATATTTTGTTAGTAATACAAACTGCTTATAATCTAGTGTTAGTAAAAGTGATATAAAAATAAAAATAAAATCTTTGTGAAAGGATGACAAGGCAGGAAAATATAATTCCTACCTTATCACCCTCCGCACAAAACACCTGATATCCGGAGTATAGCTCTCCGCCACAGCTCTCAGGATATAGTTGCGACTACTCCGCACTCTGCATAGCAGCGAAGCCGTTTTTTTTCGTATTATGGCTTGAAAGCCATCTGTGTGGGCCACGGCAAACATTTCCGAGGCACTACAGAAACGGGGCAGTCGCAACAACATCCTGAAAGTATTATTATATTGAACGCGCAGGGCATCCAGCGATCTCTTAGTGTAGTTGACCCATAGATTGCCCGTGTAAAAACTCTGACAGTAGGCCTTAAAAAGAGTAATTTTGACTAGGTCAGAGCACCGAGCAAATCTACGGACCAACATGTTACCTCTGACCGCCAGTGCCCTACGCTCCCTCTCAATGTCTATATCATCCTTAAGGTCGTCGGTGATGAAATGTCCAAGGTACCTGAACTTAGACACTCTGTTTAAAAGGAGCCCATTCAGCCTAATAAGTTCTGGTACAGCGTCTGGACACCTACCTGCGGCCTTAAAGATCATATATTCACTCTTAGTGACATTATAAATAAGTCCATGTGAAGCAGCATAAGTCTCACAGACTCTCTGAGCAATCCCCTGATTGCCCCAGCAGTCGGGCCCAGCAGCATGCAGTAATGATGATGCAGTAATGATGTTCATCCATCCATAGACCGAACTTGGCAAGCCCGGCTTGTACTTGAAGATCGACCCGTGCGACTGTTTTTATTTAGCCACTAGTTCCTCATGAATGGAAGATAGAGTTGTTCTGCCAAAAACACATGATTGTTATCATGTCACCGTTGTGTTGCAGGTGCGACGCGCGCTGGACGCGATGGGCTGTTTCCGCGACATTGGCGTGTTTATCGACGTGTCTTCCGGCCCTGACGCTACTCCCGAGGGACTTGAGGTACAAACAAAGTGTAAAGGGACTCTCCACGTAGACGTTACCCAAGCATTCTGTACATTAACCTTTTGACCACCACAGTCATGTATAGATGACAAACATGACACAAATTGTGCCCAGTATGCCACGGTCACGACTACATGACAGTATTAAATGACGAATTCGTAGCTTGGCGCTGAGTTAAAAAAGCAAACACGGACCCGTGTTTGCTTTTTTAACGTGGCGGTGAAAAGGTTAAACTAAGGAACCCTAATGTAAAAAATATTTTACTGGGAAACGATTGTTTTACGGCAGGACAAAACGGATTTATTCAACGAATATTTTTAGCGAAAGTAAAGGGAACACCTGCGGGAAATGTGACGGTTGTGGCCGGGCTGTTCTAGTTATCATAACCTCACGGATAAAGGGCATATCACACATATCAACTCTGAAATAGTCACCGTATTAACTCCAGCCACTCAGTATTCTTTGTATGAGACTCCCTATTGCAACATACACTAATCGAAACGTAACCTAATCGCCTCGCCTAATTTGAAGGTGAGGCGAAAGGCGATACGGTGATGATCCCTTCCCGAGTTGATATGTATGCTGTGTCCTTTACACAGCTTGTGCGTTGTGCGGTTTGTGCGTCGGCAGGCGATCCGTAGTTCGCAGGTGGCGTTGTAGATGGCGCCACTAACTTATTATGTGTGTGTGTGTGCAGGTGACGTTCCAAGTGCGCGAGCTGTCGCGCATAGTCGGCGGCATCAACACTACGGTCAGCGAAAACGAGGGAAACCTAGTGCTCGGTATGTATGCTGTTACTGTCTGCAGTGTAACACTGCAGGCTGCCTTCTCGGCAAATAAGCCGTGACCGCGTTTCGTCCGCGATTATAGTCCCTAACGTTTTTATTTAAAATATTAAGATACTAGGTGTCGCCCGCGAATTTGTTCGCGTGGTTTTGATGTGTAAGTCTGAGAAAAAAATTACCAGTTAGTCATTTTACTCATTTGTAATTTAATTTTCACACAGATTTTATTCAATAATTAACATGGAGTTTCGGGTAAATAAAAAAAAGAGATTATTACTGCTACTAAAGACCTCTTGTTTCTGAGATTATATTGAAACCAAGCATTTTTTTATTAACTTAAGTGAGTTTCTGCCGTCTCACTCCCATTCGTAAATTTGCTGCCTTATGTACCTGCTCAAACAAAGAAGGAGTGGTACTTGGGGTGACATTGTGGACTCTGTGCCCCGGGGAGGGCTATGTTCAAATAGCTATAACGTTTGAAATAATTGGTGTAGAGTCAATATTTTGAAATTATTTTGTAGGTTGACTCAAATACTTCCGATTAAACATAAAAACGTATTCGCGACAGTAAAACGTATGTATTTACAGGATTGGATAATTTCATGAAAAAGTCATTCAATGGGATTAAATGGACTTAACGGGGTTGTATTGATGATTTTAATGATAATAACTCTAATAAAAACCTATATTTGTTACGACCGCAAATCATATTTTAATCAACATAAAAAGTGTCACTGACCTGCAAATTGCAAAAGACGTAAAAAAAAAAATAAGTTTGCGGGCTACCCTTGCACTTCCATGCACCATACGGTAACCGCTAACCAATCCCACTGTGTATGTACCCGGCTTCACGTCGTATGTTTGTGGGCAGGCGTGAAGATGCCGAACGTGCTGGGTCGCGGCGAGCGCGTGCAGGCCGAGTACAGCATGGGGTACCGCTCCTCCTCCAACTTCAGCGTCATGGCCACCAAGCCCTTCCCGCAGAAGCCGCTTGTTCCTGTGTAAGTATTTATTTATTTTTTCGTGCTCTATAAAGGGTGTAAAAAACCTCTTAACCTCTCCAGCCCCGTGGTTCCCATATGGGAACGCCAAACAATTCCGTTGAGCCCCGAGGTTCCCATATGGGAACGCCTCGTACTAGCAAACTTAAACCCTTATCGTACGTACAGTAAGGGTCTAATTCGTTTGTAAAAATTTACGTCTCTGGCCAACTAGAGTTCGATTAAAATGAAACCAAACATACCAACCTAACAACTGCACAAAATTATTAAAAAAATAAAGAAACGCGTCTTTGTCGACTGTCAAAATGAGTCATGGCGGCCAGTGTGGAACGGTGGTGTTTTGTTTTGGAATGCAGTGAAATTTTTGTGTTTTGTGTTGTTAAACTTTGGTAAGTAAATGTATAGTATGTTATAAGTGTATAATGTAACTTTTTAGATAGTCATTTGCTGGAAAAAATATCTAAAAATTATACTTTAAACACGTCCACGACCCCCGTACTATTTAATCCGTCCATCAGCACAATGTTTTGAGTGCGTCACATTGAGTTCTACCACAAAACATGATTTTACACCCCCCAAAAAAAAGTCGTTTCCCAGCAATAATTTTTGCGTAAAGTTACTTAGTTTCATGTACAGAATGCTTGGTTGACGGCTTCGTGATGAGGTGATTTACACGGTGTATGTATACATACTACGTATACCGACACCGACGCAGAAACGGTTCCGACATGCTCGCAGGCGGCGGTTGTGACTAGCGCGCGAATCAGCTGTAAACGAAGCGTCACGGAAATTTCCGAATACTCCCGTAACCGTGATCGGCTCGGCCGACTAATCGGTGTCTTTACAACCGACTAATCGGCTAGTCGGCTAATTGGCCAAAGTCATAGTCGGCATATCTCTAGAAATAATCTAAAACTTTGTGAGGATGGACGGTTACTGATAAGAATTTTGATGAAACTTTTATAGTAATACTAGCTGTGCCCGCGACATCGTCTTCGTGGAATTTAACAAAAAAGTTATTTAGTTTTTTTCTTTTTTGCATTTTATTTTGATTATTATTTATTTTTCTAAAATAGAAGTAGCCTAAGAGTCAGCTCACACCGAGACGCGACGCTGCGCGCACACGATTCAAAATATAACTTTATTTTCTACACGAAAAGATACACATTTCTTTACAGGCGTCACGCAGCGCAGCGCATGGCGCAACGTATTCTAAATTCTCACAACGAAATGTGTATCTTTTCGTGGAGGAAATAAAGTTATATTTTGAATCGCTCTTTAAAAGTGTACGCGCAGCGTCGCGTCTCGGTGTGAGCTGACCCTAAGTTACTCATTCAAGAGGTCGGTCGAATCGGTGCAGCCGTTCCAGAGATTAGCCGGAACAAACAGACGGACAGACAGACAGACAAAAATTGTAAAAAAAATATTTTGGTACCGTATATACATTGATATGCATGTAGTAAAAAGTTATTTAATATTACAAACAGACACTTCAATTCTATTTATTTGTATGTATAGATATAGTTACACATCAGAATCTAAAAAATCATGTGTCCCTATGTTCGTACGCGCTAATATCTGAAACCACCCAACCAAGTTCAATAAAATTTTGTGAATGTGTATGGTACCTCTAACTTGTAAGACAGAATAGATTTATGTGTATTTTGGAGTCGATATGTGACGGAGGGGCAGGTCGCTAGTTTCTGTAGTAACTCTGTGTTGTTGGCAGATTATCAACGTCAATATACCAGCAGAACCACGAATACCCGTGGTCGGGCTACCGGCTACTCGACCGCGGGCTCCTGTTTGACGTCGCCTTCAAGACTTCGCCAGCGGTGAGTCGGACATTATACAGTCAGAGGCATGTATTGTAAACAGTATGGCATGGTCAGCATTGTTGTCATCGCGGGTTCAACCTAAAAAACGGACACAGGAGCGTCAACATTTGCACAAACATACAGGCCTGTATCCAGCTGTGGGGAAGTCGGGCTTGGGTGATGATGCACCAGTTTGCGCTTAGAGGAACAAGGTATGAATTAGTTGCCCTGCGTAACATCCGCCATTTTATTTTATTTTCAGTATTACAGACTCGTATAAAACCTTACCATTAATTAATAGGAGGTATCAAAACAAACAATTGCGTGACTGCTATTTTGAAAATAAAATAAAATGGCGGTAGGTTTGCAGGACAGGCTTCATACAAAAATATTCCAAAGTTTTGCTTCATCCGCAAATCTGAAAATTTTATTTTCTTGAAATTTGAATCTTAACTGCCAACGAGGGCTGCTACGAGCGGCTGTAAACATAGAGATTAAATGCAGACAAAACCGCGACTATCACAGGTTGCTTTTCACGGACTATTGTCCGGAATCCGCTGTCAGAAATGCGGATGCGGTTTTTTTTGTTTCAATTTCTTTATACAGTGAAACTGGAAAATGTTTGCGCTTCGTTAATTTTAGTGTTTCCGAACGTCGCGAGGCGTAGTGATTGTCAGGATGGCTGGAGCAAGAGAGAATTTGGAGGTTTGAGCCATACCAAGCTTTTTTTACCAAATAGTATAAAATAGGTCTCAAAAATCTCTCTTGGTCCAGCCATCCTGACCATCACGAGGAGTGCCCTCTAATGTACAGAGGCGAAGGTTCTAAGTGTTGTACTTTATGGTGGCTATACACATTAGCCGTGCCTCGGAATCTCTCGGCGAGAATGTGCAGCTACCTTTTAGTGCATCTGTCATTGCGCAATGTATAGTGCTGCATAGTTCTAATGGCGCATGGCCATAATACCGACTATGGCCATGTTAAGCCGCCATCATGTGTTAAATACAATTTCACAAATATTTACCAACAGCGCCCTCCAGGCAATGTCATTCCAGCGTCACAAGACCCATGCAGCACTATATGAAGATTAACAGCTCTATCCTAGATCACATCATCGCATATTCGTATTGCCGAAGATAGACGATGATTGCCGAAGTGCATACTTTACCTGGGAGCTCTGTACTAGCTAATGCATTGGTCCTCAGACGCTCCACAACGTGCAGTGGGAGGGGCTGGTGCGTGACACCTCCGTGCTCAGCAAGACCACCAGCTTCAAAGTGAGGGAGAGTAGCGGTCAGTGACTAGCCTCATTACACGTTGTACTAACGATCTCCTGAGGGCATCTTCATCTGCCTAGCCTTTATTCCTTCAACTATGTTGGGGCCGGCTTCCAGTCTCACCGAATGAATACCAGTATTTTACATAGAGCGACTGCCTATCTGACCTCCAGAACCCAGTTAGATACCCCTTGGTAAGACTGGTTGTCAGACTTTTGGGCCACTGACAACCTTAGAGGGTTTTCCGAGACACGGAGGAAACTCGGTATGTAATGGAAGGTCACCCATCCACAGACTAACCTAGGCAAGCGCGACTTAACTCGAAGATTGATCGGAGCCATCTCATTATTCGTTTAGTAACATTATTCCTGTCGTAGCTGAATAATAACAGCTGTACGGGTCCATCTTCAAGGTTTATTTAAGTTAAATCAATCAAAAGAGCCGGGATTTTTACAAAAAATATTGATTTGGATTTACGCTATTTTGTGACCCTTTTTAAAAAATGTTTAGAGATATTTTAGTTAATTCTAAATACCTAATTAACTATTATATATTTCTAAAAAAATTAAGTTGGATACGTTTCTTTTATTAAAAAAAAAACGAAAATACGTAAAAAATAAAAATACGTAAAATACGTAAAAAAAATAAAAATGAAAATACGTAACGTAGGCGTTACGTAAAAAAACAGTTTTTTAATAAAAGAAACGTATTCAACTTAATAAAGGGTTTTTGATTCAATTCAAAGATTCTAGATTCAAGTTTGTCGATTCTTCCACCGACATTGCCCGTTTCTACGGCGGTCATGCTACACGTGCAGCCACAGACATAATAACTGTGAATAGACTGTAGTTGATCATCGATTGACAGTTTTGTCTGTAAAGTAATACACCGACATTACATCAGGTCCTCAAATGAAGTCCATCCTGAGACACATAGTCGCAGTGGATCACCGCGACGAGCCCATCTTCCCGACGCGCGGGTCGTGGGTTCAGTTCACAAGTGAGGTGGCCGGACTGGGCGGCGGGGTGGCCAACCTGAAGACCGAACTGCACGCGCAGGCTAACGCTACCTTGATGGAGGATGTGGTAAGTGATGTTACATTCTCTGCCAGATTCGGCGGCATGGTTGGCGCTGTGGCTGGTTGACTGCTGCGCTGCGTGTCGCGGGTTTGATCTTCGCACGAAAATTTATATGGTGTACAGGTAGTTGTTCCAAGTCTGGCTGTTTGTGTATGCGAGTTTGCAAGTTTTCAGTCACCGCTGCCACTTTCAGACTTCCTATACTCATCCTTTTTAACCGACTTCTAAAAAAAGAGGAGGTTCTCAATTCGGATATTTGTATTTTTTTTATGTTTGTTCGCGCATTACTCCGTCACTTGCCAACCGATTTCGAAAATTCTTTTTTTGTTGTAATGGGTATACTTCCCAAATGGTCCCATAGTCATCAAGTCGAGACTGATGATGGAATCTTGGCGAAATCGAGTGAACTTTTCAAATTTTAAAGGAAAACGTACAGCGATTTTGATATTTTCTACAACAAGTGAAGCATTTGCGTTCAATAAGAACCATTCTACCATCAGATCTGATGATGAATCCAAGAGACAGGCTTCGGAACTCCATAATAAGTGTTTGGAGCTGTGTTTGGGCTTGCTGGAATAGGGGATCGGACTGGGTAAAGAAAACGACATTCTATTTTGTCCGTCAGACAGGTAATACAAAAATATTAGACACGTATTTTTTGTTTTATCAAAATATCAAAAAATTACTAAGTTAAAACTCATTAAAGTTGGTGAGTGGGGGCTTACTACGTCACAAGTAGGTATAAAACTTACCTACATGTGACGTCATGCGCAATTTCAACTCAATATATCTCCGTAATTTTATGACCACGTGAAAAAAGAAAAAATACGTGTCCAATACTTTTCAATAAACTACCCGACGGACAAAGAAAAAAAAAATGGATTATCCCCTTTTGTAACGGTATGCACTTTCCAGAAGTACCAATAATAATAAAAAAATGTTTTAACCGACTTTTAAATTATCAATTCGATTAGTATTTTTTATGTATTTACACCGATTACGCTGAGATTTATGATCCGATTTGCGTGATTCTTCTTTAGTTTGATGCGTAATAGTTGCCATTTGGTCCCATAAAAATTTAATATAGTTTGGCCATGTAGTTTTCACTTTATAAAAAAATTTTTATATGTAAATTTTTCACATATGTACACCTATTTCTCGGTGATTACTGGACCGATTTAGATAATTACTCATTCATTTGGTAGAGAAAGCTTGCCCGGTGGGCCCATATGAATTTTATTATCTTTGCTTAGGTACATTTCGAGTCATCCTCTTTATTATGCATTTTGTCCTTTGTCGTATGTATGGACGAGATGCTGGTGTCTAGTTACAATGTAAAAATGGTACTTGACTAGGATTTAAGTGAGATACCACAACTGAAAAGTCTAAAATAAAAAAATAAAAAGTGGAAAATAATTTTAGTTTCGGCAGTCGGTGACTTGTTGGTTTCATTTACTTTTTTGCCACCGACTTCCGAAACTAAAATTGTTTTCCACTTTTTAGTGTTTTTTTTTGGAAGTCGGTTATTTTCTTTTTGCAAAAAAGTTTTTTATTAATTTAATCGATTAAGCTAATCGACTTCTGGAGGGAGGTGGGCTAGATGAGGAGGAGAATGGCCGTTTCCGTAGAACTTAGTTGGCTGCAGTGAAGGCAATCGTCACCGGGTAGTTCTTTAGCGTTTAAGAAGTGATTCTGCGCAGACGATGGCTTTTCATCTGACGCTGCATGTTCTGTCACATGCACAGAGGTCTCAGATGGAGCGAATGGTGTTTGCGTTGATGAACACCTTGTGTCTGTGTTCCCAGGTGCTCCAGCTGACCGGAGCTCTAGGAGTGCTCCACGACGTGTTCGGCACGGAGCTGCCCGACCACTTCTACCTCGGCGGGCCCACCACGCTGCGCGGCTTCCAACAGAGAGGCGTCGGCCCACACAACGATGGCCAGGCCACCGGCGGACGGGTGAGTGACACTACGTCTGACAGGCTCACGGTGGGTCCTGCGCGACGTGTTCACTTGTATCTGGCGGTCCCACCACGCTGCGCGGCTCCCAACAGAGAGGCGTCGGCCCACACAACGATGGCCAGGCCACCGGCGTGGCGGACGGGTTAGTGACACTACGTCTGACAGGCTCACGGTGGGTCCCGTGCGACGTGTTCACTTGTACCCGGCGGGCCCACCACGCTGCGCGGCTCCCATCAGAGAGGCGTCGGCCCACACAACGATGGCCAGGCCACCGGCGGACGGGTGAGTGACACTACGTCTGACAGGCTCACGGTGGGTCCCGTGCGACGTGTTCACTTGTACCCGGCGGGCCCACCACGCTGCGCGGCTCCCAACAGAGAGGCGTCGGCCCACACAACGATGGCCAGGCCACCGGCGGACGGGTGAGTGACACTACGTCTGACAGGCTCACGGTGGGTCCTGCGCGACGTGTTCACTTGTATCTGGCGGTCCCACCACGCTGCGCGGCTCCCAACAGAGAGGCGTCGGCCCACACAACGATGGCCAGGCCACCGGCGCGGCGGACGGGTGAGTGACAATACGTCTGACAGGCTCACGGTGGGTCCCGCGCGACGTGTTCACTTGTACCTGGCGGGCCCACCACGCTGCGCGGCTCCCAACAGAGAGGCGTCGGCCCACACAACGATGCCCAGGCCACCGGCGGATGGGTGAGTGACACTACGTCTGTCAGGCTCACGGTGGGTCCCGCGCGACGTGTTCACTTGTACCCGGCGGGCCCACCACGCTGTGCGGCTCCCAACAGAGAATCGTCGGCCCACACAATGATGGCCAGGCCATCGGCAGACGGGTGAGTTTTTTTTTCGGTTTTTACGTTTACAAGTATAAAAGAACTATCATTTATATGGTAAAAATACAATATTCATTTATTGCGCTATCGTACACAAACATGATAATTTATAGTAATTTAACACTTCAGAACTATTACAATCCGTCTTACGAATTTTACCTCTTTGGAGAAACCGAAGGTTTTGTTTGTGCATAAGATAATTATACAGTTTTGGAAACCCAAACACAATCACAGATGTCATAAAGTTCAAATTCCTTCGTAACCTAATGCCAATCCGCCCTACGAATTTTCGATCAGGACGCGAGAACATTTTTTACCCAACACAAAAGTGCCAACGCCGCCAAAGAAATTTTCACTTCAAAATTAAAGATTAATACCGAAACAGAAATGCAATTTAAATCCCCCCTATTTAGACTATATTGAACAAAAATATTACTTTTTACTCTATAGTCCGGTCAAGTTAGACCAAAAAATAGGAATGAAGGTAAAACATTCGCACCCAGCTCAAAATTTATAGGATTGTTCAAAACACTATCATAAATTAACTCTAAAAAATCAAAACAATTTTTTTTTTTAAATTACGCGGTGTCCATGGGCACTAAAACGGGTTTTTCGCGATTTTCAGCAAAACTGTAACTTTTATCATAAAATTTGTTCAGACAAAATTTGTAGATCAGATAATTATACAGGGTTATTTGGAAAACACCGGCAACCTGCCTATGAGTAATGGGCTAGCTCACCGTCCGTCCGTCTCATGACGACAGGCCGTGTCGACGGCGCGTACGTGTTCCACGCGCGCCTCAAGGAAATGTCAGCAAAGGGCTAAGAAGGAACATGGATGGGTTTTAGTCAGTACAGGTCTGACACTCCCTCCCGCTCCGCCCAGAGCGAGGGGGTCATTTGATGATTTCCCATCCGAAAATAAAAAAAGGTTGCTGCTGTTAAAAGTAAAATACCTTTGACAAGACTGTACTTCTTCATGCCGCTGTCACTTTAGTATTTTTATTGTCCGAAACCGTATGGGAGTGTAGTTAATGATGTTTGTATGTTCTGGGCAGGTGTACTGGGCGGGCGGGCTGCACGTGTACGCGCCGCTGCCGTTCCAGGGCGCGCGCTCCGGTCTGGGCGCGCTGTTCCGCTCGCATCTGTTCCTCAACGCCGGCTGCCTCGCCATGCCAGGTCAGTCATACGCCTCTCATACAGAGAAGGCACGACAATTGTTCCAGACGGACTGGCCATATCTGTCTATACTAATATTATAAAGCTGATGTGTTTTTTTGTTAGGTTGAATGCACTGTTCTCGGGAACTACTGGTGCGATGCGAATGGACAATGCCTTATGTTTTGTTATTACGTATTCTCTTTAGTGTTGGGATGCCCATTTATCGAGGAAGGCTTTAAAAGGTGTTGATTTGCATCCTCGTCAAAATTCAGGTAACAAAAGACATAATAATAATCAATTAAAATTACGGTACCTAGTTTATTATTAATAAACGCGGATTTTTTTGGTTGTTTCTGTTTTTCAGCATTTCAGAATAACCCCCTTAACGTGGTTTACAGAATAAGAAATTATCGAAAGAAGTTTTGAGATTGTTTGTATGTGTGGAAGCGCGGTTATAGGGCGAGAATCAGACGGGCCGCGTTTAAAACACGGGTGGTTTATTTACATTTACCGATTTCCGTAAATTAGTGAAAAAATAAAAATTACCGTATCATTTTATTATTCGGGACGAGAATCATTAGCAAAGTTACCTCCTTGAATTTGACGAGGATGCAAAACAACACCTTGTATAGCATCACGCTACGATGAATAGGAGTGGAGCATTGATGAAAAATGTTGTGTAGCGGCACTATAAAAAGCACTACAGCTACTTGGAACATATAGAAATATAGCGCCATCTATGACGAAACTGAAGAACTAACATGGTCTGCATCTCGCAAGCAAAGTTATCCTCGACTTAAAACTCGACTTAAAATATGAGAAAACCCGACAGCAACTGTAGGGCAGTTGCCCACTAGACATAACACCCGTTTGATTGGACGATCCTCCCCTTTCTATGGAGTATCGAGGAACTTTACAACCTGTTTCTCATACTCCTAAGGTTCCAAAAATGGCAAAATGTGTCGCAGACGAAGTTGCGCGGTTCAGTTAGTAAATAATAAGTCCAGGTTATCTCACGATGTTTTTCTTAACTGAATCGATGGTCACATTGGTACTGTCGGAATTAGAACCCACGTTGTTGCCCGCAGAGGGTACCAGCCTGGCGTCGCTGGAGGCGCTGCGGCTGGCGCGCGTGTCGTGCGGCGCGGGCGTGTGCGTGCGCCTGGGCCGCGCCGCGCGCCTCGAGCTCAACTACGCCGTGCCGCTGCGCGCGCACTCGCACGACGTCAGCGCCGCCGGCCTGCAGTTCGGCGTCGGCGCCAACTTCCTCTAGCGTGAGTAACATTCGTCACTCAACTACGCCGTGCCGCTGCGCGCGCACTCGCACGACGTCAGCGCCGCCGGCCTGCAGTTCGGCGTCGGCGCCAACTTCCTCTAGCGTGAGTAACATTCGTCACTCAACTACGCCGTGCCGCTGCGCGCGCACTCGCACGACGTCAGCGCCGCCGGCCTGCAGTTCGGCGTCGGCGCCAACTTCCTCTAGCGTGAGTAACATTCGTCACTCAACTACGCCGTGCCGCTGCGCGCGCACTCGCACGACGTCAGCGCCGCCGGCCTGCAGTTCGGCGTCGCTGACAACGACCAGAAACCACCCAGATATCGAACCCAGTACCCTTAACTCAGCCACCACTAACTATACATATACACATACAGAAAATAACGTACAAAAGCGCACAAAACCACTTATTTCATTAAGAAATCACTTCCAGCAGACTTGTGGTAAGACAGTGACGTAGACACAGTGACATGGTTATTATGTCTGAACTTGACTGACCTCTGAATTTATTTGTGATGTTTTCTCAGAATACTATACTACATGTTTTTGACGTGTACCTAAAAGTGTTTCTTACAACCAATTACGTCTCTTTTAAAGTCCAGACATGCAGATTAGAATTTCAACACTATTAAAACAACGTCAAATGGAATTAGTACAAAACTTAAGACGTATAATGCCTATCGAATAATAGATATGTAAAGACGATATAACAAAAAAAAAATACAATAAATTCAGGCGTCATTATTTTTATCGTCTTATACATCAAAATCCCTAATTGAAGTTTCACCATCCAATTAAATTTATTCGGTAGAAACGGGAACATACTTGAGTATATGATAATTTATAATCACATGCAACAAATATAATTCTACATCAGAGAAAAACGTGTGCCAATCGGCAAGGAATTCTCATTGAAATTATTGTAATAAGATTCACGAAGTATGTGCTCATTTTAATATATTTTTTTTTACAATATACAGACTTTTTTACCGCAATAAGTCTGCGCGTATTTATTCGTTTTAAGAGGTGATGTGCGCGTATTTATTCGTTTTAAGAAAACCAGTGTTGTCGACAAAGCTCACAGAAGTAAGCTGAAGTGGCAATGGGCCGGCCATATTAGCCGTAGAACCGATGACTGTTGGGGTAGACGTGTTCTTAAGTGGAGACCGCGAATCGACAAGCATAAGGTGGCCTCAGGCATTTGGAGCCACGATACGAGCAGGGTAGCAACTGAATGAGAGTTGCCTAGAATCGAGTCAAGTGGCGTGCGATTGTAGAGGCCTATGTCCAGCAGTGGACTCTTGTAGGCTAATGATGTGGGAATGATAGGTGTTGTGTTCATCTCTGCGTAAACTTTTGGGAATTTGGATGTTATGTTAATCTTTATAGAATTAATTTCTTGTTCTTCGAATGTCAACTAAAACATTTTCCTTTTGTTTCCAGCTCGGAGAAGCGCAGTAAGCACGAGTATTTTGTGAAGTTTTGTAAATATATTGTAACATCGTGAAGTTATAGTGTCATAATTTATTGTTTGTTCCAAATAATCTGGCCGTCACTGCGCAGACGGTACCATTCTGTGTCTATACGACTGGAAAAATTATAAATTATTGTCTTAAATAAGGTTAAATTAAATTTGCTTGTAAACGTGTAAACGTGAAAAAATATATGTTGTGATGTATTTTTTACCGCAACCCGCAAACGTCAGCCTGTATTATTATCGTTGCAATAAGGTTGGTTTTGACAAGCCCGTCAAAATTATTGTGATCTTTATTCTTGTTAAAAGAAGGTTGCTGTTGGATTGCTTTTGCCAGAAGTAAATAACACTGAATAGACTGTAGGCTATTGTATTATTCAAAAAGCAGTAGTATGTCTATTGGTTTAGAGTTCAAGCTTGTATCTGTCCTTTGATTTTGTAATCGGAAGATGCTATTGAATTCTAGTATCTTGCACAAGTAATGATTATTGATGTAAAATGTATATTAACATACTTTAGGTTAGATAATTTGTATTTTTATTTTGGGTTTTACCAAATTTTATAAAAATAATTTAAATTACTGCAAAGTATTGTCTACGGAAGGCACCGAATGTTATGTGTCCTCTGCGCAAGTGACTCGCCAGGAAATAAAGTGTTTAGTCTGGTACAACTGTTAAAATGCGACTTTTATTTACATACCATTTCATTTCTTTACCTGACCCTGCCAAAACGATGAAGGACGGAGGAAACATGCTGAAGAAACTGGCATGGCCCCAAGAGAGAGAACCAAAACTTTAAAGACTCGAAATCTACCAACCCGCGCTCGCCCGCACTCCTTTTCATAGAGAGGAGGCCTGTGTCTCAGCAGTGGGAACAATATACGGTGACTAAGCTTACCTGGCAAAACTGCAAATCAGGTGACTGATGTGTACCATAGAGGGTGTAAAACACCTCTTAACGAAGCCGAAAGGCACTGGTTCTCCCTGTCATTGCGATCATTTTTTTGTTCTACATCATACCTGGGAACCTTCTAGTTACGGAGATATCAGGGGTCAAAGTTCCAACTTTTTGACAAGTATTTTTTTTAATACAAGTTTTTTATGTAATATTTTTATTTTAAACACCTTCACGACCATCCGTCCATCAGCACAATGTTTTGAGTGCGTTACATTGAGTTCTACCACAAAACATGATTTTACACCCCCCAAAAAAAATTCGTTTCTCAGCAATAATTTTTGCGTAAAGTTACTTAGTTTCATGTACAGAATGCTTGGTTGACGGCTTCGTGATGAGGTGATTTACGGTTGTGCGTTGTTTCATCGCTAATTGTTTCATCGAATTTCGTTTCACATAAATTGTTTCTCATATTATCATTTCGTAGAATAATCAATACGCAGAATGCTTACAACAAGCATGGTTTCTGCCACGGCTCCGGCGCTGCGGGGCTCCGGCGGCCCCACGCAAGTTAGATACCACCTGCTCCTCAGCTCGCTGGCCGCCTCATCCCTCCGCGCCTACGCGGGCTTAAATTACACTCTAGGGGTAGGGCAGACAAGACTACGTGGAGTCTGGTTTGCAGCCATTCGTTTTTGTCACTTACTTTTTTAGTACAACATATTGACTTTTAAGGACAGTATTTTAATTTAAGGTTAAGTAATAATTTCGTTGAAATAAAATACCATGCAAACATACATCGAACAAACAATATTCGTTAAAAAGTAATTCCACTGTTTGATAAATTTGTTAAATAAAAAAATGTGATCATAAAATTCATTGAAATGTGTTTCTGTAAAATACGTTTCATTCAAGTAAATAGTAGTTGAAACAAAAATATTCGAAATAAAAATACGAGGACCATATATTATGTGAAAAATTTTCTGCGTAACGAAATTCTGTGAAACTTCTGTCTGCGAAACAAGGTGACACCCATAAAAAGTCAATACGTTGTGCTAAAAAATGTTGTGTCAGAAACGAGTCCTTGCAAAACCGACTTAACTCAGTCTTGTCTGCCCTACCCCTAGAGTGTAATTTAAGCCCGCGTAAGCGAGGAGGGGTGGTCTGTGACGATAAGCTCGCGTGGGGCCGCCCAAACCCCGCAGCGCAGGAGCCGTGACAAACAATGCTTGCTGCATGTTGCGTTCTTGGTTGCAAGCTGCATGCTTGCTTGCATGTTGCATGCTCCAATATGCCTGCTTGCACGCTGCATGCTTCATAATAATGCATAATGAATGTTCGGAAACATAACACTTCGAACAAATATTATTTCGGCTAAGTGTAACTTCGGTAAAAAGCTTTTCGACCAAATAAAACGTCGGTGTAACTAAAAAAGTCGAATTGATAATAGGTCAACTGATACAATGGCAGACGTGACTTCAACGTAGTAAAAAAAAAGAAAACGATAATAGTTCGAAAAGTTTTAGGTGAAATGAAATTCGGTCAAATGTTTTTCGACCTTATGCTATTACTTAGCATAACCTAACGGCGCCATCTTGGTTTTTTAACACAATTTACAAATCCGCCTTCCGCCGTGACTTGCCCGTGTTACTACCAGTAGAATACGGGCAATTCAATTGCTTTTGTTACTACTGCAACAGTAAAGTTGTTAGATGAGACAATCATATTCTGTGTAACTTACTTACTGTCGCAAGTCACGTCATGCTTAACGGCCCGTTCACGACCTTGCCGCTGTGAGCGGCAGCTAAGCGCAGGGCGGCGAGCGGTAAGATCAAAAAACTTTTTACAAAAAATATAACCGACTTCCAAAAAAAAACAAAAAAGTGCAAAATAATATTTTACTTTCGTCAGTCGGTGACTTGTCGGTTATCTTGTTGTTGTTTCTTACTTTTTTTTGCCACCGACTTCCGAAAGTAAAATATTATTTTGCACTTTTTTGTTTTTTTTTGGAAGTCGGTTATATTTTTTGTAAAAAGTTTTTATTATACCCTTTTCAGTTGTGGTATCTCACTTAAATTCTTGTCTAGTATCATTTTTACATTGTTACTAGACACCAGCACATCGTCCATACATACGACAAAGGACAAAATGCATAATAAAGGGGATGACTCAAAAAGTACCAAAGCAAAGATAATAAAATTCATATGGGCCCCCACCGGGCAAGCTTTCTATACCAAATGAATGAAGATTCATGTAAATCGGTCCAGTAATCACGGAAAAATAGGTGTACGTGATAAATTTACAAATAAAATAAAATGAAAACTACAGGGCCAAACTATATAACATTTTTTATGGGACCAAATAGCAACTATTCCGCATCAAACTAAAGAAGTTAGTAAAGTAATAAGTCTCAGCGTAATCGGTGTACATTCAACAAACACTAATCGAATTGATAACCTTCTCCTTTTAGAAGTCAGTTAAAATAAAAAAAGAGAAAGATTTCTATTTTTTTTTAATTATTACTTGTACATACACCTGGAAAGTGCATACCGTTACAATTCCAACAAGCCCAAACACAGCTAAGATACATTGTCTTATTATTGAGTTCCGGTGCCTGTCTCTAGGATTCATCATCAGATCTGATGATAGAATGATTCTTATTGAACGCAAATGCTTCACTTGTTGTAGAAAATACCAAAACCGCTGTACGTTTTCCTATAAAATTTGAGGGTTGCCCTCGATTTCTCCAGGATCCAATCATCAGACCCTGACTTGGTGACTATGGGACCACTTCAGAAGTATCTCCTTTCGAACAAAAAAAGAATTTTGAAAATCCGTCCACAATTGGCGGAGTAATCGCGTAACATACACACAAAAAAAAAAACATACCGTCGAATTGAGAACCTCCTCCTTTTTTGAAGTCGGTTAAAAAGTATAAAAATGTTTGAAGCGCGCCACGAGACGCCGCTCATAGCGAAATCGCGCGCGGTTTTCTCCGGGCGAATCGCGGCAGCGGCGCGCGGTGTGGAGAGCGGCAGGAACAAAAGTACACAGAACAAACAGAGCGGCGCGGACAGCGGTGTAGGAGTGAAGTACTCAGGGGCGTAGATTAAAACAAAAAAGTTTAGACGAGATTTTGTGGCGGTAATGGATACTGAGGCGTTTATTACTGAAATTTTAAATCGACCGCATCGACTTATCTGGATATTTTCTGTAATCTTCGTATTGGTCACGAAATTCGCTATTTAAATACTGATTTTTATTCAGTTCGTGCACTCCTTCTCACTCTGCTACTACTCTAATATCTTGTTTTAAAAATGTCCTGCTATCTAAACAGAGAAGGGATAATTTTGATAACGCCATGATTTTGAGCACGTTTTGACTACCTAAATACGTCCACCGCTGCCGCTGCAACTAACCGCTACTGAGGGTACGTGGCGTGCAAATCGCACCGCTCACCGACGCCGCCCGGCTCGCCGCGCCGCTCACCGCTAAGACCAAAGTCGTGACAAGGCCGTAACATATTGCCGCTCTAATTAGCGACTGGGGTGTGGAAGTCAGACAGTCAGTCGCTCGGTGAAAATATTGTGATTCAGCTACATCCGGTAAGATTGGAAGACGAACTCTACATAGTCAGGGAAATAAATCTTAATTTGACGTCATTTTTGGATATTGTTTCTTACATTGTCACACAACTTTTTAGCGTGTCGATGACAGTGAAATGTTTGGCCCAAAATTCATCTACGGGAACTCGCTGATGAAGCCATAAGATCTTAAAGCAGGTGTCAGGGCATGCAGCGCAAGATGGAAGGCGGGCCATTGTCTGTGGAGACACGTCGCATACACACTTCTGCCGTCCTATGACTAAAAAGCCGTTAACCCTCATATGGTCAATTTTCACTTTTTGATGCTACCTGATAGAGTTCAAAATTCTCTATCTTTCTGTCTAAGAAACATTTTTATAATGTGAACAGTTCCAGAGATATAAAAAAATTTTAGGCCTTTATGTAACAGAATTTGTGACGATTCCATAACTTGAAAGCGTCTAACCCACATTTCTTCACTAAATGTACGTTAAAATACCTTAACTGCCGGATCTGTCGATTATTTTCTGGTCTTTTACTTAACTACAAATACGTTATCTGATTTTTCTTGACTATAAAGACGCTAAGGGATTATAACTACTTGATAATTCAGTATTTTCTTATGCACAAGTTTTGAAAAGCTAGATTAGATGCAGCTATCCGCCCGTAACGGCGTTTTAGTTAAGTATTTAATACTTTGGTTGTAAATTATGCTTAGCTACAAAGCAGCTAAGCAGCATTACTTAGCTAAAAGGCAGTTTTCCGACTCTTGCGCTTCGTTTACGGTCCGGTATTCTATGACTTATTCGAGATCATGTTCTACCAATATGCCGAATTTCTATGAAATCCGATCAGACGTTGAGGTGTGATGGATGAATAAACGTCCTAAATCATCAATATCAAACTCTAATTATATGTACTAGCATACTGACTGTGAATTGATGATGATGCCGTCCAGCCGACTTCGGCCACAGCGACTTTGTTCGACGTTTTTGTAGGTGTTTTGGTGTGATGCTCTTTCATGTGCTCTCAAGTTATTAGCATATCTAACTTTGGGCGAAAAACTATGAGTTCAAAGCGGACATGTCAGAACACCATTGAAGACATTGTAAGTTATATAGCTGTTGGTGGTCTAGCTTTAAGGTCATCACGTTTAATGCAACTTGCCGCTGCTCATGACGTCGAAATTAAGGTCCATTTCGTACCCACATTTTTTTAGTAAGTATCTATTTTAAACTTTGAAAGTGAGCTGGACGAAGAAAGTCATACATAACGAAATCTAAAGACGAAAAGAGACCCCCACTCATGCAGACCGTTAATCGAACAACGGGTTTCTAACCTCGAACAAGTTTTTCGGCACCAGAAGTGGGAAAACTAATAAGGAATCGTAATGTCGGTCGGAGAAAAAAAGTTTTGACTTAAAAACATTTTCGAATGGACCGGAATCAGGAGCTGCTGCTGAGCTGTTCCACCTCGCACACGAGAAGCAGAAATAAATGGCTAACCTTCAGTTATTGGAAGAATTCTGAACAAGCTTGAAGCTTAAAGGTACGATGAGACACATCGTAAATTTTAGAGACGTGCCCAAACTTAGCTGGCGTCTCCTCAACTGGGCCTTTATGCCAAGGATATTGGATCTCTTTTAGAGTTGCGCTCTTGCAAACTCTTGTAAGTGTCCGCCAGGAAGCACAGATCATTAGCGTACTTAGATAATCTTTGTATTGCCGGTATAAGAGCGGGTTTTTCGTGCGGCTAATACCAGTGAGGAAACGAATTTAAAGGCCTTCTGAAGTACGTTTTAAAGTTTCCTGAATGACGACAGCAAAGAGTGTAAACACAAGTTTTTAGAACATTCTTGTTTTATCAACAGCTTCTCGGGAAATACTATAATCAAAAGATTTTTCAAGATCGACAAAACAGAGGTACCAACAGAAGTCGACTTTGTCCTTTTCTTTACATTTGAAGCTGGCGAATAGAGAATATAGCTTCAAAAGTTCCGCTTCCAAGACAAAAACCAAAAAGGGTCTCTGGAAGGATTGATTCTGAATAGGGCGGTTGAGATGGATTTTCGCTCAATTCCACGATTAGAGTAGCACTCTGATCGGTCGCATTTGTTCTTAGTATATAATGCGTTTATTGGAGGTACTTTTAAAGTATGCGGTGCTCCACATGGCTCTTCGTTCCACATGGCCACGAACAGATTCCTGATGACTTCATGAAATCTCTCACCTTCGTACTTAAGTAGTTCCTTTGGGATGTCATCTATACTAACCAATTTTATTATACGTTACATCTTTGTTTTCTTCAAAGTACTTTTGTCTAGCCCAGTGGCTGTGGTAGTGGCAGCTTGGGCATAAAAATAACGTAATATCATATTTATTTAAACTAACTTTGCATTTACCTTTAAAATTTAGATTCATATTTCAGATTTTAACAAGAACTTGTCAATAAATCTCACATTTTATTATTGCTAAACTTATTATTGCTAAACTAAAAAGACGTTAACCTGCAAACGAAATACGTTTAGCCACCTTTCAGTTAAGTAAGTTTGGTAAGATTTTACAAAACTTCCATTTAAAATTGGCTAAAACCCCGTAACCTCTCTTAAGGAAAGTTATTGTTACTTTAATCTGAGCGAATTCCATGGCTATAAAGCAGTTAAGATCACCTAATAACTTTTTTGTTAAGTATTTCTGCAAAAATATTAGCAAATATTATGAACGTTAAAATTTTAAATAAATTACTTCACTAAAAAGCCGCTAAGGTATAGTTAACGGCCTTTTAGTACAGAAATAAGGTGCTATAACTAAATTATATCCTTAACTAAAAAACAAAAATTAATTTTAAAAGTAAGTAATAAGAGTTTCTGGACAGACATAATTCTTAACGACAAGCAGAAAGAAATACCAATCGATGTGTCCAACAATCATTAACCTAAGTATCATAGTTTTTAAGAAGCAACGATTCGCACCTTTTTTGCCATTATCTCGAAAACTACTTTTTGGGCTTAACGGCTTTTTAGTCATAGGACGGCAGACTTGAGATCTGAGTCAACCTTGAACCCTCCTACCTGTAGATTGTCTGTTAAGGCCGACTTGGGTTCGAAATTTACTAAAGAATAAAAGTCCGCGTGGAAATATCGTTCTACCAGGATAAAAAGTACATTCCCTATGTGTTGCAGTTATTCCCAACCACTCCATTGGCCGTCATGTCCTATCGATCGACAGTGCCAAAGAGTACAATAGGTACTTATACCAAGACAGTCCTATCGAAAAAGTTCCCTAATCGCTATTCACAAAATCGCAACTAATTTGTTCGATTGTGATCCGATATGAAGACATTAATCCTGCCGACAGCTATTTGCCGTCGAAAGTAAAATCGAACCGAAAGTAAAATTACTGTTAACTTATTTAGGCATTGTCTGAAGTAGGTAACTAAATGTACTTACGTGTAAAGTTTTTCTACTGTTTTATTAAAATACAAATTGTTTTTTTTTTTTTGTATTTCCAGTTACATACACATTGATTTTATGTATGATATTATCCGGTAATAAATAATAAAATTGTAGCCCATTTCCATCAAGAACATGGTCCTGGCTGCCGGTAGTCAGGACTCCAGAGAGTATGTACTTATTATTATTATATAAGGTTTCTCGTATTATGGACTGTTTGTATTTATTATAACAGCTATTTCCCGCGAACTTCATCCACGTAAATAATAATTTAAAAAAAAAAACCTTCCATTATTGAATCGGATTTGGTAACAATTTCATTTTTTCACTCCCCTGATCAAGACCACACAACCGATGTCAATAAAAGCTATAAAGATAGTTTTAGATCCGAAAGGAGGCGCGAAGCAGCGGCGGATCGCTAGTATTACATACTACTCGTAATAACATTTACATAGAATCGTGTTTATAAATGTTGCGACAGACCATTGAGCATGCACTTCTTGCGGGAGTCGGCAGTCACACACCACGCCGTTCGAAAAAACCATTTCAAGTCAATAGGAATCTAGTATACCTATATGATAGTCTACATACATCGCTACCGAAGCTAGTATGTTCAAGTCACTTATATAGGACTTAGTTGGCGTTAATCGGAATACTGTGAAACAGGAACTAAAAAGTGATGTGCATTTCGGGAAGTGCCAAATTAAAATTAAGTGATATTAAGCTAAAGTAATTTCAAGGGAAATTGTCCTGAGAAGGCTCGGACAGGGAAGAGAGTAATTTATACATACATATATGTAAAACCTTAAAAAAAATTCGTGTCGCTGGCACGACAGTATTTAAATTTTTTGTTGGACCAGAACTTCGCCACTACCGCGGCGTCGTTAGTGGCAGTGCTGAGATCACACCGGTATACGGGTAATTGTGATTTGGACTAGAATATCAGTGGGATTTTTAAGTTTGCAGTTTATTGAAAAAGGTAAGATTTTTGTTTTAATCTTATTTTGTCTAAGTTTATTTATATTTTTACCAAAAATATGTATCTGGTCTAGCGACCGCAAGTTCGTGTACTGAGCGCATGGCCACCACCCTGGGTTCGAACCCCAGGTTAGGCAGTGTTGCTGGATATTCTATGCATTAGCCAGAGTTCTGAATGGACCTGAGATTAGTGCTTTCCGGCTCTCCCTCCCACATAAATTGAAGTTTAAACATAACTAGCGAAAAGGCTGTGTTCCTGCTTATGTCTCTACCTAACCTTTCGAGAAATGGGTACAAACGTGGTATTGTGTTCTTAGATAATGAGTTAACTATAGTATCGATTGCCCAATATTCACTAGCTGCAAGTGCGACTGCCTAGCGGTGGGTCCTGGATCCGATTACCGGGTTAGGCAGAGTTATTGGGTTTTTCGTTAGAAAGATAGAGAGCACTTAATTTTACGTGTATGTTCGGGTACATATCTCCACCAATGATATGATTGCTGCCATGACTGAAAATGGGCAGGAGGACTTAAAAATAAGCTCTTGTTTGATGAATGCATCGACTAGTAAGTCAAATAAGGTATTTTGGAACGAAGTTCCTTATCGCGCGTTGTGAAAGGGGGCTAGACGGAAAAAAATCTTACGAAAAGTTGTCACGACACTTTTTGCTATAGTAAGCTATTGTAAGCTTTATTTCTTTAAAATAAAGTTGAAATTTCCTTAAATTACGTACAATTGGGGTGTGTATGTGAGTAAGGATAGATATGATTATTATTTTGAGTGACCGAACTACAAAGTACAAATTCGGTTGTGCAGTTAAGTAAGACGTATTGCTTCGAATTAAGGATTAATCTTCCTTAAATTAAATATTTTATTTTTCGCACACTAACTTAAATCTAAAATGTATTGATATTATGTACGTGAAAGGAACTTCGTTCCATCCGGGTGTCCCTTGACACCTCTCAAGTTTTTTTTCTTTGGCGGTCATCCCGCCACTCTATTTCCAAACCACGGCATTTGCGCCAGCATCAACAGCGGCGAGACAATGAAGCTCGACAAAGTCCCAGAGAAACAATTGTAACTGTCTGGAATCTCGCAACGAAATTAATCAGAAAATAGCGGAGGAGTAGGAAAAATATAATTTCCACTTTCGTCCATATCAGCAGGAGAAAGAACGAAACAAGGTCAATAGGCGCAAAGGGACGTTTCCGACAGGGATAAGCCCAGTTGCCAGCACCACGGATAAATATTATTATTCATATTGGGCCCTAAGTGGTGAGCAAACAAGGGTTGGGGGTACCAGCCTTATATCTGAAAGATACCAATACCTGCCTATTCTGTTAAAGCAGTGGTTCCCAACCTTTCTTAGACTAGGGTCCACTTTGGTGTCATTATTATTAGCAGGGACCATAGGTCTATCATATTTAGAGGGGTGCACCTTTAACTGACACAATGCAAAAATTTGAAAATGAGATGAAAAGCCTTAGAATTAAGATAGTTAAGGATACTAGAGCGATCAAAGTGATCTCGATAACTTTAGCAATCATTCATACAGTCATAGGAATAGGTTTGCAATTTTATTGCAGAAATGCTTATGAATCGCAAGAGTGAGCGCAGCAAGTTAGACCTCACCCGCCTCTGATAGTTTTTCAATGAATAAGGTTGAGTTTGAGCACGGAAGATGTCTGTGCAAGTTAAAAATACGAAAAACATTTTAATAATAAGAATTAAAATAAATGCATAAATAACATTTCAATTTTTCAATTTTCGGACCATATTTTAAGCTCTTGCGGACCACAGGTGGTTCGCGGACCACAGATTGGGAATCGATGTGTTAAAGTGTGGGGTGGGGTTGAACGCGCGAGCGCTCCTGCCCCAGGTGAAGGGTTTCGACAGTAAGCTCCTAACGGACCATTCTGCAAGATATATCCACGTAAAAAAAAAACACTGTCCAGTAGTCCGTACTTTATCAGCCGGGGCGCGAAAAACATGAACACGACAAAGAAAATATTGATACTGAATAATGCAAGGTACCTACCTTGTTAATGTTCCAGTACAAACTTCCGGAGTCGGAAAAAAAAATCATTTAGTTAATACTAAAATAAGCATTTTTCAAAATACATTATTTTTTCGGACTCCGGATGTCAAGTTTCTTCATATTCTTTAAATTATTTTGAAGGTTATGCGTAGTATGAACATCAATATGTACTTACACAATTTGTTTTTGCAAATTATGGCTGCACTTTTCCGCAATCATGATTTATTTCAAACCCGGTCTTGTTTGCGGAGCGAACATGGCCAGAGATCACACACGATAGAGAGGTTTGGAAGGAGAAAGGATAGGCCTTTGCACAGCAGTGGGACACTTGACAGGCTGGCAAAAAGGGTTTGATTCCTGGCTGGGAATACAGATTTTTAAAAATCAGTATGCCTAAGTTTTAATTTTTATCAAAATCGGGCCCGAGGCTACTTTTAGTATTTATCGCTATTCCTCATAGTTTAGGATTTGGTACCCACCGGCAACTTCCTGTTTTTGTTTTTATTACCATAAGGTACCTAGTAAAGTCAATATCGCTAACCTTGACTTCAAACAAATAATAATTGTTGTTTTAAATAAACATACTTCAATGTCGCCAGCATAATACTAAAATTATGCAAAAAAAAAATGATTGTTATAAATAAGTATGGAATACGTTAAATAACTCAGTTTGTGCCGTTTTCTAGTGAATGTTTATTAATAAGTATATACATACATACAAATAAAGTACCTACGTAGGTATGTATGGAAATTCACAAGTTGCTATCCGTCAGGAATTTTCCGGACAGGTCAGGAATTTTAGCTTAGTGTCCGAAGTACGCTGGGAATTATGGCACATACAATACTTGATTGTAATGGTAGCTATATTTAGGCTATTAAAATTAAAGTTGTACCTACTGATGGCGATGATTGTAATCCTACTATCCTACTAATATTATAAATGCGAATGGATGGATGTTTGTTACTCTTTCACGCAAAAACTACTGAATGGATTTGGATGAAATTTGGCGCACTGGTAGTTTATAACCTGGATTAACACATAGGATACTTTTTATCCCGATATTTTGTTCCCGTGGGACAATTATCGAACCCCACGCGGGCGACGCCGCGGGCATAAGCCAGTTAAGATATATGGCTTCTATCTGGGAAACGCTGACGCTTTAGATGATTTTGTCCAATGCTGAACCTGTTTGTATTGATAACAGATTAGATGGGGTCCCCTATGTTGTTTCGAACGCCGCTGTTGCGACACACGCTGTTGCGAATTATTTTTCCACTGCCTCACAGGTTCGAAAGCTCATGGACTCGAATGAAGTAGTCGCGAAAGACGCTGCTTCGAAAAACATTTTCACTGCCTCATACGCTCGAATGCTTTTGATTTCGATTTAGTTTTTTTTTTTTTTTTTGGTCACGCCTGAATTTATAAGAGCTTTAGCGTTAAGTACTCGCATATACTAACACATGTGCAATTGATTAATTTCTGAAAAATACAACTAATAATTAATACCACTTAGGGTCGATTTATACTAGCGCAGAGTCGAAGCGCATCGAAGCGTCAAATTCTTTACAACTAAAGCGAAGCCGCACGAATGCGCGCGTATTCGCCGGTATACGCGCGCACTCTTTTACGTGTAGTAATGGGCATCAACAGCAGTGCTATTCAATCACTTGCCAGTTCACTCTCGTAGCTGAAACGTGTGTAAAATGGTTGACATTAATATTGTTATGATATTACTTATATCGAAAGTTGAAGAAGAAAAAAACGAAGAAAGGAGAAAAAGAAAGCGGAATTATAGTGTTGCGACTGATGACGCGTAGGTTCGCGAGTGGGCGCATGGATACGCGAGAATGCGCGCGCACCAATCAGCGTTGTTCGCGCGCAGACGCGCGAATTCCGACGAATGCGCGCGTCTTTTTAAAATCTCCGAAGTAATGTGTGCGTTACGCTGTGGAGTTAAGGTTGAATTTGTTATGTTCAGTTTTGGATAGACGCTTCGATGCGCTTCGACTCTGCGCTAGTATAAATCGACCCTTAGGTACCTAGACATTTTTTTTTATAAAAATCAGTCTTAGATTTTGTGTTAATAATACTAAGACATCATAGAAAAAAAATTACAGTTGAGGTACTTATATTTTTGATTGTTACTTTGTTAATAATAATATTAAATGATGACGTTGACACCGAATTTGTTAATTTTATTTAGTTACTACTTAAATATTTTTCTGTACACTTTATGACTAAATAAATCGAAATCACAAGCATTCGAGCGTATGAGGCAGTGAAAATGTTTTTCGAAACAGCGTCTTTCGCGACTAATTCATTCGAGTCCATGAGCTTTCGAACCTATGAGGCAGTGGACAAATAATTCGCAACAGCGTGTGTCGCAACAGCGGCGTTCGAAACAACATAGGGGACCCGATTAGATGAGCTATTGATTAATACAGGTTTTAAGAGTGGTCGCTATTTTAAATCAAAATTAAATGGCGGAAGTTAGGCAGGCTACTATACGATTAAAAAATATATATATATAAATATATATATAGTCTTGAATTTTCTTGAAATGTCCGTTTTCCCCCCCGAAAATCTTATTTATACATCTGGGAAGCCTAGCGCTCATCGGACAATTACAATGCGTTTCAAATAAGAATAGGAACGTCAATGATCTCAATTTGTCACTAAAATTGTCAGTTACAAAGGAGGGCTAGCTAGCAAAAAAAAATGTATCTTACAATTTTATCTTCAAGTTCATCAGCATCATTTAATTAAGAGAGTTGAAGTGTTGAATCAGACATGAAAATTTCAAGAATCAAAATCAAACAAATCATTTATTTCAAGTAGGCTAATTACAGGCACTTTTGAATAGACGAAAAACGATAAAAATGAAGCTACAGTCCATGTCACAAGACATAATAACTGAAAGTACTGTAGAAACCCATTCCAAAGCGTAGATCTCTATGGAGAAGAATGGGCAAGAAACTCAATGGAAACTCTTTTAAATCAGAATCTAGTTACAAAACCTTGGTTACATCATTCATGTTACATTATGTGAGAACGATGTAGCAAGACGTGCACGTTAAGTGTCCATTGTAAAAACAAGAAGAACAATTAAAAGATAAAATAATTAGTTCGAAAAGCCGTGGCAGCTAAGAGACGACCAGGCACAACTGACAGCGCCCGTTCACGAACATGCCGCATGGATCAGCCATCATTCAACTCAACCATTTTGAAGGGAACTAAATGACCCGACACACGCGCCACCATCACCGTGACATTTGAGTGACTATGACATACTCCCAACCGCCAGGGCACATTCAATAAAAGACGTAGGTTTCCAGTAAATGATAGCTAGTACATAGTACTCACACAATATGGGCTATGCAAATAAATTGAATTTATACAATGCAAAGATAGTTGTACAATCTTCAGCAGCTCCAACAATACTATTTAGGTAATGCTATCATTTTATGCGAACCTGTCCTTGTGGAGCAGGACCGGCATTGAGCCAAGCATCTTAGAAACGATTGGTTTTTGATCAATAGTTTTATGTAAAAGCTGTTACCTCATGTATTTTATGGCGTGATGAATCAATATTTATTTTATAACGCTACTTTGACCAACTTGTATAACCATGTGTGTGATTCTTCTTGTAGAGAGATGGCGGTCCCCATAGCCAGCAGTGGTGGACCTCTGCTGCCAGCCTTCTACGCAGGACGATCGATACTCATTACTGGTGGCTCCGGTTTTCTGGGGAAGGTACGTTTATTTATATTGCCTATAATTAACTTTTTCAATAAGAAATTGCAGAAGTGGCTCTGTAATAATGTGTTTTACACAATAAATGAGTTTCTGACTTATAAACTTGTGACTTGTGTTGTTAGTGTAGGTATTGACGAAGATGTTTATGTGTCTGATCACTTACCTATATATGTTACATTTAACTTAGGAGTTAAGCCAAAGTTGTTGACCGGGGCTGCACCCCGCAGTGCTGTTGTGTGGGGAGTCAGGAATAAGTCTGAGATTGAAAGTTACCATGAGATGTGCTCTAATAAACTGCGGGAGTTAGACTTCCCACAGGAGTTTGAGGTGTGCAGTCATGGGTCATGCAACTTGGATGATCACAAACTTGTTCTTGATAAGTTGTACAAGAATATTGTAGATATCCTTTGTGATGCAGCGAGGGAATCTAAAAAAGCACACAGGAGACCTAAGCGGGGTAGTCCGTTATGTGGGTGGAACAAACATGTTCGAGACGCTCACCGAGAGGCCAGGCTTAGATTCCAGCTTTGGGTTTTGGCCGATCGACCTACCTCTGGAAATGTTTACAATCAAATGTACGAGGCGCGTAAAATTTTCAAAAGCCGGCTTAGGTACTGTCAAAATAGGCAGGATCAAATTAAAATGGACGTATTAGCAGAACAACGAGCTACGAATAATTTTTGTGAATTTTGGAAGTCCACGGATAAGCTGGAGGCTAGGCCTGGTCTTGCGGCTGAGGTAGGGGGTGTTACTGAGCATGGGGACATTGCTAACTTATTTAGGGACTATTTCAAAGTAAGGTCTCCACTTGGCCCCTCGGTGTCAGGAATCGGCTTTGTTTCTCATGTCCAGGGGCAGGAGCCGCTGCTACGCTTCACCACGAATCAAGTGAGGTCGGTGATAAATCGTATGAGTAGGGGCAAATCCCCTGGGCATGACGGACTTAGCATAGAACATTTAAAATATGCAGGCTCGCATATGCCGAGGGTACTGTCCTTGTTCTATACGATGTGTCTTAGCCACTCGTATCTGCCGGAAGACCTAATTAAGACCATTGTTGTGCCCATCGTGAAGAATAGGACAGGAGACATCTCGGACATAACCAACTACCGCCCAATCTCTCTTGCAACTGTTATGGCCAAAGTGTTCGACGGCATGCTTTACTCTTGCTTGGCCCAATATATTAAGTTGCACGATGCACAGTTTGGGTTTTGTCCTGGACTATCGACCGAAAGCGCCATCCTACGACCGTAGGACGCCGGTGTACGCATGCTTCCTTGACCTCTCCAAGGCTTTTGATCTCGTTTCTTACGACGTGCTTTGGAGCAAGTTGAGGAGTAGGGGTATACCGGAGGAACTGCTCAGTGTACTGAAGTATTGGTATCGTAGCCAAACGAACCGAGTTAAATGGTCTGATGCACTCTCGGAGTCATATGGGTTGGAGTGCGGGGTGAGGCAGGGTGGTCTGTCGTCTCACCGGCTCTTCAATCTATATGTTAATGACCTCATTGTCGAGCTTAGCAGCATGCGTGTCGGATGCAGGGTTAATGGTGTTAGTTGCAACAACATCAGCTATGCGGATGACATGGTGCTGCTGGGGCCGTCGCCGGGAGCGATCCTAGAGTTGCTTAAGGTATGTGAGACCTTCGCTGCTGCACATGGACTGATATATAATGCCAAAAAGTGTGAATACATGGTCTTTGGGGTCGCTGGTAAGTGCAGGGATAGTACACTCGAACTTGCCATAAACGGAACACCAATACGTAGAGTGAAAAAGTTCAAATATCTTGGGCATTTTCTTACCGACGACCTCAGTGACCATGCTGACATTGAACGGGAGCGTAGAGCTCTGGCGGTCAGGGGTAATATGTTGGCACGAAGATTTGCCCGGTGTACTGACCAAGTAAAGATAACGCTTTTTAAAGCATATTGTCAGAGTTTTTACACCGGTAATCTTTGGGTCAACTATTCGAAAAGATCGCTGGATGTTCTGCGCGTCCAATACAATAATGTTTTTAGGATGCTGTTGCGATTGCCTCGTTTTTGCAGTGCCTCAGAAATGTTTGCGGTAGCCCATACTGATGGCTTTCATGCTATCATCCGCAAGAAAACAGCCTCGCTCCTGAGTAGAATAAGAGGCAGTCACAATATCATCCTGAAAGCTGGGGCGGCCGATACTTCCTCCACCATAGTAAGGCAATTGGTGAGAGGACATATACCTTAGTATCTCGTTAAGGCAGATGTTTCTCTCATTAATTTGTCTGTAGTTAAGTTACTAACAATAGTGTTTAAGTTCAAATCTGTTACTAACAATTTATGGATCACATAGTTGTCCGAAATAAAATGATTTATTATTATTATTCCCTTTATTTATTTAACAAACATACGTTTTACATTTTTAAATATTTTTACAAAATTAAATACAAAAACATTTAAAAATATAAAAAATAGTAGCCCACCGGCATCGGGAACAGGGTCCGGGCTACCGGTAGTCAGGGTTCTTGAGAGAGGAACCTCCTAACAATACGTGCCGTGTCCAGAAGTACTGCTTTCTGAATCAAGCCCTTGATCCAACTGCCAAGCGAAAGACTCCGCAGATGTTGGTCGAAGCTTTTGGCCATTAAGCCATTGGCCGACACGACTATCGGCACAATGACTGCTGTAGTCACGTCCCACATGTCGACAACCTCGCGAGCCAGATCTAGATACTTGAATTGCTTATCTTTCTCTGCTTTCACGAGGTTCTCGTCATGCGGGACCGTTATATCAACAATCATTGCGCGACGCTCCAATCGATCTATCAACACAATGTCAGGTTTATTGGCAACAATAGTCCTGTCAGTGATGATAGGTCGATCCCAATACAACGTGATATTACCATTTTTGAGAACTGGGTCGGGCGCATATCTATAGTATGGCACTTCCGAATCCACAAGTTTGTATTTCAAAGCAAGTTGCTGGTGGATAATCCTGGCAACAAGGTTGTGTCTATGCAAGTACTCTCCGTTAGCCAGACGAGAACACCCAGAAACAATGTGTCGGATCGATTCTCCCGGACGGTGGCATGCCCGACATATGTCAACCGTGCCATCCTTCACAATATGTTTCCGGTAGTTATTCGTCATCATAACTTCGTCCATTATTGCACAGACAAAACCTTCGGTTTCTCCGAAGAGGTCACCGAAACGGAGCCAGGATACGGACGCTAAGAAGTCTACATCGGGCCCATGTAGGGCCTTGTAAAAGCGTCCGTGAAGCTCCTTGCTCTGCCATACCTCCCTGCGATCATTAGTGTCTAATACTACAGGCTTGCGCCAGTTCTCGTTACCCAAGAAGAGCGGGGTAAGGCCCTTGTCCACTGATGCCACATCTTGGTGCATCCCCACGTCGGCTTCGAGGAAGTATTCCCTGAGACTGCATACCCCACGGTTGTGCAGGGTCTTAGCATTTAAGAAGCCATGACCCCCACACTTCCGCGGGATATACAGTCTCATCACCGACGACCGTGGGTGATGCATCCGATTTGCGGTCAGCAGTACGCGGACTCTCCTATCCAGGGCATCAAGTTCTGTCTGAGTCCATTTGAGTATGCCGAAAGAATACATCAAAACCGGCATGACCCAACCGTTGAAGGCGCGCACCTTGTTTCCGCCTGACAGAAGACTGCTTAGCACCTTATTCAGGCGGCCAAAGAAACGTTCCTTCAACGATTGTTTCATGTCAGCAGTATTGATGCCTAATGCTTCCGACATACCCAAATACTTGTAGGTTTCTGTTGAGGAAAGGGATCTAAGGTGTATGGAATCCGAGAGGTGGGTTCCCACGGATTCCATAATCTTCCCTCGCTTTACATGCATGACTGCACATTTGTCCACACCAAATTCCATCCTGATGGCGCTACTGAAAGTTTCTGTTACCTTCAGTAGCTTCATCAGTTGCAAATTGTTGGGGGCAAAGAGTTTCAGATCATCCATGTAAAGAAGGTGAGAAATGACCTGACCACCTCTCCTTAACCGATAACCTAGACCTGAATCCTCTAGCAGTGTGCTGAGAGGATTCAAGGCTAGGCAAAACCACAATGGACTCAAACTATCACCCTGGAATATACCACGCTCGATCCTTATTGGTTCGCTGTTCCCCTGAATCTGTCGACATCCTGGATAGCGAAAGACAGTTCTCCAGCGCCCCATACATGACATCAGGAAGGTACGCAAAGTTGCATCTACTTTGTACAACTCCAGCACCCTCATGAGCCATGTATGAGGCACTGAATCATAGGCCTTCTTATAGTCTATCCAACATGTAGACAGATCCTTTCGGGAGCGGCGAACCTGTTGGGTAATGGCCATATCAATGAGGAGCAGCTCCTTAGTACCACGGGACCCGTTCCTACATCCATTCTGAGAGGGAGACATGATGGAATTGCTCTCAATATGTTGGTTAATTTTAGCTCTCAAAATGGATGTAAGAACTTTATAGACCGTTGGTAAACAAGTGATAGGTCTATAATTTTTGGGTTCCGCAGTACTACCTGATTTATGGAGCAGGTGGGTAATGCCTGTCGTCAGGAACTGGGGCAGCGACCCTGACTCTAAGGCTGATTGAAACTGGGACGCCAAGCGAGCGTGTGATCTTTGAAACCATTTGATCCAGAAGTTGTGCAGTCCGTCCGGCCCTGGAGATTTCCAGTTAGGTAACGGACGGACTGCACGAGCTACGTCTATTATTATTTATTATTATTATTATAAAACCATTTGTAATGGTTAAATAGCATAAAATCCCATTTTTTAAAACTATTGGTCCTATTTTCACATTCCTATATTTTTCAAATTTTATTGATGTTATATCTGTTCCTTGTTATATTATTTTTTTTTTCAAATTTTATTACTTTATCCTATATCCTACACACAAGTATATTAAGTTCTAAAAGAAAATTATCATCAAGGATAAAATTTAATGTTTTGTAAAATTTGTCACTGCTTCTAGAAGTTTGATACCTAAATGACGACTTCATTTTGTTAGGTATTTTAATTTAATTTTATGTTTGCATGCTGAAATAAGTCGGCGAAATATGTGGTACCTTTTTATTACCCTGTGAGTACCGCGAGGTCGACAAGACAAACGGAAGAGCGATTAACGCTCGTGCGACAAAAGTGTACTGCGACTCACTATAGTTCGAATGCACGCTTATGCGACAAACGGAAGATCGACATCACGTTAGTGCGACATGAATTTAGTGTGAACTAAATCAAAGTCAGTTTATTTGAGAGAGGACATAATAACAAGTTACCGCTAAAAATTTTGTGAGATTTGGCAATTCAGGTATCGATTTCTGAACATGAAATAACAGTAACCTTAGAGGCCTTTGCGGCTAGCAGTGGGTCTATTGTCTCACTGCTGGAAGTGCTGGAACACAGCCAAACAGGCCTCCTATAGGTATGAGAGGGAGTGGGCTATTACCCACCACGTGGGCCCAGTACGGGTTGGTAGTTGATACATATCTTCGAATTTTCAGTTCTAGGACAAGCCCGTTTTTTCACGATGTTTTCCTTCACCGTTTTGAGAGCAGCGGTGATTTTTCTTTGGGTCCACTTTCGCCCGTCTCCTTTCACAAAGGAATGCACCTGGGTTCGAACCCACGGCTTACTGCTCGTAAGTCGGGCTGCCACCACTGGGCCACCGCTGTGGAAGAGATGACTTTCCCTATTTCACCATGAAATGTGGCGCGTGGGCCTTTAATAATTAAGATTAGTGGACTGTAGAACTTTAGAAGGCTTTAGACACAATAATAAAATAATTATGGTGCAAGCTGGCTAAAATTAAGAACTTTGTCTGGATAGCAAAACCCGGGTTTTTCTATGGGACTGCAACCGGGTTTCGATGCCCTAACTCTAGAACAGACAATTTGACTTCATTAACTTTCGCTTCACCATTGTCCTGGCTTTTATCAAGCTTGCTGATGCAGCCCCCGCGTAGTAGGATGTGACGTCACCATGGGCTTCTAGAAAGCCTTTCGGGATCCGAATACCTAGTAGACACACACAAATTAAAGTAGACTTTCGGATTGTTCTGATACGATCAGAAGGCACTACATTCACAATAGTAGGCCAAAATTTAGGTTGTACAATGTGGTAATAGACACATCGGCAACGCGATCCTGCATCCTTTTCGGTAGTAGACGGGTTGGGGGCTGGCAGAAACCTCAGAACGCCACCCGCTACGATCCTGTGGTCTTTCTCAGACGGTGTAATAGGCGTGTCCTGGGCGAAATCCAGTACGAAATGGATCCTAGCAACTTGATATTTTTTTCTACATCAGATACGATCAAAATAACAGGAGGGCCCTGTGTTGTTTTTTTTTTAAATAAATTAAATTTAAGTTAGTTAAGAAAAATATAAACCTCGAAAATAATGACCTGGGTGCCGCGTCCGGCCCCGTATTGCGGCGGATATTAATTTTTATCTTTTTTTCTCCAAAACATGGCGCTATTTTTGATGTGTTGTCAAATAACTAGACAGGTATAACTAGACAGGGCTAACTATAAAATAAGTTAATACCAAAGTCAAAGTCAAAGATCTTTGACTTTAATTTTGGTATTAACTTATTTTATAGTTCCATTGTCGTTCCTCCTATTGACTGGGCTAGGACTTAAAACCAAACTGGCGAAAGGCCGTCCTCTCTGCCTCTTTTGGGACAATGTGACGTCATGTTATATTTGTTTACAGGTGCTGATTGAGAGACTGCTCTATACATGTCCGGACGTGCATGAGGTACACCTGCTGATGAGGGACAAGCGCGGACAAGCTCCTCTCAATAGACTGGAACAACTCAAGCAGTCGCAGGTATGAACAACAGTGACATTAAAATATTGGATGTGGATTTATCATTGAACAATTTTAATTGAAGCTGTACTAAGTACCAAGACGCAGTGTTGATGTTCTGGGTTTGATCTACGAGTCGGGAAAAGTGATAATGGCTTCGTATACTTCGAAATATTCAGCCCAAAGTCTGGCTGGCCGTCTGGACTACTACCTAAGACTGAGTGGTTGTATAGTATACCTACTAAAGTCTGCTTAATTTTGGGTGTACGTAGAGTGTACCTCTCCTTCAGTGAATTCTGGCATGATGGAATGGAAGATTCAATTTACAGGCATTTGACAACATCAGAGTGAGATGTCCATGGCAATTAGACAAGCTGCGTGTAGTATCGGGAGATGTGGCCAAACCGCGCCTTGGACTCGACGAGGCCGCGCTCATCCAGTTGCAAGGGGTATGTTAAGGAGGATGAAGGTAACCAGCATCATAATCATCATTCAGCCAAAACTATCCCAGTATGGGGCACGGGCCTCCCCCAAGCATCGCTACTGCAATGATACGACTAGTTCACCGAGTGTCTTCTATTAGCTGATGTCTTGCCCATTTGCACTTCAAGCGAGCGGGATCATCGCATCAGCTGGCTATAAAGGGATTAAATATAATGAGCACCAAAAAATACTTTGAGATCCTAAGCTACGTTACCCAAAAAAAAAAATACTAAACACCAAAAAAATTGTATTCAAAGACCAAATATAGTAAATGATCACCAAATATAGTAAATGATCACCAAATTTTGTGGCAAGAAGAATTTAGGAAGCAAGTGCGAGCAAAGCGAGCTCGGGATATTGGGCACCCCGACTCGGACAGGTTAGGTTACTTTAAACCCTGCAGAGAGAAATAGGAGCCCCGCGTAGCGGGGCTCCGTCGACTACACCTTAGTTCGGAGCTGTGATTTTCAGGTTTTTAATTCTGGTGATCATTTACTATTTCTGGTGATCATTTACTATTTCTGGTGATCATTTACTATTTCTGGTGATCATTTACTATTTTAGGCAGTATAAAAATGTTTTTTAAGGTTATATTTACTTTATCTGGTGTTATGTTAAACATAAGCCGGCTATAAATAACAACTGGAACCGCTGCGAGTAGAGGCCCCATAGAGAAACGCAATTTCAATGAAGCGTCAAAAGTTCATGCAGAGACGGCCGATGCGTCTCTAAACTTTGCGCGTGAAATTATTTGATTTTAGCGTATTTTCTTATTACAGGTGTCCGTAGTGTTCCACAATGCTGCGACTATCAAGTTCTGGGAGAGTCTAGAGACGGCACTGCATCAGAACGTCACATCCGTCATCGCACTCATGGACCTCTGCGATCAACTACCGAAATTAGAGGTACGTACGTACTTACATTGTACACACTCACAACGTGTTTTGTAGGCTGATAGGCTCTCAGGTTGGTTGCATAAAGAACACAGGTTTCCAGAACGGACATGTAGCAGATCGGTACCGCTCGGTGCCTGCTTGGTGGTGTTTTTTTTTAACAACTTTGAAAAAGTTTGAAGTAACTCTCATCACGAAAACAGTTCTTAGTGCGCTACTATCTAAGAGGAAAATGCACCGCCAAAGTCAAATTGTAACAATACAAGAGCTGTTTACTGTTCCAGCTATGAGCCGTGTCGCATTCCACGTTAAAGCATTTTGTTAAATCGTAATTTCGACAATGTTGTTCAGGCGGCAAAATAAGTACGCAGCACTATTACTTCTAGCAGACCTGCTGTTATGCTATGCTATACCTTCCAGGCCTTAGTCCACGTGTCCACAGCCTACAGCAACGCGGAACACTGTCACATAGAGGAACGGGTGTACGCTGCGCCGGCGCCGCTCGCAGGTGTGCGCGCCTTGGTGGACACGCTGCCTGCGCCGATACTGCATGAGCTCACTGCCAGGTAGGTGCTGTTGCATCTTGCAGGGTCTGGTCCACGTGACGTCACATTAAGGAACGGGTGTACGGCATGCAGTGACGTCACTTGCCTGTCGGAATAGCTATGGAGGTAGTCACTCCAAACAAGCTCGCAACGACCTCTACTTGTTGCTAATACTAATGCTTTTACCTGCTTCATAGGCACATTGGAAGACTGTGGTCCTAAAGGACAATATTTCGCACGTTTCAGATTCATATCACCCAAACCGAACACATACGCTTTCTCGAAGGCCTTGGCCGAGTCTGTGATCGACTCGCGTGCCGGCAGAACCTACTCCACTGCCATCGTCAGACCTTCCATCGGTGAGTCTCTCAAGCTGTATATTCACTTAACGGGCCCCGGACTACACATGCAAACGACATGCGTGTTGCGACACTAACTATGGACAAACAAATGAAAGATTTGGTAGACCATGATGTGGTGAAAGGAGCTCGTGGCTAAATTTTAACAGCCACTCGAGTCGTACTTCAGTTAAAGCCGCGCCTGCCTAGGTTTGTCCGTGGATGGGTGAACACCCATTACATACCGAGTTTCCTTCGCGCCTTGGAAAGCACGCTAAGCTGGTGCTCCCGGCTATCATTCGTAGATCTTTGACAGTCGATACAGTGGCCCAGAAGTCTGACAAACAGTCATATCAAACGGTATCTGGGGTATCGTATTACACAGTACTAAGATGTGGTGGTCAGATCGGCAGTCACTCCTCATAAAATACACCGACACTAACATAATTGGGAGCAGAAAGGCAGATGATAATAAATAAATGATGATGGGAGACAATGCTACCGCGCGCGACACATCTAACGGAGCGAAGGAAACGAGTTACGGGTGCGTGTGTCGTTACACATGTGGCATTTTGTACGTCGCATCGATGCTGCGATTAATGCCTTTGAAGAAAACGTAATATGTGCTAATTATTATCTTTATCAGTTAAGATTCTGATAACATCGAATCTTTCATAATTATTTTTTGAAAACTCGGTGGTCGGTATCTGATATTGCTGATTGTGGTCCTCGGTTCGACTTCCAAGTCTGACAAAAGTTTTTCTTCTAGGAATTTCTCAGTATAAACTCAGGATACTTGAGCAGGTAACACCTACCCTTTTAGGCAATACAGGCGTTATTTTCGGTTATGCTACGTTCAGCTAACACTGACCTTATTTCTCCAGTGGTATCCTCTCACCTTCACCCGTACCCCGGCTGGATCGAAAACCTTGCGGGCCCCAGCGGGGTATTGGTGGGCTGCGGGAAGGGGCTGCTGCACGCCTTCATCCTGGACAAGAAGGCCAGGGCCGATCTGATCCCTGTGGACATCACTATAGATACCATGCTGGCGGTGGCCTGGGAGATCGCTACGGACAAGTAAGTCTAGCATGAACGAAGGAAGAAGGTCATGGATTCAAACCCAAACAGCCATGTTACTTTGTATAAATTATTTCATCACCATTGCTATCAGAACAATGAAGGAAAACAAAAACCCAGAACCAAAACGTCAAAGCTATATCACATCTAGCTACCCGCACTGGGCCCGTGTCGTGGATTGATGCCCACTTTAAAAGAGAAGACGTTTCTGTCCTAGCAGTGGGAGCATTCGTTGAACTATGTGTGAACAATAACAACTTTTAAGGATGGATTAATCGAGCGAGTCTTGGGAAATTCATGCAATTTCCCAAGACTCGCGCGATTAGCCATAGTCCTCATTCCCAGGTCCCTCGAAGTACGCGTCTACAACTCATGCTCGCAAGAGAACCCTGTCACCTGGGGATTCTTCCACAGCGCCATCGTGCGTGGTACCAGGAACCATCCCTTCGACAACGTGCTGTACTACCCCTTCATCTTAGGAGTGAAGAACAGGTAATAGAGTAAAACAGGTAGATTATCAATTTAAGGAGTATGGACCGCCGTCAGGCTAGGGAGAACAACGGGCATAATAGCTGCATGATAGTATAAAGTTAAATTCTGGGTTGTATAGGTACATTCTACAAGCTGATGAGGATTATGATTGTCACCGGTAATCAGAACAAGATGTACCGATAAACTGGTGCAGGTTGCGAGAATCCACTGGATGTTGCAGGCGCACGACCAATCGATATGACCAGGTCATGCTTGAGAGTGAAATACAGATGTGGACGACTTTCGACTCGGTTTTGGTGATGGAGGTTGAGGACAGAGTATTGGACGAGAGCTATTCTGATACTGGTGCACATTAGGTGGCAGGGCAAATTGTATTGTTAATAGATTTACAGAGTATTAATGATAATTAATTTCCAACAGCTATGTGTACAAGACCCTGGAGCTGATGCTGCAGACGGCGCCGCTGTACGTCGCCAACTACGTAGCGAAGGCATGCGGCGTCAAGATGAAGTGAGTTCTGTTATACAAACTGAAATTGTAATGAGGTTGTTTTCCCGCGGCAGATCAACTTGCCAACAGTACCTATTAGTCTCGAATAATAGGGCAAACAATAAAAAATAAATTTGTTTTTTTTTTCTTTTTCTTAAACTATGAAGGGTTATATTTTAATAACTTGTTGGATAAAGCTTTTATTGGTAATAGGTCTCATTAACTCAAGAGTAAAGTTTTCAGCTCATTGACAAGCACGTGGGTCAACGGCCGCGCGTTCAGCTGGCGCCCGAGCTCGCACTTTGCGTAGTTATGGCGAGGTATTACTATTGGTCGTTGTCGCTTTCGAGCTTTGTTCTATAGCGACGTTGAAAAGCAACTTACTACAAAATGTACTACAGCGCCATCTATGACATGGCGGAAGAACTAACATCAATTTCCTACATCTCGCAAGCAAATTTTACATCGACGAGAAACCCGACAACAACTGTTGGGCAGTTGCCCACCAGACATAACACCTGTACTGTGTCTGGTCAGAGGATCATTTTTTTTTTTTTTTTTACTGATGGGAAATCATCAAATGACTTCTCCCGCTCTGGGCGGAGCGGGAGGGAGTGTCAGACTTGTACTGACTAAAACCCACCCATGTTCCTTTTTCGCCCTTTGTGTTCCACTTCCAGGGCCGCGGTATCTCTTTCGAACAACCCGCAGCCCTGGCAGGCATCGGCCCTCTCGGACCCCTTCCGGTTTGCTGACATCTCCTTGAGGCGCGCGTGGAACACGTACGCGCCGTCGACACGGCCTGTCGTCATGAGACGGACGGACGGTGAGCTGGCCCATTTCTCACCGTCCACAGGCCTGTTCGGAGGATCCTCCCTTTCTAAGGAGTATCGAGGAACTTCACACCCTGTTCCTCATAACCCTAAATTTCTAATATTTTATTTGTTTATTAATCGATTGTATTGACTAAGCAATATCATTTCGCTGCTGGAAAACCACCATTTAAATTTCTCGCTGTATAACTTAAAAAAAGTATTTATTTTATTTGGGACTAGCTGCTGCCCGCTACTATGCTATGATGTGTTCTACAGGGATCAATTATACATAAAATATAACCTTCCTGTTGAATAATTCTGTCTATTGATGAAAACCGAAAAATCTGTTTCAAAGTGTAAAATATCTAAGCGTACACAGACTGCGGGAAGTGACTTAGTTTTACCTATACCATGTAGAGATGGTCACAGAAAATGACAAAGGGGATTTGAAAACTTAAGTATGGAAAAGCTATCATAGTTGTACTGATGGCACAATCAGTCTATATCTGCTAGCCTATATCCTGGAAACGTACGATACAATTCTCAATTATTTACTGCGTACCATAATGTATGTATACAGGGTGTATGTATGTATACAGGGTGTAACTTACACCCTTACACCCTTAGGTACACCGATACAAAAACGCTTTCCTCAAATCAATTAAATTTGCATCAGTCAGACAATAAGCATTTAATAAGAACAGCTGATTCCTACAAAAGGGCAATAACTGCACGGTCAAAATGTATGGAACAGAAGTTTTTTTTTTTCAAGTAAAATCTCTATTTTGGGGGTTCAGAATGACGACGCGAAAAAACTTACCATGTACTGAGTACGTGGTAAGCGATTTCGCGTCGGTGTCCCTTACAGCCTGTACGTAAATAATTGGGTAGGGAAATAATTATATTATTCACAATTATGGACCCTGTCGGGCACAGAATAGGTCAAGTAGTTGTTTGCGTTGATGCCAGTTTTATGTAAACAAGTAATAAGCGAGACCGCTATTTCGAAAACGAAATTATGAAAGCCCAAATTATGGACTAAAACCCCTTCGATATTTTATTGAGGTTTGCTGTCTAATTCAACTTTACCCTATACTTCATACCAAATGTAAGTAAATATGTTCTCAAGTTGAAAACCGAGACACACAAGTACATTGCTCGTTACAGACTAAGCCTGGTGACAGCAAGCGAGCGCCTGCAAGCAATGCATCGCGTGCTGGCGTTCTTTACGACCCGCGAGTGGAAGTTCAGCACAGACCACGTACAGCGCCTGCGCGAGAGACTGTCGAGGCAAGACAGGCTCATTTACAACCTCGATATCAGGACCGTCAAGTAAGTGGGTACTACTACTAAGGATCAGTTCACACCGAGACGCGACGCGACGTGACGCTGCGCGCACACTTTTAAAGAGCGATTCAAAATATAACTTTATTTTCTACACGAAAAGATACACGTTTCGTTTTGAGAATTCAGAATACGTTGCGCCACGCAGCGCTGCGCGCTCGCGGCGTAGAGCGACGCAGCGCGGCGTCGCGCTGCGTCGAGTGGCCTCGTGAGGTAGATTTCAGTAGTCGTCGCGTCTCGGTGTGAACTGACCCTTACTGTTAGCCTGCGTCACCCCCCTGGGCCCCCTGCTCCCCAGAACTTCCAGAAGGGGTCACATAACATATGGTTACCGCGTACTCAGTTTAACATTCTAAACCGCCTCAGGATACATAGGAAACTTGGGTATTTAAAAAAAAAAATGTGTGTTCTATACATTTTGACCGTGTTGCACTTTTGCAGGAAACATCTGTTTTTTATATGGTGTCATTGGTTTGTGGGTGTCGGTGGTTCCACCCTCTATAATAAAATGACTGCCCCTTTGGGTCGTGTTCGCAAGTGCAATAGCTGAGCATGGGTCCGGCGTACGATTCCCGGGCCGGGCAAGGTGTTATTTACTTTTTACATAAGAATTTTTCAGTAGCTGCTTCGGAAATCAAAATAGGCGAAATGAGGGTGCATGAGTCTGCGGACACACGTGTTCATGTTCACTATAACATGTCTCCTATGTACCTTAGCTAATCTCCTTTGAAATCGGCCGTCGTCGTGGCCGAAATTCGTTCAGAGTATTTTATTATTATTGAATAGTAAGTCATACTCTTTGTTGATGCAGTTGGGACGAGCACGTGTCCAACTTCGCGAAGGGCACGCGCAAGTACCTACTGCAGGAAAAAGACGAAAACCTCCCGAACGCAAGGAAACACATGGACAGGTACCTAACATTAATTATTAATTATACCTTACGTGAGCGATTTAAACGCGAAGAGGCGCGGCTGTGTGGCGGGTAAATAGTGGACATCTTCTCTTTTGATATCGTCTGTTTGTTACTTTATCGCCGCCAATCGCCCACGTAAGACGATGCGCAACATAACCATTAATTGGAACCTAAAACGGTTGTAAAATTATCATTCCTGGCTCGAATGTCGTTGATAAGCGACCATTGAAAAGAAAACAAGATAGCGATGTCAGTACCTGGCCACCGGCTAAACGCTAAACGCGAATTGTTTTTCCTGCGCACTCAATTTTTAACTTTCGGTGTTATGCCGCGCGATTAGAATACAACGCTTTTGTAACGCGTATGGATACACTCTGAGATTCTTGATGTTCGGCTCAGCACTGAGAGTTGAAATGCCAGTGAAGCAGAGCTAAGATTCTCACAGTTTGCATTTGCAGTTCGGATTATATTATTGATTGTTTTAAATTGATAAAACTTCAAAATAAATGTTGTTGTGGATTGAAGCATATAAGTCACAAAAAATTGGTCAAATTCTCGTTTTTTCTTCCGACGGAAAAACTTCATATTATATGCCCGCATATAATCCTACATATTCCTAAAATGTACATTCACGCGCATCCCGAGTGGTATCATGCGTTTGGTAGTATTCTACACTTTGCTGGTATCAGCCAATTTCGGCTAATCCCCACCTCGTTACACCTGACTCTTGTCGAGCTACCTTTTATTCCCACTGACTAATTTACTTTTTATATCTTCTGTTTGCAGATTACGTGTCGTACACCACATAGTGCTGCTTATGATTACTGTATTGATATACAGGTTCATAATGCTAATCCTACCCATGTTTATATTCAAGAAGATGGCATTATAGCTAAAAAAAGGTTGTTTATATGCCCGGTAAGGTTTTGACAAGCTATTTGCAACAGCAACTATCAAAATACCTCTGACATTTGAATTTAGCTCCATAATACGCCGCCCCGTATTGAATTAAGTAAAATAAATGAATTGTTATCCACTGGACGATTGCTGGACGTCGATGAACGAGTTCACATACTAAATCAGAGTATTGGGCTGTTTGTGTACATTGTATAATAACCTGATAATAATAAATAGTATCGTATACTGAGTATACTTAGTTTGTAGTCATATTGTTCATGGAAAGTAATATCGATAAAATATAGGTAGTAATTTTGTAAATAAATTAATTTGAAGGGTCTATGTGAAGATACAATATGTAACCGAGTTTTATTTTCCTCAAACCGTTTTCCTTGGCATGACTGGATGTATGTGTACGTACCTATTACCACCCATACTCAAATAATAATGCTGTAGCGTAACAATGTTGCTAAAACAAACCATTTTAAAAGAGTAACCATGGAGTTTCTTGCCGGTTCTTTTCCATAGGAAACAAACAGTGTTGTCAGTGACTTCAGGCCGATTGCGGTACTGAGCGCACCAGCCAAAGTATTCGAGATCTGACAACGGCCTTTATGCACAGATAGGCCCTCATTTGTCTGATACGCAGCACGGTTTCCGTCCTGGGCTCGGTACAACGGGGAACTTGCTTCACCTGATGACACAGTTGGTACCAGCTGTTGACGCTGGTCTTCAGGTTGACGTACTCTATCTGGACTTTAGGAAGGCGTTCGACACAGTCGACCACGACATACTCTTGTCAAAGCTGGCGGGTATGGGCTGCACATTTCATACTGTAAAGTTCTTTGCCAGTTATCTTCGAGATACACGTCAGTATGTTGACTGTGGCGGACACTTCTCGGAGCCCTACTACACCAAATCGGGCGTCAGTCAGGGTACTGATTTGGGACCCTTTTTATTTATTATTGTAGTGAATGATTTACCAAAGGTAGTCAACGTGCATGCTATTTGCTGACGAAGTTGTCTGTAGTCATAAAAGACACTGCGGATCGTGAGATGCTGCAGCACGACTTGGATAGGGTCACTGAATGGAGTCACTGCAATAAGCCATTTTTCTTTAATGTATCAAAGTGCTCGGTGGTCTCATTCACACGCTCACAAATCCCACAACACCACCAGTACAGCATAGACGGGTAGCCGTTGCAGCGTGTCATGGACGTTAGGGATCTAGGCATTTATTTCACCAGTGAACTGCAGTTTCGCAAACACGTGGTACATGTCTGTAAAAAGGCTTACAGGAATCCAGGATTTGTGCTGCGGCAGGCAAATGACTTCACAAACATCAGTGCATTAAGGGCTATGTATGAGACTCTTGTGAGGAGTCATCTGAAATATAATGCGGCCGTCTGGAGCCCGAGTTAAATAAAAACAAAAATATGCTCGAACGGCTACAGAACAAATTCGTCAGACAGATTTATATGGGTGCGCCAAAGTTCACCTAAATTTTGCAACTCCGATAATTGGAAATCCGAAAATGTTCCTCCTAACATTTTTCATCCTAACAATCACAATTCCTAACTATTCTGTCTCTTATGTTCATAATTCCGAAGCATTCAACTTCATAATGTCAGTAGCAATAAACATCTATTTATACTTTTATTTGTTTTCCTATATTTTCTCAACATAACCATCTTTTACACTATTATTTAAAGTCATATCTTTTTTGTTTAGATTTCTTTTTTATTAATTAAAGCGTCTTCTTTAATTTTATTTATAGTTGTGTGTACCTGCAAAGATATCCATAGGTTAGGTTAGGTTAGAACTGTGACCAACTACGCGCGAGCCGAGCGAGCGAAGCGAGCGGTGCCGCGGTAGCGGCCGGCGAGCGCTACCTCGAAATTGGTCGCGAATTTTTTTAAGTATTTTATTCATAGTGGGTGTTGTAGTGATTAGGGATCACTTTTGCTTGCACTGTGTCATTGGATTTTTAAATGAAATGCGTCTGATCTTTGCGAGGTTTATTGGCAACTAAATCAATATGGATTATGCATCTGTTCTTATGTATCAAATTGGCGTTAACATAAGCCGCCCACCAAAGGACTATGATAGTCCTTTCTAAACAATGATTTAAGTTAAGTTACATGCAAAATAATCTAGATATGTACATTAAACAATCATCTCGTCTGGTACTGTATCGATTGGTAAAGCACACAATTTTGTCACACATCGTTTGGTTATACTGTCACCGCTCTTTACGCTATACACTCTAGTTAAACCGTCGAGGCCGGGGTGCTTGTCGGTGATGCGTCCCATGGACCATTTTCCCGGCGGGAGATTGTCCTGCTTGATCAGCACTATATCTCCCTTCTTAAACTCTTCTTCGCGTTTTAACTATTTTGGTCTCTGTTGTAGTCTCGATAGGTACTCATTCTGCCATCGCGACCAAAAGTCACTCAACAATTTCTGCGTATATTGCCAGCGTGTCAAATTACTTATTTTGGCGTCCTTCATATTTGGGTTTGGAACGGTGACTGGTGCTTCCGTTATTAAAAAATGATCAGGTGTCAGTGCTTGCATGGTGCACAGCTATATAGGCCTTGTTAGTCCTGGCTCCTCTGCCCTTACTTATCAATACTGAGAATGGTCCCGCAAAGTCGACACCTGAATTGAGAAATGCTCGTGCTGGTTTGACCCGTACTCTTGGTAAGTCACCCATTACTTGTGTTCTCACTTTTGCGTTTAGTTTCGCACACACCAAGCAACGATGAATGTATTGTTTGACCAGCGTTTTTGATCGCAGTATCCAATACTTGGATCTGAGGTAAGTAAGCATTAATTGTATACCTCCATGCAATGTCTTCGAGTGGGCTTCTGCTATTATAAGATAGGTAAGTTTACTGTTACGACCCAAAATGATTGGATGCTTGCATTCGTCACTTAACTCTGCGTTCCTGAGTCGGCCCACCTTGAGGACACCGTTCTCGTCAAGGTAAGGATTTAATGATTTTAATTTGCTTGTTTTTTTTTACTTTATTCTTTATTTTTAAGCTTTCTATCTCTTCTTGAAATTCTTCCTCTTGTTCTCGTTTTATGCAGGTTTGCAAGGAGAGTTGGAGTTCTTCAGTGGTGATTGTACTATCTATGTTTTCTTTTAATTTCTTTTGTTTCAGAAATCTTCGGCAGTAGGAGATTGCTCTCAGTAGTTCGGTTAGTGAATCAAAGTCGTCGAGTTGTGTGGATAATTTATTACTTTCTTCGTTTTTTGTTATTTTCAGAGCTTGTATAGGGTTTTTCTTTCATTCTAGGTCTATTGGTGTTATGTTTATTTGAGTGAACTGTATCTTCTGGTGCAATAACCACTGTGGTCCGTTCCACCATAGGTCACAATCTTTCAAGTTGGTGACTAACATACCCCTTGACGCAATATCAGCTGGATTATCGTGAGATTGGACATGGTACCACTGACTGCAACTTACATTGGTTGTGATCTCGACAACGCGGTTTGCAACAAACGTCTTCCATTTGTTCGGATCTCCATGTAACCATGAGATAACAATAGTAGAATCTGTCCAAGCATAGATTTGTGTTGCAGGTATCCTCATTGCTTCTCTTATTTGCCTTAGTAGTTTGGACAGAAGCATAGCTCCACACAGTTCTAGTCGAGGCAATGAAATGGTTTTCAAAGGAGCTACTCTGGTTCTTGCAGCAACGATTGTGCTCTTTATTATGCCATCTGAGTTTGTGACTCGGCAGTATGCCACAGCACCATATGCTTGTACAGAGGCATCGCAGAATCCGTGGATTTCAATTGCATCTCTTCTCGAGCTAGACGTTCCCATCCATCTATTTATGTAGATTCTGTTCACATGTTCAAAATCAGATCGTATTGTTGCCCATTTTTCGGCCAGTGTCGTATTTAAGGTTTCATCCCAATCAATCTTTTCTTGCCAGAGTTGTTGGATTAAAATCTTCGCCATTACTAGACAAGGCGCAATCCATCCGAGCGGGTCGAACAACTTTAAATGTCGGATAGAATGCTTCGCTTCGTGATTGCTTTGTCGATAACAGGTAAGTTCAGATTATATACGAATTGAGCTTTACCCAAATTCCATTGTATTCCCAGGGCTTTAATTGTTCCATCAATAGTTAGTTCTAGATGGGCATTGGATGATCTTTCGCCTGGTTCAATAGTCTCCATGAAATCACGGTTATTAGAAGACCATTTCTTCAGTTCGAAGCCACCTAGACGCAGTAGCCTTTTGAGATCTTGACTGATTCTTATAGCTTGTTCCAGATCATCGTGTCCGGACATAACGTCGTCGACGTAAAAGTCTTCGCGCAATATCTTTGCAGCTTCGGGATATTTGTCACCTTCGTCATCAGCCAATTGAATGAGTGTCTTTACGGCGAGATAGGGTGCAGAAGCCGTTCCGAATGTCACAGTCAAAAGTCTATAGTCTTTAATGTCCTCCAATGGATTATCTCTCCATAGAATTCTTTGATAATCAATGTCTTCTTTGTTTGTCCAGATCATTCTGTACATCTTGTGAATGTCAGAAACATAACAAACAGCATGAATTCTCCATCTCATGATTATGCTTCTCAAGTCATCTTGTAACATTGGACCCAATAAGAGTTCATCGTTTAGTGAAGTACCGTTAGAGCCCTTGCACGAGGCATCGAATACAACTCGAGTCTTCGTCGTTTCTTTGTCACTACGGATCACCGCATGGTGAGGTAAGTATACTGATTTATTATTTATTTCATCCTTAGGTATTTCTTCTAAATGATTTAATTCTTTATATTCGTAGATCACCTTTGTGTACTCTTGCTTCAGTTCTTTGTTTTGATTAAATCTTTTTTCTAGTTGAAGGAGTCTCCTTTTTGCTATTTCTCTTGTGTTGCCTTCTACTGATTTTGGTTGTTCTGTATTAAACGGTAGCTTGACTATGTATTTTCCATCTTTATCTCGCTTGTGTGTCTTCTCGTATATGTTTTCACATAGTTTTTCAGTTGAAGTAAATTTTCTTTTCGTGTTTGTATCAACTTCCCATATTGTATTCAGTAAACCTTCTATGTTAATTTCTTGCTTCATGGCCGTCAAGGATTTTTCTCGAACATTCAGTTTAATTGTTATTCCACCCATTAATATCCATCCCAGGTAGGTATTTTGGGCGCATGGTGTATTTGGTGGACCTTTAATAAGTCCTTGCTTGAGTATTGATGCATATTCGTTCACACCCAACAACAGATCAATAGGTCCTGATGCATGATAATTTGTATCTGCTAGTTGGAGGTTTGCTATATGCAGCCAATCAGTCCCCATCGTATTGTTTACAGGTATTTTAGAGGTCAAGTGCTTGGACATCACGTAGGCTCTGATAGGTTAGTTGAATTGGTTTTCCCATCGTGACAATAATTGAAATTTGACCTCATGCTTGACTCTCACTTTCATGGATTCCATTCCGGAGACAATTAGATTTACTGGTGATTTTTCTAGGTTCAGGATCCGAGTTGCCTTCTCGCTTATAAAACATGCTTGCGATCCTGAGTCTATCAGCGCTCTTAGAACACGTGTGTCCATGTTCACTCTTCAAAATTACTACTGCGGTAGCTAATAGTGATATCTTCTGCCCCGCGTTATAATGAGATGAAATCACTGTGTGAACTTTCTTCTCTTCTACATCTGCTTGGCTGTATGAAGTCGGTTGCTTGGTTTCTACATTTGGATCCGGTTCATCAATCTTCTTGATTTGATGTAAAAGTGTGTGATGTCGTCTCTTACAGGTGCGGCAAGACATTGGCATACGGCACTTAAACGCCGAATGTCCCGCCCCAAGGCAGTTGAAACATAGTTTGTTTGCTTTAACATGTTCGCTTCTTTCATTAATTGTCATTTTATTGAATATGCTGCAATGACACAGGGTGTGCTTTTCTTTACACAAAGCACAAGGGTTTTGTTTACCATTGTCTGTTGCTGTAACATGAAGAACACGCTCTTTATTAGCTTTAGTGGTAGTCGTAGGGGAAACCATTTCAAGCGTCCGGTATTTGGCTTCTAAAAACTCGCGCAGTTCCTTCCATGTAGGCAGTTCTTGAGCATTCACCAAGTAGGCAGTCTGTTCCCATTTTTTGTGTGACTCCGGGTCCAACTTCTGCACAACCAGAAATATTATTACTGGATCCCAGGAATCGGTAGGCACTTCTACATTTTTAAGCTGTTAATAACCTCAGTGGTGCAATCCAGGAGGGCTTTCAGCTGTGCTGCAGTTTGATTGGTACATTTTTTCTGGTAAAATAATCGCTTCATTAAAGCATTTACTATTATACGCCTATTATCGTATCGGTGATTCAACGTTTCCCAAGCTTGAACATAGTTAGCACCCGTCACTTGAATGTGCTTCAATAATGATGCTGCTTCGCCCGTGATACTGGTCTTCAAATAGTGTAACTTTTCAACTTCACTTAGTGTTGTGCATTCATGAATTAAGGACACATACAAGTCCTTGAATGTAGGCCATTCTTCGTAGTTACCGGAAAACGGAGGGAGTTGTATGTTAGGTAGCATCACTTTTGTCCGTAATTTCCCATCACACGACGTATTGTTGCATGAAGGTTGATCAGTCGTCTGCGAACTACATGTAGCCAACATGTCTCTAAGATCTCCTAACATACATATGTATAAGTCTTCATGAAGGAGGAATTCTTCATTCACGTAATACGGAATAACTCCACGTTGTTCCCGAGTTGTACTTTTTAATAGATCATGGTGTGCTTTCTTAAAGGCTACCCAGTATTCTTCGATTGTTTGAATACGAGTTTGTAAATATCCAGGTTTCGCTAACCGTTCTTTTGGGCACTTTTTAAGGTTTATTTGAGTCTTTTTGGGTAATGACGCCAAATCTTCTAGTACACTTAACGCTTGATCTGCTTGAGTTGTCATTGTTTATGTATTGGTAACTCACAACAATCTTGAAAATATAGTCTATTTGTAAGTTATTAGGTTATTACTAACGTTCAAATGATACACCGATACACTTTACACACACACTAATTGACCAGAGCAAAACAACACCAGGTGTTCCCTTATCGCTCAATGGAATGCGGTTCTTTTGTTCTCACGGCGGCGCTCCGTCAATTTCTTAATGAGGCTCGATCCGGCTCGTATTCGACCATATGTTGTAGTGATTAGGGATCACTTTTGCTTACACTGTGTCATTGGATTTTTAAATGAAATGCGTCTGATCTTTGCGAGGTTTATTGGCAACTAAATCAATATGGATTATGCATCTGTTCTTATGGATCAAATTGGCGTTAACAGTGGGGGCACTATAACTATCATCTTCTACCCACATATATTTTTTATTACACTTGGTAAATGTTTCTTTCTGAGTATGAGTGAAAATATTATGGTAATTATGTTTAGGGATAAAAGCGTTATGATAAAAAACAGTAGGAGTTTAAATATTTTTACATTAATGATATTATTAATTACAATTTTCGAAAATATGAGTGTTATGAACATCGCCGGTAGCACTAAAAATAATATGAATTGAAAACTTTAGGATGAAAAATTTTAGTAAGAGTGATCATTCGGATTACAAATCATTAGGAATAACAATTTCGGGTAAAGAACTTTAGGTGAGCCAATATGGACCCGTAAATAACACGTAATGTTTTGAATCCGAGTTGCTTGCTGTTGGGCGCTCATTAGAAAGCCGGTTTTAGTCTGCATATCCTATACAGGTTGCTTCTTTTTATATTTTTGTACAAGTGTTTTGTGAATTATTTCCTTGAACTCAGTCGATTAAGCAGTTGTAATAGTATTTTTTGTATTTATATATCACTAAAAGGGATAAAATAAATAATTTATAAAAAATACACCTGCCATGTCAGAATTAAACTAAACAATGAGAAACAAGTTGAATTTACTGTGCAAAACTGAAATTCAACATTTATATTGCAATCGGAGTACAGTCCTGTGGAACATTTCTATACAGTATGTTAGTTTAAACGAGGGACATATTCAAACCCATAATAGTACATGCTAACATGATACTAATAAAAATATAAACAAAAAAAAAACACTGATAAATAACAGACAGAACCATACCAAAATTTTCGCAAATGTCACGCAACGTGTATACACTCTTGCGCTAGCGACTTAATACTATCGCAGAACATGTGAGCGGGTCAATGACTCTTAGGTATAATCCATTTTCCCTTCATACTTTAAACTTACCTGGCTTAGGACAGTCCAAAATATCTAGGCACTAAACAAAACATTAAAAATGCTTCTATATACGTTATTAGTTTTTTACATATTTGGGACGAGAATCGAATACTGAATACCCTCCCTCAATATGTCCCACGTTTAACCTAACATACTGTATATTTTATACCCGTGCGAAGCCAGAGCAGGCCGCTATGTTTTTATATACAACGTTCACAGTTTTTCTGTAGTGTATTTAATATCAGCATTGCACCCGTGCGAAGCCGGGCGGGTCGCTAGTAAGTATATATATAAGACACACAGTACATATAGAAGTAATAAATAAGTTGATTTAAGTTTTTATAGTATTGTTCGTGCACAAAGCTCTATCCTCTTTGGCAAATTTTCCTTTTAAAATAAGGTTTGCTGTAAGAAAACCCAATTCTGGGTTAAGCTCGCCGTTGTACATAAGCTATATATTATTTGTGTGTATATCTTGTAATTTTATGTGCAATAAAGAATAAGAATAAGTAAGATATAGAAGCTCGTGGCTAAGTATGAACAGCTTGCTTGCATATATTGGTTTGTTAACGTATTACATACCGAGTTTCCCTTATCCTCCGCACAGCACGTTGGTCCGCATTTGTAGATTTTTGACAGTCGTAACAGGTAGTCAGTGGCCTGACAGTCTGACAACAAGGTTTTCAAGTCTTACCAAGGTGTATCGTATTACCCAGTTGTGGAGGTCAGATAGGCAGTCGTTCCATGTAGAATACTGGTATTCTGCGGTAAGCAAACGCGTGATTCGTGCTTCGAACGTGCGTAGCGATACAGGATCATGGTTAGGTGGGCGAAAGAAGGTATACAGCCAGCGACAGCAGCGCGGCCGTTTGCGCTTGCATCGCTACTGCATTGTTGCCCAAAGACGCGGTGGACGAAGGGCTTTCAAAATTAAAAACTAGTTTAGCCAAAACAATTAGTTAAAATAAAAGTTATGCTAAATAGCACAATTTTTAACATGACTATTTTTTTTGGCCATTAATTCCGTCATCTATACAAATAAATAAAATTAAAGTGTCTTAAATTACTAACAATTAAAAAAAAACGCATTTTACTGAATGCCTGTTAAAGTTTTCAAACGGTACCGTAACTTTTTTTTTTAATTTTTGTCTCTCTGTTTGTTCCGGCTAATCTCCGAAACGGCATTTACTGGTAGATAGCTGGTGTGCTAAGGAGTTACCTATGCTACGTTTATTATTGAAAAAGAATTAGGGTTTCAAATAGGGAAGTAATATTTTTAAATTAAATTCACGCGGACAAAGTTCGCAGGCAATAGCTAGTCATAACTTGTATTATTTCTACCTTATAAATATTGTGATTATCCCTATAAACAACAGGAAAGCGTTTAACATTATTAAAAACCAAAACAAATTTCAAATAAAATTATTATTATTTATAATATCAAGTTGAGGAAAGTTTTGGAACCACAAAAACATAATTTTCCTATGGCATTAAGTCCGCCTCTGTACTATGTGCTTGAAGTGTTAAATAAACAAATAACACCTACTTTCCTAAAACACAAGGTGGAGGGGACACTGACGCTAAAACAGTTACGCGAGGTACCTTTTTATTAATTACATCAATCTGAAACCCACTTAAAAAATATTCATCGATAATTAAAAAAAAAACAGTTTTTTCATCCATTTTGACCTTGTAAGTATTGCAGTTTTGTAGGAACAAGCTGTTTTTTTTAAAAAATAACGTATACGTAACCTTTTTAGCGTCTGCGTTCCTACCAGTTAGTATTAAACAAACGTAAGTATAAATATTTAAAAACATTTTTTGTTTTTAATCTTTTAAATTTAGGCATTAAGTACGTCATTTTTTATCGTATTTTACTAAACAAACCTATTTAATTGATACCCAAATCATGAAGGTGCATGCATAATAACTAGTCCGCCATCTTTGAGTGTCCGCCATATTGAATTTAAAAAGAAGTCACTTATCTAACAATGCATTGTCATCCTAACTAAACGTGTATGACAAATTTCAGCTCAATCAGTTGGGAATAACTGTGTTATAATTCAGTTGCAATATTTGACCTTAACCAACAATCAAACATTGCAAGTAAAATAACAGTTTCTAAGAAACCCATCTGGGGGTTCTGACGACCTCCTCTACTGGTAACAACTGATAGGTACGGATCTAATGACAACCGAGCCAACAAACCGTTCCGAGGCACGAAAGAGCTTCGGTATGTACCTATCCATGACCTGCACACACGACAGCCTTCTTATGTCTTTCTTGCGAGCTAGGCAGAGACCAGACATAACTTTAGCACACTCACATTTCTGTTCAGGCCGTAAAGGATGATCACCCATCCACAGATCGTCTTTGGCAAGCGTGCCTTAACCTTCACCCGACCCTTTATAACTAAGCACTTAAACATATTAAGGCTGCGGTTCCACTGAGCCGGAACGGAGCAGAGCGGAGACGAGCTGTGCCGCTATTCACCAATCACATGGCTTGCAGTGAAGTCAAGTGGAGAAGAGGTGTGGATTTCAAGCCATGTGATTGGTGAATCGCGGCACAGCTCAGCTCCACTCTGCTCCGCTCCGCCTCAGTGTAACCGCAGCCTAACGCTTGACACGAAACTACTACGAGGCGCGAATAGTGGTAAAGAAAACGACATTCTATTTTGTCCGTCAGACAGGTAATACAAAAATATTAGACACGTATTTTTTGTTTTATCAAAATATTAAAAATATACTTAGTTAAAACTCATTAAAGTTGGAGATTGGGGGCTCACTACGTCACAAGTAGGTATAAAACTTACCTACATGTGACGTCATGCGCAATTTCATCTCAATATATCTCCGTAATTTTATGACCACGTGAAAAAAGAAAAAATACGTGTCCAATACTTTTCAATAAACTACCCGACGGACAAAGAAAAAAAAAGTTGGATTATCCCCTATTGTCTGTTGATACAACAGGAAAAAAATACATATTAATAGTAACGAAAATATATTAATAGATCGTGTAACTCGGTTGTTTTGAGCGATTTACATCATTGCAAATTAGACCCGTTTAAGTGATAAATAAAAATAACTGTAATAGGATTATCACTGACTATACGAGTGAGGTGAAAGGGGCTCCCTTCGTCGATAGCTAGCCTTCGATGAGATTTGCCGCCATGACCTGAATTCGGTCAGGATTATTGTAGTACCATAATAAAGTGTTATATACTTTCCACAGATAAGTCGTTGGGAGTCATCGCCTCGGCTAGAAGTCCCTAACTATGAACATGATCAGTCTGCGAGTCTTCATAGTAACACTTGCACTAGCAGTGAAGTTTGATAGTGGTAAGCAAAGTTTTATTTCCCCTAATTGTCGGTTTCCGAATTGAAGAGAATTGAGAACGTGTCCGAGTCTACTTTAGCACTAGATTTTTGATTATTGTATTGTTTGTTAAGTCCGTTTATTTATTTTCCAAATACTTTATTTTAAATAACTACTATAAGATGAATAAATTAAAATAACAATAAAAAAACTCCTCCTCAACGCTGTCAGCTGGTAATGTGCCCAAGAGACTGCTAGCATTTCCACGTTGTATGGCAATACTTAGCCTTTGGCCAAAGTAAAAGCCAGCCCTTGGGTCACGGGAAGCGTCAACTAGGCGTTTCGAAATTTCCTTAAAAAGGCTCTGAGGACCCCACGACCCCAGAGTTTCAACCCCAAACGAGAACCTCGCGAGCCAGATCTAAATATTTGAATGAATCACCAGCTATTATTATTATTATACTTTTTTATAGGTATTATAGTTTTCGTTGGGTTTTGTTCAAGTTTTCAAAAAAAGTATTTACATAGATTAAATTATGTTTTATTTTATTTTTTATTCTTGTAAAGTCTATTTTTTGTAAAATTGCCTCTTGGATTGAAGGATAATTAAAAAAAAATCACAATTGTAATTCTAAACATTTGCACGCCGTTGTATGGCAAACATGTCTGAACCATTTTTTTAATGTTATCCTGCATGCACTGATTATTATTGTATGTATACACATGTTTGGGCAAATAAATTTTATCTTATCTTAAGAAATCAATTCTGACAAACCGAAAGTAATATTACAGACGCCTTTGTTTGTTTTAATAAACGGTGTAAAACACCTCATAACGAAGCCGAAAGGCACTGGTTCTCCCTGTCATTGCGATCATTTTTTTGTTCTACACCATACCTGGGAACCTTCTAGTTACGGAGATATTAGGGGTCAAAGTTTCAACTTTTTGACAAGTATTTTTTTAAATAGTTTTTAATGTAAGATTCTTTAATTAAACACTTCCACGACCTCCGTACTATTCAATCCGTCCATCAGCACAATGTTTTGAGTGCGTTACATTGAGTTCTACCACAAAACATGATTTTACACCCCCAAAAAAAAAGTCGTTTCCCAGCAATAATTTTTGCGTAATAGTACATTGTTACCCTAGGGGTGAAAGCAACTTATTTAGTCCCGAGACGGGGTTTGGTGCCCGAACGAAGTGAGGGCGCCAATAGTTCGAGGGACTAAATATGTCTTTAACCCGAGGTAAACACTGTGCTTTTCATTAGGAATACAAGGAAAGTAAAAATAAAAACATGAATTAGCTAAAGGAAAATTTAGTTAATTTTATTTGACATAAATCAAAAACTTTTCCCGCCTATTTTGTTTTTTTTTCTGTGGCCAGCCAGCTATTCAGCGATTATTTTTCATTTTCATCATTGAAAAAATGGTAAATATTTTGCCCAAATCTATGTTATTTTAAATAAATTTTTTAAACTAAATTATAATAAAGTTATTAAAAAAATATAGATTCTTTAATCAATACTTAACTTTAAGTTATTTCAATTTTACATCGTGGCTGCATAGAAAGTTGGAACATGGTTCAATAAAAATGTGAAAATAGAACTAGTTTTTTTTTATAATTTGGCATCTGTCAGTTGAAAGCGATTCTCCCTAGGGAAGAAAAGTATTACTTTCAACCAATGATATATAAACTATAGATACGTTGCCCGCGCTCTGTAGTGGCAAGATGATACTAAGGTACTTGCCGGAGTGACATTTAGTACGAACCAGAGCCGCGGCCGTACGTGATATTCAATTATCTTACTTGAAAAAGTTCTCTTAATAAGAAAAGAAAATGCCGTCTTGATTTTTAGGAAATGTTTTAACTATACTGCAACTGTGTAAGATAAAAAAAATATCATTTCATACGTAAGTATCAAGTAAAAATGTATTTTATTTTATTTTTTTCGATGCCTTTAATGGCGGCTGACACCTTGAGGTAAGTCACGTGCTTTTGTACGCTCTCGGCCAATGAGCATGGAGCTCAGAATGACAATGCAATTAAAGAAATATATTTATCTCTCTCTAACAACAGGAATTCCGTAGATGACATTTAATTTTCCTTCCCTCTCTTCGTGCGTCTATTTAGCTGTCTAGCTACCTATAGGTATTTACGCTGTTTTCGAGTGCCGTGATGTTCATGCATGACGCGTCTATTTATAATACGTCATTGCTTTCAACCCGCTCCTCAGGCAACTTCAGACCTACTTTCAGAGTATGAGTAATGAAAAGTTACTTAGAGTCAGCTCACACAGAGACGCGACGCGACTCGACGCTGCGCGCACTTGTGAGAATTCGTAATACGTTGCGCAACGTATTCTGAATTCTCACAACGAAATGTGTATCTTTTCGGGTAGAAAATAAAGTTATATTTTGAATCGCTCTTTAAAAGTGTGCGCGCTGCGTCGCGTCGCGTCGTGTCTCGGTGTGAGCTGACCCTTAGTTTCATGTACAGAATGCTTGGTTGACGGCTTCGTGATGAGGTGATTTAAACCGTGTGTACAACTCAATACTCATATAATTATGTATGTCATGTTGCGTGTCACAAGATTGCGTATTGGTTCTTGAGGGTATGGTAATCCCTGTATGTTGTATTTATCATAGTAATTGCTGTTCATTCTGGACCGCAATAGTTCCGATGCTAAACTTCGGCACTGATTGTCCCCAATTATAATCATCTTCTTTGACGTTACGTAGATGTTTTGGTTGGGAATGGATGAGTTATTTAAGATGATTAATTAAATAGGTCCTCGTCCGTGTTTAGAACTTTGTGGGGCTGAGTGTACTATAAGTAATTACTTTATTTTTGTTTTAGTTCGAGCTAATTACCCGTGGGCCACTCCAATAACATTTTATTACAAACAAGGTCCTCCATATGATTACATCCATGTACACATAATATTACAAAATGTACCTGCGGAGGCGAACAACTACATTCTATATTATCATACTGGTAAGATTTTTCAAAGTGTAGTGCCTATTATTAACTTTGTTCTTTAGCTACTAGAACTCCACAAAAAAACCTAGCTTGCACAATACCTCGCCCCGGGATGTAATGTGTATTTGTGTAACCGTGGGTCATTACAGAAAACCAGGTTTGGAACCACAACTATCAGCTAAGGCTAAAGTTGGAATACTTAACAGAGCACGAACGACGTTACCTGTGCGGTATCCATGGCATTAAAGTGTTACTGATAGATAAAACAGTATTAATATTTTTATTAAAAGCTTTTATTTAACTTGCAATGTATAAAAGCTTGTCGCGAGGTTTATTTGTGTAAAAAAACTAGTACCTGTTTACGTGAGTAATTAATCTGTTTTTATTTCAGTTTACTTAAATACTCATAGGTAAATACGCAAACCTCGCGACAAGCTTTTGTGATCATATAAATTGTGTGTAATGAGGTTATAAGTTGATAGTTTTTTTAAAAGAAAATTTTTATTTTCTTCTTTTTAGAGTTTAAAAAAAAAAAGGTTTTATAACTTATAATTTTATTAAAGTAAAATTATGTTTTGTTTAATAATGAACATATGAATACGATTTCAGATAATTGTGACAAAATAAAAAAAAATACAATTGGGCAACATGCGACAGACAGATGTAATGGTGAGAATATCTACATTACATTTAACTTGAAGCAAATCTTGATGTTTAAAACCCTTCCGTATCAGGTGATGGTTTTAGCCACATGTATTAGTCCGCGTCGACCATATTTTCCCTTTATTCAAATATTTACGAGTTATTGAATGCAGGCCACGAGTCGGGAAACAGTATTTAGGACGCAACGCTCTCTGCTAGAAAACCTTAACTGGCTAGGTAGGAGGAGAACTGGCTCCGCTGTCGTTGTACAACTATCTGTGTACTGCAGTGACCTGAATTAATGGCAGCATAAGCATTAGCAAATAATGCATTGTGTAATACAGTGTGCATTCTTTAAAGTCTGTAATTTATAAAAATGAATCGATGAAAGTAATGTACGCGCAGGGCCGGGCCCCTAGGCAATGCAATTTTCGGGGCCCCTTTTCAGCCGTCATCCCGCGATCGTGGCGCTTGCAACAGCGTCGAAATATCAGTAGCTCACAATAATTGAAAGTCACGGAACATATCACGTAAGTGACAGAGTACTGTGTTAGTTAAGTTATGAACGGTGAAAACTTCAAGGGCGTCGCTAGCTTTTGAGCCGGGGGGGTTCAGTTTACTAGCTATGGATGCAGCTGAAGTTCTTCTAAGAATTTAAAATGCAATTACCACTTAGAACTACGCTGATTGGTTAGATTTTCCCTGCTCCTTTAAGTATATACAGGGTGTGGCGTAAGTAGTGGTCCACCGTTCAGGATTCGATGAACCAGATAATTAACTATAACACTTAAAATTTTTAACCATTTTTACCCAAGGGTTCCAAAAATATTTCCTTTTTGTCTTTTATTTACCAAATTTCTACCTTTTATTACAAATTTGTTTGTAGTTTCAACAAAAACCATTATTTTTTCATTTTGGTTTCTGTTAATTACTGCTGAATACTAGAGCTATCATGATAAATTATGTTTTTTTATGTAAATTCACCTCTTTTGAAGAAAAAGTTGGTTCTTCTCTAATTTTAACCCGAATTTTTAACATAACATCCAATTGCAAGGGCGATTTTTGTATAAAAAACCTACTACACTGTCAGTGCCCATTTATTTAATAATATGCTTACTAAATACCAATTTCAAAATGGTATCACTCTATCAGATCCTATTATTTAACAAAAAGATATTCAATTTTAATTGAAGCAAAGAAGATTTTTATTAAACTACTTTTTAAACTTTATTGCGTTAATACTATTACAAAACGTATTAAAACTTAAAAAACGGATACAATGTAACTTTTTACATATCAAATGTGATTTGTTTTTAAGCACAAACATGTCAGGTAAAAAAACCCTGACCCTTTTTTTACCTGAGACATGTTTGCTAACAAAAACCCGTTGAAGCTCTCGCAGTCGAGTTACGCACAATAGCAGTGATAAGGAAAAGTTATGGTGGGGTATTGCTATCTCTTTCATTACTAACGTTGAAATCTCCAGATATCTCGAAATGATTTACTACGATCTCGTCACTCGTGTCGTGCGTCGTATGCGTTTTGTTTTTATTCTGCCTGTGTTTACCTCCGCCATTTCTTTACCCCTGCCTGACCCCGGACTCTGTTTAATTTACCTACTGATTGGACTTGTTGTTTTGGTGATCTCTGCGATATTGGCTTCGTGTACTGGTGACTTTGGCTTGCTCAACGATTTGGACAAACGTGTAGTGCAGTGACAATTAAAAAATGTCTCGGTACACACCGCGCGAATATGCTGACATGCATTTTGTTTATGGCCAATGCAGAGGTGTCGGTAGAGAAGCAGCTCGACTTTATCCGGAGAGATATATCCCGATCGAAGTATCATCCAGACTACCGAGTTTTTATGAGAGTGCATAACGCATACACCGAGGGAAGGACCGCGACGAAACAACGATGAAGAGGTTATGAATTTAGTTGCAGAAGATCCTTCAACATCGATCCGTGTCTTAAGTCGCAGAACTCATTCTGCTTACTACTAATTTGATAAACCTAGTGTCGTTGAGAATACCAATTTTCCAATAAATTTTTTTTTACTTATAATAAGAAACAATTCCAATTTATTTTGTGCACGCGCGGACCATCTGCTCGGTACAGGGGGTCTACTCTCGAAGCACGAAATCCGTAGTTTCGGCCGAAGTCACGGTCTTTTCCTACTCTTTATCACTTACGGACATAAGATTCGTTAGGGGCCCGAACTAAAAATGAATGGTAATACGATTGGACAGTAGTCCTTACTCCCGATGTGTTTTCAAAACTCACGAATCTCAAGTTATTAGGGAGAAGGGATCATTTCGAAGTATAAAGCTAGATACGGACGGATCCGTATTTTCGTTGACGGACTTAGAGAGTAGGCCCCCAGGGCCCCAAGGCTTCCGAACGAAACCAAATTATTTTTTTTTTTTTTGTGTTGGTTAATGTCGGGACAAGGTTGTTATAAAAAAAAAATAGGTAGGGTAGGTAGGTAGATAGAAGCTTGAAATATGGAAAAAATAGAAATAGCAGGAGTTGTTTCTATTTTCTCTTCTATTTTATGGGCCCAGGAACGTCATTAATACTTTTTTAAAACAACTTACTGAAAACGAAACTAAAATACGAGTAAATTGTTTGCACCACCACCAGCGACGTACTGCAAATTGGAATAATTGTAATGGCGCTCCGTTTTGCGTGCTGCGCGTGCGACATTCGCGGGACAACTCTGCTTTCTTTAAAATGGTTGCACTAGTCTAAACAAGAACCCCATTAGTTTTAAAGTAGAATTTTGTAAGAGAACAGGTAGAACTAATGGGATTTTTTACACCCAAAAAATTTCTACGATTTTGTACCACCTCAAATCGTAGGACTAGTGGGAAAAATATGTTCTCTAGTTGTATCGACTGTTTAGTAGAACTAGTGGGAACGAACTTGCAAAACTTCCTACATCGATACAAGAAAGGGCTAAGGTTGGGGAGTACTTACTAAGAAGGCCGGCTTGGGGCTTAAGTACCACGTCAATGTACAGAATAAATTAAAATATTTTTTTAACAATTACAGTACCACCAAGAAATGAAACGATACCAACAAGCAACACAATTACTTTTATGCACAAATTGGATAACAGAAGAGTAAGAATTTATATAGAATTACGAAAAAGAAACCAGTACTGTGCGACTATAGAAATCATGGATGGCATAAGGGATACCAACTCAAATGGTAGGAGGAATTTATTTAACTACTTACTTATTAAGTTTGCTGTGACGACATCGACAGCGACATGAATACAACTAACAAAGACCTCTTTACGAAGGTTAGGCGACGTGCCTGGTATTGATGTCCATAGGCGGCGGAAACCATTTACAATCAGATGAGCCTCGGCTGTCCGCTAAACCTCGAGGACACCGGCAAGTCCTAGAACTACAAAATCTAAGGGATGAGGTGGATTACCCAAAAGCCTCCTCTCTGTGAGAGGAGGTACTTGATTCACTTGTGGATTGTACTTATACACAAGACGAGAACATTGGCAGATGGGCCATCAATACACACCATACTACACGGTATAGTATGTAGTAGTTGAGGACTCACCAAAACTAGGGCAGTATTTGGCGCTTCAGGCCAAGGTGGTTGGTCGTCCCGCAACTTAATCTAGTCTTTTTGTAATATCTTCTTTTTTTTTTGTATCTCTGACTCTTTTTCTTATTTACCGATTGTTTGTAAATGTGTGGACATTGAAGGCCTTATAGATTCCTAGATCCTTGATAACATTTTATCTTGTTCTACGTTTTGTAGTAAGCAACGACTCTTATTTTCGGGCCTTACGATGTCCTCTCATACTAGTACTAACACTGTAACATAGAAAAATTGTAAAGCCAAATCATTTTAAAAGAGCAACTATGGAGTTTCTTGCCGGTTCTTCTGCATAGGAAACGACCAATCCGAACCGATGTAGGCCTGTGTGAAATAAAAATATTTTTATTTTGATACACTATTTGTCAATATGGAAACGTAATTCACTGTAATCCTTTATGCCAAGAGCTATAAAAGTTACAGTTTTACCTTGCAGCTTTACCCAACGACCGTCTCTTCCCGTACCGATGTACTTGACATCGCGCTACTCAAGAATGTCAACCTTAGGTTGCATTCTATAGAGACTCTTCACGAGCTTAACTCGGATCACCGTCCGGTGCTCATGCACCTTATTCCTCGTTCGGGCCCTTCTGACCCCAACGCTCCCGCTCCTACCATAGTGATCACTGACTGGAAGAAAGTCAGCTCTAAGCTGGCCTCTGACACGTCTCCTCACTTGGAAGCTATCCCTGACCACATAGACTCAGTCGCAGACACGACGGCCGCCATCAACTTGTTTACAGATCACGTTCAATCCGTATTGACGGATTGTTCACGGGAAGTCCCGGAGACGAGCGATCGTCGCTGGAAACTACCCGCTGAAGTATGTGATTTGATAACCGAGAAGAACGCGGCCATCCGTGCCTACAGCAGATTTCCTTGCGATGCGAACAAGGCTCACATGCGTAATTTACAGCGTGCTGTAAAGGACCGCACCAGTGAGTTTCGTTCAAATCAATGGGACAAGACGCTTAGCGAACTCGAGCCCACCCACTTAGCCTTCTGGCAGTTGCAACGGAAGTTGCGCTCCACAGAAGAGGCTTCTATGCCTCCTCTCACCCGACCCGACAAGAGCGTCGCTTTTGACGACTCTGAAAAGGCAGAATGCCTGGCCGACAGCCTGGAATCCCAGTGCTCCCCTAGTTTGCAGCCAGTAGACAAGCGACACCTGGAGAAGGTGGACGCATTCGTCGAAAGTAAATTCGCCCTCCCCCCTGTTGAAGACCCTGATGATCCTCTGCCTCCCGTCTCAGTCGAAGAAGTGCAAGATATCATTAAAAGGCTTCAGCCTCGGAAAGCACCTGGCTCCGATGGCATCACCAATAAGGTGTTCAAACTCCTCCCTGGTCAGCTCATTATTCTCTTGGTAGCCATCTTCAATGGCGCCTTGAGCAACAATATATTCCCACAAGTCTGGAAAGAGGCCACTGTGATCGGTATTGCCAAACCAGGCAAACCAAAGGCCGAGCCGTCGAGCTACCGGCCTATCAGTCTCCTGAATGCACTCGGCAAAATCTACGAGAGACTTATTTATAAGCAACTCAAGGATTATGCCGAAGCGAAGAGTCTCATTCCCAGCGAACAGTTCGGCTTCAGGACCGGACACTCGTGCATCCAACAGGTACACCGCATCGTAGAACACTTGAGCGCTGGCTTCCAGCGTGGTTCTATGACGGGAGTACTTTTCTTCGACATAGCGAAAGCTTTCGACAAAGTCTGGCACAACGGCTTATTATATAAGCTTTACCAAATGGGAGTGCCGGACCGTCTCGTGCTCATCTTACGGGACTTTTTGTCGAATCGTACTTTCCGCTATCGAATTGGAGACGCTTTGTCCTCCCCTCACCCTATCCGAGCCGGAGTCCCTCAGGGCTCCGTCGTCTCCCCACTCGCCTTCACACTGTTTACCAGTGACATCCCCAAGAGCAAGAAGGCTCAGTTAGCACTATTTGCCGATGATACGGCCATCTATTACACCGGCACTAGCCAGGACAGCATCGCAAGTACTCTGCAAACGTCAGCCAACGTCTTAGGCGCTTGGTTCCGTAAGTGGAGAATCGAGGTAAATCCCGATAAGAGCCATGCTGTCCTATTCGTCAAACCACGTCATAAACGTCCCCCCCCCCCCCGCCCGATTACCATGTACGGCAAGCCTATCCCCTGGGAGAAGCGAGCCAAGTACTTGGGAGTCACTCTCGACCAACACCTGACCTTCGCGTCACATATCAAGGAAGCACGTAACAGTGCTGCCTTTGCTATGGGTAGACTCCACCACATGCTGACGGCAAAGAGCAAGTTGTCACTCAAGTGCAAGTTGCGTCTCTATACCGCAGTGATCCGTCCCATCATGACCTACGCTTGTGTCGTGTATGCACACACTAAGCCACGTTTTATCCATAGGATGCAGACATTGCAGAACCGTTTCCTACGTAAAATCACGGGCGCTCCCTGGTACGTTCGTAACGACAATCTTCATGTCGATCTTAGAGTCCCGACCATCCTTCAGTTCATGAAACGCCTTTCCAAGCGTTTCTTTGACCAAGCTGTTAGGCATCCCAACCCCTTGATCGCATCGGCCGCCCGGTACGAACCATCGCGTATCAGTAGGATTCGCCGTCCACGGCATACCCTAGTCACTCCTGATGACCCTATTACCCTTTTACAAGAGAGCAGTAGGGAAACCAGTACTCTAAATCGTAAACACAGACACAGACCGCCGTCATTCCGGCCTCGCCGTCGAGGCCCGTCGCGACGTCCCTGTTCACTACCCCCCCCCCGACCCTTGATAGAGCCAGCCCGCGATGCTGAGCCTTTAGTTTTAAATCAGCCCCTAAATAATGAAATCACTCAGATCCAGTCTGTCCCTTTGCTGCCCTCCCCAAGCGACACCCTAAGCCGAGGCCCGAACCCCGCAGGGGGTGCCCTTAGCGAGCTGTCGCTTAACTCAGATAATTTTGCTGCCCTAGCTGGAGGCCTTAAATTCTAGGCATCCATAGGATTAGACCGGTTAAGCAGTAGCCAGCCTCAGAGGCTGAATTGCGAGATGCCATTCATAAAAAAAAAAAAAAAAAAAAAAATTGCAGCTGTGTATTTTTTTATGTTCTTGAACATGATCATCGATCGCGATCGAGAAGAAACATTTGAATTATTTCATAATGTTATTGATTATAGTGAACAGATTAATAAATCAATAGATAATAATTTTACATAATTTATTTTATACTAGACTGTACAATGTTTATAAGATGCTTAATCGGAGGCATGGGAAAAAATATTCCCGCTCCTCCTACCAATAGGAGTTCCAATCGGAGGACAGGGAAAGACCCTTCATTCCTGGTTCAATACTCAGCTGATGTGTAGGACTTAGATCGGCTCCCAGTTAACTTATTTTAAAACTTCATTATCTTTCCGTCATCTTCAAATGATTGACAAAAACAGAACGATATTTGAACACGTTTTCTGATGCAAGAAACTTTTTGGCTTAAATAATATAAGATATGCTGATGACATGGTGATGCTGAGTGCGTTGCCCTGTGGCCTCAGCAAGCTGTTGGGGATTTGCAAAAGGTATGAATTACAACATGGACATGAAGTTATGGTCTTTGAGGCCGGCAGCAGTAGTGTTCCTATTGATATACCTGAAACCATTAAACTGAACGATGATCCTCTACAAAGAGTAAACCAATTTAAATATCTAGGGCACAATCTGACGAGACCGAACGGGAGCGAAGGGCGCTGTCTGTATGTGCTAACATGATAGCTCGCAGGTTTACACGCTGTTCGAGTGACGTCAAAGTCGCAATATTCTGTGCATATTATTCTTCATTCTACGCGTGTAGCCTGTGGGCTCATTTTACACTAAAGCCGTACAGCACCCTTCGAGTCCAGTATAACGTTTAGGGTGCTGATGGGGTTGCCGCGATCCTGTAGTGCTTCAGGGATGTTTGCAGAAGCCGGCGTAGATTGCTTTTATACAGTAATGCGTAAGAGATGCTCATCCCTGGTACACAGGGTGCGGGGCATCGCCAACAGCATCCTAAAAATGATCTCAGGCCGACTGGATTGCGCGATCGTAAATCCGTGGTGCAAACATTCTGCTGGACCTGCAGCATAGTAACGATGTGACTCATTATTAGGTTAATTTCATGATTTGTGTATAATTCTGTTTACTGACATAGATACAAGTGAAATTGTTACTAACACTATGTGTTATGTTACTTGAATAAATTATTGAATTATTATTAAATGAACTCAGGAAAGCAAATGTTTTAAATGATTTTTTTTTATGTTCCAGATGATAAATTTGGGACAACCTGTTTAAATAAATATGAGACTGCAAATGTGTGTAATATAAATGCCGATTTCGGGAATCAATGTGAAGGTAAAATCTTTATCTCGATAAGAAGGTAGTAGGAGCTTATGAATTGCTTTATCTACAAGATGTAAACGGACCGCTCACGATGCTGTCAACCAAACATTCTGTACATCTAAATTAGTAGCTCTAGCATTCTACAAAATAGCTTTTGTGATATTTTGTAGAATGTCCATATTTTTGAAGTAAAACTTTTTATGCGACTTCCAACAAGTTTAACGCTGCCATGAAGGGGGAATATTTTCTAAAACTCACTAAGAGATGGCAGTATTACAAGATCTGTGACTACGTAGTTCTACTAGGTACGCAAGATGGCGTGCAAACAGTCATGCATTCGACTCTTCGGTGTGATCTTCGCTCAATTTCCATGAGTATAATACAAGTGTAGTATAATACAACAAGAAAACAACAAAATTTATTTAGAAGCTCAACTTGCTTGCGGTGCACTCGTACGCATGCGTGTAGTATTACGAAGTTTCACTTCTTCCGCGCATGTGGGATTTTTCCTCTCGACGTATGTTCCTTAGGGGAAGTTGTCCAGTTTGATGGTCTGATGCCCACCTAAGAAGCCACCACCACCAGAATTATCTCGTGGTGGTGGTTCTTCGTAGTTTGTTTGTTGTGTATAAAAGTTTCAGAATTATTAGGAGACCTTCTCAACATGCCTCATGCCTCATTATAACTGGATATCTGCTGTGCAATAGTAATTGGGATTCATTTACGAGACCCATTCTGTTCGGCTTCGATTTAATGTTGACTACATGCTGCGCTCCAACAAGATCATGTTCTCATTAGAGAGTCTGTGTGCACATTGTGCAAGTAATAAATAATTTTATCTGTTACAGTTCAAAATCGCGCTAAAATTGATTGCTCAGAACATGGACATTTGCAGTGTGAAGTTGTCGAGGAGGTGTTACCGAAAGATACAGTACATCAATGGTACCAAAAATACAAAGACGGTGTGTATCTTTATCTATCTCATTTGTCTTATGACAGTAGCTCTTAGTTTTTTATCAATTCCAATATTTTCAATGGAGTCATGTTTCTCTCTTCCTGCAAATTGACATTCATGGCTGAACACAGGAACAAATTCTTGATAATTAATTACTTTTGAAAACTGTAAACACATTACATTTCTATTGCTGTTGTAGATTATAGACTACACTACACAAATTAAATAAAATCAATGATTGGTAACAATGGCAACCCAACTACTATACCTGCGCTGTACGCACAGAATCCTAGAGTTAGTGCATGCACACACAATACGAAGCCACAGCTGTACAGACGCCAGCAGGTCAAGATACCCGAAACTGTTAACTTTTCCCAATCAACCTGTACGTCGATTCTGTAAAATTCAGACGACAACTCACATCTCACATCGCTATCCACTGTTACTTTGCGTAAGGTTCAAAATGACCTTGATTTTGTAGCCAAGAGAGCGTCGAAGTGATGGGGGAATTACCTTACAGAATGCCACTTCTTACGTCATCTTATACTTTATCTGTCAAAATCTGTTAATTTAGTTCAACTCGCTGACACGCTCGCAGTGGTGGCGCTAGTGTAAATTCGAATTATCAACCGGGTTTTTAGAATGCCAATCAAGAAACTCACAGCGGATTCAGATTCGAAGTTCTAAGTGAGGTCGTACAGAATCACACCGCTGAACCGTATACTATAACGATAAAGGTTGAAAATCTATTAAAGAAATTTGTCAGATTGTTGTAGCTCACGTCTCTACAATTCAACAATACAGTTCTCACTTGTTTTTCACCCCACTCTGTATGATGTGCCTGCTACGAAAACTACAGAAGTACGGAGGAGGTCTATGGTGGAAATAATTTGCATTTAATCATTACAGGGACATTCATTGGGGCCATACCACCTGTGAAAGGAGAAGCCACAGAATTTAAAATGACATTTTATAAATTCGACAGCAATACTTATATTTCTAGTGTGATGAAATCTACACGTTGGGTAAATGATTTACTAACTGAGGAATTAAAGCTTCCCTTACCAGCGAAAGGATATAGTAAGTACAAAGTATTATTATTCTTGAGAATGGACGCAAACTCATTAAGTTCCCAGTCTGTATGAAAAGTGTATGGTAAACAAAACTGATAGTTTAGCAATTTAACTATCAACCTGAGTTATAGTATTTTCAAAGTCAGTTTTTGCGCAGCTAAACGTAGTGTGTGTCCAACCAATCTGCGACACAGTATGTTTTCTTGATTGTACGTGGTCAGACCTCGCCATGAGTATTACTCGAGGCGTAACATGTAGCGCAAGCATGATTACAGCTGCACCAGACCGCAGCTCTTCGCATTTATATACAAAAAAAAAGCGCGGTGCGGTGGTTTAAACTTCTTTTTATCGGTTTAAACACACATTTAAGTTTTTAAACTGACATAGTCACTAACATCATGATTAGGTACTTTTATTTATTTAGAACATGGAGGACTTACAGCTAAAAAAACAAACAAGAAAGGGAACAATAGTCACTTATTAATTATTATAATTACTATTCTTTTTCGATTTATATTTGAGTTCAAATAGTTAACAAACCCGTTACTTGACGATACATAATGGACATTCGTGTTGCGGCATATTTCGCCCCAATGCACGTCAATCTAACAAGCTGTGTATTTACTAAGAACAGTGAATGGAGCTCCAGATATACCTATATGAATCATTTCCCTCTTCATTGTTTGTTTCAGAAAACTATGACCTTATGAATGTAATGAAGTATATAGAAAACGAACAAGTTAACTTTACCTGCTCATATGGTAAGTACCTACAAAAATCCTAGACTAAAGGCCGAAACACACTTACGTGTCGTGACGCGCCAGAAGCATTCGGTTTCATACATCGTTGCGACACGACACGCCATGCTAATATGTTCCTAACCTTATTAAATGTATGAAACCGATTTGCTTCTGGCGCTGGCGCGACACGACACGCCACGACACGTAAGTATGTTTCCGTCTTTAGTGTTCACGTGTGTCGTGCGTGTGACGTCAGTGACGTGCGTCGTGCGTGTAACGTGGTCCAATCCAACCCATATGTAATACGCCTTCTAGTAGGGGTGAGCGGAGCTATTGGCCTTGTGAGGAGAAGCATAAGAAATAGAAAATAAGTTTGAATCATAAAATATTTTGAGACTCTTGTCAATATTTTAGTTATCTGCCTTGGGTACGTATTTGAATATCGAAGATTAAAATACCTACGCTTAAAATACCAATGTTCAAAAAATGTAGATTTTATCAAAATGTCGAAAATTGTTATACCAACGCTTAAAACATCGAAGATTGAAATGCCGAGTTATTAAAATTTCGAATGATTCAAAATATCGAATGACATTATGCCTAAGTTCAAAATATCAACATTTAATACATCTAAGTTCATAATATCTACGTTAAAAATACCTACTTACTAGTTATGTTTTCGATTATTCAATAAAGGAAGAAGAAGGATTTCTTGTTTAATATTTTGTATTATTGTCACTGATTATATTGTACATTTGCGTTTTATTATGGGTTTTTATTATGTAAAAATAATTAAAGTAGGTACATTACATGAGGTTTTCCTTGTTTTTTTTTGTAACCACCTAGTAATTGATTACCATCTAGCAAACAAGCATGCAGCAATCATGCAACATGCAAGCAAGCATGGTTTCTGTCACGGCTCCGGCGCTGCAGGGCTCCGGCAGTCCCACGCGAGCTTAACGTCACAGATGGTCTAAACGCTCACCGCCGCAGCTTCGGCTTGTTGGCCGGCGAACGGCGAGCCTCAGCTGCGGCGGCGGGTGTTAAAACCATCTGCTCCTCAGCTCGCGGGCTGCCTCGCCCCTCCGCGCCTACGTGATTCTAAATTACACTCTAGGGGTAGGGCAGACAAGACTACGTGTAGTCGGTTTTGCAGCGATACGTTTCTGTCACTAACTTTAGTAGCACAACTTATTATTGACTTTCAAGAAAATATTTTAATTTAAAGACCTGCTTTACATGCTTGTACACTGGACACTGATTTTCATGGATAAAATAGGTCGAAATTGTTCCAAAATCGAATTGGGGCACCCCGAATTTACGTAGTATTTTGGCTGTTACCCCTAGAGTGTATATAAAAATCCGGAGGCGCGAAGGGAGGGCAACCCCCGCCCGCTGTAAGCCAAAGCTGCGGAGGTGAACATGGGTGCCTATCCTTTGTTACGCAAGGGCGAAGGGGTTGCACTTCCCGTAGCGCCGGAGACGTTGCAGAAGCAAACTTTTTCCACTCATACTACTTATATCAAAATTTGTTCGATATTTTAACTTGTAGGTATTTTTTTTAATGATTGTATTAAATGTTGAAAATTACCCATTTTTACACGTAGGTATATTAATTTTCGATGTTCAAATAATATAATTATGTATCCATCGATATTTAGGACGTTCGATAGTTTGTACTTCGATATTTAAGACATTCGATAGGTATTGATTTTTCCCGCGCTTTTGACGCAATTAACATCTCGCTATTGTTGTCTAAACTAACTTTTTACGGATTTGATCCCAGCGCCACGCAGTGGTTCCGTAGCTACCTTACAAATAGAAAACAATGTGTAGATCTACAGTTGGGTGACGGAACTGCTCTTAAGTCAACGTGTACTCCGATAGTAAGAGGCGTTCCGCAAGGGTCTATATTAGGTCCAATTCTTTTTATTATATACTGTGCGGATATTATCAATTGCCTACAGAAATGTAAATACCATATTTACGCTGATGACGTCCAACTGTATTTGTCTTTTAAGCCGGATGAGTATGAAAGTGCCATTAGGGATCTCAATGAGGATCTTCATAGAATTGCCGTCTGGTCTGAGGAAAATTGTTTGTCGCTAAACCCAACAAAGACTAAGTACTTGGTATTTGGCACAAGACAGCAACTAGCTAAACTACCCACAAAGTTTGGCCTGGAACTGATGGGTGATTCAATAGACAGAGTCTTTGAAGCGCGGAATCTTGGTCTCATTATGGACAAAGACCTTCGTTTCGAAAAACATATAGCAGATTCGGTGCGAAACTGTTTTTACCGTCTGAAGGTTCTGTACAAGATTAGGCCTTACTTGTCTGAAACACTACGGGAGCAGCTTGTTGAGACTCTGGTGTTGTCTAGGCTAAACTATGCGGATACGGTGTATGGCCCGCGCCTGTTGGCCCGCACAGAACGGCTCATCCAAAGGGTCCAAAACGCTTGTGCGCGGTTCTGTTATAAAATTCCCCCCAGGAGTCATGTAACCCCGGTGTTAAATAAACACTTCACACTTAAAATGAAATCGAGACGCAAGTTGCACTTGGCGTGCCTTCTGTTCGGTGTCATAAAATATCAAAAACCGGACTATCTATACAATAAGTTGAGTTGGATAGCTAGTACACGAGAATGCGATAGAAGGCAATGCTCGCAGCAGCTTGCGTCTAGGTCTCATCGTACAGCGGCTTTCAGGGGTAGTTTTCGATATGCAGCATCAAAAATTTGGAATAATCTGCCACCACCCATTCGATCATCCAACTCGATTAATATTTTCAGAAAACGTTTACGGCGGTACTTGATTGACGCACAACGAAACTTGGACATGGTCAATGTAAATGTTTCGATTATATAGTATGGTGTAATTTTTTCAGTGAAATGTGGTGTATGGGTTAGTGTAGTGCGTACAATGTAAAGATATTTCGGAATATACATAGCTAGAACATCAGGGTGGCACATTCTTATTCGTGCCAGTTCTATAACTCTCGCTGTCTCTCTCGTGTCCATGGCCCGGGGGTTGGGTTAAGGCTGTTGCGTCGTCCGTCCACTTCGCGTACTTGGATGCTGGTGGCCTGTGGAAAACAAAGCAACATGCCACCATGATATGTTTTTGACCACTATTTTGTTCATTGCAGCACGCCGCTGCGTTTTAACGTAGCTTAAACTCACCAAATGTTGCTGGCCAGCATGCGCCAAGGACGTGAAGTGTCGGAACACGCCGTTAGCCCTTGTTTTTAACTGGACCTTGAGTTTAGGCGAACAGTTGAAACTTTTCCGACATGCAACTACAAAAAGAAATACGTTTTTAACTATGTCATTCTGAACAAACAGGCAATTAACTCAAATATAATTATTTTAGACACTTACCTTCCTTCGCGATATCTTTTTATTTTTTATTATCATTGGTTTATTACTATTCATCACTTTGAACGCTCTAAATTAACTTATGTAATAATCAATATCTTTCATCTATTATATATTTATTAGTATACAGCAGCTACAAAAATTTTCTAGTTTTAAAATTGTGCAACAGCCACCGCCAGCCGCGGCGTAACTCGTGCATCGCACTCGGCTGCGTGCGGCGCAGTGTGATGCCACGGACTAACGATGGTGTGGTGGAAACTGCCTGATACCGGTTTTTTAAATAGCTAATGTAGTTGTTGTCCCGCCGATCCCTTATTTTATTTTATTTTTATAAGACACACTATTTTACATTATTTACATTAGTTTATCATAATGTACATAATATTTATATAATTACGGTTACAAACTGACATTCGTACACTCACCATTTAGGTTCAGTTGAAAACCAGCGTCGGGCACTAGTTGTCCGGCATTTTGCTGAACTGGGCCTATTTGGTGCAGCCGTGAGTCACACAATATTGTTTAGTTTTAAGTTTTTTGTTTTTTTACTTATTTCCTTTTTTTTATATATTGTGTGTACTTGTGGCATGTACCAATAAACGTTTTTTCTTTCTTCTTTCTTTCTTTCTTTCTTTCCCTTCAACTAGAAAAGAGGTGATGGCCTTCAAACGGCTGAACAGATTTTATCGAAACATAGCTAAGAACACTCTCGATTAAAACACCTTTCAAACGAAACCAATTTTATCAAAATCGGTTCGTCCGTTTAGGAGCTACGATACCACAGACAGACACACAGATACACACGTCAAACTTATAACACCCCTCTTTTTTGGTCGGGGGTTAAAAACTATATTACTTCTCACATACTATACACACTTTTTGGAACATTTTTTTGTTACAAAATGATATAAAAGAACGTAGCTCACTGGCATCGGGTACAGGGCTACCGCTAGGCAGGGCTCTTGAGAGAGGAAGCTCCTAACAATACGCGCCGTGTCCAGAAGTACTGTTTTCAAAATCAAGCCGTTGATCCATCCGCCAAGCGAGAGTCTCCTCAGATGTTGGTCGAATCTATTGGCTATTAAGTCTTTGGCCAACACAACTATCGGCACGACTGGAGGCAAAAAAAAAAAAAATCCTTGCGTTACCAAGTGGCCAAAACAAATACCAGAACCCAATAGGCCGCGATCGCTATAATTTTAGCTCGTACATAATTGTATGGCCACTTCACGCAACGTCGCGTGGTGTGGCAATTATCGTGTTTTTTGATCATTAATTAACCCCCGACCAAAAAAGAGGGGTGTTATAAGTTTGACGTGTGTATCTGTGTGTCTGTCTGTGGCATCGTAGCTGCTAAACGGATGAACGGATTTTGATAAAATTGGTGTCGTTTGAAAGGTAATTTAATCGAGAGTGTTTTTAGCTATGTTTCGAGAAAATCTGCTCAGCCGTTTGAAGTTCATCACCTCTTTTCTAGTTGATGAAGGGATTTTAACAACTTCTACGGGTCTGGTTGATTCGAAATTTAAAATTTAAAACTTGTCACTTGTAACCATGGGCATTGCCAAGGGCGTAGGCTGCATACCCCCCCTCCCCCCTATAAGTTCAGTTTTTTTTATTTTTATATATGTTTCCTTGTTTTCGTAAATGAGCGAGAAGAGGCGCAACACCGAGAAAAGTGGAAGGAATGGGAGGAGACCTATGCCCAAGAGTGGTACTGTGAAGGCTAAAAAAAAATAAGCTTAAAAAGCATGAAATACAAATTAAATTAAACATTAAAAAAAAAACACCCCGACATAAAAAACCTCTAAAAAAACAAAAATAAAATTTTTGGTTTTTTAGAGGTTTTTTAAATTTTTAATTTTAATTAGTGCTATTTATGTATAAATCAAACTGAATTTAATTTATCGTGTAAGTTATGAATTGATATCGTAAATATATACTTAAATTATTAATAATGGCTTATGTTTAACATAACACCAGATAAAGTAAATATAACCTTAAAAAATATTTTTATACTGCCTAAAATAGTAAATGATCACCAGAATTAAAAACCTGAAAATCACAGCTCCGAACTAAGGCGTAGTCGACGGAGCCCCGCTACGCGGGGCTCCTATTTCTCTCTGCAGGGTTTAAAGTAACCTAACACGAAGGGGATGTCGGGGTCTTAGTTCGCTCGCTCCGCTCGCTCACTAGACCCTGCCATCCCCTTCGAACCTAACCTGTCTGAGTCGGGGTGCCCAATATCCCGAGCTCGCTTTGCTCGCACTTGCTTCCTAAGTTCTTCTTGCCACAAAATTTGGTGATCATTTACTATATTTGGTGATCATTTACTATATTTGGTCTTTGAATACAATTTTTTTGGTGTTTAGTATTTTTTTTTGGGTAACGTAGCTTAGGATCTCAAAGTATTTTTTGGTGCTCATTATATTTAATCCCATTAATAATTACATGTGTAACCTTTTTTAAGATATTTTTAAAAATGTACCTATAAAATAAGATGATCTATGAATAAAGGATAGGAGGTTTATTCCTCGTATTTATGTTGTGGATATCGCTGTACTTATTAAACATTTTTTTTTGTATGTGCATACCAAAGATTTTCATATATGAACTGAGAGGGCACAGTAAGTATATTTACATTTCCAACAAAAAACTAGTTAGAGGATAGTTACGTTGCTGTCGTTGCAATTTATGAAATAACCATCCAGTCTAACCGGATACAGCTGAATACCAGTATTTTACCTGGTTCTCTGCCTTTTCGCAGAAAATTGTTTGCCAGATTTTCACTTGCCACCCAACGTTTCGCAGAATTTTATTTCGCCGAATAATCATTTGCCAACTAAACATAATATTTTGTTTTAATTCCCAACCTCACAGTTACCAACTGTACGTTTGGTCTGCTTTTCATTATGACACTTTTTAAAATGCCAACTTTCAAGTAGCAGAATGTTTTAGTTGGCGTAATATTCATTTAGTCGTATATTGTTTACCAAATCTAGTAGGGTTTCGTTTTGGGACAAATTATATACAGGTAGTTATTGTTATGTTTTTTTTTTTTCATTTTATCTTTAATGCAACTCAGCCTAACGTAACTGTTTCCTTTTACAAAAGCGATTCGCTTCTAGCACATCGCCGCGCCGCCGCGCCGGCCGCTGCCGCGGCACGCTCGCTACGCTCGCTCGGCTCGTGCATTGTTTGTCATACTCTAACCTAACCTAACCTATCGTAACCTAGATTTCTGTTGCTATACTTATTAAAAAAAAACTTAAGTATTTGTTTTGCAAAACGTCATTCGTCTAATAGTTGTGTGGCCTCCTGAAATGTTTGACAAATGATAAATGTGCCAAACGTCTTGTGTCATTATAATAATCGGCTTAACAATAATTCTACCAAATGAAACGTTGTCATACAAAAATTTGCTAATCGTTAGTAGTCAAAGTGAAACATCGGCGAAACGTTGGTTGGCAAGTAAAAATCGGACAAACAATTTTCTGCGAAAAGGCAGGACACCATTTTACCTCCACTACCAAACAAAAGATGGACATCCCAGCCGAGTTGCACGCTAAAAAAGACTTTCGGGACTTCTGGAAGTCTACAAAAAAGCACAACCTTAGGCCTGGTTTGCCGGTGAGCGTCGATGGCGTGTCTGATGAAAAGGATATTGCTAATGTTTTTAAATCCCAGTTTTGTGTCGAACCAAACAGTATTCCACTCTCTGAGGTGGTCGATGCTGAGTCACAGTCTACTGTCCTGGAACCTAGAGTTAAGTTCTCAGCTGCGTACATAGCTAAGACCATAGGGTGTATGACCAGGGGTAAGTCCCCAGGACATGACGGACTCAGCATCGAGCACCTACAGAATGCAGGTCCCCACCTACCACGTGTTTTGGCCATGCTGTTCACATTCTGCCTTCGCCATTCGTATTTGCCAGACGAGCTGATGAGGACGGTCGTAGTACCAATTGTTAAAAATAAAACAGGTGATATTTCAGATAAAAACAATTACCGATCGATCTCATTAGCGACAATCATCGCGAAGGTATTTGACAGCATCCTGAATGCTCAGTTAAACAATACAATAACTTTGCACGATAACCAGTTTGGGTTCAGGCCCAAACTGTCCACAGATAGTGCTATACTGAGCTTTAAGCATGCTGTCAGATATTACACGGATAGGAACACGCCTGTTCATGCCTGCTTCCTCGATCTGTCCAGGGCATTTGACCTGGTTTCGTATAAAGTGCTGTGGAAAAAGTTGCTCAATAGACAGGTTGCGCATGAAATTGTTAAAATCTTCCAGCACTGGTACGGGAACCAGGTTAATAATGTTAAATGGTCGGGAGCTCCGTCGGACTCGTACAGGTTGGAGTGCGGGGTGAGGCAGGGGGGATTGAGCTCACCTACGCTCTTCAATCTGTATATTATCGATGGTCTTATTGCCTAGCTCAGCAGCCGCCATGTTGGATGCTATGTTGATGATGTCTGCTTTAACAACATTAGCTACGCTGATGATATGGTGCTGCTGAGCGCGTCAATAGGGGGACTCAGAGAGCTACGCATCTATGAAACGTATGCTCACACACATGGCCTAAAATATAATATCAGAAAGAGCGAGCTTATGATTTTCAGTGCGGGTTCTAAGTGTCCGGTGGAGGTTCCACCAGTAAGGCTATGTGGGGTGCCCTTGGAGCGGGTAACCTACATACTTTTAAGTATCTAGGCCATATTGTGACGTCCGACCTGACGGACGACGCTGATATTGAGCGAGAAAGGAGGGCGCTATCGGTGAGGGCGAATATGATCGCCCGGAGGTTTGCTCGTAGCTCCAAGGATGTGAAGATCACCTTGTTTCGAGCCTACTGCACATCTTTTTATACGAGTAGTCTGTGGGTGTCATATTTGCTGAAATCCTATAGCGCTCTCCGCGTTCAATATAATAACGCGCTGAGGGCACTGCTGCGGCTGCCTCGCTTCTGCAGCACATCAGGAATGTTCGCAAACGTCCGCATTGACTGTTTTTATGCCAGCATGCGCAAGAGGGCGACCTCGATAGCGAGTAGAGTGCGGGGCAGCAGCAACAGTCTTCTTGCCGTTGTCGCCAACAGGTTGGACGGACCTTTCATGAAGCACTGGCAGGCCTTACATGCACCCGTATATCGGGCCTGGATTCAATAAAAATCTGCATAAATTGGTTTTGAATTGCTTCACAGAGCACATAGCGTAGATGATTGCCTGTCGGAGGTGAGAATTACAAAATTGGAGTGGCCAGCATGAAGCCCATAGAAAATGTCTGTGACACGCTTAAAAGACGCATATCCAGTCTCAACCCACCAGAGACCATTTTCAGACCATTCACAGAGAGATTCAGTTGAAAACCGCTCTGGAAAGAAATACCCCATGTGGCCGTTAAAAACAATCCACAGTTTGCCCGATTGCATGCCGCCTGCATGTCATCAGGGCCAAGATATAAATTTAACCTTTTGACCGCCACAGTCGTGTGTAGACGACAAACCAAAATGTGCCCAGCACGCCACGGTCGCGAATGGTTGACAGAATTTTAAACGTAAATAAATGTCATTAAACAGCATTGTTTTGTGTTTTTCCCTTGTTAATTATTTACCTTGACTCTTCTTCATTTATTTGAAGTGAACTGCTTTCATTAGATTTCATCTGTAGTAACATAAGATGACAAAAAAGAAAACCAGTTAAAAAGTTCGTGCCCTCAAAGCCACAGTCACCTCAACAGGACACGTAGTGATGTAGGCAGCAGTCAATATAACAAGAATATCGACCTCGACGGCAACCTACGTTATATTTGATTTACTCTGAATTCTGCATTATTAAACAAATAAAACATTTGATATTGAACTTTCATGTTCATGTTGAGAAATCAAGAAAATTTTATAATACTGAACTATGCGCTCTTTAAAAGTCGAGTGTTAATAGATTATCGATTGATTGTAATGACTGCAATGCCCATCCCTATCACCCACTGTATTGTCTGTGCCGGGAACGCCACAGTCGTCTATGATTGACAGTCCCATGACGTCAAACGAGGAAAATTTTTGAATAGAGTAGTTCTTTTGCTGTTATTATTATTGTTTACTGTATACATGATTAATAATGGATAACTATAATATGAGTAGTGAAGACTTATTAAGTATATTGCAAGGAGTCGATACTGACACGTTTATAATGTTTTTTTTTTTAAATACTATCCTACCTAAAAATACATACGTACATCGATATAAATCAATATACAATTGTTGAATTAAACTTATGTTGATTGTCTTATACATATTGAACGGTATATAATGTGTGAAGGTATTAAAAATGGTGTGATTGTTCTACCAATTTCTACCACCCAACTTTTTAATTAAAGAACTGATTTTTATAAAATGTTTTATTTTATCTTTTGTGAACTTCATGTTTGTGACACTTAAGAAACTTTGTCCAGGTAGGTACCATTATTCCTCATTATTTCCTATTCATTACAGTGTTGTAAATTGTCTACATTCGAAAGTAAACAACACTAACACAGTAAACGGTATTTACTTCTGCACTGATGTCATCAGTGACTGGCGTTATACTAAAGCATTAATATTGCTTGTTCTTCCAAAGAAACTTAAATTTTATTAGTTGACAATGTTAAAAGTACAAAACGAACAAAATAAAATATTTCGATATTATTAATAAGTATCGGTGTCGCACCTCTAGAGAAGAAGCGAGCAATTTCAAGAAATACGTGCCAACAGCGCCACTGTCGTCTTAAGGTGACAAAAAATTACGTCATGTTGGACAATAGTGCTGTAATACTATTGACTTGGTTTTATCGATTGTTGTTTCTATTTGTGGAATAAACGCCGTAACTGTGACACAGATTATTACATTTATGTCATAAAGTACAAAGCGCGATGAAATAAAACTCAACACAAGGATGGTATAATAATCTTTATTGAAATTAAAACCCATGTAAAAAAATGTTGTCAGGTTTCTATGAGCTTTATCGAAATAATTTCGCCCTCACTATTATTTTGTAGGTATTAAATTATGAATTCGGAGCTTGGCGCTAAGGGCACGCTTTTTCTTTTTTGACGTGGCGGTCAAAAGGTTAAAGTATCATAGAGTAAAAATGTAAGTAAGTTTAGTATTAGGTACATCAAGAAACTCTCAACGGTCAATACAATCATTAAAAAACTGGCTAAGTGCGCGTTATGCTCGCACACACAGGGTTCCGTTGCACCAAGCTATAAAGGGTGTAAAACACCTCTTGACGAAGCCGCAGGCACTGGTTTCCTTCTGTCATTGCGATCATTTTTTTGTTCTAAACCATACCTGGGAACCTTCTAGTTACGGAGATATTAGGGGTCAAAGTTCCAACATTTTGACAAGTAATTTTTTAAATACAAGTTTTTATGTAAGATTTTTACTTTAAACACCTCCACGACCCCCGTACTATTCAATCCGTCCATCAGCACAATGTTTTGAGTGCGTTACATTGAGTTCTACCACAAAACATGATTTTACACCCCCCAAAAAAAAGTCGTTACCCAGCAATAATTTTTGCGTAAAGTTACTTAGTTTCATGTACAGAATGCTTGCTTGACGGCTTCGTGATGAGGTGATTTACACGGTGTTTAATAAAAATATTTTTTACGATCATTCCATAAAATTACGCTCGGACATCAAAACTGAAAATGAAAAACAAAGTAACTGCTGCAGTTAATTATAAAAATCCCATCATCATCATCATTTCAGCCGGAAGGCGTCCACTGCTAGACATAGGCCTCTCCCAAAGTGTCGCCTCATTGACCGGTTCCGTGCGACTCGCATCCAGCGGATCCAGGGCTATCTTTTCCACTGGGCACACTGGGCACGTGCCCCGAGCCCCACGATCTAAGGGGCCCCGAAGTTCCTGTAACTGTCAAAGCCAGCGGCTATCAAAAGAAACTTAACTCATTCCAGGCAGGACCTTAGGATACTAATTTTTCTTTAAACTAAAGGCAATTTCTTGGATATGAAAAACATTTTTCTGTGTTTTATCTTCAAAGTTCTCCGCCGTTCGAGTTTTACTTGCTTCGCTCGCTCTTGCATCCTACAAGGGCCCCATTATTCTCAAGTGCCTAGGGCCTCCAATAGGTTAAAGACGGCCCTGAGCGGATCCCCGCAACCTTCACCAGGTCATCTGTCCACCTAGTGGGAGGCCTTCCAACGCAACGTCTTCCGGTTCCCGGTCGCCACTCCAGAACTTTTCGGCCCCATTGGTCATCGGTTTTGCGAGCAATGTGCCCTTCCCACCGCTACTTAAGTTTGGCAATTCTTCAGACTACGTTGGTCACCTTGGTTTTCTTGCGGATGTCCTTATTGCTGATTTGATCACGCAAGAAAACTCCGAGCATAGCCCTCTCCATTGCCCTTTGGGTGACTTTACGCCTTCTGATGAGACCCATTGTGAGCGACCACATTTCGGTCCACACTACACTTACACACGTATACTTTCGTCTTGAGATACTGCGGTAAGTTGGAGGAGAACATACCACGCAACTTCGCGAACGGGAAGCGTTCGCGAAGCCGAGTCATATTCGGCGATCGAACTCTTTCTCGAAGTTAGACCTAACCAAATGGACCGTTTGTCCCAGGTAGACATAATCATCTACAACTTTCGAGTGTAGAGTCTCCGATTTTGATAGAAGTCAAGGTGTTTCATGGGCATTTAACATGACTTTGGTTTGTCCATGTTTATTTTAAGACCAGCTCTTTCGGAAGCTCTACAGAGGTCATCGAGCATTGTACTGAGATCCTCCATGACCATTATATTATGGTTGGCAAACCGACGGTGAGTGCGAGTATGCGGCGACGGCGAGTATGTACCTACATCATACTCGCCATTGACGTTGATGCCTAGCCCTCTCGAGCCCAGAACCTTGAAGACATCTTCCAGTGCAGCGGTGAACAGTTTCGGAGATCCGTCTCCTTGTCTCACACCTCGCTGAAGAAAGATAGGTTCCGAGGTCCTGAAGTAGTACTGACATGGTGCCGTTTTTGTGCAAAAACTTCAACACCTCTACAGCTGGAGTGACTGCAGTATAAAAATCCCATATCTCATCTCTCATCTCAACTAAACATCAAATCTAATTCAAACCAATTTTCAAACCTTTTTTTGTTTCCACATTTGTTGATATTTTAATTAAGATTGAAACGAAACGTAAATCAGAAAACTTTTATCTATACAGTTAAGCTGGCAACATTCGACTATACTTCAAATTAGAGTGCTACAGAATTATTGCGATCCCAATTTTATTTGATAATGATTAGTTTTATCGCTGAAATAAGCTGAAAGTTTCGCGGTTGACTAGTAAATTAACGTGTGTGGTACTGGATTACACTATAGAAAAGAGGTAAGATGGAAAAAATCATATAAAAAGTGTTAAATTTCGGGTATTTGTATCTGGTTGTCATTGCATCGCTCTCATAGTATTTTTGTTTTGTGCCAATCCTGCTGAGTAATTTCTGGCTTGTATGCTGCGGCGTTCATCGCGCTCTTTGTTGCTGCAAATTTGTCAGCGTGCCAATTTTTTCTGAATGAAAACTGCGTGAATATTACGTTCCTTCTGACAACTTGCCGTATGGGCGAATCTTGACTACTAAGCCAGTCGTAGCTGCGGAAGTGGTGTTCAGGGTGGAATGGGCAAGGTCGGCACCTTGCACCCCTGGGCCGTGAATTCGGTCACAAACAATGGATGTTCGCGATGACTTGCGTTCTTTTCGTCACTAAATGACCCATATAGGTAGGAATACTACTCTGCGTTTATACGACGACACAATTAAAATCTAATTTGTTAATAATGAGGTTGTGGCCTCAGCAGTGCTTTGGCAGGGCTTTTTCAAACTGTGGTTTAGCGGCACACTTCTTTGTTAATTAAATGCTCAAAATAGGAACTAAGTCAAATTGTATAAACACTTAAATTAAACAATAGTAATTGTGGCTTTCCCTTTGTTTCGTATTTTCCACATTGTTGCTATTTCGGTAAAAACTAATTCAACCCTCTTATTCAATGTAGATATATTATGTTTTGTACCAATATTGGAACTAAAGGCTTTTATTATTAAACCTACTTGTTGGTTTCTGTGACTAAACCCCTCCTGTTTCTAAGATTCATCAAGTGTCATCAAAAGATAAGATTCTAGTATCTTCCAAGATATTGGTATCCACAACCCGGGATCCAAACCCTGGGTTGTCTTGTTTCCAGTAAATGCAGGTGTACAATATGTCTCTACCCATTCTTGCAAGTTATACTGCCTTGATGTTCTGTTCTGAATGAATCTCAATTTTAACAAATTGTATCTGTCTAGTGTCTGCATTCTTATATAGTATATATAGTTCTGCATTGAGATTCTGGGTTCATTTCCCAGGTTGGGCACGCAATCGGTTCACAGACGACGATGAATAAACAGACAATGTGTTAGTTAAATTTTGTTTCACTAGACTTTCATAAATTGAATTTAATCCTTGTACCTTCGGTAAAATGCCTCATTGAGCTAGTGGTTGCAAGCCTTAGATAGCACGAGGTCTTGAGTTTGATTCTCTGTTCGCACAAAGTGTTACTCTTTATAGTTGATGGCAAAAGGCTCACCCCCTGTTACATGGGACTTAACATAAATGGAGTAATCAATCAATCATTTTTTTATCAAGCAACTAAGGCCCATATATAAAATACACAGAATAAGCTTCCATAAAAATAAACTAATAATATTGACAAAACACTATTAAACTATAAACTAAACACAAACACATAGCACACACGTAATGTGGGTGTACTTTCGGGAATAGTTAGACCTCTGCTTATCACTTCATGTAGATTGAAAGGCGTGATGTTACATATATCTTGGTAAAACCAAAAATTCACAATTTCACGGAACAATTTTTTTTTGTGTTGAATCTACATGTTAATTCAAATTAACATGTTTTTGTCTATATTTTGATAATTAATAGCTGTAATATTTTATCTGTGGTTTATATCGAAACTATTCATTGCTTGCAACATTACTGCACTTCTCTCACTTGGTCCCTACGATAGAATCAAGAAGGTCATCACGTAACTCATAACCGTTGTCTCAAGAAAATTTACCTAACGCAGGGATCGTTGTGGAACCATTCATATAATCAGTATCTATGTCATATTAAGTAACGTGTACGTAAATACAGAAGTTTACAATTCATCAACATTTCATTTAGCCACCCAATGTCCGGCAACCCACTCCGCGTTGCAACCGAACCCCTTCCGGAGTGAACCACTCAAGGACTTGGACACTACATGACAGAATAACTTAGACATACAGAGGAAATGCTGCGACGAGTCTTGATACCGCGGCGGTTAGGCCTTGTATAAGGCTCAATACTGCCTTATCTTTACAGCTACTAACATTCTAACAAAAAGTGAAAAGTTCAACGGCTCACCAGGGCTACATTGCCGTCACTACATGACACTGGCAGAATAGTTGACATCGGCTCAGTTGCCAAAGAAGAAGTGTCAATCTAAACTGGCACGGCAGCGGCATCCGTGCCTTTAGTTTTCAACCCTTACAATATTGCTAATTTTATGGCTACAATGGCAGTCTTATCATTAAATTGACACCGTATTTAAAAAGGACTGCTTTATTCCTGTTACAGGTACATGGTAGCTATTTGTGATGATGTCATTAAAGCCCAGAAACGTAGACTTCACGGAGACATGGGCCCATCTGAAGGAGACGGTAAGATATCAGACAGTTCTTCTATTACCTTGTGTTGAAAGTAAACGGGTTTTGTAAAATGTGAGTGCCCTCAGAACTGACTTGCCGGAGTGTCGTCTTCAAATTATTTGAGACCAGTACGTGGTCACAGAAGATCTATCACCAGTACAAAAGAAGAAGTCGAGAATTTTATAAAAGCATAAATAGTTGTTGAGAATCTCTTTGAAAATCTTTGTGTCATTGGTTCTGCCAATCAACATGCATAAATGGAATAGCGTGCATAAGACTGTTTTCTTGATTTAGTGTTTGCAAGCGGGACTATTGAGTGTGGGTTTGAGCCTCAACTCAAGGAGTGTTATTGGGTTTTTCTATCAAGAATTTGTCTGTAACAGCACTAGAAGCCCAGAGTCTGGATTTGGGCTCAGTTATTGGCAATATTTTATAGAACTTCTATACAGGGTGGACATTTCTGTATCTTTCAAGGAGGTCAGTCTACTTATCATATTAAACAACTTTCTCTCAAAGAAACATACAACAGATTCATGAAAAAAAAAATATAGTTTTGCATACAAGCATTGAAACAGTCTGGCAACATTTTTTTTTACGGATGGGACATCATCAAAGCAAAATAATCCCACTCTGGGCGGAGCGGAAGGGAGTGTCAGACTTGTACTGACTAAAACCCATCCATGTTCCTTCTTAGCCCTTTGTGTTCCAAGGTCACGGTATCTCATTTGAAAAGTCCCACAGCCCTTGCAGGACAGCCTGGCTACTGTTGTATTTTTTTCCAAAAACAAATATTATGATTTCATTGAGAAAAAAACTCACTTCTCTCTCTCTCACTTTGTTTACTATGACAGGTAGACTCACCTTCTTGAAAGATACAGAAGTCGCCACCCTGTATATATGTACTAGCTTATGCGCGCGGAGTCGCCCACGTGGAGTTTGATAATTGTCCCACGGGAACATACTATCGGGATAAAAACTATCTTATGTGTTAATCCAGGTTATAAGCTATCTGTGTTCCAAATTTCATCAAAATCGGTTTAGTAGTTTTTGCGTGAAAGAGTAACAAACATCCATCCATACTCACAAACTTTCGCATTTATAATATTAGTAGGATATTGCCATATATTATACACTAGCTGTTACCCGCGACTTCGTACGCGTTAGGTTCGCGATTTGCCTAGAATAAGTTTTTTAGTAAGGAGGTTCTGGTTTCCAAATTTTTGTTTTGAATTCGTTACCTAATTTCTCCAGTATTAATACACCATCATCTGGCTAGTCTTTTTCCATCTATGTTGGGGTCGGCATTAAGTCCAACCGGATGCAGCTGAATACTTGGATTTTATATGAAGCGACTGCCTATCTGACCTCCACAACCAGTTAGTACTGGGTGGGTTATACGACTGTCATCATCATCTTCCTGCCCTTGTCCCATGTTACTTGGGGTCGGCGCAACACTTTTTGTTCTTCCATGCTCCTCTGTCGTTCGTCAAGCTATCATTTACTCCTTTTTCTTTCATATTATTTCTCACACAATCCATTCATCGTTTTCTAGATCTTCCTCTCGGTCTCCATCCACATTTATTTTCATCACTTTTTTTGTTTAAATTATAATCATCTCTGATACACGCAATCTTTTTTCCTTCTGCTTCAAAGGCCTGCATTCTGATCCTCTCCTTCCCTTTTACACTACTAAACCGCACCACTGGTGGTGTCGTGATCCACTCAATACGACAGGTTTAGACTCACAGACTTGTATATTTTACCCTTTAACTTGAAGGGCATACGTGGGTCGCAAGTTATACGACTGTCAAAGATCTATAAATGACAGCTGGTATCAACGAATTAGCGTGCTTTCCGTGGCACAATGGAAACTCGGTACGTAATCGGTGGTCTCCATCGATGGACCAGCCTAGGCAAACGCAACTTAACCTAAAGATCGACCCTAGCGATCTAAATTGATTATTTTTCATTTGAAAGAACTTTCATGTGTAATCTCCATCTCAATATTTACACCCTTTTCATTCAGATGGAAAATCATCAAATGACCCCTCCCGCTCTGGGCGGAGCGGAAGGGAGTGTCAGATGACTTGTACTGACTAAAACCCTTCCATGATCCTTCTTAGACATTTGTGTTCCAGGGCCGCTGTATCTCTTTCGAACAATCCCGCAGCCCCGGCAGGCATCGGCCCTTGGCTTGCCTTGACCCCTTCCGATTTGCTGACATCTCTTTAAGGCCCGCGTGGAACACGAACGTCCCGTCGCCACGGCCCGTCGTCGTAAGACGGACGGATTATGAGCAAGCCTTTACTCAACATCTACAGACCCGCGTCTAAAATGGCCGACGCCCGGGGCGTCTCCCGTGGCGGCTGGGAAGCAAGGCTCTCTCCCTCTCACGTTTCGCCACCGCAGAAGGAGGTAACGGCTTCCCATTGCCTCTCGCTCCGCACCTTGGATTGAACCAGGGCCGGAAGCGAGAGGTCGCCGCCGCCAATCGCCGCTAAGAGAACACGGCCGCGCTCCGCCCAACCAGAGGAGTCCTCTACGTTGTGCTCCACCGTGTCCTCTGGGCGATCGTCGCAGTGGTAACAGCCGGGCGTTTCCTCCCGCCCGGTTCGGTGCAGGAACTTCCCGAAACAACCGGGCCCGGTGAGGACCTGCGGCAGGTGGAACGTGAGGGCGCCGTGGCTCCTCTCCAGCCACTTCTTAAAGAGGGGACTTATTACCACTATTATGGCGTGCCCTGACCCCAACAAAAATAAGGGTAGAATTTTCAAAAATAGTAAACACTCATGTGAAAATTACAAATAGCCCACTAAGCTTAACATTAAACCCACTTGGGGGTCAAAAATACCTTTCTACCGTACTAAGCACTGGCGAGATTTAAATTTAAATAGTTCAAAAGGAGAAGTAGTTCTTGAGTGATTAATCAGTGAGTAAATAGTATTGCGGTGTCATGTATAAATGAAACTAATATTATGTCCTAATCCAGATCATGAACTGTCTCTCTTGTGGCTTTGATCCAAATCCGTTTAGCTGTTTAGGTGTGAAAAGTTAAAACAGACTGATATATAGAGACCGTTTATACTGTATCGTTGGTCTAGTGGTCGGAAACGCTACTACTGTGTATAAGGTCCTTGGTTCGATACAAAACGCCGGGCGGTGTTTTATTTGTTTTTTATTTTTCGTTTCATTATAATAAGCTCGACCCTTATTACATGGCACTTAAACATAACTGGCGAAATGTGGGTGTACTAAATGGACACACCTCTGCCAAACCCTTAAGCGATTACAGGCGTGATCTTACGTGACTGCCGTTATTATCTGGTGCTTGTATGGCACCTGTATCTTTGCCAGTTTTCAGCAGAGCTGTCGTACGGGTCGTACCATTGACCAAGTAACACCTACTTACTTACATGTTAGCGAAGTCATTCTAAGATTAACAATGTATTTCTGTGATTTAAAATTTAACGCTGGCGCGACGATATTTATAGGCGTTTGTGAGAGATTGGCTGGTCAAAACATGCGGGGAACCTCAAGCAGCGTTAATAAAGTTTTAGGGGTATGAGGAACAGGGTGTAAAGTTCCTCGATACTCCTTAGAAAAGGGAGGATCCTCCGACCAGGCAGGTGTTATGTCTGGTGGGCAACTGCCCGATAGTTGTTATCGGGTTTCTCTATATATACTAAAGTCGATGTAAACTTTGCTTGTAGGAAATTGATGTTAGTTCCTCCGTAGTGTCATAGATGGCGCTGTAGTACTTTTTGTAGTATGTTGCTTTTTGTGGTCGCTACAAAGTAAACTTATCGGTAAACATATGTTCGAGTCGTTTGGGATTGAAACTTTGGGACCGTGGGGTCCGAGTACTCATTGCTCACAGCCTTTTTAACGAAATTGCTACACTCATAGCTTATGATTTCTGAGAATCAAGATCTGGCTTTTACATTGGCCAGAGGCTAAGCCCATGTTCAATCTTGGGCACATTAGGTACCAGTTTTTTTATAAGTTTGTGAATTTACATTTATAGTTGTTTAACTATTGTTAACGTGGGTCAAAATAACTAAAAGGATGTATAAAACTTAAACTATTTAGTAATGATTAGAAAATCTTAAAGCATTTAAAAAAAATACAAAATACTTTACGAATTTACGTTACAAAAAAAAAACCAGTTGGGGCTCGAACCATGGTCATTTTTGGAAATCATACAGTATTAAAAAACAAAATAAAATACAAAAAGTGAATTTCATACTGGCTCCGGTTTGATCCTGGAACATGCGATTCGAGCGGCCGCTAAACCGTCGGGCTACTTACTTCGGTGACAATTGGTTTAAAATAGCCGTTCTATTCTAATGCTTGTCATGACAATTGTCAGTTGTCAAACAGTTAAGGAGTGCCGACATAATGCAATATTGCTCTCCTCCTAAGGTTATTAGCGTGATAATATATAGCCTATGTCCTTCCCCAGGTTTAAATCTATCTTCTTGCCAAATTCCATAAAGATCTGATCAGCCGTTTAGTCGTGAAAAGGTAACAAACAAACAAACTAACAAACAAACAAACAAACAAACAAACAGAGTGACTTTCGCATTTATAATATTACAGTTGTCAAACAGTTAAGGAGTGCCGACATAATGCAATATTGCTCTCCTCCTAAGGTTATTAGCGTGATAATATATAGCCTATGTCCTTCCCCAGGTTTAAATCTATCTTCTTGCCAAATTCCATAAAGATCTGATCAGCCGTTTAGTCGTGAAAAGGTAACAAACAAACAAACTAACAAACAAACAAACAAACAAACAGAGTGACTTTCGCATTTATAATATTAGTATGGATTATACAGTATAAGCCCTATAAAATATTGCCATTGATTGAGTCAAATTTAGACTCTGGGGTGCTTGTTGCTGCTGCTGAGATATTCCTGAACGAAAAACTCAATAACACTGCCTGAGCTCATGAGCAGAGATGGTGTAAATAGGGTGACTGGTAATTAGGGACCGATACATAAACATGTGAAAATACTTATGATACCAAACAACTTTCACAAATAATCTTTTTTTTATATACTCTTTACGTAGTAATAACACTTATTTCTGGCCATTAATGGAATACAGACATTTTCCCATGTAACGTGCACTTGTCCATTTTTCAGGTGGCGGGCGTGGTAGGGCTCCGCTCGGTAAAGCACTCCGAGTGGGAGAGGCGCTTCTACGACGTGTACTCGCTATGCGTCGCGCACCCGGAGCCGCTCGCAGACAAGCTGTACGACGAGACCAGGTAACGAAACAAAAAAAGAAAGAAAAGTTATGCAATTAGTCGTTACTTTGCGGATGTCTCCACCAATGCTGCGCTCTGCGGTGATTTGGAAATTCTAATTTTATACGAAATATTTCGTGCAAAAATGAACGGGATAAACAATAGGGGATCGGACTGGGTAAAGAAAACGACATTCTATTTTGTCCGTCAGACAGGTAATACAAAAATATTAGACACGTATTTTTTTTTTTATCAAAATATCCAAAACATACTTAGAACTCATTAAAGCTGGAGAGTGGGGGCTTACTACATCACAAGTAGGTATAAAACTTACCTACATGTGACGTCATGCGCCATTTCAACTGAATATATCTCCGTAATTTTATGACCACGTGAAAAAAGAAAAAATACGTGTCCAATACTTTTCAATAAACTACCCGACGGACAAAGAAAAAAATATTGGATTATCCCCTATTGCCTCTCGACTTAGTTTGGGTACTTTCACACCAATTAGGTGCACCCCTGCCAAATCCTACTGGGATTACAGGCGCGATGTTATGCGTATGTTTCACTACAGTATTCTGTTGTTCCAGGAACTTCCTTGAGGAACACGTTCAAGGACTGCTGCAGCGCGTGCGCGGAACCGTCTCTATTGACAACAACGATCACAACGATGGTCTTCTCACCAGGCAAGTACTAGCAACAGTCTGTTGTACACAGGCCCTGTACCCACTATGTCGTGACGACAGATTGTCGTGTCGTTTAAAGCGTCGTGGCTTGTGTAATCTAATTGGAGGTATTCACATATAGAACGACACGATTAACTGTATCCACGACTTTTTTTGTAGTGACGACAGATTGTTTTATCAAGTCAAATGAAACAGTCGTAAAACAATAAAAAAAAATCACGACTCCGGCAAATCGTGTGACGTTATTGCGACTATCTATCATAGCGACGATAGAAAAAAACTTTACACACTACTGATCTTCAAAACAACATAGAGTCGACTGATGTGCAAACGATAAGGCGACTGCCGTGAATTGTAAAAATGTCGTCACGATCTAATGGGAACAGCTACATACTGCTCAGTAAATATTTCGACGACACAGTGACGATAAACAGTCGATATAATGGGAACAGCTAGAGACGACAGCCGTCCAACGATAAATTAATCATCACGACATAGTGCGAACGCGCCCTAACTCCTTGAGCCCTTTACTACAATTTTGTGTAAATTGAAACTTAACTAAGGTTAAAACTTTTACTATCTGACTGTCACATATACAAAAACACCCTAAACTTAAATCACATTTGGAGGCAACAATTTCCAGCAAATTGATACTGCATTACAGTTTTGAAAGTGGCAATTACAAGAATTATTAAAAAAAAAAACTAAAAAGCAATCATCTGCCCAACTTTTTCCCAACTCTGTATGGGTTGACTTCTTGTCTAACCGAATGCAATATTCTACATGGAGCGACTGCCTATCTGACCTCCACAACTCAGTTAGTACTGGGTAATACAATACCCCTTGGTAAGACTGGTCGTCAGACTTTCAGGCCTCTGACTTCCTGTAACGATTGTCAAAGATCTACAAATGACAGCCGGGACGTTGGCTTAACGTGCTTTCCGAGGCACGGAAATAACTCGATATACAAGATGTTGTTTTGCATCCTCGTCAAAATTTAGGAGGTTGCCACAAAAGACATAAATAATCAATTTAAATTACTGTACCTAGTTAATTATTAATAAATGCTGACTTTTTTGAATGTTTTAAATTTGTCACAATTTCAGAATAACCCCCTTGACGTGCTTTAGGGAATAAGAAATTACCGAATAAACATTTGACATTGTATGTGTGAAAACGCGGTTATAGGGCGAGGGTTGGACGTACCGTGTTTAAAACACTGGTTGTTCACACTTACTGATTTCCGTAAATAAGAAAGAAAGAAAAATTACCTACCCCTTTTATTATTGATTCGGGTCGAGAATCATTAGCATAGAAACCTCCTTGAATTTGTTTGTTTTTGTTGGAGTTCGTGGATATACTTAAATGATTAGGCCACTATTCACCTTAAAAGGGTTTATTACTTCGTAAATCACATAAAATAGTTTTACTTTGTTTAAACGTTGCTGAGCAGAAAGCAAGCGTCTCCATGACAGTGACAATAGACATTTCTTAAGAACCAATAGAGAGGTTATGTTGCCACCGTATATATCGAGATTATAATATTTATTACCACAGATTACAACAGTTTTATTTACATTTAATGTAATAAGTAGAGCGAGTGTGAACCTGCCAACAAAACAATTTTATCCTTACAGATACAGATATAATATAATAACAATGTAATAAATTTATTGAAATGAAACTCAGTTTACAAAAACTCTGTGTTCGATAACAACTGCATTAGTATAAAACTGTGTCGCAGTCATTAACGCCCACCTACAAAAGTCGATACAAATCGAATTTGTTGAGGATGCAAAACAACAGCTTGTATAATGGGTAGTCACCCAGCCACGGACCAATATAGGAAAGAGCGAATTAACCTGAATATTGATCCGAGCGACTGATGTTATTTAGTTAGGGTGTGTAATATATGCCATAATAACAGATAATATATTATCAATTGAAATGACTTTCACATGATATAATTTTCATATGCTATAAAAACAAATAACCTAATTTCATGTGATAAAATGACATCACATTTTATATAAACTTCTTTTGCTCTAATAACATTTAGTATAACGTTCAGTTGACCTAATTTTCACTTCACCTAATTTGCATATTTACTCATTTTCTGCCCAAATTCTGTAGTGAATAAGTAAATATCAGAAAACATCATACTGTTATAACCTCATCTAACCCAAATGATTCACCAACAATATAGGGGATCTGACTCAGGAATATATGAGGAATAATATACTAACCTAATACTATACTAACTAAACATTAGTTTAAATGTGCATTATAGAAAATGTTAATTAATCCATATAAAATTAGGTGAACAGAAATTATATCAATAATTCATTATATTATTTCATCGTTATACTAAACAAAGATTATATCAAATGAAAATATGTCATATGATCATTAGAACTTTTGTTATTATAACAAATAGTACGCACACGTTATTTAGTCACCGAGCTCTTCTGTGATGGTTATTATAAGACGTATTTTTCTTCGTGCCTTAGATACGTGACAGCGTGGCGCGAGTACAGCCAGGGTGTGGAATATCTAAACAACCTTTACTCCTATCTCAACATGCAGCACGTCAAGAGGCAGAAGGTAAGCTATTAATGTGGAATCTCCAGGCTAGCGCGCAATATTCAAAATAATAATAAATATAATAGGGATAATCCAATTTTTTTTTCTTTGTCCGTCGGGTACTTTATTAAAAATTATTGAACACGTATTTTTTCTTTTTTGACGTGGTCATAAAATTACGGAGATATATTGAGTTGAAATGGCGCATGACGTCACATGTAGGTAAGTTTTATACCTACTTGTGACGTAGTAAGCCCCCACTCTCCAACTTTAATGAGTTTTAAATAAGTAATTTTTTGATGTTTTGATAAAACAAAAAATACGTTTCTAATATTTTTGTTTTACCTGTCTGACGGACAAAATAGAATGTTGTTTTCTTTACCCAGTCCGCACCCCTATTCGCGGCCGTACACTGACATGGAAATTGTAAAAAATGTAAGAAAATTTGACTTTCACGGGCGTACCTGGCGTTTCCAACCTCATATACACAGTGATACAACTCAAGAAGGTGTATGCTGAGAGCTGCCAACTTCTCGTTTTTATTGTAAAATTCGACGCTGACAAAGCGTCTCAACGCGCGTGCACGTCCTATTTTCTGCTTAAAAGAGATGCATACAGTATTTTATTCAGTGACATGAAAAATATCGCGAGGATTTTTCATCTCATTAGTCATCCCCTTTCTATTCTCTTAATGTGTACATATTTCTACATCGTTCTCACATATTAGTATAATCTCAATAGTTATTTATCCAACATGTGAGGAAAGTTCGTTTTTCCTATGAGTTTTGATTTTGAGTCTTGAGCGAACGAAGGATTGAAAAATAGAATCACGAGCGCAGCGAGTGATTATAAATTTCAATCCTGAGTAAGCGAAAGACTCAACAAAACGAATAGCAAATGAACTTGCTCACAAGTTGCATACAAAACTTTTCACCACTCCCAGCAAGAAAGTATTCAGTCATCATAGGTAAATAAATTAAATAGTCACAAAGCAAATCAAAATAATTCTTTATTATGAAATAAAAAGAGCTGTTATTCATGAAATAACTATATTTTTTTAAATATCTTTAAAACTTAACAAAAAAAAATCAGGCAAGATTAGTTTCTGAACGGGATCATTACTTTCCTCACTGTTCAAACAGTGAGGAAAAACCAACTTTCCTCACTGTTTTCGTAGAGGAAAGACCCTTCTTTCGTGCGGGAGTGGTGAAAAATGAATTATGTTACCAAGATCTTCTAAAATAATTTGATTCAAAAGAGTGTCCATGAAGTTTCTTGCGCATTCTTCTCCATAGAGATCTACGCTACGGAATGGGCAACTACAGTACTCTCACAAGTTATTATGCCTTGTGACTGGGACTGTAAAGTGCCCATACCTCATAAGTCTAATTGAAATAAATGCTTTGAGTTTGAGTTTCTAGCCGTATCATCTTTCACACAGTCCATCCATTGTTCCCTTTTTTGAAAGCCTATTACAGCAAAACGTTATTCGTTCTAGGCTTGGTCTATTTTTCCTCAGGTATCGGATGCAGAGATTATCTATGGGTCTTCAGCCACGGTGACTTGCCCTGAACACGACGCGCGTCAACTTGAGGTAAAGAACTACTTTATAACAAATAGTCATTCAAAAATGAACTTAGACTGTATGCAGCTAAAGTAGATTTTCGTTTGGCAATCAATGTACGTAAGTTAAGTAAAATTCCGAATTCGTATCTTACCCTTGAGAATGAAATATCAGAACAAACTCGGGGGCGTAAGGAGTATATACTTCTCTGCGTACCTCTTAGGGGAATGCACGCGTGATGTTATGTGTTCTGTGCAGGTCGGAGAGCTGGGTCTAGAGATTTGGGAGCGAGTGCTGGTCAGGCCACTTACGTCTGCGCTCACAGGTAACCCACGATACTTTTTTAAGAATATGATTTTGCTTGTATTATACTGGGTTGCTTTCAAGTAGCTAGCATATCCAACTTTGGCCGAATAACTCCGAGCACAAAGCGGACATGTCAGAACACCATTGACGATATTGTATGATATAGCTGTAGGTGGCCTAGCTTTAAGGTCATCATCATCATCATCAGCCTATATTGTTCCCACTGCTGGGACGCAGGCCTCCTCTCTATGAGAGGGAATGGGCTGTAATCCACCACGCGGGCCCAGTGCGGGTTAATAGATGTCACATGTCTTCGAATTTTTAGTTCTAGGACATGCCGGTTTCCTCACGATGTTTTCCTTCACCGTTTTGAGAGCAGCGGTGATGAAATAAATTACACAAAGTAATGCGCCTGCCTGGGTTCGAACCTACGACTTACTGCTCGTAAGTCGGGGCTGCTACCACTGGGCCACCGCTGCTCACAGCAGCTTTAAGGTGTTCACGCTTAATATCTAAAAGCGAGCTCGTTCCGCGCTCCCCAGGGCGCATAGTGAGCGCTCTGGCGGCGGCGCGACAGGAGCCGCCCGACCCGGCGCACGCGTCCACTCTGCGCGAGGCCATCCACTCCACTGTGCAAGTGCGAGCCTTTCGGGTGCGCGCGCCGCTGCAGCTGTATCAGGTAATCATAATCATAACAGACTGCTTTTTTTTTTTAAAGTGAAACTTTTATTACATCGTCTCAAACTTTTTCGTCTGTGTGTTGCATGTCGCGTGACGCTCGGCCGCGTTTTAGATGTTTATACCCTTATTGGAATATCATTCCAAATTTTTTTAGTTAAATGTCTATGGTATGAAAAAAAGTTTCACTTTTACCGTGGTTTCATAAAACCACACAATCCTTTTTTTTTATATCGACGTTTTTCCCACTGCTGGGCAAAAAACTCCCTTATGGCTTTCCAATTTTCCTTAACCATTGCTTTCTTCGACCAATCCGTTAGAATTAATCCAGATCGTCACGCCAGCGTGAGTGACAACTGAGTACTCAGTTGGCGCTAAATTCTTTTCGTACAAACTCTGGCTTACGCTGCCTTATTCATAGAATTTTGGAATCTTATAATTCAAACTTCATTGATATTTATATATTTGCATGCTCAAAAATAAATTTAAATCTAAAAAAAATATATTATAAAAGAATATCTCGAGAGTTATCTTATTATTTTTATTTATTCATTATATAATTTATGTAAATTGAATTGTTTCTGATCTGATTTGGTTTTGTAGCTATAGCTAGCTTTAAAGTAGCTTATTTATTTATCTCATATTATAATATTTGTTTTCTGTGGTAATACTCCTCTAGTGGCAACCACTGTTCTTTAAATATCTGCGGATAATGCAGTGGAATGCAACATTACTATTTAGTTTTGTTATCCTTATGTTTTATAGTTATCCCTATACATAAATCAAATTAAATTATAAGCATAATTATTGTTTTATTTCGCAGCAACTAGTCCTAGAGCCTTACCTCTCAGCTGCGGCGGCGGCGCATGCCAAGCTAGCCGCCGAGCTGCTGGCCAATGGCGACGTCGCGCACTACACCAAGCATGCACTCGCTGGGCTGGACAGAGAGGTGAGTCATCATTAGGGAGCTGAATAGGTAGGGTATATTTACCTTAAAGTTCGAGGAAGTAAGTAACAAAGACTTGATAATATCTCGTCTAAAATCCCGGAATCATAAACGTAACGATTCAGTATCGGGATTTGTTTGTTTTAATATTTATAAAATGCTTTATTTTTTATGTTTTTGAACTCCAATATCTCGGAAATGTCACTTATGAGATTTATCACGGAAATTTTTTGTTTGTAATCACTTGGTCTCTCGATTGACATAATTATGTTTTATCGCTGGCGGACAAAATTAGTTTTTTTTTTCAAAATGGTGGACGGTAAAACATCTGATCTCGTTGGCACACCTAGCCAACGAGATCGGATGTTTTTTTACTTACCCGTGACATCATACGCCATTTCAACTCAAAATATCTCCGTGAAAAATACGTGTCCAATGCTTTTTAATAATGTACCCGATAGACACATAGTCTTCATGCCTATTCGCTTTATAATGTGTTGAATGCGCCGCGTGCAGGTGTCGCTGGGCGCGCGCTTCCTGGACGCGTCGTCGGCGGAGGCCGTGCGCGGCTGCTACGAGCGCGCGGCCGTGGCGGCGCACCTGGCGGCGCTGCACGCCACGGTGCCGCAGCTCATGCACGACGCCGCCGCCGACCTGCCCACTGCCGACGAGGTATACCTTGCCCCACACTAGGAATTTCTCCTGTATCGTGACTCTCAAATGCACAAACAGCCAGACCCGGAACAACTAACTTTAGGCCATATAAATATTTGTTCCGTGCAGGGATCGAACCAAGGATTGAACACTCAGCCACTGCGCGAACCGTGCCGTCTAAAAGAATAATACCAATACCTTAACCCCCCCCCCCCTACCTAAACCCCCTGAATACCGCAATACCTTGTAGATGGTGATTCAGACAATCATACTGGACAATTTTCCTTAAGGCACAAAGTTGGTCTGAATCACACCCGAAGATATAGCGCTTTTTGAAAGTTGTTCTAAGGGTGAGTCCACACTATGTAACGTGTTATAAAACATGGTTATATAACACAATTTAATAGAGAAATTACCAATGTTACACAAGGTGTTGTTTTGCAACCTCGTCAAAATTCAGGAGGTTCTCACAAAAGACAATAAATAACCAATTAAAATTACGGTACCTAATTAATTATTAATATACACTGATTTTTTTGGTTTGTAGCGACCGTTTAAGTTTGTCAGTATTTCAGTATAACCCTCTTAACGTGGTTTAGAGAATAGGATTTATGTAGAAGTGAGTGCACCAAGCTGCTGCGGGAACGAGGAGAAAGTGAAGTTGAGATGGAATTGATAGTGACCAAAAACACACAACTAAAGAGCCAGCCTGCAGAACTTCACACCCAGCACATTGATGTACTGGACCAGCATCACCATCTTCGTCAACTAGTGTCAGATTTTCAGCAATGCCATGACACTTATGACCAGGCGCTGAAACAAATTTCTGAACTGGAAGTAAAACTGAGCGAGGCACACAACACCATTACCTCCATCAACTCGCAGAGAACCAGTAAAGAGGTTAGTAACACCAATAACCTGTATGATGAGCTGATGGATAGTGTATCCGGACTGGAGTGTGAGCAGCCCACCATCACTATAGACCTAACGGGGGACGATACCTTAAGGTGACACTTTTCGACATTTTTTCCATAGAAACTTTGGTGGGGTTTTACTACACTGTTTGACACTGCACATCCAAAGTAAAACATGATATGGTATTGTCTCATTATTAATTTTGTCTGTACGGAAACAGAATAGGAAAATAAAAAGCCATTAAAAATTTACGAGCTATCAAAGATTCGTTTTTATTGTAAACTAGCTGTCCCGCGCAACTTCGTCTGCGTCACATTTTCCCCGCAACATTTTTAATTGCTGCTCCGCTCCTTTTGGTCTTAGCGTGATAATATATAGCCTATGTCCTTCCCCAGGTTGTAATCTATCTTCTTGCCAAATTTCATTAAGATCCGATCAGACGTTTATTCGTGAAAAGGTAACAAACAAACAAACATACAAACAAACAGAGTGACATTCGCATTTATAATATTAGTATGGATATTAACGCAACTTTGGTCGTAAATTAGTAATAAAAGAAGTGTCAAATTTCCAAAACAAAGTCGTTACCGACACAGCACATTTATCAAAGAATTCAATACATTTTATTTGTAATAGATACACGCAGTGGTTTTTTCATAAAACATCACAACAACATATCTTCCAAAGGCCTTTTCGTATTTTTTTACGCGCGCCTTACGTTTCGGAACGCTGTGTGTGTGCGTACGAACTAGATGTGCGTGCAGACTAGCGTCTAACTGCTCATCACTGATACTATCTGATATTATCTCTGTCGGGCACGATGCCAAGTGCGACAGCGTGCTTTTCGGCCACGACCACCAGTGAGTTCGAGCCCGCGACTGGTTGAACCTTAACTAAATGTCCAATTCTAAGTAGTCATAATAAAATTAAGAAGTACATTAAAAACAACAAAAGTATAAAGAAGTATAAGGAACTTTTAAAAACTCGAAAGTGTATATAAATATAATGTTAAACTCAGAAGAGAATCTAGAAACTTGAGAAAACAATTAAATATATGTAACAGCAGCTTAGAAACCAGCAAACAAATGTATGATGTTGACATACAGAACCTTCATAGGGAATTACTGAGTAGGGAAAATACACTTAAATAAATTTTCTATGAGTGTAGCCAACAGATGTTGAGTGAGCGTATGCAGGAGGCATGTGAGTTGGTTGACCTGGTGAAGTATAATGCGGAAAGGTATGAGTCACTGACTAAAAAAAGGATTGTGTGGTTTTATGAAACCACGGTAAAAGTGAAACTTTTTTTCACACTATAGACATTTAACAATTTTTTTTTTAAATAATTAAGTGTATAAAAATCGCTTTATCAATCTTAATTTTATACTTGGAAAATTGGAATGATAATGGAAAATAATAAAAGTGGACTAAGTCTCCAACTAATATTTTTATTGAACTCTGTGTCTTATAGAGTACGACTTACATAAAACTTAACAATTATTTAGATTTATAAACGCATATTAAAAACAATAGCGTGGAGCATTAGCACAAATGAGTAATAGTCTATACACTACACGGTCACGTGCTGCGAACTATAGGCGCCGCCATATTGGCCTTGGCTGCTCTGACGAGCGCCTTTCACTTTATCCCTACTACGCGGCCGACCGTCACGCGACATGCAACACACAGACGAAAAAGTTTGAGACGATGTAATAAAAGTTTCACTTTAATAATCTCACCTGGAGTTGTGCTGCCCCTCCACCACCTCTCATGTCACAGCATGTTGCTCCTATCGCTTTACCCATATTAAATCATACTCCAGCAACTGTGAACCCCATCCAAAGTAATAAAGATATTACTTTGGATGGGACAAACACACACACTAAGAAGTGTATTCTGATAGAATAGGAACAGGCTTTGGATCATTGTTAAATAACCGGTCTAAACACATAGTAGTCAACCATTGTCACCATAACCTACATTTTAATGAGCTCATTAGTAAAATTCAACATACTCAATTGAATGAGCAGACCATAGTTGTACTTTTAATTGGAAATAGTCTGAGTATCTCAAATAAGGACATAGTTAATGGTATCGACACTTTACTTAAGTTAAGATTAGGCAAATTAATTTTATGTGCATTGCCATACTCGGACAATTTACTTGATCAGGAAAATGATTATATTTCTTCTTTAAATAACTTGATGCATATTTTATCGTGTCGTCATAGTGACCGTCTATTGTTTTTTGATACTAACAATTTTGTTAAAAATTTTGTTTTGATTCGGGAACATAATATGTTTCTTGCCAAAAAAAGTCAACATTATTTGGATTCACTTTTAGCATTTTTTATACACGCCGTTATTCATGATTTAACTGAGACTAGGTTTAGTGATGAAACAGTATTATCTTGTGTCTCCAATAATACTGTTAAAGATTCTTTAAACTATTAGAGCCGACAAAAGAGAAGCCTGGTAACCATATTTTACTTTATCACCAGAATATAAATCGCTTCTCCAGCAAAATTTTAGACGTGGAAATGTTAGTAGATAAATACCACATGGATATTTTATTGAAACTTGGTTAAAACCAGATTATGTAAATAATTTATCAATTGCCAGTGCGTACAACAGATCCTCAGTGGGTGGTGGTACCCTGATACTTTGTAATAGCTGTCTCAGATATTAGGAGAGGAAGGATATCACTGCTTACTCTGTTGATCGCTTATGTGAGGTAGCATGTGCAGAGGTTGAGGGTCATACTGTCTTATGTGTATAAAGACGACCAGCATCAAACTTTTCACAGATAATAAATTAGTTTTTGTTTGTGGTGACTTAAATTTGATCTGTTAGTCAATTCACCAGAAAAATGTAAGCTGGTCTCATTGTTTAAATCATTCAACTTAAAATATTTATTTAGTGAAGCAACCAGAATAACAACAACCTCAGCTACATGCATGGATAATATATTTACTAATAGCATAGTAAAAGAGTCTTCATTAATTAGTGGCGTTAGGACAGACCATACTAGTCAACTTGTATCTTTTGAGTTAGAAAAAAAATACACTTAGTTAAATTAATTCAATTAAGACCTCTTTCTAAAAATAAATTAAAATCTTTTAATAATAATGTTCTTAGCAATCTTTCTAACGCTAGTTTTGATTTAGAAGATCCCAATATAAACTATGGTATATTATTTTCCACAGTTTGCCAGGAATTTAATAAAACGTGTCCAGTAAAAAAAGTTAAAGTCAACTCAATACCTAAATTTAGCGAATGGGCCACTGCGGGAATAAGAAAAAGCAGAGATATTTCATACAATTTATATCACGAAAAATCTCTGAACTCAGATCAAGTCTTTCACACTTATGTTATAAACTATTAAAAAATATTCAAAAGTATCTGCGCTCAGGCAAAATCTAAAACAATAAGTAATAAAATCGGTATTTCTAAGAGTAAAATAAAAACTGTGTGGCAGGTAATTAACAGAGAAACAGGAAAGACGCAACAACGAGATAAGAATGAACTGTCTTTGAAAATAGATAATAAAACCATTTGTGATAAGCTAGAAGTCGCTGAGACACTAGACAATTTCTTTGCCAACATTCCGTTAGAGGTTACGAAATCTCTCCCCTCTCTCTCTCTCAAAGAGAACTTTACAAAAGTCTTACCTAACTTTAAATTTAAACCAGTATGTACTGATACAATTAAAAAAGCATTCAAAAGTCTCAATATAAAAAATATTGAAGACTTATGGGGGATATCACTCAAGGTTCTTGGAAACATCATTGACTCAATTGCTCCTGCCTTAGCAGGCATATTCAATCAATGTTTGGACAGCGGCAAGTTTCCTGACCTGATGAAACATAGTAAAGTAGTACCAATATTTAAAATCAGGTTGTAAGAGTGATCCCTGATGATGATAATTATAGACCTATATCTGTGCTTCCAGCATTGAGTAAAATCTGTGAAAAAATCATGCTGGACCAGATGTTGTCTCACTTCAATTCTAATAAGATACTGCATAGTGAGCAGTTTGGTTTCACGAAGGGTAGTTCGACAACGGACGCGGGAGTGAAACTCATCAGTTACATTTTGGAATCCTGGGAGAAATCCCAGGATGCTATTGGCATCTTCTGTGACCTCTCAAAAGCGTTCGACTGCGTCGACCCCAAAACACTGATCTGTAAATTACACCACTACGGAATTCGTAGACTAGCTGCTGATCTTGTTCTTTCTTATTTATCGGACAGGCAGCAAAAAGCAAATGTAAATGGGGCGACGTCCTGCGGGTCTATAGTCAAGATGGGCGTGCCCCAAGGTTCAATTCTCGGCCCTTTCTTGTTTCTTGTTTATATTAATGATCTCCCTTAAATAATGGCCAAATTTTCGGATATAATTCTATTTGCTGATGATACTTGGCTAATTTTTAAAATTCATAGAAAAAATACAGACGTCTTACATGTCAACGAAAGCTTAACTATTCTCTCTAAATGTTTTGCAGCCAACAATCTTATACTGAATACGAATAAAACAAAATGTCTTAAGTTTTCTTTACCAAATGTACCACAACGTGACCTAAATTTAAATCTTGACGGCAAAAAACTTGATGTTATAGCGGAAACTGTATTCTTGGGGATTACTATCGATAAAAAATAGTTCGTGGAGTCCTTCCGCGCAAATCAATCAATCAAATAATTTATTTGCTAGAATGCAGGTTTACAAATGAGGTCGTGAAGAATTAAAATTGAGCCATATACATTCTGCTCAAGATTCGACATGCAAAAATTTTAGTGGATGATTAGAATATAAGAACACTTATTACAATTATCAGATAAAATTAACAGTTCATTGCAATTAAAATCAATTCAGTCATTATACAATTAATAAGACATAGACATAGTTAGCAAGCAAATCAAATAGATAAAATACGATTCAAATGTCAACGATCAATTTAAATTTCAGTATACAATTCAATGTCAAAATTCAATTCAAATGTCAAAATACTATTACAATGTCAAAATACTATTAAAATGTCAAAACTCAATTCAAATGTCAAAATGCAATTAGAATGTCAAAATACAATTTAAATATCAAAATGCAATTAAGATACAATGAAAAGGTCATTTTAGTCGATATAATTAAAATGGGCATTGTTCAAAATATAAAATTAACAAAATGTCAAGGTCTATAATCGTTCAGTTAGAAAATCATTAATAGAGTAATAACATTTCTCCAGAAGAAAAGCCTTGAGTTTGTGTTTGAAATGTTGAAATGTATCACTTTTTATATTTTCCGGTAATTTATTAAATATGATTGGACCCATACAAATGACACTTTTTCTTAATAGTGCAGTTTTATAGCCACCGACATTCAAAAGGTTTTTGTATTGACTTCTCACGGGGCCTTTTCTGGTGTCCGAGACCTTGGTGAACAAGGTCGCATTTGTTTTAACAAATATTGCCATTTCCATAATAAATAATGATGGAAAGGGAAGAATTTTAAGAGACTTAAACAAAGGTTTGCAACTGTCTGTGGGTTTAAGACCGCACATCGCTCTTACACAGCGTTTCTGAGCTCTAAACACCTTATCTCTTAGGCTACAGTTACCCCAAAAAAATCAGTTACCTCAAGACCGAGGCGATCAAACCATAGTAAGCTATTAAAACAGTTTTTAAATCAACTTTTTTTGCCAAATTCCAAAGGACATATGCCGCAGTGCTCAGCTTCCTGCACACTTCTTCGGCTTGAGGTTTCCAAGTTAATTGATCGTCTATCAATATCCCCAAAAATCTTGCAACTTTGACTACTTGGATCACTTCCCCATCATATTGTACGTTTACATTTGGTGGAATTGTACGTTGGTGGAAATGAAACTTCGTAATACACGCATGCGTTTGAGTGCCACACATTCACTCTCGTTTTTTTATTGAGCTTCTAAATAATATTTTGTTGTTTGAGTCGAATGCATGACTGTTTGCACGCCATCTTGCGTACCTAGTAGAACTACGTAGTCACAAATCTTGTAATACTGCCATCTCTTAGTGGGTAATAGAAAATATTCCCCCTCCATGGTAGCGTTAAACTTGTTGGAAGTCGCATAAGAAGTTTCACTTCAAAAACTGCAGTCGGGCGCGCACATTAGAACTCTTTCGGGAAGGTTAAGCTCAGCTGCCTATGCAGTTAGAAAAATAAGGTAGTTAACTGATGTAGCCACAACTAGGTTAGTATACTACGCTTATTTCCATAGTATTATGTCCTATGGCATTCTGCTGTGGGGATCGGCTGCAGACGTTGAAAAGAGGGCAGCCCGCGCAATCTACAAAATGGGTCCTCGCGAGTCCCTCAGAGAAAAATTTTAAGAAATCGATATACTGACTCTGCCTTCACTCTATATTTTAGAATGTATTTTATATGTCCGCAAAAACCGAGGATTTTTCAAAATTAGAAGCGTCTTCCATAATATAAATACAAATTTAGATTAACTAAAACTAGCAAGTCATTTCTTATAAACAATATACGCTTCTATAATAAGTTGCCGAAGTCAGTTACAGAACTGACCGATGGAAAGTTTAAAAATAATATCAAACGTGTCCTAATTAAAAAAGCATATTACAAAATTAAGGACTACGTTGCAGATAGAGAAGTTTGGCCTGAGCCCCTTCGCACATGCGGCTTCCCTGGTAGCTCATAAAACAGCACAAATGTGTGGATGTCTCTAACTATTCTCAATGTTATTTATTTATTTTTACCTTTATTTTTAATTCAGATGTTTTACAATAGTTTCTAAATCATTACACCCTTTTGTTTAGAATAGTTACAGCACGGATGACAACATTTGTGTCACTTGTTTAATCTAGTCTTTTTGCAGTATCTTTTTTTTTTTTGTATAGACTCTTTTTCTTATTTACTAATTGTTTGTAAATGTGTGGACATTGTAGGCCTTATAGATTCCTAGATCCTTGGTAACTTTTTATCTTGTTCTACGTTTTGTAGTAAGCAACGACTTATTGTCGGGCCTACGATGTCCTCTCATACTTAAGTGCCAATGCTGTAACATAGAAACATTGTAGAGCCAAATGATTTTAAAAGAGAAACCATGGAGTTTCTTGCCGGTTCTTCTCTATAGGAAACGACCAACCCGAACCGAGCACCTTTTTGTCGACGTTTTACAAGTACCCATGTAGGCCTATGTGAAATAAAAATATTTTCATTCGATTTGAGGAAATTATAGAATAAACGTTTGAGATTGTTTGTATGTGTGGAAGCGCGGTTGCAGGGCAAGATTCAGATAGGCTGCGTTTAAAACACGGGTGTTTCATACTTACCGATCTCCGTCCATAAGAAAAAAAAAATACCAACGCATTTTATATTTGATTCGGGACTAGAATCATTAGCATAGTTACCTCCTTGAATTTGACGAGGATGAAAAACAACACCTTGCATAATGTGGACGTGTTATATAGCAATAATTTTGCGAGATGTTACTTAAATTGGACGCACCGTAAGTCATGTGCAAGATATTTTTATAATAATACAAAAAGTAATTGGTTTTCTAATTTTATTTTTATCTTTGTTTCATCCCCAAATTAAAATGATATCACCATTTTTCTGCCCCCATCCCCACACCACACCCTCATCCACACTGCAAAAGAGCACATAACTAAGAGACGCTCTATATGTGATCGTGAACTTCATTACTAATAGAACGACGAAGAAAAAGGAAAATATGAGTAATATATGTTATGTTTGACCCTCAGCGTCGCGCAGACCTGCGGCGTATGTACACGCTGCTGCGGCCGCTGGGCGCCAGCGCGCTGCGCCCGCTCGTGGACGCCGCGCATGCGCAGGCGGCGGCCGACGGGCAGGCGCTGCTCTCTATGTCGCACAACAAGGACGAGGTATGTACACATGTACACATGTACACGCTGCTGCGGCCGCTGGGCGCCAGCGCGCTGCGCCCGCTCGTGGACGCCGCGCATGCGCAGGCGGCGGCCGACGGGCAGGCGCTGCTCTCTATGTCGCACAACAAGGACGAGGTATGTACACATGTACACATGTACACGCTGCTGCGGCCGCTGGGCGCCAGCGCGCTGCGCCCGCTCGTGGACGCCGCGCATGCGCAGGCGGCGGCCGACGGGCAGGCGCTGCTCTCTATGTCGCACAACAAGGACGAGGTATGTACACATGTACACATGTACACGCTGCTGCGGCCGCTGGGCGCCAGCGCGCTGCGCCCGCTCGTGGACGCCGCGCATGCGCAGGCGGCGGCCGACGGGCAGGCGCTGCTCTCTATGTCGCACAACAAGGACGAGGTATGTACACATGTACACATGTACACGCTGCTGCGGCCGCTGGGCGCCAGCGCGCTGCGCCCGCTCGGGGTATGCACACATGTCGGGACCATCATTCTCCCTTTGGCGTAGCTTTAGTCCAACTAACACCAAAAATAAACAAATATCAAGTTTTTAAACTGACATGAACACTAACATGAAACGAGATATTCATCATGTTTACTATTTGTTTTGAGTTCCCGATATACAGTGAGTTTCGTGTGTCGGGAACAGAATCGAGTTCTGAGTGACAGTGGTAGTGGTATGGAGCAAAAAAAACGAAACAACTAAGTGGGTAGACCGATTTGTCTGCTCAAAAACACGCTAAATATCCCGTTTGTAGTGTTATTGATAGTCATACATATCAAGTCCATCATAGTCACTTAGGCGTCGCTATAGTCGTATTAACGCCGTCACCTGTCCAAAATTTTTTACCTACAGACAATATTCAAGTGCCAAAAGTGCCATGACACATTCTTACAACCGTGTCTATGAACAAGTCAAAGTCTTTACTTGAGTAAATGTCATTATTTAATATACGATTTTTATTATGTAGCATAGTAATAATTGCTTGAAGATGCAACTGCAAAAGTTAGATTTATTATTAGCTTTGCTTTATTTGTCGGTTTGTACTTCGTTTAAATTCTTGTCTATTGCATAAATAAAATTGCATAAGTAATTAATTAAGCTCAAGTATTTATTTTAACTTGACTATTGATACCAGGGTTAGTAGCTACACTACACATACAAATCGCCCATTACCGCTATGCCGCTGTCAATCAATAAAGTGGCTGTGACATACGGACGGACAGACAGACATGACAAATCTATAAGGGTCCGTTTTTCGCCATTTGGCTACGGAACCCTAAAAAGGAAGAAATAAGGAGTACATAATAATAAAACCTGCTTTCTGGATCCAAGGCTTGATTCAGTGCGCGGTACTCCTGGACACTGCTCGTATTGTTAGGAGGTTCCTCTCTTTGGAGCCCTGACCGTGCTGGTAGCTTGGACCCGGTTCCCGATACCGGTGGGCTACTATTTTTAATTTATTTTAAAGAAATATTTAAAAATCTAAAGTTGAATGTAAGAAGAATAAATAAAGGATAAAAGCAGCTTATTATTATCCCACTGCTGAGCAAAAGCCTCTTTTCATACTGAGAAGGCACGACCAATTGAGCATTAATCACCACGCTTGCTCAAGACGATTTCAATTGTTTTACAGAACTTTTTGAAAAAAAATTGACATGCGTATTCGCACGCGCCACTCAATATAAGTCCATATACACACATCTCAGACGATCCATTACAAAAAGCCTACACTTTCAATAGGGGTGCGGACTGGGTAAAGAAAACGACTTTCTATTTTGTCCGTCAGACTGGTAATACAATAATATTAGACACGTATTTTTTGTTTTATCAAAATAACTTAGTTAAAACTCATTAAAGTTGGAGAGTGGGGGCTCACTACGTCACAAGTAGGTATAAAACTTACCTACATGTGACGTCATGCGCCATTTCAACTCAATATATCTCCGTAATTTTATGACCACGTGATAAAAAAAAATACGTGTCCAATACTTTTCGATAAACTACCCGACGGACAAAGAAAAAAAAATGTGATCATCCCCTATTAAAAATACACGGTGCAATATAATTATAGTGACACAAACTTTGACTAAAGATTCGATACATGCTTCTAGATCCCTTTAAGTTGTACATTTTCGTCGAGATATATTTAAAAAAAAAACTATGCAGCTTGTATCAGAAAAGTTCATATTATGTTGCATTGAAAACTACTATTGACCGGTTAAAACTATTTTAACCATAATTAACATTTACTTAGAAGCTCATTAGGTCGTCAGGTTTTTATTTGTGTGACCGTTTGAAAAACATCGTGCTGTAGTAATTCTAGGTGATTATAACTGAGGCGTTGTCAAACAAAATATTTTTAATAGTGAAAACGCAATTTAACTTAATAAGGGTTTTGACTGACTTCGGTCAAAAGTGGTTTTGTCCAATTAACAGATTTTCACTCCACATACATTTTGGTTATTTAGGTATTGAAGTTTTGTAAGGGGCAGCTGATTATATTTTTGGAATAACGATATTGTTCCCATACAGAAATTATAGTCTGATGGTCCCCTAAATATGACCACAGTGGTCTGATACATCTAATGTATACATACGAGTATATGTAAAATTCTCCTGTCACAATTTTAGTTACCATACTCCTCCGAAACGGCTGAACCGATTTGTATGAAATTTTATATGTATATCGGGTAGGTCTGAGAATCGGCCAACATCTATTTTAAAACCCCAAAAAAAACCTCGCGAACGAAGTCGCGGGCAGCACCTAGTAATACAACCTGTTTTTTTCTATATCCCATAACTCTAGGATGTGATTGAGACCATATCAAAGAATCAACTAGCATATGAATTATGTTTCAATCATACCTTTTTTGTTTTTTCGCATTTTCTTAGCTTATTTCTTAGCTTACTCGTATTTATCAATGAAACAACTACTATTTTACTACACTAATGAGAAGTTTGGCAACCTCGCAAAAGTAAAGATTCGTCATACTGGTGACAATTTTTGACCTAAGTAAATTATGACTGATGATATCTCCGAAACTATGCATTTTTGGACCACCTATTATAGAAGTTTTAGTATTATTTTTACCTACAAAATACAACCCTAGAGTTATGGGATATAAAAATAAACAGGTTGTATAGCTACAGAATATTCAGGTGCCAAATCCATGGTAAAAATTAGTGTCCATGTGCCGTCCACCATGTATAAATTCAATAAAAACATGCACACATAAAGCCTTCATAGATTAATGAAACACCTTTATTTCTTGAAAATATCGCTATCTCTTTTCACAGCCAGCCGATTATTATGGAAATGGAGCTGAGGTGTGTTATAATTTGAATGTAGCAACACCTGCGCACGGTACATACGCCAATGTGTTGCTACATTTAAAAAATAAAAATTATTTACAACCCAGTTTTCCTTTATTTTCTGATTGCTTAGGGGGCGTCCAATAATTACGTGGGAAAATTCACGCAATAGGGGTGCGGACTGGGTAAAGAAAACGACATTCTATTTTGTCCGTCAGACAGGTAATACAAAAATATTAGACATGTATTTTTTGTTTGATCAAAATATCAAAAAAATACTTAGTTAAAACTCATTAAAGTTGGAGAGTGGGGGCTCACTACGTCACAAGTAGGTATAAAACTAACCTACATGTAACGTCATGCGCCATTTCAACTCAATATATCTCCATAATTTTATGACCACGTTAAAAAAGAAAAAATACGTGTCCAATACTTTTCAATAAACTACCCGACGGACAAAGAAAAAAAAAATTGATATTTTCAGAGACACCACCCCCTCTCCCACATGAGATTGAGCGAGATTCGGCTCGACTTCCCCCCCCCCCCCCACCTAAACGCCTCACGTAATTAATGGACGACCCCTTGGTCAAGCCCTCTGATCTACAAGGCGTAATTAAAATAATAAATTTAAACGTTGTTGAGAACAATTAAGAAACTGTAATATGGAATCAACCACCAAACCGCGAAATCAGCTGTTCCTTGCATTTTGTTAACTTAGTTTGCATAAGTTAACAAAAATTTTAAGTAAATATTGATCGTTTGTATGTGAGTAGTTGATAGTTAGTTGAAATAAAAAAAAAAAAATATTTTATTATTATAAATGTCTGCCTCCTTAATGCTCAAATGGTCGCTAGCGCGTGCTGAGCATATGGTCCTAGGTTGGAATCCCAGGTCGGGGAAAGTAAAGTTGGGGTTTTCATCTAGAATTTTTCAGTAGCAGCCTGTCAAGTCTGGATTTGTGCCTGATTATTGGCAATAGGCTCGCCCTTATTACATTTTTTTGTTCACTTATTCTACTGTTCATCAAAAAGATGAACCCTAATCTTAAAACAATCCAGCCATGTATATAGGTTAATAAGTATTTTAATTAAAACCTAAATTGCCATTATTATTACATTTGTTTTAAACATAACTGGCGAAATGAGGGTGTACCTAAGTACACCTCTGCCATACTTTTCGGGGGTTACAGGCGTGATGTTATGGAGCAGCTGTATTTTTGCAAAAGTTTTCAGTTATTTCAATTACAACTTGTATCAAGCCCCATATTCATAGTAAATTAAACTTGCATGTTGCTGTAGCATGTTTCAATGACAAGTGTTTCTCGAAATGCTTCAATGATCTAGATAGAAACCCACGTTATTGAAGTGAAACTTCTTATGCGACTTCCAACAAGGTGGCGTTAAACGTTTAACGCTACCATGCAGGGGTAATAGAAAGAGACAGAGCGAGAGTGAATGCGTGGCACTCAAACGCATGCGTGTAGTATTACGAAGTTTCACTTCTTCCGCGCGGAGGGACTCCACGCACTATTTCTTTTTTATTGCTAGCTGTTTTCTGGATGACCTTCTAAATCTATACAAATAAATCAAATTTAAGTGTATGTTTGTCATTTCAATATAACAGCTGTATAGTGAATGCTTATGAAAGTATATACGATACTTATAACAAAACAACTTTTTTTAAATTTTGTCTGTCTGTCTGTCTTTTTATTCCGGATAATCTCCTAAACGACTAGACCGATTTTTACGGGAGTTTTACTAAAAGATAGCTGATGTTAGAAGGAGTAACTTATATAATACTTTTATTTTAGAAAAATGGTTAGTGTTCCGTCCAAAAAAATAAAACCCTTGAAATCATTAACAAAGTTCGATTCAAATAGGGAAGTAATATTGTAGGTAATACTTGTTTTTTATTATCGATGTAAAATTTCTATGTGGGTTCAGAATTATACAGGCTGACTTTGAATAAATGCGACAAAAAGAAATGGGAGCTTCAGTTACAGTAACAGAGTAATTATAAACTGTTTTTTCTACAATCTAAATCGTAAAAAAAATTACGTGATTATCGCTTTAAAATGGTCCATTGATGTTATTATCTTTATTTAAGTACGAATTATCGGTACTCAGCAAAATAAATTAATATGCAAAATAAATAAGAAAAATTAAAGTATCAAAAAATCTCGTCCTACTCATCGCAGTGCACAATAATCCCGTTGCCGTTCATAGCGGTCATTTACCTAATTTTGCCTATTTTCTAGTGTAAGTATCGCGCGACGTTGCCAAACCTCGCATGAGCGCCAGCGCCGACATCCCTTCCCGGCGACCGCAATTCTTTTTTAATTTTACGTTTGATATGTTCTAAATTTTGTTGACAACACGTATTATTGTATATTTAAATTTGTCGCATCTGTTCAATTTCACCCTGTATACTCTGAGTACGCGGTAAGCGTTTTCGGTGTCACATACATCCTGTATTCATGGAATATGTTTCGATGTACCTACATTGTGTGCAAATAAAGAACTATTCTATTCTACAGGCTCACACACACTTCGTGAACGCCATGCTGACTCTGCACGGTAAATACAGCAAGCTTTTCGGGGAAGTGTTCGGCGGAGCGCAAGCTTTCGTCGGCGCGCTCGATAAGGTAATTAATTGATATTTGTTTGAGTTTCTCGTTTTCAGCTGTATCGGGTTAGTCTGGAAGCCGGCCCTATGCTAGGCTAGACAGAAGATGATGACTTATTTAGTAAAGTGTCTGACTTTCATTTACTTATAACCAGCGACTTCGTTTGCGTTCAAATTTTGATGTGTTTTTCAGGGATAAGTCATAGATACACATTAAATAATAATTCCATCCATAATAATTCCATCCAAATCCATTCAGTAGTTTTTGCGTGAAACAGTAACAAACATCCATCCATTCATCCTCACAAACTTTCGCATTTATAATATTATACACGGTGTAAATCACCTCATCACGAAGCCGTCAACCAAGCATTCTGTACATGAAACTAAGTAACTTTACACAAAACATATTGCTGGGAAACGACTTATTTTTGGGGGGTGTAAAATCATGTTTTGTGGTAGAACTCAATGTAACGCACTCAAGACATTGTGCTGATGGACGGATTGAATAGTACGGCGGTCGTGGAGGTGTTTAAAGTAAAAATCTTACATTAAAAACTTGGATTTAAAAAAAAACTTGTCAAAAAGTTGGAACTTCGACCCCTAATATCTCCGTAACTAGAAAGTTCCCAATATGATGTAGAACAAAAAAAATATCGCAATGACAGGGAGAACCAGTGCCTTTCGGCTTCATTAAGAGGTGTTTTACACCCTTTATAAACCTTCCTCTTGAATCATTCTGTCTATTGATGTAAACTGCATCAAAATCCGTTGCGTACATTAAAAGATCTAAAGGTACAGAAGGCGGGAAGCTACTTTGTTTTATACTATGTAAAGATTAATTTATTGCTTGCCCATGTTAGTCCGTGGTTGGGTGACCATAATTACATAATGAGTTTCCTCCGTGCCTCGGAAAGCACGTTAAGCCGTTGGTCCCGGCTGTCATTTGTAGATCTTTGACAGTCGTTACTAGTAGTCAGAACCCAAAAGTTTGTTATCCAGTCTTACCAAGGGGTATCGTATTACCCAGTTAATGAAAGAAAGAAAGACATAATATACAAATAGCCATTTCCCAACAATTGTAGGGTCTTCATATCATATCAAACTCGCGTCGAGAACAGACGTGTCACTCTTTGCTCCGCATTAATAACATACTTGCTTTTAACCGATACTAGTGCTTGTCTCTGACTACTTAATTACCAATTTTGCGTACACCTACCAACCGCAAAGCGGAGGTGCTCCCGCGCACCCGCGACCCGCGAGAGAAAAGGAACTACCGCATAATTGCTATCCTGCTCCTGCACCGTCGTCACTCTCCACGCACGCGCTCTCACACGCCAACGACGCATGCTACAAACGATCACGGATTGAACACGCGGCTACGAGTCACCGAGTGAGTCACAGCTACAGCTTCGCTACGATTGGTGGTGAGTCAGTAACGCAAGCGCCGCCGAAATCACCTTATATGGCAATGAACTAGCCGCATCGTCACCGAAAAACAACAGGGACTTGCAAAAGATACCTTTAATTCGCTAATACAAACGTGAGCGCATTAGCTGAGAGTGCGAACCTAGTGACTGCCGTGTCAAGGAGTGATGGTTCAAATCCTGAGCCCATAGGTTGTTTTTGGCAAATTTAGTATTTTTTGTTTTTTTTTATTGATTTGTTGTCGTATTTTTTTTCTTTTTTTGTGTAATTATACAATCAATAAACAAATTAATTGCAAGATGGAGAACGATCATTCTGATAATATTACATTCAGAAAACTACAACGATCAAGCTCGCTTTGCGATATAGCTGGTACAGAACAGTCACTCTTTGATGCTACTATGCTAAGCTTGCCAAATTCTTCGATCGCTGAATCTCAGGAGAACAAGGAATTACAGGAAAAAAATTCACTTCTAGAAAATCAGTTGTTGAGTGCGAATAACGAAATAGAAAACTTACATCTTGAAAATGCTTCATTAAGACAGGAATTACATAAATTAAAACAAGTAATTGATATTTATAAAAAAGTTGGAACGGCTGACAATACTATTCGCACACCGAAATCAATTAAAAAGAAGTGTTCTTCAAAGTTGTCTAACATCGACAAAAGTTCTGAAATTATACTTAAAAAAAAACAAGGTCAATCTAACGAAAATCAGAATAACACAAACCATGAAGTACCTCAAATCCTAAGTAATTTGAACTCTGAAGGAGGCTGTAGCAGGGATGAGGTGTTAACAAAGAGTAATGTCATCAAACACAAAATGTGCATTCTAAGCAGCAATACAGTGAACAATGTACTGTCAACAGCTGAGAAAACCTTTAATAACAGCTTCAACCTGTGCCATTATCTGACACCATACGGATGCACTAGACAGCTACTTAAGGGTCTTGATACGAAACTACAACATTTCACTTTAGATGACTTTTGTATTTTATTTCTTGGTGAAGAAGACTTTAAGTCAACCAACAACTACTACGACATAATTTTCCATATAAGAGACGTATTACAATCCATGCAACAAACTAACATAATAATCTGTCTACCTACATATAAGTGTCCTTTTGATACAAGTCTTTTTAATTGCCGAGTAGAGACTTTTAATAATCTATTGTATCTAGATGTTTTGACGCATGGTCACGCCTTCCTCTTAGACAGCAATCTAAACCTCGAATACGACTACAACATGTTTAATAAGTACACAGGATCTTTAAATAATCGTGGCCTATCGAGAATTTTCAAGGACTTATTAGATTTAATTACAAGTATAACTAAACAATCTGACTTAATACAAATTGATTTATGTGAATCGAAAACACCGGACAAATCTAATGATAATTTTTTTCTCGACTAAGCACCTCTACATACTACACCAAAATATTGCTGGGCTATTAGGAAAATCGGATAATCTTGCAATTTGCCTGCATGAGTTACTTGATAAGAATATATGTGTCGACATTTTATGTATTACTGAGCATTTTATGATGGAGGGCTATGAAAATCATCTCAACATAAAGGATTATTGTTTGGCAGCCAGTTTCAGTCGCAAGGCAAGCAAACGAGGTGGAACGTGTATACTAGTAAGGAAAGGACATCAATGGAGGGAACTCGAAAAAATAGCAAAATTATCTACAAATGGTCTTTTCGAATGTTGCGCCATCGAATTAACGACGTACAAGACTGCGATTGTTTGTGTATACAGGGTACCCAATGCAAGCAACTTTAATGAGTGTATTGAAAAACTTCATATATTGTTACGTATGCTTGTAAAAAAGTCCTATAGAAATATTGTTGTAGCAGGTGATTTTAATATAGACGTATTAAAGCGAAATAGGCAATCTATTGAATTTGAGACATTGTTACTAAATTACAATTTAAAACTTGCTCTATATGAACCAACTCGTCTTGGGAGTCAGTCATGCATTGACAACTTTGCGCATAATTTTAGCAAGCCCTTTAAGGCATCTGTACTAGAATTGGCTCTGTCTGACCATACGGCCCAACTCCTTAAATGCCCTATTAAAACTGTCTGTTCTATAAAACAATGGCGTGTACTTAGACGTGATTATAACAGTGACAATGTCAGTAAATTTAGATCATTTTTGAGTGGTTTGACATTTTCAGACGTCTATGAATCGAATCAACCAAATGTAGCTTACAATGCATTCACAGAAATGTTTTTGTTTCTATATAACCAATGCTTTCCTCTAATACCAATAACTATGAAAGTATACATGAAGCAAAAGTGGATATCGCGTGGTATTAAAAAATGCAGTGCAAAAAAACGCCAATTATTATGGCAGTACCGATCGAAACCGACGCAACGAAACAAATCCCTATTTAAGAATTATTGTCATACGTTTAATAAGGTCATCTATTTGACGAAAAAAGCACAGAATTCCTATAAAATACAAACGTCTAATAATAAATCAAAATCGACATGGCAAATTATAAATGAAAATAAAATAAATACTCCTAAGAATAACATTAATAAAATTCGTATCAATAATACTATTATCTCAGACCCTAAACAAATTACAAACATGTTTAATAATTTTTTTATTGACAAAATAAAACCAATTACCGCAGGGGCAAATGTCACTAACCATATCCTGAATAGAAAAGATTCGATGTTTATGGCTCCCAGCTTGCCTGCAGACATTTTCAATATCATTTTAGCCCTCAAAAACACGAAGAGTGTTGGATATGATGGTGTTAGTACAAAGATTATTAAAATTGTCGCTGACATTGTATGTGGCCCACTGTGTCATATAATGAACTTATGTATTTGTGAAGGATTTTTTCCTAATGCACTGAAAAAATCTATAGTAAAGCCATTACATAAGAAGCAAGAAAAAGACCTGATGCAAAATTACAGACCAATATCATTAATATCCATTTTCTCAAAAATATTTGAAAAATATATTTCTCGAGAACTAAGCACATATATGGATAAAAATGATTTACTTTGTAATGAGCAATACGGCTTTAGAAAAAATAAAACGATCAATATGGCGGTCTACGACTTCCTACACAAAATCATGTTAAATATGGATAAAAATACACCTATCTGTGCAATTTACTGCGACATGACGCAGGCCTTTGATTATGTTCAACATAATATTCTGTTACAAAAGCTCGAAGCGTATGGTGTAAGAGGAAATATTCAAAAGCTCTTACAGTCATATTTACAAGAAAGGAAGCAAACAACAGAAATAACGACGATTAATGCTAACACTAAACGTGAAGTCATTTTTACATCTGGGGAGCGCAACGTCAACTATGGCGTACCGCAAGGAAGCGTATTAGGACCACCGCTATTTACCCTTTATATCAACGATTTTCCTAAATGTATAGAACACAGTATGACACTTTTTGCAGATGACAGCACGATAACCATCCCTTGTGATAATAAGGATATTTATGAAACTGATATTAATAATACACTTAACAAAGCGATTCAATGGTTAGAAAATAATAACCTCAATATTAACTTAAATAAAACCGTGATAATGCATTTTAGCCAAAGGCAATTAAAATTCCCAATTTTTAAAATTAAATATAATGATAATGTAATTGACACAGTAAATTCTACTAAGTTTTTAGGATTAACCATTGACCGTAATTTAAACTGGAAGGCTCACATAGAGGTCATTAGCAAAAAGTTAAGTAACAATGCATTCGCATTGTATAAACTATCGCGGATCCTAAAGGCTGATGCCCTATTAACCGCCTATTATGGCATAGCAGAGCCCATTATCAGATACGGTATTATCTTTTGGGGACTCTCTACGGATAGAGATATCGCATTTAAAGCCCAAAAAAAGTGTATTAGATCCATGTTTAAATTAAAAATGACTGATAGCTGCAGGCCGTTTTTCATAAACCACAACATCTTGACTCTACCATCTATTTATATTTTGGAAATCGCAATATTTGTTAAATCAAATCCTGCGCTATTTCCCCGAATGGCAGACCGGTTTCCTAGAAATAGACGTGATAACAGTCAACTCTGTCAACATATGTCTCGGACTGCACTTATGCGCAGGAGTGTTTTTTGTATGGCTCCCATTATTTTCAATAAACTTCCCAATGGCTGGAAAGAGTTAAGTGTAGAAGCATTTAAAAGGAAAATAAAATCTTTTTTAGCTAATAAAGCATATTATGATGTCAATGATTTTTTAAGGGAATCATCTTTTTAAATGACATGTTTTATTTATATATTAATTAAATTTGAAATGTTATGTTGCGCAATAAAAATTTTAATAATGTTATTTGTATTTAATCTTTTGGACCTAGGTTGACATAATTGTATTTTTTTTTTTTTTTTATAATTGTTTATTTGACATTTTTGTATGGCTCTATCTATTTTTCTATATGTAATCAGTCAAGTTAATTTAATTTATCTACCTAAGTCAGTATTGTCAATTTTAATGAATGTTGTTATTATTTCGTTTATTTATTTAAAAATTGCAAACTTTTATTAATATTTGCACACCATGCCAATATGGTAAACATGTTAGCACAAGTCCATGTATTTATAACACCTTGCATGCATCATTTTTATAAAATAATTGTATGTACACACATGTTTGAGCAAATAAAGTTATCTGAATCTTACAGTGTAATCCGAAGCAGAACACCAGTATTTTACATTGAGTGACTGCCTGTCTGACCTCCACAACCCAGTTATTAGTGTGGGTAATGCAATACCCCTTGGTTAGACTGCTTGTCAGCCTTTCAGGTCACTGACGGCCTGTTACGACTGTCTAAGATCTAGAGATCTGATCGACTGTCACTTTTGAGGCACAGAAGAAAGTCCATATGGTGTTGGTCACCCATCCAGAGACCGACCTTGGCAAGCGCGGCTTATCCTTGAAGATTGACCGGTGTGACTGTCATTATTTAGCATCGAGCTCCTCTCATCAAACATTTATCATCTTCCTGTCCTTGTCCCATTTTATTTGGGGTCGGCGCAACACGTCTCTTTCCTCCATTCTCCTCTGTCATTCGTCATGCTATCATTTACTCCTTTTTAGGGTTCCGTAGCCGAATGGCAAAAAACGGAACCCTTATAGATTCGTCATGATTTTTACCGCTTTATGATTTTTGTACAAAAACAAACAAAAAAATATAGATAAGGATATCCCCCCCCCCCTCACATGGAACTGAAAAAAAAAAAAAAAACAAACCTATACGTGTGGGGTGTCCTATGGGGTGTCTTTAGATAAGTCTTTAAAAATGACATAGAGGTTCCTAAAACCATTTTTTTTCAAAGTCCATCTTTTGAAAGATAGACACTTCCAAAGTGGTAAAACGTGTGCTTTTGCGTCCCCCAATTTCCCTCTAATTTCTAAAGTAAGAGGAGAAAAATTCTGAAAAAAATATGGGGTTGTAGAACGTAATAAAAACTTTCAACGAAAATTGGTTTGAATAAGATTTGATATTTAGTTTTTGAGATATAGGACTTTTTTAGCAAACTGCAGCAGTAACTTTGTTTTTCATTAACCTACTATGAAAAACAAATTTAGTTTTGCGGTTGAGTGGAAGTTTACTAATGAATGACCGTTCAAAATATTTTATTGTTTGGGGCTATGGAACCCTGTGTGCACTTAGCCCGTTTTTCTTTCTTCAAACATTGCAAGTTAAATAAAAGCTTTTTCACACCACCTGCTCGATAATGTCAAATTATATGTCATGCAAACCTAACCTAAAGTAAGTCATTAACGACCTGAGGTCTAGCAGGGCAATAATATTGTACTGAATTTCATTATGACCCGCTGGTCAATAATGTGATTTGAATTTGGAACATAAATCGCATACGAATATTCACGCATTCACCATCATTATCTGCACAAAAAAATTAATTGTTCAAAAATCGAACTGGCCACCACGAGATAGAATATAATTAAAAGAAAAATAGAACACAAATTAAAAAGAGGCGCGAATACTGGAAATTGCTTTGCTTTGAACAATGAACTTGTTATTTTTTGTTACAAATTACTTAAAATATTGCAAATTCTCACAAAAATGTCGAGTGACGATAGTGATTTGACTCCGGAATACTTGATTCTAGTACTACTGCTTTTATTCTCTCGTAGATGGTGTGAAAAGTACTGTATTCACCTCGGGGATAAAGGTGCCTTCGTCTTGGGCGACCTTGATTCCCACGCTGCACTCAGGATTCTTGTCTGAACTCCCTCGCTTTGCTCGGGAGTTAACTCTAAACTGCCTCGCTCCACTCGGGAGTTAACGCTAAAATCCTTCGTTTTGCTCGGGATTCAATACGGCGCCCGTTACATAAGACACTACTTTATCTCCTTGGTGCATAATCTACTATTAATAAACCGTTCCTCCTCAGGCATGCAGCGCAGTAGTAAACTCCCGCCTGCCATCCGACGGGTCCGCGCGCGCTCCGGAACTGCTCGCGCGCTACTGCGACGCTCTCCTGCGCAAGCGCGCCGGCGCGGACACTGACGTGGACGACAAGCTAGCGGCCGCCATCGTGGTCTTCAAGTATGTGGACGACAAGGACGTCTTCCAGAAGTACTATGCACGCGCGCTTGCTAGGAGGCTCATACATCAGCTCAGTGCGTCAATGGAGCAGGTATAATACTGAATTTACTTTATTCATTCTTCATTTAAGTTCTTTTTTCTTTAGAGAACATAAAAAAAGAAAGTTGGCTGTCACGGAACGCCCTGCAGATATGAAAGCTCTATGTTAATATGAGAATTGAAAATAAATGTGTATGAATTTTAGGATCTGTGTATTCTATGTTACACGATAAAATATAACATAAATTATTTTCTTTATCGATATCTATCGATCAAATCTGCATCCGACCGATTTACATCACTAATTGAGTAGAACTTTGAACGAGGAACTTTCGAAAACAAAAGGAGATCAACAATCGATCCAAAATAAACATTGTTTCACTTGGAAAAGGTTGATTTTGGCAGAGAGGGTGCGTAACACTTTTTTGCGTCACGGTATACGAGTTGGTTATACTGCTCAGGCGCGCATGTAGAAAGAAATATTTAAAAAAAAAACGTATTTCATAGTCTCGCACAGGACAACAAAAAAATGGTTAAAATTAACTAAATATAAAAAACAAATATAAGAAAACTTGAAAAATTACACAAATTAAACTGGTCCTGTGCGAGGCCAAAAACTCAGCGTGGAGGTGTAACACAAAAAAAAATGTTACAGCGCTGGTATTCTGATCGGGCCTAAAGTGATGCCACGGTATTTACTCCTTCGCAGGAAGAAGCAATGATAAACCGCCTGAAGGCAGCCTGCGGGTACGAGTTCACGAACAAGCTGCACAGGATGTTCACAGACGTGGCCGTGTCCGCCGACCTTAACTCCAAGTTTCAGCAACATTTGCGGGACAACAACCTCAATACTAGCACCGGCTTCTTTATACAGGTGAGCTATAGCAACTAATAGTGGCAATCCTACTATATATATATATATATATACAGGGTGTAACGGAAAGGGAATATACAGCAAAAAAAATATCAGCTGACTATACATTTGGGTCGAATAGGTATTGCAATTTTCTATGGGGCATCAGATATTTTTTTTTTTGCTGAACAACATGTTTTATGTATATAAAACATGTTGTTCAGCACACAAGTGTACAATACACAAAATTAACTAACGACAAAAAGAAACTATCAGCAAATAAAATAACAGTGGCTAGCAACAACAGGCAACAGCACTAATAACTAGTAACAGCAACTGAATAGAAATAATAAACTGAACTATGAACAAGCCACACAGGATTTTCATAGAGGTAATGTGTCCGCCAACTTTAACTCCCAAGTTTAATTTGTGTGACAACAATCTCGCTACTAGGGTACTTTGTAAATGCGAGAAAGAGCTAAAATAAACAACAGCAAATAGTATAAGGTAACCGAACAAAGCAAACTTGAGTGAAAGTACCCTTAGTAGTCCTACAGCTTCTCTTTCTTTATTAATCGCGCGATAAAATATAAACTATGGCTAGTAAAAATGGCAAATATAAACTATGGCTTGGACTTCTTTGGCGTCCATCTTGGAAATGGATCTGTAGCGACCTAGAAAAGCAACTTACTACAAAAAGTACTACAGCGCCATCTATGACACGACGGAAGAACCGATATCAATTTCCTACATCTCGCAAGCAATGTTTACATCGACTTAAGACTATATAAAGAAACCTGACAACAATCACAACTAACACCTGTCCGGCCGGAGAATCTTCCCTTATCTTAGAAGAATCGAAGTATTTTACACCCTGTTTCCTCATACCACTAAAGATCGATTTGTCAACTGCATGTTTCGGTAGCTGCAATCTGAATCGCATTCTGCCCGTGACGCGGCTTGTCGGCTTTAGTCGTTGGCCTCATTTGAGAAAGTGGAGCAGGCTTTACTGGGTTCTTGTTTTGCATGGGTTAAATCCCGAGGTCTTCTTCTTCAATCGGTCCCTCATTACTGAGGGTCGTGGTCACTGGACCCCTTTAAACGGACAATCTGCCTCCATCGACACCGGTCCAAAGTTACCATCACCACCTGCTGAAATTTGCGTGAGGATATAGCCTCTTTTACTTGGTCGGACCATCGTGTTGGCGACCGGCCTCGTGCTCTCTTGCCTTCGGTATTGCCAACAATGAGCAGCTTTTCAAGGCTGCTATCTCCCCTTCGCATTATGTGGCCGAAATATGTCAAGATACGCTGTAGGCAAACTGTAGACAATCGGGCCTTGATATCGAGTTGGAAAGGGACAGACATATTTGTGCGTTTGGCTGTCCATGGAATTCGGAGCACCCGCCTCCAGCAGAACATTTCCAATGCGTCTATCCTCTGTCTTTCTCTTGCTCGGATTGTCCACGTCTCAACTCCATAGAGGAAAATTGGGAAAACTAGTGCTCTGACCAAGCGGGCCTTCGTTTTGTCATTTATACCACGATTTTTCCAGATGTTCTGGAGGAGTGTCATAGCATCTTTAGCCATGGCTATCCCGCGGTCATGCATTGTTTTTATGTTTGTCTTTGAGGATTTTCTCAGCCAAAGCTCTGAATTTGAAAGTTTACAGTAGTGGCAATCGACTCGTTGATTATAGATGGGTGTGAACGTGGGTGTGCTGCACAGTGCACACCTTTGCCAACTTCATTATCGAATAGCATTGTGGGACTATAAGGAACAGGGTGGAAACAAATCTGAACTTCCATAGAAAGATACGAACTTCCGACCTGACGGGAGTTGTGTCCGGTGGGCTACTGCCCGACGGTTGTTGTATATGTTACGGCTAAAGGTGGATGTGAACATAAACTTAAGATTAGCCGGCTGTTCGGTTCATCCGACAGTTCAAACCTAACCTAACCATTTTTCTTTTAATAACTCACCCCGTCTAACTAGTTCGGTTCTCGATAGCCTCGATAGCTTGCTGCGGCCCGGCGCACACTGGTCCCAAATGATAAAAAAGGGGACATTAAGAAAGTTTTGACAAAAGGTCAACCGATTCAGCTTATTTTTTTTTTGTAGACAGCTGATGCAATTACAAATCACTTTTGTACATTGAGTTTTTGCCAAAAAAGCCGTATTTTCAGAGAAAAAAAATATTCAAATATTTTTTGTATGAAAGAAATCCTAATTTTGTCTTTATCTTCCAAGATTCAAACGTATTCAAAATAAAACTTAAAGCAGCTTGTAGAGATGCTAATTGCTCACTACTTTGTCATAGACACTCTTCTGCGATTTTGTGCTCCTTTTGAGTTACATGCACTTTAAATATTTTTTGTATGAAAAAATCCTAATTTTGTCTTTATCTTCCAAGATTCAAACGTATTCAAAATAAAACTTAGCGCAGCTTGTAGAGGGGCTAATTTCTCACTACTTTGTCATAGACACTCAACTGCGATTTTGTGCTCCTTTTGAGTTACAGGCACTTTAAATATTTTTTGTATAAAAAAAATCTAATTTTGTCTTTATCTTCCAAGATTCAAACGTATTCAAAATAAAACTTAGCGCAGCTTGTAGAGGGGCTAATTTCTCACTACTTTGTCATAGACACTCAACTGCGATTTTGTGCTCCTTTTGAGTTACATGCACTTTAAATATTTTTTGTATGAAAAAATCCTAATTTTGTCTTTATCTTCCAAGATTCAAACGTATTCAAAATAAAACTTAGCGCAGCTTGTAGAGGGGTTAATTGTTCATCACTTTGCCATAGACACTCAATTGCGATTTTGTGCTCCTTTTCAGTTACAGGCACTTTAAATTTTTCGTTGTCGGATGAGCTTTACTAGTTTTTTGTAGACAGCTGATACAATTACAAGTAACTTTTAAAGATGTATTTTTTGTTAAATAAGCCGTATTTTCAGAGTTAAAAAATTAATTCAGGCGGATTAGAAATAATCTTGTTAAAGATAGACTAAGATGTAATAACATTTTCTTCATTAATAAGTAACTCTTATAAATGTCTTTCTATTAAAAAAAGTCTTATTTTAAATATATCAAATAAACAACTTGGATATATCAAAACGTGTACAGACATGTTCAGGTACAGGTAATTTATTGTGTGACTCATATTCAGATTATAAGCATTTTTTGGTAATGAGTCATTGCTTAATTAGCCGATTACTTACAATTTGGGCTATATTTGGTCATCTAACGCTAGTGAATGCGTCGGAAACGCTGAATGATAAAAAGGTATAAATTGCAATTAAAACTTTTCCTTCGTACTTTAACGGGCTTAGGACCGTCAAAATACAAACCTATATAATAATATAGGTATTGTATTAAGGCGTACTTAAAAAATTTGAACTACCTGTAACCCTAACGCTTAATTTATCTTTACATGCATGTTTTGTTTATTTATTTATTTTATACTTTATCACTTAATATGTATTTGATTTAGGGCAGGGATCTTGGCGTGCTTATCTGTTGATCAACTAACATGAACGTGCGTATGTTACAATGTGAATTATGCTAGCGGATCTTGTGGGGGATTATTCTCAATGTCGACGTTTACTTCTTCCTCATCAGCAACTTCTAAATCGAGTTCATTGGGTGAAACGTCATCCTTTAGAAGATTTTCGGCTTCTTCAAACCTCTGCTGCTTTTGAATTTTGGTGAACTTCGGTCTTATGTTCGTAATGTACGGATCGGAGCTGATAAGTAACTGGTGTAAAATATCTTCATTTGTTTGCATTCTGCCTATCTTTCTAGTATGCTTTTCTCTGATTGAACGAAAATCTTTGTTTCTTGCTTCTGAGGCTTCTTCGGACATCATACCAATTGGAATAAAAGAAAAATGCTGGCAAATATCTGCACCATGCACTAAAAGTTTATGTACACTCGAAGGCATGTAATACCACGAGTACTCGCTGACATAAAGTTCTGCTGTTTCTCTGCAATAAATTCTAAATTTTTCAATATCTACATTTCTCCCAGAAGATTTTGCCTGCAAAATTACAGCAAATCTCTTAATCAAATTAGCATTAACTCCTGTTATCTCAGCTGACCTTTCGTAATCATTGAAAAACCGTCGAGCTGTATTGCCATCGTTTGTTGTCCCAAAGCCTTGTTTGACGATATCAATCATTAAGCCAGTTACAACAAAAAACTCATGCTGCGTTAACTCTTTTCTTGATTTTCGGAGCAGTTTGTCCTCACCCCGAGCCGCCCATTTTTTGAAATCTAAGTTGTAAGATATGTGCAAAATACATTCCATGCATCGCAACCACATGTGAAGTGAAGATAAACCATATTTGTACATATCATGGTTTTCTGGTTTGTTAAAAACGAGGTTCAAGTTGTTCATATCTTTCGGATTTGTTAAGCAAATGTTGCAATTGGCTGCAGACTGTGTCTGTGAAAGTGCCGTGCATACTTTGCCGTCGATCATCGTCATATGCAATTCATGAAATACTTCAAATTCGCCATCAAATAACTTTGTTGGTAGAAGGTTCTGAATTTCTTCTTGTAATGTTGCTTCTACTTGCTGAATATATTCTTTTGTTTCTTGTTTGAATTCGAACATAATTGGTCTGCAATAGTTTGTTGAAGAAGGGCGCGGATTTTCCCATACTATCACATCGTTGTCACTCATAAGGCGAAGTGGCACAAAACTAACCATAAATACAGAAGATTCTGAAAATATGTCACCAGTTGGTTTTTGTTTGTAACAACTTTGTGAAGAAGCTCCGTCACAGCCCCATTTACTAACTAGCTTCAAAACACCACCATTAATATTTGAACCAGTCACTTTCAAAATCTTCTCGGCAGTTAAATCTAGAACTGCCTGTAACTTAATTTTAGCTCCTGACTCCGATATCACAATATCTTCTTTTGCTGGATAGCATTCTTTCTTCTTCAACAGTAACTTCTGGTAAGATGGAAAAGCCGCTGTGCCATTTGTACTTAAAATGGACCTCAAAGTTAGATATTGCCATTTTGATAAACTCAATGCTGTGGCAAGAGCTAAGGTGTCTTCCTCGGAAATCGATTTATCAGAAGCTTTATATAAAAAGTCACTTACTTCTTGCACCTTTTCTGGCTTATTTGAGAGGCACTTAATAACTTTAGAACAAACAGTGCGCCCGTTTTCATTAAGTTTAGCAATAAGAGCATAGAACAGCTCTTCTTCGGAATGCTCCAAAAGAGACAAAGAACGTCTTTTCTTCTGCTTATTTGTTAAATCTTCAAATGGTCGTTTATTTCTAGTTCTGGGAGTATTTGTGGTAGCTTCTGATGTAGATGCACCCGCTTCCTCTTCGTACGATAAATTATGCTCTTCTACGTCTACTGAAATGTCCTCTATGGTATATTCTGGATCAAACAACATAGGAAAATTCACAGAAGTTAAAGTTGGCCACAAAATTTTAGACTCCAACCACTCCTTGTTTTTAACACCAAATCTTTCGTTTCTACCTGAATTGTCCCATCTTCTAGCTAGGTTTGACGTATAATTTTGGCAAAACTTTTAGATAATACTGAGCTCTTCGTTTGGAATTTCACTTGAAATACGATTTATAATGGTTTGACACAGTAAATCACTATTTTTAAGGCACCCACTATTACTCAAAAAAGAAAAAATGTCTAAATTAGTCACAAACGTAGTCATTTTGATACAAAAATGTTACAGGCAAATAAATAAAAGTTACAATGTGGTGATAGTTGATAAAAAATTGTGTTGTTTTTACGAGCACAAGACGCGTAATGAACAAAAACGGGTTCAGCTTGCCCTTATACTATTGATATATGACTCATTACCCAACTATCCCGTTACTTAATGGGGTAGTTAGATAATGAGCCAAATATTCTTGCAATTTGGATGAGTCACGAGAAAATAAAACATACTAAGATGTGCTCCTACATAAATACCGCAAAACTACAAAGGGAATTTTTAATTGCAATTTATATACCTATTCATCATTCAGCGTTTTCGACGCGTTCGACTAGATGACCAAATAGAGCCGAAATCGTCACTTATAGGGTAATTAAGCAATGACTCTATACAAAAAAAAATTTACATACGAGTCACACAATAACTTACCTGTACATAAACATGTCTGAACACGTTTTGAGATTTCCTTGTTTGTTTATTTGATACTGATAATTTCATATATTTGTAAGAGTTACTCTACAAGCTGCGCTAAGTTTTATTTTGAATACGTTTGAATCTTGGAAGATAAAGACAAAATTAGAATTTTTTTATACAAAAAATATTTAAAGTGCCTGTAACTCAAAAGGAGCACAAAATCGCAGAAGAGTGTCTATGACAAAGTGGTTAGCAATTAGCACCTCTACAAGCTGCGCTAAGTTTTATTTTGAATACGTTTGAATCTTGGAAGATAAAGACAAAATTAGGATTTCTTTCATACAAAAAATATTTCAATATTTTTTTTCTCTGAAAATACGGCTTATTTGGCAAAAACTCAATCTATAAAAGTGATTTGTAATTGCATCAGCTGTCTACAAAAAAAAATTAGCCGAATCCGTTGACCTTCTGTCAAAAATTTCTTAATGTCCACTTTTTTATCATTCGGGACCAGTGTGCGGCGCGTGCATCGAATACATTTTAGCCGTTTCGTTTCAGTTAATGTGCACATTAGCCGGCTAAAGATGGAATATCACGACACAAACTAACGTGATATCGAACTTTCGCTGCTTCTCGAAGATAAACCTAAGTTTAGCCGGCTAATCTTAAGTTTCTGTTCACACCCACCTTTAGCCGTAACATATATATTCCAAATTCGCGAATAAATCTGGTTGTTGTATGCAGAATCTTTCGTGGCGTCTGATGCGTAGGCCGTATGTTTAGTCATAGATGGCGCTACAGAAGCGTGACATCGTTTGTCATTTTTAATAATACTTATTTGTTGGCAGGTCCTCCAAGCGGGCGCGTGGCCGCTGGGCGGCGCCATGGCCCCGCTGGCCCCGCCGCTACAGCTGGAGCGCCCCGCGCGCCTGTTCGAGGCCTTCTACCGCGCCTCCTTCAGCGGCCGCCGCCTCGCCTGGCTGCACCACCTGTGCACCGGCGAGCTCCGCACCAGATACACTCCGCGCCTGTACCACATCAGTGCCACTACGCCGCAGGTAACATGATCATCTGCCTCCTTCAGCGGCCGCCGCCTCGCCTGGCTGCACCACCTGTGCACCGGCGAGCTCCGCACCAGATACACTCCGCGCCTGTACCACCTCAGTGCCACTACGCCGCAGGTAACATGATCATCTGCCTCCTTCAGCGGCTCGACAAAGTGTTCAAAGAAATGCTCAAGAAGAGTGATCATTTCCCAAGTAATTTTCGATTGTATTTTGCATCTACTGTAATACCTTTGAAATGTCGGATCTGCATTTAAAAAAAAAACAGTGATCTTGATCATGTAACGACCTGCTTGACCTGCCCTGGCTTTTCGGAATAAAATGTTTCAGAAGAAATTCGCTCGATTATGTGCAAAATCAAGTTAGATAAAAGGCTCGAGCGTCTCGATCTTTTACAAGAACATGTTCGAGTACTCGCCTATATATGAACATAACTTAATCGACGACTGTTCCTTTTTGTAGTGCGCCCTTCTGCTAAGTTTCGAGACGGTGGACGTGTGGAATGCTCGTGAGCTTCGCGACTCACTGCAGCTCGCCGGCGACGCCTGGCACAGACACCTCAGACCTCTACTCGATGCTGGTGAGTTACATTCAAGGTCGACGGGACACAGACGCGAGAACGCTTACCACGTTAAATTCCCGATGAAAATTTTCTATGTTGGGGGGGGGGTTTAGAATGATGTACTGATTAAGTGGTAACTGTTTTCGCGTTGGCGTTCCTTTCACCCTGTAAACGTGTATTATGGTAATAGGGGATATACGGGATGATCACATTTTTTTTTCTTTGTCTCTCTGGTAGAATATTGAAAAGTATTGGACACGTATTTTTTCTTTTTTCACGTGGGCATAAAATTACGGAGATATATTGAGTTGAATTGGCGCATGACGTCACGTGTAGGTAATTTTTATACCTACTTGTGACGTAGTCAGCCCCCACTCTCCAACTTCAGTGGGTTTTAACTAAGTAATTTTTTGATATTTTGATAAAACAAAAATACGTGTCTAGTATTTTTGTATTACCTGTCTGACGGACAAAATAGAATGTCGTTTTCTTTACCCAGTCTTCACCCCTATTGTCCCACGGGATAATACTACCGGGATAAAAAATATATTTTATATTAATAAAAATGTCATGTGTTAATCCAGGTTATAAACTATCTGTGTGCCAAATTTCATTCAATTCCGTTGAGAAGTTTTTGCGGTAAGAGTAACAAACATCCATCTCCACTAATTTTAGAATTTATTTTAGTAGTAAGATAAGATTCTATTCCCGTCACCAATGAAACTGAACGCGATCAGCACATCTAAACCACGTTCAAGAGTTGTCAATATTCCATAGCTATTGCTAATGCGGTGTTAAAAATAAATACAATGAAAAATCAAGCCCTAGTTCAGGGGCCGAAAATCAGAGGGTTCGAACCTGCTTTCAGAATAAGCAGGTTCGAACTCTATGATTTTTCGGACTCATGTGCGTATCGTATAAATTATCACTTGCTTCGGTGAAGGAAAACATCGTGAGAAAACCAGCATGCCTGAGAGATATTTCTCGACGGCATGTAAAGAAATGGATCGTGTGGTTTTATGAAACCAAAGTAAAAGTGAAACATTTTTTCACACTATACACATTTAACTAAAAAAAAATATATTCCATTAAGGGTATAAAACGTATAAAACTTGGAGTAGGGATAAAGTGAAAGGCGCTCTGACGAGTGCCTTTCACTTTATCCCTACTTCGCGGCCGAGCGTCACGCGACATGCAACACACAGACGAAAAAATTTGAGACGATGTAATAAAAGTTTCACTTTAACAAGTCAGAGGCCCATGGGCGCTATAAAAACTCTCGATACTAGGTTAGGTTATAAATCACAAGATAAGAAAGAAAATGTAGAAACTCTAATTTTTGTTGTTAAAAATCACACAGAACGTGTCGTCAACGTAAAATCGAAGTTTTTGAGTTATGTCATCGTTCTCGCAAACGAGCGATTGTTATATGATGTCGTTGTTCCCAGGTCTCCTCACAGCGACGGGTGACGTGGGCTCAGAGACAGAGGACGACACAGCGGCCGACGCGACCATCGCGCTCAACCTCGCCTTCAGCTGCAAGCGCACCAAAGTGCGCCTCACCGCCGCCAATGCGCCCAACCATCCAGGTCACACACACGCACACACATACATACATACACTTACACCACATCTCACTGATTCATTTTTCATCGCATCAAATATAAATAAATCGTAACTTGCCCGCTACTACCATCTTTAATAACAGTAGTAACACGGGCAAAACAATTTTTTTGCCCGTGTGAAAACTACTGGCGGTTGCAAACAAAATAAGAAAGAAAAACATTACACATAGTGTTGATAATAACACATAAAGAAGAAAATTAATTAAAATAAATTAAAATAACCCAGCAAAAGTACTAGTCTAGCATAAGTTTAGGTTGTTGTAAGTGTGTATATTATGAGTTCTGGGAAGGTAAGAAGCGAAACGACATCATCCAACGACTTCTTGTCACCGTCGACGTTCCAGCTGTTTTAGAACCCAATGACTTGGCAAAAGACCGGACGACATGCCTTTGTTTCCTTGGAAGATAGGTAGGCATTTAGTGTGCGACGCAACATGTGTCCGTACTCTTGCGCCATCATATCTTCCAAGCTCATCGCGGTGTACTGGCGCTGCTGTTGCGGCTGCAGAGAACCACATACGGCGTAAATATAAGTAACCTTTGTAAAAACTATAGTTTCGTTCCGTTTGGGGTTGACACTCGGGGACCGTGGGGCCCGAGTGCTCAAAGCAGTTCTTTCAACTGTGTGGTGCCAATAGTCTCCAAATAAAAACTCAGTTGCATACGGACGGCCAGACAGACAGACCTAATCCACAAGGCTTCCGTTTTTGCCATTTGGTAACAGAACCCTAAAAAGTCCACAGCACTGGTCTGGTGGAATTTAATCTTACCCTCTTTAGTACCTCGTTTTTGACCACGATAATGCTTTGACTTTAAAGTGAAGTGTCCCCCACAGGTGGTACCGGATCAAGTAATAACGGCGCGGCGGCAGACCCGGGCGAGACGGCCGCGCACTGCGACGACGACCGCAAGATGTACCTACAGGCTGCCATCGTGCGCATCATGAAGCAGAGGAAGGTAGGCAGACATCTTATAGTACCACATAAAATGTCCAACTGTTAGGACTCAAGCCTCCCTTCTATACAACGTGTTTTTATTATATTCTTGGATTAAATTCATATCAAAGAGAATCAACTGGAATATTATGATATCTTCGAAACTATATTTTTTTTTTAAATATATAGTTCTTAGAGTCTTTACTTATACAGTATGTTAGTTTAAACGAGGGACATATTCAAACCCATAATAGTACATGCTAACATGATACTAATAAAAATATAAACAAAAAAAACACTGATAAATAACAGACAGAACCATACCAAAATTTTCGCAAATGACACGCAACGTGTATACACCCTTGCGCTAGCGACTTAATACTATCGCGGAACATGTGAGCGGGTCAATGACTCTTAGGTATAATCCATTTTCCCTTCATACTTTAAACTTACCTGGCTTAGGACAGTCCAAAATATCTAGGCACTAAACAAAACATTAAAAATTCTTCTATATACGTTATAGGTTTTTTTACATATTTGGGACGAGAATCGAATACTGAATACCCTCCCTCAATATGTCCCTCGTTTAACCTAACATACTGTATAATATAGCCCTAGAGTTATGGGATATCAAAAAAACACCTTGTATAATATTGCGTTACCACGTCCGCAGGTCCTGCGGCACACCGAGCTGATCCAGGAGGTAGTGTCGCAGGCGCGCGGCTCGTTCGCGCCCTCCGTCGCCATGATCAAGAAGTGCATCGAGGCGCTCATCGACAAGCAGTACCTGGAGCGCGCGCCTGCCGCGCTCGACACCTACTCCTACCTCGCGTAGGTCTGCGGCAACTGTGGACCTACTGTGGCGCTACTGTGGCGCTACTGTTGCCCGGTCAAACAATCGCCAGTCGGAAAGGGTGGGTTTACACTGGAATTCATAAATGATGGTTAAACAATCTCTAATCATGGCTTAAGTTTAAGCAGCGTTTGTGCATAGACGTGTAAATGAACGTGCAAGGTTAAATTTAATTTGTAGTATTTTACAGACGTAATCGGTACCGATTTCTAAACGTCGTATTGTTAGGAGGTTTATTTCTCTGGAGCTCTGACAGCCGGTAGCTTGGACCCTGTTCCTGATACCGGAGGGCTACTGTATTTTTATTATTTGTATAGAAATAAATAAAAGGAATAAAAATGACTCAATGATATTTTTTTGGGTAAATCTAAAATTATCAAATCATTATGATTTTTTTTCAGTTACGATACTCAAAACGTTTGTAGAATTTCACTAGATAATTAAATTTGAACCTTAAGATTCAAAGAAGAGCATTGTTTTTTGATATTCTTGTATCAAAGATTGAGATTTATTTAATCAATGAAAGAATGCTCTGTCCCTATTTACTTAAAAATAGAATATAATGTGCTTTGGTTTAAACCTACCATAAGGCTGCAGTCTCCTATCAAACGTTATCAGTGACATGTGGCGAAGGGCGAAGGCCTACTCAAACGTGATTCAGTAACGATAAATCAGCACGAGCCGAATATCTGCAGTGATTGCTAGCGTTCCGCTTTGCTGTCAAACTATTTTTCCGACTTCAAAAAAAGGAAGAGGTTCTCAATTCTGTTGTTTTTGTTCATGTTTGTTTCCTCATAACTAACTTATCAACCGATTTGAAAACATCTTTTTTTAAGTAAGAGGATATACTTTCGAGTGGTCCCATTTAATTTCACCAAAATCGGTTCAGTAGTTAGTTTTTTTTAGCTGCTACTATAAATTTTGGTTACAATGTAAAATTTATACATGACAAAAATTTGTCTACAAATAAAAAGGGTAAAAACAGACTTTTTTTTGCAAAAAAAAAACCGATATCCAAAAAAAAACACTAAAAAGGTTAAAATAACTTTACTTTCATGAAACAAAAATGTCACCAACTTCCGAAGGTAAAGTTATTTTGGACTTATTAGTGGTTTTTTTTTCAAAAATGTTTTTCCGTCTCGAAAATGTATCTGATCCCTTCACACGGCAAGCATCATGACTCAGCACACGACAACAGGCCTCATGCGACTGATGTCGTTTACAGGAGACCCCACCCTGACCAGCCCTCGTTCGCTCGGATTCGATTAGTCGTATGTCTATCTTGTTTTGGCATTATGAAAGCGAGCGAGATAGACATACGACTTTCCGAATCGAAATCGAATCCGAGCGTTTGTGAATACGGGGGCCACGTTTATTTGTAGAATACTTATTTATACCGCGCAGTTTGTGGCGCAATGTTGCGCAACGTTGTCGGCAACATCCTGCAATACATTGCTACGAGTAAATTTGTTGGGGTTTTGTGTGGTATTTACTTTTAATCATCTTAATAACAAGCATTATGATAGCGTTTCGTTCCTATTATGGTATATAGAAGGGCTAGACAAACTGACATTCTACAAGCGGTAACAATGTTGGGAAAGACTTAAATGTATTGTAAATCTCAAAAGGTGGAACGAAGTTTATAGTAGACTTTTTTTGACGTGACCACGTCTAATAAATCGATGACGCACCGGCTGCATGCACAAAAAAGGATGACTCATTGTCCCTTTACGCTCATTGTACGCTTGCGCCGCATAAATGTTTTGTTAGACATGGAATGCCCCTATGAGGGTGGCATGGTACCTGGGGGGTCCAAACGCCTCCTGCCGGAGGCTCTACGCGGGGGTCGTGCGGTCCATGGCCCTTTATGGGGCCCCGGTGTGGGCGCGTTCTTTGAGGCGGCGAGCCGCCCATTACCTGAACGCGCCCCAGAGGGTGGTAGCCGTAAGGCTGATCCGGGGGTACCGCACGATCTCCGGCGAGGCGGCGAGCCTCGCGCGCCGGATTGCCGCCATGGGATCTGGAGGCGATGGTCCTCGCGCGCCTGCATGAATGGCGCGCGGAGGCACTACGCCGGGGGGAAACTCCGCTGCCGCGGCAAATTGTCGCTCAGCGGACAGACCTCCGGCGCGATCTCATGGTGGCATGGAGACAGCGACTATCGCAACCACGTGCAGGGCACGCCACAATAGTGGCGATAAGTCCCCTCTTTGAGGAGTGGCTAGAGAGGCGGCACGGCGCCCTCACCTTCCGCCTGACGCAGGTCCTCACCGGACACGGTTGTTTCGGGAGGTTCCTGCACCGAATTGGGCGGGAGGAAACGCCCGGCTGTTACCATTGTGAGAATCGGCCGGAGGACACGGTGGAGCACACCGTGGAGCTCTGCCCTGCTTGGGCTGAGCACCGCCGTGTCCTCGTAGCGGCGATTGGCGGCGGTGACCTCTCGCGACCGGCCCTGGTTCAATCCATGGTCCGGAGCGAGAGGGAATGGGAAGCCGTCGCCTCCTTCTGCGAAGCAGTCATGCTAGCGAAGGAGGTGGCGGAACGTGAGAGGGAGAGAACCTCACGTCCCAGCCGCCGCGGGAGACGCCCCGGGCGTCGGGGGGCAACCAGTGGCCCCCGGCCACCGTAGGCGCGAGCCTGTGGACGGTGAGTAATGGGCTAGCTCACCGTCCGTCCGTCTTATGACGACAGGCCGTGTCGACGGCGCGTACGTGTTCCACGCGCGCCTCAAGGAGATGTCAGCAAACCGGATGGGGCCCGAGAGGGCCGATGCCTGCCAGGGCTGCGGGTTGTTCGAAAGAGATACCGCGGCCCTGGAACAAAAAGGGCGAAGAAGGAACATGGGTGGGTTTTAGTCAGTACAAGTCTGACACTCCCTCCCGCTCCGCCCAGAGCGGGAGAAGTCATTTGATGATTTCCCATCCGTAAAAAAAAAAAAAAAAAAAGGGTGGCATGGTCATGCTGATCAAACCCTCTATAAACTAATAAAGAATAAAAAAAAAAACAAATGTTTTGTTATGACGTTGTCACGTTAAACTATCGTCCGTAAACCAACTTTACAGACAACCAATTGTTTTATAATTTAACTTTAAGTATAATATATGTACATTATTTACAGACTACAAATAAATATAAAATAAAAATAAAATATGTACAAGTATCAAAATTACAGGGCGTCAAAAAATTCGTCGACATCGCTGTCGACAGGAAAAGTTTTTTTATTGTTTTATTGAGTTCCTTGAGTTGTGGAGAAGAAAGACACCTCGAAAAATCAAAACGATTGTCACTTGTCTACTGTCACAGGTCACATGTGACTGGAAATTTAATGCTTGCTCACTCTCTAACATAAAGAAATAAAGAAAAAATATTTAATTGTCGCAGGGACATATGTCTGCGAAAATTAAATATTTTTCGCTAACTCGCTTTAACATCTTGAACTTAAAACCATCGCCTCTGCCTACCTCTTCCGAAATTCAAAAGCACGATGTTGCACGCCACACTTGGCAGAATGTGATGATACGAGTACCAATACTTATCATAAGATCATATAATGTACCATATTCCGACAAATAAATGATTATGATGTTATGTTCCTACAATAGTTGATACAAGTAAATATCGCACTAATAGCCTTACAATAAGGTAGATATTGCGGGTAGTTCTAAAATGTAATTATCTGTAAAATCTACCGATTTTATATAAGAACTCATTGGTCGTTGTCAGCCATTTTTATTGAAAACAAGTTAGGTTTTCTATGTTTCCCATCCAACATTTTCCGACCCCAATTTATTTGGGGTCTTCCGTACTTCTGTATTACTGACGAGTCTCAGCAGTCACCTCCTTTTGTAATATATTCTTATTTAATTTTTAATATGAATGCCCATCTAAGTGTTGTAGGCGTTTGACGGCAATAGGCTCGCCCCCTGTTACATGGGACTTAAATATAACTGGCGAAATGTTGGTGTACTATATATTTTTTTACTATTTTTTTATGTCCAAAAAAACAATAATTTGTATTCCTAAAATGGATGACAACGTCTGTAGTCAACATGTAACTGTTATTGTAACATAACGAAATATTTGCATTTTAGAACATTTTTAATTTTGCAGATAAATTAATAATTTAAAAAATGTACTAAAATGCAAACATACTCACAAAATATAACCTATCTCTAATCTTAAAATTAACATGCTTCATAATTTTAAACCCTAATGCCGTTGCTATACAGTTCATTTTACTTTGTAATATGTCAACAATAGTTAGTCAAACGAAATCGGACTTATAGTGATGAACTTAATAATTATTGTCTCACAATATATTTTGTTTTGTATGTTTGTATGGGGTAAGGGCGTAGTTGCAAAGACGTAACGTCGCGTCAGTATACAAGGTGTTGTTTTGCAACCTCGTCAAATTTCAGGGGGTGGTCACGAAAGACATAAATAGTCAATTAAAATTACGGTACTTAGTTAATTATTAATAAACGCTGATTTTTTTGTTTGTTTAAGTTTGTCAGTATTTCAGAATAACCCCCTTAACGTCGTTTAGGGACTAAGAAATTATGGAATAAACGTTTGAGATTGTTTGTATGTGTGTAAGCAAGGTTATAAGGCAAGAATCAGACGGGCCGCGTTTAAAACACGGGTGGTTCACACTTACCAATTTCCGTAAAAATGAAAAAAAAAAATTACCTATCCATTTTATTATTGATTCGGGACGAGAATCATTAGCATAGTTACCTCCTTGAATATGACGAGAATGCAAATAACACCTTGTATATTCTGACTGGTTATAAGGGGTTGATACGTGCAATCGACTACGCAACGATTTGAATCGATAAGTGATCTTCTGCTTGATATATTGATGTTTTTAATAATACTATACTGGATGTATAGGACACCGATGCGAAAATAGTTACGGAAATGTTACATTAGTAATTAAAAAACAAAACAGCTGTTACCTACAAAAGGGTCTACAGCTGATTTCTCAATCATTCAAGTTAATTTAATCCCATTAAATGATGATTACATGGAAATGTCATTCAACTTTTTACGGTCGCAAATAAAATTTTAACCAACATACAACACGACACTGACCTGAAAATTGCAAAAAAAAAACATAATTATATTTGTATTTCGCGGCCTACCTTGACGCTTTCACCTTTAACATCGATAAATCCATCCGATCGTCGATCGCAAGTCGGGAAACGCTTAGTTTTGTATGATAACTCTTTCGATCGACTTCTGTATAAAGTTTTGAACGTTTTATCCTCAATTATAGACTGTGGGCTGGGCTCGACATTTTTATCCAAACGAAAAAGTACAATGATGATGGTTTGCTGTAAAAAAACCCAATTGTGGGTTAAGTTCGCCGTTGTACATAAGTTTTTATATTGCAATCTGTTTGTATATTTCTTTTTAATTTGGTGTGCAATAAAGAATAAGAATGATATTATTTCATATGACTCTATTAAATATCGCTTAGGTAAAAATACGTTGGAAGGGATACCGACGCACAAACGGTTAAAATATATTCGGTACACTCGTATCATGCTAAACCCCCTCAAATAGAAGAAATTTTTCATCGGTAATTTTTCATTATTATTATAGTTTAGATTAAACAAACTACTGTCCTACATAAAGCATATTGTTAGAGCTCCTGCAGCCTCTCATACAGGATTATCCTAGTATAGGCATCTAACATATTGCATGTCGCTGTACTCGGGGAGCCTGTGGTTCAACCACACCCAAAAAGCCTACAATGCTCTGCGGATTCAGTATAACAACGCGTTTAGGGTGCTGTTGCGTCTGCCTCGGTTCTGTAGCGCGTCATCTATGTTCGCTGAGGCTCGTACCGACTGTTTCGATGCTGTGCGGCGTAAGAAAGCGGCCTCGCTGCTAAATAGACTTCGTGGCAGCCCCAACAGCATTCTGAGCGCCATAGTCGGGAGGTATGACAGTCCGTTGGTGAGGTCGCTAGTCACCTGTACACTGTCTGTGTTTTTAGTTAAGTACTAACATAGGTTAAGAATATTGTTACTAACCTAATGGATCTTGGTCATCTGAAATAAATGAATATTATTATTATTATTATTATAACTACATTGTTAATTTCGGATTTAAATTGTATTTTACCTTAAGATCAGTATCTTAAGGTAAAATACAATTTTAAATAAAAAAATCTTTATTCAGTAATAAAGATTTTTTTAAAGAAACAGCTGTTCCATACATTTTTACCGTGTAGGTAGGTATTGCACTGTTGAAGGTTTTTTTAAAAAAATTACCTCTGAAAAATTTCTATGTGGAGGGGGGGGGGGGTTCAGTATGCTGTACTGAATACGTGGTAATAGTTTGTGCGTCCGTGTCACTTCCAATTTGTATAACGACGACGGCGGAAAATTCCAGCTGTGATCGGAACATTGCAACTCAATGTTCCTTGGAATATTGATGAATAAAACGAAATATTTCATGTCTAATTAAATAAATTATCATAATTACTGTTGGATCACATTTTGATCTTCTTACGGACTAATACAGAGCTGAAATGTTTTAGCCCAATCTCGAAACACACTAACTGTAACGTTCTAAAGTAGTCGAGTGCAATTCGACAAAAAGTACTCAAAAGGGAGTTCCTAAAGGAGTGGAGAATAAAGTAAAACACAAACAGTATAGATAAATAAAAATAGGCATAAAACATTCAGGCAAAACATTTTTAAAAATATTAAATAAAAGAGCGTGGTCTCCTCGGCCTCCAAGAATTCACCGATTTTCAAGGCAAAAAACTTCCGCAACAAAGGTCTCCGATCATGTTGGAGGAACACTGGCAAGGCAGGAGTGGTTTTTAGCCGGTTCGAGTCCGGCACTACCTCGACTGTCTCACGAGACGTGAGATAGTCGAGGTGTCCCTGGGGATTTCCCACTCCTGCCCAAACAAAAAAAAAAAAAAAAGGAGTAAAAAACCTCTCGCCACTCGCGACTTTTTTTTGTTAAATTTCCTTTGGGGTATATTTTTTTCGTTTAAGTATGAATAATGTAAAATTCGACGAATTCATATTGTGGTGTAATAGTCTGACCTGTGTTTTTGTGTTTCTGTTCATTGTTATCGATATAATGCATATTTCGAGTGTTTTTTGAAAATTACTATTTTCTTCAATTATTTCTAAAATTCTGAATTTGAAGAATAAGATTTCTTTGGCTTAGGTAACTGGACCAGACAATGTTCTGATTTTTTCACTCAACAAAAAAGTCCCATTAAAATCCGGCCACGATAAACTCCGTTGCACGTTATTGTCTAATTGCACTCGACTATTGAAAGATATTCCTAATCCATTGCTTCACATGTTGGGACAATTTGTATTTGACTTGTCAAAATCAGTGTAAATGTTGTAACACAATAGGGGATCGGACTGGGTAAAGAAAACGACATTCTATTTGTCCGTCAGACAGGTAATACAAAAATATTAGACACGTATTTTTTGTTTTATCAAAATATCAAAAAATTACTTAGTTAAAACTCATTAAAGTTGGAGAGTGGGGGCTTACTACGTCACAAGTGGGTATAAAACTTACCTACATGTGACGTCATGCGCCATTTCAACTCAATATATCTCCGTAATTTTATGACCACGTGAAAAAAGAAAAAATACGTGTCCAATACTTTTCAATAAACTACCCGACGGACAAAGAAAAAAAAATAGGAGTGTCCCCTATTATTACTCCTGAAATCTTCTGCTTGGTATGAATAGAAGTTCCCCACTTGTAACAAAAGTGATTTAGAACCTAGCATAAACAACAAATTAGCTTTTTAGGGTGTATTTAATATTAATGTCTAATTTGCTTGTTGTAGTATCTTATGTTTTGACTGTAACCTTAGTTCTATTGCTTGGGGTTAACATTTTACTCATATAGCTCCCTATGCTGCTTCTAATCCATAATAATAACCGTTATAGTTAAGTTGGTACAGCTGAGAAAACTAGTTACTAAGCTAATTAACACCCTGTTTAAAAAAATCGCAATTTTGTACTATTAAGGGTATAAAAATACCCTTAACGACGTCCGAAAACACTTGTTCTCCCCGCCATTGCGATCTTTTCTTTTATGTTCTGGATCCTACCCAGGGCCGCGCCGCCCCTGTGTGCGAAGTGTGCGGCGCACACAGGCGCCAAGACAATAGGGGCGCCCACGCCATCGAAATTATTTTTGTAATACTACACAAAATATTCTTTTTAGTGGAGTATCAATAAGTAAGTAGGTACAATAGGCGCAACATATGCCTTGTAAATAACAAAACTTATATTACGCTTATTGTACAAGTCTCGCAAGATAATATTTACGTTTGTGGTTTAATTTTACGCTTTGGGTTTTAGTTTACATTAGTTACGAGCTCAGTTGATCGTAGGAGCTCAGCGTTAAAATCAAAAGAACCGCCGCGCCGCGCCCGCCGTGAGTTTGTTTGAATGTGTTTATGAACGCAATCCGATGCGATGCGTGCGACGCAAGCGGGGTAGGGTCACGGGGATTCCCCGACTTTGAGAGCCAAAACAATTAAACAATCATTCAATCGAAAGAGTGTGCAAGGTGCGCGTGCGCATTGATTTTTTATAATAAGAATAAGTTCTAACGCTAAAAACAATTATATAGTTTGGGTCCTTTGGGTGTTAATGATTGTTTTAACGTGTTTTCAAGATGAGTGATATATGTATAGTACTCAAGATAAAAAAAAAAACTGGTTACCAGAATTTAACAAGGAAAAATATGCGTGATAAAAATACAACTGAAATATATAAATATTTTACGATGAAGGTGTTATAAAATCTGATTCAAAAAACCCTTCATATAGTGGTATGTCCTTTTTATATTTAATTTTCTAGCAAGTAACTGTCATCGTTTGCAGGAAAAACTTTCAGCAAATGCATTAATTGGATATTAACGCCGATGATTTGTGTGAAGTAATTATGTCATGACGAGTCTTTTTAAAAAAAAAAAATAATCATGTGGTGAAATTTCTCGAATTTGTATACTTAATTAAACAATTTGACAGCTGTATGGCCCTAACATCACTATAGCATTACGAATTTTGCTAACTATGCCTTTTACCGTAGCAAGCGCGGAAAGGTCCTTTTCTAAATTAAAACTTGTAAAAAATTACCTGCGCTCCACAATGAGCCAGGAAAGATTATAGCAACAATATCCATAGAGGAGCCCATATAACCATATTAGACTATATGTATAGATAGACACACAAGAAACTATTAAGGATTTCACAAACTGAAAAGCGAGAAGAGTGGAAATAATATAAATTAAGTACCTATGTTTACATTCTTACACACGTGTTTTTTTTTTTAATAGCATACGTAATAGTTAAATAAGTATTATTAGAAAAAAAATCAGCGATTTTATTATTAATATCTAATTATACAATTGGAATAACATCATAATTGAAGTATGTAAAAATTTAATTCGTGTTTTATTTTTCGCAGTAATTGGCAAGGGGAAGCGAACTGGTTTTACCTATTTAGAAAATATTATCTAAGTATATAAAACCGGAGAACATTTATTTAGATCAAAATTAACAAATAATAATAAAAAATAAGTTGAAACATGACGATTCGTGAAAAAAAAGAGGCGCTTCATAGGTTTCGCACGCAGGCGCTTAGGGGGGTCGGCGCGGCCCTGATCCTACCTGGGAACCAGTTAGTTACGGAGATATTGGGGTTAAAAGTTTTTTTTTTTTAAGTGAAACTTCTTATGCGACTTCCAACAAGGTTGCGTTAACCGTTTAACGCTACCATGGAGGGGGAATAGAAAGAGACAGAGCGAGATTGAATGCGTGGCACTCGAACGCATGCGTGTATTATTACGAAGTTTCACTTCTTCCGCGCGGAGGGAAGCCACGCACATATTTTTTTTTTAGTTCCAACTTTTTAACATTAATTTTTTAATATTATAACTTTACATTAAATGCCTCCATGTCCCCCGCACTATGTAATGAATCCATCAGCACAACGTTTTGAGTACGTTATATTGAAACCTACCGTGATTTTTAATGCCAAAAAAAAAGTTGGTTCCCAGCAATCATTTTTTGCGTAGAGCTACTTAATTTGATCTACATACAAAATGCTTGGTTGACGACTTCGTGAACGATACGTTTACACTCTGTTTTATGCAGTGCAAGTGTTAGCTGTCACTTTGACTTGCCTGCAACTAATTATTCAGCCCTCTTTCAGAAACTTTGCTTTTTCTTAGTGTGTCAATGACAGTCTAAATTGAGTGCGCCCATAATTTAGCGTAGAAGCACTTTCAGTAGCGTCCATCAGCTCCCGTGATGTGCAAACAACAGTTTAGACAGGACACGTTATCAAGTGACCTATCGTTTGTGGAAGAACACAGAGTCGTCTATGAATTTTGTTCCTGGCTTTGTAATCATAGAATAGAAAAAAATATACTTTATTGTGAACCGAAATTCAAACACACAATATTGCTAATTCTATGGTTACTATGAGCGGTCTAATCGCTGAAATGATCCTTATTGACCTGGCCAAGTCTATGCAAGCAACTGTGATCTTTATTCTGTTTAAGATAATATTGTGGTTGGTTTAGTGCTGTCATAGGTAAAGGAACTGTGAAAGGAGTATAGAGAGTTGTGGTAGACATCCCCGTAGGAATGCCTCCTCCTCGCCATTGAAAAAAAAAAAAACGAATTCTTTTGCCTGTCAATTATAATAATTATCTATTTATCAGCGGTGAGTACCTATGTGAGTAAAATAGTTAACAGCATGGTATTATTGTTAAAGGTAACGCGTTCGAGCCCACCCGTGTAACCGACTATGATAAGACGTAGCGCCCGCAACTGTTGTATATTTAAATGTACAATAATATATATATTATTATTATTATTTAACTGTAGTAGAGGGCGCTTGCGGCGCTCATTATAAATAATTATTAATAAACTTGTACGAACATCGTTCATAATTGTTTTATTTAAATCAATCCTTTTATTTTCACTCTCACCTCCAAATGAATGGGAATATTTAGTTTTTTAATTGGGACAAGCTTGCAGTTGCTACACTATTACCAAACCACTGCAACTCCTCAAAGCCAGGATCAACAGTGGCGAGAAAAGCGCTCACAATGAAGCTCGACGAAGTCCCAGGGAATCAATTGAACTGTCTTGGATCTCGCAACGAAAATAATTGGAAAGGAATAGCGGAGGGGTAGGACAAACATAATTTCCACGTCCGTCCATATCAGCAAAATAGAGAACAGAACCAGGAGGCCTACTCTCTTTCTCCGAAACGTAACTTCGGCAACGAACGAAAATTAAACGTAGTTACGTTTGTGACCCTACTCTATATAATTTGCGGACGCACACAATAACATTCAATACATTCGTTCACGTTAATTGTCTGTGAATTCGAACTTCTTATGTGCGTCCTCAAATTATATAGAGTAGGGTCACAAACGTAACTACGTTTAATTTTCGTTCGTTGCCGAAGTTACGTTTCGGAGAAAGAGAGTAGGCCTCCAGGGCGGTGGGCACAAACGGACGTTTTCACCGCGGATAAGCCCAGTTGCCTAGCACCTCGGATAATTATTATTATCATAATACGGGTTTCAAACCAAGAGCTAAGCTAAGTTAGTTTAGCTTAGCTCGCATAGCTGACGCAGTTTTCTATACTTGTTTCATAGTTTGCCGTTTGCACACAAGTATGAAAAACTGCGTCAGCTATGCGAGCTAAGCTAAACTAACCTAGCTTAGCTCTTGGTCTGCAACCCCTATAAATCAGCTTTTTGTGTTTCGTAAATATCTCAAAATCTAGACGACTTAAGTCAAACTGAGTTTTCATCCTCCTCCCCATTGGGGTGACACCCTCTTCGATATTTGTCTACGAATTAGTGGATGAACTCATGGCCCGGACTCCACCAAAGTGGAGACTGTGGAGATGTGCGAAGCGGACAGATACTTAGAAGATAGCTATACCGGGACGAGGTAGGTACTGGGTGTTAGCTATTTAGCGTACTGTCTAAACTAGAGCAGAGTTTGACATTATTGATTTAATTTTTTATAACTTTGACCAGGTTGACATTTTAATTACAATGACATGCCCCATGTGGCGGTAAAATGCCTTAATTTAAAATAACTATATGGTGCAGCGCAGACGGCACACTTTTTGTGCGATCGAGCCTGCGGCGCACAAAAAGTCTGCATGGCGCGCAAAAAGTCGGTCGCGGATTTTTCACAGACTCAACGCACACCACGCACATCTTCGATCATTCTGTCGGCAGAGCTGTAGGGACGTAGACGCTATGGAAATCGTGCAGGGATCGCGACGTATTATTTTGTACATGAAGTACAGCAAAAGAAGAAGAAATAGAGAATTTTGGGTACATCCTATACTTTCGGAAAGATTACTGAAGGGACAGTTCCATACTAAACATTCAATTCTGAAACAACATCCGGATTTTTTTTTTCAAATTTTATACAATGTCTGTTACTACATTTGATGAGTTGCTATTTATTTTTCTTTTTAAATGTCTATCATGATATTCTGCCTTAGAAGTATCATAAATTGCTGGTCTGTTTTGTATTTCTTGAATTAACATCGTATCGACCTCTGGCGCCATGATAATAGATCGCGTGCGTTACGTCCACCCCTAGCAAATGCAGATTGCCGACTTAAGTGTGCGCCGTCTGCGTTAGCGCGCGTTGAAGCAAACGTTCAATTTTTTTCACACACTTTTTGTGCCAAGCGGCGGCGCGGTGCGGTCTGCCCGAATTACACGGATTTTTTGTGCGCTGGACTTTTTGCGAGTCGTGTGCGTTACTGCATATAATTGCATAGGTTCTATTTTCACAGACTAAAAAGTGCGTCACGGATAGTCTGTCGTCTGCGCTGCACCTATACCTATTACCCATGTTTGCAAAGAAATAAATGATTTGATTAGAGATATGTGATCTAACACGAAAGGTGAACGCCGCACTTCGCTCAAGTGACTTCTCGTGTCCGCTGCCGCCCGCATGACCACCGAGTACAAAGGCTGGCCTAAACATATGTATATACGACATCTGTCCGCTATTGCATCGACTGATCTCCTTGTTGGTTTAGTAGTCCGCAAGCTGCTTGGTGCTGGGCGTGAGGTCGCTGGGTTCGCTCCCCGTGTCGAGCAGTGTTATTGGGTTTTTCCATCAGGAATTTCTTAGTAGCAGCCACGGAGTCTGGATTTTTGCCCGGTTGATGGCAATAGGCTCGCCCCCTATTTCATGGGACTTAAACATAACTGGCGAAAAGTGGGTGTATTGTAGGTACACCTCTGCCTAACCCTTCGAGGATTGCAGGCGTGATGTTATGTTATCTGTTATGACTTTCTGTGGCAGTCATGGAGTCTGGGCCTGCGTGTATCGGAGTATGACAAGATGTATGAACATGGACGCAGCAAAAGGAATACCTACGTAAGGATCATAGCAGGTGGCATTCTATTGATTTCTGCTTACCCCCATAGGATAAAAGCCCTTCGTCCACTTTGGTAACTAAAGTTACCTAACCACTTACAAGAGAAGATTTTTCTTTCGCTGTTTGGTAACTAGTTGTCAGAGAAGAATTATTTTTCCATATCTGTAACTTTTTGTAACCAGTTACAAGAGAAGATTTTTCTTTCGTTGTTTGGTAACTAGTGAGAGAAGAATTATTTTTCCATTATTGCATTTTTTTTGTTATGAATACTGGACATTGGAGGAAATAGGACTTGACTTGGCTTGTGGACAGTCAGGAGGAGGCTTTTGGCTGCCAATATCAGGAGTTACCGCCAGGCTCGGGGCCCTAAATTACTCCGTGAGCACCGTATTACTCGACTTCAGTGTGCTCGACTTCAGTTTGCTCGAAACTGTGCTCCATTGACTCTGGAGGACTGGAATAAAGTATTGTTTTCTGAGGAAGCTAGAATCTCTTTGTGCGGAGAGGACCGACGCCGGCGAGTGCTGCGAAGACTACGGGAACGCTATGCGGAAGTGTGTTACGAAGAAATCACTCCTTATAGCGGAAGCTCCGTTATGTTTTGGGCAGCAATTATTTCGACGCAGCATACGAAGTTAGTTTTCATAGAAAATGGAACATTAAGTGCACACCGGTACATAATGGAAGTCTTTCTATATGCATAACCCGCATTGACTGCACTTGGGGAAGATTCCATTTTTATGGACGACAATGCTCGCCCGCACCGTTCTGGCGACGTGGAAGCGTACATGCAAGAAGTTGGGATCCGTCGTTTAGATTGGCCAGCTCGAAGTTCTGACTGAGGTCAGAACCAATCCAATTGAGCATGTCTGGGATGTTCTAAAGAGACGGGTAAGATCAGTGCAACCTGCTCCACAAAACATCAGGGAGCTAAAAAAAGTCATTGCAGAAGAGTGGGAACGTATTACTCAAAACGTTATTAAAAACATTGTGGAAAGCATGCCCAGAAGGCTTCAAGCTGTGATTTTGGCAAGCAGAGGTCACACTCGTTATTAGGTTTTAACATTTGTAACTTTATTTAATTAAAAAGAGTTAAAAAATCTTCTCGGTTTAATGCCGACCACTTCTTATTGTTTGCCGTGTACATCGGTTCTAATGAATTCATCGGTTTTTTTTTTAATTGCCAAAATTCACTTCACGCGTATTAATTTACACGATTATAAGTGAGTACGTCAAACAATTAAATTTCATTTAATTAACTCAAATCGACCTTAAAACGTAAATTTCCTTAGGTGCCCGTTTTTTTTTTTTTGCGAATGTTTGTAATTCACTCACAACTAGTTCCAAACAGCGAACGAAAAAAAAATTATCTCTTGTAACTAGTTGGTTACAAAAATGGAAATAATTTGATCTACGAATATGGAAAAAATATTCTTCTCTCACAACTAGTTACCAAACAACGAAAGAAAAATCTTCTCTTGTAACTGGTTAGGTAATTTTAGTTACCAAAGTGGACGAAGGGGATAAAAGCGTGAGAATTTAGAAATAAAACAACAACAAACTGTATATATGAATCTTTTGACATAATATTTACAATATATTCACAGGTGGCTTCACTTAACTAACATCTCAACTTATCTATTTAGGTATGTATAGATCCATTCTTAGGCCAAATGTCGTCTTTTCTACTAAGATTTATTTACTCTTAGGGATGGGCAGTGAAGTCAGACAGAAGACATGGCCCGCACTGCGAATAATTCGTTCCTATCAGAAAACTGCACAAATCAAAAATGTATACTTGAGTAGGTGACTGCTGAAATTTTATTTATTTATTTATTCAGTAATACATTTTAAGCTAACAGTAATAGACCAAAACGCTTAAAAGTTAACAATAATCAAATTATAATGTCAAATACATAGCATCTCCAAGTAAATAAATATATGTCAAGTGGTGCTTAGGTACATATCACAAATAAAATAATATAAATAAGTCCTAGCATGTCTTCTTTTTCCATGCTTCTCTATTACTTGTCATCTCATTAGATACCTCGTTTCTTGCCATATCATCCTTCACACAGTCAATAATCATGTTTTCGCTTCCAAATTAGTTAATATTAACGAGCTTGAAGAACACTAGTTCTTCAAAAGAAAGTCGGGCAAGCCCGATATAAATACTTATTTGCTAATACCGTGAATATTAATCAATATGTCTCACGAAGGTCAAAGGTCATATTCTTGATATAGGGTAGTTTACTTTAGAAGTAAAGTGTTTGTGCTTTTAGTCGCAGTGCGTTTACAATTGCTTATTAAATATTAACAATTCAGAAGCGATTTTCTTCACAGCCAGCTTTTGAATAGTTAAATTTAAAGATTAGAGTTTGTCAAACTCTACTTAGGCATTACTTAAGGTCTTCTCTCCAATTATTGAAGTCATCGACTAAGAATATCATCTTAAGTAATACTCAAGTGGAGTTTTACAAGCTCTGAACTTCAAATTCTCAATTCACCAACTCCGGGTATAGATCACAGAATAAAATTAAGTAATAATATCACGCGATCAATTTGTACCTTCAAATTTCAATCCATAAAAGAAAATCGCTTTTCAATTTCATATTTTAGAATCATTTTTTTAATCACATCAAGCAAAAGTTGGTATCGCCTTTCAGCAATTTACAAACTATATCCTAGGCATTTGTACTACAATAATGGTCGTTAGGATCATATAGCCCATCCCTATGTATCAGCTACTTATATACTTTATATTATGTACAAATTATTATCTATCATATATTGTAATTTCTTTGACATTTTGTTGTTACAGGGCGCGCGCATTTTCATAAAATATTACATTTCTTTAGTGTGTATATCAAATTGTAACTTAAAAAACTTAGAGGCATTTTGTAGTCGAATCTATCTAGACTTTATATTTATGTTCTAGTTTGTTCTATGTCACCAATTCTGAAATAGCGAAATTATCTCAACTGTTTAAGTAAGTGTTGCATTTTTGTACTGGTTTTTTTTTACGATATTCAGAATTGGTCCATGGCAAAAGATGGGCAGGTCTGCTTAAATATTAATATTACAAAAAACGAGGTACTTGTTCCTCTGAATCTCATTATTTAATTCCACATAAAATTCTCATTTTAGATTTTTATAAAAAAAGGCTTTCGCGCGCCCCCAATTTAATGTATATGTCACAGTCGAAACTGTTAATTAGTCAAAACTCCATTTGACCGGTTAAAACTATTTTGACTATCATTTATTTTGAAACTCATTAAGTTGTTAGGTTTTTTTCTGTGACCACTTGAAAAATGTCGCGTTATAGTATTCTAAGTAATTATAACTGAGGTGTTCTCAAACAAAATAATATTAATAGAGAACACGCAATTTAACTTATTATTGGTTTTTTCCGATTAATAGTTTTGACTGTAACATAAAAACATATTTCTATATAAAACCAAATTCGGAACTATTATGATACTATTTGAAGAGGTACTGAATGCTTTATTATCGTTTCATAGTAAAATGAACCTTATATTGCCACAGTTTAAGTCTTACACTACATTGTTTGTATGTTCTCTATGTTATAACGTCTGTGAAGCGGTCGGGGTTCGATTCCCGAGTTAACCTACATGGGAACTGTTTGAAAACGGCGATGGAGGTGCTAACTGTCACGTGTGGTCCTTTTGCGTATTTGAAAAATAAGGTAAATTTCAACATTGATCAGAAAATCGTCTTAGGGGCGGAGTAAACCCGTAACAGTTGTGCGTAAAACTAACCAATGACATATTCGCTTAAGTTGAAGCGACAGAGTAGGCCGAAAAATTCAAATTTTCTTACGTTTTTTGCAATTCAGTTGGCCGGTCAATGTCAAGTGACCAAATATGATTCGCGGCCGCAATACGCATGTATTTACAGAATTATAATCAGCAAAATCATTAATAGAACTCTCTAAGTTTATTTAACCGTATTGAATGACTTTTTAATGAAATAACATTAAATAAAATTTTAAAAAAAGGTTAAATGGACTTAAAGGGGTTGTATTAATGATTATAACTTATTAAAACAATAAAACCTTATTTATTACAGCAGCGAATCATATAACATACAACCCGACATGTACCTGCAAATTGCAAAAACTGTAAGAAAATTTGAATTTATCTTCCACCAGCTGTGAAAAACAAGCGATATCATTGGTTAGTTTCACGCACGCAGATCCCTCGCTACGCATCGTCGATGGAGACTCGCCTAACAGCACACTTCCTCATTCTTGAACCAGTTACGGTGACAGAAAGCAGTTCATCACAAAAGCACCATAAAAATCGGCTATGACAGCATCAGCCACTTAGCGGGTAAATCACATCTAAATAATTTCTTTCATATACATTAATACGCATAATTTTATTGTTTCTCACTTACATGCTAACTGTACATTACATTTTATTTAAATTTCGCTAAAACATTGTCACTTACTTTACAAGTATCAATATACAATGGATTGTATTGTTATTATATATGTATATATATATTTTATTATAATCAATGCTGCTTAATAAATTTCATACTAACAATTGTTCGGTCAATTTGAGTATTGACCGGCCATTGTGCGTCATATCCACTAAAATATAACATTGTATAACAATAATATTCTCGAATATTATTTTACTATGGCAACATAATAGGAATTTATTGTTGTTTTAACAGTTTTTTTTATATAATAATATTTATAGCTAAGAGCATTTCATACTAATTTTATTTACTATTTTTTATCATGAAACAGGTGTGCCGACTACAATGGGTTTTAAGCAAGTTCTTATATATTATGTTACATCTAAGTAGTAGCGGCAGTTTCATCGCAGTCGGTCCAGCCGTTTCTTGCACGCAGCTATCATTCAACGCATATATTTAGTATGTACATAAATGCATGTTTTGTCATAGTTTTCAGTTCCATATGCTGACTGGAGTTAAGATAGTTTTAGAGATGTCATGGTTTTTGAAAAATTTGCCATATATCTGCCATTAACTGATCACAAATCTAGACTTCGGGATTTTACTAAGAAAATCCTCATTTAAAAAAAAAAACGAATAAAACCTTTAACAATACAAATATGTTTATGTTTGTATGCCTGAAGGTGGGCAGGAAGGAATAATTCGAAAAATTATTTTTTGTTTGATCAAATTGAATAAAAAGTTTAAAATAATGAAAATTTTGAATAACGAATCGAATAGGAAAATAAAAATGTATCAGTAAATTTTGCCTTTTAGCCACGCAAATAAACAGTCTGCGATTCAAAAATTACTGATTAGTGCTTCGTATACATTTGGATATCTCTCGAGTGATAACCTAAATGCTCTAGACAGTTTGAACGACAGACTGGATTCGAGTGTAACTTTGATGTCACATTTTACACAGATGTCAAACCGGTCAGATGTGACAACATTAAACACTGACACTGCATCCAATACGTTCTTGTGGTCAATAAAGATTTTCAATAAAAAGAGGACATTTCAGGCAAATTGAGATCTTCCTTTATTTCGTCGTTTAAAATATTTAAATATTAATGAGATTAATTAAATAGAACGAAACGTTGATCTTTAATCTCGCAAATGAAAAGTCAACATCTCAAATAACTATTATGAAGCTTTTCAGTTTTCCATTCTCATTCCGGATTTAGATACGAATCGGGTACAGGGCTTACATGGAGGTTACCTTAAAAAATATATCACCGAGCGTGACCGCAGACGCGTATGTAAAATATCCATCAGGTGATAAAAATATGACTAATCAATTTATGAAATAGAATCAATAACGTTTAGAACATGAGAAAAACAAATGTTTTTGTAAAGTTTGACCTTTAGTCTAGGAAATGAAAGTCAACTTCTCAAAGAACTGTTATGATGAGATGAGGCTTCTTTGAAAAAACGAAATCGAGGACTGAACCAGATTTGGATTTCAGTCGGGTTATAACTTACATGGATGTTACCATAAAAAACAAATCTCCGAGCGTGACCGCGGACGTGTATGTAAAATATTCATCAGCTTATGCAAACTTTGGTTTTTGGGTATAAGTGGCTGAAGGGAAGGCTGACTCAACAACAAATAAAGAATTTAGAAATAGATCTCACAAATTTAAAGATTTTGAGAAAATATTTGTCGATATAAATTTTCTCAAATTCCGATCAAAGTCTAGTGAAATCTCATTAATGTTTTACTCGTTATAAAATCAAATAACAAGTGAGTGGCAAAAAAGAAGGAATTCAATGAAAATAAATAAATTCCTGTACTTAAAGGTGGATCTGAAAAACGAATGCAAAGACACTAAGATTAAAAAAAAAACTTACTGACTTGAATCAAGTTGACCACGCATAATGTCACATATATCAAAGATGTCAAACATTTCTGATGTCACAACATAACCAGATTTTTCTGACACCGAATTTTTGTGAAAATGAAATAAACAAGTTTCCATGTTCAAATGAGAACAAGTCCTATTAAAAATTAACTTTTTTTAACTAAACATCCCGAATGAACCACTGAATTCAAGTGTGACCTCGCACAATGCCACAAATCACAGTGTTGTCAAACTTTTAAAAATGCCACAACTATAGAAGACTTTCTGACACGAAATGTAGTGAAAAAGAAATTAAACAAGTTTCCATGTTTTTCTGATAAAAAATAAACATTTTCTTTCTACTAAAAATCTCGAAACACCGATTGAAATTAAGTCTGACCTGGTACAATGACGCATATCACACAGTTGTCAAACATTTCGGATGTCACACCATTACCAGGCTTTTTGACACGAAATATAGTAAATAAGAAACTAAAACAGTTTCTATTTTCGTATGAGAACAAGTCTTGATAAAAAAATACTTGAAAGTTCAAAAGACGAATGGGATTCGAGTATGACTTCGATCAATGACACATACCACACAGATGTCAAACATTTTAGATGTCACAATACTACCAGATGAGGTCACTGACACGGCATATAGGAAAGTTTAAGGAAAATAATAAGAAACACAATACTGTAATTTCTTGAAAGAGGGTGGAAGAAATTGACTGGTTATAGTCATTCGTCCTGGCAAAATCTTTGTGGTAGACTTGAAAACCGAATGTATTTTTTTCTCTCTTGCAGGTTCTTGTCCATAGGAAACGACCAACCCGAACCGAGCACCTTTTTGTCGACGCTTTACAAGTGCCCATGTAGGCCTATGTGAAATAAAATATTTTTATTTTGACTTTCCTGTTATTTTTTTTTTGTTAATGTATTTTAACCAAGGCAATCTATAAAATAGATATAATCAAAAAACATCCTGTACAGTTGAGATGGGTCTGAAAAATAAATGGAAAGTTACGAATACATAAAACATTTTTCGTATTCATTTGTAATACAATTAACAATTGTATTAATAAAATACTGCGGTCTAGAGGTGGATATTTCAAATGAATGTAAAGATATTGATGTTAAAAAAAAATGGAAATTGAAAGAAATTGGGGAAAGGGGAAGAAAGCTAATAAAAAAATAAGGTTTATAGGCTGACGCACAATGCAAAAATCAACTTACACCACTTTCGTTAATTTTTTATGAACTATCGCAAACTACAGGCGGACATCGCAATTTTGTTTTAATTCAAATGCTTTGAATATTTGTTATATTATCCGTAGTCACTAATAGTAGCTAAGGTAGGAGTTAATTTTAAAAGAAAGAGAAAAATAAAACAAGGCATCAAAAACGGACATGATGGTTTGGCATTAATGGTCAGGAACGATACCACAGAATCTAAAAACGTTTCAACTACTCGTATCAACATTCTAGCGTAAGCAAGGTGGACCATGAAAATGAATGTATGGATATTCATACTAAAACCACTATTAAACAAAGAGCCAAAAAGGCATGAACAACGGCAATGTAGAAAATAAAATGGGAATTTCTAGTAAAGTTAAAAATAAAATGGGAATTCCTAGTAAAGTTAAACATAAAATGGGAATTCCTAGTAAAGTTAAAAATGAATGGGAATTCTTAGTAATATTGATAATCAAGTAAGTATAGTTTTTCAGTAATGGAACGGGGACCGGACGTTGTATTTAGTTGTTAGTGTAGCGATCGCAAGCGCTACTGCTGAGTATAACGTCTTGGGTTTGATTCCCAGGTCAGGCATGGTTTTATTCGGTTTTTTTTCCATTATGAATTCTCAGTTGTATCTCGGATAAGTGCCCGGTTAATAGCAATAGGCTCGCCTCCTATAACAAGCAAGAGACTTGTCGAAATGTCGGAATTTTATACTCTCTCTCTGTCTCTCTGCCCTTCAGAGAATTCAGACATGTATTGTAAAATAAGTACATACATCTAAAACTATATAAACTCCAGTATATATTAACGCTCCTAATCATTCAGTATAAGCACTCACGACATTTCTAGCTATAGGATTCCAATATAAGCTAACCTCTCATATTATGTACAAAGTCTATACACCGTGCATAGAAATGTGCGGTCATACTGAAGACTGCGTTATCATTCATCTGAACAACTTTCTATATGGTAACAATACGAAAAAAATAATCAGCTGTCCCGAACAAAACTTCGATACCTACTCGGCTCTTTTGGGTCATTATCAGCGTATTATGTTCCCACTGCTGGGTCGCAGGCCTCGTCTCTATGAGAGGGATTGGGCTGTAATCCACGCGGTTTGGGACATGTCACATTTTTGCGGTTTCCTCATGATGATTTTGTACACCGTTTTAAGAGCAATGATATCACGGTTTTTTTTAGCTTCCCCTGTAACAAACTATGTAAAAAAATCGAAGAAGTTAAATTTGATCCGCTTGCTAGTTTCCGATTGAGTAGAAATTTCCAATACAGTGACGTCATTCTAAATCTAATATGGCGGACTGCCAAAGATCACCGCCATCTTTGTGAGTCTGCCATTTTGGATTTAGAATTGGATTTTTTTATATTATTGCCATGTTGGTATTAGCAGACTAGTTACTTTTTATGGACGTGATATGGGAATCAAATGAAAGGGTTTGCTGAGAAATAAAGTTTTTTCAAGGGTGACCAACCAGCGCTGTGCTGTGGCCCCCCCATAGCACAGCATCATGGTGAATGGTAACCTACTTGTCGCAGTCACGACGTGCAAGCTGTAAACTTTTTTACTATTTTTTTTGTTATTTTTTTTTTAAATCTCTTAGGTGTATATTTTATCTTATTGTACTTACAAATGTTTCTTATGCTTTGTATGTTTATTGTGTTCATTGTTATTTTGTATGCACGTCATGTCCCTGCGACAAATAAATATTTTTCTTTCTTTCTATACGAGACAGCGTGTTTTTTAGTTTTTTAACTATAATAATTACTTCGCGATTTCGATGTTGGTCCCATGGAGAAAGTTATTCAGTTTGATGGCCTATACGACAATTTTAAATACGAACATACATTTCTCATACACGATATCAGAGGTTAGCTATTTTTGGAACGTAAAGCTTGATGTTTCACCGTATGTAGTGTTGGCGAATATTTACAAAAAGCGTTTCTGATTGTTTAAGTAAATCACGGGGAAAAGCCACGCTTATTTTATTATATATAACTCTTATATTTCAATAATATAAAAGTTTTGTTATTTTATTCAAGAGCGTTACTATTGGCACTGCACATTTTGTACAGGGTGTAAATACGTATGCAGTACATCGTTCTGAACCCCCCCACATAAAATTTTTACGTGGGGGTTCTTGGTGGGGTACTTGGTAACCGTTTTCGCGTCGGTGGGGATTACACCCTGTACAAAATGTGTCAGTGCCCGATACACCCGGTATGGTTTTGTTTATTTTTATTGCATTTTATGTTTATATTATTTTTGGATGCATGATCAGTTTTATTTTCTAATGACACGGGTTAGGCCTGTTTTTAAGTCTCTTTATAGGCACTATCTACTAGGCAAATTGAAAAAAAAAATGGAATAAAATGTATACAGGGTGAAAAGAACATCGACAAACGAAAAAAACAAAACAAAAAAAAAACTATTTTTTTTACCACTTATTCAGTACAGAATTCCGAACCATGTTCCGATTTCAAATAAAACCAGCTGTTCCATACATTTTGACCGCGGAAGTCTTGCACTTTTGTAGGAAACAGCAGATATTTTAAAGTGAAACTTTTATTACATCGTCTCAAACTTTTTCGTCTGTGTGTTGCATGTCACGTGACGCTCGGCCGCGGAGTACGGATAAAGTGAAAGGCGCTCGTCAGAGCGCCTTTCACTTATATCCCTTAATGGAATATTATTTCAAAAATTTTTTGTTAAATGTCTATAGTGTGAAAAAAAGTTTCACTTTTACCGTGGTTTCATAAAACCACACAACCTTTTTTTTTAAATTACCGAAGAAACAATTTCTATGTCGTAACCGTTTGTGTGTCATGTCCCATTCCACCCTGCATACTATGTGGCACTTTTTATTCTACAGTAGGACATTTCTGAACGATTTAATTTGTATTGAAACCATTTACTAAACTATTCTTTGCGCTATTGGATATCCAACGCTCGCTTTAACTCCGAGAGTTCAATACCCAACAACGCATACAAATTTACTTATTGTAGCTTGTTGGTGTTACTGAAAATGGGCATTTGTCTTGTTTACTATAAGGCATATTATTCGTTTGTGCTTGTACACGGGAGTACATAGAATATTTTGTTTATATTATGTATAATAACATTTACAATAAGACGTCACTGGAATGTCTACAATGTACAATATTTATACAATAGTTACAAAATACATAAGCGACTGAACAACTTTGCTGTTTTTATGGTAGGCAGATCTATGCCAGCTTTCACTAACTTTGGGCAATACTGAAGCACACTGTTATGTGCCAAGTGCTGAAATGAGAAATTCACAATGTTAACCCCGTCGTTATGATAATTTTTTGTTCAGGACCATACCTGGCAACCTTTTAGTTATGGAGATATTGGAGGTCAAAGTTTAAACTTTTTAATACAAGTTTTTAATGTTATAACCTCCACAACCCCCGTCCTATTCAATGCATGCATCAAAACAATGTTTCGAGTGCGTTACATTAAGCGCTACTGTGAAACGTATTTTTTCACACAAAAATGGTCGATTCCCAGCTATAATTTTATTGGATAGTTACATAATTTGATGTACAGAATGCTTGGTTGACTTAAGTATTGCATGGTTTTAATAAAAACTGGCATTACACAACTTTTTCATAAAAAATAACTTTGTCGCCATGATCAAAGACAAACAAAGCCAGTCTTTTATGAATAAAAGGGCTAGTATCTCTATAACAGAACTGAGTTTAAAGGATACTTTTCAAACATAATAATAAAAGTGAGGTTTGTCGAGGCTAGCGCTTATTACAGCGGCAAACGCAACACGCATACTTGTCAAGCGCAAAAAAAAAATGCTTTTCAAGTATTTTAGACCGCACACTGGTGCCCGCGTCGTGGCATGTACCAGAAAGATTTCCTCACATTCCAAAGTGTCATACAGTCTAAAACTGAACAATTTTCTCTATGGGACTACAATAGAAATCGCGAAAAAAAATCTAGCAGTCCCATACATTAGGATCGAGTAGGTATTTAAGTTTTGTACGGAATAGCAGATTCTTTTTTCTGCGTATTTGATGATGGTCCAATAGACGAAATTTTTCAGTTTGATAGTCTGATTCACACCCTGAAAGTATGAGCACATTTTTTTCTGGCACAAGCTGAACCTGCTCCCTGTCATAGAGAGAAAGCCTGTGTACCAGGAGTGGGAACATTACAGGCTATCAATAACATTAGGAACGGGATATTTACCATGTTTAATATTTGTTTCGAGTTCCCGATATTTCGGCGCTGTTGCAATCGCCATGGTCACGGATAAACTAAAGTTATTGAGGGTAGGTGTTTTATCTGAACTCAATTAGAATATGGTTAATATTCCGTTCCTAGTGTTATTGATAGTGTTAGTGAGCATATCAGTTTAAAAAGTTCCGTTACAGGCTGATTATATATGGTTGGTGCTGTGTAGTACGCGCTAGGCTGGAGTGTACCTGGTGCGGGTGGCGGCGGCTAGGTGCGCGCGGCGGGGTGGGCGGGGTTGGCGGGCGCCGGCTTGGGCGGCAGGCGGGGCGCGCCGCTGGCGGAGGTAACACGCTCTATTACTATATATTCAATAAGCATGAGGTCTTGAGTTCGATTCCCGGTCTGGGCCGTTATTGGATTTATCCTTCAGGAATTTCTCAGTAGCAGCCACGTAGTCTGGTTGATGGCAATAGGCTCGCCCCCTATTATTAGGGATTCAAAACGAAATGGAGTGTGTTGGCCATAGATATTACGCCATAGTAATGGCCACTAATGGTCAAGTCTGAACAGATGCAGATACCTCTCCAGGGTGTACGTTACCCCAGCAAGAAAGTATCTCCTAGAGTTATATGAGTAGAACGTATAGTTGGTGCCTTATTTGCTGGAAATGTGCCCCCACATAAAAAATGTGTGCCACCTGTCGTTTTGAAAAAAAAAAGGAAAAAACGATTCTTGCTGGGGTAACGTTTTTCTAGCAGGAAAATTCTAAACGAATGATCGGAGAGAGAAAAATTGTGCATGGCCAGAGAGCTTATATGTGTGCCAAAATGTGCCCCAAAAAATAAAATCTGTGCCCCTTCAGATTTTCGAGATATTGCATTTCCTGCTGGAGTAACGTTTTGATGAATCGTATATCTCTAAAACCATTGCATTGCATGTGCCCCTGTAGAAAAAACATACACGAGTAGCTCTTAATGTGTGCCCCTATGTGCCCCAATTTAGATTTAAGAAAATATTTATAGTTTTCAAGTTATCGCGGTTTTATGAAAACCCGAAAAAACATCGCAGCGCTTAAATGAGACAAGGTATAAGTTCGCTGAAAACTGTATTCGGTCCTTCTTGACGCTAATAATAACCATACAAAGTTTCAAAACTGTTCATGCATGCGTTTTTGAATAATCTTGCTAAAAGTCAAAACGATGGTGTCATAACTTTGACGGCAAAATACACGGAACTGGCTCAATCCCAGATGTGTCGGTGTAAACCAAAATAGTGTGCCCTTAGTCAAAAATATATGGTGAAAAAATTGAGCTTGGAATGTTTCGCATTAAGTAAATATTAACAAAAACCAAAATATGTAAACAACGGCTGGTTATCCGACCAAATTCCAATGACTACTAAAAAGCGACGGTTTCATACATATCAATGACCTTCTTTATTGACGTATTATACCTAAGCTGTTGTCCGTACAGTCGCGTTCAAAAGGTTTGGTGGCTAATTAAAAAGTATATTAAATGTACCTTGTGACTATATTAATGAAACAGCTTGTTGATGTGGAAATTATTATTTTTATTCCCTTAATTTTAATTCTTAAAGTAATTATTGCATCAAATCACAGATCAAATTTCCTACCTGTAAATATTAGAAATTATTTGCACGTTGTGTAGTCATTTAAATCACAGATCAGTTTTTCATCTAAGTCTAACATATAATTAGTAAATTCGCATCACAAAAAATCACAGATCAGTATTAAGTATAATATTGTGTAAAAAAAATATTAAATTTGAAATCACAGATAAATATTTTTTTTACGAGTAATTTGCTTATACATAGATTCAGATAAAGTGTGTTAGTATAGTAAACCGCATAAAGATATAACAGAAAACATCGAATGTGGACAAATCATCTGCTGTTATTTGGCTATAAATAAACATATTTATTCCATATACGTAACAACATTTATTTCATCACCTGACTGTGGAATGACACATTGATATCTAAAACGCCATCAAATCAAAATTATGTGACACTACATAATCAGCTTTAATATAATCGTTGGTTAATAATTATAAATCCCTCATAGGTACATAATACGACATACAAAATGGAATCACGTTGCAACACAGATCATTGTGCGGTTGACTATGTCTATAGGTATACACTAAATACAACTCTCAAAACTGTAGGTACCAAAATTTATTTGGTTAAGGTGAATGCTCCAACCAAACCAGCGCAACAAATATGACACTCTGGAGTAAATTCTGTTCTTAAACATGATTCGCAAGCTTCTTGTAGGTGGTTGATACCTGTAGTATTTATTATATCCAAGTTCAACGGAAAATACTTGCAATTGTACAATTTGTTTTCATCTGCATGACTTGTGCACATACTATAAGAGCAAACTCTTTCAGGGACTAAGGGACCGGGACCACGGGCGATAAACGAGAAACTTGATTTATTTTAAGTACGTTTAGCCTTCAGCGTGTAAAATGACGAGATAGGTTTTGTACTTGGCCCAAACCAAGGGAAGTTATTGTAACTGGCCCAAAACTCGAAATTGAAATTTTGATAATATCTTTACGTTTCAAGTTTCCTGAATCTATTTACACTATTTTTATAGGATGTAAGTTTGTGATCCTCCTGATCGGTCCGCCAGAACTTTTTTAGATACATATATTCTATAGATCAACTAAATTATTAATTACATCATCTAGATAAACAATGGGAAGTTTATGCAATTTGCCAATAGGCAAAATGCCACCCCTCCCTGCTTGGTTTATATTATTGTTGTTATAGCTGCCATAGAACATTCTGTAAAAATCAAATCAAGTATTCAGCTATTTCGGCTAAAAAGATACAGCCCTGCGACTGTGTTGATGAAATAGCGGACGCGTGGTTCTAAAATTGAATGAATCCTTTTGGAAATCTAGGAATATTCAGTTAGGAGTGGACTGTATTGGGGAAATTAAATTTTGCGGTTTGCCTCAAAACATGGATGTTGGCTTGCTGAATTTAATTGATATTACGTATTTCAGTCAGTGACACATAGAAAAGGACTTAAGGGTGTAATAAGGGTTTCAAAACACTTACGATTGTCCAGCTTGTTTTATAGCTTCGTGATGGTAGAATTTTCTCCTCGTGCACGAGGTCACAAATATTGTTCTTGAAGGCTGCTTGAGTGTCCACCACAGTAATTACGGTTCACAAAATGTTAACGGTTGCGAGATTATTAATTAAGAGTTAGATTTGGCCAATAACTTATTTAAATCGAATTTTCTTGTTCTAATGCGCGCGCGCCATGTTGATGATCGACGTGAAGTTGCATCGAAGTGAAGTGTGTTACGAAAGAAGGAATTAGGGGTGGGACATGTCACTGAATGAATAATTGCTTCTGACATTATGAAGTTGAATGCTTCGGAATTAGAACATTAGAGACAGAGTAGTTAGGAATTGCGATTGTTAGGATGAAAAATGTTAGGAAGAACATTTTCGGATTTCCAATTATCGGAGTTGAAAATTTAGGTGAACTTTGGCGCACCCATTTTCACCATATATTTTTGACTAAGGGCACACTATTTTGGTTTACACCGACACATCTGGGATTGAGCCAGTTCCTTGTATTTTGCCGTCAAAGTTATGACACCATCGTTTTGACTTTTAGCAAGATTATTCAAAAACGCATGCATGAACAATTTTGAAACTTTGTATGGTTATTATTAGCGTCAAGAAGGACTGAATACAGTTTTCAGCGAACTTATACCTTGTCTCATTTAAGCGCTGCGATGTTTTTTCGGGTTTTCATAAAACCGCGATAACTTGAAAACTATAAATATTTTCTTAAATCTAAATTGGGGCACATAGGGGCACACATTAAGAGCTACTCGTGTATGTTTTTTCTACAGGGGCACATGCAATGGTTTTAGAGATATACGATTCATCAAAACGTTACTCCAGCAGGAAATGCAATATCTCGAAAATCTGAAAAGTTACCCCAGCAAGAATCATTTTTCCCTTTGTTTTTCAAAACGACAGGGGGCACACATTTTTTATGTGGGGGCACATTTACAGCAGATAAGGATACGTTCTACTCATATAACTCTAGGAGATACTTTCTTGCTGGGGTAACGTACACCTCTCCAGGTGACGATAACGGATAACGATGAAACCACAAAGAAAGAGACTTTCTGCCTTACGTAAATAACTAAATGATATGTATATACTCACGTGTTATTATGTCTTCTCTGCAATATAGTAGAGTGCGCGGGTCGCAGCAGCTCGGGGGGCGGCGCGGGGCGGGGCGGCAGCGGGGGCGGCGCGCTGTGGGCGGGGGGCGGGGCCGGGGGCGGGGCCGGGGGCGGGGCGCCCGTCGTGCCGTACACCGGCGGGGAACTCGCCGTCACTGACGACGACTGTGGGGGGAACTTGTGCTCAAATATGTTTTTGCAGTCATGCTCAAATCAACCTTAATTTACATAGATTTACAGTTCATTTTAGTTTAAGTATGTATAAACAACTTTTGTGCTATGACTTTTAAAATTTTTGGTTCATCAGATTTTACAAACATAAAAATATTTAATTCGAACGCTCTAAATGTTACGAAGTCTATGCTCCCCTCGCTATTGTAACATTACTTACTTTTGCTTCGCATAGACTTTTGTATGAAAATCTGATGAACTAAAATATGATGTATTTTTAAAAGTCATAGAACAAAAGTTGTTGATTACGATGTTAGTAACATAGTCTTGAGAGGTTGTCGGTGTTTTCCAAATAAGCCTGTATAATATGTATGGAGAAGTACTCACAGGAGGTAGCGGCGTGGGCGGCGCGGCCGAGTCGCGGCGCCGGCGCGGCGGCAGCGGCGGCGGCGTGCCGCACGACAGCGCTGCACAACATCGCACACATATCATACACCTCATCGACATACGAGTCTTCAATCGCTCGCCAGTTATACACCGAATAGAACAGAAACGCAATGTACTGAACTGAAAGACAGCTATAATGCGAGCTATCTTTTATCCTTTTGACGCTCAAAAAGTTATTTCTCAGTAAAATCGTCGCTTTCATAATTAATCTTCTTTCTTTATCGTGTGGTTAGTGCTTAAACTAGCGTCAAAGTTTTTATGCCGCCCATGGACCTCTGACTTGGCTTTACGTGCCGTCGAGAAATATCTCTCAGGCATGCTGGTTTCCAGGGCTTTAAATAACGGTAAAATTTTCGTAACGTTACCTTCATTTGTCAGTGTTACCGTTAATATTAAAATAACGTTAATAGATTTAACGTTATTTTTGCAACTTTTTATCGTTATTTTTATAACCGTTAATTTCAACCAACCTTGCGAACGCCGCATTTCATGGGTCGCTAGGTCGTGGTTGAGGGAGTCAGTATATGGTACCACACACAACCTTGAATGTGACCGGATTTTAGCTAAATTAACGGTAAAGTAACGTTATCATCGTATTTTGGTTAATTGAATTTAACGTTAAATTACTGGTAATGTTATCAATTAACGTTATATTTTTGTAACACATTGGAATTAACGTTAAGTAACGGTTATTATTTTGTTAGTTGGTAACGTTAACAAGCCCTGCTGGTTTCCTCTCGATGTTTTCCTTCACCGAAGTCGAATGTTATAATTATACAATACGCACATGAATCCGAAAAGGCAAAATAGGTGCGTGTCTTGGATTCGAACGGACTTGAGACCTATAACTTGGTAGTCCGAAGGACACGCCACTATAGGCTATCACTGCTGTAATATTTTTACGGTTTGGCTGATGCGTAGAACGGAATACCCACGTTAAGGCAGTTATCTTTAGCAAGCCTAATCGGGTACAAATCCAGAGACTTGACTAACCTGTGTATTGAACCTTAAAACAGGGCAAATAAAGGCTTTATTTGATTAGAGTATTAAGGAAAAAGTATAAAGTTCTTCCTTCATCTCCCATAGAAAAGGGAGGGATCCTTCAACCAGACGGGTGTCTTGTGTAGTTGACTACTGACCAATAGTTGATGTCGGGTATTTCTATACTCTTAAGTCGCGGATAACTTTAAGTGTATGATTTAAGATTTTGATGTTAGTTCTTCATTTGTGTCATAGATGGCGCTGTAGTACTTTTAGTGGTGGCGCTGCAAGAGCTATAATTCGCAAAGGGAATAGAAGATGAGAGGTAAGATAGAGAGTGGAGTACTCACGGTGATGCGGCGTGAGCGGCGGCGCGGGCGGCGACGGCGTGGGCGCGCCTCGCCACTCGAACTTGAACGCCATGCCTCTGTACACGACGTTACAATAAGTTACGATACTATTAAATATCATTCATAGTTACTTATTGACGTAGGGGTTTATTCATAAAGTCGCTAATTAAAGATGTAAGATGTTTAAGAGCGTTTCATACAAACTTTCAAGTCATTATTTTCCGAAATGACTGAACCTATTTTGATGAAACTTCATACGCATAAGCAGGATACATAGGTCTAAAAAGTTACAGCTAGATTAGACCGGATATAAATTATCTATAGAAACAGAAGATTTCCAATTTTTTAAGACATTTCGTAAATGTATTTTAGTAACTTTTTAGACCCCATATTAAGTTTCATTGAAATTGGTTCAGTCATTTCGGAAAATAAGGACTCGAAAGTTTGTATGAAATACCGTAAGATGTAAACGCTCTTAAACGTGTTTTTTTTTTTAAATAACATTTATTTTTACATCCATCATGGGCAAACGATATATTTAAAGAATACCATCCTTTGCCCTTGACTCGGATAAAAAAAAATCATGAGCCAAAACTGTTGGGAAAAAAAATATGGTGTCAAGAGTGTTTATGCCGCCCATTGGCCTCTGACTTGGCTTTACATGCCGTCGAGATATATCTCTCAGGCATGTTTCTTCACGATGTTTTACTTCACCGAAGCAAGTGATAACCGAAAAATCAGAGGTGAGTGTCTTGGGTTCGAACTTGAGACCTATGTCTGGGCAGTCCGACAGTCACACCACGAGGTTATCACTGCTTTGTTGTTGTAACAATAACGTAGAGATTACCTTTCGGCGGGTACAAGCGGGCTGGCTGGAGGCTGCGGCGCCGGCGACCGTTTTGGAGATATAGCGGGCATTCTGAAATGATACACAAGCGTTAAATTTACTGTTACTGTGCCGTATACTGTTGTGACAGCAGAGATATTTTGTAATACACAAAGTAGGTAAATCGCTTGTTCAATGGGACGGCGAAGTACACCGAGACGTAACGCACCGGATCAACTCAGGTAGGACGAAATGGCGCAAGTTTTTTCAGGTCACTGAAAAAACTTGCGGCCCACGGATGCCTTTCAAGTTAAAAGGGGAAAATATACCCGTGATTAGACCTGTCGTTATGTATGGATCGGAATGCTGGGCTGTGAAAAAGATGGATGAAAAAAGATAGCATGTAGCGGAGATGAGAATGTTGAGGTGGATTTGTGGTGTGGACAAGAATGGATAAAGTGAGGAATGAGTATATTAGAGGAAGTTTAAAAGTTGAGCCAGTTACAGAAAAGTTAAAGGAATCGTCTGTCATGGTAAGGGCATGTGATGAGGAGAGACGAATCGCATGTGAAAAAAAAAGTGATGAATATAAATTTTGATGGATGGAGAGGGACAGGAAGACCTAGGAAACGATGGAGGGATTGTGTGAGAAATGATGAAAGAAAGAAATGAAAAAAATGAGAAAAGAAAACCGGCCAAGTACGAGTTGGTCTCACGCACGAAGGGTTGCGTACCATTATTTATAAAAACAAGCAAAAAAATCACTTTTTTGTATGGGAGCCCCTTAAATATTAATTTTATTCTGTTTTAGTATTTGTTATTAACAAAAATACATAATCTGTAGAAATTTCAACTGGCTAACTATCACGGTTCATGGGATACAGCTTGGTGACAGACGGACGGACGGACGAACAGCAAAGTCTCAGTAATAGGGTCTCGTTTGACCCTTTGGGTATGGAACCCTAAAAAGGGGGTAAATGATAGCGTGACGAATGACAGAGGAGAATGGAAGAAAAAAACGTGTTGCGCCGACCCCAAGTAACATAGACAGGAAGGTAATGAGAAAGTACGTAAATAAATGTTATTCTGATTCTACATTTCATATTCATTATAATTGCGTTCCATTATGTTAAAAAGGTGTTAAAAAAGGCATTAAATTAAAAAAAAATTATGGACCGTGTTAGGGCACAGCAAAATCCATATTTTATTAAATTTAAATTGTATGTTGTTATTGATAAATAATAATTTCTTATAGAGAAGAGAATAATAGTCAAATTCTGAGAAAGAAAACGGATACAAAACAGACCTTACACTCTCGATCTTTTATTTTGAACTAGCTCAAAAAGATGCACATTTACTTTCATAAAATAAAGCATAACGCATAATTAAAAGATATATAGAAAAAATAACACACCTTTATTTCGAAATCACTATTCTCTGTAACTATGTGTTTATAGGTTCCCGCCGTAGTTAATTTATCAAGAACACAGAAACAAATAACAGACTCGTAGACAGACATGCAACTACTATCATTACATGAACGTGATAATTACAAATGCAGGGGTAACCAACCTGTTTATTTATTGACGAAGGTAATTTATACGAGTACAAGATGTTGTTTTGCATTTTCGACAAATTCAAGTAGGTACCTATGCTAATGATTCTCTAAACGAATAAATAAAAAAGGATTGTGTGGTTTTATGAAACCACGGTAAAAGTGAAACTTTTTTTCACACTATAGACATTTAACTAAAAAATTTTGGGAGCGCCTTTCGCTTTATCCCTACTCCGCGGCCGACCGTCACGCGACATGCAACACATAGACGAAAAAGTTCGAGACGATGTAATAAAAGTTTCGCTTTAATAAAATGTGCCTACCCATTTTATTATTGATTCGGGTCGAGAATGCACGGCACCACGACGTGCATTTGTACGACACGGCAACATGTCGCGCCGCGACACCGCACCGTTTTACGTGCCGTGGTGATGTGGACAAGCCCTAACTAAATATTGTTTATGACGCCATAGTAGGTATTAAAAAAATAGAACGCTTGTTATTCCATACGGATCCTGATACTTGCGTTATCTAAGTATATCTATACCTGTGTTCACTTGAAGTTTTTGTACTTGAAGTTATTATGTACAAAAACTGTCTCAGTTGTATTCCAGTTGTGTGAGAAATTGGTGCCTGCTAGATTAATAGTTAAACAATATGCGTAAATTGGCCAAGTCTATGCACTATCAAATCCAATAAATAAATGTTCTCTACCACTGCCCTAGATTTGTATTACCAAAACACTGCGCCGTTTTATTAATGAAACTAGATCCACGGCAATGTGTTGCGTTATCTATCCATGAATATTTTGGAAGGCCATAGAACATCATATAACATCTCGCTTGTAAACGCACTAAGAGGTAAGCAGAAGTGTTATGTGCGATGCGCTTATAATCATCGTTTGAATAAGGACTTTGTAGTAGGTAGGAAAAATTGTTTGGATTGATAAGAACAACAAAAGAAATTAAACTTCATTTCAATAGGATATAATTCATACTAGAATGAGAGAAGGATTAAAAAAAATGGTGTTGATCATTTTAAACAGTCTATTTGTGTCAACTTAGCGTTTAGTAATTTTTCTTTAGCATTAACGACTAGAGGCCGTTATCACGAAAGTTGAGCATGACGTCCTAGGTTCAATACCCAGGTTGGGCCAAGTGTTATTGATTACTCAGTAGCAGATACGGAGTCTGGATAGGTGTCCAGTTGATGAATAGACTCGCCCTTTATTATATTGATAGGACATAAATACAAGGTGTAGTTTTGCATCCTCGTCAAATTCGAGGAGGTAACTATGCTAATGATTTTTGTCCTGAATAAATAATGAAATGGGTAGGCAATTTTTATATTTTTTCTTATTTACGGAAATCGGTGTGAACCACCCGTGTTACTTACCCATGTTTATACCTATGTTTAACAAATAAATGATTCTGATTCTGTTAACCGTGGCCCGTCTGATCCTCGCCCAATAACTGCGCTTTCACACATATATACAATCTCAAACGTTTTTCAATAATTTCTTATTCCCTAAACGACGTTAAGGGCGTTATTCTGAAATATTAATAAACTTAAACAACCAAAAAAATCTGCTATTATTAATAATTAACTAAGTACCGTAATTTAAATTGATTATTTATGTCTTTAGAGACAACCTTATAAATTTTGACGCGGATGCAAAACAACAACTCGTATAATTGGCGGAATGTGAATGTAGTATTAAGAACATTTCTGCATGATCCTTCGGAGATAACAGGTGTTATGTTAAGGCCGATTTTCGTAGTAATTACTTACGTGCGGTAAGGAGAAGAAAGACAGTAAATAAAGATAACTAAACCTAAGACTTATACTCTATGCTTAAGTGCGTATACACGTAGAAAGCTTGTCGGTGCCGACCTGCCAGCGCTTGTCCGAGTGCAGGTCCACGCTGGTGGTCGAGATACTGTTTGGCGAACCAGCGCTCACCAGTTCTGACCTGGTGTACGACCATGACGTCTTAAGAGGGGACTCTAGTCCCGAGGAATTTGAAGAATAGGTATTTGAAGAAACTATTGCCGTCGCGCTGCGCCCGACCAAGCCCCCGTAAAGTGCGAAAGGGACAACTGCAGCTCAGGCTGATTTTACATACAAAAATCTTGACCAAAAGACGTTTTGTATTCCGCTGTTTTCTTCTTCAAAACTAAACTGATCTAAATAATAAAGTATATCTGTGTGTGTTTAAAATTTTACAATAAAAACTTCTATTTAAAAAAATACTTGTCAAAAAGTTGGAACTTTGACCCCTAATATCTCCGTAACTAGAAGGTTCCCCGGTATGGTGTAGAACAAAAAAATGATCGCAATGACAGGGAGAACCAGTGCCTTTCGGCTTCGTTAAGAGGTGTTGTACACCCTTTATACCTACTCGGTAATAGGTAGTATGTAATTATGGTCACCCATCCACGGACCAACCGCGGCTAGCACGGCTTAACGTTTAACATCGACCAGTGCGGCTGTTATTATTTAGCCACGAGCTCCTCCATGACGTCTTAACGCATTATTGTTTTATTCCTAATCCAGAGTAGAAAACGGACGGAGCTATACAGGTCGTCTAGCTCCATCTCTTTCTCACACTGGAATAAGAATGAAACAATAATGTTTTAAGATGTCATAGTTACCCCGCTGCTCTGATCAGCGCTAGTACGCCGTCATTTGTTGCTGTATTTGAAAAGGAACAACGCGCGGTTACCAGTCCCTGCTATCTTTACGTAAACGCGCTAATACTGGATACTTACTTGAAGAAGTCGTGATGCTTCGGACTGGGTAGCGGCCGGTCAGGTGGCTCGGGCGGAAGTTCGCACGTGGACGATGATACTGCACAATAACAAAATGGTTATAATTCAGCAATAAATTCCCATTAAAATAGATGTACAAATTTTAATACAGCGAAAACATGGTGATTTTATGTTGACCTAAAATAATAAAATTTTTGGTGTATATTTTTGTTGGCTTATATTTTTTCTTGTATCTAAAGCGTTTTTCCCATTATATTTTTCTATCATTATCCTTATTTTTGTGGTCTGAATGATTTCTAAAAGGTTGTCTCATCATCATTAGCCTATAATGTTCCCACTGCTGGGACACAGGCCTCCTCTCCTATGAGAGGGAGTGGGCTGTAATCCACCACGCGGGCCCAGTGCGGGTTGGTAGATGTCACATGTCTTCGAATTTTTGGTTCTAGGACATGCCGGTTTCCTCACGATGTTTTCCTTCACCGTTTTTAAGAGCAGCGATGATGAAATAAATTACACAAAGTAATGCGCCTGCCTGGGTTCGAACCCACGGCTTACTGCTCGTAAGTCGGGGCTGCCACCACTGGGCCACCGCAGCTCTCAAAGGTTGTCTATTTTAAACTATTTTAATGGGAACTTACAGCAGAAGGAACAATTGATGATGTATTGTGAATTTGAGAGAAGTGAATGCTAGGGTATGTGTAGAGCTATTAGGGATATCACTTGGTCGTCGTAAGTAATAAAGTATAGTATAGTTTAGCCTGAGGCTGCGTGCTACACTTACATGTGTTGCAGTGCGGCGGGGAGCAGGCGCGGCGCGGGGGGGCGGGTGGCCGCTCGGGCTCGCCGCGCGGGAGCAAGGGCGGTACACGCTCCTAGACATATAGCCTGAGGCTGCGTGCTACACTTACATGTGTTGCAGTGCGGCGGGGGGGCGGGTGGCCGCTCGGGCTCGCCGCGCGGGAGCAAGGGCGGTACACGCTCCTAGACATATAGCCTGAGGCTGCGTGCTACACTTACATGTGTTGCAGTGCGGCGGGGAGCAGGCGCGGCGCGGGGGGGCGGGTGGCCGCTCGGGCTCGCCGCGCGGGAGCAAGGGCGGTACACGCTCCTAGACATATAGCCTGAGGCTGCGTGCTACACTTACATGTGTTGCAGTGCGGCGGGGGGGCGGGTGGCCGCTCGGGCTCGCCGCGCGGGAGCAAGGGCGGTACACGCTCCTAGACATATAGCCTGAGGCTGCGTGCTACACTTACATGTGTTGCAGTGCGGCGGGGAGCAGGCGCGGCGCGGGGGGGCGGGTGGCCGCTCGGGCTCGCCGCGCGGGAGCAAGGGCGGTACACGCTCCTAGACATATAGCCTGAGGCTGCGTGCTACACTTACATGTGTTGCAGTGCGGCGGGGAGCAGGCGCGGCGCGGGGGGGCGGGTGGCCGCTCGGGCTCGCCGCGCGGGAGCAAGGGCGGTACACGCTCCTAGACATATAGCCTGAGGCTGCGTGCTACACTTACATGTGTTGCAGTGCGGCGGGGAGCAGGCGCGGCGCGGGGGGGCGGGTGGCCGCTCGGGCTCGCCGCGCGGGAGCAAGGGCGGTACACGCTCCTAGACATATAGCCTGAGGCTGCGTGCTACACTTACATGTGTTGCAGTGCGGCGGGGAGCAGGCGCGGCGCGGGGGGGCGGGTGGCCGCTCGGGCTCGCCGCGCGGGAGCAAGGGCGGTACACGCTCCTAGACATATAGCCTGAGGCTGCGTGCTACACTTACATGTGTTGCAGTGCGGCGGGGGGGCGGGTGGCCGCTCGGGCTCGCCGCGCGGGAGCAAGGGCGGTACACGCTCCTAGACATATAGCCTGAGGCTGCGTGCTACACTTACATGTGTTGCAGTGCGGCGGGGGGGCGGGTGGCCGCTCGGGCTCGCCGCGCGGGAGCAAGGGCGGTACACGCTCCTAGACATATAGCCTGAGGCTGCGTGCTACACTTACATGTGTTGCAGTGCGGCGGGGGGGCGGGTGGCCGCTCGGGCTCGCCGCGCGGGAGCAAGGGCGGTACACGCTCCTAGACATATAGCCTGAGGCTGCGTGCTACACTTACATGTGTTGCAGTGCGGCGGGGAGCAGGCGCGGCGCGGGGGGGCGGGTGGCCGCTCGGGCTCGCCGCGCGGGAGCAAGGGCGGTACACGCTCCTAGACATATAGCCTGAGGCTGCGTGCTACACTTACATGTGTTGCAGTGCGGCGGGGGGGCGGGTGGCCGCTCGGGCTCGCCGCGCGGGAGCAAGGGCGGTACACGCTCCTAGACATATAGCCTGAGGCTGCGTGCTACACTTACATGTGTTGCAGTGCGGCGGGGAGCAGGCGCGGCGCGGGGGGGCGGGTGGCCGCTCGGGCTCGCCGCGCGGGAGCAAGGGCGGTACACGCTCCTAGACATATAGCCTGAGGCTGCGTGCTACACTTACATGTGTTGCAGTGCGGCGGGGGGGGCGGGTGGCCGCTCGGGCTCGCCGCGCGGGAGCAAGGGCGGTACACGCTCCTAGACATATAGCCTGAGGCTGCGTGCTACACTTACATGTGTTGCAGTGCGGCGGGGAGCAGGCGCGGCGCGGGGGGGCGGGTGGCCGCTCGGGCTCGCCGCGCGGGAGCAAGGGCGGTACACGCTCCTAGACATATAGCCTGAGGCTGCGTGCTACACTTACATGTGTTGCAGTGCGGCGGGGGGGCGGGTGGCCGCTCGGGCTCGCCGCGCGGGAGCAAGGGCGGTACACGCTCCTAGACATATAGCCTGAGGCTGCGTGCTACACTTACATGTGTTGCAGTGCGGCGGGGAGCAGGCGCGGCGCGGGGGGGCGGGTGGCCGCTCGGGCTCGCCGCGCGGGAGCAAGGGCGGTACACGCTCCTAGACATATAGCCTGAGGCTGCGTGCTACACTTACATGTGTTGCAGTGCGGCGGGGAGCAGGCGCGGCGCGGGGGGGCGGGTGGCCGCTCGGGCTCGCCGCGCGGGAGCAAGGGCGGTACACGCTCCTAGACATATAGCCTGAGGCTGCGTGCTACACTTACATGTGTTGCAGTGCGGCGGGGAGCAGGCGCGGCGCGGGGGGGCGGGTGGCCGCTCGGGCTCGCCGCGCGGGAGCAAGGGCGGTACACGCTCCTAGACATATAGCCTGAGGCTGCGTGCTACACTTACATGTGTTGCAGTGCGGCGGGGAGCAGGCGCGGCGCGGGGGGGCGGGTGGCCGCTCGGGCTCGCCGCGCGGGAGCAAGGGCGGTACACGCTCCTAGACATATAGCCTGAGGCTGCGTGCTACACTTACATGTGTTGCAGTGCGGCGGGGAGCAGGCGCGGCGCGGGGGGGCGGGTGGCCGCTCGGGCTCGCCGCGCGGGAGCAAGGGCGGTACACGCTCCTAGACATATAGCCTGAGGCTGCGTGCTACACTTACATGTGTTGCAGTGCGGCGGGGGGGCGGGTGGCCGCTCGGGCTCGCCGCGCGGGAGCAAGGGCGGTACACGCTCCTAGACATATAGCCTGAGGCTGCGTGCTACACTTACATGTGTTGCAGTGCGGCGGGGGGGGCGGGTGGCCGCTCGGGCTCGCCGCGCGGGAGCAAGGGCGGTACACGCTCCTAGACATATAGCCTGAGGCTGCGTGCTACACTTACATGTGTTGCAGTGCGGCGGGGAGCAGGCGCGGCGCGGGGGGGCGGGTGGCCGCTCGGGCTCGCCGCGCGGGAGCAAGGGCGGTACACGCTCCTAGACATATAGCCTGAGGCTGCGTGCTACACTTACATGTGTTGCAGTGCGGCGGGGGGGCGGGTGGCCGCTCGGGCTCGCCGCGCGGGAGCAAGGGCGGTACACGCTCCTAGACATATAGCCTGAGGCTGCGTGCTACACTTACATGTGTTGCAGTGCGGCGGGGAGCAGGCGCGGCGCGGGGGGGCGGGTGGCCGCTCGGGCTCGCCGCGCGGGAGCAAGGGCGGTACACGCTCCTAGACATATAGCCTGAGGCTGCGTGCTACACTTACATGTGTTGCAGTGCGGCGGGGAGCAGGCGCGGCGCGGGGGGGCGGGTGGCCGCTCGGGCTCGCCGCGCGGGAGCAAGGGCGGTACACGCTCCTAGACATATAGCCTGAGGCTGCGTGCTACACTTACATGTGTTGCAGTGCGGCGGGGGGGGCGGGTGGCCGCTCGGGCTCGCCGCGCGGGAGCAAGGGCGGTACACGCTCCTAGACATATAGCCTGAGGCTGCGTGCTACACTTACATGTGTTGCAGTGCGGCGGGGAGCAGGCGCGGCGCGGGGGGGCGGGTGGCCGCTCGGGCTCGCCGCGCGGGAGCAAGGGCGGTACACGCTCCTAGACATATAGCCTGAGGCTGCGTGCTACACTTACATGTGTTGCAGTGCGGCGGGGAGCAGGCGCGGCGCGGGGGGGCGGGTGGCCGCTCGGGCTCGCCGCGTGGGAGCAAGGGCGGTACACGCTCCTAGACATATAGCCTGAGGCTGCGTGCTACACTTACATGTGTTGCAGTGCGGCGGGGGGGCGGGTGGCCGCTCGGGCTCGCCGCGCGGGAGCAAGGGCGGTACACGCTCCTAGACATATAGCCTGAGGCTGCGTGCTACACTTACATGTGTTGCAGTGCGGCGGGGAGCAGGCGCGGCGCGGGGGGGCGGGTGGCCGCTCGGGCTCGCCGCGCGGGAGCAAGGGCGGTACACGCTCCTAGACATATAGCCTGAGGCTGCGTGCTACACTTACATGTGTTGCAGTGCGGCGGGGAGCAGGCGCGGCGCGGGGGGGCGGGTGGCCGCTCGGGCTCGCCGCGCGGGAGCAAGGGCGGTACACGCTCCTAGACATATAGCCTGAGGCTGCGTGCTACACTTACATGTGTTGCAGTGCGGCGGGGGGGCGGGTGGCCGCTCGGGCTCGCCGCGCGGGAGCAAGGGCGGTACACGCTCCTAGACATATAGCCTGAGGCTGCGTGCTACACTTACATGTGTTGCAGTGCGGCGGGGAGCAGGCGCGGCGCGGGGGGGCGGGTGGCCGCTCGGGCTCGCCGCGCGGGAGCAAGAGCGGTACACGCTCCTAGACATATAGCCTGAGGCTGCGTGCTACACTTACATGTGTTGCAGTGCGGCGGGGAGCAGGCGCGGCGCGGGGGGGCGGGTGGCCGCTCGGGCTCGCCGCGCGGGAGCAAGGGCGGTACACGCTCCTAGACATATAGCCTGAGGCTGCGTGCTACACTTACATGTGTTGCAGTGCGGCGGGGGGGCGGGTGGCCGCTCGGGCTCGCCGCGCGGGAGCAAGGGCGGTACACGCTCCTAGACATATAGCCTGAGGCTGCGTGCTACACTTACATGTGTTGCAGTGCGGCGGGGGGGCGGGTGGCCGCTCGGGCTCGCCGCGCGGGAGCAAGGGCGGTACACGCTCCTAGACATATAGCCTGAGGCTGCGTGCTACACTTACATGTGTTGCAGTGCGGCGGGGAGCAGGCGCGGCGCGGGGGGGCGGGTGGCCGCTCGGGCTCGCCGCGCGGGAGCAAGGGCGGTACACGCTCCTAGACATATAGCCTGAGGCTGCGTGCTACACTTACATGTGTTGCAGTGCGGCGGGGAGCAGGCGCGGCGCGGGGGGGCGGGTGGCCGCTCGGGCTCGCCGCGCGGGAGCAAGGGCGGTACACGCTCCTAGACATATAGCCTGAGGCTGCGTGCTACACTTACATGTGTTGCAGTGCGGCGGGGGGGCGGGTGGCCGCTCGGGCTCGCCGCGCGGGAGCAAGGGCGGTACACGCTCCTAGACATATAGCCTGAGGCTGCGTGCTACACTTACATGTGTTGCAGTGCGGCGGGGGGGCGGGTGGCCGCTCGGGCTCGCCGCGCGGGAGCAAGGGCGGTACACGCTCCTAGACATATAGCCTGAGGCTGCGTGCTACACTTACATGTGTTGCAGTGCGGCGGGGAGCAGGCGCGGCGCGGGGGGGCGGGTGGCCGCTCGGGCTCGCCGCGCGGGAGCAAGGGCGGTACACGCTCCTAGACATATAGCCTGAGGCTGCGTGCTACACTTACATGTGTTGCAGTGCGGCGGGGAGCAGGCGCGGCGCGGGGGGGCGGGTGGCCGCTCGGGCTCGCCGCGCGGGAGCAAGGGCGGTACACGCTCCTAGACATATAGCCTGAGGCTGCGTGCTACACTTACATGTGTTGCAGTGCGGCGGGGAGCAGGCGCGGCGCGGGGGGGCGGGTGGCCGCTCGGGCTCGCCGCGCGGGAGCAAGGGCGGTACACGCTCCTAGACATATAGCCTGAGGCTGCGTGCTACACTTACATGAGTTGCAGTGCGGCGGGGGGGCGGGTGGCCGCTCGGGCTCGCCGCGCGGGAGCAAGGGCGGTACACGCTCCTAGACATATAGCCTGAGGCTGCGTGCTACACTTACATGTGTTGCAGTGCGGCGGGGGGGCGGGTGGCCGCTCGGGCTCGCCGCGCGGGAGCAAGGGCGGTACACGCTCCTAGACATATAGCCTGAGGCTGCGTGCTACACTTACATGTGTTGCAGTGCGGCGGGGAGCAGGCGCGGCGCGGGGGGGCGGGTGGCCGCTCGGGCTCGCCGCGCGGGAGCAAGGGCGGTACACGCTCCTAGACATATAGCCTGAGGCTGCGTGCTACACTTACATGTGTTGCAGTGCGGCGGGGAGCAGGCGCGGCGCGGGGGGGCGGGTGGCCGCTCGGGCTCGCCGCGCGGGAGCAAGGGCGGTACACGCTCCTAGACATATAGCCTGAGGCTGCGTGCTACACTTACATGTGTTGCAGTGCGGCGGGGAGCAGGCGCGGCGCGGGGGGGCGGGTGGCCGCTCGGGCTCGCCGCGCGGGAGCAAGGGCGGTACACGCTCCTAGACATATAGCCTGAGGCTGCGTGCTACACTTACATGTGTTGCAGTGCGGCGGGGGGGCGGGTGGCCGCTCGGGCTCGCCGCGCGGGAGCAAGGGCGGAACACGCTCCTAGACATATAGCCTGAGGCTGCGTGCTACACTTACATGTGTTGCAGTGCGGCGGGGAGCAGGCGCGGCGCGGGGGGGCGGGTGGCCGCTCGGGCTCGCCGCGCGGGAGCAAGGGCGGTACACGCTCCTAGACATATAGCCTGAGGCTGCGTGCTACACTTACATGTGTTGCAGTGCGGCGGGGGGGCGGGTGGCCGCTCGGGCTCGCCGCGCGGGAGCAAGGGCGGTACACGCTCCTAGACATATAGCCTGAGGCTGCGTGCTACACTTACATGTGTTGCAGTGCGGCGGGGAGCAGGCGCGGCGCGGGGGGGCGGGTGGCCGCTCGGGCTCGCCGCGCGGGAGCAAGGGCGGTACACGCTCCTAGACATATAGCCTGAGGCTGCGTGCTACACTTACATGTGTTGCAGTGCGGCGGGGAGCAGGCGCGGCGCGGGGGGGCGGGTGGCCGCTCGGGCTCGCCGCGCGGGAGCAAGGGCGGTACACGCTCCTAGACATATAGCCTGAGGCTGCGTGCTACACTTACATGTGTTGCAGTGCGGCGGGGGGGCGGGTGGCCGCTCGGGCTCGCCGCGCGGGAGCAAGGGCGGTACACGCTCCTAGACATATAGCCTGAGGCTGCGTGCTACACTTACATGTGTTGCAGTGCGGCGGGGAGCAGGCGCGGCGCGGGGGGGCGGGTGGCCGCTCGGGCTCGCCGCGCGGGAGCAAGGGCGGTACACGCTCCTAGACATATAGCCTGAGGCTGCGTGCTACACTTACATGTGTTGCAGTGCGGCGGGGAGCAGGCGCGGCGCGGGGGGGCGGGTGGCCGCTCGGGCTCGCCGCGCGGGAGCAAGGGCGGTACACGCTCCTAGACATATAGCCTGAGGCTGCGTGCTACACTTACATGTGTTGCAGTGCGGCGGGGAGCAGGCGCGGCGCGGGGGGGCGGGTGGCCGCTCGGGCTCGCCGCGCGGGAGCAAGGGCGGAACACGCTCCTAGACATATCATTATTTATTTTAAAAACAAGAACCTAACTATAAGATACATAAGGTCACCCATGGGCAGAAATCAGAAGCAAGAAGCGTTCTGTAACTAATCTTATTTGTGATATTCTTCATTTTCTGAAGAATCAAAAGTCAGGTGCGTTAAACTCGCAACCAGTATGTTCGCACGACTTATTATACAAGATATTTGGAAGGTATTGCGTTTATTATAAATATTATAAATAAACGCAATACCTTCCTTGTGGTTTCTCAAACCACAAAACTGAACGTTGGTTCGAAATTCGCAAAAAAAAAAAACAACATTTATGGCAAAATACAAAAAATGGTGTCACCTTGTTTCTCAGACAGAAATTTGACAGAATTTCGTTTCCCAGAAAATGTTTCACATAATATTTAGTCCCCGTATTTTTATTTCGAATATTTTTGTTTCGACTACTATTTACTTGAATGAAAAATATTTTACAGAAACACAATTCAAAGAATTTTACAATCACATTTTTTTATTTTACCAACTTATCAAACAGCAGAATTATTTTTCAACGAATATTGTTTGTTCGATGTATGTTTCCATGGTACTTTATTTCAACGAAATTAATAACCTTAAATTAAAATATTGTCTTTAAAAGTCAATATGTTGTACTACAAAAGTTAGTGACAGAAACCTAGAGTGTAATTTAAGCCCGCGTAGGCGCGGAGGGATGAGGCCCGCGAGTTGAGGAGCAGGTGGTTTCTAAAGATCGCCGCCGCGGCTGAGGCTGGCCGGCTTGCCGGCCAGCAAGCCGAAGCTGCGGTGGTGAGCGTTAATACCATCTGCGACGATAAACTTGCGTGGGGCCGCCGGAGCCCCGCAGCGCCGGAGCCGTGACAGAAACCTAGCCTGTTGCATGTTACATGCTTGCATGCATGCTGCAAGTTGCATGGTTGCTTGCATGCATGCTGCAAGTTGCATGCTGCATGCAACAGGCATGGACACCATTAGTGAGAATAACAAGATTGTTTTCCTGCTTGACAATAATTTACCCGCATTATTTTTGTGAACCCGGTGTTGTAATGAAAAACATTGTACTATAAATGAAAAAAGTTTTTTAACGTAATAATAAAGACCTCATTTGAATTACGAGATACGCTGTATGTCCCGAATTTAAGGACGAATTTGATTTCAGTAGCCAAGTTAACCAATGATGGTTATGAGGTTACATTTAAAAACGATGTAGCTCAAGTAATTGGTAAGAAAGGTGAAATCGAATTAATGGCATATCGTAGGGATAAATTGTATAGTGTAAATAGGTCTGAGTATTGTAATTTAAGTGATTCAAATGCTGATGTACGTAGTTGGCACGAGAGATTAGGACATTTGAACAGTAGAGATGTTGCTAAGCTTTTAGGTAAATTAGGTGCTAAATTTGACGTAGCAGAGGTACGAAACTTACGTGATTGCGATATTTGTGCTAGAGGTAAGATGACCGCATTACCTTTTTCTAAGTCCGATGGGCCTTGTGCTGAGAAGTTGTACCATGTACCTACATAGTTCAAACTGATATTGTAGGGCCTATAATATCATTATGATGGTAGGGATGTGAATCAATGGAAGGTGCAAAATATTTTATAACTTTTATTGATGATAGTACTCGTTGGTGTACGGTATACTCCTAAGATCGAAATATAAAGCCAGATGCCTTTAAGGCGTATAAAAGTCACGTTGAAAACCTGATGGGACTGAACATTAAAGAGGGGACTCTAGCCCCGAAGAATTTGAAGAATAGGTATTTGAAGAAACTATTGCCGTCACGCTGCGCCCGACCAAGGCCCCGTAAAGTGCGAAAGGCACAACTGCAGCTCAGGCTGATTTTACCTACAAAAATCTTGACCAAAAGACGTTTTGTATTCCGCTGTTTTCTTCTTCAAAACTAAACTGATCTAAATAATTTTTATATCAAAATTTAGAGGAAAAGTATGTCTATGCTTCTATTATTTTCTTTTTTGTTAAAAACTTATCTTTTTTGTCTGATAGTCGTCTGAACATGGCGGTAAAAACGGGCTTTTTTTTCGGGTTTTTGGATTGTCATAATTCTTTTAGAGATTATGTTTTGAAAAAAAGGAAATGATAGGGGCATGTATTAATAAGACTTGAGATTTTTCGGAAAAATATCATTGCTCTACACGCATTATCCACGAAGAAAACAGCGGAATACTTTTGTATGGAGAAAGGCCCACTAGAGTCCCCTCTTAAATGCCTTCAAAGCGATAATGGAGGTGAATATTGTAACGCCAAATTTGATAATTTTTTAAAGGAAGCATGCATCATGCGAAGACTGACAGTTGCTCGAACACCACAGCCGGTAGACCCAGACTCTAAGCATGACTGGGATTGAGATGCCAGGCGAGTGTGTGAACTACTTAGCCATTTGAGGCAGAAGTTGTACAGTCCGTCCGGTCCCGGAGACTTCCAGTTCGTTAACGGACGAACTGCTCTGGCAACATCTAATGGCGTTATTAGAACTTCTTCCATTTCTGGGATAGAATCACACACTCGCTCGCTATCTAGCATCCAGTCAGCTTCAGTATGACAGACGGGCACCGACCAGATGCTGCGCCAGAATGAACTAGTGGCGGCATCATCTGGATGGCTTATCTCTGTCACATTTTGCTCGGGTCGCTCCTGTTGTGACATCACTATTTAGTATGTTACTAAGTGTCAAGCTCTGGTGATTGTCTATGATCGACATCCTTCCGGACGCCATAACTTGATCTCAACCCGTCTGCAACACTACGCACTGTCTATTTATAATATGTAACCTGTGTCCTGTGACTATTAAAATAAGTATACCCAACGGTATCTTTCATTCCAACCATCCAACATAACAGCTCCCAAGCTCCTTTCATCGCTTTGGAACATGCGATTCTGCGAGTACCGATTAATTCTCCGAATACGATTCGCCCATACATAAACTTTCTGCTTCAGGAAGTCGATGCGCTCTAGCTGTGACACGGGACATGTATACTTGAGGGCTGATTCCAGTCCCCGACGTGCATCACATTTTGGCAGTGCAGGAGGATGATAGGTAAGAAATGGGGCCTATCCCCCAAGATAATACTTTGGCTATACTGCGCGGTGATCCGTCCCATGATCTCGTACGGGGCAGTAGTCTGGTGGCCACGTACCAAACTAGTCACTGCCTCGAACAAACTCCAACGCATGCAAAGGCTTGCCTGCATGGCAATTACAGGCTACATGAGGACCACCCCGACAGCTGCTCTCGAAGCCATGCTGGAGCTTCCACCGCTCCATCTATTCGTACAACAGGAGGCAACGATGGCGGCAGCACGCCTTAAAACTCTTCAACTCTGGAGTAAGACAGACACGCAACACACCGCGGTTTTGGAGGGATTCTACAAAGAGTTCCCCCTGGCAGAGCCATCAACGATCGGGTACCGAAACATTTTGTATTCGATAAAAAATATAAGATCCAGCTCCATGAGGACCACCGCTGCGAGGGGTTAGATCCCGCTGAGCTGCGGATCTTCACGGATGGATCTAAAACAGGTACAGGCACTGGAGCTGGAGTCTTCTCTGAGGACCTCAACATCCACATAGCCGTACCACTGGGGGTCCACAATACGGTATTTCAGGCAGAATGCATGGGCATTTCCCTGGCCGCTTCAGCCATCCTAGCCAGGAGGGCCAAGGACCTCTCTTTTCGAATACTTTCAGACAGCATGGCTGTACTGTTATTTATTTATTTATTTATTTAACACTTCAAGTACAATGTACAGAGGCGGACTTAATGCCATAGGCATTTTCTACCAGTCAACCTTTGGGTGATGCAGAGACAAACAGTGGTAGGTGTCTAACTGCAAAAAAAATATAATTTAATAAGACATACTAAAAAGATATATAAAATACTATAAATTTATATAAAAATACTATAAATATATATCAATATATAAATTATGAAATAAAAGGACAAACAATGAGGAAAATATCAACGTTGTGACGATACTGATAGCTTCTTCCGAATGTGCTCGCGAACTTTTATTTTAAAAGATAGACGATTTGTTACCATCCTGATTTCCTGGGGAAGCGCGTTCCACAGAGTAATAGACTGAGTAATAGAGAGTAATAGACTGTTAGCACTAGACAACCACACGGTCAACTCCAGGTTAATTTACGAGTGTCACCAGCGCCTAAACCAGGTCGGTAATCACAACAACATAACCATACAATGGATTAAAGGTCACAGCGATTCCCGAGGCAACGATGCGGCGGACGAACTCGCTAGAAGGGGTTCAAGCATGGCAGCAGTGGGACCAGAACCCATCGTGCCACTCCCCTTCGGGTATCTACGAACTCTGGTAAGGAAACGCACCAGGGATCAACACCACAAACTGTGGCTAGACCATGGTGAGTGTAGGCAGGCCAAGGAGGCACTCCCTACTATAGATGGCCGCCTCACCAAACGGGCGCTTCGGCTGAACAAACCACAGCTACGCATATTCACAGCCGCCATTACTGGACACGGCTCTTTTAATAAACACCTCTTTGTCTTAGGAGTCACAGATAGCCCACTGTGCAGAGCCTGCATGAAGGAAGACGAGACAGCAGCCCACGTGCTTCTACACTGCCCAGAGGTTGCAGCATACAGGGCAAAGTACCTCGGTAACTCAGGTACTCTCCGCGAGATCGTCAGCAACACCAAGGAGCTGCTGGCCTTTCTCGGGGAGCTGGGGTGGTTGGAATAATGTTCCCACCCGTACGCAAAATACGCGCTTTAGACGTGGAGTTGCGGAAACCAGCCCGCTATACAATACAATACAATACAAATTCCAGTCCCCGAGAATACCCGCCTCACAAAGCGCATCACACGTGGTCGTGTATTGTCCTCCCTGAAGCAGTATAGTTTGCCGATGAGTACCCTGGCCCCGTCGATACGGCACTCGATCCTGCGTTGCCGGCTGGTTTTGGTCGAGTAGCTACGTCACAATTTGGGAATTTGTCGTTAGCTAATCGATAAGCCGCTACAACCCCACAATACAGGATCGGGTGCGTATAAACGTGATCCTCATCATCATCATCAGCCTATAATGTTCCCACTGCTGGGACGCAAGCATCCTCTCTATGAGAGGGAATGGGCTGTAATCCACCACGCGGGCCCAGTGCGGGTTGGTAGATGTCACATGTTTTCGAATTTTTAGTTCTAGGACATGCCGGTTCCCTCACGATGTTTTCCATCACCGTTTTTGAAAGCAGCGGTGATGAAATAAATTACACAAAGTAATGCGCCTTCCTCGGCTCGAACCCTCGGCTTACTGCTCGTAAGTCGGGTCTGCCACCACTGGGCCACCGCTGCTCTCACGAGATCCTCGCCACATTCAAATATATTCTTGAGTTGCGACACCAGCGCCCTATTTTTGTTATGCATGGGATGCCGTAGTAATCGAGGCCTAAGTTCGGCAGGAGTGGATCGATACTCGTGAATGTTCCTGGGATTTAATCGTCAAGTTATGATTTCGGGAATTTAGACGAGGTTTTATCAACTATATGTTACTTCCTTTTTAGAACTTCACGTTAATTAGCTCTACCTATTCCGATCACTGCTGATGAGATGAGAAGTAAAAGAGAAGTGTGGAAAAAGACATGCTGCGCCGATTCCAAACAAATTGGCAAGAGAATGATGGTGATGTATCTAGTCTAGATACATAAATATCAATTGCTGTTCGTTTGTCTCGCTAAAACTCGAGAACGGCTGGGCCGATTTAGCTGATTTTGGTTTTGAAATGTTTGTCGTAGTCCAGGGAAGGTTTAAAAGGTGAGAAAGGTAGGGTATGGTAGGTAGGTAGGGTAGATAGGTAGGTAGGAAAAAGTGCATTGCAACGCATGCCGGGTACAGCTAGTATTAAATAAATAAACAATTAATGACTGACCTGCTCGGGTTTCTTGGCGGTGAGACGATGGTCGATGGTCCGCGAGTAGAACAGTTCCGCGTCCACGATAGCGTTGCGAGGAGAGAGGGCCGTCGGCTTCCGCTCGCAGGTTGAGGTTTGCCTTTTAGAGTACGAAATTATCATTAGACTCACATAAAATGATTCGCTTTGGCCTAAATTACTTCTGTTATTTTTATTTTGTTGTATTTTTTTTTTTAAGTGACCGTAAGATGTAGGCGCATAATAAAAAAAACAGCTGTTTCCTACAAAAGTGCAATACCAGCGCGGTCAAAATGTATGGAACAGCAGATTTTTTACTACCGATGAAAAATTTCTATGTAAGGGGGTTCATAATGATGTACTGAATTTGTGGTAAGCGTTTTCGCGTCGGTATCTCTTACATCTTGTATGTACAGTGTACATTTTTGGCGAGCCAAAATAAATTAACAAATAAAATAAAGATTAAATGAAATACTTTACTTGCACCTCTGGTATACCTGAATGTGGATTCGCGAACTAAAGTTTAAGATAATTTCGTGGTGCTGATAACGTATTCCTCCGCTCGGCTCCGCTTGCGTGCTGTTTCGTGCTGGGCTCCGAGCGTATCCGTTCAGCTCCGAGCGCATCCGCTCAAAAACAGTGCTCTTCTAGCCGGTTATGTGAAATGGTGGTCGGCTCTGTGAAAAACCGAGCGCTGGCCGATGCTCTCCAAATCCGGTCTATGTGAACGGATCCTAAGAGTAGTAGGATAAACCATTCATTTATTAATTAATCTACTCACCGATCATGTCTAGGCGAATGTCGGTCCCTGGGCGAAGGTGGCTCGTCTCGTGTAATGTATCTGTAAAATTCAAAACATGTTAATATGTTTTAGGGCTCCTGTACACGATGCCGCCTCCGCGACGCCGCCGCACCGCTACCGCGCCGCCATTCGCCACTGATTGACTTTGCTTATTCCATTACCGGCCGCCAACGTATGCGCATTATGCACTTAATTTTTAGTAACCTATCATGGATAATTTTGATTACCTACGAAACGTTCATTACTTAAGTGAAGGACAGAGATAATTTGTCGAATGTCTTGTAATTCATCCGCAGATAATCACAAAACTCGTCCTCATCTTTTCGTAGGTCTTCGTAAAGTGTGTGAAATTCACCATAATGCTCCCGTCGCATTGGAAGCCCTATAGGATGTACCCACAACTTTCTAATGGACTTACGACGTTCATTTTGCCATTTTCTGTACGTGTAGTAAGCCAACACTAACTTCTTTTTATTCGTTAAGTTGGACATATCCGTGCGAGTGCTACGTGTATGCTCTTCGCAGCTAGCAATGTATCACTAACAACGGTATAGAGGTATGGTAAAATCGAGCGGCGCGGACGCGGTGGCGGCGCGGCGGCGGCATCGTATACAGTAGCCCTAAGACTGTTCTTTGTCGCACCGAAGCTTCGACAGTGTAGCTGACTCGGTTGTGACAGCGAGCTCGTTCTAACCGAGGACTGCCTAGTTCCTGTTTACTGCGTTAATTTACTTACTTGTTATTATTAGTGGGCTTGTTCTTATCGAACAGCGCCAGGCCCTTGTCGAACAGGCTCAGCTGACTTAGTTGTGACAGCGAGCATCGTTCTAACCGAGGACTGACTAGTTCTTGTTTGCTGCCGGATACTGGAAAGATAATTTGGATTTTAAACCTTATTGACATAGTTATAAAGTAAAAAATACACTACTTATTTTGATCTAATGCTGGCATAGCCTAACATCCTTATTCTCCTGCATTATCTCAATTTATTTGGGGTCGGCGCAGCATGTCTTCTTCTATACTCTATTACTTGTCATCTCTGCTGACACCTCCTTTCTTGCCATATCATCCTTCACACAGTCCATCCATCGTTTTTTTTTTATTTGCGATGGGTTTGCTCTTGACTCTAGTCTAGGTCAGATGACAGAGACAAAGTCGACGATGGTACGAGCTTACCCAGAAGCCTGTTCACTCTAACTTTGAAGAGATTAGGGTTGGAAGCGTTCGTAAACACAGAAGCAGGCAGAGAGTTCCACTCCTTTGCTGTGCAAATGGGGCATAATTTAATAAAGTAAAGTAAAAGTAATACTTACGTAGATCCATGGGTAGAGATTGTAGCGAGCCTCCGTCCCATTGGCTCATACTTGTAGGAGATATTTGTGATGACATACCTGCAATATAAAGTACATACATTTTTATATCCAGTCAAAGTGGTTTTGGCATACAAGGTGTTGTTTTGCAACATCGTCTAAATTCAGGAAGTTGTCGGTTACGGTACCTAGTAAATTATTAATAACCGCTGCTTTTTTTCTTGTTAAAGTTTGTCAGTATTTCAGAAAAAAAACCCCTTAACGAGGTTAAGGGAATAAGAAATTATCGAATAAACGTTTGCTATTGTTTGTATGTGTGAAAGCGTGGTTGTAAGGCGAGGATCAGACGGGCCGCGTTTATAACACGGGTGGTTCACACTTACCGATCTTCGTAAATAAAGAAAAATATTAAAAAAAAACAACCCATTTTATTATTGAGTCGGGACGAGAATCATTAGCATAGTTACCTTCTTGAATTTGACGAGGATGCAAAACAACACCTTGTATAACAGGGTGGCAAGGAAACCGATGCAGAAACGGTTACCATGTAATTAGTACATCATTCTTAAACTTCCACATTCATCGGTACTGATACTATTAGCCTGCGTCATCCCACTGCTGGGCAAAGGCCTCTCCCCATGACTTCCAATTGTCTCGATCCAGGGCCAATGTGGACCATTGGTCTCTGGTCTTGTCTAGCTCGTCACGCCATCTTCTACGAGGTCTACCGCGACGCTTTCTGGCTGTGTCAGGGCTCCAGAAAGTGTTTATTTTAGCCTACAGATCATTGGGCTTGCGGCAGATCTAGCCAGTCCAATCACATTTCAGCTTAGCGGATTGAGTAACATCAGTATTTTGTGTTTTAGAGCGCAGTGTGGTATTGTGTACACGGTCGGTTTGTTTGGCTCCTAGAGTGCTATATACATCGGTAATTTAGAAAAAAAAACACAGCTGTTCCATTCATTTGGACCATGTAGGTATTTTAGGACTTAAAGAGTATAAAAAACAAGGTGTAAAGTACTCCATAGAAAAGGGAGGATCTTCCGACCAGACAGGTGTTATGTCTGGTGGGCAACTGCCCGACAATTGTTGTCGGGTTTTTCTATATAGTCTTAAATCGAGGATAACTTTGCTTGCGCGATGTAGGAAATCGATGTTAGTTCTTCATTTGTGTCATAGATGGCGCTGTGTTAATTTTTGTTTTATGTTCCTGTAGTAATTTTTGTAGGGCCGTTAAAGCACTTTTGTGAAGACCGGCTGCTTTTTGATGAGCCGGGGAGCGAAATAGGTTGCAATTGATTTTGGATAAATGTGGTTCCTATGGGATAATCTAAGTAGAAGCCGCTGGTAAAAGCTAGTAAATCAATTTATCCTAATACTAGCTGTCCCGCGCAACATCGTCTGCGTCACATTGTCCCCGTTTTCGTAACATTTTTCATTGCGTCTCCGCTCCTATTGCTCGTAGAGTGATGATATATAGCCTATACTATATAGCCTTCCTCGATAAATAGGCTATCTAACATTGAAAGAATTTTCTAATTCGGACCAGCAGTTCCTGAGATCAGCGCGTTCAAGCATAAAAACAAACTCTTCAGCTTTATTATTAGTATTAGATATAAATCTAAGCTTATATTATTCCCATTGGTGGGACGGTAAAAAACAGTAAACAATTAACGAAAAAAATCAGGTGGTCTGGTGTTAAAAGATATAGATTTCGGGTCAGTTAAAGCGCTAGTCTGTCGCGCTAGGTAGTAGAAGCAGTGGTACTCACTCATGGTGTCGTCGCAATTGCTGGAGCCCACCGAGGAGCTGGAGCCGGGCGCGTGCGCACGACGCGACACCTTCACCTGCTTCAGCGACAGCTCCGGGTAGCGCCGCGGCTGAGGGGGGGGGGGGGGGGATATACACTCAGACTTACACTCAACAGGCTTCTTCTGGGTAATACTCGACTTTGTCTCTGTCATCTCTGACCTAGACTACAGTCAAGAGCAATCCCATCGCAAATAAAAAAAAAAAAAATTGTGCGTAGAGTCCCTCCGCGCGGAAGAAGTGAAACTTCGTAATGTGGAAATGATGCTACTCGTTGCTAACGCTCGCGCTCGCCTGTAACAGGTACACTACACGCATGCGTTCGAGTACCACGCGTTCACTCTCGCTCTGTCTCTTTCTATTCATCCTCCCCAGGAGCGTTGAACGTTTAACGCAACAGTGCTTTCATACCCGCTCCATGGTATCGTTAAACGTTTAACGCAACCTTGTTGGAACTCACATTAGAAGTTTTACTTCGAAATAAGATAAACTGAAGTCAAAACTGAATAAGCCTTCATATCGCATTTGAAGTACTTGGCGAAATCTTGAGGCAATAAATAAGAAATACATGATTTTATGTTCACTTTGATCGTTACAAGTAACGGGTAACCTTATTGGTATCAATCAAGAAAATGATTGTAATAAAATGGCTCTTTACAATCTTCTTCTTTATCGTGTCGTTAGCGCCTAACCTAATGTCAGAGTTTTTATTCCAGCCATGTGCGTCTGACTTGGCTTTACATGCCGTTGAGAAATATCTCTCAGGCATGCTGGTTTCCTCACGATGTTTTACTTCACCGAAACAAGTGTTAATAAAGGCGGAAACACATTATTAAAACGCGACGCCACCCGACGAAACGTGATGCGTGTTGAGTCGAATCAAATGTATTGTTTTCTTATGACCAGAATCACACTATGAACATCCGACGCGACGCCATGCGCGCACACGCCACCCGATCCAGACGTGCCAGGTCGGTGTGTTGCCCATGGTGGGGGTATACCCGCCATCCGACGCGGCGCCCGCAGTATGTTTCTAGGAAACACCCAACGCCACGCGTCAGTCGTTCGAGAACTGTCACAGAGCATACATGTATTCTTTGACATCCCCTATTCTTCAAACTGTCAAACGGAATTTATGCCTATTTAATATTATTTTTTGCATTTATTTAGCGAAATGACTGACGAACAATTAATTGAGTTGGTAAAACGATATCCTGTTCTATTTGACATGAATTTAGCTATATCGTAATGTGAGAAAAGCCTAGTTATTCTCTTTTTCTTGAGTCCTTTATCATATATGTAAACATAATTTGCATCAAATCTTCTTCAAAATCTTCATCTGACTCGTTATTTATTAAATCCATAGTACATAACCATACACTTCCACTGCAGGTATTCAGAAATTGCTAGTATGTCGTGGCGTTGCGTGTTGGTAATGTGCACGGTGCACATCGGGTGTCGACACGTTGCGTCGCGTCGCGTGTTAGTAATGTGTTTCCGCCTTAATACAATACGCACATGAATCCGAAAAATCAGAGGTGCCTGTCTTGAGATCGAACTTGGCCAGTTACAATCTAAACGTAAGTATTACTAGCGTTCGACAAATACAGCTAAGAAGATTGAGAGTAAGACGTTCTAAAAATATGTTCGGGTCTACTGAATCAACACGAACGGGTAACAAAATCGAATCAGGCCCCCTATGTACAAACACTTGGATTCGATTCCGATTCTATCTTGTTTTGGCATTACGAATGCGAGTGAGATAGACATAAGACTTTCCGAATCGGAATCGTATTCGAGCGTTTGTGAATACGGGGGCTGTGCATATTTAGCCGCCCGGCTGTGCAGCCGGAGCATGCGTGTCGAAACCTTAACCACTTTTAGAGTAGAGTGCAAGATGGTACAGTGCCCCACACCATTACCTGACCCATCTCACAAAGCAAAAAAGAGGCAAATGGGTCAGGTAATGCTGCTCACTGACTGTACGATTTATCTTGTGAACGGTAACAATCAGTGTACTTACAAACTTAGGCATCTGCTTGACTAGCCGCGGCTCAATCTCCAAGCTCTTCGCGTACAGGTAGTTTGTGATCTCGTTGTCGTCCTTACCCGGAAATGGATCTAACGATTCTAGGAATGCCTGGAACAGAATCATAAAAGTTCTATGACGTTCAGTGGATCTCAGAGCGTAGATAAAGCCAGATTTTGGATTTTCAGCGCTCGCCTTAGCGCAGAAAGTTAAAAATCCAACAATGTGCTTTAATTTTTTGGTTATAACATCCGCTTAATGAAAAGCTAATCAACAGAAAAACATAGTAAAAGACTCTCAAGTCATTTGGCTGTTGTTTTTCGGTTAGTGAATAACCTCAGATCAGATAAGTTTGATAGATTTTGAGTTTTATTAGGAAGAAGAGACACACGTACAATATCCACAGTTAAAAAAAGTCGAGGAAATAGCTTCTTCAAATTTAAAGACACACGTTAAGAGGGAACAAGAGCTTGTGATTCTCTATATAAACGTTTTCTCTTTTTCTTCTTAATTAATGCCCCTAGTCTCTAGGGGCATTAATTAAGAAGAAAAAGATTGCTCTAGGGCCTAGAGCAATCTTTTTTTTTCACCAAATATGACATAAAATGGCCTATTTTTGCCGACGTGATTAGAGGACTACCAGGCAAAATCGAAAAATTCTTAACATAAAAGAAATTGAAGAGAACGTAGAGATACTGTTTCTTAAAATGTTAATGTCAAGAATAATTGAATCGGCCTAGTTTTAAGAGGAAAAGGGGGAATACGAAACGGTTTTGTATTTTTTTTTCAAGTGAAAACTTTCTTTAGCGGCGTTGTGCACTTTTGTGATGGGTAAAAAATGTTAAACTCGCGTCAGGTCACGTGTCCTGATCGAAAATTCGTAAGACGGATTGACATTAGGTTACGAAGGAATTTGAACTTTATGACATCTGACATTGAGTTTGGGTTCCCAAAACTGGATAATTAACTTATGCACAAAGAAAACCTTCGGTTTCTCCAAAGAGGTAAAATTCGTAAGACGGATTGTAATAGTTCTGAAGTGTTAAATTTTTAATGTAATATAAATTGTCATGTTTGTGTAGGATAGCGCAATAAATGAATATTGTATTTTACCACATAAATAATAGTACCTACTTTTATACTGATAATTAAAGCAATTCCCTAACCTCCAAGGCAGTGTAATAGGCTGCCTTTTGTTCCTTATATATATAAACGACCTCCCTAAAATCATAAACGGACCATGTGTTCTATTCGCGGACGACATCTCTATACTCACCTCATGCCAGAACGATGACGATATAAACGCCAAATTAAACTCCCTTCTTTCTGCAGCTGTAAACTGGATGGAAAACCATAATCTAGAAATAAACTTCACCAAAACAAAATTAATTACTTTTCACCCCCATCAAAAATCCCAACTAAAACTAAATTTCATTTTTAACAATACTAAACTGGAACAAGTTAATGAATTTACTCTCCTCGGCTTGTCCATAGATACTCACATTAATTGGAAATCCCACATACAAAAAGTAAGGGCAAAACTATCAAAATTTTCATATGCCCTACGCGAAATAAAAAGAACTACCAATCTGCAAACTGCACTTGTTACTTACTATGCATATGCCCATGCATGGCTCAGCTATGGGGTCATGCTTTGGGGAAACAGTACAGACTCACAAACGTTATTTATTTTACAAAAGAAGTTAATTCGAATAATAACCAATATAGAGCAAACAGATAGCTGCAAACCACACTTCCAAAAACACAAAATACTCACACTTCCCTGTTTATATATCTTAGAATTATGTAAATTTGTCAAAAAACACCCAGACTTTTACACCACTTGCGACGAAACACAAACAAGATATACTTTCAGACACAACAAGAACAAAATAAACATACCTCAATCCCGAATCAAAATGCACTCATCCAGCCCTCTAGTAATGTCCACAAAAATGTACAATAAATTGCCAAATGACATTAGAGAAGTAAAAAAAACGCATATATTTATTAATAAATTGACACAATTTCTAAAATCCAAGGCATACTACTCAGTAAAAGAGTTTTTGGAAGATAAATCGATTACAAAATAAAATTATTTTCTCTTTTATACATCAGAAATTATGAAATATATATAATATAATAATTATGGAATATAGGAAACCAAATAAAAATATGAATACATAAATAATAAAATACTTACCTAGTAATGAAAATCTTTCTAAGAACTTCTTATTATCCACTTTTAATAATTAATAACCTGCCTAGAGAAAATATGTTATGAATCAAGGAAATAATTTAGGATAATGATATAACTAAGCAACTTAGATTGATCTCATTAATTATAAAAAAAAAAAATACCTACTATAATATAATACTATTGTTCTTAATAATTAATATTTTAATGTTGTTTTATTATTTTGTTGTGTTGGTTTATAGTGTTAATATTGTAGTACTATAATTTTATTGTTCACGATTTGTAATAAGTAATAATGTCACTCATAACTATAATTATATTAATGATACTTATATTGCTGTGCCCTAACAGGGTCCATAACATTGGTCTTAGCTTTAAGCATTTTATAACACCTTTAAAACATTGTGGAACGCAATTAAATGAATATGAATATGAATATGAACCATTCCAAAATATCAAAAATGCACAACGTTACAAGTTTTCACTTCTGCCGGCACTCCGGAGTGCGACCCATTTTTTGTGATCGGTTGGAGCTGTAGCTGTCACTATCGCACTCCGGAGCACACAATAACAGCGCGACGGCTATAGTTTCTGCAAATATCTATTTTTCAAATTCCTCGCAGGCCATGTTCCCTCTTAATCATACTGCTTAATTTGAAACCAACTTAATATCTACTGTTAAGTTGATATTTGTGTACAAACCCTGGTTTTAGGTTCAGGCGTGAGGCAATACGGTTGGTTCTGATACTGCTGTATCTCTCCCGTGATCTCGGCTACTTTGCGTCGCTTTGAGAAGTTTATTAATTCCGAATCGGGGAGGTAGTCTGTAACAAAAGAGTTTTAATGAAACACAGTTCAAAAGGTTATCGATAGCAAGTAACGATGTTCTCCCCCTACGTTTGAAGTCGGGAAGTAATGTTAATTTTGTTTGGAATAACTGATTTTTTAAATAATAATTGTTAATATAGTATCTGTAGAGTATGTAGATATCAATATATCTCACTACAAACCGATTACAGTATTGTAACGTTGCCTCGGGCGCGCACGTCGCTCGGTTATTAATACCGGTCCGTGTAGTGGGGCGGGGGTAGTCGTTGTCGGACTGTCGGCCTGTGCGGTGGTGCGTTGGCGAGTCAACTATTAGTGTAACTATCAGTGGATAAATGTGCATATTTTACAGTATCAAAATGAGATTCACTCAGTGAGCAAAACGCGCTTTTGCTCACTGAGTGAGACCAAGTAACTTTTTTTTCAGAAATCCGCGAATGTCTTATTCAGCCTTGGGTTAATCATACAATTCGAAACATTCATACTCTATCTCTTTCCCGCCATTAGAAAGAGAGGGAGACAAAGACCAGCCCTTTCGAAGTTCCGATTTTTAATTCGACCTCAAATACAAAACACGTTCGGAATTTCGTACTAACTAAAGAATTTTTGTAAAAAGATAATTGTCTTTTAATGTATTTTATTGAATATTTAACTTATTGTTGTATTTAAACGAAAATAAGTATTTACTGCAAATAAAACTGATATTTAACCTGTAAATATTTATTATCCCCTCTAAAGTGTTCTCGCTGCTGAAGTGAAAAGTTATGTGTGTTACGCGAGAGCAAAGATTTTTGCATCTCGTGCCTTTGAATCCCTCGCCACACTCAGGATTCAAAATCAGCACTCGCAGCAAAAAACTTCTTTGCTCTCTTGTTGCACAAATAACTATTATCTACTCACCCAGGTTCCCCTCCTCAATGTGCAGTATATTAGTGAGATACATCCCGAAGAAGGGAACGCACGGAGGGTTGATGCTGCGCAGTCGTTCCTGGTATCTTCTAAAGTGGTCGGAGTTCAGTTCCCGGAATTCTTCTAGGGCTCGGATTAGGCGGAGGGGTACCATCTGTAAGAGAAGAACAAATATAAGAAGGTATCCCATACATGTACATAACATTACGCCTGTAACCTTCAAAGGGTTAGATACAGGTTTACCTAATAGACTTAATTAATAATGAATCAATATGAAAACAAATAAATAAGGGTACAGAATAAAGATGATGATAATGACATGTGTTCCCTCACCTGGAAAGTAGCTCTAAGTCTATGCACGGAGGCGCTGCCACAGGCCGCGACGACGGCCAGCACACCGTTGAAGTTGTTGAGGTGCCTGAGCGCCACGCACACCTCCAGCAGTCGGCACACCACGCCGACGCGCTCCTCCAGGTTCTCGCTCTCTACTATCCATTTCTCCATCCAGCGGGTGAACTGTGAAAAGTGTGATTATAAATATGAACACCAAAGAAAAAAAAACAGTTTGCACTCCTGGAGTGCCGGCAGAAGTGAAAACTTAAATACTAACGTCGTGCATTTTTGATATTGATATTGTGCATTTTTGGAATGGTTAAAGAATAATTTAGCACGAATTGCTTTAATTATCAGTTTAAAAGCACTATCATTTATGTGGTAAAATACAATATTCATTTATTGCCCATAATTGTCATGTTTTTACACTCATGTTTTTCACAATTTATATTACATTAAAAATTTAACACTTCAGAACTATTACAATCCGTCTTACGAATTTTTTTTTAAGGTATTGTTTGTGCATAAGATAATTATCCAGTTTTGGAAACCCAAACTCAAAAAGACAGATTTCATAAAGTTCTAATTCTTTCGTAACCTAATGTCAATCTGTCTTACGAACTATCCAGTTTTGGAAACCCAAACTCAATGACAGATGAAGTTCATATTCCTTCGCAACTTACGTGACCTCACGGTCACGTGTCCTGACACGGGTTTAGCATTTTTTGACCATCACAAAAGTGCACAACGCCGCTAAAGAAATTTTCACTTCAAAAAAACAGAGGCAGTCCTAAGGACTGCTGACAGAAGTGAAAACTCAAAACAATTGAATCCCTGTGTTCTTTTTTTTAATGTTTAATTCAATTAGGCCGCTGTATTATGCGTCGCTAGTCTGACGCAATACGTCACGAGCAGGGGCAGGAGGTCTACTCTCTTTCTCCGAAACGTAACTTCGGCAAAGAACGATAATAGGGATGATGACTGGGTAAAGAAAACGAAATTCTATTTTGTCCGTCAATCAGGTAATACAAAAATATTAGATACGTATTTTTTGTTTAACAAGTTAACAAAAAAATACTTAGTTAAAACGCATTAAAGTTGGGGAGTGGGGGCTCACTACGTCACAACTAGGTATAAAATGTACTGAGCCGTGACGTCATGCGCCATTTCAACTCAAAATATCTCCGTAATTTGCCAATTACGTGAAAAAAGAAAAAATACGTGTTAAATACTTTTTAATAATCTACCCGATAGACAAATAAAAAAAAATTAGTCACCATCCCTATTAAACGTAGTTACGTTTGTGACCGTACTCTATATAATTTGCGGACGAACACAATAACATTCGTTGTCTGTGAATTCGAACTTCTTGTGTGCGTCCGCAAATTATATAGAGTAGGGTCACAAACGATACTACGTTTAATTATCGTGCGTTGCCGAAGTTACGTTTCGGAGAAAGAGAGTAGACTTACAGGAATGAGTCCGCTTTGTTTTGTGCTTGTGCTAAGCGGTCTACTTAGCGGTCCCCGAAGCTACGACGCTTGGATTAATTATTTTTTGGTCTTTTGGGCATATGCCTCCCCCCCCCTATTCCTTCCACTTTTCTCGGTGTTGCTCCTTTTAACGTTAAAAAAAACAAGGAAAGTTATTTATGGTTAATATTTGAAGTGGTACTCACATTGGTGGTATGTTTAATTATCCTAAGGAGGTTGGGGCTGGTCTTCTCTTTGTCCTTCTTGGTCCACACAGCGCCCACGAGTTCTGAAGGTTTTACCTGAATGAGAAAACAAGTTGTTTTGTATTATTTCAGTGTAAAATCCATACCAAGGGAACATTGTGAAGGCCTAAGAGTACTTCCCTTAGGCCTACCTAGCAGTGATCTTCGTATGATCATTGCGACTGTCGCGTTCATTTTGATCGGCCAACCTGAGAGGTTACTATCACGTCTTAAAGCAGTTGCCATGTTGTGATAGAAAGAGACAGAGCTATAGAGGACGTCTAGCGCCATCTCTTTCCCACACTGGAAAAGGAGTAAAACAATACTGCTTTAAGACGTCATAGCAGCCCCCCCCAACTCGAAGACAATTATGCGTGAGATAAGAACGCGCAGTTTCAACGATCAAACTGTTGGTCCAGGCGGTCTTTTGTAGATCTTTGACAGTTGTTAAAAGTTGTCAGAAGCCCAAAAGTCTGACAAGTAGTCTTACAGAGTGGTATCGTGATACCCAGGACCGTGGTTATGGAGGTCAGATAAGTCAGTCAGGTCAGTCCCTCTACGTAAAATCCTAGTATTGAGCGGCATCTGGTTAGACTGGAAGCTGACACTAATATAGTGGCGAAAAGGCTAGGCAAGATTTTTCCTATTAAATACTTGTTTATTTGGCTCGGCCACGTGGCGCAGCGGGGTCGTCGTACACTTGTATATATGTTAGTGACCTGTCTGTAGAGATGGAACTCGAGCAGCGTGAGCTGTCGGGCCAGCTCGAGCGGGTGCAGCGCCAGCGGGTGCCAGTCCACGCGCTCGGGCTCGGCCACGTGGCGCAGCGGGGTCGTCGTACACTTGTATATATGTTAGTGACCTGTCTGTAGAGATGGAACTCGAGCAGCGTGAGCTGTCGGGCCAGCTCGAGCGGGTGCAGCGCCAGCGGGTGCCAGTCCACGCGCTCGGGCTCGGCCACGTGGCGCAGCGGGGTCGTCGTACACTTGTATATATGTTAGTGACCTGTCTGTAGAGATGGAACTCGAGCAGCGTGAGCTGTCGGGCCAGCTCGAGCGGGTGCAGCGCCAGCGGGTGCCAGTCCACGCGCTCGGGCTCGGCCACGTGGCGCAGCGGGGTCGTCGTACACTTGTATATATGTTAGTGACCTGTCTGTAGAGATGGAACTCGAGCAGCGTGAGCTGTCGGGCCAGCTCGAGCGGGTGCAGCGCCAGCGGGTGCCAGTCCACGCGCTCGGGCTCGGCCACGTGGCGCAGCGGGGTCGTCGTACACTTGTATATATGTTAGTGACCTGTCTGTAGAGATGGAACTCGAGCAGCGTGAGCTGTCGGGCCAGCTCGAGCGGGTGCAGCGCCAGCGGGTGCCAGTCCACGCGCTCGGGCTCGGCCACGTGGCGCAGCGGGGTCGGCGGCAGCCGGTCGAACACGTGCGACACCACGCTCGCGCCCGCCGCGCTCGGGACGGACTCGCAGTCCGGGGGTAGGCTCTGGGACAAGGAAATAACATCAGCTCTGTGTTCACACACTGATAACGCAACACTGTTTAATAAACCTATGGTATATGGAAAGATCAAACTGAAAACCCGATCGCTCTGGAAGACACAAGCGATCACACAATACGGTTTCATCGATTTGTTGCTAATAATAACCATTACGGCCTTCATTTTTAAAACCGTGAAAGACAAATACGGTACAGATTTTGATCAAATTTGATGGATCCACCGGCAAAGCTGACCACATTGTGCCAATCTCCAGCTCAATGAAGTGTTAATGACCCTTACCTTCCGCTGCAACGTCTTGAGCACACTCTGCACCCACTTCTTCATCGGCTTGCCGTCCACGGACTCGAGGAAGTCGCGTAGCTTGTCCAGCAGCGCCGGCTCGCGCTCAAAGTCATAGAAGTGCTGGTCTACCCAGTGCCGGAGGACGTTTATTACTCTGGAAACAATGGTATAGTATTGTTATGTCGTCTAGTCTACAAAAATATTATAGGATTACGTTAGAGTCTAGAATGTTCCACTATGGAACTGTCTAGAAGGTTGGAGAATAATCGCAGAATGTTCCACTATGGAACCGTCTAGAAGGTTGGCGAATAATCGTAGAATATTTCACTATGGAACTGTCTAGAATAGAAGATTGGAGAATAATCGTAGAATGTTCCACTATGGAACTGTCTATAAAGTTGGAGAATAATCGTAGAATGTTCCACTATGGAACTGTCTAGAAGGTTGGAGAATAATCGTAGAATATTCCACTATGGAACTGTCAAGAAGGTTGGAGAATAATCGTAGAATGTTCCACTATGGAACTGTCTAGACGGTTCAAGAAAGTTGAGGAAATTTCTTGAAGGATGGGTCCCAATATGGAACTGTCTAAGTTCAAGGAAGTTGTGGAACGTTCTCGATATATGGGTCGGCCATATAAATAGACGACGGGTTAGGTTAGGTTAAGAGAATCGAAGAGATTTAAGAAAAGTCAGACGCTTACCTAAACTTGACAGGCTGCTGGAACTCTTTCCTGTACCGCTTCCAGTCTTCCCGCGCCGTATTTTTGCTAAGTTTCTCCGCGTCGCTGCTCGCCACAGTCTCTATACTCTCCGCTGTTGAAAAGATCAAGGTCTTATAGCCTTTTTAGCAGTTTAAAAGCCACACTGATAAGTGTATTAAGGCTGGATTAGAAAAAAATCTCAAAAAAGAATTGTAAACAGGACAGAGTATTCTTCCGTTGGTATATGTATTCCTAAATATTAAGAATATCAAGTTAACAAAGCGTTTTCTCTTTTTCTGGTTCTATGTTAGTTAAAACTTCTTGAGATAATGTCTCTAAATGAAACTGTTTCGCAAATACAAGACGGGATATTAACGTCTTTAAGTTAGCAGAAATTTTCAAACTGCCTGCAACGTACCAGGGCCAAAATCAGCCCGCGTATTCACAAATGCTCGGATTCGATTTCGATTCGGAAAGTCGTATGTCTATCTCGCTCGCTTTCGTAATGCCAAAACAAGATAGACATACAACTTATCGAATCGAAATCGAATCCGAGCGTTTGTGAATAGGGGGCCAGGTCGCTTTTTAGCGTTAACTTAGCAACTACGTCTTCTATGCATTTTGTACTATGAACATCGAGTGAGCTGTCAAGTAACGGCGACGTAATTCGATAAGCCAGTTTGCTACACACACCTGCTGTGCAGTTTACTTATGCCCATTTTAACGATACTTTAGTGGTATGAGGAACAGGGTGTAAAGTTCCTCAATACTCCATTGAAAAGGGAGGATCCTCCGACCAGACAGGTGTTATGTCTGGCGGGCAACTGCCCGATAGTTGTTATCGGGTTTTTCTATATAAACTGAAGTTGATGTAAACTTTGCTTGCGACTTGTAGGAAATTGATGTTAGTTCCTCCGTCGTATCATAGATGGCGCTGTAGTACTTTTTGTAGTATGTTGCTTTTTTGTGGTCGCTAGAATACAACATAAATGCTTAAATATTAGTTTTCTGCTGGAACTTAATCTCTTGGTGCCGGGACAGAGAGTTCAAAATCCAACATACTACGACTGTATATATGAATAACAAAAGTTACCTATATCAATATCCAGAAGCGACGAGTTGGGACTGACGTCCTTTTTAGGTGTCTTGATCCTTGGGACTAGCGTGCGCAAATATACACAATATTTATAGTTAACCGAAGGAAGCATTTCATGGACTAGTAAATTATATATTAAAGGTTGAAGTTCTTATAAACGGTACCGGCGGTGTGCTGTGCCAAGATGATTGCAGAAAAATATTAACGTTTAACAGAATAAGCGTTCAAACCATCAAAGTTTTCTAGTTTGATGGTCTAACGGCCGTTTTCAATAACCTCCCTATTTCATAAAAAAAAAAAAACATTTAAAGGGTGAAATGGACTTTGAGGGTTGTATTGATGATTTTTATGATTGCAGCTCAGTAAAGCCTTATTTGTCCCGACCGCGAATCATATTTTAATTAGACATACAATTTGACACTGACCTGTTAATTGCAAGAAACGTAAGAAATTTAAAACTTCGCGGGCTATTATGTCGCTTCTACATTAAATGGCAGTGCAATTCAGAAGCGTTAGTGTAAATGTAGAAAAATCTTCAGCATCATCCAAAGGGTACCCTTGTACCCCATATCAACCCACAACTCACCAGTCCGAGGCGTGTCATAAACCTCACTAGGCTCCGGGATCTTGAACCTCTCAATCAGCAGCTCCAGGAGTTCTCCAGGCGAACAGAAGGATCTGTACGTCGTAAGGAATGTTCGTACTAAGTTCAGATCTGCGTATATGTGGTAGGTGAGCCTTTCGACAAGCTTGAGAAGTGTTGCACCCTGAGGACAAGGATGCAAGGTTGAAATTTGTTTGAATATACTTTCGCTGTCCAATGAGTCATGGATATGATGCGTCGATTGATCCTATTTACTTGACAACTGCGCAACACATTCGCTTTAAAGCAGATCCGCACAGTTTTATCAGATTTCCAAGGCATTTTCCTTGTGATATGCTGATGGTTCGTCAACCAAGTATTCTGTACGTCTACCATGAGCTTTAACAATCTATACACGTTAACGTGTGTAGTTAAAAAAATGTATGAAAACTTTTACAGCGCCTCTAGCGGAAAGTCGGGTACTAAAATGCGCAGTATGAGTCACATAGTTATCTATCCTACGCCACCGTCTAAACTACAGCGACTGTAGTTTGGGCTTCATTTGCTTAGAATTTGGTAGTAAGCACCAAAACAGCTCATGGTACCATTGAAAAAGCTAACTGTAGTATTTGCGTATTGACGTAACTATTGCAGTTACGTCAAGCGATCTAACTATGACAACTCATGGTAGACGTACTGTACACCAAAGTAAGTAACTCTACGCAAAAAACAAATGTCATTATCCCTATTGCATTAGCTTAGCTTAAAAAAACATGATCAACATCATCTGCCTGCCTTTTCCTAACTATGTTCGATCGGCTTCCAGTCTAACCGGATGCAGCTGAATACCAGTATTTCACATGGAGCGACTGCCTATCTGACCTCTACAAACCAGTTAGTACTGGGTAACACGAAACCCATTGGTAAGATTCTTTTAATTTAATACTACACGGGTCTCTTTCGGGATTCCCTGTATAGTTTCAAGTTCTTCAAGAAACTTTTCGTTCAAGCTCCGTGAAACCCCGATATATAATAACGACGTCAGTTTTACATGCAAGTTTGTTTACATCAATAGTGTTTACATTCTTAAACAGTGTCCACATTTGTGACATTAAAACAGACAAAAGAAATGATGCTTGAAGTTCAAATTTTGAATTTTGATATACGCAAAAGTCTTGTCAATTTATGACGTGCAAACAACAATCAACCTTAAGCAGATACGTCACAAAGTCTAATTTACGTTGAAAAGTCACCAATGTGAACACAGCTAGAAAAATTGCAACTATAGAGATACTTGGTAGACCATAGCTCCGCGGTCGAAGCAGGACTCCAAGCTACATCCAAGCCGTCGGTGTCGCCTTCCACCATCCTCCATCCTGCTCTCACCTCCTACTTCCACCTACTGCCGTCCCGCTCTGCGCCAACGCGGCCACCTACAGATACACTTCAGCTCGCAGCAAGTCGCCGGCGAAGTCGAACGTTCGTCCTAGGAAACCAAACGTCCTAGCTTGATCTAGACACTTGTCTAGATCTTCTTTTAGGAATTAGGACCCCTACCTTAGCATACGAAGGCAGTAGTTCCGCGTAAGGTTGAAAGCCGCTTGGCAATTGGCGAGTAATTAGGGCTAGAAAAATTTGTAGGGAAGTATTGGGCAAGTGATGACACTTCACACGTTAATTACCACATCACGTGACATCGCGTGATGCGGCCTGTGATGCTGTGGCCGTTCACGCGAAGACGCGTAATGGTGCCATACGAGCGTATTGGGTTCTGGTATTTGTTTTGGCCAATAGGGAACGAATGGTAAGAATTTTTTACTTTGGCCCTCTTGGTAAGTCCAGCATTTTGGCTTGGCAATGAACGTGTAAGGTAGATAATCGCTTGACAATTCACGTTTGTTGATGTGAAACTTCTTATGTGATTTCCAACAAGGTAGCGTTAGACGTTCAACGCTACCATGGAGGGGGAATAGAAAGAGACAGAGCGAGAGTGAATGCGTGGCACTCGAACGCATGCGTGTAGAATTACGAAGTTTCACTTCTTCCGCGCGGAGGGTCTCCACGCACTATTTTTTTTTTTTTTCAATATTGACCTGCTATAAGAATGTATTGTAATCTTGCTATTATTGTTAGTGTAGGGCGTACATGTACGAACGTTTTCGACGCTTTATTAATTTTATTTTAATGTTAAAATTTAATTCTTAATCTGATAAATACCTTCACAGTGAATGTTAGTAACTCTTACACTAAGTTAGTATTATTAAATAACAATCAAAAAACAAAAATAGGTGGCGCAATTTATGATGGGGTACTAAGAATATTTTTACTTTTGAAAGGCATGTCGATTTACAAAATAAGATTATAAAAAATACATTACTGATCTAATTTAAACGCCTGGCCTACACGTTACAATAATAAGCACGTATTTCGTTTACAAAGGAATACTTTTAAATAGAACTTACATAACCATAAAAAAAAAATATCCGTTCAACGAGAACGCTGACCACCATGTTTTGGGGACCGACGACGATTTTTATGACTACATGAGTCCAAAGTCCCAAGTACTTAGTTTTTAATGTTATTCTCGACAACTATATACAGCTTTTACGAGCCAACTATTTAAGATCGTATGCGTTCTTCTTTTAACAAAATTACGACTTATTGTTTAAAGTGTGATATCTTTTTTGTACAAACTATAAAGTAAGTATACAAGGCGTAGTTTTGCATCCTCGTCAAATTCAAGGAGGTAACTATGCTAATGATTCTCGACCCGAAACAATAATAAAATGAGTAAGTAATAGTTTCTGTAAGTGTGAACCACCCGTGTTTTAAACGCAGCCTGTCTGATCCTCGCCCTATAACCACGATTTCACACATACAAACCATCTCAAACGTTTATTCGATAATTTCTTATTACCTAAACCAAGTTAAGGGGGTTATTCTTATAAACTGAAAATCTTAAACAACCAAAATGTTAAAAAGTTTTAACTAATAATTAACTAGGTACCGTAACTTACATTGATTACTTTTGTGACAACCTCCTGAATTTTGACGAGGATGCAAAACAACACCTTGTATATTTCAAAGCAAATACTAAAAATCGGTTTATAACAATTTTCTTAAACTTAATTGTTTGTTTATCTAAACACAATTTGATATTGACTTACTGACGAAAGAGAAATACCTACTTATATAGCTATTCAACCAGACTCGGAAAAGGATACATCATGCATGTATTTTTTTCTTAATCTATATAAATTAAATACAGTACTATCAAGTCGTTATTTACCTCAATTTACGTTGTTTATACCTAATTTCTTGCCCTTAGTAAATGATAAATGATGTTTATTTTGCAAATAGGTTTTTACAAAGACTTTTACACGTTAAAACTAGATGAGGCCGATGTTTCGTACCTGACTACTCTGAGAGGAAACAGCCGACACAGAGGTTAGAAGAATAATTAAATAAAATTCAATAGAATCACTTTATTAATTGTATGTGCTTTATTCAAGCCAGAATTGGAATTACAAAATTCTAACATAATCTTAGTGAGTTTTATGTCCTTTTCAAATAAGTGTTAAAATAAATGTAAAAATGTTTCTTTGACACATAGGTTTTGACGCGTTATGAGTTTGCCTTCCGTTTCAATAAAAACACGCAACATAAAATAATAAATTGTAAAATAAATTACGTATTAGTAACTTAAAACAAGTGTACCATATTGGTTTTACGGTCCAAGACAATGTATTTGAAAAGAAATAAAAAAGTTGCGATGTGGCTTGTGACTTGTGGAAAAAACGGGCCAAGTGCAAGTCTTACTCGCACACAGAGTTCCATAGCCCCAAATAATATAATAACAATATTTTGAACAGTCATTCATTTGTAAACTTACACTCAACCGCAAAATTAAGTTTGTTTTTCATAGTAAGTTAATGAAAAACAAAGTTACTGCTGCATTTCGGTGAAAAAGTCTCATATCTCAAAAACTAAATATCAAATCTTATTCAAACCAATTTTCGTTGAAAGTTTTTTTTACGTTCTACATCCCAATTCTTTTTTCAGAATTTTTCTCTTCTTACTTTAGAAATTAAAGGGGAGGGGGGACACGTTTTACCACTTTGGAAGTGTCTACCTTTCAAACGATTGACTTTGAAAAAAAATGGTTTTGTGAACCTCAATGTCATTTTTAAAGACCTATCTATAGACACCCCGCACGTATAGCTTTGATGTTTTTTTTTTTTTTAGTTTCAGTTCCGTGTATGGGGGGGTATCCTTTATCTATATTTTTTTTTATTTTTGTAAAAAAATCGTAAAGCGTTTCACAGAATACATCTACCTACCAAGTTTCAGCTGTGTAGTCCTAATAGTTTCGGAATAAAGTGGCTGTGACATACGGACGGACAGACAGACAGACATGACGAATCTATAAGGGTTCCGTTTTTTGCCATTCGGCTACGGAACCCTAAAAAATACTTGCCGTAGGGACTGAAATTGTTGAATTTTGATAACCATATTTATACAAAAAAAAAACCTGTTTCCTCAATCTTATGTTCAAAAGATGAGTCGGTATGTGTTTTGCGCTAGCAGGTGAAAGCAGTGCTCGCAAAGCGTTATTATGTGGTCAAATGAAAAGTATGACATCAAAAATGTAAGTACAAAAAAAAAATGTCAGTAGAAGATGTCAAAACTAGACGAAAAAGAATGAGTGACTTATGTAAATTAAAATATTTAAAAATTTTGAGTACAGTTTTTCTGTTTTCTTACTTCTAGGGCATCATTTTTACATTATGGGATAATCCTATTTTATTTTTCTTTGTCTGTCGGGTAGTTTATTGAAAAGTATTGGACACGTATTTTTTCTTTTTTCACGTGGTCATAAAATTACGGAGATATATTGAGTTGAAATGGCGCATGACATCACATGTAGGTAAGTTTTATACCTACTTGTGACGTAGTAAGCCCCCACTCTCCAACTTTAATGAGTTCTAACTAAGTAATTTTTTGATATTTTGATAAAAGAAAAAATACGTGTCTAATATTTTTGTATTACCTGTCTGACGGACAAAATAGAATGTCGTTTTCTTTACCCAGTCCGTTCCCTTATTATTTGACGCGGCAATCGAATAATTGTTAACATTATATTATTTTTAGGTAGATATTGAAAAAAAAAAATTGTTTGAACAACTAAAGCGAATATTTTAGAAGTCTAGAGATACGTACATACATAGATGCTAAGGCTTATAGAATTACCGGATTCTCCCAATATTGAATTACACCTATCCTAAATACATTTCCTTACACCGCATTTTTCTAACCTACCTAACCTACTAATGAAAATACACAGAACATTGTAAAATTATGTTATTTTGAAAAGAAAAACCATAGAGTTTCTTGCCAGTTCTTTTTCATGGGAATGAATAAATTAGAACCGTGCACCAAACTTTGCCCAATGCTCTGAGCATTGTCTACACCGTGTAAATCACCTCATCACGAAGCCGTCAACCAAGCATTCTGTACATGAAACTAAGTAACTTTACGCAAAAATTATTGCTGGGAAACGACTTTTTTTTGGGGGGTGTAAAATCATGTTTTGTGGTAGAACTCAATGTAACGCACTCAAAACATTGTGCTGATGGACTGATTGAATAGTACGGGGGTCGTGGAGGTGTTTAAAGTAAAAATCTTACATTAAAAACTTGTATTTAAAAAAATACTTGTCAAAAAGTTGGAACTTTGACCCCTAATATCTCCGTAACTAGAAGGTTCCCAGGTATGGTGTAGAACAAAAAAATGATCGCAATGACAGGGAGAACCAGTGCCTTTCGGCTTCGCTAAGAGGTGTTTTACACCCTTTATGTTTTGAATAAAGATAATAACTTCCTTGTTTCTTTCTTCCATGATTATTGTATTTTAAGTCTTATACCGAATGAGGGTCAGCACAAACAGTAGCAAAAATGCTCAATGATTGATGATGATTTATGCTGTCAAGTTTTGAGAGAAAATATACCCAAGCACACTTGAGCTCTATTTTAGTTATCATTCAGTTTAAGAAGCATTTTGCTGTTATACCTATGCTGACGTTCAGACCCGGTTGCATCACTAATCAATAAAAACATTTAACGCTAAACTTATTTAAAACATCATTCGGTCTGCCAACTGCAATCGATTGACAGAGATTTAACAAAATTTTAAATTAGCTTTCTCGGTACCGAAAGTTAACCTATGGGAACTCATGGATAATTTTTATTTATTTTATTTAAACTTTATGAACAATAGTGGTAGGTAGGCGGACTTAATGCCACAAGGCACTCTACCAGTCAACCTTTGAGTTAAATACGACAAAATTGTGATAGGGTACAAAATTAACCTTCAAAATGCAAAATGAAGAAGGATACTGAAGCTTCTCATTGAATCAAGCGTCCGAAGATTACCCCCTACATCCACCCTACAAGCCTCTTTATAATAATGGCATAGATGTTGCTAGGCTTAGAGCTAAATGCATTGAATCATTAGTGTTGCAATCGAGGCTTAATATTTTTTTGCCCCCACTAGAAATTACTTCTGTATCGTGGGTGCGTTTACATTTAAACTCACATACACAAACAGCCAGACCCGGAACAAATATGTGTAGGCCATACAAATATTTGTTCCGAGCGGGGATCGAACCCGCGACACGCAGCGCAGCAGTCGATCGCTCAGCCACTGCGCCAACCGTGCCGTCAAAATATATGTAGTATCAAAATGTAATGGCTGGTCACCCATCCACGAAACGACCTCGTCAAGTGTAGCTTAACATTCAGTTCCTGCTGTAAGGTCCAAAAGTTTCCGGTCAACAAACATTAGATTAATCAAAGATACAAAACTATCATGTCACTAAATTGCTAAAGTTTTCTCTAGTTACCCACAGAAAAAAGTAACATTTTTGTTGAAAAACATCTCCCTTTATTTCAATCCATTTATGTTTTGCATGTTAATCTTTAATTTTACAACCTGTTTTTTTAAGTGAAACTGTTATTACATCGTCAAACTTTTTCGTCTGTGTGTTGCATGTCGCATGACGCTGACGGTTGGCGGTCGCGCTATAGTGTGAAAAAAAGTTTCACTTTTACCGTGGTTTCATAAAACCACACGATCCTTTTTTTTATATACCATAACTTTAGGATATGATTGAGACCATATCAAAGACTCATCTGGCATATGAATTATGTTTCGATCATACTTATATTTTTTTTGTTTTTTCGCATTTTTGTAGCTTGAAATATAAATTATTTCTCTATCTTGAAATATAGGTTTGAATAAAAAGAATTACTCGTATTTATCAATGAAACTACTACTATTTTACTACACTACTGCGAAGCAGAGCTTTAAATAACGGTAAAATTTTCGTAACGTTACACAGTGGAACGAATGTATGGGAGCGGTTGGACGTAGACATGTCCGAAAAAAAAGAGTAAAATTATGCCAAACTAATGATGCCATCTTATTCGATTACTTAATGCCTTCATAACTTGTGGTGATGAATTTCTTCATAACTCCCATATTTCGGGAGTAATTTGAGAAAATGTGAAATTTTACTATGAAAATGAGTGTATCGAGCTCTCTCCCTCCTGATTCCGGGCTTGTTTCAAGTAGCGGTCTCTAATATCATAATGCTAATACTAAGAGCTATATTTAATACTAAGACACATAGTGCGCCAAATGTGCACTTTCTGGGATAAAGAGTGATGTTTATTTTATAACACAATTTTTTTATTTTTTGTTTATTTTGTTGATTAAAACCGTTTTTCTAAAGGTTTACCTTATTACAATAACATTTCTGAGCAGCCAATTAGAGAAGATATAAGCTAATTAGGATATATAATTAGGGACTTAAGGTTTACATATAAAACTGATGCACTAATGATTACTGATAAGAACATTGCTATTATTTAATTACTAAATGGCTCTTAATACACTAATTTAGCATGCATCATTTACTAATTATCACAATAACTAATTACCTTGCAATATTTAACAAAGGATACCTGGGATACCTGGATTTTATATAAATAGGTCACTATTAGTAACTTTAAAATCAGTGTTGATTTACACCTCGTTGTATCCAAGCTAATCTCGCAATGTATTTTCCAAATTTTAATACAAATCTTGATATTCACGTTGCTTTATGCGCACGCGCACATAAAGATTTACGCGACTTTAACTATTTGTTCAGTGTTTTAAAAGATAACAGTTGTGTTCAGTTATGTGAAAGTGCTGAAACAAGTTTAAAAGACTGGTGTCGTCGATTTTGCTACCGCATTTATGCAAAATGGACACAGTCTGGAAGAAGCACAGATAAGTTTCGGAAGAAACATGAGATTTGGCTACAGGCTGCAATTCAATGGCCGGAATTACAGAATGAAAATATGGAACCTTCTACAGAAAATATAAGTGACGTCATCGAGCCCATAATTTCTCCTGCTAAATCTAATGCTTCAACTTGTACACATCCTAGTCCTCGTAAATCTTTTGAGGACCTTAGTAACCGGCAAAAAAGAAGACGCACTGAAGATAGTCTTTCATGCAGCAGTAGCAGCGCTGAAATTATGTTTTCGGCCGAAAGGGCGCTTCAAAAGGCAGGACAAAGCGATACAGCTTATGTTATGAAATACTTGACGGAGAATCCAGAAGAGGCCTCAAAAATCAAAGCCTTCATTGAAGGTAAATCAATTCAGGTACGGGAAATATCCCCTTTGAAGGCATTGGCTCTTTATGTATCGATGAACTTATCGAAATGGCGCTATAACACTCTTCGGGATTTCAACACTCAAGAAGGAGCTCTTCAATACCCGAGTTACTACATGTTGGTTAAAGAAAAAATTAAGTGCTATCCGGCCAAAGAAGATCTCACAGTTACAGAGAGCTCTGCAAAAATCAAATTACAAGCCTTGATGGATTTAACCTCAAGAAGACTTATTAGGTCGTTAGAAACCCCTGTTGATCCCAATCAACAGCTCGTATTGACCAGCAAATGGGGTTTTGACGGATCATCTAGCCAAAGCATTTATCATCAAAGGACGAGTGAAGATGAGCAAATCGATCTTGCTAGTAATTTTATGATTAGTCTTGTACCACTGCGGCTCGTCTCAAAAGGTGTAACAATTTGGGAAAACGAGCGACCATCTTCCACTTCATTTTGCCGGCCAATATTGTTTAAGTTTATAAAGGAAACCAAAGAAAATGTGCAGAGAGAGATGGCTGAAATCGAAGCAGAGATTGAAGCCTTAACTCCATCCACCATCACTGATGGAATTAGTGTCAAACACCAACTGCTGTTGACAATGATTGATGGTAAAATTCATTCCATTATATCCAATACAGCAGCTTCAGTGTGTGACATATGCAAGGCTTGTCCTAAAGAAATGAATAATTTAGAGTTAATCAAAGATAAACACGCAAACGAGGACATGTATAAATATAGCTTAAGCACCCTTCACGCTTGGATTCGCTCAATGGAATGCTTATTACACATTTCCTACAAATTAGACATAAAATCATGGCAAGTAAGGGGTGATATAGCAAAAAGGCAAGTTGATGACAGGAAGAAAAGAGTTCAAGAGGCTGTAAGAAGAGAAACGGGCTTACTTCTCGATGTTGTGAAACAAGGCAGTGGATCCACCAACAATGGCAACTCGGCAAGGAGATTTTTTGAAAACTACACTAAATCTGCTGAACTGACCGGAATAGATGCTATGCTTTTAAGAAAAATCTGTGTGATCTTGCAGTGTATTTCATCAGGAGAGAAGATCAACGTAACTAAATTCCGAGAGTTCTGCTTTGATACTGCTAAGCTTTACGTGGAGTTATACCCATGGTATTATATGCCTTCTTCACTTCATAAAATTTTAATGCATGGGCCAGACATAGTTCAGAACATGTCAATTGTGCCCATTGGTTTTCTATCCGAAGAGGCATCTGAGGCTAGAAATAAAGATTTTAGAAAATATAGAGAGGGGCATTCTCGAAAGCATAGCAGTATCTCATGCAATGAAGATATTATGCACAATCTTTTACTGTCTTCTGATCCACTTGTTACAAGTATCCGTCCAAAAGGAAATAAGTTTGTAAAAAAATCTTCTTTTAAGGAATTTTATGAGCTTACGGATTCTGAGAAAAGTGATATCGAATTTGTTAACATAAATGATTTAGCGGACATCGATTCTGAATTTGAATTAATTGATGATGATGATGATGACGAAGATAATTAAATGATGTTATTGTTTTAAAATGTGTAACTTAGTAAATTAGAGCTTACATCTTAATTATTTATTGTACTTTTAATGAAACTAGGTAATTTATTATCAACTTACTTAAAAGTCATACTCTCATCAGTTCTTGTGAATATTTTTGTTAATATATATTTCTGTATATATATAATATATTTATAGACCTCTTAATAAGTCTGTCTGCGGTTTAAAGTAAATACAAATGGGGAAAAAACGTTTTTTTTTTTTTAATTTTCATTTCCTTTTATCCCAGAAAGTGCACATTTGGCGCACTATGTGTCTTAGTATTAAATATAGCTCTTAGTAATAGCATTATGATATTAGAGACCGCTACTTGAAACAAGCCCGGAATCAGGAGGGAGAGAGCTCGATACACTCATTTTCATAGTAAAATTTCACATTTTCTCAAATTACTCCCGAAATATGGGAGTTATGAAGAAATTCATCACCACAATTTATGAAGGCATTAAGTAATCGAATAAGATGGCATCATTAGTTTGGCATAATTTTACTCTTTTTTTTCGGACATGTCTACGTCCAACCGCTCCCATACATTCGTTCCACTGTGCGTTACCTTAATTTGTCAGTGGTACCGTTAATATTAAAATAACGTTAATAGACTTAACGTTATTTTCGCAACTTTTTATCGTTAATTTTTATAACCGTTAATTGCAACCAACCTTGCGAACGCCGCATTTCGTGGGTCGCTAAGTCGTGGTTGAGGGAGTCAGTATATGGTTAGCAACTTACCATCTCACATACCACACACAACCTTGAATGTGACCGGGTTTTAGATAAATTAACGGTAACGTAACGTTATTATCGTATTTTAGGTTAATTGTATTTAACGTTAAATTACTGGTAATGTTATCAATTAACGTTATATTCTTGTAAAGTTAATTAGGTATCACATTGGAATTCACGTTAAGTAACGGTTATTATTGTGTTCGTTGGTAACGTTAACAAGCCCTGCTGCGAAGTTTGGCAACCTCGCAAAAGTAAGGATTCGTCATACTGGTGAAAATTTTTGACCTAATTTAAATATGATTGATGATATCTCCGAAACTATCCATTTTTGGACCACCTATTCTAGGAGTTTTAGTATTATTTTTACCTACAGAATATAACCCTACAGTTATGGGATATTAAAAAAAACAGGTTGTATAGTTGAAGCCGCAAACTTTTGGACCTTAGCATATTATATGTCGATAATAATTAGGTACCTTTATCAGCGGCACGGGAGCATTGCCCTGATGTCTTGCAGCGGAATGTTCTTCGAGCACGATGTTGTCCGGCGAGTCGGGGACCGCGAACCTGTACAGCGACGCCGGCGGCAGCTTCAGCGGGTGCTTGCGCTCCAGGTCCAGGAGTATGCTGGAGTGGGAGACGAGGAAGGCGTTACAACATAACATAACATCACGCCTGTACACCCAGCAGGGTTAGACAGAGGTGTATCCGATACATTTTTTTTTTGGGTTGGCAACACTGCCCGGGTGACATGTCAATTTTAGCTCCGTAGTTCAAAATAAATTTTATTAATATTTAAGTTAAATTAAGTAATCTAATGTGTAATCGTGTTATTAATGCAAATAAATTCTTAGCGGTAGTCAAAAACGTTATCAGTAACACACGTTACCGGTTACCTTAAAACATCAGCTGACGTTCGAACTACGGAGTCCTAAGGGCAGTATTATTACGGGGAGTATTCTTTAGTTTATCTTTAAATAGCACACAATCATCAATTCTAACTCTGAACTCGTCCACGGACTAACTACGGACGGACGAACAGTAGTCCACATGAACCCTGGATCCAGATACACTCCTCTAGATTCCGCATCTTTTGCGCCACCCATATCCATGACCTAGCACAAATATAACTGATTCATCGTCACTGTTCGATCACTACTGCAGGCGACGTCACATTGGAATAGCCAATTTGATAGCAGTCACTCCCCGCGCACCGTGTGCCTAGCGCTAAATCAGGTAAACTCGAATACAAACAAAATCTTCAACATGTGGAATCTAGTGGAGGTTTTTTGTGCTTGGACCGGAAGTCATGAAGGCCTTTGCCCAACAGTGGAAAGACGCAAGCTAACAGTAAGGGGGCGTCGAATAATTACGTGAGCCGTTTAGTGGGGGCAGGAATGTCGAGCCGAATCGGCAATAAAACAAAATATCACGTGCTTTTTTCCGGCAAGAAACAGTGAAAAATTTCGTGAAAACTAGATTTAAATCAATTCAACGCAATCAAGTACAAATCAACGTATTTACACTTAAAAACGCATCCCACCAAGAGTGGAGGGGTGATCGAAAAATCGCCAAAATTGCTTCACGTAATAAATGGCCCCCTAAGTGCAACATGATGATGCTTCTCACCTGTCCAGGAACCGGTCCAGCATAGGCTTAGTATTCAGCATGACGAGATCGCACATCCAGTTCCTCTTCTCCGCACAGGATGCGCAGGAGAGCACCACGGCGGGACCCACGCGAGGGCACAGCTCCACCATGTGACGACCCTCTGGGGAGGAAGACAGACGTTTTAATTTTTATAGCATACATAAAAGGTCTGGTGGTGGTCTGGGCATGTGATGCGAAGGTATGAGGAAAATGGCGCGAGGAAAGTTTTGAGTGTGAATGTGGACAGGTATAAAAAAAGCAATCAAAACAAAAATATTTTATAGTATTAACCTTTTGACCGCCACGTCAAAAAAGAAAAAGCGTGCCCTCAGCGCCAAGCTCCGAATTCATAATTTAATACCTACAAAATAATAGTGAGGGCGAAATTATATCGATAAAGCTCATAGAAACCTGACAACATTTTTTTACATGGGTTTTAATTTCAATAAAGATTATTATACCATCCTTGTGTTGAGTTTTATTTCATCGCGCTTTGTACTTTATGACATAAATGTAATAATCTGTGTCACAGTTACGGCGTTTATTCCACAAATAGAAACAACAATCGATAAAACCAAGTCAATAGTATTACAGCACTATTGTCCATAATGACGTAATTTTTTGTCACCCTAAGACGACAGTGGCGCAGTTGGCACGTATTTCTTGAAATTGCTCGCTTCTTCTCTAGAGGTGCGACACCGATACTTATTAATAATATCGAAATATTTTATTTTGTTCGTTTTGTACTTTTAACATTGTCAACTAATAAAATTTAAGTTTCTTTGGAAGAACAAGCAATATTAATGCTTTAGTATAACGCCAGTCACTGATGACATCAGTGCAGAAGTAAATACCGTTTACTGTGTTAGTGTTGTTTACTTTCGAATGTAGACAATTTACAACACTGTAATGAATAGGAAATAATGAGGAATAATGGTACCTACCTGGACAAAGTTTCTTAAGTGTCACAAACATGAAGTTCACAAAAGATAAAATAAAATATTTTATATAAATCAGTTTTTTAACTAAAAAGTTGGGTGGTAGAAATTGGTAGAACAATCACACCATTTTTAATACCTTCACACATTATATACCGTTCAATATGTATAAGACAATCAACATAAGTTTAATTCAACAATTGTATATTGATTTATATCGATATACGTATGTATTTTTAGGTAGGATAGTATTTAAAAAAAAAACCATTATAAACGTGTCAGTATCGACTCCTTGCAATATACTTAATAAGTCTTCACTACTCATATTATAGTTATCCATTATTAATCATGTATACAGTAAACAATAATAATAACAGCAAAAGAACTACTCTATTCAAAAATTTTCCTCGTTTGACGTCATAGGACTGTCAATCATAGACGACTGTGGCGTTCCCGGCACAGACAATACAGTGGGTGATAGGGATGGGCATTGCAGTCATTACAATCAATCGATAATCTATTAACACTCGACTTTTAAAGAGCGCATAGTTAAGTATTATAAAATTTTCTTGATTTCTCAAACATGAAAGTTCAATATCAAATGTTTTATTTGTTTAATAATGCAGAATTCAGAGTAAATCAAATATAACTTGGGTTGCCGTCGAGGTCGATATTCTTGTTATATTGACTGCTGCCTACATCACTACGTGTCCTGTTGAGGTGACTGTGGCTTTGAGGGCACGAACTTTTTAACTGGTTTACTTTTTTGTCATCTTATGTTACTACAGATGAAATCTAATGAAAGCAGTTCACTTCAAATAAATGAAGAAGAGTCAAGGTAAATAATTAACAAGGGAAAAACACAAAACAATGCTGTTTAATGACATTTATTTACGTTTAAAATTCTGTCAACCATTCGCGACCGTGGCGTGCTGGGCACATTTTGGTTTGTCGTCTACACATGACTGTGGCGGGCAAAAGGTTAAATTAATAATATTTTATAGTATTTTTTAGGCCTACATGGGCACTTATAAAACGTCGAAAAAAAGGTGCTCGGTTCGAGTTGGTAAATTAAAAAAAAAAAAAAACGAAATAAAAAAATCTTTTTTGTTAAATTTCACGAAGCCGTCAACTAAGCAACCAAGCAATCAGTACATCAAAAAATTATTGCTGAGAAACGACTTTTTTTTTTGGGTGACAAATCTCGGTTTTCGGTAAAACTCAATGTAACGCACTCAAAACATTATGCTGGTGGATGCATTGAGTAGTAAACGAGTCATGGAAGTATTTCAAGTAAATTAGCAACCTTCAAAACTAGAACATACTTATTTACACCCTTTTTAGGGTTCCGTAGCCGAATGGCAAAAAACGGAACCCTTATAGATTCGTCATGTCTGTCTGTCTGTCTGTCCGTCCGTATCACAGCCACTTTATTTCGAAACTATTAGGACTACACAGCTGAAACTTGGTAGGTAGATGTATTCTGTGAACCGCTTTACGATTTTTGTACAAAAAAAAAAAAAAAAATATAGATTAAGGATACCCCCCATACACGGAACTGAAACTAAAAAAAAAAAACTATCAAACCTATACGTGTGGGGTGTCTATAGATAGGTCTTTAAAAATGACATTGAGGTTCCTGAAACCATTTTTTTTTCAAAGTCAATTGTTTGAAAAATAGACACTTCCAAAGTGGTAAAACGAGTGTCCCCCCCCCCCCTAATTACTAAAGTAAAAGGAGAAAAAATCTGAAAAAAATATGGGGATGTAGACCGTAAAAAAAACTTTCAACGAAAATTGGTTTGAATAAGATTTGATATGTAGTTTTTGAGATATGGGACTTTTTCACTTTGAATAAGAATAAGATTTGATATGTAGTTTTTGAGATATGGGACTTTTTCCAGCAGTAACTTTGTTTTTCATTAACTTACTATGAAACACAAATTTAGTTTTGCGGTTGAGTGAAGGTTTACTAATGAATGACCGTTCAAAACAGTGTCATTATATTGTTTGCGGTTATGGAACCCTGTGTGCGAGTAAGACTCGCACTTGGCCCGTTTTTTTCTATCTATCTTTCCACAAACCTTCAGTATCAGGTCTGTCGACGAGCTCCAATTTCCTGATGTGCAGCTTCTCCTTGAGCTTGAGTTGTTGCGCACCGCTGGACCCGGCGCCGCTGGCGCTACTGTTCACTACCTGAGGGGGGGAACATATGGGCGTCAGTAATAATGGTAAACGGTAAAAGGGGTAGGTTATGGACTCTGTAGGCAACACTTAAATACCAGTCTAAACCCGTTTTCACCAACAAACCTGTTTTTTTTAGTTTACTCCTTAAGAATCGTTTCATATTATAGCGCGCGGTATGAAAAATAAATGTTTAAGTCCCATGTAATAGGGGGCGATCCTATTGCCATCAACCGGGCACAATTACAGACTGGCTGTTGACGCGGCTGTTACTAAGAAATTTTCTGATGGAAATACTCCATAAGTACACGCTTACAACCCTAATCTCTTTAAAGTTAGAGTGAACAGGCTTCTTGTGGATAAGCTCGTACCATCTTCGACTTTGTCATCTCTGACCTAGACTAGACACAAGAACAAAAAAATTAAAAATTTTAAAACCCCCGACACAAAAAACCTCTAAAAAACCAAAAATAAAGTTTTTTGTGTTGGGGGATTTTTAAATTTTTAATTAAATTTTTATTTCATGCTTTTTAAACTTGTTTTGTTTTATCTTAGCCTTGACTGTCCCAATACTGGGCATAGGCCTCCCCCATTGCTTCCACTTTTCTCGGTGTTGCGTGTCATCTCGCCAATTAACGAAAACAGCAAAATTTTAAAAAAAAAACTTTCTGGGGGGAGGGGGGGGTTAGCACCCACCCCCCCCTGGCAATGTCCATGGTGACAAGTGACAAGATTTCAAATTTCGAATCGATCAGACCTGTGGAAATTGTTAATTTCCCTTCAACTAGAAAAGAGGTGATGGCCTTCAAACGGCTGATCAGATTTTATCGAAACATAGCTAAGAACACTCTCGATTAAAACACCTTTCAAATGAAACCAATTTCATCAAAATCGGTTCATCCGTTTAGGAGCTACGATAACACAGACAGACACACAGATACACAGATACACCCGTCAAACTTATAACAACCCCTCTTTTTTGGTCGGGGGTTAAAAAAATAGAATTTGCCCGGCCTGAGTATCGAATCCAGGACCGCACGACCAGTAGACGCGGTGTGACGAGACCAACCGACTTGATTGGTGGAGGAATATTCTTCTCTACCATAGTCTCAGCAGTAACTCTTGCGACAACTAGTGACTTGGCAGTATATCTATGTTTTTTTTCTCTAGCCTATATTGTCCCACTGCTGGGCAAAGGCCTCCCCCATAGCCTTCCACTCTGCTCTCTGTGGTTTCCTCCGGCCAATCTCTCATATACACCTAGTCGTCACGCCAGCTTATTCTAACCCCTTCCTCGGTGACGACGCCCGTCTTCTGACATCCACTGCGTGACGACTCTGGCCCATCGTTCTGTATTCTGCAGACATGGCCCGCCCAATCTCACTTCAACCCAGCAGTCTTTTGTCTCCTCCTCTTTGCGACGTATTCCTCAATGCTGAGGGTCGTGACCTCCCTTCAGTATCACCTTCTCTCGGATGATCTTTCTCTAACTGTTTCTGTCTCTGGCTGTGTGAAGGGCGCTGTGGACTGTGGAATCAAGGGCGGTGCGGATCTGGTCAGACCATCGTATTGGGCTGCATCCACAAGGTCTTGTCCCGTCCACCTTGCCGGTCGCCGATTAGCTTATCAAGGCTGCCATCCCTCGCAATGAATATCAATGAATTAAATAATACAAAATCCACTCACAATGCTAGTAATAGGCTTGCACAACAACAGTAGACCGTCGAATAGATACGCGCGTCGCTCCGCTATCCGCTTGCCCGGTCCGATCTTAGATAACGTGTCCTCTGCAACAATTAATGTTAAATATAAGTATTTTGACGTGACAAGACCTATCATCAATATTACCGAAGAACAAAGAAACAAAATACTAAGAAAAATCAGCTGTTCCATACATTTTGACCGATTTGTAAGTGGGATAATTACCGAGCTCCAAGCGGGCGAAGCCGCCAGCATAAGCTGGTATCATATGTATAACTAGCTGTCCCGCGCAACTTCGTCTGCGTCACATTTTCCCCGTTTTCGCAACATTTTTTATTGCTGCTCCGCTCCTATTGGTCGTAGCGTGATGATATATAGCCTATGTTACTTTTAATACTTCCAAGAATATGTGTACAAAGTTTCATGATGATCGGTTGAGTAGTTTTCGCGTGAAAGCGTAACAAACAAACTTACTTTCGCATTTATAATATTGAGAGAGAGTCAGCCATAATGTGGATTTCACATGTCTTCGAATTTTGGCTCGAGAACGGTTTCCTCACGATGTTTTCCTTCACCGTTTTGAGAGCAGTTTCATAACACAGCAGTCAGTTTAGTTCATCTTTCCAAACTATATTGGAGTCGGCTGCCAGTCTAACCGGATGTAGCTGAATGACAGTATTTTACATGAACTGACTGCCTATCTGACCTCCACAAACCCAGTTAGTACTGGGTAATACGATATTCTTGGTTAAGACTGGTTGTCAGACTTTCGGGAAAAGAACATATTTAAACGAACCTCGTATAAATTCATTGCAGCACTGTCCGATATCCCTGATATCCCAGTTGTCCACGATCCGAGCCAGCTCGTTACATTTCTCTATGGCCAATTGTCGTCGCGCTCTGCTCGCCATGCGTAGTGTAGCATCCCTGTAATAATAGGAAAATAATATAATGTCACGCGTGTATTCGCTGAAGAGGAACCTTAATAGGGGATAATCCAATTTTTTTTTCGTTGTCCGTCGGGTAGTTTATTGAAAAGTATTGGACACGTATTTTTTCTTTTTTCACGTGGTCATAAAATTACGGAGATATATTGAGTTGAAATGGCGCATGACGTCACATGTAGGTAAGTTTTATACCTACTAGTGACGTAGTAAGCCCCCTCTCTCCAACTTTAATGAGTTCTAACTAAGTATTTTATTGATATTTTGATAAAACAAAAAATACGTGTCTAATATTTTTGTATTACCTGTCTGACGGACAAAATAGAATGTCGTTTTCTTTACCCAGTCCGATCCCCTATTCTAAGGGAGGCGTCGCTGACGCCTGCTTCCCGCAAGCTCAACCTCATAGTGAGTGAGGCGGACTTATTTTACTGTTCTCTAAGTGAATTTACAAGGTTTGCATGTTACTAGTTATAGATATTAGTTCACAAGTTTTAAGCATTTGATCAACGAGTCTGTTAGATATTTTTTTCACTAGGGTAGTGTCTCACTGCTGGGCAAAAGTAAATATTTTGCTGGGAATAGAAACAGGAGGTACAACTTAAAGCTAATTATAAATAATAATTATAAAGCAGATAATTATGTAATTAAATTCTCAGCTAATCTTTATAGTACTCACATTTTTGGTCCATTTCCTAGCGCTTTTATTAGTAACTTTTTGATTGGATGTAGATTGCATTCGACCTGAAGACAAAAATACAATTTTAAAGCTATGTTAACTACTTAAACGCATAAAAAAAAGAAACTCAATCTTAAAAAAAAATCCAAAATACGCGTTTTGGACGAGGAGTTGTGGAGACCAGCCCTATTTAGAATTCAAACGATTTTAAACCGTTTTAGGGGTATGTGGAACAAAGAGTAAAGTTTCTCGATAGTCCATAGATAAGGGAGGATCCTCCGACCAGATGGGTGTTATGTCTGGTGGGCCACTGCCCGATAGTTGCTGTCGGGTTTTTTTATATGTTCTTAAGTCGATGATAACTTTGCTTGCGTGTGCTACGTTAGTTCTTCCGATTCGTCATAGGTGGCGCTGTAGTACTTTTTGTTGTAAGTTTCCTTTTTGTAGTGTCGCTACACCGTGACCCTTCATACCCTAAATTAACCCTAATTACCCTTAAATTAGCCAACTGACCTGTTTAAAACTCTCTCTGTCTTCAGCTGCAGGAGTAATCTGTAATATCATGATTAGGATAAACAAAAATTAAAAAAAAAAAAAACAAAAATAAAGGAAGGAGACATTTGCCAAACAAAAAGGGATAAAATATCAAAAAAAGGGTTGCCAAATACAATATGTTAAAAAAAAAAGTTATTATTAGGTATCGAGATTAGATTCTAACTATGTAGACCTTTTTGGATACCAAGAAAAAAATACCCCTAGAAAAATTAAATAACATGTAGTAAAATGAGGAAACTGACATGGCAACACAGGACAACACTGCGATCGCTTCTCAGATAGTGACGTCATAAACAAAAAACTGATCGAACATACTAACGCTGAAGATGTCGTTCTCACTTTTTAAAAGTTTGTTAGATTTTTGGGAATTTGGGCACAAAAATCGGGTTTTTAAAATTCAATAATAGGTTCATTTAACGTACGTTGTGTTAACCTGTACCTATCAGTGAGTAATAAAAACAGTATTCATTAGCAAGTCGTTTTAATCAACCTACCAGCAAGAATACAGTCTACAGAAATAATTACAAGAAGTTAAAACGGTGAAGCTAAACACAGAAGCTAGTCGTACCTGCAAAGATGGAAGAAGATAGTACACTGACCTGCTTAAAGCTCTCGCGATCCTCACTAGCAGGTGCGATCTGCAGCAGCGCCAACACATAGTTGTGATACAAGAACACATGAGCAACTGGAGCCAGCAGCAACTTGGGCAGGTAGTACTTGACGGCTAGGCGGAACCCGTGGCCGGCTGTGTCTAGCCGTTCTGATAGCTGGAAAGAAATAATAGATTTAATTATTTGTCGAAGACAGAGGTATAAAGTTGGTCTAAGAAAACATCTAGCTAGACCATACTATTGCCATCGACCATGGACAGAGCCAATAACACTTTGTCCCACCGGAAATTCTAACCCAGGACTTCATACTCAACAGCCGCGCTTGCGACCACCAGACCTACGAGGCAGTCGAGAGACAAAAGCACACCTCTTGTAATTAATTTATTACAAGTACAGCGGGTTTAAAATGGCCACTGTCAGTAATTCCTCTAAAAGTGATTTAAGTATTTCCTGAATTCTCAGCAATTCTGGACTGCAGTATCCTCTTTTGTTTTTTTAACATTCAAAAGTGCCTGTAATGCTCTTATTGAAATAAAGGCTCTAGTGTTTGAGTTTGATTTTACAAACACGGCCGGCGTAGGTTATAATTAGAGATGTGCCGACTATGTTTTGGCCGACTAACCGACTAGCAGATTAGTCGCTTGTAAAGAGACCGATTAGTCGGCCGAGCCGATCACGGTTTCGGGGATATTCGGAAATTTCCGTGACGCTTCGTTTACAGCTGATTCGCGCGCTAGTCGCAACCGCCGCCTGCGAGCATGTCGGAGTTTTGCTTTTGCACTGGTCAAAGTGGTGTTTTTGTGTGAAAAAATAAACACAATACTGTTTCTGTACATAAAAGTGAATTTTGGTTTAGTTAGTGTAATTCCTACTATGTATACATACTTTATTGAGATATACATACAAAGTAAGAAGCCGGATAGTCGGCGCTCTTTGCCGAATAGTCGGCGACTACGAAAGTGGCCGGATAGTCGGCTTTACCGACAAGTAGAACATCTCTAGTAATAATTGTTTGTAACGTACCACAGGATCGTCGACGATGCTCTGCAACGCTTCCCGCGACTCCTTCGTAGTAATTTTGTTGGCGTAGCGAACGTACGCGCGGAACTCCTCTACTTCTGCCAGTTCTGTAACAATACAATACACTTTAGAATATATACACTTCATCAACATTATCTTGCCGTTATCTCAATTTATTTGGGGTCGGCGCAGCATGTCTTCTTCTTCCATAAGTCTCTATTACACGTCAACTCATCAGATACCTCCTTTCTGCCAATTATCACATAAAAACAACTTTGCAACTAAGCATTATGCTGAGCGATGACCCAAGCGAAAACCAAACACAAAAACTGACTGGAAACATAATTACTGTGCATACAGGGTATCACGGATTTTCGACGAATAAGCGAAAAAAAAACAGCTGTTCTATACATTTTGACCGTGCAGATATTGCACTTTTGTAGGAAAAGCTGGTTCTTTTAAATTACCGATGAAAGGGGGGTGTCCATCTGGGGGGTTTGGACGGATGATGAACGTTGACTTCCTGCATACCCCCATGGGATAAAGGCATGAGTTTATGTATGTATGTAGCTACGAAGTAGATTCGTAGATTTTGACAGTCGCCACGGGTCCAGAATTCCACCCCCAGTCCTACCTACCTACCCAGTAACTGAATTGCAGAGTTCAGATAGAAACTTGTTCCAAAATACTGGTATTCCGCTGGACCTAATAGTCGTAAATACCTACGACCTAGTAGACCTGCCATTTGGAGTCGGTTTCTAGTCTGGCCAGCCTGAAAGGCTGATGATGACGTACCTTCGAAGCAGCTGCCGATGTAAGGAGTGGGCGAGTCTTGTGACATCTCCATCGCGTCCTCTAGGTTACCGAGTAGAGTCACCGTCAACTCATAGATGTCCACAATGTTGCCGAATATTAACGATATTGCCTGGGGACAAAATAATGAGAACCATTCAAATCAAAATAGAGAGACAAAATATTAATATTGGTGGAGTAACCTAAGGTCGGGCGTTATGGTACTCCATAATATTTAGTCCTCTTGACCGCTTTCGGTCACTGTGGCTAATCTTGGTGGAGATTACCCATCGGCGCGGGAGATATTGTAGTACACAACGGCTTAACGTACGCACCGAGGCACGGGCGTATATTACCGCCAGCTTACAAACTCCGGGCTACTACTGGGAAATTCCTAATGGAAAAACCCAATAGCACTGTTTGCCCGATCCGGGAATCGAACCCAACTACCCAAGACCCCACTCTCAGCAGTCGCGCTTGCGACCACGTGACAAACGAGGCAGTCAAACGGGACGCCATATCGCGTATACATGCATAAAGATCACCCAGGAAAAGTATGCGCTTCGTCAATCATCGTCTATGTTCGGAACTATGATGAGATCTAATACAAAGCTGTTACAACCATTGACGTACTTGGCAAGTACTTGCAGTTTGCATTACATGTATGGAAACTACAGAACTCACTGGAATTATAGAAAAAATACGATATGCGACCGAAGCAGGTCGATGGAAAGAGAACTTGGAGAATGTGGAGGGAATTAAATACCTCTCATTGAATAGGGGATCGGACTGGGTAAAGAAAACGACATTCTATTTTGTCCGTCAGACAGGTAATACAAAAATATTAGACACGTATTTTTTGTTTTATCAAAATATCAAAAAAATACTTAGTTAGAACTCATTAAAGTTGGAGAGTGGGGGCTTACTACGTCACAAGTGGGTATAAAACTTACCTACATATGACGTCATGCGCCATTTCAACTCAATATATCTCCGTAATTTTATGACCACGTGAAAAAAGAAAAAATACGTGTCCAATACTTTTCAATAAACTACCCGACGGACAAAGAAAAAAAAAATAGGATTATCCCCTATTTAATTGAATTATAAACTTCTGGTTTACTTAGGCCAATATAAACAATTGACCGCCGATCGATCGACATCGGTCGGTGTAGTAGAAACTGTCGATCGACGTCGACTAATACATTCTACTATCGATCGATGGCATCGATCGACGATCAATCGATTGGTGTGGTAACAGCCTAAAGCCAGTTTACCCTTACGCGAAGGTGAACAATAAAACCAAGAATTCCACTCACCCGACTATCCTTATCCAAAATCTTCTCCAGCTCATCCTTGAACACCCTGATGATGAGGTTGAGATCCCTCAAGAAATGTTTTTCATCAGTGAGCAGGTCTCTAACAAGTTCCGCGTAAGAGAGGGAACCGCGGCGTCCTCGACGCTCTGTACCACTGTTTGAAGTTTCCGAGGTGGCCAGTTCCGACTCTTGGTAGAACATGTCCATTAAAACCTGTGGGGGTGGAAGTAAATGGTTGGGTGAGATATAACATCTTACTTAAATATACATTATAACAATGATACCATAGAAGAAGTTGAAACTACAAAATTCCAGGGTCTCGAAATAGACAAAAAAACTAAACTGGAAATCACACGTTGTTACTTTATGCAAGAAAATGAGTAAGTCTGCATACGCTCTATACTCATTATCCCCTATCTTGAACACGGTTGCTCTTCTGACTGCCTATTATGGGATAGCAGAATCACATTTACGCTATGGGATCATGTTTTGGGGAAACCCAACGGAAAGAGAGACCGCCTTCAAGGCACAAAAAAGATGTGTTAGAGCGATGTTTAAACTTAAACCCACTGACAGTTGTGAACCATACTTTAGAAATTACAAAATATTAACATTGCCTTGTCTATACATATTTGAAGTAGCTGTATTTGTAAAGACAAATCCGAGTCGTTTTAGACGACTAGCAGATGTAGCACCACGCAATAGGCGCGATAATAGTGTGCTATGTCTGAAGCCAGCCAAGACAGCACTTATCCGCAAAAGTGTCTACTGCATGGCACCAGTCATTTATAACAAACTGCCGAAGACATCGAAAGAGCTTTCGCTTGCATTATTTAAAAAGAGACTCCGAAGCTTTTTAGTGGCGAAAGCATATTATAATATTAAGGAGTACCTAATTGAGAAAAAGTTTTCAAGCTAGTGCAGAATTATGTATATTAATAATAATAAGTTTAAAATTGTATTTAGTTTGTAATAATTTTAAAATTGTATTTAGTTATAAGTTGTTATTTTATATCTTTTGCATGCCTATGTGGTAAAATATGGCTGTACTATTATATGTTTTTGTCATCGTTTGGAGTTACCCATATTTGCAAAATAAAGTTATCTTTATCTTTAACATCACTTCTGTAATGCTCGATAGGTTAGGCGGAGGTCTAATAGGGAGCGAAACTAATGCCAGAAGCCGGGACTAATTCTCAATCCGAACGTAGACAGCGGCATGTCTAAACACAAGATTTACAGAAGAGCGTTAAACCATTAATAACTCTCTGTTTCGAGTACTAAATTACATAATGACATAACATCACGCCAGTTATCCGTGAAGGGTGAGGCAGAGGTGTACCTAATAGTACACCCACATTTTTTTCAGTTATGTTTAAGTCCCATATAAAAGGGGGCGTGATCAGATCTAGACTCTGTGACTGACTTTGCCCGAAAGGGGAATTGAACCCAGAGCCGCAACTCGTCTGATATCCATACTTATATTATAATGCTGAAGAGTGTTTGTTTGGTTGAACGCGCTAATCTAAGGAACTGCTAGTATGAATTGAAAAAATCTTTTAGTTCTGAATAGCCCATTTATTGAGGCTATGACTATATAGCATGCTAGGAGCAATTGGGGGAGCATCAATTAAAAATGTTGCAAAAACGATGACAATTATTCCTTTAAGACGCAAACGCGGATCAGCTAGTGTAGTAGAATATTTGCCACAAACCTTATCAGCGCACATAGCAGTCTTGATATCCCGGCATGTGATGGTGTCATAGCCCGACTTCTGCGAGATCTTCTTGACGTAGTTGCCGGCCAGTCGCAGGATGTCGCTGGTCATGAACTCAAGCACCGCCGTTATGAACTGCGAGACTGATACGTCGATCTTGTAGAGAAGTACCTCCTGGGGAAGGTAATAATCATCAATGATAGGACTACTGTAGCCAAAAACCTGGATCCATCAGAACGGTGCGCAATGATTGTTGACATTACGGTCCCGTTCCGAATAAAGAGAACCTCGTGAAAACCGAGAAAGATAAGCAAATTAAGTATCTTGGCTCGCAGGTTGTCGACATGTGGAATGTGAGTACAGCAATCATTGTGCCCATAGTCTTGTCGGCCAATGGCTTAATTTCCAAGAGTCTCGACCAATACGTGAGGAGGCTCTCGAAAGCCCTATTGTTAGGAGATTTCTCTCTCTGGAGCCCTGACACCAGTGGGGCTATTTTTTTATGTTTTTTTAAGAAATATTTAAAAATGTAATGTAGAACAAATAATGAAGGTAAGTTTTTAAGATAATTGAGTGTATAATGCACGAGTGTGTACACAAACAGGTACTCTTCCCTTACTTTCATAGTCCGATGGACAGAAATCCGGTAGAGATCATTTATTATTTATTTAAACTTCATGTACAATAGTGGTACATAGGCGGACTTAATGCCTGCCATGCCATCATCTGCCTAGTCTTGTCCCAACTATGTGGGGGAGGGCCAGATGCAGCTGAATACCCGTATTTTACATGGAGCGATCCCTATCTGAGCGCCACAACCCAGTTAGTACTGGGTAATACGATACCCCTTTGTAAGATCATGCGCATGATATTCCAAACCAAAACTTAACTCTTCTCGACTTCTATTGAGTAACTCAATAACACTTGTTTCAACCTGGGAACCGAACTTAGGAGACGCTTAGCAATCGAGCGTGCATCGTGAGGCCAAAAAGCCAGTTGAAAAAGATTATGATACTGGTTAGGATGTCTCAGAATGATGAATGATGTAACCAAGACTATGTAACATATTTTGATCTAAAAGAGTGTCCATGGAGTTTCTTGCCCATTCTTCTCCATAGAGATCTACGCTACGGAAAGGGCAACTACAGTACTTTCATAAGTTATTATGCCTTGTGACTGGGACTGTAGCTTCGCGTTTTATTTTGTTTTTTTTTTTACTTTAAAAAGTGCCTGTAATCGTCTAATTGAAATAAATGCTTTGACTTTGACTTCAGCAATAATAGAACACTTTGTCAAGAAGCTCTTCTTTCAACGCTTTCTCAAGAAACCCAAACTTAAGAATGTTATCACAACGGCAGTAAGGTCGCTCTAAGCCCAAGAGCTGTATGTAATATGTTTTTTTTTTTCTAGCAAACTCTGCCCCACTCCTGGGCAGTACTTCCTACACTCTTTCCTTTTCTCGCGAACCCACGCGTCCTCCTTCCTGTCCAGTTCGTCCCCCCATCTCCTTAGTGGCCTGCCGCGACCCCACTAGTTTCCTGCTATTTTGGCCCACAGTTTGTCCGGCATGCAGTACACATATCCCGCCCAGTGCCATTTGAGTTGGTCAGCTTTTTGAGCCACGTCAGCTATATTTGCTGAAATTATAATAACTTGTAGTTTACCTTTTGCAGCAAATGATGGAGCTTGTCGCAGGGTATCATGGGCTTGCGCCGCTTCATGGTGACGAAGTCGCGCGCCTCCGTGATAGCCCACTTGTCGAGGGGCGTCGGGAACGTGCGCGCCACTCGCTCTTCCACATCCTGGACGAAAACGATACGGTTCAAAAATTATTTCAAGACCTGGTGTTCTACCATGACGTCTGGAATGACAACTGCTTTAAGATTTCATAGTAACAACCCTGGTGAATGTTCTGGTCAAACAGGCGAAAAATCTGAATCGGAAAAGAAAAAAAAAAATAAGGAGTTTACTGTTGTATTTTATTTCTAGAGCTGCTCGTTTTTATTATATTTTATCTTATTTTTGTCACTGTTGGTTGACCAGTAGCAATTGTGTAAGTCCAGAACTGTAAAAACCTTTACTTTAAGATATGTTGTACATAGAAGCTGTTGGTGAACTTATAAATAATAAAATAAATCGGGCTTGAGACTCCTTTGACTATTTTTCGCTATTCCTTATAGTTTCAGATTTGGCCATACATTTTGGCCACTTGAAAACTTCATCCTGAATAAGCAAAAGCTAAATAATATATAGCACTGAGTGTCCCATACCACACCATTATATTAAACCACCAATCCTTATAAAAATTCGGGCACCAGAAGATTACCGAAGCGTAAACATACTCTAGTACAACTTTAAAAAATTAAACCAGTAAATCTTTGCGCTTCGGAAACATTCCCTAAATTAAACGGTTAAAGGATTCTCATACAAATATATTACTACAGTTATATTAAAATATTACCTGTACAGTAAGCGGCGAGGGCACAGCACATAGTAAGGCGAGGAGTCGAAGACACAGGGACTCCACATATTGCAGGGCGCTCTCTTCGGCCGTGAGCGTTGGGTGCTCGTGGTCGAGTACCTGCGAAGATAATATATATATATATAGGTGGTTAGTGGAGATAACATCACGACTGTAATCCCTGAAGAGTTAGGCTGAGGGGTATGCACGGAAGCCTATCAAGATTTACGAAACCAGTTTATACGGACCTCTCATTGTACGGGGAATCTATGCTAAGCAAGGACATGTTATACTGGAAATTTATAATTTGATGTGTCGCCATGTGTACCATAGAGAACACCGATAATTCGCCAGTTGTTGGTCTTTGTAATAGGCGTGTCCCAGATCCTTCCATTATTGAAGTGAAACTTCTTATGCGACTTCCAACAAGTTTAACGCTACCATGGAGGGGGAATATTTTCTATAACTCACTAAGAGATGGCAGTATTACAAGATTTGTGACTACGTAGTTCTACTAGGTACGCAAGATGGCGTGCAAACAGTCATGCATTCGACTCTTCGGTGTGACCAGCCTTCGCTTAATTTCCACGGGTAGAAATAATCACTAAAACTCATTCTATCATACTCATTCAATTTCAACAATTCTTTCACTTTTAAAAGCCATACTATTATATATTTACACTTGCTCATTGCATGCTACCAATATCAGAGACTACTATTAAATATTATTATTTTCGATTTTTTTAGGCAAGTCTGGGTTTCCTCATGACTGTTTTCCTTGACTGTGCTTCCAATTAAAGTTACATAATTCTATAATGATTTTATATAGATCAGTCATATTGAGAGTGGCGGTGACCCAGTGGTGGCAGCCCCGACTTACGAGTAGTAAGCCGTGGGTTCGAACCCAGCCAGGCGCATTACTTTGTGTAATTTATTTCATCATCGCTGCTCTCCAAAACGGTAAAGGAAAACATCGTGAGGAAACCGGCATGTCCTAGAACCAAAAATTCGAAGACGTGACATCTACCAACCCGCACTGGGCCCGCATGGTGGATTACAGCCCTCCTCCCCTCTCATAGAAGAGGAGGCCTGTGTCCCAGCAGTGGGAACATTATAGGCTAATGATGAGTCATATTGTTTTAAGGACTGAATTAGGTTTTAATTTTGTTATTTATTTTATTTATTTTTTGAATAGCATGTTGCATTGTCAACCTCATCTCTGACCTCAGGACGAGATTAAGGTCAAGAGTATTTAAAAAATATGTGTGTGTAGGCACAGACACAAATCAAATCATTATTAAATTATCTTTTATGTATTTGTTTTCATTGATTATTTAATTTCGCAATTGATTATGATTTATTAATTTTCCTTACAATATTTAATATTAATTAATAAATGGTTAATGGATAAATGTCAATGTAATATTTGTTATTTTTATACATCATTCATTAGTAGGACATATTTATATTTTCATTCACATTAAATTATAGCACTATTTATTTAATTTTTTATTGTAATTTTAATTACTATTTATTGATTTTTCTAACTTACATTTTAACTTTGTTTCAATTCAAGAAAACATTTATTACAGCCTGCATACCTTCTTACTTCATAGAATAAAAGTTTTTAACAAATAGTACCTTTTCGGTTTTTTTTTTACGCTAGTAAAAAGGTTAGTAACAAAACATATTTAAATCAAAATACAATATATGTTTTAATCTTTTGAGAGAGAGAGAGCTATTTTCCTTCTCAAATTAAATTAATTGGAACACAGAAGTACAAAAATATCTTTAAAAAGTCAAGATTACAAAACGTCAATATTACAAAAATTATATATTTAAAAACAACATTGCATTAAATAATCACTTTTTTTTAATACCAAAACTTAAATCACTCACCCAGAGCAATTTTTAAAACATCTGAACGGACCAAAAACATGTTACCAATTGAGTTTATACCACAATAACTAAACTAAGTATTATTATTATGTTTTAATTAGTATATTTGTTTCCTTAATAACAACCTCACAGCCAATAAGAATACATTTTAGTAAAAATGAGTAGGTAAACTATAGTTACCATGGCTAATTAAACCATTTTCTGCTTCTATGTAGTTAACTCTAATTGATAGTGCATTTCGATAAAATAATTTAGTTTTTTAAGTTATATTTCTCCAGACTAGGTAGTAAGAACGACGATTCATACTAATATTATCTACATAATATAACATCACGCCAGTAATTTTGTACAGACGCCAGCACATCAAGCTAGCAACAATTAGTCAATTTTTTTTAATAGATTTTCAACCTTATTGTTAAAGAATATGGTTTAAGGTTGGTTAGGAAAATTTTATTATCGAGCAGGTTGATCTATTGGCGTCTGTACAAAAACAGGAAACTTCCTTAAACATTCAAAAATAGACGGAAACAGTTACTACATACAGGGTACATCATTTTGAATCCCGCCACAAAGACATTTTTTATTGGCAATTAAAAAAAAACAGCTGTTCAATACATTTTGACCATCATATGTAGGTATAGGTATTTTATAAGTGCTGTTTTCAACATAAGTGTATACCTCCAATACCTCCACAGTCAAAATGTACGGAACAGCTGATTTTTCTTTCAATCTAAGTTTCAGAAATGACATGCCCTGCTATTAGATTGGTATAATCAACCTCAATTACTTTGCCACGTGTGCCAGAAATCGCAGTTGTTTGAAACTATCTAATACAGTCTCACTAGTCCTGCACCCTATGCTTTAATTTTTTCTTTAGAATGACACTATTTCATGTATCTTGACTTTTTGTCACTAGTCCAGCAGCCTATGCCTTAATTTGTTTGTTAGAATGACACTATTTTATTTATCTTATTTTTTGTCACTAGTACAGCACCCTATGCCTTAATTTGTTTGTTAGAATGACACTATTTTATTTATCTTGACTTTTTGTCACTACTCCGGCACCCTATGCCTTAATTTGTTTGTTCGAATGACGCTATTTTATTTATCTTAACTTTTTGTCACTAGTACAGCACCCTATGCCTTAATTTGTTTGTTAGAATGACACTATTTTATTTATCTTAACTTTTTGTCACTAGTCCAGCAGACTATGCCTTAATTTGTTTGTTAGAATGACACTATTTTATTTATCTTAACTTTTTGTCACTAGTACAGCACCCTATGCCTTAATTTGTTTGTTAGAATGACACTATTTTATTTATCTTATTTTTTGTCACTAGTACAGCACCCTATGCCTTAATTTGTTTGTTAGAACGACACTATTTTATTTATGTTAACTTTTGTATCCAATCCAGTAATCCGAGCATTCCAATAATCAGGCACCCTTTGGTTTTTAATAGTGCCGGTTTCGTGAGACTCTACTGTAGTCACAAAGAGAAATAAAAACCTTGTCATGTGCCAGTGTCATTCAATATAAGGGTGATAAAGCAATTACTAGGTTAACTATACATACATGGTATCATCACCCCAAATTATTTCAGTGATGACTACTAGTATGAGTAATATTGTGAATTATTTCATATGGTGCAATATTTTTTTTGGCCTTTAGTATTCTTGGCCTGTATGAGAGGGAGTGGGCTGTAGGCATCATGCAGGCCCGGTGAAGGTCAGTGGATGCCAAATCATGTCTGAATTTGAATTAAATTGATGGTTCTTGGACTTTTTGGTTTACCAACCATGTTATCATTCTTGGGTTTGAAAATATATATTTTTTTGCATTCAATTTGAAAAGACATAATCGATTTCAAAATGAATTTCAATTGTTTGCTATTTTACAGGTAAGCCATGATAATGACTGTGATGATTTTTAGCAGATATTTATATGCTTGAACATGCTATTCAGATTGGAATGGGATGTTTTTTTATTTTATCTTATGGAAGAAATAGAATTTTAAACAGGCAAAAATGCAAGCACAGTAATCATTGGGTTCTCATTTTCATTTTGATGTTTACATTGCAATTTAGAAAAACATTTTTTGACATAAAACTTACAATAAAATCATCAATCAAACATGTTATTGTGTCAAGTTAAGTAATTTTAAATTACAATTGTGTTTTTATCATAAAAAAATCAATGGAAAGCTAATAGAGAAAATAAAATTGTTTTTTATGTCTCGTTTTTTAATACTCGTAAATAATTTCGAGAGAAATACCAAGGAATTAAATGAAGTAACGATGACAATGCGATCATTTTATAATCACAATTATTACTGATTTTGAGTGATAAGTTATCAGGAACCTTGACAATAGGCATTAAGCATGCTATCGCGAAAACACTCGTTTACTAACATCTGGACCTATGTCTCGCCTATAAAACTACAGCAAACTAATTTCTTGGACATTTTAGCAATCTATATACACGTCAATTGAGAATTCCATCGATATTTCGCAAACACTAAGACATGATACCCAACTTTGAGCTATCGTCGTGCTTACCTTTCGAAGGGGAGCTATAAACACACCGCGCCACTTTTCCACATTCTCAGGGTCCTGGAAGTCGTACCCTCGCGTCTCTTCCACCGTCGGTAACATTTTACCAATATAATCCGCGCCGAAATCATGTAAACAGACTTGTTATTGCACTGACACAATACACAGCACCATTTCTGGTTTCACAAGCACTTAGCACCGTCCACAATGGTTAAAAAAGCGTAAAACACGCGTAAACTAGTAAAATTGTTTTGTTTTCAAAGTTTCTGTGTAAAATGTTGAATTGCTAAATTGAATTAATTGAAAAATATATTCTTTGATTCATTTGGTCGGCTAAACGACGCCATTTTCAATTTATTTATCATTGGTTGGTCCGTTCTCGTTGTTCGACAGCGATCCATAGACATTTTTTCCGATACACCCTGGAGCACAGACCCTAGGAGCAAAAGTACGCTACTCTGTGAACTTTGTGAACAATAAATACAAAAATATAACGCGAACTTTATCATTCATTTTCCAGCAAGGCCCATGAACCGCAGGCGGCGCAAGGCCAATTTTTCAAATTATGATTAAAATCTGATTTGGAGCAAACTAACAATCAATATTAAGGCGGAAACACACTTACGTGTCTTGGCGTATCATGACGCGCCAGAAGCATATCGGTTTCATACATCGTTACGACACGACACGCCATGCAAATATGTCCTTATCCATATTATATATATGTTATGAAATAACAATAACGAATTACCAAATGTTGGCTTTATTCAACTTATAAAGTACAGACATTATCTAATATACCATGACAACTTCAAACACTGAAAAGCATAGACTCTTAAGGAGTCTTCATGTGGCGACTAAGAAGTTCACCACATTCTCCCCCGCTGCATTCTAGCTTGAGGTGTCGTAGTCTTGCAGATAGGCAGGCGGTCTTCTATCTCTTGTAGTTGGCCGAATCGAAGGAGTATCTGGTGCAGTACTCTCTGTAGAGATAAAGGAGGAGTCACTTTCTGTTTCTACAGTTTCGGTGCGTTCGTCTTCTTCCCCGCTTTCTATTCCTGTTGGGGCTAAGTGTCTGTTAGACACGGTCGTTTCTCGCCCGTCGCCTAGTCTCACTAAGGAATAGTCCGGATTGGACTCCAACAGCTCGACTTCCTCGACTATGGGAGAGTATTTATTGGTCCTGTTGTGCTTCTTGAGTAGGACAGGACCGGGTGTTAAAAGCCAAGTAGGTACCGAATGTCCGTTATTAGATTTTCTACTATGTACAAACATCATTTCATGAGGAGTTTGGTTCGTTGCTGTACATAGCAGAGATCTCATTGAGTGCAGTGCTTGATTAAGTACCATTTCCCATTGCTCGATTTTTAATGCCTGTGATTTCAGAGCTAATTGTATTGTCCTCCAAATTGTTCCATTTGTGCGCTCTATTTGATAACTCCGTCTGCTAATAGCTGATTTATTCATTATTATGCGAAACATTTTTCAATAAGTACTAACTATAACGATGGAGAAATATCTTCGGCCAAATATTCTCGATCTTGATCCGTCATCGTCTACAGCGGCTCAAGAATGGACACATTGGGTATCTACTTTTAAAAAATTTCTGATTGCGAATGAAGCAGAAAAGAAAATTAATGATGCGATGAAGATGCAACTTTTTATTAGTCACGTATCACCCAAAATATACCAATACATAAGCGAGTGTACGTCATACGAAACTGCAGTAAGTACACTCAACACCATATTTGTTAAACCAAAAAATGAAATTTTTGCGAGACATATTCTGGCCACAAGAAAACAGCAAAGCCATGAAAACATTCAACAATATCTTCAGCAACTAAAAATTTTAAGCAAGGAATGTCAATTTAAAAATGTGGATGCAGAAAGTAATAGGAATGACTGTATAAGAGACGCATTTATTTCTGGCATTTCTTCGCATAAAATTCGTGAGCGCTTGCTAGAAAACTTTAACCTGACGTTGGATGAAGCTGCTAGCCAGGCACAGGCAATTGAAACTGCTGAAAATAATGCGCAATCATTCAATAATACTACCTGCATTGGTGAATCTCTTGTAATGGCGTTGCCAAAGTTGCCAACCGAAGATAAGAAGAAATTGCTAACATCAGGATACCATTCGAGACAATGCTTTTTCTGTGGAGAAAAAATTCACCGGCGTCAGAACTACCCGGCTTATAATGCCAATTGCCAATATTGTCAAAAAAAAAGGACATTTTGCTAACGTTTGTAGGAACCTTAAGACAAATCTGAACGCTGCTACTGATGGATCTCCTGAAAAAGAATTTAAAGAAATTACTGCGGTTGCTGCTCCGGCTAGTTTAAAGAAATCAGTCGTCACCATTAAAGTTAACGGCATAAAAGCAAATGCCTTAATTGACTCTGGAAGCTCAAAAAGCTTTATCAGTCATGATTTCTTTTCCAATTCTTCTTTTAAGAAAACAGAATGTACTGAATCTGTAACAATGGCCCAAACAATTCACACAAACAATTGCGAAGGACTACTTCAAGCAAAGATTGTTATAAATGGCAATGTTTACGAAAAAGCTTCACTTCTTATCGTTAAATATCTTTGCGCTGATGTCATCATAGGACATAATATACTGAAAGAACACTCAAAACTTGAAATTAATTTCGGTGGATCTAGAAAACCATTACAAATATGTAGTGTGCTGGCTTCATCTGTTCCACCAGTTCCTTTATTTTCGAATTTACATTCTAACTGCTTACCAATTGCTGTAAAGTCTAGAAAATACAGTAACGATGATCTGAAATTCATAGAAACAGAAATAAAGCCAACATTTGGTAATTCGTTATTGTTATTTCATAACAATTGATTCAACTTATAAATTTGTACAGACATTATCTAATATACCATGACAACTTCAAACACTGAAAAGCATAGACTCTTAAGTCTTCATGTGGTGACTAAGAAGTTCACCACAATATATGAAACTGATTTACTTCTGGCGCGTCACGACACGTAAGTATGTTTCCGCCTTTACAAGACTGACGACAATCATGAGTTCATACTCATCATTTTTGCAGTTGGTTATCCCGGTAAAAAGTGACGGATAATCACTGGAACATACGAAAAACGTCTCATCAACAACCGTTACCCCGTGGAAATAATACGCTAATAGAAATGCATTCAAAATAATGTGGTTAGTGGGTTTAGGGGTGGAGTCAAAGAGTGGTGGAGTCTTCTTCTTTCGGATGTAAAAAAAATATATTTAACACAGGAGTGATGTTTCACTCCTGTAAACCCTAAAGGGCTAGGCAGAATCGTGTCCAATTTATTACACCCAACTTTTACGAGTTATATTTGAGTTCCTTGTAATAGGGAGCGAGATTAATTGCCATAAGTTTGCCGTTGGGCACAAGACTCCGAGTTGATACAAAAAAAATCCTGATGCCAGTGCCAGTAAGACTTTCTCGACAATTGAATCCAGGAGAATGTCATTGTCAAAAAACGTGATTAATTGAAAATCAATATAATTATATCTATTATGAGAAATTTCTTACAAAATAATTCGCAAATACAATAGTGTGCTGGAATATCCATGTAATATCCCCAGAGCATAAGCAAACTGTGCAACATGTAAAAACCTAATGTAAAGAAATGCAAGAGAATATTTGACCGACTTGTTGTGTATACGACGTATTTGTCTGTTTCTGAACGTCAGAATAATTGTCAATGTTTTACTCTACGTCAATGTGATTGACGTAAATTAGGTTTTTATAGGGGCACGTAATTTGAAATCGATTTCACTTTTGATTTCATTTATAGTATATTGTGTATTAAGGGCGGTAAGTAAGGAATTACGATCGAGGCTCTAGTAGAAGCCCGAAGTCGAAGACTGAGGGCTTTCTGAGTCGAGGTTCGTAATTCCCGTACCGCCCGTGAAACATACAATGTTTTTCATCACACTTGCGAGTTAATAATTATGAATATACACAAGTCAGCACATATTATTACGAAATACGTGAACTGATTTGCGGATGGCGGGCTGTTTGCCCACACCACAGATTATACAAATGTTTTGTTCAGAAACGTTAAAGGCAAATACTTACCTAGGTATACAGCCATGACGGAGTATAATAAAATAAAAAAACGACGTTTTGATACAAAAAACTATCGATTATTTAGATTTTAGAACATTTTAAGACAATTTTTCAATTGCGTGTAAACTCCTTGCTTGAACTTGCATGACCTGTGTGCTGTCATGCTGTGCTGTAAATTAAAAAAAAAATACTTACCGCCCTAGGGTTTTATATGGGGCATTACAGCCAAGTTCACCTGTATGTTATGACACTGTTTACGTGCAAGTGTGATGAAAATTAAAAAAAAAAAACTTACCGCCCTAGGGTTTTATATGGGGCATTACGGCCAAGTTAACCTGTATGTTATGACACTGTTTACGTGCAAGTGTGATGAAAAATATATTAATTGATAACACTTCACCTTACAGCAATTTATGAAAGAGTGCTTTAAATTAACATGTCTGTTTTAGTTACCGAATTTTATTTACAAATAATCAACCTACATGGTCTACACGTGAAAATCCGATGACACTGATGACAGTGGACATCAAAGTCGACATGTAAAAACACTTAATTCAATATTGTTGATGATCGTGAATAGTTTGAACGTAATGATAAAATACTTAATTTATAAATATGTTTAGAATAATTGTGGGTGCTTTATTATACGCAACAGTGCTTTGTGCAACACAGAATAACATTGGAGTAAATAAAAGAAACTTCATTTACAATAAGTAAGTACATTAGAACAAGATTATTTTTGTTTACGTTTTCATTGGCATATTTTTTCATCGATTCAATATAAAATATGATAGAGAAAGCAAAAATTTAGTTTGATTAATTTAAACTTGCTTGACTGCAGAATATTATGCTCTTTTCTTATTCATTTACATTGTTCTAATATTCGTTACGCACTTTCATAAAATTGTACTTTCGGGGAATCCCCAGTCTTTGAAATCACAAACAATTTAACTGTCAAGTATTGCTTAGAACATGCAAGTTTTAATAACAGGCACAACTTCGTTTTTGTAATTTATAATCTCTATGATCCAGGTTAATTATTTTCTAAAACTAAATAAATAAGTAATTATTAAAATATCAAAATCATCACGAAACTAGATAGTTTATTTTTAACCAAGATTGGTAAGTACCTTTATCATTATGTATTTCCTGTAATGTTTCCAAAAATATTACATAATTAAATGCAAAAATATTACATAAATAAATGCAATATTGGGTTTCTAGTAAAGGAACATTGTTTTTCCTGTATTACTGTTGCAGTAACCCTCAGGTTGGCCAAAATGTTTTTTAGTTTTCTAATCAGGTTTTTATTACAGTGTAGTTTAGATTTGTGTCGGATGGGGATAGACTTGCCTCCCAAAGAATATTCACACAATAGAAAAATCATCTTGCAATGAAATAAAGTCTCTTTAACTGTTCTTTTCTTTTTGAACACACTGTACTTTAAATGAAGCACCATTGCCTCCAGGATTTACAGGCCTGAAATTGTAGGTACTATTTAAATTATTGCACAATGTTATTAAAATAAATTTATTATATTTTACAAATTAATATTACGTTTAAAACTAGATAACTAAAACTAAAATAACAACAAATTATAAAAGGGCGTCAAAAAACTCCTCGTCAATGCTGTCAACTGGTAACGTGCCCAAGAGACTGACGGCGTTGCCACGTTGTACGGCAATACTTAGCCTCTGGCCAAAGTAAAACCCAGCCCTTGGGTCACGGGAAGTGTCAACTAGGCGTTTAGGAATTTCCTTGAAAAGGCTGTGAGCACTCGAAAAATAATGATCTATCTATCTATCTTGTCCCATGTTTTTTGGGGTCGGCACGGCGCATTTTTTTCTTCCATTCTCCTCTGTCAGTTGTCACGCCATCATTCATTCCTTTTTCCTTCATATCTTTTCTCAGACAATCCATTCATCTTTTCTTTGGTTGCTTCCTCTCCATCTCCATCCATCAACATTTAATATTCATCACTCTTTTAGTCACATGTGTTCCATCCCTCCTCATCACATGTCCATACCAAGATAGAATACCTCTTATATTTCTCTTAATTCAATTTGTTCCGATCAAATAATGTTATTTATAAAAAATCCAATTAAAACATTTAGCAGTGTGTTTTCATTATCAGTCATTGTTTTGTTTCAATTATACTGGCAAAACAGATAAAGCAGATTATTTGGCCTAACTGGAATTCAGGATTAGATAAATTATTATCAGAGATGTTTTATTTTACAAAACAATAGTCAGTTTGGTATTAAAGTGAAAGTCACCATCTGAAGATAAAAATATGCAAAACTGGTTAGAACTGGATCTCTCAAATCAACTTTTATAATGGCACCAAAGCCTTAGCCTTTTTGGCCTTAGTTCCATTACAATTTTAAATAAAAACTTTTCACATATTTTTAACCGACTTCTAAAAAAGGGGGAGGTTGTGCATTCCACCAGCTCCTTTTTTATAGTTATTGTAATGGATTAACAAAGCTGCTATTAAAAAATCAACTGAGCGGACATGAAATTAAAGTAGATAATTTCATGTCTGATTTTATAGCGACAATGAATGTAAATTAACTCTAAGATAAATTTAAGTAAGGGAAAAGAAAATTGTAAAAACTCTGCCCCATTATTAAATGGTATTAGAACAGAGACCCATAGCATTTGTAAACGGAACGCAAATATGTCGATTTTTTAAATTGAAAATGCTATGTTTTACATATAATATTTTCATAATTTAAAGTATGTATCCATATCTATTACTGATTCTGCTTGTCGCAAACAGTTTCAACAAAAATGTTTTAGTTTAATTGTATTTTCGATAAAAAAATCGTCCTATTACGTAACGTTTACACAGCACGCTCATGCTAAGGCCTCAGGAAATTGATCATGACTCAGCAGATAAGACTAGTTGACTGTGACACTAAAGCCAAATTCAAAGTTAACAAAGGTCAGCAACATTATTTTGAGCTGGCAACAAAGATTTACACTGAAGCAGTATAAAATGTTTTTTTGCAACATAAAAACATGTGAATTCTGAAACTTTGTTATGCAACTTTTATTTCCCATTAAAATGTGATGCTATAGGGTTGCATAACTGTTGAAATGACAAGTAATAGAGAAGTATAGAAGAAGAAGAAATGCTGCGCCGACCCCAAATAGCTTGGGATAAGGGCAAGAGAATGGTGATGATGATGAATGATGATGATAAAGGGTTTTATATTATGTTTGTTAACTATATACAATAATGTTAAAAATACTCTGTCCGATCCGAAAGGGGCATATAGGTATACCTATGACATTACTAAATAAAATAAGAAACGATATTCATGAAAGAGAACTTATTAATGAATTTTAAAAACGCGATTTTTGTGCCCAAATTACCGCTATTTCCCTAAAATCTAACAAACTTTTAAAACCTGAGAACACAATATTCGTCATTAGTATGTTGTATCGTCAGTTTTTTGTTCATGACGTCACTGCCTAAGGAGCGATTGTTGTCCTGTGTTGCCATGTTAGTTTTCTCATTTTACTACATTTTATTTATTATTGTTGTCGGGGTATTATTTTTAATTGTTATCCAAAAAGGATTACATAAAGGCTTATGTTTAACATAACACCAGATAAAGTAAATATAACCTTAAAAAACATTTTTATACTGCCTAAAATAGTAAATGATCACCAGAATTAAAAACCTGAAAATCACAGCTCCGAACTAAGGCGTAGTCGACGGAGCCCCGCTACGGGGCTCCTATTTCTCTCTGCAGGGTTTAAAGTAACCTGTCCGAGTCGGGGTGCCCAATATCCCGAGCTCGCTTTGCTCGCACTTGCTTCCTAAGTTCTTCTTGCCACAAAATTTGGTGATCATTTACTATATTTGGTGATCATTTACTATATTTGGTCTTTGAATACAATTTTTTTGGTGTTTAGTATTTTTTTTTTGGTAACGTAGCTTAGGATCTCAAAGTATTTTTTGGTGCTCATTATATTTAATCCCTTACATAAATAGAATCTAATCTCGATATTGTCTATCTATAAGTCTTTACATGTTCTACAATTTGATTGTTATTTTTCAGCTACCCATATGACACAAGAATCAATGTTTTCGTCAACAACACTACAGAACAAATCTTGGATTTCTATGAGGTAAGCATAAGTTTATTTATTTAGAAATGTGTTATTATGATGTTGTATGATAATATCAAAACGTTTTCTATTTAAACATGGGGACTGCCTTCTGAAAATATTGTTTTCTATGGTGGCAATATTCTTTAAAGCTAAATTCTTTGCCGGTATTACGTCGCCGTAACTCGCAGAATATACGCTTAGAAGTATACAGTTATTATGACACCATCTAGGTACCTATGTATGTACATAAGGAAAATTATTCAACCTTATTTATACGAAAAGCAAAGAAACAACCGAACTTTGACCCGGCCGATAACGCTTATGCTAAAACGGCGCTAAAAATTAATTTGAAAAATGCAAGCTTATTTTATATTTCTTATGACTGACTTGGTGGTCTAGTAATTGCAAGAGCTACTGTTGTCCTTGAGGTCCTAGTTTGTATCCTAATTCGGGAAGTTTTATTCAGTTTTTCATTCAGGAATATTTTAGTAGCAGCATGCACCTTGAATTGGTAGGTTAGTATACTACGCTTATTTCCATACTATTATATCCTATGGCATTCTGCTGTGGGGATCGGCAGCAGACGTTGATTTCATTCTGCAAAGGTAGGCAGTCCGCGCTATCTATAAAATGGGTCCTCGGGAGTCCCTCAGAGAAAAATTTCAAAAGAAATCGATATAGTGGCTCTGCCTTCACTTTAAATTTTAGAATGTATTTTACCCGAGGACTTTTCAAAATTAGAAGCGACTTCCATAATAGAAATACACGCAGTAAACACGACATTGTAATACCCAAATTTTGATTAACTAAAACTAGCAAGTCATTTCTTATAAACAGTATGACGCTTTTATAATAAGTTGCAGAAGTCAGTTATAGAACTGACTGATGGAAAGTTTATAAAATATATCCTTATTAAAAAAGCATTTACAATATTGTTTGTAAATATGTGGACATTGTAGGCCTTATAGATTCCTAGATCCTTGGTAACTTTTTATCTTGTTCTACGTTTTGTAGTAAGCAACGACTTATTGTCGGGCCTACAATGTCCTCCCATAATTATGTACTAACGCTGTAACATAGATAAGGATATTGTAAACCCAAATGATTTTAAAAGAATAACCATGGAGTTTCTTGCCGTAGGCCTATGTGAAATAAAAAGATTTTGATAATAAAAGTGATTGTGACAGGAATCCGAGGTCTGGAATGGCTACCCCACCCGCGTGCACGTGTCTACCAATGAGACGCTTACCGTGGACAAGCCTATCTTCGTCACCGCAACGCAGCAGAAAGGTGAGCACTTACAGGCGATCCAGCTGTAGAAACACACAGGGTGGTAGGCCTAGGGATATTCCTTCCTTCCTTGCTCTATGATTCTAATGAATGATGTTCTGGACACGTGGTAACTGTTTGTGCGTCTATGTCTCTTCCACCTTGTGTAGCAAAAAATAAAGAAATGTTAATTTGATACATCATCATCATCATCAGCCTATAATCTTTGCACACTGCTGGGACACAGGCCTCCTCTCTATGAGAGGGAGTGGGCTGTAATCCACCACGCGGGCCCAGTGCGGGTTGGTAGATGTCGCATCTCTTCGAATTTTTAGTTTTAGGACATGCTGGTTCCTCACGATGTTTACCTTCACCATTTTTGAGTATAGCGGTGATGAATTAAATTACACAAAGTAATGCGCGCCTGCCTGGGATCGAACCCATGGCTTACTGATCGTAAGTCGGGCCACCGCTGCTCTCATTTGACACATGCCACAAGTTAAATAATAACAGCTGCACGCGTGAATATTCAAGGTTAAGCAGCGCTTGGCTAGGTCAGTCTGTGTACCTATGGGTGACCATTCATTACATACAGAGTTTCCTCCGTACCTCGGGAAGCACGTTAAGCCATTCGTCCCGGCTGCCATTTGTAAATCTTTGAAAGTTGTTCCAAGTCGAGGGTAACGTACTACGGTATTACCAGGTATTAACTGAGTTTTGGAGGGCTACAGATGGATAGTCGTATTGGTACTCAGCTGCACCTGGGCAAACTGGAAGCCAACCGCAACATAGTTGGGCCTTTTCACTTTGCGTAATTTATTTCTTCACCACTGCTCTTGAAGCTGTGATGATGGACACACAGTACTTTTATGCACACTGGCTGATGCCCGTGACATACGCGCGCGAATAATTATGCCATAAATATTACTTCCCCGTCCCCATTTGAATCTTTTTAAACAATTTCAAGAGATTCCCGAGATTTCAGTTTTTTTTTTGTTCGGAACCCTTATCTGTTTTCTTCAATACTCCTTATAATATCAGCTATCTTACAGTAAAAGTCTCGTCAATCGGTGCTGTTTCGGAAATTAGCTAGAACAAACAGAAAGACAGACAAAAATCCATACTAATATTATAAATGCGAAAGTCACTCTGTTTGTTTGTTTGTTACCTTTTCACGACTAAACGGCAGATCGGATCTTAATGAAATTTGGCAAGAAGATAGATTTCAACCAGGGGAAGGACATATATATATCATCACGCTACGACCAATAGGAGCGGAGCAGCAATGAAAAATGTTGTGAAAACGGGAAAATGTGACGCAGACGAAGTTGCGCGGGACAGCTAGTAATTTTATAAAAAGCTGTTATTTTGCAATTAAAGACAGTTAAATTTTATTTATTTGTAAAGATAGATAGCAATAAATTAAACATTCAATGTCTTTCTTATCGCATCTTCCGTACATTGTTCTTAACCCTTCTTATGTATTATGTAGTATAATTTTATATTAAATCTTCTGGAAATATCTTTACTAATTGTTCTATTATACAGTATGATAGTTTAAACGAGGGACATATTCAAACCCATAATAGTACATGCTAACATGATACTAATAAAAATATAAACAAAAAAAAACACTGATAAATAACAGACAGAACCATACCAAAATTTTCGCAAATGACACGCAACGTGTATACACCCTAGTGCTATCGACTTAATACTACCGCAGAACATGTGAGCGGGGCAATGACTCTTAGGTATAATCCATTTTCCCCTCATACTTTAAACTTACCTGGCTTAGGACAGTCCAAAATATCTAGGCACTAAACAAAACATTAAAAATTCTTCTATATACGTTATAGGTTTTTTTACATATTTGGGACGAGAATCGAATACTGAATACCCTCCCTCAATATGTCCCTCGTTTAACCTAACATACTGTAGATCCGACCACAACGATTTATCGTCGTGTTCATTAACGCAATACTTATCACCATCTGCCTGCTATTAACTACCTACGGGGATTAAAAGCTTCCTGTTGTTTTTCATTTTATTAACTACTGTCTGTAGATTTGTTTTTAATGGGTAATATTTAAAAACAAATCAAAAAAATCTTGTTTTTATGAAGCATCTATTTTTATAAATTATACAACAGTTTATATAAAGGAAACAGCATTTTATTTGACTCATCATTATTTTGTGATAGGCTTAGTCGACGTAGCTCCGCTGTGCGGGGCTCCTATTTTTGTCTGCGGTTTAAAGTGACCTAACATGAAGTGGATGGCGGGGTCTTAGTTCGCTCACTTCGCTCGCTAACTAGACCCCTCTATCCACTTCGAACCTAACCTGTCTGCTACCCACCGTAGTTGCGTTGCTCCACCCCCTTAATTTGTACAATCCGAACGAATCCTGTGTGCTATTTTCAGAAGACTAATATACAAATAGTACTTGTAGAGATAGTATTACCGCAGCTCACAGACACGTCCCAAACCGGTATTTTTTGACGTACCTCATCTATGAACTCAAATCGGTTTTATATTCCACTCAACTAGTATTATTTTCGCTCACTCAGTATATTTTTTCGCTTAATTTCGTTTTTGATTCGGCCACTTGGAATTTAGTTGCTAGTTTAGATTAACTGTTTCCCACTGCTAGCAGCTCATTATCATTATTATAGCAGGATTTGTAATCATTCATAATTTATCTCTAGTTAGTAAAGTATGTTAGTAGTTTTTTGCAAGCATAAATCTCACCAAAAACATTTCATGTAAAATGTTGCCAAGTCGACCACATAAGGTTTGCATAGGTAGAATTTGTGAAGTTAGGATCGGCAAAGTTAGGCCGTGTAGATTCAGAAGCTTGGCTCTACATGAGATCTGATATCTTTTTCACAGGGCAAACCTTATGTGGTCGTCTTAGCAACATTTTACATGAAATGTTTTTGGTAGGATTTCAGTTCTTTTTTTATATTGCTAGGCAGTCTTTTTAGTGTTTATTTTTTTCTTCTTTTCTACATACTAAATTTCGGCTTTCTAGCACTTCAGGAAGTACCCTAACATTTTGAAGTCTCATACAAACTTCCACACCCCCCCATTTTAAGGGATGGGGCGCGAAAGTTTTAAGTTTATGAATCTTTTTGTTGGTTGTATACTAAACTTAGATTACATACCAAATTTCAGCTTTCTAGCTCTTCTGGAAGTAGCGAAACATTTTGATGATCATCAGTGTGTCAGTGTGTCAGTGAAGGAATCGGTGTATTTTAGATATCAATAAAATCTAAAGTATTAGAGCTATTCAATTGAGACTTTGTATGTTTAATTAGTCTATTATTGACATCATATACTGAGAATATGGACTATCTGGTACATCGGAAACCAACTCTATGAGGGTTCAAAAAAACGACGAAACACTTCGAGAAAAGGTAGGTAGTGCCCTTGGGCTTCGCTTGGCTCGTCTTGGCGGATTTAACGCCGCTCGGTTTAGTATTAAAGTATCTAATTAATAGTCGTCCAAATATTATTTATTCGCTCGGTTTATTATTTCCCGTTATTTGTTATCTAAGAGGAAGTTTAAAACTGAAAACGGTGACTGAAACCTTGTGTGCGGTAATCGGTTTTTAGGCATTTGATGCGACACGAATGAGGATAACGTTTAAGGCATGTTTAGAGTATGAATGTGGATGAGTATAAGAGTAGAGGAAGACTGAAGAAACGATGGATGGACTGTGTGAAAGATGATATAGCTAAAAAAGGAGTCACGACTAATCAGGGGTTAAAAAGAAGATATTCTGCCCCGACCCCAAATAAATTGGGATAAGAGTAGTATGATTATGTTAATTATATAAATTTTATAAGAGAAGGGAAGACGAAAGAAATAATATGGATGGACTGTGTGAAAGATTTCATAGCTAGAAAGTTGGCCATTAGGGACATGAAGGCTCGACCTTAATAGGGATGGTGACTCATTTCTTTTTATTTGTCCATCGGTTAGATTATTAAAAAGTATTTGACACGTATTTTTTCTTTTTCCACGTAATCGTAAAATTACGGAGATATTTTGAGTTGAAATGGCGCATGACGTCACGGCTCAGTACATTTTATACCTAGTTGTGACGTAGTGAGCCCCCACTCTCCAACTTTAATGCGTTTTAACTAAGTATATTTTTGTTAACTTGATAAAACAAAAAATACGTATCTAATATTTTTGTATTACCTGTTTGACGGACAAAATAGAATTTCGTTTTCTTTACCCAGTCATCATGCCTATTGTTTGCAACAGCGCCGAAATATCGGGAACTCAAAACAAATAATAAACATGGTAAATATCCCGTTGCCAGTGTTATTGATAATTTTAACAGGGGTAGTTTTTTCGACATGTAATTTCTTATTAGTGTTTATAAAAGTACAGCTGCAACAAAAGTGCAATTACGGTTACACGGTCAAAAAGTATGAAAGCTGCTTTTTTTAAAAATTACCGATGAATAATTTCTATGGGGGGGGGGGGGGTTCAAAATAAATTCTGAATATGTGGTAACCTTTTTCGCGTCGTGGCCCTTCCACCTTGTAGGAGGAGGGCAGGAAAACAAAGGCGATTATAATGATGTTAACTTATTCTCCGCAGGTGTATCGTCGTGGGAGATTCCTCTCTTCATTCAGACCCCAGGCGGTGCGCTGCTGTTCTCGGATATGTCGCGGACGCTGTGTCCGCATGACGCTGGACCAGGTCAGTACCTACTTCCTTTATTAATTTCATTATTTTTCATAACATTCCGGGTTCGATTCTCAAGTTGGTCAAAATGTTGCTACACCAGGGGGCCTACAACGGCTGCTTTAGCATAAAAGGATATTAATAATTATGAATTACCGTGATAATTTATTTTATTTGTATAATGTGTATTAGTATCTATGTAAGTGTATGAATTTTCGAAAACTAGTAACTATTCGTAATTTTTTTTTGTACCCTACCACAATGTTGTCGTATTTTACCCTATGGTTGACTGGTAGAGAATGTCTCGTGGCATTAAGTACGCCTATGTAATAAATAAAAAAGTAATTTGTAAAATGGTCACAAAGTAACAATTCATAATATTAACTGCGTCTGTGACCATATTCTTTTTTAATCATTTTAAAGTCAAAGTCAAAGCATTTATTTCAATTAGACCATTACAGGCACTTTTGAAAGTAAAAATAAAAACAAAATAAAACGCGAAGCTACAGTCCCAGTCTCAAGGCATAAAGTCAAAGTCAAAGTCAAAGCATTTATTTCAATTAGACCATTACAGGCACTTTTGAAAGTCAACAAAAACAAAATAAAACGCGAAGCTACAGTCCCAGTCACAAGGCATAATAACTTGTGAAAGTACTGTAGTTGCCCATTCCGTAGCGTAGATCTCTATGGAGAAGAACGGGCAAGAAACTCCATGGACACTCTTTTAAATCAAAATATGTTACAAAATCTTGGTTACATCATTCATGTTAAGAATTACTAATATGTGAGAACAATGTAGAAATACGGGCAAGTTAAGAGCGTCCAGAGTAAAAGATTAAATCAGTAATTAAAAATAAAGTAATTAAAATAAACCGTAGCAGCTAAGAGATGACCAGTCACAACTGACAGCGCCCGTTCACGATTTTTTTTTCTCTCTCCTCTCGTGTTGGTTTGCCGACCTGTCGGAATATGAGAGTGAGAGAGGACCGATGAAGAGAAGAGGGAAGAGCGACACACAGGTGCACACTGCACCTGTGTATTTTTATGAAATAGCACGTATCAGTTATCTGCTTAGCCTTTTCACCAACTATGTTGGGATCAGCTTCCAGTCTATAACCGGATGCAGCTGAATACCAGTATTTTACATGGAGTGACTGCCAATCTGACCTCCACAACCCAATTAGTACTGGATAATGCGATACCCCTTGGTAAGACTGGTTGTCAGCCTTTCAGGCCACTGATACATGTAAATAGCACGTATATCGCAAAGGAATTTTACCTAAGCTGTCGGTCTGCCAAACAATACATTTCTTTGAATGTACAAACAATTAGTTTTTTTTTTTCAGATATAAAGACAGAAAATCGTCCAATGATACAGATCACAACTTCAAATCCTAAAAACGTGTCTGTTGATATAAAGCTGAAGAGAGTAACAGACTTCTATGTCGACGTTAATAAGGTAAGTAAACTCAAAATGTAATCTTAATGCTTCACTGCCAGCGGCCATTATCCATATAAAACTAAAAAAAAAAACTTTTATATTTTTACAAGCTTTTTATTAGCTTCACCTGTATGTATGTTTGTTTGTAACCGACTCCTTTGGGCGCGATTTTGACTCACTTTAAACGGCCAGATTTCGTTCAAACTTTGTAGATTTATCGAGGACCGATGACAATACATTTAATTTGATAAAATTATTTTTCTATATTGGTGTCTGAAAGTGGTTCCGGTGACTGAAAATTTGTGTGGTAATTGGTTGTCGTGGTATGGGCATGTGATGTGGAGGAATGAGGAAAGCTTTGTGTACGAATGTGCTATTGTAGAGGAAGACCAAAGAAACGGTGGATGGACTGTGTGAAAGATGATATGGCAAGAAAGGAGGTGTCTGCTGAGACCACAAGTAATAGAGAAGTATGGAAGAAGTAGACATGCTGCACCGACCCCAAATGAATTGGGATAAGTGCAGGAAAATGATTATGATCGGTATCTGTCACATCTAACGAGTTTTGCTATTAGCTGATTCAATTTATAAACATATAAACGGAGAGTAAGAGAATATGTGCAATAACTCTTAGATGGTGTTTCAGACCATGAAACTAGAAATGATTAAAATGTTTATCTACTTCGGTTTCATTATATTCGAATTACGAAATTGACAGCGGTTTCATTATAATACCCATAACGACACAAGTTGCATTATGCGAATCGTCATAAATTATTCTTAAACACAAGCAAAGACATTCTGAACATCCAGCCTCGTACCTATAATATTACTTCGAAATCGAGACAACGTAAATGATGTTTTTAAAAATGGAACAAGTTTAGAACAAAAGTATCGTATACTATTTGGCTGTTGCAGCTACAAGATCTTTGCCTTATACTTATTAAATACTAAATAAAAAAGAAGTGGACGCGGGAAAAAAAATCTGAGTGAAATTTTATTCCAAATTTTATTAAAATTGTCTTCAACATCAAGTGATATGGAAAATACTCCACCAGATATAACAAATAGAGCAGTTGGGGCTTCAAATAATTTACTACCAGAAATCAAGACATGTATATGAGAAATGTTATGAAGACTCACAATAGTCAGTGTGTAGTTAAGTTTCTATTAAAAATACTTTTTTGTTTATATCTGTGTTTCATTCCTTCCTTCGTAGATAAAATCTTGTATGCAACTGTACGTTATTGGTATTTTAATAACTCGTGCCCACCTATTTCGGTACGCGCTACGCTTGTACCGAAAAATGGCACTCGTATTAAAAGACCGTCCATAACGTAACAGTTGCATAAATAGCTATTTTAGTAACTATTTAGATGTATGTATCCTGCTTATGCGTATTAAGTTTAACTGAATTCGGTTCTGTCATTTCGGAAAATAAGGACTTTGAGTTTTTATGAAATGCTAAGGTATAAACGCTCTTTAGGAGCAAGTGACAAAAGTAATAAAAAATTTCATCTTCCTATTTTTGTTCGACCCATGTTCCTTTGTTTGTAAAGTTGTCCAGTTTGGTGGTCTGAAGCACCACCTAAAAGGCATTGCGCTCATTCTGTTACGCTCTGTAGTTGTAAGCTTACAAAAGCGCGTTATTAATTGCAATTTAAACGTTAAAACCCTTACTTTAAAGTCGAATACACAAAACCTTTTGCTTTTGAAAAACCCGCAACTGTCATTGCAATATAATCCTTATACCTACCTGTCATTTGAAGGTCGAATATACAAAGGTGGTTGCTTTTCAGGAGATACCGTTGAACGTGACGCCGAGCTCTCCAAAGTATTTCTTCTTTTCTTTTGACCAGCATCCATGGAACATCAGCAGAATGGGTCCTATTCAGATGAGGTCACGGTAAGTTATTTAATCATATGGTGCTGCCTAAGAGCTCGTGGATAAATATTAACAGCCGCACGAGTCGATCTTCAAGGTTAAACCGTGCTTGCCGAGGTCGGTTCTTGTATTGGTGACCATAATAACATACCGAGTTTCCTCCATGCCTCGGAAAGCACGTTAAGCCGTTGGTCCCGGCTGTCATTTGTATATCCATGACATGACAGTCGTTACAAGTTCAGAATCTGAAAGTCTGATCCAGTCTTACTAAGGGGTATCGTATTACCCAGTCACTGGGTTGTGGAGGTCAGATAGTCAGTCGCTTCATGTAAAATACTGGTACCCAGCTGCATCCGGTTAAACTGGAAGCCGACCCCAAACTATTTTGGGAAAAGGCTAGGCAGATAATGCTAACATGCCCTTATAGTATTGCCAACATTTAAAAAATATCACATTACCTATAGACACTTATGTATACAGATGATATGCAGCTGTAAGAATATTTTGTTGCAGATTCAACTATACGATACCAAAAAGCGTGATTCTGGTGATTGACTCCGACGACAATGTGTGTGCCACAGTATCTATTCAGAACAACTCGGTATGACACTTTTTATAATGTTCATATTTATATTATCTTCTACGAGCGGACAAAGATGGCGGGACGAGCTGGACAAGACCAGCGGCCAGTGGTCCTGGATCGAAACTGAAAGCCATTGGGAGAGGCCTTTGCCCAGCAGTGGGATGACACAGGCTAACAGTATCCGTATATATATTTTTTGTTTTTGGAACGAAGTTCCTTATCGCGCGTCGTCAAAGGGGAAAAAATTCTTACGAAAAGTTGTCACGACACTTTTTGCTATAGTAAGCTATTGTAAGCTGTGCGGCGTCGCATGTTTCTCTGTCTGTCTCTCTCTCTCATAGAAAGCAAGCCAGTTATTTTCGTTTCGTCTTTCTATTTCGCATATAATAATTTAATTAAATAACTTCGTTCCATCCGGGTGTCCCTTGAGACCTCTCAAGTTTTTTTTTTTTTTTAATATTCCCTACGAAGAAATACGGGGATCCGCTAAATGCGAGTCGCACGGGACCGGGTAATATGGAGACACTTGGGGGAGGCCTATGTCCAGCAGTGGACGTCTTTCGGCTGAAATGATGATGATGATGAATTCTACATAGTAGTTTGTGGCTAAATAACAACATGAGAGGTGTCAAGGGACACCCGGATGGATGGACGGGTTTCCTCCGTGCCTCGGAAAACACGTTAAGACGTTGCTCCAGGCTGTCATTTGTATTTTTTTGACAGTCGTTACAGGTAGTCAGTGGCCCGAAAGTGTGACAACCAGTCTTACCAAGGGGTATCGTATTACCCATTACTAACTGGGTTGAGGAGGTCAGATAGGCAGTCACTCCATGGACATTGGACAATTCTATAACAACATTGTTGCCATTGTTGGGAAAAGGCTAGGGACATATGATTTTTTTGGTTTTAATATGTATTACTTTATTTTTGTGTAACATTATTTTGTGAATTTTATGTATGGGCCTCAGTTGCCTGATAATAAAATGTTTATTATATGTGTGTACAAAAGTTCAAAAAGTCCAATTTCCTACCCTTAAAAAGATTCTCATCAAAGTTAGAGTGAACAGGCTTCTTCTGGGTAAGCTCGTACCATCGTCGACTTTGTCTCTGTCATCTATGACCTAGACTAGACAAAAGAGCAACACCACGACATATTAAAAAAAAAAAAAAAAAAATTTTCATCCGCGCAATTTTTTCAAAGTTAGAGTGAACAGGCTTTTGGGTAAGCTCGTACCATCGTTGACTTTGTCTCTGTTAATTTCAATGTGATACCTTATTAACTTTACAAAAATATAACGTTAATTGATAACATTACCAGTAATTTAACGTTAAATACAATTAACCTAATATACGATAATATCGTTACTGTACCGTTAATTTAGCTAAAACCCGGTCACATTCAAGGTTGTGTGTGGTATGTGAGATGCTAACCATATACTGACTCCCTCAACCATGACCTAGCGACCCACGAAATACGGCATTCGCAATGTTTGGCGCAATTAACGGTTATCTAAATTAATTAACGATAAAAATTTGCAAAAATAACGTTAAATCTATTAACGTTATTTTAATATTAACGGTAACACTGACAAATGAAGGTAACGTTACGAAAATTTTACCGTTATTTAAAGCCCTGGTCTCTGTCATCTCTGACCTAGACTAGCGTCAAGAGCAAAACCACGGCAAATTAAAAAAAAAACGTTTTCATCCACGCATTTTTTTCACGCGCGACTCATGTAGACGTCAGCAAGTCGGAAGGTGTCCGAGAGGGCCGATGCCTGCCAGGGCTGCGGGACTGAGAGAAAGAGATACCGTGGCCCTGGAACACAAAGGGCTAAGAAGGAACATGGATGGGCTTTAGTCAATACAAGTTTGACACTCCCTTCCGCTCCGCCCAGAGCGGGAGGAGTCATTTGACGACTTCCCATCCGAAAACAAAGGGCAAATTAAAAAAAAAAAAACATTATTTTCGACTACCCGGTCTGACATCCTCTGTGCGCAAATCCAACTTAATCAGTGAGCCAGTTATAGGCTGGTTGTAGGAATGAAACTTTTTTGTTTCAGTGCCCTGTATTTGACAGCGAAAAGGAAGTGCCCTACAAAGGATACCATTTAACCATGATGAGCAAAGGAGGCATTACTTTAACGGTAAGAGTTTATTACCTGTGGTCTGGTAGTCTATGACAGTAATGACGGTTGAAGGTTAAAAGTCTAGCAATAAGTCTTAGAGTTCAATAGGGATGATGACTGGGTAAAGAAAACGAAATTCTATTTTGTCCGTCAATCAGGTAATACAATAATATTAGATACGTATTTTTTGTTTTATCGAGTTAACAAAAGAATACTTAGTTAAAACGCATTAAAGTTGGAGAGTGGGGGCTTACTACGTTACAACTAGGTATAAAATGTACTGAGCCGTGACGTCATGCGCCATTTCAACTCAAAATATCTCCGTAATTTTACGATTGCGTGAAAAAAGAAAAAATACGTGTCAAATACTTTTTAATAATTTACCCGATAAACAAATAAAAAAAAATGAGTCACCATCCCTATTAGATCAACGCAGAAACGCTTACCAAGTATTCCATTTAGCTAGGCGCGGCACTTTTCTAGAAAACATCAGATTTTATATAAAATCGATGATGATCTTTGACAGTTGTTACGAGTAGTCAGAAGCCAAAAGTCTGACATCCAAAATTACCAAGGGGTATCGTATTATCCAGTTACTGGGTCGTGGAGGTCAGATAGGCAGTCGCCTCATGTAAAATACTGGTACTCAGCTGCATCAGGATAGACTGGAAGCCGACCGTAAGATAGTTTGGGAAAAAGCTAGGCAGATGATGTTTGAGCTGTTTTAATCGAGTGTGTTCTTAGCTATGTTTCGAGAAAATTGCTCAGCTGTTTGAAGAACATCACCTTTTTTTTAGTTAATGAAGGGATATAAACAACATCCACAGGTCTGGTCGATTCAAAATTTGAAATCTTGTCACTTGTCATCGTGCGCATCGCCGGGGGGCGACTGCACCCCCCTCCCCCTAAAAGCTCTATTTTTTTATAAATTTCCTTGTTTTCGTTAATTAGCAAGAAGAGGCGCAACACCGAGAAAAGTGGAAGGAATGGGGGGAGGCCTATGCCCAGAACTTGGACAGTCAAGGCTATGAAAAATAATATAAGATAAAAAGCATGAAAAAAAAACCAAGCGTGGTAGCGACGCGACGGGGGACCACTAAGTAGACCGCTAAGCACAAGCACAAAACAAAGCGGACCCGCGACGCTACGACGCTTGGATTAATTTATTTTTGGTTTTTTTGACTTTTTCTGTGTCATTGTATTTTTTCACTGTAGATACAGGTTATCCTATGTTTATATCTGATCAGCTGTTGCCTGCGACCTTCGTCCGCCTGAAATTATAATAAAAATATTAATTCTCTATTTGAATCGGATTTATCTAACAATTTCATGCGTGTTTTTTTTTTTACACGGTACCCTAATATTTGTTCTAAAATAAAATCAGTCTCAATAGCCAGCCTCAGTTACTCAGTGATGTTACAACGAGTAACATAGTACTTGTTCACGTTGGAACGCGCGGGCGCGGTGGCGGGTGCGGTCGCGAAGACGTGACGGGTTCGTGTTCACATTGGCCGCCAGGCGTTTGCGCGTATTGCGTATTGAAAGACATGATGAAGACGCGCTAACGTTTCTAGCGACAAGTTCATACTGGTTGAACTTACCTGACGTCGCGAGTGAATCGCGCGCTCCGCCGCTAGTTCGACGTGAACACACACAAACATCTCACGCGTTTGATATTGACGCGAGCGGCGCGCGCGCGCCAGTCGCTAGCTTGCCCGCTACTTACACCGCACGTGCGTTTCGTACGTGAACACTTGGATATTACGCCATATGTTTGATATTTCGTGACTGCGCCCGCCACCGCGCCCGCGAGTCAACGTGAACAAGTACTTAGACTATTGTTTATTTTAGAAAAAGAATTACGATACCCTACAAAAAAAAAAACTCTTGAAATTGGTAACAAAAACATTGAATCGGTTTTTGTTACCAATTTCAAAGGTTTTTAGGGAAGTAAAATATTTGTTTTTATAATTTCGAAGATCGCGGGTTACAGCTAGCTTGTGCTTATGCTTAACTAGATGACGATGTTACATATTTATTTCAGCAAACAATGTTCCCGTACGGCTTCTACATAGTGTTCATTGTGAACGAGAACGATGATGGCTGCATTGGCCCCAATGACCCACCTCACCCGGTGTGGCAGGACAACAGGATGAAGAGTTTTAGGTAAGTTATATACAATTTCACTTGCTTTTGGTTGTAAATATTACCCGAATCATTTAGGCCGAACCCTATCTTTTAAGATACAGGCTAGTCCTAGTTTAAAAGATAGTCTACTATTGCATCATAATGTAAATATTTTTCAAATAAGGTATACAGTGCAAAGTGCTGTGTTTTAGTGAAATAAATACTTGTTATTATTACTATACACATTTATTTATTTCTATACTTATAATTCACATTTTTAAATATTTCTATATAAAATAATATTAAAAAAAAAAAAACATTTAAAAATATAAAAATAGTAGCCCACCGGTATCGGGAACAAGGTCCAAGTTACCGGCCGAAAGGAACCTCCTAACAATAAGAGCCATGTCCAGGAGTGCCGGTTTCTTAATCAAGCCCTTGATCCAGCTGCCTAACGAGAGCCTCATCAGATAATGGTCGAGGCTCTTTGCAATTAGGCCATTGGCTGATACGACTAGGTGTTCTTTTGCATCCTCGTCAAATTCAAGGAGGTAACTATGCTAGTGATTCTCGACCCGAATCAATAATAAAATAGGTTGGTAATTTTATTTTTCTTAGTTACGCAAATCGGTAAGTGTTAACCACCCGTGTTTTACGCGGCCCGTCTGATCCTCTCCCTATTACCGCGCAACAACCTCAAACGTTTATTCGATTATTTATTATTCCCTAAACCACGTTAAGGGGAAGGGGACTATTCTGAAATACTGACAAAATTAAACTACAAAAAAAGCAGCGTTTATTTATAATTAACTAGGTACCGTAATTTATATTGATTATTTGTCTTTTTTGACAACCTGAATTTTGACGACGATGCAAATAACACCTTGTATAAATTTTGTTGTTAGCCGATAACTGCGCCACTTCCACAGCGGTGACAGTGCAGAGATCACTTCGGCTGTATGTTTTTGGGCAGGATAAGTTGCAGCATAGTTAGCAAATACAAGGTGCTAACAGACCGTTCAGGAAGCGTCAGCCAAGCATTCTGTACTTACATCAAATTAAGTAAGAGTACCCATAAATTATTGCTGGGAAGCGACTAACACAGACAGTAACATGACGTTTTACTGTACTCAATGTAACTTACCTACTCAAAACATTGTGCTGATGGATGCTGTAGCATGCTGCGCGTACTCCAAATAAATTGGGATAAGGCTAAGAGTATGATGCTGATAAGTGCCCATATAGGTTTATGTGAAATAAAATATTTTGATTAGACGAGAAAAAACTATGAATTATCATAGTTTTTTCTACCTGCTGGCCTTCCATAACGTCGTAAGCCTTATACAGACTTTGCGAGGCATGCGCCGCGAACAGCGCACAGCGAATGCCTCGCAAGGTGTGTACCTTTATAATCGTGGCGAGGCATGTGCATGGGCATTTGTTTCGCACGCGATGGCTCGACCCGAGCATATGTTGGTACAATTTTTCAACACGCACGCCTCAAGCCGAGGCATTCGTTGTGCGCCGTTCGTGGCGCTTGCCTCGCAAAGTCTGTATCCACCTTTAAAGCAGTGTTTTACTCTCATTCCAGTATTGGAAAGAGACGGAGCTATACAGGATTTATAGCGCCATCTCTTTCCCACACTGGAAAAGAAGTAAAACAATAAGGTTCTAAGACGTCATGGGTTAAAACATGGTTTTGTCACCAGGTTCCGTGTGATAGCGACGATCTCTTACCGTGAGTACGTGGTGGGTGCGCTGGTGACTCTCGCACTAGTATGTGCCGTGGCGGTGCTCGTCATCATCTCTGTGGCTGCCTGCAGCTGTCAGTGTACAGGTAATATACGGGGTGGATGGGAGGCTGACGCGAAAACGGTTACCACAATCGTCTGAGGGTCGACTGAATGGGTCATCTGCTATCCTTTCGGACCCCTTAACACCCCTCATACCTAGTGGTTTTTTTTAATCGATTTTTTATTGTTTTATTATAAAAAGACCCAAATCTTACTTTCAAATACAAAGGAGATGTTTCATTTTTGTATGGGACTCCGGCCATGACCTGTACCTTTCAGGAAAGGTGGGAAACACTCCCCTGAATAGAATAAAGTAACATTTTTAAAATAGTAATAGATGGTTTTGTACATAATAAAGATTAAAAATGTTTGACGTTTGTCGCGAGAGTTATGACAGCCATGACAGGTTGTAGAGATGACGTTTACATAACCTAGAAATTGTTATTTGATAATAATTGTTTATCAGAACTGATTTTTTTCGATGCTTTCGTATTTGTTTTGTTCTCTGTTTTCATAAAACGTTAGGCAATATGAGACGAACGAAACTGACTGACGGACACTGATGGGTTTTGTCACTTGTCAGAACAAAATGTCATTTTGAATTTTTCGTTCAGAAGTACACTCCAAAAAAGTAGTATCTATTATATAGTTTTTAACGATGAAATCACCACACTTGCTTATAATTAGTTGAAAATTATGTCTAAGAGACCAATAATAATAATTAATTACAAAAACACATACTTTTCATAATTTAACGTCAATGTGATATTGTGTTTTTGTGTGACATGATTTCAGAACGAAAGCAAACTGCAAACTGTAAGACGCCATGTAGAATAGAATGGGGCAATAATTGAAAAACTATTACTTTTTGTGCACAGCAAATCAGGCTTAAATTCACGAAAGAATATTTTTCCTAAGTTCGTGGTATTTTTTCCTCTTTTTCAATAAATGTACATCTTATGGCCGAAAATGAAACATCTCCTTTTAAAAAAAATTATAAGGCGTAGACACTGAATTTTAATTGTATTTAGATGGGTATTGTTTTAGAGTACTTTTAAATACAAAATTTGTGGCATTAGTCATCTAGTTTTTTTTTTTTACTCGCTACTACTACCAAGTTTTGGACTTAAATAAAAGCTGTACATACACGGTGTAAATCACCTCATCACAAAGCCGTCAACCAAGCATTCTGTACCTGAAACTAAGTAACTTTACGCAAAAATTATTGCTGGGAAACGACTTTTTATAGGGGGGTGTAAAATCATGTTTTGTGGTAGAACTCAATGTAACGCACTCAAAACATTGTGCTGATGGACGGATTGAATAGTACGGGGGTCGTGGAGGTGTTTAAAGTAAAAATCTTACACTAAAAACTTGTATTTAAAAAAATACTTGTCAAAAAGTTGGAACTTTGACCCCTAATATCTCCGTAACTAGAAGGTTCCCAGGTATGGTGTAGAACTAAAAAATGATCGCAATGACAGGGAGAACCAGTGCCTATCGGCTTCGTTAAGAGGTGTTTTACACCCTTTATTACAAAAAAAAAAACCTAAAGCGACCGGGATCTTTCAACTACCTCAAAAATTCTGTAGTCTATCCCCATGCTAGTGATGTGCCACATGCCGTAAAAACCGTTTATGCGTCGGTGTCTCTAACAACCTGTATAATTAAGTATAAACTTAAATTGAATCGGTATTCACCTATACTGCACTAATACAAGCACAGTAAGAAAGGTCTTAGCAAAGCCATTTTTTTTACAAAAGGCACTTGCTAGCTGCACGTCCTTATATTAAGCATATTTGTCGCTCAAATGTGACTTATATGTCACAAGTATGTCACAAATGCCAAATATGTGCCACGACAGTTACAACATAACATCACGCCTGTAATCCCAGAAGGGTTAGGCAGAAGTGTGCTTAATAGTACACCCAAATTTCGCCGGTTATGTTTAAGTCCTATGTAAAAGGGGGCGAGCCTATTGCCATCAACCGGGCACAAATCCAGACTCCGTGGCTGCTACAGAAAAATTGCTGGTGGGAAAACTCAATAACACTGCCCGACCCGAGAATCATACCCAGGATCTCATGGTCAGCAGTCACGCCTGCTACCACTAGACCAACCATTTAGTCCTAATGTTACAAGCGTGTCGAAAATGTCACAGGTGTGTCACAATAGCGATCCTTGCCTACTTTGAATATTTTTTTGGTTTTCTCCTCAGAAACAGTAATTATAGAAGAAACGGAGCCGATAGCCCACGCGTCCACTTCAGGAGAGAGCTCTGCGGAGAGCGCCAGGATACTGGACGAACCTGATAACGAGCCCGAAGGTAAGGGTATGTTGTTACCAGCTGCAGCAGAACAGAACAGAACTGTCAACAGTACAAACGGAGCCGATAACCCACGCTTTGAGGTGAAAAGCAACTGACGGGTGACCTCTGTGGTCTGCTAGTCGGATAGAAAACTGTAGTAGCACTAATAAAGTACTACAGCGCCATCTATGACAAACATTAAGAACTAACGTCAATTCCTAAATCGCGTAGTTAAGGTTGCACAAGTCGACGGAACGAACTTGATAGCGGGCGTGGCTAATATGCATGCTATTTAGTAAAGCTTTTAACTTATTTAGTATTCATTTATCTAGTTTTTATTTAGTTATTTATATATTTATTCAGTGAAATATACGACCATTTTCAACGAAAATTAGTGCGTGATTTTTCATAAATTGAGTTTTGGCCGTATAGATATTATGGAAAAACTACTGGATGTATCTACTCAAAATAAATTATTTGAATTTTTGAATATAGATTATCTATCCCTGTACGGTTTCAGTTTTTCCATTTTCATACTACATAAGTTATTTATTTACGCCCAAAGATAAGTTAAAATGAATGTTGAAATATGGAAGTTTCGCCGCTCATAACTTCTAAACCAATATTTTTTTTCCAAATCTGCTTCCATACAGGTCTAGATAATGACAAGACCAGTTGATACAATTTTTAGTTTTGAACCTACACCGTCAAACAGACGAGTAATCACCATACTACGTTTGTATAGTAGAATGACAGACTAGTGTAACCTTAAGAGCGTTTACGCCTTACGACATTTAATACAGACTTTCAAGTTCTTATTTTCCGAAATAACTGAACCGATTTTAATTAAACTTAATACGCATAAGCAGGTCTATAAAGTTACTAAGTTGTGGAGTATTTGCAGAAGATCAAGATCAGTGGACTCGTTCAAATCCGCTGACTGTGCGGAAGTTGACGCGAGCTCCGCCCGACACGTTCGCGAGGAGATCTGACAGGTAACGTGGATTTACGAATTATAAACCAAATTTATATACCAGGTGTTGTTTTGCATCGTCGTCAAAATTCAGGAGGTTGTCACAAAAGACATAAATAATCAATTTAAATTACAGTACCTAGTTAATTACTAATAAATGCTGGTTATTTTGTTGTTTAAATTTGACAGTATTTCAGAATAACCCTTAACAAAACAAACAAACTCTTCAGCTTTATAATATTAAGCATAGATTATTTGTTTGTTCTTCTCTTTTTTTTATTATATTTAACTTGTTCAAGTTAGGCTTTTTATTTGTAATGTAAATCTCAAAGAGAATTAATATTAATTTTTGGAGAAAAAAAATTGCGAATACTGGATAGATTCTTGATGCTAACAGCATTGTCCTTGACAGATACTTCTGGGGCGCGCTCACAGTAGCAGTGGTGTATGCTCTGCCTGTCGTGCAACTACTCGTCACGTATCAACGGGTAAGATCAACATCATCTGCCTAGCCTTTTCCCAATTGGGGTCGGCTTCCAGTTTCACTGGATGCAGCTGAATACCAGTATTTGACATGGAGCGACTGCCTATCTGCCCTTCACAACCCAGTTAGTACAGGGTAATACGATGCCCCTTCGTAAGATTGGTAGTCAGACTTTCGGGCAACTGACTACTCGTAACGACTGTCAAAGAACTACAAATGACAGCCGGGACCAACGTTAACGTTGTTTCCGAAGCATGGAGGAAACTCGGTATGCAATGATGGTTACCCATCAATAGACCGATCAACGGATAAGGAAAAGAACTAAAATAAACATTTATTCTTGTTATGCGGGACGTAAAAAAAACCAACATTAAGACAAAATCTGCCCATTCTGTATATCGACCATGGCTGCACCATTTTTGATAAAATACTATAAATGAAGAAAAAGATTCCTAACTTTGTCATTCAAAGTTTAGGTTCAATGTTGATTAGGATTGACAGTTTGTAGCCTGATGTGCTGGCGTCTGGATGTTTGTTTTGATAAAGAAACTGACAAGGCCCACGGTTTTTCGTACGTTTTTTGCAATTTGAAAAGCAGTGCCAGGTTGTAATTTGATTAAAATATGATTTTTGGGCGTAACAAATATGGCTCTACAGAATTCAAATCAATACAGTTTTCGAAGTTTATTTATTGTCATTGAATCAGTTTTTCAGGAAATAATCATTTAATGGGACTAAATGAACTTAACCTTTTGAACGCCAGGGCATAAACGCACGCGCGTGCCCTCCACGCCAAGCCACAAAGTCACCGCAAATATTTATAAATAAAAAAAGGCATTTCAAAAGTATTCTTAACTTATTTCTTGATAAGACATTTAATATTTAATTTATTTTTTTATTGATATTTATTTTATTTCATTTAGGTAGGTTATTTCGTGTTATAGTGTACCACATTTTTTGTCACATATTTGTGTCGATGGCGTACAGGGCACGCGCTTGCTTGTCACGGATATGTGACAATGGCGTTCAAAAGGTTAAAGAGATTTTAATTACAATAATTCTGTAAATAGATTTGTATAACGGATGCAAATCATATTTTATTCAACATACCGCCTGTTACTTACTGGAAAAAGGCAAAAAATGAAAGAAAATTTGAATTTTGCTGTCTAACCTGTCGCTTCCACCTTAAACGGCTTTTTTTCCTCAGATGGTGTTCCAAACCGGTGATCAAGACCTGTGCTATTACAACTTCCTGTGCGCCCATCCTCTGGGATTCCTGTCGGACTTCAACCACGTGTACTCTAACGTCGGCTACGTCGTGCTGGGGCTCGTGTTCATCGGGCAGGTGCGGCGTCGACAGCGCAGGAACACAGCTAGGCCGCAGGTGAGACGAAAATTAACCTTATTTGTACGACGTTAGGGTGCATTTCCTAATAAACGACCGCGATCAAAGGTTTCACACGAATATACAGGTGTAACGGAAAGTGTATATACATACTTAAGGGTGTGTTACAGACACACCCTTAAGGGTAAGGTATCACTTGGCATTTTCAACCCCCCTACGCGAGCCATTTTGGGGGTCTTCATGAATCCGGAGTTCGAACTTTTAAGCACCATCTTCATCGTGTAGTAGGTACACGCACTCAAACATATGACGAGATGCATACCCTTTTATGTCAGATCGAGGCTGTCTTAAATTCGCGTCCATTCTGCGTTTTAAGTGCGGATTCGTCGGATCCCTTACCCTTAACACCGTCTCACTTCTTGATCGGAGAACCCATGACGGCTTTGCCTGATGTTTCCTTAATTGATGAGACGCCGAACCGTCTCACTCGTTGGCGCTGGATTCAACATACAGTCCAGCACTTCTGGAAAAGATGGAGCAAAGAATATCTCCATGAGCTACAGCAGAGTAGCAAGTGGCTTCAGGACAGAGGCACTGCCCTTCGTGAAGGCACTGTTGTGGTGGTATGCGATGACCATTTGCCTCCGTTGCAATGGAAGTTGGCGCGCATCCACGCTCTTCATCCCGGCTCTGACAATTTCACTCGCGTAGTGACTCTGAAAATGGGAAACTCCCTTTATAAACGACCAGTTGTTAAAATATGTCCTCTTCCTCTAGAGTAATTAGAATCATTACGAATCCTAGTTTTAAGTTACACTTCTTTTCAATATTAGTTTTAATTTTAGTGGCTTTAAAAGCAACAACGTGCTTTTAAGGTGAGCGGCATGTTTCGTCTCGAAACAGTTTTTTGTTTTTTTTTTGTTTCTATTTTGTTTAAATAAGTACTTCTTTATTAGTGTTAGGATAAGATGACACAATTTGGTTCATAAACGTGGTTCTTTTCCCTTTTTTATTGGTATACTGGGTCGACGATAAACAGCGTCGACTGGAACGTACCCTTTCCTTGAGAAATGGTTTTTGGTGTAAATTACGCACCACCAACACATTAGTCAAAAAATGGACACCGTCGCGAACGCATGCGCCGATATACTCTGCTAGTGTTTCCCGGTGGAACAAGTTCATGAAAGCAAAGTTCCCCTTTCATCTTCCTGGAAGACAGTGTTTATGTGGCCTATGAACCTATATGTGTGGGATTATTGACTGGAGATTTCCTGTGCTGTGCTGTGCCGACAAGCCCCGATTTTCTACCAAGACAGGACCCTCGGACGGTGGCTGCGGGAAGGTTGAAGCGGGTGAGTCGCTGGACCCAGTAAATTCCCTACATAATTGTTGTAATGAGAAACATGTTCAGTTTGATGGTCTGTAGCACACCCTTGAGGATGCATATACCCTTTTCGTTACACCCTGTATACTTATCATCTTAGCTTTTTCCCAAGTATGTTGGGGTCGGTTTCCAGTCTAACCGGATGCAGCTGAATACCAGTATTTTACACGGATCGACGGCCTATCTGACCTCCATAAACCAGCCATGGAATACCAACATCTATGTAAGACTGGGTGTCGTTGTTTCGAAAGGTAGTCATTTTAAGGGACTGTCTCATGAAATTTTGACGTTCAAAAAGTGCTTACAATCAGCCTAATTTTAATAAATGACTTTTGATTTATTTCAGAATTCAGAATTTCTGGCCACTTTCTACCTGTAACGACTGACAAAAATCTACATGTCACAGCCGGTACCAATGGCTTATATTGTTTACTGAGGCACGGAAACTCTGTATGTAATGGATGATCACATAATCCTTAGACTGACCTTGGCAAGCGCAGCTTGAGCTTGCCTAAAGGTTGACCCGTGCGGCTGTTATTAATTAACCACGACGTCCTAATGCCAGTGGAGTTTCTAAGGTTAAACACAGGGGGAGGACACTGCCATACTTGATATAGGCGTCCAATTTTACACAAAGTTACTAGCACCATCTCTTACCAAATCCGCATAAACTTGAGATTTAGTACATTAAAATGACATAGATGATGCTTACGCCAATTATCGCCAGTGTGATTAAATATCTTTTTGATTTGAATGAAAATTGAGTTAAAAATAATGAATTTAAACTCTAAACAAGATTAAACCATTTATTTATTTTAAAAGCATTTTGTAATTGCTAATATATTTTTTTTTGGTTTTGCAACAATATCATACAGATTGTTTACAAAATGGCGACCATCGGCGTGTGCGCATGCTTGTAGATCTCTCCCATTTTGTGTAATTTATGTGGTTTCTCGGTTCTGTCTTTTTTTACACTCAACTCGACCGCACTTTCTGGAGCTTTAGATCTAGAAAGTGCGGTTGAGTTGAGTGTAAAAAAAGAAATAAAAACAGAAACCCATAGAAAACCTATTCAATAACAAAGATATAGATATAAGTATATGTACGCACCTATAGCTATTGGGATTAGTTCAACGGATTTAGTATCAGGTGGCGACACCGTTCAATATAGGTGTCAAAAATTCGCTTGAGTGGGCTCTCTATTCCATCTATATTACTATACTCTTTGGTTAAACATTACGGCAAGCTGTTTCTCCAGAAATCTTTAAAATATAAAGAGTAAGTTGGTCACGAGAGCAAACCAAGCTTTTGAATTGAAGGTACCGCCACTGATGATTACTATATGTGTTACTAATATGCTTCATTCAAAGTCAAAGTCAAAGCATTAATTTCAATTAGACCATTACAGGCACTTTTGAAAGTCAACAAAAAAAACTAAATAAAACGCGAAGCTACAGTCCCAGTCACAAGGCATAATAACTTATGAAAGTACTGTAGTTGCCCATTCCGTAGCGTAGATCTCTATGGAGCAGAATGGGCAAGAAACTCCATGGACACTCTTTTAAATCAAAATATGTTACAAAATCTTGGTTACATCATTCATGTTAAGAATTACAAATATGTGAGAACAATGTAGAAATACGGGCAAGTTACTCAATGCCAGGTGTCAAAGTTCAAATTCCTTCGTAACCTAATGTCAATCCGTCTTACGAATTTTCGATCAGGACACGTGACCTGACGTGAGTTTAACATTTTTTAACCATCACAAAAGTGCACTAAAGCGCTAAAGAAATTTTCACTTCAAAAAATCTTTTAATTTGATGATGTCGGTACAAACTACATTCAACCTTAACAGTGAAGCAATATGGTCGACTATACAGTAATATTTCTCTCAGGACATGGGCATACCCCAGCACTACGGACTACTGTACTCCATGGGGCTGGGTCTGGTGATGGAAGGACTGCTATCCGGCTGCTACCACCTCTGTCCCAACAAGATGAACTTCCAGTTCGGTACGTAATGACGACTCGTTAATCTTATTGCAGAGTGGTAAAGAGATGGCGCTAGACGTCCTGTATAGCTCCGTCTCTTTCTGACACTGCAATAACAACTGCTTTGAGATGTCACATTAACCTCGTAAGGTCTGTCTTTATCGTGTGGTAAGTGCTAACCTGGTGTCAGAGTTTGTATGCCACCCATGGGCCTCTGACTTGGCTTTACATGCCGTCGAGAAATATCTCTCAGGCATGCTGATTTCCTCACGATGTTTTCCTTCACCGAAGCAAGTGATAATTGTACAATACGCACATGAGTCTGAAAAATCAGAGGTGCGTGTCTCAGGTTTAAAGTTGAGACCTATGACTTGGCATTCCGACAGTCACACCACTAGGCTATCACTGCTTAAAATTAATTGCTGCGAAGCTCCTCGCACCACTTCTTCCCAACTTAAACACTAAAAAGTGGTGAAAGGTCGTATGTAGTTAACACGGTTTGATTAGCTTCATCTGTAACTATGTAAAAAAATCTTAGAAGTTAAATTTAACCCACTTCCCGGTTTCCGATTGAGTTGAATTTTTGCATACATGTTTAGTTTGGATGAAAATGCATGGCTTGCTAAGTGACCTCATTCTAAATACAATATGGCGGACTACCAGTAATGGCGGACTTGATATTTTTTATGCATTCGCATGATATGGGTATCAAATGAAAGGGTTTGCTGAGAAGAATACGAGAAATAAAATGACGTCACTCTAAGGCGATTAACACACTGTCACGCACCACGCAGAGTAACGCGTGAATGTGTGTTTTAACGTTGCTTGTAGGTATCTTCGTTTGTATAGAAAACACGCACAGTCCAACACACAGAAAATCCATCCACGCGCGTTCATTCAGATCACGCGCCTACAAGCGCAGAAACGTACTGAGTCTCGCAGTGCCGTGCGTGACTTTGGATGGCTTTGAATGAAATGAGTTAGAGCCGCCGTGAATCCACAAAACGCAACTACGCGCGTGAGTGCGTAAAAAACCCGCACGATGACGCAGATCTACACTCCCGCAAGTACGCGCGTAGGTGCGGTGACACGCAACATGCAGCGTGATGCGTGCCAGTGTGATAATCGCCTAAAGCGTGTAGTTTTAGTTTTTTTCTAAATAAGTATTATATTTTATTTTAATGGTTAAAAGGTATTCTCTTCTTTATCGTGTGGTTAGTGCATAACCTGTTTTTATCATGTTTTAAAAAGTGTTGATTCTCGGTCTAATTTTTGTTAACGTTTGTTCCAGATTCGTCATTCATGTACGTGATAGCAGTCCTAGTGATGATCAAGTTGTATCAGAACAGACATTCTGACATCATACCCAGCGCGCACACTACATTCATGATCATAGCCTGCGTCATGACTTTGGGTGAGCTTTAAAACGAACTCGAACGTCTTACTAAACAAAGTTCAAATTCCATTGCAACTCAAATTAATTTGGTTCCGTTTTTTCACAGTAGCGCACTGACCTGGTACTGTTTTTTAACAAAAAAAAAACTGATTTGAGCCATCAAAGTAACATTTGTGCCATCGTGTCACATTTGTGCCTCCGTGTCATATTCGTGCCTCCGTGTCATATTCGTGCCTCCGTGTCACATTTGTGCCACTGTGTCATATCTGTGCTTTTGTGTCACATTTATGCCACCGCGTCACATCTGTGCTATTCTTTATAGTAGCCTGTCTCATGTGTGCCACCGTTCCGCATTTGAGACAACGTATCACATTTGTGCAACCGTGACACATTGTGCCACCATGTCACGTTTGTGCCACATCTCTTCCACTTGTGTCACATTTATTCTTTTCTCCACCAGGTCTATTCGGCATCCTGTGGCCAAGCGTGCCGTTCTCAATATTGTTCACGATATTACACATGCTGACGTGTTTCTTTCTTACGTTGAAGATCTACTACGCTGGGAAGTTTAATTTAGGTAAGTTGCATTATTTAACATCACGCCTGTAATCCCCGAAGGGGTAGGCAGAAATGTACTTAATAGTACACCCAGATTTCGCCAGTTATGATTAAGTCCCATGTAATAGGGAGCGAGCCTATTGCCATCAACCGGGCACAATTCTAGACTCAGTAGTCTGGAATTGTGCCCGGCTGCTACAGAGATATTCTTGATGGAAAAACCTAATAACAATTTGCACTAACTGGGAATCGAACCCTGGACCACATGCTCAGAAGACGCGATTGCGCCCACTAGACGAATGGGGTAGTAAGTTATATTATTAATAGTTATTTGTGCAACAAGAGAGCAAAGTCGTTTTTTGCTGCGAGTGCTGATTTTGAATCCTGAGCAAGCGAAGGATTCAACGATTGAATCTCGAGCGTAGCGAGTGATTCTAAAGCTGAATCCTGAGCGTGGCGAGGGATTCAAAGACACGAGATGCAAAAACTTTGCTTTCGTGTAACACACATAACTTTTCACTTCAGCAGCGAGAACACTTTAGGAGATAAAATAATAAACAGGAATTGATTGAAATAACTATTTATTGTGAATCAAAATAATTAACATTATAGATGATGACCTCGTCTGTGATAAATCTAAAAAATAAGATAGCAACACCGTCTCCGAAAAACTGCTTGCGCCCTTTGTAAGTCTCGTTGTAGACATGGTATGCTTTCAGATATTTCTTGCGAGACTTCTCAGGTAGGAAACTTAATTCTGCATTAATAACTGTCTTGTTGTTTTAACTCTACCGGTGTTATAATACTGTCCTCGTCGCTAGTTTCACTCATATTTTACGATTATTTTAATATTTTTAACTTATTCAACTCTTTACGCCAGCCACGTTTTTTTTTTCCCGCTCCTTTATTTAAATTAAGGCGTGTTCGGAAATAGCGCCCGTTCGGAAATGCTATTTCCGAACACACCTTAATTTAAATAAAAGAGCGAAAAAAAAATTGTTGGCGTAAAGAGTTGATCATGTTAAAAATATTAAAATAATCGTAAAATTTTAGTGAAACTAGCGACGAGAACAATATTTTAACACCGGAAGAGTTAATACAACAAGTTATTAATGCAGAAATAAGTATCCTACCTGAGAAGTCTCGCAAGAAATATCTGAAAGCATACCATGTATTCAGCGATTGGAGACTTACAAAGGGCGCACCGCGCAAGCAGTTTTTCGGAGACGGTGTTGTTATCTTATTTTTTAGATTTATCACAGACGAGGCGATCATCTACAATGCTAATTATTTTGATTCACAATAAATATAGTTATTTCAATCTATTCCTGTTTATTATTTAATCTCCTAAAGTGTTCTCGCTGCTGAAGTGAAAAGTTATGTGTGTTACACGAGAGCAAATTTTTATACATCTCGTGCCTTTGAATCCCTCGCCACACTCAGGATTCAAAATCAGCACTCGCAGCAAAAAACGACTTTGCTCTCTTGTTGCACAAATAACTATTTCACTTCAGTAGCTCAAACATGTAGGTTTTGCTGCCTGAAATCAGTGAGCAAAATGCGATTTTGCTCACTGAGTGAGACAAAGTAACTTTTTAATTATTTTTTTCTGAAAGCCCCGAATTTCTTATTCAGCCTTGGGTTAATCATACAATTCGAAACATTCACACTATCTCTTTCCCGCCCATTAGAAAGAGAGAGAGACAAAGACCAGCCCTTTCGAAGTTCCGTTTTTGAATTCGAACACGTTCGGAATTTCGTACTAACTAAAGAGATTTTGAAAAAATGTCTTTTAATGTAATTTATTGAATTTTTAACTTATTGTTGTATTTAAACGAAAATAAGTATTTACTGCAAATAAAACTGATATTTAACCTATAAATATTTATTTCTAGTTTCAATAATGTTACGTAATATATTTTGAATAATAAAATATCATGGGTGCTATTTCCGAACACGCCATTTAAATGAAAGAGCGGGAAAAAAAAATCGTGGCTGGCGTAAAGAGTTGAATAAGTTAAAAATATTAAAATAATCGTAAAATATGAGTGAAACTAGCGACGAGAACAGTATTGTAACACCGGAAGAGTTAAAACAACAAGACAGTTATTAATGCAGAATTAAGTTTCCTACCTGAGAAGTCTCGCAAGAAATATCTGAAAGCATACCATGTCTTCAACGAGTCTTACATAGGGCGCAAGCAGTTTTCGGAGACGGTGTTGCTATCTTATTTTTTAGATTTATCACAGACGAGGTGATCATCTATAATTTTAATTATTTTGATTCACAATAAATAGTTATTTTAATCAATTCCTGTTTATTATTTTATCTCGTAAAGTGTTCTCGCTGCTGAAGTGAAAAGTTATGTGTGTTACACGAGAGCAAAGATTTTTGCATCTCGTGCCATTGAATCCCTCGCCACGCTCAGGATTCAGCTTTAGAATCACTCGCTACGCTCGTGATTCAATCGTTGAATCCTTCGCTTGCTCAGGATTCAAAATCAGCACTCGCAGCAAAAAACAACTTTGCTCTCTTGTTGCACAAATAACTATTACACCTTACGATATTTCATACAAACTTTCAAGTCCTTATTTTCCGAAATGATTGAACCGATTTCAATGAAACTTCATACGCATAAGCAGGATAAATATGTCTAAAAAGTTACTAAAAACAGTTTCATTTATGGGACAAATTCGTGAGTTTTTGTATGTATGTAATCCTAAATTTTTTTTTATGCGTGCTAGAATGGTCAGCAGTATCGCGTGGCTACTACGCAGTGCGCGCGCACGGCTGGTGCGCCGTCGTACCCGCGCACCGCGCGCGAGCGGCGCTCGTCGCCGTCGCAAACATCGCCAACTGGGCCTTCGCTATATACAGGTAATTATATATCTACAACTGTGTTAGATCAGCTTCTAGTCTAACCGGATGCAGCAGTTCAACTTGAGGTTTTTTTTAAAGTAAAGGATGATGGTACTTTCTAGCGCACTCGTTCACAACAAAGATTTCGCGCTCCTACAATAGGGGTGAAGATTGGGTAAAGAAAACGACATTCTATTTTGTCCGTCAGACAGGTAATACAAAAATATTAGACACGTATTTTTTGTTACATCAAAATATCAAAAAAATACTTAGTTATAACTCATTAAAGTTGGAGAGTGGGGGCTACGTCACAAGTAGGTATAAAACTTACCTACATGTGACGTCATGCGCCATTTCAACTCAATATGTCTCCGTCATTTTATGACCTCGTGAAAAAAGACAAAATGCGTGTCCAATACTTTTCAATAATCTACCCGACCGACAAAGAAAAAAAAATGTGATCATCCCCTATTGTCGTACGATAGGTTATCCCATCTTGTACCTGATACTCATTTTTTTTTGTGTATGGCCTCTCGTTGACCAGCCTATAAGGTTCTGCTTAACGGACTATTTTGTGGATACCCTGAGGCCTGATGTTCCACGTAATCATAACAATACATCCGTCTCTTTCTAACTACAGCACCATGACACTATATCTCCCCCTTTCTAGCGCCGTAGTGCATAACAAGGATTTCGCCCGCCAACTGCTGGCTATACTGATGGGTAACGCGATCCTCTACCTGATGTTCTACGTCATCATGAAGCTCATTCATCATGAGAGGATCGCGGGCTACACCTGGTTCTACTTCGTGTTGGCGCACGTGGCGTGGTTCTCAGCGTTGAAACTGTTCCTGGATTCGAAGACTAAGTGGTCGGTGAGTACGACAGAATTGTGTTTTTTATGGTTCCGTATATTAATAAAGTTGGACGGGACCCTACTATTAAGCAGCTTTCTATCTGTCTGTCGCGAGGGTTGTTTTATATATTGACTAGCTTTTGCCCGTGGCTGCGCTCGCGTGGATGTCCGAATCTAAAAAGAACGGACTACCGTAATGGAAAGTTTCCTATGCCCAAACAAGTTAGCGAAGTCATGTTCTGTGTGTCAAAGACGTTTAAAGGAAACAGGCTGATACAGCTACTTTCGCATTTATAATATCTGAGTTAGGACATAGGATACTATTTATCCCGGTTGTACCTTACTGTGGATTAATATTCGAACTTCACGCGGGTAGTGCCGCCGGTAAAAGCCAGTTAAACATGACTAAAATCTGTATGTAATTCCACACCGCTGCTAGCGAAAACAGACGAGATGTTACAACAAAACTTTCCCCCCATTCCAGCAAACACCAGCGCAATCTCGCCGCCACAACGCGGAGTGCTCTATCCTACAACTGTACGACTCTCACGACGCGTGGCACGTTGTGTCAGCGGCCGCCATGTTCCTGTCATTCAACATGTTGCTAACTGTCGACGATCTGGTCGCTAACACCCACAGAGACAACTTGCACACCTTCTAGACACGTGGCGCCATCTATACACTGACGTATCCTGCAACTGTACGACTCTTCAGACGCGTGGCACCATCTATACCGCCACATGTGAACTACACTGACGTATCCTACATCGCAATATCATAGTTGTGATCTTTATGTATGTTAGAATAAGGTTTGTTTTGCATTGCTGTTTTCAGAGCTAAAATAATTGTGAAATGACTGTTGTGTAGTCTGTTTTTACTGTGATTGTCATGTTCTCGCGTGTGAAAAGTCTGTTACTGAATGGATAAATTAAAAAAAAAAGGATTTAATTTTATTTTGTTAGCATTTTATGCGGTATATCGAGTCGATGTAGTAAGTTATTTGGCTTGTTAAATTTGACAAAACAATTAGTGAATAAGAAGTGATGTAAGTGTATTTCTGACAAACAATAATTTTAGCTTGTAAGCATTTTAGACTTTCACCCAGGGATATGTAGACGTTTTTATGTAGTCAATTTTTTTTTTTAATGTTGACAAAAATGTTATATATTTCCCGCCACGAAAAGCTAAAAATTTTGTAAAAACATTGAGGAGTTCGCAACCTTTGAATAATCCGCGAAAACAAAACAAACAAACTGAAACGCATTCGAATCTCGAATGGCAGCCCAAATGTTTACGGTTCAGTTAGTCAAACGCGTTCCAGCACTACAAAGCATTAGATGACAGAGCTTTATATCGCAAAAATATAACCCGACCAAGTGAAATTGCTCGTTAGTTTCGTTTTACACGTATGTTACTTTGAGTTGATTGAATTTGGGATTATTTGTTTTTGATTGAATTGTCGCTACGTAACTTAGTAGAAGTTCTTTGTTTACAAAAATTATAGGTTCTCGTGGCGTAGAGTAAAGTTCGTAAATTCAATTAGATAACTGCATTATTCTAACACGGACAGTTCATATATTTTCGGCATCGAAGAAATCCTTTACTACACTATCCCTGGTTTCTGAGGAGCCGATTTTATCTAAATTTCGATGTGCTCTAGCAATACTTTTAGAATAAGTAGTAAAGAACAATAAATATTCCTTTTTTAGTCATAAAACACAAATCTGCCAGGAAAAGGCTGCGTTTCGGCTATGTTCGTCTACTTTCGGAAATACTAAGAAGAGATGACCGAATGAAAATAAAGCTATAACAAACATGAAGATCTTTTATATTTTGCATTAACTATAATATAGTTATATGGTTTAAAAAAATATACATCAAACTCTTCCAATTACAAAAAAAAAAAATGACTTACTAGTGCGGCATAACAAGACTCTGAAGCGCGACGTTAGTGCTTATTTAGAAATACGAAGATAATAGAAGCGCATACTTTTTCCGGCTTAACTGTAGTTTATAGTTTTGTAGCAACAAAACTGCTTTTAATGAAATAATAGTTAATTAGGACATTAAAATCCATATAAAAGTTATAGTTACCGACAACTTGTAAGGCTTTATTAAATAAGTATTATTAGGTGCTTTATGATTTATTTATTATCATATTTTTTTTGTAAATTAATGAACAAAAACTAGGTTTAAACTATACATTGTATTATTTTAAACGGTAAACGAACAATTCAATTTCTTCTGAATAAATCAACTGTAAAAAAGGGCTGCCACATTTTTTTTAAACGTTGCCCCTACTCTAGGAATTTTTCCTGCATCGTGGGTGCGTTTACAAAAAATTAAACTCACACAAACAGCCAAACCCGGAACAACTATCTGTAGGCCATGCAAATATTTGTTCCGCGCGGGGATCAAACCCGCGCCAGGCAGCGCAGCAGTCGATCGCCAAACCACTGCGCCAACTGTGCCGTCAAAAATAACAACTAAATAAATACGTATAATTGTTCGGGTCGGCAATAATAGGGGATAATCCTATTTTTTTTTCTTTGTCCGTCGGGTAGTTTATTGAAAAGTATTGGACACGTATTTTTTCTTTTTTCACGTGGTCATAAAATTACGGAGATATATTGAGTTGAAATGGCGCATGACGTCACATGTAGGTAAGTTTTATACCCACTTGTGACGTAGTAAGCCCCACTCTCCAACTTTAATGAGTTCTAACTAAGTAATTTTTTGATATTTTGATACAACAAAAAATTCGTGTCTAATATTTTTTTATTACCTGTCTGACGGACAAAATAGAATGTCGTTTTTTTACCCAGTCCGATCCCCTATTCGTTAAGGTCAACCCGACCCGATTTTATTTTTTCACTTATTTGAGATTCATTAGGATCTTGTATATCGGCAAATTATGGGTAGGTCGGCTGGGCACATTATTCGAGACAATGCTGATCGACTTCTTCCTGAACGTATATCTGATTAAGATCTGAACGTAAATCTATGAGAGGAGTTTTTTTTTTATATTCCATAACTCTAGGGTTACAATCTATAAGGAAAATGAAAAGGAAGAAATAATCATTGAATAAATTGATGTGTGTAAGTATCTTAGTTTCATTGATAAACACTAGTAATTAATTTTCATTCAAATCAATCATTCATATTTAAAGCTAAGACAATGTGTTTTTGTCATATTTCACGTAAGGGTGTTTTACATTAATAATCGTGACTTTCTCGAATTATTTTGTATGAAAAATACGAAAAAAAAATATATGCCAGTTGACTCTTTGATATGATTTCATTCATACCTTAGAGTTATGGGATGTAACAAAAAACACGTTGTATAATATTGCTATCCAACTGTCCCGAACCGTACCGACTCGAACAAAAGTGTAACGCCCTTAAGATGTTGTTTAAACAACTCGAATTTCCGTAGTATTGATTACATATCAAAGGAGACATGTCGCTTTTAAAAAAAGACATATATATATATACAGCTTTTAAGAAACTAAATGTATAAGAAGAGGCTGTGATTTCCAAATTGTATTCTCTCTTCTGTATATTACTTATTATTATAGTATTTATACACATAAAAAATATGTGTGGTTTTAAAGTGTTACAGAAAAGTTTTAGATACCTACTTTATACGTAGAAACAACATTATAGTAGTACAAGGATCTTTTGACGGATGAATTTCGCGGGCTACCCTGTCGCTTTATTCCAACCTTAAGTAATGGTTATACGGTCCTATTTGCAATGCAGCAAGTAAATTGCTAGGGCCTTTTGTTCGGTCTGAAGTCATAGAAGCGCTAAAAGATCCTTATAGGCTACTCAAAAGATGCAATTGCTACCCGAAAGTTTATTATGACACAACGAGTATTAGAAAGAGACAGTCACACGTTTGTGTGACAGAGACGACGCTATACAAAGCCGAACGGTTTCTAAAACTCGGTGTGACCTGTAACATCGTATACTGACTTACCTTCTTAATTTTGTATAAAACGTACTAAGTCGATATGTTTTTAGTTATTAAGAGAATAAAAAAATGCGTTATTGTATGATTTTTAATAATAAAAGATATTAAGCAAATGTTTTTTTTTTTATTAGTTTGCCTGAAAGACTACCTTGTTGGTCTAGTCATTGTAAGTACGATTGTTCAGCATGCTATGGATTCCTTGGTTCGGGTCATGACGGCTAATGCATCATGTTGCATGCGTCATGTTCGTAAACGGGCGCTGTCAGTTGTGACTGGTCATTTCTTAGCTGCCACGGTTTATTTTAATTACTTTATTTTTAATTACTGATTTAATCTTTTACTCTGGACGCTCTTAAGAGCGTTTATTCCTTACCGCTTTTCATACAAACTTTCAAGTAGTTTTTTTCCGAAATGACTGAACCGATTTAAATGAAACTTTATACGCATAAGCAGGATACATAGGTCTAAAAAGTTACTAAAAAATATTTTCAAAATGTGTTTTAAAACAAGAGATAATTGGAATTTTCTGTTTCTATAGAAAATTTAAATTTGGTCTAATTTAACTGTAACACTATTTTTCGAAAATGTTTTTTAGTAACTTTTTAGATCTGTGTATCCTGCTTATGTGTACGAAGTTTCATCAAAATCAGTTCAGTCATTTCGGAAAATAACGACTTGAAAGTTTGTATGAAATGTCGTAAGGCGTAAACGCTCTTAACTTGCCCGTATTTCTATATTGTTCTCACATATTTGTAATTCTTAACATGAATGATGTAACCAAGATTTTGTAACATATTTTGATTTAAAAGAGTGTCCATGGAGTTTCTTGCCCGTTCTTCTCCATAGAGATCTACGCTACGGAATGGGCAACTACAGTACCTTCATAAGGTATTATGCCTTGTGACTGGGACTGTAGCTTCGCGTTTTATTTTGTTTTGTTTTATGAAATCCACTGTAGCAATTATTAGCCAATGAATTGTTAATTTGTTGAACTACAAAACCGATCCGAAGCATCTACTAGTTGCTTCGGATCGGTTTGACACATATTCAAGTTTAATTCGGCTAGTGCCGATCGGTAAACTCCGTTCGGCATCTACTCTCGCTACTAATGTCTGCAAAGTTCAAGTTAGACCGAGCGGGTGTTCCGTGAGCAGAATAGAAGAACAGCAGAGCAGGGCGTATATTTGATGTTTCTGCCCTACTGCGCTGAATGATGCTGCCCCGAACACTGCCCGCATACTTTAAGAAGCAACTAGCTGACCAGCGCAATTTCGTCTGCGTCATATTTTCCCTGTTTTTCCAACATTTGTTGATGCCCTGCTCCTTTTGGTCGTAGCATGTTGTTATAAAGCTATAGCCTTCCTCGATAAATGGGCTATCCAAAGCTAGAAAGATTTTTTCAATTCGAACCATTAGTTCCCGAGATTAGTGTTCAACCAAACAAACAAACTAGATGAGAATAGAAACAAACAGACTAGAGCCTGGTTATACAGCATGTATCAGCAAGAAGAGGTGGTTCAATGTAGAAAGTTATTCAGTTTGATGTCCTGTATGATTCCGTTAAATAGAAGCACAGCTTTCTGCTAAATGTTGGAAAAATAACGGTCAGTCATTGTTAAAACTTACGATCCTATCTCAAGGACATAAACATCTACTTCGTTCTCACGATTTCATAACTATGATTGCTTACTAAGCGTTTTGTTTTTCCACAAACGATGCGGCATTTAATATCGTGTTCTGCTGTTTATGTTCATTACAGGATCTGATGGACGCTACAGAGGACGCCAAACTAGTGGCTCAGTTCTGGGCCGACACTATTTAGATTGCTATCGACAAGGTAAGAAGAAGAAGCGTTTTGTTAAGATCCATATTTATAGAGAGCAGTGGTAATGGCTCCGACTTACTCCTTTTCCGCACTATGTTCGGGGTCGGCTTCCACCGGATTCTAACCAAATGCAGCTGAATACCAGCATTTTACATGGAGCTACTGCCTATCTGACCTCGACGCAGTTAGTACCTACTGGGTAATACGATACTCATAATAAGTAAGACTGTTTCTCAGACTTTCGGGACACTGTCTGACTGTAACAACTGTCAAAGATCTACAAATGATAGCCGGGACCAAGAGGAAACTCTGGATGTCATGGGTTTTCACCCATCCACGGATCAACCTAGGCAAGCACGGTTTAACCTCGAATATGCCGTGCGGCTGTTATTATTAAGCCACGAGCTCCTGTGAGTAGACTGTTGACTAGGTACACAAATAAATAAAAATAATTTCGGTCAGTCATGGTTAAACTTACGAATCATATCTCAACGTCACAACTATATAGCTACTCGTACTTACGATTTGATAACTACGATATGCTTATCATGCATTTTGTTTGGATAAATGTAATGATAGTATGATGTCACTTAGGATCAAGAACTGGGCATTAAACAGCATAAAATACATGGTAGAAAGGAGAGCAACGAGCGAGTTCAGCTGGCTGGCCTAACATGACGTCTTAAAGCAGTATTGTTGTACTCTTATTCCAGTGTGGGTAAGAGACGGATCTATCTATGTATAAAAATCGGGTCCATATTGGCTCACCTAAAGTTCTTTACCCGAAATTGTTCTTCCTAATGATTTGTAATCCGAATGATCACTCTTCCTAAAATTTTTCATCCTAAAGATTTCATTCATACTATTTGTAGTGCTACCGGCGATGTTCATAACACTCATGTTTACGAAAATTGTAATTAATAATATCATTATTGTAAATATATTTCAACTCCTACTGTTTTTTATCATAACGCTATTATCCCTAAACATAATTACCATAATATTTTCACTCATACTCAGAAAGAAACATTTACCAAGTGTAATAAATAATATATGTGAGTAGAAGATGATATTTATAGTGCCCCCACCATGAAAAAAATACTTTGAAAAATTATGCGACCAATTTCGAGGTAGCGCTCGCCGGCCGCTGCCGCGGCACCGCTCGCTTCGCTCGCTCGACTCGCGCGTAGTTGGTCACGGTTCTAACCTAACCTAACCTATGGATATCTTTGCGGGTGCTCACCGCTTTAAATAAAATTAAAGAAGACGCTTTAATTAATGAAAAATAAATCTAAACAAAAAAGATATGACTTTGAATAATAGTGTAAAAGATGGTTATGTTGAGAAAATATAGGAAAACAAATAAAAGTATAATAGATGATTATTGTTCCTGACATTATGAAGTTGAATGCTTCGGAATTAGAACATTAGAGACAGAATAGTTAGGAATTGCGATTGTTAGGATGAAAAATGTTAGGAAGAACATTTTCGGATTTCCAATTATCGGAGTTGAAAATTTAGGTGAACTTTGGCGCACCCATAAAAATCAATTGCTGTTCGTTACTCTCGCTAAAACTCGAGAACGGCTGGGCCGATTTAGCTAATTTTGGTTTTAAAATGTTTGTCATAGTCCAGGGAAGGTTTAAAAGTTAGAAAGGTAAGGTAGGGTAGGGTAGGAAGGTGGGTAGGGTATGGTAGGTATGGTAGATAGGGTAGGAAAAAAGTGCATTGCAAAGCATGCCGGGGACAGCTAGTAAGTAATATTTTATAATAACTTCACGCGGACGAAGGTCGTGGGGCACAGCTAGTAAAGAATAAGTGCCGAAATTCAGGATGACGATTTGGTCACCTGCTTCCGTCATACTAAACCATGTTCGTTATATGAGACTCCTCGGATGAGGGACGAGAAAATATTTAATTCCCATCCAACGGCAGACTGACTATTGAATGCATATGGGTGAAAAGATTTTACAATTTTACGAAAGTTAATTATGACCGCAGAATCATCCCCTTTTCTTGGCGGACGTAATGTAAAAAATATTTCTGCAGCTTGCATCATGGGTTTAGTAGTTTAGGTAAAATATAATTGTTTGAAATTCTAAATAGCCCAGCCCTGCAGTCTGTTGTAAATAAGTCAAAGTCAAAGCATTTATTTCAATTAGACCATTACAGGCACTTTTGAAAGTCAAAAAAAAACAAAATAAAACGCGAAGCTACAGTCCCAGTCACAAGGCATAATAACTTGTGAAAGTACTGTAGTTGCCCATTCCGTAGCGTAGATCTCTATGGAGAAGAACGGGCAAGAAACTCCATGGACACTCTTTTAAATCAAAATATGTTACAAAATCTTGGTTACTTCATTCATGTTAAGAATTACAAATATGTGAGAACAATGTAGAAATACGGGCAAGTTAAGAGCGTCCAGAGTAAAAGATTAAATCAGTAATTAAAAAATAAAGTAATTAAAATAAACCGTGTCAGCTAAGAGATGACCAGTCACAACTGACAGCGCCCGTTCACGAACATGACGCATGTATCAGCCATCATTCAACTCAACCATTTTGAAGGGAACTAAACGACCCGACACACCCGCCACCATCAGCGTGACATTTAAGTGAGCATGACATTCACTCAACCACCAGGGTAATTTCGCGTCAATGAAAGATTTAGGTACTCATTAAATGGTGGCTTTACAGTACATGGTACTCACACATGTGCTATGCAATTATATAATACTAAGAGATTGAATCTATACAATGCAAATATGTTTTTACAATCTTCTGCAGCTTTCACAATAACTTCACTTTCTAATTCTGATGATTCCGATTGCCCCTATGGTTGTGGAGCTGGACCAGCATTGAGCCAAGCATTTTTATCATCAATATAATCCCCCAACTTATAATATGCTTGCCTACATAGTGTGCGTTTTATGCAAGATTTAAATTTCGTTTCATTCAGTTGTAGAATGTGGGGAGGTATTTTATTGTAACATTTTAAACAGTACCCCATGAAAGATGAGTCTACTTTAGCTAACCTGAAACCTGGCTGAACTAGTTGGTCTCTGTTTCTAGTATTATAGTGGTGCCGGTCACCTCTTTTACTAAATAAATGCAGATTTTTTCTAACGTACATGATGTTTTCATAGATGTATTGACAAGGTACCGTCATGATGTTAATTTCCTTGAACAGTTCTCTTAGAGAATCGCGCCTACGTAGATTATACACCGTGTAAATCACCTCATCACTAAGCCGTCAACCAAGCATTCTGTACATAAAACTAAGTAACTTTACGCAAAAATTATTGCTGGGAAACGACTTTTTTTTGGAGGGTGTAAAATCATGTTTTGTGGTAGAAGTCAATGTAACGCACTCAAAACATTGTGCTGATGGACGGATTTAATATTACGGGGGTCGCGGAGGTGTTTAAAGTAAAAATCTTACATTAAAAAATTGTATTTAAAAAAATACTTGTCAAAAAGTTGGAACTTTGACCCCTAATATCTCCGCAACTAGAAGGTTCCCAGGTATGGTGTAGAACAAAAAAATGATCGCAATGACAGGGAGAACCAGTGCCTTTCGGCTTCGTTAAGAGGTGTTTTACACCCTTTATATGGCTCTGATAGCTCTTTTCTGCAGAATAAATATAGACTCGATGTCTGCAGCCCGTCCCCATAGTAAAATACCATATGACATAATACTATGAAAATAACTAAAATACACTATCCTCGCGGTATCTACATCAGTAAATTGACGGATTTTTCTGACAGCATATGCTGCTGAACTCAGCCGTCCTGCAAGAGATGTTAAATGAGGACCCCATTGTAGCCTTGAGTCGAGCGTGATCCCTAAGAAAACAGTTTCATCGACAAATTCAAGTTTCTCTTGATTCAATACTATGTCACAGTCACTACTTTTGACATTTGGTAGAGAAAATCTTATGCACTTAGTTTTTTTCCCATTTAATACTAAATTATTTGCGGTAAACCATTTATGGACCTGCATTAGAGCGTTTAAGCGTTATTTACATCGTCAAGGTTTGTGGCACGTCTGTTTATCTTAAATATTAACGAAGTATCGTCCGCAAACAACACCATTTGTGGTTGGTTTTTAAATAAATGGGGAAGGTCATTAATATATACTAAAAAGAGGAAAGGACCCAATATCGAACCTTGTGGTACACCCATTTTTACTTTCAAAGCCATTGAATTCACACCATTTACCTGTACTTGCTGCTGTCTATCATTTAAATACGATTTTACTAAACTGAGCGCAAGTTTACCTAAGCCGTAATGCTCAAGTTTCAAGAGCAAGGTTTGGTGATTTACGCAATCAAATGCCTTCGAGAGGTCACAGAAGATTCCTATGGCATCTTGTGCCTCTTCCCACGCAGTATATATGTGTTTTAATAAAGTGACACCGGCGTCAGTTGTACAACGTCCCTTGGTGAAACCATACTGTTTCTCGTGTAAGATTTTGTTGGTGTTAAAGTGGGTGAGCATTTGATTAAGCATTACCTTTTCAAACACCTTGCTGAAAACCGGCAGCACGGATATGGGTCTATAATTATTCGTATCTTTACTGTCCCCAGATTTGAAAAGTGGTATTACCTTGCTGTATTTCATAAGGTCTGGGAAGACTCCTTGGTCCACACACAAATTAAAAATTAAAGTACGGTGCTATAGTGTCAATAATAGCTTGACACACTTTAATAGACAATCCCCATAGATCTTCTGTTAATTTGATTTTGATTTCCTTAAAAGCTTTAATGACTGCTATGGGGATTATATGCTTAAATTGAAACTCAACCGGACATGCTGAAACGTTCGCTTTTAATAAATCAATAGAAAGCAAGGGTGAGGAATTTAAGGTTTCGGTAGTTTTAAGTGGGATATTGGTAAAGAAATCTACAAATCTAACTAGAGACCACCCCTTTCATTCATGTGTAGGTAATATTAGCTATAACTTAACTTGCTTTGAAATACAACCTTGTGGAATCAGAACTGCCATATTATAAGTATAAGCCCGACGCAGTTCTCGATAATGGTAATACCACGTTGTATTGGGATCGATCTATCGCCACTGACGATCGATCTATCGCTACTGACAGGACTATTGTTGCCAATAAGCCTGACATCGTGTTAATAGATCGATTGCGCCATGTTTGTTGATATAACGGTCCCGCATGACGAGAACCTCGTGAAAGCAGAGAAAGATAAGCAATTCAAGTATCTAGATCTGGCTTGCGAGGTTGTGAGTACAGCAGTCAATGGCTTTATAGCCAAAATCTTCTACCAACATCTGAGGAGTCTTTTGCTTGGCAGCTGGATCAAGAGCTTGATTCAGAAAACAGTACTTCTGGACACGGCTCGTATTGTTAGGAGGTTCCTCTCTCAAGAGCTCTGACCACCGGTAGCCCGGACCCTGTTCTCGATACCGGTGTGCTACTATTTTTAAATGTTTTTTAGATGATTTTGTTAAAATATTTGAAAAAGTAATGAATAGGTATGTAAGAAAATTAATAAAGTAAAATATGTTCAAGTATCGATATGGGAAAAGAATTAGGGAGAATATTCGTCCACATCATTATCTACAAAAAGTGAAAAGTGCTCAAAAGGCTGGCAGCATTGCCATGTTGGATGGCAATATAGTTTTTTTTTTTAGATAGATACCGATTGTTTGTGAATGTGTAAACATTGTAGGCCTTATAGATTCCTAGATCCTTGTTAACTTTTTATCTTGGTCTATTGTAGTATTTGTAGTAAACAACGACTTATTGTCGGGCCTACTAATACTTCCCATACTTAAGTTTAGTACTTCCCTTAGTTAAGCTTACTACGTTATAACATAAAAATATTGTAAAACCAAATCATTTTAAAAGAGTAACCATGTAGTTTCTTGCCGGTTCTTCTCCATAGGACACAACCAACCCGAACCGTGGACCTTTATACAAGGTGTTGTTTTGCATCCTCGTCAAATTCAAGGAGGTAACTATGCTAATGATTCTCGTCCCGAATCAATAATAAAATGGGTAGGTAATTTTTTTTTTTTTTTCTTTTTTACGGAAATCGGTAAGTGTGATCCACCCGTGTTTTAAATGCGGCCCGTCTGGTACTTGCCTTATAACCTCGCTTACACACATGCAAACAATCTCAAACGTTTATTCAATAATTTCTTAGTCTCTAAACCACGTTAAGGGGGTTATTCTGCAATACTGACAAACTTAAACAACCAAAAAAATCAGCGTTTATTAATCATTAACTAAGTACCGTAATTTTAATTGATTATTTATGTCTTTCGTGACCACCCCCTGAAATTTGACGAGGTTGCAAAACAACACCTTGTAGACGTTTTATAAGTGCCCATGTGAAATAAAAAAGCATTGATTTCGAAAAAATGTCTAAATCGCCACCCATTATGTACTCTACTACCTATCCCTTTACAAAACACAAGCGCGATGTACCGGTAATAGCATAGCCTCGGAGCTCGGTATTGATTGCTTGCACAGTGTATGACCTAAATACGGCACTATACTGCTACTGACCTAGGTTATTTTTATATTCGCAGGTCAGTTTGCGAAGCTCCACCCTGCGCTCACTATGCTCCGGTTGTTAGTTCTCAACTGGAGTTATCTATCTAATATTGTAAATAATATTGTATCTAGTTTTATACTTTATGTCCTTATAATAAAATTAAATATTGAGCCAAGGTGAGCTTTGGAAATTTGACAGTGCGTTTTTACGGTTCCGTACCCAAAGGGTCAAACGGGACCCTATTACTGAGACTTCGCTGTCCGTCCGTCCGTCTGTCACCAGGCTGTATCTGAACCGTGATAGTTAGCCAGTTGAAATTTCTACAGATTATGTATTTCTGTTGATGCTATAACAACAAATACTAAAATTAGAATAAAATAAATATTTAAGGGGGCTCCAATAATGGTAAGGAACGCTTCGTGCGCGAGTCCGACTTGCACTTGGCCGGTTTTTATACATACAAAACATCACGCCTCTAAATACAGAAGGGCTAGGCAGATGTGTACCTAATAGTACACCCACAATTCGCCAGTTATGTTTAGGTAAGTTCCATATAATAGGGGCGAGCCTATTGCCATCAACCGGGCACAAATCCAGACTCCGTGGCTGTTACTGAGAAATTACTGATAGAAAAACCCGACACCCTTGCACTTTTATTTAAGTAATAATTTTAGTATTTTTAGTGCAAATACTGCTTTTTTTTCGAAGTCAAGTCAAAGTCAAAGCATTTATTTCAATTAGACCATTACAGGCACTTTTGAAAGTCAAAAAACAAAATAAAACGCGAAGCTACAGTCCCAGTCACAAGGCGTAATAACTTATGAAGGTACTGTAGTTGCCCATTCCGTAGCGTAGATCTCTATGGAGAAGAACGGGCAAGAAACTCCATGGACACTCTTTTAAATCAAAATGTGTTACAAAATCTTGGTTACATCATTCATGTTAGGAATTACAATATGTGAGAACAATGTAGAAATACAGGCAAGTTACGAGCGTTTTAATTTTCAGCTTTATTGCAGTTTATTAGTAGACAGTTTATTGCGACATTAGTAGTTACGCCGATGGCTGAACGTGAGAAATCTATCAGTGCGCTTTTTTACGCAGTAAATAAATCTTCCCTCCCTATCTTAAACCTATGTTCATTTTATCCTATTGAATGACTTTTTCATGAAAAAGTGGGTTCCCATGGCGCTTTCACCTTAATTTTATTGCAGAGGTCAGTTAATGGCAATACTGTATCTAATAAATGCCATGACAGTGTCGATTAGACATGTGATGTACCATGTGTCTAATCTCAATAGTTTTTTATCATTATCTGAATGTAAACACGATCTGATACTGAACAATAACGTCAACAACCTATTTAAGTTACTTTACTTGAAAATCGAAGGCTTGTGTTAACCTTTGTTTATCAACTGGGCATCGATTTGAATGAGATCACGATTAACAGCCGCTCTAGCTACAACTGAACCACAATATCATCATTCTTCAGCGCAGCATGTGTTCTTCTTCCAAACGCGTCTGTTTGATACCATCTCCGTAGTTTCTCTCTTTGCTACAATTTAACCATGGTGGTTTTATTCAGGTACCTATTCATTTTTCATCATACCCATAATATCTGGTAAGACTAGAAACCGATCCCAACATACCTATGTAGTACTGAAAAAATCTAGGCAGATGACCATCATTATCCTGGCCAGAGCACCTTTCACTTTATCCTTACTCCGCGACGTATCCCAATTGCAGGCGTTGTAAGCCTCTGCTTTATCTAGACATAGAATCCCAATTCCGCGCACTTAGCAGTTGTGCTTGCAACTACTAAACCATCGGCACAATTCTTAATCATTAGTAAGTTAAGTTTTTTAGCCTAGGCCTAGGCCTCCCCGTAGCCTTCCACTCTGTACGCTGTGCAGGTTTCTCCGAGCAATCCCTCATAATCGCCTTTAAGTCGTTTATGTTTATTTACGCCTACCTACAGAGTTACTATATAATGTAAAAAGAATGTAAACGAACCCTACAATCATACATATTGCCCTCTTACCTAGAGTGCTTTACACAAAGAGGAGCACAGAGTGTAGTAGGTGTAAGACACCCACTGTTCCATTACATATGACCTCACTTCATGAGGGAGACATTGAATAAAATATTGCAAGTCTGCATGATGAGTAACACGTTGCTAAGTTACAGAATAAAGACAAAATAATACTCATCGTGTCTTACTACTTCTCATGATAATATAGTGATGTTAATTATGTTTTGTTTTTCCATTGACTGGTCACATAACAGACTGCTTGACGTTAAGAATATTTTTTTAATGTGTTTTACCGAATTTAGTTCACAGCCCTCGCGACCTAGATAGTAGATAAGTATGTACGTTGTACGTTTTGACCTAGGAGCGCGCTCGTAGGGACAGTCGATGCCCCAGTGGCCTACATCGTGGCCGGGCCTTACACCGCGCATGTGCATAGCAGCGCTGAATGGAAAACCAGACTACGCTTCATGACAATGGCTCAACGTGAAATAATATTAGAATATTGCTCGATTTTGTGGTAAACATTCGTGTACTAAAAATACTAAGTGAAATAGTGTAGAGATTGCAACCAACTGAGGTTCTAATCTGTTTGATTAATAGTTGTGTCTTCGGAAAAAAGATTCCTTTGTTTCTAACATTTTGAGTCATTTCGTGATCAGTTCAAAGCGCAAATTCATGGTCATTGGAGTTAATGACAAACCGTGTATAAATAACAAACCTTTATCTGATGACTAATATGTGAAGGCAGATTTGACTTTATATACTGGCAACACTCCCCGCTTTTGTTGTCTCCAGAAAGAAAAATGGCCGACTCATGTAATGTCAAAACTCTTAGGGCGAGAGATTATTGTAAAAACGTGTAAAATACCATTAAAATAGTGAAAAAAGTGCATTTTTGTGTTGGTGACGTGTTTGAGTGCCTATCATTTAGTGTTCCACGGTGAATTTACAGTTTATAATCGTATGGTAACGGATTTTACTGTGTAGTTGCTACCTGCTGAATAGATGCACAGTAAGTATTTTTATGTTATGTTTAGCGTTAAAAAGCTTTAATTACGCGCAAAAAGACATTACAACACGTCATTGGTCGTCACCCTGTAGTCGTTACGTTAAATTCCTTGAAAACTCATTCCATTGAATCATTACTTTGAATATTTTCTCGATGTATATTTTGAAGGTTTTGATGCCCGGAAACGATGTGTTTCGTCGTCAAAACTGTGCCCCAGCCTTGATAGTACGTACAGAACGAGGTGAGAATGCAAAAACAGCGATAAAATACTGTACTCTTGTATATTCAGACTTATTTTTTTCGTTGGTAGTGGTAGTTGTCACAACCGTAAATAGAAATATGATTTTGAATGTAGGTCTGTTGCTGACACCGTCGCCGCGTATAGAGCTTAAATCGTATGGTGAAAAGGTTTATTGTCAATTGATAATAACAAAATAGTATTTTATTTATTATCTGTATATCTTCAGAATGAAAGTGAAAATTAATGTATCTGCTCATCAGCTGATAATCAGTGCATTATAACAATCATTATAACTATTATATCAGTATATGCAGTAGTCATATTTGTGTTTCTGAGCTACCAAATACTAATAATTAGAATTGAATATGAGACAAAAAGAATGATAAAATGCTGTTAAGCATAACCCTGGTTCTAAATAGTCTTATAAACTTCTCTTTTCTCTCACTATTTCGTATTATAAACGAATCCATTTCAATGTAGGAGAAACAAAATTAAATATAACAGTCTCCAAAAAGTCATACATTAATCCCGCTATTCATACTTTTTGGATTAAAAAAATATAATAATGATCAGCGTGGTTCATCTCCTAAGTATCAGGAAGTACCATTCATGAGAATTTCACCTGTTGATTTATGAATAGAGTAGAAATTGAAGCAATTACTGTATGACAGTTTTTTTCAAAGTTCTTTACTTTTCTGCCCATTTTGAGGGCTCAACCATAAAAAAACCTATTCTAAAAAAATCTATTATGATATCTATCTGGACCAATTGCATAAAAAACATGTTAAACACATCTTAAAATCAATCCTGAAAGAAAATTGCAGCTTACTTCATTGCAACACCAAGAATTGGGATTACAGTATTATGTCCTAGTAATTCTGTGATCCCGCGGACTGGTGGCTCATATCGACTAAATCTTACCAAAGACCACGAAAAGTGGAAGAAGGAGGCTTTTACCCGTAATGGGGCTTCACCTCCAATCAAACTAATTAATAATAACTAAAAAACACTACCAACTAGGATAAGTTAAAGACTAACACTTCTTCTTCGTCATTCCCTCACTGCGGAGGATCACAACCAATGATACGTCTACAAGCCAATGATACGTCTCCACGCCATGCGGCCTCCTGCAGTTTGAACCTATCACTTAATTACGCTTTAAAGCTTGTAAATTACCTGAAGAAATAAAACACTTTTATTTATTAATCTGCCAAATGATGATTATTGGCATCAGTTGTGAAATGTGGTGTACCTCAAACATGTTGCAACAAGCTATGAGCAATGCTCCAGTTTTCCCGCTGATGACTTTTCCTTCAATGACAAGTAGTATTAGTATCCCTAATATCCACAATTTTCTCAAGAAAAAATGTCTGAGTCAGTTTTTTAGGTAATGTGGGTTTTTCACTCAAATGTGTGCGAAAATAAGTGTAATTTCTCTGTGGTAATGTTAGTTCACTACAGTGACACTAGCTATTATTAAAGATTTTTTAATCCAATTCAATTTGTAAAATGTTTTTTTATTACTATGTAAATATATAATTAGGGCTATTAAAACTTGCTAGCCATTTACAAACACCTAAATCACTTCTGCCCTATTACTGAGACATCGCCGTCCGTCTGTCACCAGGCTGTATCTCATGAACCGTGATAGTTAGCCAGTTGAAATTTCTACAAATTATGTATCTCTGTTGATGCTATTACAACAAATACTAAAAACAGAATAAAATAAATATTTAAGGGGGCTCCCATACAAAAAAGTGATTTTTATTGCTTGTTTTTATAGACAATGGTACGGACTCGAACTTGGCCAGTTTTTTTGTGTTCTACTTTCGTCTGCAATCAGCTTTCTAGCTATAATCAGATGGGTAATAACGTCACGTCTGTGATCCCTGGAGTATTCAGCAGAGGTGGCTCACCCATATTTCACTAGTTATTTTTGATTTCCATGTAATATGGGGTCTTCGTGTGAGATATCACCTTTTCCTCTGCCAATGATGTGTGTATGTATGCAAAGTTATCAGTATTCTCCAACCCAAATCTCAATGTATTTGAGACTGTAGCAGCATCTCTTCTTCCATACTTCTCTATCAGGCGTCTCTTGAGGCCTCCTTTCCAGTTACAAAGTATTGTAATCAATACTTTTTCCTGTGTTTTTGTTTACTTTTAAACTGAACTGCTAATGAGGATAACAATTTCATTTACCTACTATTAGCATATACCTAATCTGTATTGCTTCATTAGTGAATGATTTTATTTAATTTCAATGGTGTTTACATTGTATTTCAAATCATGTAATGGCCCAGTGGTTAAACTTACGGTGCCTTACCTGAGGTTGTGGATTTAGTATCCCTGTGACTTTCAATTCTAAAGTAGGTTCTAGGTTTTTTAGGACATCAATCACTTAATCTAATATAAAATTCTCGTGTCACGGTGTTTGTTACCAAACTTCTCTGAAACGGCTGAACCGATTTGTATGAAATTTTGTGTGCATATTGGGTAGGTCTGAGAATCGGCTTACATCAATTTTTCATACCCCTAAAACCCAGCAAAATTTTCACGCAAACAAAGTCACGGCTGCCAGCTAGTATTAGTGTAAAATCGCTATTACACCTTGAGCATGTGTGGTAATCAATGCTTGTGCGTTCCCTGTATGAGAGATGCTTTTGTCCTGAAGTTGGACATTAATAGTCTGGTATTATTATTTATATCTTGCGATTGCCTTTTTTATTGCAATAATAATGTACACTTATACAAATTGACAAATTATTAAGCAATGCAGTGTTATTATGATAAAAGGATTGTTTATGTCATAATAGTACAAGTTGAGACAGGATTACAAATTCTTTGTCTCTGTGGATTACAAATTATAACAGTCATCAATCATCATCTACCTAGTCTTTTCCTGACAAGCTTGTGGTCAGCTTCGAGTCTATAATGATGATTCTAATTTTTCCTAGACTTTTCTGTCGCAATCTTGGGCAAAGGTTTCCCTCCACTATTTCCACAAAGACGTGCTTCCTCGTTCCAGTTCTGATCCTCTAGTATCCGAGTTAACTTGTAATTATGTGAAATGAGTGAAAATGTCTTCGTAATAATAATTGTGTAAACTAAAGACGGAAACATACCTACTTGTCGTGGCGTGTCGTGACGCGCTAGAAGCAAATCGGTTTCATACATTTAATATGGTTAGGGACATATTTGCATGGCGTGTCGTGTCGCAACGATGTATGAAACCGAATGCTTCTGGTGCGTCTCGACACGCCACGACACGTAAGTGTGTTTCCGCCTTAATCCAATGTTAGTGAGTTTGTATAGCTACACTGTTGCAGTTTTCGTGTGCGATTATGTTTAACTAGCTGTCCCGCGCAACTTCGTCGGCGTCACATTTTCCCCGTTTTCGCAACATTTTTCACTGCTGCTCCGCTCCTATTAGTCGTAGCGTGATGATATATAGCCTATGTCCTTCCCCAGGTTGAAATCTATCTTCTTGCCAAATTTCATTAAGATCCGATCAGCCGTTTAGTCGTGAAAAGGTAAGAAACAAACATACAGAGTGACATTCGCATTTATAATATTAGTATAGATATTTTGATTCGTCTTTTAAGGTAATATGAACTCTATAGACATTTAAACATGCTTAGCATAGACAGGAACAAAGTGAACAAAATCGTTATCTACTTCCAATATGTATGTAATGTGTCAACAACTTGGAAATTATATCATATTTTTTAATAGTTTTCGCTAGACATTTCTTATGATAGCCTCTCTACATGGTATCTATAATATCTTTGTCTGACCTAAAAGTCTTATCTTACTCCTCTCTATAAGTCTAAGGAACAAATTAATTAATTAATTTAATCAATTCTATAAATAACATTAAGTACATTACATCATGCAAGTAATATTTCAAAGTGTGGGCAGGGGTGTATGGTACAATCTGATTTTGACAGCTAGGTTGTCCGATGTAATAGAGGTCAAGACTTTTGAGATCAACAGGCCCCGTATCCAGACTCCAGACTGTTTTTTTTACAAATTCCGCATGCACAGCTGTCGATTTTACGACGACTTTGTTATTGGGTTTTTCCATCGGGAATTTGTCAGTAGCAGCCACGGAGTCTAGATTTGTCTCGGTTGATGGCAATAGGGTCACCCCCTTTTACATGGGACTTAAAAATATAACTGGCGAAATTTGGGTGTACTATTAGGGAGCCTCTACCTAACCCTTCGGGAATTACAGGCGTGATTTTATGTTTTATAAAGTAAACCAATGTATTATTAACACTTGCAACGGGATATTTACCATGTAAATAATACACATGGTAAATATCCCGTTGCAAGTGTTATTAATAGTGTTAGTGACCGTGTCAGTTTAAAAACTTATATAAACCAATGTAACCCAAAAAATTACTACAATAGGGGATGATCACATTTTTTTTTTCTTTGTCCGTCGGGTAGTTTATTGAAAAGTATTGGACACGTATTTTTTTTCATTTTTCACGTGGTCATAAAATTACGGAGATATATTGAGTTGAAATGGCGCATGACGTCATATGTAGGTAATTTTTATACCTACTTGTGACGTAGTGAGCCCCCACTCTCTAACTTTAATGAGTTTTAAGTAAGTAATTTTTTGATATTTTGATAAAACAAAAAATACGTGTCTAATATTTTTGTATTACCTGTCTGACGGACAAAATAGAATGTCGTTTTCTTTACCCAGTCCGCACCCCTATTCTTATAGTGTTAGACAAAGGTGTCTATAGTACATCCACATTACGCTTGGTTTGGTTAAGTCCCATGTTACAAAGAGCAAATCTAAGTTTTTAAAATATTTCTGCAGCTTGCATCATGGCCTTCGTAGTGTAGGTAAAATATTGTTTGAAGTTGTAAATAGCCCAGCCCTGCAGTCTGTTGTAAATCTAACTATAGACCCATTCCACCCCTTTCATTCATGTGTTATACTAGCTACACGTCTATAACATACCTATACTGCGTTCTTTATATAAATTATTTGCAAGCTACAAATAGATATAAAAATATAATAAAAAAACCCCCGACTGAAAAAACCTCTAAAAAACCAAAAATAAAATTAATCCAAGCGTCGTAGCGTCGGGGGTCCGCTTTGTTTAGTGTTTGTGCTGAGCGGTCTACTTAGTAATTTAATTTTTATTTCATGTTTTTTAAACTTAAATTATTTTTCTTAGCCTTGACTGTCCCACTCCTGGGCATAGGTCTCCTCCCATTCCTTCCACTTTTAATTTAAAAAAAAATATCTAGCTCTTAGTGGGGGTATAATACCAAGGTTACAAGTGATGATAATTCAAATTTAGAATCGATCAGACCCGTAGAAGTTGTTTATATCCCTTCATCAACTAGAAAAGAGGTGATGAGCTTCAAACGGCTGAGCAGATTTTCTCGAAACATAACTAAGAACACTCTCGATTAAAATACCTTTCAAACGACACCAATTTCATCAAAATCGGTTCATCCGTTCAAGAGCTACGATGCCACAGACAGACACACAGATACACAGACACACAGATACACAGATACACACGTCAAACTTATAACACCCCTCTTTATTGGTCGGGGGTTAAAAATATGTTCAAGTATCATAATGGAAAAAGAATTACAGGGTATAAAAAAAATCGTTAAAGTTATTGTCAACAAAAAAATTGCTCAGAAGGCTGGCAGCATTGCCATGTTGGATGGCATTGTATAGACTTTTTTTTTTATTTGCCGATTGTTTCTGAATGTGTAGACATTATAGGCCTTATAGATTCCTAGATCCTTGTTAACTTTGTATCTTGTTCTACGTTTTGTATACCATACTTTAGTACTAACGCTTTAACATAAAAATATTATAAAACCAAATGATTTTAAAAGAGTAAAGAGTCCAGAGGAAACAACCAGCCCGAACCGAGCACCTTTTTGTCGACGTTTTATAAGTGCCCATGTAGGCCTATTTGTAATAAAAATATATTTAATTTTGAATGCTGAGTCTTTGGCCAAAGAAACGCAAGCTCTCCTGTCACGTGAAGAGTGGACCAACCGCTTGGCGATATCCCGAAATAATAGGTGGACACTGGACCCTTGGACCCAATGGCCCTAGTGTTTCAACCCCAAATGGCTCAAACACATAACTACCAATATTGTATTTGCGCCGTTTGAGTTATTCAGCACCTGCAGCACTTCTGTGTTCTTTATTTAGTTTTCATAGATCTATGAGAAACAAATTTAGGGATTTTGGAAAAAATACTCTTATTCAGACAAAGTTCAGACTGCGCTACAACTTCAAATTAAATGAAAAAAGGCACTTATAACACTATACTTAAAAAAGGGCATTCTGAAATCGACATAATTTACTAATAGGGGATAATCCAACTTTTTTTTTCTTTGTCCGTCTGGTAGTTTATTGAAAAGTATTGTACACGTATTTTTTCTTTTTTCACGTGGTCATAAAATTACGGAGATATATTGAGTTGAAATGGCGCATGACGTCACATGTGGGTAAGTTTTATACCCACTTGTGACGTAGTAAGCCCCCACTCTCCAACTTTAATGAGTTTTAACTAAGAAATTTTTTGATATTTTGATAAAACAAAAAATACGTGTCTAATATTTTTGTATTACCTGTCTGACGGACAAAATAGAATGTCGTTTTTTTTACCCAGTCCGCACGTCCGGTCCCCTATTGTATACAGCTGATGATTTTGTTTAGAGTAAAAATAAACAGAAACAAGGATACTTGTGTCATGATTGGGGGATACCCAAGTCACGTCGATATTTTTAAACCAAAATTCAAATAAGTTATTTTTTTTTATCCTCCGTATTGAGAGGGCCTTTATAGCTTAGTATTAAGAGCTGTTTTCGTAGTTCAAGAGCAACTAGTGACCTGTGGTATTTTATTTACCTTTTCTGGTTCAGTGTACTTGATTTATCCGTTATTTGTGGGCCGAACTCAGACCGAACTGGACGCCCTGGATAGGAGAGTTCGTACACTGCTGACCGCAAACCGGATGCATCACCCACGATCATCGGTGATGAGACTGTACATCCCGCGGAAGTGCGGGGGTCGAGGCTTTTTAAACGCGAAGACCCTCCACAACCGCGAGGTGTGCAACATCAGAGAATATTTTTTAAAAGTAGAGGTGGGTATGCACCGAGAATACCGAGATGTGGTCGCAGTGGACAAGTCACTCACCCCGCTGTCCATGGCTTAAGAGAACTAGCGCAAACCTGTAATACTGACTACCGATGACCGCAACGAAATATGGCAAGGCAAGGTTCTTCACGGGCGCTTTTACCAGGCTCTTCATGGACCTGATGTAGATTTTCTAGCGTCCGTGTCCTGGTTACGTTTCGGCGACCTCTTTGGGGAAACTGAAGGTTTTGTTTGTGCGATTATGGACGAAGTTATGCTGACGAACAACTACCGGAAACATATTATGAAGGACGGGACGGTGGACGTGTGTCGGGCATGTCACTGTCCGGGTGAGTCCATCAGACATATTATTTCTGGTTGTTCTCGTCTGGCTAACGGCGAGTACTTACACAGGCACAACCAAGTGGCCAAGATTATTCACCAGCAACTTGCCTTGAAATATAAACTTGTGGAATCTGAGGTACCGTACTACAAGTATGTGCCCGACCCAGTTCTCGAGAAAGACCATGTCACGCTGTACTGGGATCGGCTTATCATTACTGACAGGACTATTGTTGCCAATAAGCTTGACATAGTGGTGATAGACCGATCAGCGCGCTGCGCAATGATAGTCGATGTTACCATCCCGCATGACGAAAACCTCGTGAAAGCTGAGAAAGAGAAACAGATAAAATATCTCGACTTGGCTCACGAGGTTGTCGATATGTGGGATGTGGACTCGGCTATCATTGTGCCGATTGTCGTAACGGCCAATGGCCTTATGGCCAAGAGCCTCGACGAACATCTGTCGAAGCTCTCACTTGGCAGTTGGATCAAGAGCCAGATTCAGAAGGCAGTTCTCCTTGATACGGCCCGCATTGTGAGGAGGTTCCTGTCTCTGCAGCCCTAACCACCGGTAGCTTGGACCCTGCTCTCGTTACCGGCGGAAACCTGTTTTTTATATTTTTTAATGTAAGAAATATGTGAAAATATAAAAGATAAGATTATAAATGAATAAAGGAGATAATAATAATAATTTATTTCAGACCAAGATAGTCCATATAGTGTGTTTGATTTTAGTAATACATAGGCACTTAAGAACTAAGTTAGTAACATACAAAAATACTGAAACAAACTAACATAAACATTAAAATTATCCTGTATGTAGGCGAATCCAATGCCTCCAACTCCATACAAACTTTATTTTAATTTTATAAACTCTGCCTTTATTGGTGATGTTATAATATTCACATAGCAAGTATCTACCGAGATTTTAAAAAAACCGGCCAAGTGCGAGTCGGAATCGCGCACGAAGGGTTTAGTGCCCCCCCTTTTTTTTTTTTTTACTGATGGGAAATCATCAAATGACTTCTCCCGCTCTGGGCGGAGCGGGAGGGAGTGTCAGACTTGTACTGACTAAAACCCACCCATGTTCCTTCTTCGCCCTTTGTGTTCCAGGGCCGCGGTATCTCTTTCGAACAACCCGTAGCCCTGGCAGGTATCGGCCCTCTCGGACCCCTTCCGATTTGCTGACATTTCCTTGAGGCGCGCGTGGAACACAAACGCGCCGTCGGCACGGCCTGTCGTCATAAGACGGACGGACGGTGAGCTGGTCCATTACTCACCGTCCACAGGCCCGCGCCTACGGTGGCCGGCCGGGGCCACTGGTTGCCCCCCGACGCCCGGGGCGTCTCCCGCGGCGGCTGGGACGTGAGGTTCTCTCCCTCTCACTTTCCGTTCCGTACCCCCCTTAAATATTAATTGTATTCTGTTTTAGTACTTATTTGTTGTTATAGCGGCAACAGAAATACATAATCTGTAGAAATTTACTGGCTAACTATCACGGTTCATGAGATACAGTCTGGTGACAGACGGACGGACGGACAGACAGCGAAGTCTCAGTAATAGGGTCCCGTCTGACCCTTTGGGTACGGAACCCTAAAAAGGTAAAAATGAAACAGGTTTTCAAAGAAAAAAGTATTCATTGTTAGGGAGGGATGCAACAGGCTGACTATGTTTTGCAATTGGCACAATGACTCACACCGTTTCCCCACAGAGGGTGGGCAGTGAATCAGCATTATATGAATGTGTCACTATCTTGTGTTTATATCTACGTACTTAAAGCTCGTTCATTCAATAACATTCCAACTGTCAGAGAGAATAAATGTACGAATTGTGAATAAAAAAATGTATACTCGTAAATATTTGGTAAAAAAAATATATACTTATTAAGTATTTAAAAATATTGCTCGAAATGGAATCTCAACTGCAATTAATCAGACAGTTTTGTGTGTAAGTGTTCTTTGCTTAGAAATTTTGATATTAAAATGAAATTAGAAAATAAGATCACGCCTACAATATTCGAAGGGTTAGGCAAAGGTGTACAGTCACGACTTCACGAGCAACAATAGGTAAACACTAAGTAACTTTAAAAAAAGATTATTTCCTATTGTTGATGATGTTTTGCAAACATAGTATTTTGGAACTGAATTTTACGCCGGTAGGAACGCTCTGACTCGTTGGCCTAGTGGTCACAAAACGACTGCTGAGCATGAGGTCTTGGGTTCAATTCCCGGATCGCCCAAATTGTTATTGGGTTTTTCTATCAGGAATTTCTCAGTAGCAGACACGGAATCTGGGTTTGTCCCCGGTTAGTGGCAATAGGCTCGCCCCCTATTCCATAGAACTTAAACATAACTGGCGAAAACTGGGTGTACTATTAGGTACACCTCTACATAAACCTTCTGGGATTACTGGCGTGATGTTATGGGAACGCGCAGTAAGTCTCCTTCCATTTGGGTGTTTTAATGTATACTGATGTAATGATAACTTTATGGGGCAGTGACAGGGACTGCATATCAGACCTCCACAATCCAGTTACGTTACTACTGAGTAATATATTATATAGTGAGGGGTTGCGCCCCTTGGTAAGACTAGTGGTTAGACTTTTTGGGCCACTGACTACCTGTAACGACTCAAAGGTCTACAAACGACAACCGGGACCAACAGCTTAACGTGCTTTCCGATGAGGAAACTCTGATTGTAATGGGTCACCCATCCACGGACAAACTCTATCAAGTTATCCTTACATCAAATACATAAAAGCGAAATACTCTCTCAGAATGTCGATTATGAACATTTTCGATTAATTCGTAGAAGTAATTCGTCCTAGCAAGTTTTCGGAGTACCGTACATTGCGATGATGATTTTGTTCATAACAGTAAATAATTATTTTCAATATCAATCCAACGATCTTTAGATTAAGCCGCGCTTGCCTAGGTTGGACCGTGGATGGGTGACCACCCGTTACATACAGAGTCCATATTAAAAAAGTGATGAAAACTAGTGAGAGAATAAGATCACGTCCAATGTTTGTAATACCGTAATCACGGTATTGAGGCGTCAATACCGGTATTGAAAAAGGCCCATATTATATCCGTGATCACGGTATTACGGGATCCCGGAATACCGGTATTGAAAGCCCTAGTGGCAGGTGTTTCCAGTTTCCTCACCCAACAGATGAAAGTCACTGATCGATAAGATGAGATTACCCAACATCGATCAACAGATCGTTATCATTCCTTATCGTTAAACGATGTCGATTGACCGGTGGCGTTAATGTCTTATAGAATTTGGTGCAATACGATACTACGAACAGACGACAACATAACTGGCGTACCTTACGACGTTGGATGATTGCAAAAATGACTTGTTCCTCGTTTGACGCTGCTATACCACCGCTCATTGTTAGTCTGTCACAACGGCTGCTGGGTTCCTTAAAATACCTTGAGCCATTGCATCTCGGGGTATGTACAGTACATGGTGTATAGTACCCCTCCTCAATACTCCATAGAAAAGGGAGGATCCTCGGAACAGACGGGTGTTGTCTGGTGGGCTACTACCCGACAGCAGTAGGGTTCTACTATACGTTATTAGCTCGCGGATAACTCTAATAGAGCGATGCAGGAATCCGATTTTAGTTCTTCATTTGCGTCATAGATGGTGCTACAGTACTGTTCCAACTGCTGGGGGGGACACAGGCCTCTCTGTCACGAGGAGTAAGCCATAATCCACCACGCCGTTCAATTTCATCAGAAGCTCATGTTCTATCTTTTCACACGCACAGAGCATAAGTTACCTCCCATTTGGGTGCAGGGATGAAATGCACCACGATGCGAAACGATCACTTTCATTGATCGCCCTGTGCAGATGGCAGAGAGCTCCACAGCTGCATCGTAATTGTGACCATTCATTAATTTGCAATATGATTAGTGAGTCGCCTCTTCGTCGTTTGCGGCTCACGCGACGCTATTTTAGGGTTATGAGGAAGGAACAGTGTGTAAAGCTCTTCATACCCCATTGATAGGGGAGGATCCTCCGACTAGACGGGTTTTGCGTCTGGTGGACTATAGCTGGAAATGGAGAATTCCAATAGTGAGATGCACGATTTTGGTTTTAGTTCTTCTTTTTGCCATAGATGCCGCTAGCATTTGTCTTTTTGTCTCTTGATTAAGTCTGCTGCCAATCATTGTTCTTCGTTGCTGTTGTCTTCTATCACCTACCACAACTCTGGCTAGGGCTCATGGCTCTGGCCTCTGTACTCGATACATGTAGTCAAGTCGTTAGACTTTCTACTAATATTATAATGCGAAAGTTTGTGCGGATGGATAGATGGATGGATGTTTGCCATGTTACTCTTTCACGCGAAAACTACTGAACGGATTTGTATGACATTTGGCAAACGGGTAGTTTATAACCTGGATTAACCCATAAGATACTTTTTATCCCGGTAGTACAATACCGTTAGACAATTACCGAACTCCACGCGTGCGATGCAGCGGGCATAGGCTAGTATAATATAACGTCATAAGTCATGTTCTATTTTGCACGTACAGATGTGAGCGTGACATGTGGGGCGCGCAGGCGGGCTGGTGGTGCGGCGCGCTGGCGGCGGCCGCGCTGCTGCTGCTGCTGCTCGCCGCGCGCTGCCGCCGCAACACACGCAAGCGTGTCTCCAGCACGCATCACGTGAGTACAGTACACTACACACGCGTGGCATTGTATAGATGTGACCGTCACATCTAAACGGACAGGACACTGTGACCGAGACATTTCAATGGTCTCCGTCATCATCAATTCGTCATCTGCCTGCTTTTCCCCAATTATATCAGGGTCGGCTTCAAGTCTAACCGGATGCAGCTGAATACGTGTGTTTTACAAGAAGCTATTTCCTATCTGACGGCGACAACCCAGTTACTGGTAACACCGTAACACGATACCCTTTGGACTAAGACTGGTGTTAGAACGTCGGACTTCTGCCTACCTGTAACGTTTGCCAATGATGACAATTACAAAGGACAGCCGAGAAAAACTCACGGATGATGTGACCGTGACTCATACGTGGGAAAGACACTCAAATTTGATGTCACGTAGCGATCCATTCCGAGTCCTTTTGCTTTTGGTTGCGGTTATTACTCCATTAGCATTTGATAGTCAAAGAACAAATAGCGACGCCGTGAAAAGTCCAGGCGAATATGGCGAGATGAACTAGACACCCATGAGAGATTAGTCCGCAATAGCGAAACGCTGTGAAGAGAATCAGAGGCCTTTACCGCAAGAAAGGCCTCCCATTACTTAATCATCATATAAAAATAATGTTCCAACTATGTAAGGCCTTTTGAATTTAGTTGTATGGATGTATGCTTATATCGGTCCCTTTCTGTATTCCAGGTGCACATAGTCCGTGGCTCAGTTCCGCGGCTGGTAGTGCCGCGGCGCGTGTCGCTGTGCGGCCGCGCGGTGGCCGCCCCGCGCCGCGCCCGCGCCGCCCTCTCCGGCGCCCCCGCCGACGACCCTCAGAACATACCCCCACAGATCATCATTGTCAACAACCCCGCTCCAACGACCCAACAACCTACCGACCCCCCTGGACCTTCTGAATACCTCCCCAAACTGCCTCTCCCCGAACAGTGGCTACACAAAAGACTAGATTACAAATACACGAACATACCACGCCCTCTAGCTCAACTCTCCGCGGATCTAGGCGCGGACTTGACGCAAGAATCTCGCGCCAAAAAGTACAGTGCTACCCGATCACCTTCGTTAGAGAAAGACGATAAGTCTCCGTTCCTGGTGAGCGCTACACCAAAGACGGATAAAGAGGTGTTCGGTTTTGATTCAGAAGCAGTTGAGAAGTTGAGCGAAAAGATGAGTGAGAGGTCCCCGGAGGGCGAGGAGGGCTCTCCGAGCAACTTGAGGAGGTTTCGCTCGGTCAGTACTAGGCTAAACATGTGTAGTGTGAACGAGGGTCCTCATCTAGAAGGACAACAAGAGAGATTAGAGATGCAGAACTCTCCGCGAGTATTAGAATGTAGTTCAGCGAAAGAAAAGTCTGCAGCACCAAAATTCGACTTTTCACCAAAACTCTTGGCAGAAACTATGGCTTCTCCAAGATTCTTTACTCCTCCCGAAACAGTTTCTCCGATGTTCTTTGCGGAGCCATCGCCAAAATCTGTCTACTACGATACAGTGAGATCTCCTAAGTTCTTCCCCGAAACTCCCCGAGATGCGGAAGTACCAGTGCCACAGTCACCGCGAGCCTTAGGAGATCATCTAAATAGAAATGGGCTCACAGAGAAACCTTGTTCTCCAAGAGTGTTGAACAAACCCAGTCCTAAAGTCCACAGTTACAACAAGGAAAACTATTTCACCTTCGAACAATCATGTTTGGAAGATAGAGCAGCCAGACCGAAGAGGTATGGTGGAAGAAATTCCATAGAAAAAGAACGTTTCACTCCTCCCGCTGACAAAGAAGTTAGAAAATACAGACGGCATCACAGCTGCGAGACTAACTATAAAACCATAGAACTTAATATAAGTAAATGTGAAGATAATAAAGACGCTGAAACTAAACTAGGTGAAGATGTCACTGACTGCTGCCTTAAGATGGATACTTTAGAGATAGAACCGAAAGTTCTCGAAGAATCCGACACAGCTCCCAGTCCTTCAAACTCCGCTCAAGCAAGACGACAAAGACTTAAATCGATATCTTTAGATTCTGATAATGCGAGAATTATAGAACAAAATCTAGGTTTACCTATAGCCAAGCAGATGAAGGATCAAATGAATGAAGCCTACAAGAATCAGGAAACCAGTACATCTTGTGAGAGCATGGAAAGATACCACGCTCAGAAAACGCCTCCGAACGAAAGACCTATGTTCAAATTCGAAGGCGAGGTGAAGGAAAAGATCCCAGAGACCGAAGATCCGAAATCTCCCGATGTGAAATTAAAAAAGACTCTTCGGCAAAGTTCGGATACACAATCTTTCTTAGACATGCCGAGGTTTTCGCCGAAAGAGTTCGAAATCACTGTCACGACCGACGAAGGTGCGACTATACCCGCTGAAACACAAACCAAAAAGAAAGGAAAGAATCTACGAAACTTAAGAATAGATCTTACTAAAAGAGACAGCGATTTAGAAAAAGAACTTCTAGAATTCGAAAAGCTATACACGGATGCCGAAGAAAAGAAAGTCAAAACTCCTACTTTGAAAGTCAAAGCGACTTCTCTCGACTCTTCCGAGACCGTCAATCTCTCTCTTCCACAGAAAAAAACTTTGGATGTCCCTCAGAATTCGGTTTCCATGCCAAATACTCCTAAAAGACAGTTGAAGAGGATACTAGCACAAAAGAATATTAATAAACATGACTTTGCTGGTGCGAAGCTTGGGTACAATTCTCTCCAATCTAATGCTGAGCAAAGACGTCTATACATGAAGGGACAAGACAGTGGGATATACCTCAGAGAGAACCACGCCACCCTCATGTTATACCAACCCGGTACCTCTCGAATGGGCTCTCGAACCATGGGTTCGTTCGACGAAAACATGGCAGACTTCGAAAACACCCCAGAAATTAACATATCTGGGGCTGATAACAGAAGTTACCATCTAGATACAGGACAGAATTTAGGCTCGAATTTATCAAACTATAAGCAAAATCTTAGTGTATCAAGTACTAATTTGAAGACTTTGCCCGAAGGTGTGCCTTCCGATGATTTTGAACCGAGTGCGGAAGATGAGAAAATGACGAAGAAATTGCATAGAAGGAACTCAAATCAGAGTCTTATGCTTAGCACACATAGTTTGCAAAGTTCCAACTGCTCTTTAAACAGTTCTGGTGCCTCCTGCCATAATCTTTCGACAGTTAGGACCAGCATATCGAATTTTAGCCTCAATTCCGACAACAGACAAAAGAAGTTGTCTATAGACCGTCGGGATTCGAACACTTCATTGGCCAACACTGAGCATTTGACGCCGTCAAGGCGCGTCATTTGTACGTCAAACTCGAACGTATCGGGAGAAGTGTCGAAAAACTGTTTACTGCAGCGTCGGGGGTCAAACAACAGTCTCACACTAAACATACTATCTTCTAATAACTTGAGCAGGCACTCAAGTAACAGTTCTTTGAATAAAGACGCTAAACCTGGACAGAAAAAGGGTCTTTTAGAACGCAGAAGTTCTAACACCTCTCTAACTTTGAATATTAACCAGTCGAACCCACAACTATCGGTTAATAGAGGGTTAAGTGTATCAAACTATAACTTAAACGGCTCAACGTGCAACTTAAGTAGGTATAACAGCAACATTAGTATAGACAACCCGCCAGCCGAACCTCGAAAGGGCATTTTGGAAAGGCGGAGCTCAAATACTTCTTTAACCCTAAACATTCAACCTAGAGAAGAGCCTACTGAGCCTAGGGACTTGGAGATCGACGAAACTTTAATAGACGCGAATCTTAAAGATTTGCCGCATAGGGATAAGCACAGAAAATCATTAAGCACAGAGAATTTGATACCGAAGTCTTATAAAAACCGCACACGATTACGTTCAACGGACAAAGGTGTAGGTTTTGGATCCCACGACAATCTCTGGTCAACTTCCTACACTACAGAGCAAGAATACCCTCAAAACTTGACCTACGTCTGCGGAGATCAAGAAAACGAGATCATATATGCTTTCGGCAGACAAGACGACCCAAATTTCCAGCCGGGTTTTACTCGGAACATAACGACAAAACCTCTTAGCCCTCAGAGCACCTCCGAAGATTTCCGACTGTATTTAGCAAATATGCAGCACTTACAGAACGCGTCTAGCGTCCTTTCGAGACAAAACCTACGAGATTTGAACGACGTATTCCAAAATGGTTACTCTAAAGTTAAATGCCATATTTTGGGAGAAGGCCAACATTGCTGTACAGGCAGAGTCGAAGATATTGCCAAAGAGAATCCCCAAATGGTGATTCCAGACCCTGTGACCTCTCAACCTTGCTCAGAATACCAGAAAATGTTACTAAGGAACCTTCACCAAGAATTCTGGGATATGCCTACGAATTTTCAGGAGAAACCTATAGTGTCTGGGTCTCATCCTAAGAATAGGTATAAGACAATCCTGCCTAATGAGCATTCTAGGTTTATTTTGAGGGCTGATGCTGGGTCTACCGAAGGTTATATTAATGCCAATTATATTAAGGTGAGCTTTTTTTTTTATTATGTTAAAAATTGATAATTCGATCTCCTAGTGTCTGAAAGTATTTTCAATTTAATCTTTTGTTGTATTTTTATGTCAAATGATTTTAATGCCCAGTCTGTATTCAACTCAACTCAGAATAATTTTGCAACTTTATACCTGAAAATCAATATTAATCATTTTATTTCACCATTTTCCAGGGCCATGAATACACCAAAAACACGTACATCGCGACCCAGGGTCCTCTACAGAACACCATCCACGATTTCTGGATGATGGTCTATCAAAACATGTTGGACCACAGTGGTCTGTCAGACCTCGCTTCAGACGGATCAGAACCAGGCCTCATACAGAAAATAGTCATGCTTACAAACTTTATAGAAAACAACAGACAAAAATGCGAGAAGTATTTCCCTCTAGAATTAAACGAAGAAATTATAATACAAAATCTGGAAGAAATAACTGATGAAAACGATGTGTTCGTGATCAAGAACTGTGGTATGATCAGAAAACCTGGTTACACCATCCGCAAACTCACAGTGATATATAAAAAGTGTGAAAGTGACAGTGAAGTGACAGTCTACCACTATTGGTTCCACAACTGGGCTGACCACAAATGTCCAAAAGACGTTAACGCATTACTGAATCTAAGTTTGGATGTTTTAAAAGACAGTGTGTATGATTTCAGTGGTGCGATGGATGATGACGATGACATGTGCAAGTGTGAGACTCCTAAGCAGGATTCCAAGTTTGTGTTTCCACCTTTAGAACAACCTACTGCGTGTGAAGTGACCGTGAATTTGTCTAGTCCGTTTGATTTCTCTAGTGAAATGGTGACTCCACCTACAATTGTGCATTGCTCTGCTGGGATTGGTAGAACCGGATGCCTGATAGCCATTTTAAATGGCATTAAACAATTGACAATAGAACACAAGGTGGATGTTTTGGGCATTGTGTGTAATATGCGGTTGAACCGAGGCGGGATGGTGCAGAATTCTGAGCAGTACGAATTGATACATAAGGTCTTATGTTTGTATGAGCAGGCTTGCTTACCCTTATAGCTATGTTAGGGTTTTTTTTTAATTGGCTGTGTTTGTTATTGTTTTACTGCAGTTTTAAAATACTGCGTTTTATTTACTGGAAAAATCTATTCATGTGTCATTATCGCCCAGGTACCGAAATACGGGATTGGTAGATGCTAGGCATTAGATCATAACATAACCCCGACAAGTCTATAGAGGATAGGCAGGAGTGCAAAGTTCCTCCTCATTTTGTATTTTTTAAGTTTCAGGTGAGTTAGATAGTTCATAGTTTTGGCAAGATAAGGCGTTTTAATAGGTTTTATAAACGGTTTTTCGGTTTGATAAAGGCGAAAATATACAGTCATGTTCTTAAGCGGTTTAAAAGGATTTTTTCTGTTATTTAATTAAAAGCTTTTTATTATTATTATTTATTTATTAAACAATTTTTATACAAACTTTCATTTAATAACTAAGCCCCACAAAACGGTTTGACAGTTTGTCTGGGATTTTATTTCTTATGTTAAAGGTTGAAAGCTCTTTGTCCTTTACTCTAAATATCATTTGAGTGTTTTACTGTCTACAATTTGCTTTTCTTTGAGAGTGCGCTGACTTTATTCCACGACAAGGACCCAATACAGGTTTGGTGAGTGTCACATGCCTTTTAATTTTAATAGTGAAGGAAAAAGACATCGTTAGGAATTCCCCATATTCTGCCAGTGAAACCAACATCCGATATTACTTCATTCATCGACGATTTTCCATAAAAGCATGGAAAATTGTAAATCTAGTGCTAACTACAAACTAAAGCACAAATATTATTCTATAAAACTCCAAGGAAAGATAACTGAACAATGTTAATAAGTTGTACAAATAATACAAGTTTATATGCGTCTTAAAATATAGGAACAAGCTATAGAATTAGCAACTTTAAAATCATGGCTTAGAGCTCAATTTCGATACAATAATATTTTTTGGCGTACCTAAGATCACTGCACTGTGCCAGCACTGTGTCATTAACTGGAATGTGGAGGTTAAATAGGCAGTCGCTCCATGTAGAATACCTACTGGGACTTTGAACTTGGACTGGCAGGATAACCCGCGATATTTGAATTGTCGTACGTTTTTTTGCAATTTGCAAGTCAGTGTCAAATAGGGGATAATCCAATTTTTTTTTCTTTGTCCGTCGGATAGTTTATTGAAAAGTATTGGACATGTGTTTTTTCTTTTTTCACGTGGTCATAAAATTACGGAGATATATTGAGTTGAAATGGCGCATGACTTCACATGTAGGTAAGTTTTATACCTACTTGTGACGTAGTAAGCCCCCACTCTCCAACTTTAATGAGTTTTAACTAAGTAATTTTTTGATATTTTGATAAAACAAAAAATACGTGTCTAATATTTTTGTATTACCTGTCTGACGGACAATATAGAATGTCGTTTTCTTTACCCAGTCCGGTCCCCTACTGTTTGTTGATTAAAATATGATTCACGACCTTCGGCAAATTATATCTTCTCACAACGCATTAATTTGAACTTACGTTATAATCTTGTAATATACTGAAGTAATAATGCAAACAAAATTATAAAACGGTTCGATTAAATAAACTTAATTTTTGTTTGAACACTTTTGATATGCAGCCTTCACTTCAAGATTTAAGGTGGCGGCACCTGTTGATGGCTGTCGAGTTTTTATTTAGCGACATCTGTTGATAAGTTTCTATGGGGTTTAATTAATTAAAGTTTTATATTAAATAACGTCGTTGCCACTGTTAAGGAGCTATTACTGGATACCAGGGAGCCTGTTATTTCTACATTGAAGGAAAAAGGTTCAAAACTTTATGCAGGTTGTTTTATACACAAAACGGTAGATTTGAGTCGGACAAGCCATTGTTACTTTAGATAAAAGCTTAAAATCCAGTAAAATAATAACAAACACAGACTAAGAAGCACAAGTGATGAAAAAAGCTGGAATTTATATAAATATAATTGTTTTAACGCACCGTGTTTAGTAGAACATTGTTGCTGATAGACGGACATACAAAAGGAGAATTGTCGGCCATTACTTTGATTATAACAAGAACTGTGTGAGAAAAACTCATATTACCCAAACACATTGAAGTAATACCCATAGAAATACCCAATAACCTATAGTCATACCCATAGAAGTTCAGTGAGCAAATTGTTAGCGAAATTTTACGAATAAAATTCTTAAAAACTGGATCTACTCATAAATAATTTATTAATTATTCAGATTATATTAAGCATATTTAGAGAAATATGCATGCTTTAATTATTAACTTCCATAGTCACTTATGGGATATCTTCCGTGATTATTAATTATTGTGAGCTCCGGATATAAGTGACAATATAAGTTTAGTTATTAATCGTGAAACCTTAAAACAGTGTTGAGTTGTACCCTTTGAGTTCATGGCCGACAATTGTTCATTTCACCCTAGTTTTAAGTTTTTGTGTTAGTCAAAATGTGTGAAAGACGAAAAATAAGTAATAATTGTTATGAGAGCTGGCAACATTGGTTTTGTAGTGTTGTTTTTTTTTGTACTGGCAGTTATCTACTAACCATTAAGATTTTTTTTGTGCTGTTTAGTCATCAACTCATTACTTTTTACGTGGCCATAAGAAAATTTTGTGTATTGTGATTGTTATTATAACATATGATGATAAACTAACTAACCAATATTTTGAGGACTTGAATGCCATGAAAATCAATGATTAGAATTGCCAGTGACAAGAAAGTATTTTGCCAAAAAAACAAGCAGTGCTGCCAGCATCAATAATAAATCAATTGTGTGTAGAATTTTAGTCCCTTTTTTCTTGAATCGCACAATTTTTTCTTTATTACCGAATTCGTTGTGTATTTTATAGTTTTAAATTAATATTTTATTAGATTTTAAATAATAATATAGGAGTAATAATTTATTCTCTGTAAGTAGATAGTTTTTTATTATTTTTTATTTATTTTGTTCTTTGTAAAAATAGGCTACGAGGATTTTAGACGGCATTTAAAATAAATAAATAAAATATTAATGTATATCATACTATGTGTGTATGTGTATTTTTTTTTTAAATTAATGCAGTGAAATATATTGTAGTACAAAATTATTTTCTTTTTGATTTATTTTCTATTTCTTTTCTAGATTTTTTTTTGTGTGAATGTATTTTGTTAAATTTGTAATTGGTATTACGTAAGGACAGGCGCGCAAAAAATATTTAAATGCATTACACCTCGAGCCGAGTTTCTCGCCTATCGAGAGACAATTATGCCTATTTTAAACTGGGACTCCGATTACCGTATTCGAGAGAGAACTAAAACTCACTTTCTAAGATTATGTCACAATCGCTAGACTCGGGCCCGTACTCTACCAAAGCGGAGATGTGTGAAGCGGAGAGAAGATGGGTAAAAACTATAGTGTATTCACGGAGACGAGTTAGTATAGCGCCTTCTCTTTCGCACATTATCATACAAATAACAAAGACAATTTTTTTTTAATTATTTATTTATTTAAAAACACATAACACTATCATTACAGGCTTACCTAATACATTTAGGGTCAGTGGGCGTTAACAATACCTTAGAAATGTAAATGCACGTTCACACTGCGCTTCTAAAAAGTTCGCTTAGTTTATATCTCCGGCTTCATCTGTCGTATAAATTGAAAGCCATTTATATGGTAAGTTTTTTTTTATAGGTAATTTTTCAATATCGTATGGATATGAAGGAAAGCAATACAATCGAGAGTGAATTATTAATTTTAGTTTATCATATAATATACAAGTTATCAAGGCATATCACTCTCCGACGTGACCAAGTCCTCAGAAAAGCAATCAATCATAAAATCCAATAAACAAACCAGTTCACGAGTTTAGCATACAGTCACAAGTAAGAGCACGTCTACGCAGTGGAAGTATGAGTAGACTAAAAAGTACTCGTACTGTGTACACTGCCTTAGCGCTTATTACTGACCAATCGCAGTTAAAAAATTGTGTGAGTGTGATAGCGCTCTACTAACTCGTCTCCGTGAATACACTACAGGTAGTGTGTATCCACATCCACCGAAGCTGTGCGGAGATGTGCAAAGCGGCACGCCGCTCACAGCAAACCGCTTACCGCACGCCGCTCACGTCTCTTCTCCCTCTCTGCTGGCATAAACAATAGGGGATAATCCTTTTTTTTTCTTTGTCCTTCGGGTAGTTTATTGAAAAGTATTGGACACGTATTTTTTTCTTTTTTCACGTGGTCATAAAATTACGGAGATATATTGAGTTGAAATGGCGCATGACGTCACATGTAGGTAAGTTTTATACCTACTTGTGACGTAGTGGGCCCCACTCTCCAACTTTAATGAGTTCTAACTAAGTATTTTTTTGATATTTTGATAAATAACTACAAATACCTACGACTAAAATAATAAAATATCTACAAGTATGAAAATTACTGGGTGTCAAAAAATTCGTCAAAGAAAAGTGCCCAGAACGCTGGCCGCATTGCCAGGTTTGATGGCAATGCTGATTCTTTGGGCAAAAATAATGGCCAGCCCTCTGTTCACGTGAAGAATCGACTAACCGGTTGGCGATATCTCGAAACATAAGGTGGGCACACGGGCGCCCATGGCCCTAGTGTTTCAACCCCAAACGGCTCAAACACATAATTACCAATTAAATTATTGTACTTGCGCCGTTTGAGGTTTTCAGCACCTGCAGCAGCCGCCAAAGCGCGTAAGCGGACGCCTTTCAAACGAAACCAACTTTATCAAAATCGGTTCATCCATTCAGGAGACAGATACAAACATCAAACTTATAACACCCCTCTTTTTTAATCGAAGGTTAAAAATAAAAAGGCCAAGTGGGAGTCGGGCATAAGTATTGACGGTTTCGTAGGTACCCATAAGAAACAGGTTGGAATGGACAACACCTCCCCCCTTTCTTCAGCTATGCTTGGGTCACGAAAATACCGCTTGTTTTCGAATGCGTTAAAACATAGATTTATTTATTCGACAAACACATTTGAATAGACTTTAATCCTACCTAAATAAATATCTAGTTTAACTTAGTAGGTACTCTAAGTTAAACTTGCAAGATTGCAAATAATCTTCTAATGCCGTTCGAAACTGACTATTGCCGCTCAAAGCGCTATCTGGGCGTCAGTTTGGTTTGGTGGCCAATTGGTTTGTTCACAGTTAAAGCTTGCTAGTGTGTTGCCAGAGTAAATATTACCGCAATAATCTGGCAAAAAGATATCGTGAGGAAACCGACGTGTCCTAGAACGAATAATTCGCAGAAGTGTCGATTACACCATTTTGTACCCCACTCCCTTTCATGGAAAGGAGGCAGTGGGAAACCTAGGCTGATTTTGCTACAATGCGAATCCTCTGCAGCCAATTGGATCAGGAACCCTAAAAAGCTCATGACCAACCATAAATTAAATATGATCACCCAGCCGGATCACATAAACTTAATGATCACATTTTTTTTTGAGATATATTGAGTTGAAATGGCGCATGTCGTCACATGTAAGTAAGTTTTATACCTACTTGTGACGTAGTGAGCCCCCACTCTCCAACTTTAATGAGTTTTAACTAAGTAATTTTTTGATATTTTGATAAAACAAAAAATACGTGTCTAATATTTTTGTATTACCTGTCTGACGGACAAAATAGAATGTCGTTTTCTTTACCCAGTCCGCACCCCTATTGCCTAAAAACACAAGTTTAAAAAAATCTGATTTATTTCACGTTTACATGAGATATACGGAAGCCAGCAGTCTTTGGTGATATCTATGGCTAGTACAAACATATTTTTGCTTAGCACCGCGCAAGGTTATCCGTGTGAAAATGAATTAAGTACACAATTGGCGGGTTTGTCAACACATTATTTGCCGTTTATAGACTGACTCAATATATTACGCAGTAAAAAAACTATTCTAAAGATGACCATAATCTTAAAAAGCTGTTAATTAGCAATTATTATGTTGCGGTCACAAATACGAATTACCAACTACCTACGCATCTGACGACTCGCAAACTTCTGCATTGTGCAAGCAGTTATCTGCGAGATTAAGAGTTATAACTCCTAATCTCGCTCGGTACAGCAACCGTCAGACGGATCGTGGTGGGATCCATCTGGTCATAGGATCCTTATCCCTCCGTACGTATTTTTGAAGGAGCTCCTTCGGGAAAAGAGTACCATCATCATCATCATCAGCCTATAATGTTCCCACTGCTGGGACTCAGGCCTCCCCGAGGGAGCGGGCTTTAATCCACCACGCGGTCCCAGTCCGGGTTGGTAGATGTCATATACTTCGAATTTTTAGTTCTAAGACATGCCGATTTCCTCACGATGTTTTAGTTCACCGTTTCAATATGAACTATAAATCATGAAATGCCTAGAAGGTATCGCGGGATCGTCTTTTGTTATGTTGTGTGCTAGGCCTACACTACAGACTACCTAAAGTAGGTAAGCGTGTCCTATGTTCACCGATAAAGTTATTGGTCGCATAACATAACGCTTTTATTGAAACACACATGAAAACCGGGAATTAGCGTTCTACCACATGAAAACCGGGCATTAGCGTTCAAATTGGTGCCGTCATAGGTCATGCCATACTTTTAAAACCTTCACTTTTTCTAACAAGAACAATGAGTAGTTTTCCTCATGAATGTTATCCCTATTGACAGTTTGAATCAGTCTGCTAGCCTTCAAGTTGGATGCATGTCTTGCGTCGTCTATCGTTTATGGAACAAATAAGTACATATTGGATCGATCTCTGAATGTCGGCGAATGTCAGTCAGTGAATTGATTATTTTAATTGCAATGATTTTGGACTGAGTAAACAATAGAATATTGGTTGATCTTGTATATTTTTGTTTTGGTACCTGTTTAGGTACCAATACAAAAATATATACGAGATCGAATGTGAGCAGGCAAACGCCTGCTCACATTTATATTCCTTGAAGATATCTTAAGACAACTTTCCTCTCGCAGATCTGCTGGAAGAAATTTCTTTTGAAATAAGCAGTACCTTTGTGCTCACTTATCTTAATGTACTATCCTTTTAAGTATTTTGTGTGTACATAAATAAATAAATATCTAGCCGTTTGCATAGGTATCTAGGTATACCTATCTAAATGATATTGGATGCTGGGGCAGACTGGGTAATTCAGGTTTCAATGATTATTTGGTCTGGACAAATAAATGTTCGAAGACCGCATCTATTTCTATAATATAATAGGAGCTCGTGGCAATATTAACAGCCGCTTGAGTCGATCTTCTGGTCAAGCCGCGCTGGCTTAGGTTGGTCCGTGGTCCGGAAAGCACGTTGAGCCGTTGGTCCCGTCAGTCGTGTAGTTCTTTGACAGTCGTTACAGGCGTTCAGACTCAGAATGTCCCTTTCCCAAAATGTCCCTTGGTTTAAAAAAGCCCTTTTCCCGAAATGTCCGCTCCCCATTATATACATTTCCCAGAATGCCCCTTTCCCGAAACGTCCATTTCCTAAAATTTCCCTTTCCTACGCTAGCTATGCGTTTAAAACTGGGAATATAATTATTATTAATTAAAGTAACAAAATCAGTAAAGGAGCCTGATTAGGTAAAGGTTACGGTAGTCAGTGGCCTGAAAGTCTCGCCAACCAGTCTTGCTTAAGGGTATCGCATTACCCAGTACTGGTAAGACTAGTAGCCGACCCCAATAAAGTTAGCAAAAGACTAGGCAGATGATGATGACTAGGAGTCACTGTACGGTAAAATCAGTAAATTTTTATTTAGATAACATACTTAGATATTTTTACACACAGTGGGCCCTTATTCAAACCAATTCAACAACATGCCCTGCGTTAATTACATAGCCGATTAAATATTTTTTTCAAATATAATTAAGAATCAGTGGGGTAGTTTTTTTTTCTTCGGACCGAGATAGCAAAACGTGCTACGCCATTGGGATGTGGTAGCATTGATCACAATCGTGGAAACCAAAGGTACCTCATCAACTAGCATAATAATTTAATCGGGTACAGATCCGACATTTTAATCCAGTTTTTTTTTTATAATCTTTATTCTTTGACCATATATCTAGAGTCCAAATGCTGCGTTACCAGCCTTAGATACTTACCATTTTTACAGTCAAACTCGAACATATTATTTTTCAAGTGGCAGCTTTTATTTTACTTTAGAATCAAAATTAAAATTATCGCGCCTGTTCTGTCGAAGTAGTTTACATCAATGATCTTTTTGTTATAATGGATATGATTCTAGACATACAAGTAGGTATTTTAGATAATAATTCACCCTTAGAAATAAATAAACGCAGTGTTTAGACGTAGGAGTAGTGTAAGCTAATTAATAACACTAAAAAAGTAATGTATACTTTTTGGTCAAATTAAAATAATTAATAAGTAAATAAAACTCCACAGACAATATTTTTTTTTGTGGAAATATCAGACATGACGATGGTATCGAACTATAAACAGCTTAACACAATGAAACATTGACAGAATTTAAAGATTTTATTTAGGTAGTCAATTTCAAAACAGACCCTATTTAGTCCTTCGATATTAAAGAGATTCCCTCTTAATTAATAAAATTAGAAATAAGGTTACCATTAAAATTAAGTAAAAGGCGATTATTTATTTCTATTGGTTAAAAACTTAGATATAATTCTAGTTATAATGCAACAAGAACACCAAATTTTTAGATATATTTAATTAAATTAAGTTAATAAATTAATAAGTGTAATTATTCAATTGAAGATGTTAGAAAATATACCATTAGATACGAGTTTTAATGTACCTACCTACAAGTAATTGCTGAAAAATCCAGAGCTGAAATTTGTCATATTTAAAAAGAATTGTATTAGTTATAAATATATTAAATGTTGTGTGTAAAATGCTAATGATCGTGTTGAATGATACCTTTACTGGAATGTTGATAATATTAGCATCCATTGCTAAAAAACTACTCATGTCTGTCATTAGAGTAAGAAATAGCTTGAACTAGCATAAAGTATCCATTTAGTAATTATCAGAGGTCGGAATTAGGTAGAGTTATTTCTTAACTTACACTGATTTCACACAGCAAAAGAATAAAGTGGATATGCCTCAAATCCCGAGATTAATTTCCCGAGAGCAGAAAGATCCCGTGATTTATTAAATAAAAAAGTTATTTACTTTTACACAATTTAAACCATCAGACACGGATGTCCGAAGTTTTTTCCAATGGAAATCCCGGGAAGATCCATACATACATATTAATATCAACATTTCGATGGAAGTACATAAATAACTCTACCTAATTCCGACCTCTGGTAATTATAAACATTAACCAAATACCTATAATATCAGTAAGGTCCAACAGTTTCCAGCCTACACACTAGATTTAACAGAGATGCAAAACTATCATGTCACTATAGTCATATCGACGGTTAAGAACCAATACTGTCTATCTCAGTTTTATACGTTTTTCACTCTTTAATGCAGGTAGATTTAAAGTTTACTTAAGCGTGGCCTATCTAGGCACTTACCTCAAAATTCTCAGAATTGTTGTAGTTTCGCTATAAAAATTCCATCTAATTTAAGAGCGCGTGCTCCTCTATTTTTGAAGATATAAACATTACAAGATCTGATTTTTTATCTCTTATTGAGATAGACACTATTAATATTGCCATCCAACGTGGCAATGCGGCCAGCGTTCTGGGCACTTTTCCTGTTGACAGCGATGTGGACGAATTTCTTGACGCCCTGTAATTTTGATATTTGTACATATTTTATTATTATTTTAGATAGACACTATTGATTCTTAACCGTCGATATGTTAGTTTATAGGCTATAGTCTATATGTATTATACTTATGTGTTAAATATGGCGTGTAAGGCACCGACGCGAAAACGGTTGTACCACATACTCAGTACATCGTTCTAAATCCTCACATCGAAATTTTTCATCGGTAATTTTAAAAAATATCTGGTATTCTACATTTTGACCGTGTAGATATTGCACTTTTGTAGGAAACAGTAGTTTTTTTTTTTAATTACAAAAAATTTCTATGTTCAGAAAATGGGCTTCAGAATGATGTACTGAGTAATAGTCTCCCTTTATTTCAATCCATTTTTGTTCAGATATTAATCCTTGATTTTATTGTTAAAACAGGAAACTTTTGGGCCATACTATGTACCAATAATATCGTGAGGAATTCAGTAGGTTATACCCTGACCTTATATTGTCAATCGTCATAGTGATTAAAAGTTGACGATAATCTATGACAGTATCAACATTGCCCAGTTTACACACACTAAATGAACGGGCAATATTGATATTGTCTGCCTTTTACAGTATTTTATGAGATGTTGCTAAAATTTATACAATTCTAAAGTTGTCTGTAGTTTATGGTAATTTTAATGCAAATAATAAATGATTGATCAATCTAAAAACAAAAATAAAATGTGATGCAAGAAACTTCGTTTAAAAGGACTTTAATGTTCAAATTACTTGATGATTGACCTAAAGTTTCTCATTTATTTAGGACTGCTTATTCCTTCTTTTACCGGTTTTGCCTTCACGGTTAACTTCGACCCGGATTTTGCAACTCAGACAAAATCATAGTTTTCAATGACCCTGTTTGTTTTGAATTACCCTAGACTACAGACAACTTCAATACTACCTGTAATTGGTGTGTTTTATATAAATTAAACTAACGTTAAAACTGGTGTTTAAATCGTAATGTCGCAGGTATGTACAGAAATGGGCCATTCCTGTAATCGCTACTAAACTAAAATTTGAAAACCGTCGGCTGACAGAATTATGCAAATTATCAAGTAGTACATATGAAAGTAACTTTTGGGTGAAAGGTTCATGCCAAATACAGATTTCGCGATGTACCTACAAACAAACACACTTTTCAGTCTTGACCTAGGCACCAACCGAGCGGGAAACGAACCCGGAACGCATGAGCGCCAACACGCAACCCATGGGTCGGTACCGTCAAACTCATTGATTTTGGACAAAATAGAGACTTTACATCAATCTGACAACTCAGAATGCCTACAAGCGAACTAGACGCTAGCAGAATAGTCGACATCGGCAAAGTTGCCAAAGTAAAAAAAAACATCTATGACTACTTTTTGCGTCGATTTTCCTGCAACGAGGCATAGGCCTTAAAAGGTGATTAAAACTACATATCCTTACGTGTGTTAGTGTAAATACCAAAATGTCCGATATCTGTGAATGCCCGCGACGAAATAATCAATTGAAAATTGTAATATGCGATATTTAGTAAATAATGTGATGCGTGTCTCTACAGATATCTGATTATATTGTGATTTCTATTACTTTGTAAACCTGTATGTGCTGACTAAATATATTAAATATTGGAAACTAATTATGGCTTATGTATTTATATCACCTTAGTTTTTATAAAACCTCAATTTAGATACTTATTATAATTAAAAATAACAGTATTTACATAAACTATTTAACTAAATATGAACTAAATTAAAAACAACAGGACTAACGTCCTGTTGTTTTTAATTTGGCGTCAAAATACTCCTCCACATCGCTGTCATCCGGAAACGTGCCCAGAAGACTGGCGGTAATGCCACGTTGAATGGCAATGCTAATTCTTTGCCCAAAGAAATAGCCAGCCCTCTGGTCTCGTGAAGTGTCAACCAGTCGACGAGAATGCGCACTTGGGCCCCATGAGCCGAGCGTTTCGACCCCAAACGACTCAAAACTGTAACTGCCATTTAGGTAACAGTATTTACGCCGTTTGAGGCTCTCAGCAACCGCAGCAGCAGCTGCAGCACAGCCCGCCGTACTTGCAACATGAGATGGCGCAAGGGTATCGACGCAAGTTGCGCCCAGACGTAAATCCAAAAAGTCTGCTCAAACAGTCGTCTTTTAACCGGTGAATTTCAGCGCCCCAGCTGGTGGGTCTACAATCATGTACCTAACTACTCTACTAGTAACAGATCGAGCATCGATGTCTTTTAGACAGGTTGTACCTATATATTTAAAATATAATTTCCGCGAAGAAACATTATATTTAAAGTCAGGTTGCCTGAAAAGGTTTGACAATATGGGTAAAACCTACACTTAGGATAATTATTTCCCATTAAAACCATTATTTACAACCCAGGTAACCGTTGAACAACAAAACATTATACTGTAATTCAGTCTTTTAAAACCCATGACAAAGCGTTTCATAGAAAAACCTTTTTGCTGAAACACGTGTTTGTCTATGCTACCGGACTTGTGAATAGGTCTGTCAGTTTGTTGTTTGTTTTTTACACTGTATTGACAACAGATATAATGTAGTTAGCACTTGAGAACTAATAAGGAAACTAGTAACTTATGAATATTCATGAACGTAACGCTTTTGATTAAGACAACATGGCATCATTAGACGTCAATGGGAGTGTGATAGGTACCGAAAGGCGAAAAGATTACCCGTTGTATAGGGGTCATAATATTCCGCTTATTTTTTAGGTATAGGTGAAAACTCTAAAATAAAGGGCAACTGGTATTGCAGGGTTAAATAGATTTTATTAACCGTTTTACGCACCGAGTTCATTTTTGTATGCTTACATAAAACATACATGAGTGTTTGTTTTTTTTTCACAGAAAATGTTCCGTTCTTCTGCAGTGTCAAATGTGACATGAATATTTTGGCGCCAAAAGATTCATGCCACATATCGTTGGACTAGAATCCGTCATCTTGTTTTCATATCACTTTTTGACCCCGTACCGAAGCTACTCGAAGAAACAGCTATGTCTATGTCTAATATTTTCGAATCAATAAAAATAAATATAACGGGTCATATTTAGCGTATGCATATTGAAATAGGGTAAGCAGTAAGCAGTTGTTAAGTAGGTAAGTGCATTGACATTCCAGTTTTCAATCACGTGTTTCTAAGCTTGACTTGAGGTCTAAAGCCCCGTTCACAACCTCATGCGATACGACTTGCGACAAGTGATGCGCGCGACTGTCACTTTTTTTCTTTGCGTGAGTAACTGAGTACATTACCAAAGTTGTCGACGTAGCTCACAGAACAAATAAGCTGTAGTGGCAAAGTAATGGGCCAGCCATATTAGCGTTACGATGACTGTTGCGTGGTAGACATATTCTTGAATAGACCGCGAATCGGCAAGTGTTGTGAGGCGGGACGTCGTCAGGCTCAGTGAAGTGACGATCTTCACAGGGTGGCTAGCAACGGGATGAGAGTTACCAAGAATCGAGTTCGATTGAAGAGACCTTTGTCCAGCACTGGACTGCTGTTATCTGATGATGATGAATGAGTACCGACGCATCGCGGTGACTTGTAGAACGCTCTGAACATTTCCTTTCATTACTCTTCTCCACAATTGCTGTCGCTTGCTTGAGCATGCCACGATACACCTGGAAACCGCTTTACCGACAACGAAGTCAAGCCAGAAGGGCCATTGCAGGCCCCCTATTCACAAACGCTCGGGTTCAATTTAGATCCGATAAGTCTTATGTCTATCTTGTTTTGGCATTACGAAAGCGAACGAGATAGACATACGACTTTCCGAATCGATATCGAATCCGAGCGTTTGTGAATACGGGGCCAGGTATGACTAAAGGCGGCGACATACTTACGTGTCGTGGCGTGTCGTGACGCGCCAGAAGCAAATCGGTTTCATACATTTAATATGGTTAGGGACATATTTGCATGGCGTGTCGTGTCGCAACGATGTATGAAACCGAATGCTTCTGGCGCGTCACGACACGCCACGACACGTAAGTGTGTTTTCGCTTTTAGTCTCATGGGGGTATTCCGAGGATGCAAATTGCTCACAAACGGTGCTTCATCTACTGTCCTGCTCTTTGTAGGTACAACTGCACCTGTAGCTTGAAGGATCTGTCTAAGCCATTGATAACGCCGCGCCGTTGAAACGGAAGAGTTCTAGTCGAATCATCGACGCGAAGAAGAAGTGTGTGGTTTGTTTTAAAGCGGTCACGTGTTTCTAAGACGACGGTCTATGAACATAATATTTGATCAACAAACATACGGTACTAGTTTTTAGGGTTCCGTAGTCAACAAGGAACCCTTATAGTTTCGGTATGTCCGTCTGTCTGTCCGCGGTTATGCTCAAAAACTGTTAGTACTAGAGAGTTGTAATTTGGCATGAGTATACACGTTAATGCCGCCGGAAAAGTGGTAAAATAAAATTTAAAAAAAAACAATTATTTAGGGTACCTCCCCTACATGTAAAGAAGGGATGATATTTTTTTTTTTCGTTTTTCCCATAGTGTGGAATATCGTTGAATAGATCTTTCAAAAATATTAGGGGCTTAGGAAGACCGTTTTTTGATTAGGTAAACCGTTCGTGAATTATCAAGCTTTAAAGTACCAATTTTCTTTAGTCAAGTGTCCCCCCCCTCTACTAACTAAACGGTTGTAGTTAGAAATTCAAATATCACGGCAGTAGAACCTATATATAACTAAGTTTAAAGGAAAACTATCACACTTAAGTGGGCTTTACAACTTTACGAGTAATAGTCGACCAATTGTATTTGACTCGAAAATTTCGATCAACTCCATAGAAATGTCGATAGATGCGCTAAGCGTCAGTTGTACTAAAAACGAGTCTCATTTGCAGATCATATATGGCGGTTTTTATAAATATTGGTAAGGAACCCTTCATGCGCGAGTCCGACTCGCACTTGGCCGGTTTTTTTTCAGCTGTGTATTTAGTTCTACGTTTAGTAAAGAGACTATTTTTGGCGAAAATATTGATGATATTCTTCAACTGTATCCGGGTTGATTGCTATAAAAACATATCGCGGACAGTCTGGAAGTTCGTCATGGAATAATCAACAATACAAGACCTTACTTTATTATTTGGCGATTGACCAAAATTAAAACTACATCGTTTACTTGTTTTACATTTTATATATATATTTAATACATTTCACAATACAATTTCCGTCGATGGGTTACCACATCTTACTTCCCGAGTTTCCTCCGTGCCTCGGAAAGCACGTTAAGCCGTTGGTCCCGGCTGTCATTTGTAGATCTTTGACAGCCGTTACAGGTAGTCAGTGGCCCGAAAGTCTGACAACCAACCTTACCTAGGGGTATCGTATTACCCAGTAACTGGGTTGTGTAGGTCGGATAAGCAGGTATTCAGCCGCATCTGGTTAGACTAGAAACCAAACCAAACATTATTGGAAATATTATGTAGGCTGATGATGTTTACCAACAGCGCCCCTCTCTCAATGCTTTTTGAGCGTTAAAAAAACCATGTAGCTCGTGTATTGGAACAGCTATCTCCTTGGCCTAAGGATCAGAAGCGCTTCTGCTGAGCATGGGATGCTGGGTCCGATTCCGAGGTCCGACAAAGCACTAATTGGGTTTTCATTCGTTTAGCAGTAGCAGCAGGGAGTTTGGAATTTTACCCGGTTGCTAGCAAAAAGCTCGCCGCCTGTAATGGCAACTCGAAAGTTAAAGCTTAGTTTTTTCTATTACTACCTTCTGTAGTAAGCAATCGACTTATTGTCGGGCCTACGCTGTCCTCCCATACTTAAGTACTAACGCTGTAACTTCAAATATTGTAAAACCAAATGATTTTAAAAGAGTAACCATGGAGTTTCTTGCCGGTTCTTCTCCATAGGAAACGACCAACCCGAACCGTGCACCTTTTGTTGACGTTTTATAAGTGCCCATGTAGGCCTATGTAGGTAAAATAAAATATTTTGATTTTGAAAATATTGTTGAAAGGAATCGACTGTCTTGGTATGGGCATGTGATAAGAAGGGACGAATCGCCTGTGACTAAAGGAGTGATGGAAAAAAATATTGATGGATAGAGAGGGAGAGGAAGACCTAGGAAACGATGGATGGATTGTGGGAGAAATTATATTGTTACGCCGACTGCTTTACGAGAACATTCTAGGACTACGGTCGAGTCTAGAATGTTCCACGATGGAAGTGTCTAGAAAGTTCGAGAAAGTTCTGGACCTTTCTGGAACCTTCTAGAAGGATTGGTTCCACTATAGAGCCATCTAGAAGGTTCGGGAAGGTTGTAGAACTTTCTCGAAGGATGGGTTTCCCCTAAGGAACTACCTAGACATTCACGGAAGTTGTGGAAGTTTCTCGAACATGGGTCGGCCGTATAAATAGGCGACGGGTTAGCGGAAGGAGTTAGTCTGATTTTGGCTACGAAACGAAGCGATCGAAGTGAACGACTAGTGCGATATCTAAGTGATTAGTGATAAATTCTGTAATTGTGATTAAGTTTAAGTGTTTGTGAAGTGTTTTAACTGTTTTAAGTTAATTAAAGATTTTTAGTGTTTATTTGGTAGTGTGTTAATTTGTCCTATACCCAGCTCGTAACAATTGGTGTCAGAAGTGAGGATAAATTATGCCAATTCTACCAAAAGACGATATAGACGGTGTCCGCACCAGAAGTCATCAACAGCAAGATATGGACCAAAGGAGGTTTGGAGATTCTCCGACACAGACACCGGCTGGTGCCCAGCCTACGTCGGAGCCAGTCGCTGGCTCAACCGGAGTTCCTCCAGCACCTGCGGCGCCAGACTTGACTGTTTTAATGGCACTACTGCAGGACCAGGCTCGCCAGTTGCAAGATCAGTTGCAACGAGATAAGGAGGAGCAGGCTCGCTGTCAAGAGGAACAGGCTCAACGTCAAGAGGAGCAGGCTCGCCGTCAAGAGGAGCAAGCTCACCGGTTGGAGGAGCAGTTACAGCGAGATAAAGAGGAGCAGGTCCGCCGCCAGGAAGAACAGATGCTCCTGATAAAAGATCTTCACGCAACCTTTGGCAAAGATCTTAAGGTGATGAAGGAACATGTCCACCAGCATGAGAATCGTATCTCGGAGGCCGAGGTTCAGATTGCTGGTGTGAAGAAGGCCTTAGACGAACTTAAGGCTGGAGATGGGACTGTGGTTTCCGTGGTTGCTGCACCTTCAGCACGTGGGTTTAAAGTGCCTCCATTCGACGGAACATCTTCGTGGTCGGCCTATAAAATCCAATTTGAGGCCGTTATGAAGGCGAATGGCTGGACCAAAGCGCAAGCCATGACCGCGCTCACCTTAGGCCTCCGAGACCAGGCCCTAAACATCCTTGAGGCGCTCGGCAAGGATGTGACCTACGAGCAGCTGCTGGAGGCTTTAGAGTCCAGATACGGCGATGCGCACCTGGAGCACGTATTCCGAGCTAAGTTGAAGGATCGCGTTCAACGCAGTGCCGACCGCAAGGGTACAGCCCTAGGTGTTACACCTGTGGAGAAAGGGGTCATCTTCGGTCAAGCTGTCCTAAGCGTAGCACACCGAGAGAAGATCAATCTCAGCAGGGGAGAGTAGCTGAAGTGACTGCCCAGCCACAGCAGGGAAACGAGTAAATGCCAGGACTGGGGGGCGGGTGCTGGCTGGTATTGAAAGAGCCCCGAGGATCTTGATCTCACAAGCTCATGACGGGAACAGCCTGACCATCAAAGGCGAAGTCAACGGAATACCATGCAAACTGACGTTAGATACTGGAGCTTCTCACACGGTCGTCAATTCTCACCTAGCAAGTCGGTTTCTTGGGGACTACTTCAATAACCACGACCGTATGCAATTGTTTACAGCTACCGGTCAGCACATAACCGTCCGAGGCAAGAAGCAAGTGAAGTTAAAATTGGGTGACAGAATTTACTGTCACAATGTCATCGTGGCCGACATAGTGGACGATTGTATCCTGGGTTTGGACTTCATGCGGAAGCATCGTTGTGAGATCGACGTTGATCAGGGAGTACTGAAATGTGGCTTAGAGGAAGTCTTCATGGAAGGTGCACCATCAGGGAAGGTGTACTGCTTGAAGAAGATTGTTCTTCCTAGCAGATCAGAAACGATCGTGCCAATTCGTCTACCTCATTATTCTGGACACAAAGTTCGAAGTGTTCTGATAGAAAGGGCGAACAATGACTTTCCATGGAAGACGGCACGAACTCTGGTAAAAGCCACCAACGTCGCAGCAGTACGCATACTAAATCCAAGTGACAAGGAGCAAGTGATTAAGAAGGGCACCTTGATCGGCACTTGCGAAGAAGTAGCTTGGATGCGTCCATTACAAGATCGGCCTACCGGAAATAAAATTCGTTGTGCAAAATTTGACGTGTCAACGCTTTTGGAAAACTGCGATTTATCTAAAGGAGAAAAGGACAAGGCTATGAAAATGTTACTTCAGTACGCCGGCATTTTCTCTACAAATGATGCTGACATAGGGAGAACTGGACTGGTTCAGCACAAGATTAATACAGGCAACGAGTTACCCATCCGTCAGCGACCAAGAAGACTGCCTGTTGCACGGGAAAGAGAAGTGGAAACCATGATTGATGGAATGGTGAAGGACGGTGTTATAGAGCCTTCATCCAGTCCATGGTGTTCTCCTGTAGTCCTGGTAAAGAAAAAGGACGGCAGCATGCGTTTTTGTGTGGATTATCGACGACTGAACGACGTCACGAAAAAGGACAGCTATCCACTGCCTAGGATCGATGACACACTGGATACGCTGACTGGAATGAAGTGGTTTACCACGCTGGATTTGAAAAGTGGCTATTGGCAAGTAGAAATAGACCCCAAAGACAAAGAGAAAACTGCATTCTCAACAGGAAAGGGGTTATGGCAGTTTAAAGTTATGCCATTCGGATTGTGCAATGCTCCTGCAACATTTGAAAGGCTGATGGAGCAAGTACTCGCCGGATTGATTGGAGACGCATGTCTTGTCTATCTAGACGACATAATCATCGTGGGCCGTACATTTGAAGACCACCTTAAAAACCTGAACCGAGTGCTGTCGAAAATCCAAACAGCAAATCTCAAGTTAAGTCCGAAGAAGTGCTCGTTTTTCCGGAAACAAGTGAACTTCTTAGGACACATAGTTTCGGGGGAAGGTGTTCAAACAGACCCGGAAAAAGTAGTCGCCGTCAAGGACTGGCCAGTTCCGAAAGACAAGACACAGGTCAGAGCATTTTTGGGTTTGTGCTCCTACTATCGACGGTTCGTAAAGAATTTTGCCGACATTGCGAAACCTTTACACAAGCTCACTGAGGAAAAGCGACAATTCTGTTGGGACGAGAGCTGCGACGTCGCATTTCAGGAATTGAAGAAACGTCTGTGCAAAACACCTATTTTGGGATATCCTGACACTGAAAATGACTTCATAGTTGACACAGATGCAAGTAATACTGGAATTGGGGGCGTGCTGTCTCAACGGAAAGGAGACCAGGAGGTTGTGATAGCTTACTTCAGCAAATCTTTATCCAAACCGGAAAGAAATTACTGCGTTACTCGACGGGAGCTGCTTGCCGTAGTAAAAACATTGCAGCATTTCAGTAAATATTTGCTGGGGCGGAAATTCCAGCTGCGAACTGACCATGCTGCCTTGAAGTGGCTATTACAGTTCAAAAATCCGGAGGGACAAGTGGCGAGATGGATTGAGCTACTGCAAGAGTTTGACTTCGTAACTGAACATCGGAGTGGGAGAACTCACGGTAACGCAGACGCCTTGTCAAGAAGACCTTGTCCTGAAGATTGTAAGCACTGTGCCAGGCAAGAGACTAAGGAGGTAGCAACCGTGAGGATGCTTAGAACAGATCTCAGCGATGAATGGAAGGAAACCCTACAGCAAGCTCAGCAAAATGACTTGGACATCAAACCGATTTTCGAGTGACTCACAGCTGGTGCTCCTAAACCCAAGTGGAGTGATGTGGCAGCGATGAGTTCCATCACAAAGAGTTATTGGGCACAATGGGACAGCTTGGTTATCCAGGATGAAGTCTTGTGCCGTAAATGGGAAAACGCTCGAGGGGACAGGTGTCATCTACAAATGGTTGTCCCTAAAGCTAAAGTACCGGATGTTCTACGGCTATATCATGATGGATGTTCAGGCGGACATATGGGGGTAAAACGGACTCTACTGAAGATCCGAGAGCGGTTTTACTGGATCCACTGTCGAGAAGATGTGGAGGACTGGTGTCGCAAATGTACCACTTGTGCGGCTGTGAAAGGACCCCAAACACGCAGCAGAGGTGCATTAAAACTGTACAACGTTGGAGCCCCCTGGGAACGGATAGCACTCGACGTTGCGGGACCATTTCCGGAAAGTGAAAGCGGGAACAAGTACTTCATGGTTGTCATGGATTACTTCACCAAGTGGCCAGAAGTGTTTGCCATTCCTAACCAAGAAGCTGTAACAGTCGCAGATAAATTGGTTCAGGAAGTTTTCTGTCGTTTTGGAGTACCCTTGGAAATTCATAGTGATCAAGGAAGGAATTTTGAATCACAAGTATTTCAGGAGACTTGCCGATTGATGGGTACCCACAAAACCAGAACCACCTCTTACCACCCACAATCTGATGGAATGGTGGAACGTTTCAACCAAACGTTGGAAAGATATTTGGCAAAAGTCGTGGAAAGCAGGCAAAGGGATTGGGACAAGCACATACAGCCGTTTCTTTTGTCCTACCGTAGTGCAGTCCACGAAAGTACGACTGTGACACCAGCCTTCGCGAACTTTGGAAGGGAATTACGGTTGCCAGCAGATTTAATCACTGGAACTGCTCCTAATGCTCCACGCAGTGTAACCGACTATGCAAGTGACTTGCGTAACAAGTTGAATGACGTGTATGAGCATATCAGACAATCCGGCCAACAAATGTCTGAGAGGATGAAGACCCGTTATGACCGGAAGGCAAACAGTAGAGGGTTCGACGTGAATTCACTGGTGTGGCTGCATAACCCAGTGCGTAGCAAGGGGAAGTCTCCGAAATTGCAAGCAAAATGGGATGGACCATACCGAGTCATGACCAGGATCAACGATGTCACCTATCGGATACAGAAGGGTCCACGAGGTGCGCCTAAGATCGTACATGTAGACCGATTAGCGCGATACTACGGGACTAACGATGCTCGGGACGAGCATGTCTAAGGAGGGGGCAGTGTTACGCCGACTGCTTTACGAGAACATTCTAGGACTACGGTCGAGTCTAGAATGTTCCACGATGGAAGTGTCTAGAAAGTTCGAGAAAGTTCTGGACCTTTCTGGAACCTTCTAGAAGGATTGGTTCCACTGTAGAGCCATCTAGAAGGTTCGGGAAGGTTGTAGAACTTTCTCGAAGGATGGGTTTCCCCTAAGGAACTACCTAGACATTCACGGAAGTTGTGGAAGTTTCTCGAACATGGGTCGGCCGTATAAATAGGCGACGGGTTAGCGGAAGGAGTTAGTCTGATTTTGGCTACGAAACGAAGCGATCGAAGTGAACGACTAGTGCGATATCTAAGTGATTAGTGATAAATTCTGTAATTGTGATTAAGTTTAAGTGTTTGTGAAGTGTTTTAACTGTTTTAAGTTAATTAAAGATTTTTAGTGTTTATTTGGTAGTGTGTTAATTTGTCCTATACCCAGCTCGTAACAATATGAAGGAAAAAGGAGTAAATGATAGCGTGACGGATGACAGAGGAGAATGGAAGAAGTGAAACTTCGTAATACTACACGCATGCGTTCGAGTGCCACGCATTCACTCTCGTTATTTTATTGAGTTTCTAAATAATATTTTATTGTTGTACACTTTTTATTACATAAGTTTATCGAGGTTATTCAACTCATGGAAATTGAGCGAAGGCTGGTCACACCGAAGAGTCGAATGCATGACTGTTTGCACGCCATCTTGCGTACCTAGTAGAACTACGTACTCACAAATCTTATAATAGCGCCATCTCTTAGTGGGTAATAGAAAATATTCCCCCTCCATGAAAACGTTAAACTTGTTGGAAGTCGCATAAGAAGTTTCACTTCAAAAAACGTGTTGCGCCGACCCCAAGTAACATGGGACACGGTTGGAAGATGACTACATAACATCTCTGTGTAATTTATAAGTCACCTCTGTCTAATCCTTTGGGGTATTGAACCGGAGGTATCAGAACGGCGAAACAGCCTCAGGAACTAAACTTTTCTTTCCCGATGCGATCGACGCCCACAGAATTGTACTGAAGGTATAGTCACGCAAATCTTGACGGGGCACGGTGGGTTCTCCCAATACTTGCACCGCTTCAAGTGTAAGGAGAACCCAGCGTGCATCTGCGAGCCGGATAAAGTGGAGTCGATCGCACACTTAATGACAGAATGCCCAGTCTTTGAATCAGAGAGGTATGAGGCGGAACAGAGGCTGCAGGCGACAATTAACAATATAAATAAACTAATGTCAGAAACCAAACAAAGAAAAATTTTAATAGCATAACTATAGCCGCTAAGGGTCGATTTATACTAGCGCAGAGTCGAAGCGCATCGAAGCGTCAAATTCTTTACAACTAAAGCGAAGCCGCACGATTTTACGTGAAGTAATGGGCATCATCAGCAGTGCTATTCAATCACTTGCCAGTTCACTCTCGTAGCTGAAACGTGTGTAAAATGGTTGACATTAATATTGTTATGATATTACTTATATCGAAAGTTGAAGAAGAAAAAAACGAAGAAAGGAGAAAAAGAAAGCGGAATTATAGTGTTGCGACTGATGACGCGTAGGTTCGCGAGTGGACGCATGGATACGCGAGAATGCGCGCGCACCAATCAGCGTTGTTCGCGCGCAGACGCGCGAATTCCGACGAATGCGCGCGTCTTTTTAAAATCTCCGAAGTAATGTGTGCGTTACGCTGTGGAGTTAAGGTTGAATTTGTTATGTTCAGTTTTGCATAGACGCTTCGATGCGCTTTGACTCTGCGCTAGTATAAATCGACCCTAAAGTAATTAAGCGAAACAAAAGAAATTAGCTATGCTTTTTACAGATATGAACATTTCTTTTCAAGAAAGGATATTTAGATATAAGCATAGTGAAACGTAGAACATTTATTTTAATTTTAAATAATGTTTAAATTTTGGAACACCTTTGCGATGTAGAAAAAAACAATTACTTATAATAGATTAAAAATAGTAAAACTTTTATTTATCAAAGCACATGCAAACAAAACAGCAATTAAAACGACAGTATTAAAAAGGTCTCTGACCATGTCAGGGGGACACTAGCTAGGCAGGAGGTGGTTTTAGTCAGTTGGAGCCTGACACTACCCGGACTGGCTCGATGTGTGAGCCAGCCTGGGTGTTAGTCCGACCGGATTTCCCATACAGCCCAAACAAAAAAAAAGCCTTTGGAATCCGCGTGATTTTTGTCATTTTATAAAAAAAAAAAAACACTTACAGTATGTAGCGACCACAAAAAGCAACATACTACAAAAAATACTACAGCGCCATCTATGATGAGTTTAGGGGTATGAGGAACAGGGTGTAAAGTTCCTCGATACTCCATAGAAAACGGAGGATCCTCCGGCCAGACAGGTGTTATGTCTGGCGGGCAACTGCCCGATAGTTGTTATCGGGTTTCTCTATACAGGGTGTAACGGAAAGGGTATATACATCCTTCAGGGTGTGCTACAGACCATCAAACTGAACATGTTTCTCAATACAAAAATTTTTTTGCAGCAAAAAAAAATATCAGCTGCCTATACATTTGGGACGAATAGGTATTGTAATTTTCTATGGGGCAGCAGATTTTTTTTTTGCTGAAAAACATGTTTTATGATGAGAAACATGTTCAGTTTGATGGTCTGTAGCACACCCTTAAGGATGTATATACCCTTTCCGTTACACCCTGTATAAAGGGTGTAAAACACCTCTTAACGAAGCCGAAAGGCACTGGTTCTCCCTGTCATTGCGATCATTTTTTTGTTCTACACCATACCTGGGATCCTTCTAGTTACGGAGATATTTGGGGACAAAGTTCCAACTTTTTGACAAGTATTTTTTTAAATACAAGTTTTTAATGTAAGATTTTTACTTTAAACACTTCCACAACCCCCGTACTATTCAATCCGTCCATCAGCTTTATGTTTTGAGTGCGTTACATTGAGTTCTACCACAAAACATGATTTTACACACCCCAAAAAAAAGTCGTTTCCCAGCAATAATTTTTGCGTAAAGTTACTTAGTTTCATGTACAGAATGCTTGGTTGAAGGGTTCGTGATGAGGTGATTTACACGGCGTATACTAAAGTCGATGTAAACTTTGCTTGCGACTTGTAGGAAATGGATGTTAGTTCCTCCGTCGCATCATAGATGGCGCTGTAGTACTTTTTGTAGTATGTTGCTTTTTGTGGTCGCTACAAGTAAAACGTCAGTTGTATAGCGCGGAGTTCTATTTACACTGAGTTTTTAACAAGTCTTCATCATCTGCCTAGCCTTTTCCCAAACTATCTTGGGGTCAGCTTTCAGTCTAACCGGATGCAGCTGAATACCAGTATTTAACATGGAGTGACTGCCTATCTGACCTCCACAACCCAGTTAGTACTGTATGTACCGGGACCAACGCCTTAACGTGCTTTCGAGCAAACTCGATATTACATGAAATAGGTGGTCACCCATCCACGAACTAACCTAGGCAAGCGCGGCTTAACTATCGACACGAGCGACTGTTATTATGTAGCCACGAGCTCCTTCAGAGAGCAGCTGTGGTGTTGAAATACATATTGTACGTCAGTTGTGCCTGGTCGTCTCCTAGCTGCCACGGCTCATTTCGAACTGCCGACAAACTGTCCTGCAGTTTGGCAGAAGTTTTGTAAATTAATAATAAGTAATTAACTTTGTTGAAATAAATAAAAAAAAAAGATATTTCATCTTTTAATTGTTCTTTTCGTTATTACTATGGACACTTTTAACGTGTACGTCTTGCTACATCGTTCTCACGTAATGTACCATCTCAACATGAATGATGGTGAATGATGGACCAAGGTTTTGTAACAAGATTCTGATTTAAAAGAGTGTCCATGGAGTTTCTTGCCCATTCTTCTCCATAGAGATCTACGCTTTGGAATGGGCAACTACAGTACTTTCACAGTTATTATGTCTTGTGACTGGGACTGTAGCTTCATTTTTATTGTTTTTCGACTATTCAAAAGTGCCTGTAACTGGCCTACTTGAAATAAATGATTTTGATTTGATTTGATTTACGCAAAGTAAAGTGCCTGCCTGAATTCGAACCTACAACCTCTCGTAAGTCACGGCCGCTACCATTGCGCCACTAATAATATAACATAACATCACGCCTGGAAACCACGAAGGGTTAAGCAGAGGTGTACCTAATAAAACATACACAACTCGTCAGTTATGTTTAAGTCCTACGTAATAGGGCGAGAGCCGATTACCATCAACCGGGTTCAATCCAGACCCTGTAGCTGCTACTGAGCTCTCTCCTTTCTGTTGGAAAAACCCAACAGCAGTTTGCTCGGCCCGGGATTCGAACCCAACACCTCATGCTCACGCGCTTGCGAACACTCGACCAACGAGGCAGTCTCTATTCTAATAAATTGAGCCTTCATTTTATTTCAAACTAGCTGTCCCGCGCAACTTCGTCTGCGTCTCGTTTTCCCGGTTTTCGCAACATTTTTCATTGCTGCTCCGCTACTATTGGTCGTAGCGTGATGATATATGGCCTATGTCCTTCCCCAGAGTGAAATCTATCTTCTTGCCAAATTTTATTAAGATCCCATCAGCCGTTTAGTCGTGAAAAGGTAACAAACAAACAGAGTGACTTTCGCATTTATAATATTAGTATGGAAGTATGGATAGTATGGGAGTATGGATTATTCATTTTATATTTAAATCATACCAAATATTTTTTGTCATAATTTTAATCTTACTAAATAATTTTAATGTTATAACTTAATCTTACCAAATTAATTTTGTGGTATAATAACTGACCTCAAATTATTCTCAATTAATTCTCTTAGGTACTACATGTCATGCTTAATTAAGTTAATTAATATAAAGCCCTTGTTTTTAAAAATGACCATGTTTTAAAAAATTAATTGATTATATGTCCATTTTATTTCGATCTTAAATACTTTTTGCTGTGCCCTACAGGGTCCGATATTGTACCTTAGCTTTAAGCCCATTGTAAGATCTTATGGAACATTATTGAATGCAAATAAAGGTCATCATCATCTGCCTAGCCTTTTACCAAACTTTGTTGGGGTCGACTTCCAGTCTAACCGGATGCAGCTGAGTATCAGTATTTTACATGAAGCGACTGCCTATCTGACCTCAACAACCCAGTGACTGGGTAATACGATACCCCTTGGTAAGACTGGATGTCAGACTTTCGGCTTCTGACTACTCGTAACGGCTGTCAAAGATCTACAAATGACAGCCGGGACACTCGGTATGTAATGATGGTCACCCATCCGCGACCAACCTCGGTAAGCACGGCTTAACGTTGAAGATCGACCCATGCGGCTGTTAATATTTAGCCACGAGCTCCTCAAAGTCAAAATAAAGGTATGAATATGAATGACAATTTAACACTATAGTCGAGTGCTACTAGATGCAATCAAGTTTATAGTGGTCGGATTTTCATGGAACTTTTTTTATCTAGTACCTAGAGGTTAGAATTTATACAAGGTGTTGTTTTGCATCCTCGTCAAATCCAAGGAGGTAACTATGCTAATGATTCTCGTCCCGAATCAATAATAAAATGGGTAGGTAATTTTAATTTTTATTCTTATTTACGGAAATCGGTAAGTGTGAAACACCCGTGTTTTAAACGCGGGACGTTTGATTCTCCCCCTATAACCTCGCTTCCACAAATACAAACAATCTCAAACTTTTATTCGATAACTTCTTATTACCTAAACCACGTTTAGGGGGTGATTCTGAAATACTAACACAAACAACCAAAAAATCAGCGATTATTAATAATTAACTAGTTACCGAAATTTTAATTGATTTTTTATGTCTTGTGTGACAACCTCCTGAATTTTGACGAGGATGCAAAACAACACCTTGTGTTGTTACCAATTTGCATCCGTTAAAAAGCACATTTAGTCTGTTTCCTTGTACTTGTACATTTTTGTTTTCGAGATTCGTCGAAATAGTGTAAATTCATAATTTTTATGCAAATTATTGTTACTTAATGAATAATACAACGACAATTCACTTTATTTTTATAACACAACTGCCCAATAAAAAGTGTTTTGGGTTAAGGGTGCATGTGTGTATGTATATGTTTGTGCGTTTCTCAATTCCACCATAGCCTGTGCAATCTCAAAATCTGAACTGATAAACGAAAAATAAGTTGAATTATTATTTGAATTTACCCGCGTGTCTAAAAATTATAACCGATTTCACGTCTCTTTAAAACACGTAAGTATTATTAAAACAAATCACAAAACATAATATGTCGACTTATTCTCAGTAAGCGTAATACATAAAACAATCACGTTACAACTTAAATTGGCTACTTAAACATTGGTCAGTGGTTCGCTTCGATCATCCATCCATCATCCATCTCCCGCGCAAACCTGCGCAAGTTACGCGCGCAGTCAATGTGTCAGTTTAACTTTTGCGCGCAAACTAAACGTACGCACCTAAACTTTATTGTAACGCTTTATTTTCGGTAACAAATTGGGATTTCAGTACATAGTTATTTTTATAACATAAAAAAATTTGATTTAAAAAAAAAATAACTGTTGTTTTTGTTGAATTGTGATTTCCGTAGTGTTTTTGTTTATTTTAGCCGCATTTTATTTTCAAATTGGTAAGTTATTACTAGTTTATTTTTGATAAATAATAGTAATTCGGTCATTTACGTGACTGAAATTAAATTAACTATTTAAATTAAAGGAATAAGGAGGTTTTTTTTTTAGGAAATCAACAATATTTTTGTTGAAAATATTTCTGGCATCAAAATGATTGTTTAAAAGTAGAACATATTTTTTTTCTGCATAAAGTAGCAGGCAATGAACGACACCTGAATCTAGCAATCGAAATATGCGATTTTTATTTCATTTGTATTATAATTTCCAACACGGCAATGCAGTTGCAGCTATGAAGTCCGATACAAAATTAGGTTCGACTAATAATATACGACGAGTAATTTAATAAAAGTCAGGTTAAAACAGCAGTATTATCGCTAACAGGAGTGTATTCTAAAAACAACTTTTTGGATGGTCAGGGAGACACTTAATGACATCATTAGAATAGAAGATTTAGTACATTTAAATTGCGTGAATACCTCGTTAGTCTAGACGACTGGTGAGCATGAGGTCCTCGGTTCGATTCCCGGGTGGGGGGATTATTTGGGTTTGTCCATTAATATTTCTCAGAAGCTGCCACAGAGTCTGGATTTGTTCCAGGTAGATGTCAATAGGTTTTTGTGAAAATTTGGCATTCTCTTTCGGACTCGGTCGGCTCGGGTCGGGCTAATTGTTATTTTTTTTTTCATCATGGATTTCCCAGTAGGAGCTACGGAGTTTAGATTTGTGCCCGATTGATGGCAATAGGGTGGCCCTCTATTACATTGAACTTAAACATAACTGGTGAAAGGTAGATAGGTACTTACTTTATGTAAAAAAGGATAGTTTTTTTACTTCAACTGATCCTGACATGCGTCTGACCGTACTTGTCAAGTCCATCAAGGCATTACGTTTGGTGTGTCAATGGCACGCATGCGCGGTACGTGATCGACGCGTTTGAGGAGCTCGGCAGAGGTTAGCGCGTAGCGAGTTAGGTGGGCCATCTTAATGAAGAATTGATCAATCGAGAGGGCATAATACTAGACTATCTTTGGGCACTCAGTGTTTAGTCAAAATCAAAAAAATAATCTTTTAGGCCTACATAGGCACTTATAAAACATCGACAAAAGGTGCACGGTTCGGGTTAGTCGTTTCCTATGGAGAAGAACCGGCAAGAAACTCTTTAAAAATCGACAATTACAATACTCGAATGTTACAGCGTCAGTACTTAAGTATGGGAGGGCAGCGTAGGCCTGACAATAAGTCGTTGCTTACTACAAAAGGTAGAACAAGACAATATAATAAAAAACCGGCCAAGCGCGAGTCGGACTCACGCACGAAGGGTTCCGTACCATTATTTATCAAAACGAGCAAAACAAAACACATTTTTGTATGGGAGCCCCCTTAAATATTTATTTTATTCTGTTTTTAGTATTTGTTGTTATAGCATCAACAGAAATACATAATCTGTAGAAATTTCAACTGGCTAACTATCACGGTTCATAAGATACAGCCTGGTGACAGACGGACGGACGGACAGCGATTAAGTCTCAGTAATAAGGTCCCGTTTGACCCTTTGGGTACGGAACCTTAAAAAGTACGTACCTAAGTAGTTACTGTTACTGTTAGCCTGTGTCATACAACTACTGGGCAAAGACATCTCCTCATGACTACCAAATCCTTTGATCCAGGGCCAATGTGGACCACTGGTAGTTGGTTCTGTACAGCAAATCCCGCCAGTGTTTCGTATGATACGCAATTTAACATAACATCACGCCTATAATCCTCGAAGAGTTAGGCAGAGGTGTACCTAACAGTACAAAACATTTCCCAAGTTAATACACCGTGTAAATCACCTCATCGCGAAGCCGTCTACCAAGCATTCTGTACACGAAACTAAGTAACTTTACGCAAAAATTATTGCTGGGAAATGACTTTTTTTTGGGGGGTGTAAAATCATGTTTTGTGGTAGAACTCAATGTAACGCACTCAAAACATTGTGCTGATGGACGGATATAGTACGGGGGTCGTGGAGGTGTTTAATGTTAAATTCTTACATTAATAACTTGTATTTAAAAAAATACTTGTCAAAAAGTTGGAACCGTGACCCCTAATATCTCCGTAACTAGAAGGTTCCCAGGTATGGTGTAGAATCGCAATGACAGGGAGAACCAGTGCCTTTCGGCTTCGTTAAGAGGTGTTTTGCACCCATTATTTTAGTAACATATAATAGGAAGCGAGCTTATTGCCATCAACAGGGCACAAATATAAACTCCGTGGCTGCAAATGGAAAATTCCAGGAAATCCCAATAACAGGTTTCCCGACCCGCTGCGGATCGAGCCTAGGACCTTATTCTTGTTCAGCACTCACGATTAGAATTACTTACTCCTACGTATGAAATCCTATGTAACTTCGCACAGTTATCCTTGCCGAGTCGAACGAATATAGATAACTTTATATGGCTTGCTAATTAACTAGCACTTCGTCCGCGACTTCGACCGCGAAAATTGTGACATAATATAGCCTTTGTTACTCGGTAAATATGTAGCTTTCTAATGGTGAAAGAATTTTTAAAATCGGTCGAGTAGTTTTTGAGTTAAATCGTAACAAACAAACAAACATTCAAATCTTTCCTCCGGCGCGGTTGATTCTTTCGATGCAGACAAGTATACTTTTGCCTTTTATTCGAACTGACTGATATTGCTTTCCTTCACCGAAGTCAGTGAAGATAAAATATTCTTAGTTTACTCGCGGCGGAACACCATAATTATTTTCCTAGCTTTTTCCCAATTATGTTAGGGTCGAATCCACTCTAACGGGATGCTGAAAACCTGTGTTTTACATGGAGCGACTGCCTTACCACCATTACCCAATTAGTAATGGGTAACACGATACCCGTTATATTACAGACTTTCGGGCTTCTAACTAAAAACATCTGACTGTCAAAGATCTACAAATGGCAGCCACGACCAACGGCTTAGGGTCTTTAGTCGTTTCGCACCGCGAGCGGTTCGGACCCGTGGTTTGAATAGACCCATTCCAAAAGATACACTAGGCGATTCGCACCGCTCCATACCCGCGATGCGAAAGGACCCGTTTAAAAACAGCTCTTGGGTTATTCACACCACGGTCCGACCCGCTCGCGGTGTGAAACGACTAAAGAGTAAAGACCCTGGCATAACAAGCTTCCAGAGGCACGGTGGTACTTTCTCGGTATGGATGGTCACCAATCTACCTAGGTGGACCCACTCAGCTGTTATTATGTAGCAACGAGCCCAAAAACTATAGGAAGCTTGCCGAGGTTGGTCTGTGGATGGGTGGGATCTATCTTAGCGAGTTTCCTTCGTGACTCGGAAAACACGTAAAGCCGTTGGTCCCGGCTGTCATTTGTAGATCTTTGGCAGTCGTTACTGTTAGTCAGAAGCCGAAAGTCTGACAACTAGTCTTACCAAGGGGTACAATCGTATTACCCAGTAACTATAATAATGAACTAGCTGTGCCCGCGGTTCTGCTCGCGTGGTCTCGGTGTAGTAGGTACCTATTGAAAATAATGGCGTTCGGCTTGCGCCCCCTAGGACTCTGCGCCCGGGTGCACCGCACCCCTTGAACCCCCGGGTAAAGATGGCCCTGCCGGCCCAGCAATCACGGGGTGATCGATGTAAAACAAGAAAAAAATGCTTTTATTTCACCTTTTTAATCGACTTTAAAAAAGAAGTAGGTTCTCAATTCCGTTGTTTTTTGTTTTTTAGAAGTCTGTTAAAATTGTACATTGAAAAACCAAACTAAAAAGTTAAAAAAATAAATCTAAATAAATTTAAATTTATTTAGATTTATTTTATATTTTTTAGTTCGGTGTTCTATAAAAAGCGTGTTTTTTAGTTTTTTTAAACTATTATTTGCTCTGCTGAATTAAAAATTCTCTTTGGTATTCGAAAATTTCCAAATATTAGATAAATCGGTTAAAGATAATGGTTGAAATTTAAAATTAACATCAATTCCTGCCTTATCGACTATAGATGAAAATTATATAAATTAACAAAAAACTTATTTTGCAAATTAAAAATTGAATATAATTTTATCAAATTAATGTATTGTCATCGGTCCTCGATCGCGCCCAAAGGAGTCGGTTACAAACAAACATACAGGTGAAGCTAATTACATAGCGCTACTATATGAAGATCGCTGATGTTGCATCCGCCCCGATACAAATTATTGCCGATGCACCTATGACGTCAATCGGTTTCGCAAACTGTTGTTTGTTCAATAAATTGTAAGAATGATTATTCTATTGTCCCACTTCGACCTGGAATCATCATTCATAGGATTAATTTTGTAATATTAACTCAGTAATTAAATTAATTTAAAATCATTTCGGTTTTTTTTCAATCCTCCGATCGCAGCAAACGTAATTGGCGCAGTCGGTAGGATACTCGCGGGCCGGTTCGCGAATCGCGTTAGAGTCATTTCATATCGATAACCACGATCGCGAGTCACCCGGGCGGCTATCCAGTCACATCACGAGTATCCAGAATCTACGGACCTGCTGCAGACCAGAAGGAGAATCCAGCCATCGATTCACGGAGAGGAACCAGAAATGAGATACCTGTAAGTACACTTGAATCATTCTCGTGTTGCACCCCTTTGAATCTTAAACCTCAAGATTTACCATCCAAGGGCCTCCAGTGCGCGGGAGCCTGAATCACGACAGGCTCGCCAACGTACAGTAGATATAAATAGAGATATAACTTTAGATAGCTTAGAATTAGACAATATGACTCAAGCTCAGAATAACCCAGATACTATCTACAAGGCTCTTCGCCTTATTCCAGAGTTTGACGGCAACCCAAACATTCTTACCCGTTTCATTAAAATTTGTGATTCGTTAGCCGCGCAATATTTAAGTAATACTCCTGGCAGTGAATTTTCCAACTTATGCTTACTAAACGGGATACTTAATAAAATAACTGGGACAGCGGCATGTACTATTAACGCCAATGGAATACCAGAGAACTGGCTAGGCATTCGAACTGCCTTGATTAATAACTTCTCAGATCAGCGTGATGAAACCGCATTGTACAACGACCTCTCTTTAGCTACTCAGGGTAATAAAACGCCACAAGAATTCTATGATCATTGCCAAACGTTGTTTAGTACGATCATGACATACGTGACTTTACATGAGACTGTACCGACTACCATAGAAGCGAAACGCGACTTGTATAAGAAGGTTACCATGCAGGCATATGTTCGAGGGTTAAAAGAACCTTTAGGATCCCGTATACGTTGCATGCGCCCACCAACAATAGAAAAGGCGCTCGAGTTCGTTCAAGAGGAACTTAATGTAATGTATTTGCAGCAACGTGAGACCCCAAAAGCCCAAGCTCCTCCTAAAGTCGCTCATCCCACTCTAACACCAGTAGCGTTTACTCCACGACCTCATAACTTCCCAACACCAGTACCTAATTGGCCATTACCCATGGGCCAGCGTCCAGCGGGACCCGCACCTCAGCCTTTTAAATTCCCTGCTCCAGCACAACATCAACAGCGTATGCCAACGAACACACAAAGAATGTTCAGTGCGGCACCTCCTAACTACAACCCCCGTAGTAACATATTTAGATTAACACCCCGGAATAATGCACCTCAAGGCCCTCAGCCAATGAGTGGTGTTCAACGTTTTACTCCCAAACCTCTACCTCCAACAAATCAGCCAGCAGCCCATGATTGGAATAAGTTTGGAAATCTACCATCATCAAATTATTTTAAAACCCGAGAAATGAATATGAACGAGTGCATGACATATGACGACTCATATTACAACTATTACTGCGAACCGGTGTACAATTACTATACTGACTACAATGACAGTGTCTTTGACCCAAGTCTCGCCGCTGACTCGACTCATTATAACGTGTCAATGAACGACCAAGTATTCGATGAATCGCAAGCGGATGTAACCAACCATTCTCAGCAGGATTTTCAGGAGGCTTCGACGTCGCAAAAACCAAAATAGAAATAAATCTCCAGACACAGAGGCAACTTCCCTATATACAAATTAGAGACCCACCTTTAAAACTTTTAATAGACACAGGAGCGAATCAATCCTTTATTAGCCCCGAAGCTGTCGAAAAATATTTCGCCGAATACCCCTTGAATTTCGACCCTTTTGAGATAACCAACATACACGCAACAAGCAGGAACGACTATTCTATAACCTTGCCGTGTTTTGCGGAGTTTAATGACGCCAAAAACATGAAGTTATTCATCTATCGGTTTCATGATTATTTCGATGGCCTCATCGGTTTAGATCTGTTAAATGATTGGGAAGCTCGCATAGATTTGAAAGAAAACATGTTAGTGACTCGATCCGCGATGAACCCTATTGTAATGTATAACTCGTGTAACGTAAATTTATACGAAGATATTATACCAGCTGGGAGTACCAAGGTTATCCGTATCCCCATTGATGTGCCAGAAGGCGACGTTTTTATTCGGGAGCAAATTCTTTGCAATTGCATAATTCATGAATGTATTACTACCGTAAACAATAATCGTGGCTACTTGGAAATCGAAAATCCGACACTAAACGACGTAATATTTTCCATCGATCGCCCAGCGCACGCGGAATTATTTAATATCGAGTGCAGTAGTACTCAACAAACATCGACACGCACTCAGGAAGTAGTATCGCGTTTAAGAACTGATCACCTAAACCCAGAGGAAAGGGCTAACCTTATAGCTCTTTGTTCCCGTTACTCGGATGTTTTTTATATTGAAGGTGAGGGACTAACTTTTACAAATAAAATAAAGCATCGAATAAGAACTACCGATGATGTTCCAGTGCACGCTAAAAGCTACCGGTATCCTTTCGTACACCGCCAAGAAGTTAGGGATCAAATAACTAAAATGCTTGATCAAGGTATCATACGACCATCAGAATCCGCATGGAGCTCGCCTATTTGGGTGGTTCCAAAAAAGATAGATGCCTCAGGAAAGCAAAAATGGCGTCTCGTTGTAGACTTCCGTAAGCTAAACGAGAAGACACTAGACGATAAGTACCCTATACCTAATATCAATGACGTTCTCGACAAATTAGGTAAATGCCACTACTTTACGACCCTGGATTTGGCAAGTGGATTCTACCAAGTGGAGATGCACCCCCAGGATGTAGAAAAGACCGCATTCAATGTAGAACACGGTCATTTTGAATTTCTCAGAATGCCGATGGGACTAAAAAATTCGCCGTCCACGTTTCAACGTGTGATGGATAATGTCCTTAGAGGACTCCAAAATGAGATATGTCTTGTCTATTTGGACGACATCATTGTTTTCAGCACATCCCTTCAGGAACATATAATTAATCTCGAAAAGGTATTCCAGAGACTCCGAGAGTCCAACTTTAAAATCCAGATGGACAAATCAGAATTCCTTAAACTTGAAACAGCTTATTTAGGTCATATCATCAGTAAGGACGGCATTAAGCCAAATCCCGATAAAATATCCGCAATTAAGAAGTATCCGATTCCAAAAACACCAAAAGAAATCAAACAATTTCTGGGCCTACTTGGTTACTATCGAAAATTTATTCCCGACTTTGCCCGAACTACAAAACCACTTACTCAATGCTTGAAAAAAGGACGCAAAATCACCCTTGACTCCGAATACGTGAATTGTTTCGAAAGATGCAAGACCCTCCTGACTAATGACCCCATCCTACAGTATCCAGACTTCAGTAAAGACTTTAACTTGACGACAGACGCTTCGAATGTAGCCATCGGCGCTGTTTTATCCCAAGGACCTATAAATTCGGACAAACCTATCTGTTATGCATCCCGAACTTTAAATGAAAGCGAGATGAACTACAGTACTATAGAGAAGGAATTACTTGCTATAGTTTGGGCTACGAAATATTTTAGACCCTACCTATTTGGACGTAAATTTAAAATTTTCACTGACCATAAACCGTTACAATGGATGATGAACATGAAAGAACCAAATTCCCGACTGACAAGGTGGAGACTTAGACTTAGCGAATACGACTTTTCAGTTATTTATAAAAAAGGGAAATCTAATACAAATGCTGACGCCCTCTCTCGCATTGAAATTCACACTAAAGAAGCCATATCCTTAATAGAGGAAATTGATGAACTCAACTCCTTAATGGGTAATCCATCAGAAACCATCCTTGGCAAACCAAATTCCTCAACCGAAACAGTACATACAAGCGTTGAGAATCCCATCCTGGAAATTCCCATAACTGACGAGCCATTAAATAAGTTTAACAGACAGATATGTTTCACCATTGTAAATGACGTTAAAAAACGACCTGTAGTTACTAGGCCATTTGATACCCATACACGTATAAGTATCCAGCTATCCGAAACTAACTTAGAAGAAGATGTGATCAGTGCCGTAAAAGAGTACGTAAACCCCAAGGTTAAGACAGCTATTTTAATAAATCCACCTCTAGCCATGTATTCAATTATACCGATTATACAGGACAAATTCAAAAGTTCATCATTAAATCTTGTTTTAGCTAAATCCGAATTAGAAAATGTCAAAGATTATCTTCGACAACAAGAGATAATACGACACTATCATGACGGTAAAACTAACCATCGTGGAATTACCGAGTGTCATTTAGCCTTATCTCGTAAATATTACTGGCCAAAGATGAAGGACCAGATAACTAAATTTATAAATGAATGTACGATTTGCGGTCAGGCCAAATACGACAGAAACCCGATAAGACCCCAATTTAACATTGTACCACCGGCTACCAAGCCGTTTGAGACTATCCACATGGATCTTTTCACTGTACAGGGTGAAAAATACGTTACATTTATCGACGTATTTACAAAGTACGGTCAAGCTTATCACCTACGTGACGGGACAGCTATTAGCATATTACAAGCTCTTTTGCAGTACTGTACCCACCATGGGGTCCCTATAACTATTATCACAGACAATGGGACTGAGTTCACAAACCAATTGTTCATGGAATTTACGAGGCTTCATAAAATCAACCATCATAGAATACTAGCTCATTCACCTAACGACAACGGAAATATCGAACGACTACACTCGACCCTTCTAGAACATCTTAGACTACTTAAGTTACAGTTTAAAGACGAACCAATAATTAATCTTGTGCCCTATGCTCTAATAGCTTATAATAGCTCTATACATAGTTTCACAAGATGTCGACCCTTTGACTTACTGACTGGTCATTTTGACCCTCGAGACTGTAAAGACATGGACCTTACACAGCATCTATTACAACAGTATACGCAAGCCCATAGAGATAAAATGAAACATGTCTATGACATCATTAACTCGACATCACTTGCTAATCGTACCGCGATAATTGAGAAAAGAAATGAAACCCGTGAACCCGAGATAGAATACGCCCCCCAACAGCAAGTATTTATAAAAAACCCTCTTGCAAGTCGACAAAAGACTGCCCCACGATTTACACAGGACACAGTTTTAGCAGACCTGCCGATCCACATTTATACCTCAAAAAAACGTGGCCCCATAGCGAAGTCAAGACTCAAGCGTGTACCTAAATCAGCAAAATTGTTACAGGATTCTACTGATAACGATGCTCCCAATGACGCGATCTCAGGAGATAAGACTTGAAAGCCTCGACGATGGACCGGGACTTCTACCCTTTAAACTCGGACAAATGAAAATTACGACTCATCATCATACCTTTATTCAGTACATACAACTAAGTAATATCGAAAATAATGTTCACTCCCTACAGACCCAACTAACGAACTGTCAAAATCAAATGACTAATGACACTTACGCACTATACGAAATTCAATTGGAATATCTTGCTAGCAAACTTGGCAATGTCTTAAAACAACTACGATCTTTAGAACCCAATAGAGCAAAAAGAGGTCTTGTAGACGGACTAGGTTCAATAATAAAAAGCCTAACCGGGAACCTAGATCACGAGGATGCACTAAAATATAATCAGGCAATTCAAATCTTAGAACGTAACCAAAATAAATTAGTGACCGAATTCAATGAACATATTAGTATAAGTAAGGAGTGGATGTCTAAACATAATAGCATAATTACACAGATAGTACAAAACCAGAATAAAATTAACATTACCTTAGAGACTATATTACAAAGTAATGCACTAAGTGAGCATAGCTTAATAAAATATGCTCATTTTGCCCAACTACTAGAAGTTATAAGCGATAATGTAGAGGACTTAACTCAGGAATTAATCAGGATAGAAAATAGTTTAGCTTTCGTTCGCGCGAGTAGTACTCATCACTCCATGATAGACATAGAAATACTAGAGTCAATGTTAAGAAAACTTAGGACTACTTACGCCGAAGAGCAAGTTTTAGATCTGGAACTTAGAGATTATTATGATATTATAAAACCGGGATCATATTATGTAGATAAGCAGATAGTATTCGTATTTAAATTTCCAATCTTTTCTAAAAATAGTTACGATATTTATAGACTCTCTGTGGTACCTAATAAACATGCACAAGCTCTTATTCCACCCTTTCCTTTCCTTGCAACTAACGAGATGACACATGTGTACATAGAGGCTGAATGCCCGAAGTTGAAAGACTGGTACCTCTGTGAGAAAGATATTACCCACCAGATTCGCACCAAAACTGACTGCGTCCAGGAGTTAATAACCAACCAAGTTCTACAGGACTCCTGCAGGTTTACCACAATCACCTTGATGAGAGAAGCCATGGAGAAGCTCGACGACCAACATTACGTCCTATCCTTTCCTCAAGAAACGAAGATACAACTAACCTGTAACCGGAAAGACTACACATCGCTTCAGGGTAGCTACCTTGCAACGATTCCTACTGGATGTTATTTGAAAACTGAAGAGTTCACCATTGCAAACGTTTACGACGAAATTAGCGGCCAACCCTTGAAGCTAATGAAGATACCCTATGACGCCAGGAAACAGGCCACCACAGCTACCCACGTCAACCTGAACTCTATTGATCTCCAAGGACTACACAGCATCCAGGACCAACTGATGATCCAGAATCCTGTTCAACTTGAAAACGTGCACACCGAAGCACTTTACCACACCACAATCCCTTTCTATGGAGTACTATTGAGTGCAAGCGTACTCGTTATAATCGCAATGATCCGGCGCTACCTGCGCAGATGTAGAAACACTATTAAAAAGAAGCAGCAACCACCAGCAGCAACCCTGGAAGAGAATGAAAGTTCTGGCGAACTTCCGGCAACATTTTCACTCAACGTGCTAAAATAGTCGCCATTCTTAGGGGGGAGGAATTACATAGCGCTACTATATGAAGATCGCTGATGTTGCATCCGCCCCGATACAAATTATTGCCGATGCACCTATGACGTCAATCGGTTTCGCAAACTGTTGTTTGTTCAATAAATTGTAAGAATGATTATTCTATTGTCCCACTTCGACCTGGAATCATCATTCATAGGATTAATTTTGTAATATTAACTCAGTAATTAAATTAATTTAAAATCATTTCGGTTTTTTTTCAATCCTCCGATCGCAGCAAACGTAATTGCTAATAAAAAGCTTGTAATAAAAAGTCACACTAGTGTAAGTGGTAGGTACTACTACCTTCTACCTACTTTGTAAATGAGTTATCGCAATGCTTCCTTGGTGTTACAGCATCGGGTATCGAACTCGTGACCCTGAGCGCGAGCTCAAACAATGCTGTTACTAATAATTACTTTAGAACAAACAACAATTAAAAACGTGCCAGAAATAATATTTGACAATAAATATTGTGAATCATCAATATTTGCAGTTCAGAATACGCTGGCCTTGCATTTTTAATACATTTGATGTACCTACCGTTATAATTTTGTCTGACTAGGTCGATACCATCTGGAGATATTTTTTTTAAATATTTTTTTCTTATCTTTATAAATGGTGTAAAACACCTCTTAACGAACCCGAAAGGCACTGGTTCTCCCTGTCATTGCGATCATTTTTTTGTTCTACACCATACCTGGGAACCTTCTAGTTACGGAGATATTAGGGGTCAAAGTTCCAACTTTTTGACAAGTATTTTTCTAAATACAAGTTTTTAATGTAAGATTTTTACTTTAAACACCTCCACGACCCCCGTTCTATTCAATCCGTCCATCAGCACAATGTTTTGAGTGCGTTGCATTGAGTTCTACAACAAAACATGATTTTACACCCCCCAAAAAAAAGTCGTTTCCCAGCAATATTTTTTGCGTAAAGTTACTTAGTTTCATGTACAGAATGCTTGCTTGACGGCTTCGTGATGAGGTGATTTTATGATTTAGGGTCAGTTCACACCGAGACGCGACGCTGCGCGCACATTTTAAAGAGCGATTCAAAATTTAGCTTTATTTTCTACACGAAAGGATACATATTTCTTTACAGGCGTCACGCGCCGCAGCGTTGCGTGGCGCAACGTATTCTCACAAGGAAATGTGTATCTTTTCGTGTAGAAAATAAAGCTAAATTTTGAATCGCTCTTTAAAATGTGCGCGCAGCGTTGCGTCTCGGTGTGAGCTGACCCTTACACGGGTCACGGTGTATAATTTACTAGCTGTCCCGCGCAACTTCGTCTGCGTCATATTTTCCCCATTTTCTCAACATTTTTCATTGTGCTTCACTCCTATTGGTCGTAGCGTAATGATATAAAGCCTATATCCTCGATAAATGGGCTATCTAAAACTGAAATATTTTTTCAAATCGGACCAGTAGTTTCTGAGATTAGCGCGTTCAAGCAAACAAACAAACTCTTCAGCTTTATAATGTTAGTATAGATTTACCTTTTAATTAAAAGAAAATGTTTTTTTTATTTATAGGTTATTTAGTTAGAAATATAAAAAAAAAATATTCTGTAAATAAGTTTATTATAAGGAGGAGGAGGAGGAGGAGCTTGTGGCTAAATAATAACAGCCGCACGGGTCGATCTTTAAGGTTAAGCCGTGCTTGCCGAGGTTGGTCCGTGGATGGGTGACATACCAAGTTTCCTCCGTGCCTCGGAAAGCACGTTAAGCCGTTGGTCTCGGCTGTCATTTGTAGATCTTTGACAGTCGTTACGAGTAGTCAGAAGCCAAAAGTCTGACATCCAGTCTTATCAACGGGTATAGTATTACCTACTCAGTTACTGGGTTGTGGAGGTCAGATAGGTAGTCGCTTCGCGTAAAATACTAGTACTCAGCTGCATGCGGTTAGACTGGAAGCCGACCCCAACATAGTTTGGGAAAAGGCAGGCAGATGATGAAATAAGTAAATTATAACTTAGGTTTAAATATCTTCAATACATTGTATGAAACAAAGTCGCAGCAGCTGCTGTCTATCTGTAGGCTTAGTTAGATCTTTTTAACCACACAGCGGATTTTGATACAGTTTTTACGTTCACCAATAGACAGAATAATTCAAGAGGAAGGTTTATATGTATAATTTATCCCTGAAAAACACATAAAAATTTCTCCGCGGACAAACTCGCAGGCAGCATTTAGTTTAATATAAATATATATGCAAAGATGTATTTTGGTTTGTTCGTTCGTTCGTAGGTTATGCGCCGTTCATCAGATTGCGATAAAACTTAGCAAAGGTAAAAATATATATAGGGTGACTGGTGACTGATGGAAAATATATAATATAGAATGACCGATACTTTAACACGTTATTATAGTCATGATAACAAACAACTTTCCCAAAGAAATATTTTTTTATACTCATTCACTTTTATCAAGCTGATAGGCCACAGGCGCGCGCGCGCGTGAACTTCATACGGCTGTTGTATTATATGCGGTGAAGCCGCGAGCATAAAGGGTGTAAAACACCTCTTAACGAAGCCGAAAGGCACTGCTTCTCCCTGTCATTGCGATCATTTTTTTGTTCTACACCATACCTGGGAACCTTCTAGTTACGGAGATATTAGGGGTCAAAGTTCCAACTTTTTGACAAGTATTTTTTCAAATACGAGTTTTTAATGTAAGATTTTTACTTTAAACACCTCCACGACCCCCGTACTATTCAATCCGTCCATCAGCACAATGTTTTGAATGCGTTACATTGAGTTCTACCACAAAACATGATTTTACACCCCCCAAAAAAAAGTCGTTTCCCAGCAATAATTTTTGCGTAAAGTTACTTAGTTTCATGTACAGATTGCTTGGTTGACGGCTTCGTGATGAGGTGATTTACACCCTGTATAAGCTAGTACTAAATAAACATTCAAACAAAAACTGTAAAGCCGTACTATTATACTGTGTTCTTTGATTCGTCCGTATTCATACATCTTCGGCTGCACATTCTCGCCGAGGCACTATTAAGCCTCATTTACACGATGCAAGAACTTGCATGCAAGTTTCATTACATTGCAAACTATTGACGGGCAATGAATTCAGTTAATAAAACAAAAACAGCAATGTAGTGAAACTTGCATGCAAGTTCTTGCATCGTGTAAATGAGGCTTTAGGCAGGGCGAGTGAGAGGGTATAGGTACAATCAGTGTAGTACTGGTCTAGCCTCGGTGTTCTCCGCTTGTTCTTGGTCTCGAGTTTGTTCTTTACGAGAGCTCTCGGCCTCGACTGATAGCTTTCTCTTCTATCTTGCAAAATACCGACATGGGATTTTAAGAGCAAGCGAAGAACACCGAGGTTAGACGAGCCTTTCCGTTACACCCTGTAGATCAAACATACAAGCATTCTATAGATCAAACTAGGTAATTCTATGCCTTTTTTTTTTGGGTAAAAAATCTCGTTTAGCGGTAGGATTCGCATGTCACGCACTCAAAAGATTGTGCTGATGATTGCATTACACTGTACAGCAGACTTGTAACGGTGCCTACCGTTACAAGTCTGCCGATACCCCATCAGGCCAAAAAAGTATGAAATTATATTGATGTCATGAGGTAGCAATGAACTTGGGTGTCCCTAACGTCCATTAGTAAACAAATATTGACTTGTCTCTGCTATTTGCTCGTGAATGACGTAGACATGTCAACTTTATTGAATGTGTCAACTTGAAGGTTTGCGGTTTTGGAATTATAGAATACCCATTTCGAATGGTTACGTGATTGGGGCCACGTTGCTATTCTGCGTCGTAATATTAACTTAGGAACTGCTGGTCTAATGGTTACAAGTGCTAAACTGCTGAGCATGCAGTCTTGCGTTCGAATCTCAGGTTAGGCAAAGTTATATGGGGTTTTTTTTTCAGGTGTCGGTTTTGGTGACGCCTGAAGAGTGGCTATAAGCCAGATTAAAGGCAATAAGGCTCGCTCCCTATTACATGGGACTTAAACATGACTGGCGAAATCTGAGTGTACACTACGTACAGCTCTGCCTAACCCTTCAGGCATTACAGGCGTGATGTTATGTGTGGTTTTGTGGTTGTACTCACGTCGCAAATAAAGGGTGTAAAACACCTCTTAACGAAGCCGAAAGCCACTGGTTCTCCCTGTTATTGCGATCATTTTTTTGTTCTACACCATACCTGGGAACCTTCTAGTTACGGAGATATTAGGGGTCAAAGTTCCAACTTTTTGACAAGTATTTTTAAATACAAGTTTTTATTGTAAGATTTTTACTTTAAACACCTCCACGACCCCCGTACTATTCAATCTGTCCATCAGCACAATGTTTTGAGTGCGTTACATTGAGTACTACCACAAAACATGATTTTACACCCCCCAAAAAAAAGTCGTTTCCCAGCAATATTTTTTGCGTAAAGTTACTTAGTTTCATGTACAGAATGCTTGGTTGACGGCTTCGTGATGAAGTGATTTACACATTTAATATTCATTATTACATCTCATTCTTCAATAGGGAAACGGGACGTAAACGAAACACATTTCGTAAAGTTACGTTAAATTACCTTCTATAACTTTTGCGGCTTTATCTATAGCTTTTGTTATTCGTGGTTGCCTCAGCACTTGCAAACGTTGCTTCACATAGAGTAAAATAATTTCTGTTTGGAGTCACATGAGGTTTATTCATAAATGCTCCTTTATGATTTGCAACGATTAGGGACTATGTATCCATACTCCATTTTTAGGGTTCCGTATCCAAAGGGTCAAACGGGACCCTATTACTGAGACTACGCTGTCCGTCCGTCTGCCACCAGGCTGTATCTCATGAACCGTGATAGTTCGCCAGTTGAAATTTCTACAGATTATGTATTTCTCTTGATGCTATAACAACAAATACTAAAAACAGAATAAAATAAATATTTAAGGGTCTCCCATACAGAAAAGTGATTATCTCTAGTTTTTATAAATAATGGTACGGGACCCTTCGTGCGCGAGTCCGACTCGCACTTGGCCGGTTTTTTTTTTTAAATTAAAACGTCCCTGGCTTAAAGTGGAAGCGACATGGTAGCCGAAATTCAAATTTTCTTATGTACGTGTTTTGCACTTTACGGTTCAGTATATTCAGTAGGTATTCCGATCGAAAGACTTTTTCATGTATTAGTCATTAAATTGTATTAAGAGCGTTTATTCCTTACCGCTTTTCATACAAACTTTCAAGTAGTTTTCTTCCGAAATGACTGAACCGATTTAAATGAAACTTTATACGCATAAGCAGGATACATAGGTCTAAAAAGTTACTAAAAAATATTTTCAAAATGTGTTTTAAAACAAGAGATAATTGGAATTTTCTGTTTCTATAGAAAATTTAAATTTGGTCTAATTTAACTGTAACACTATTTTTCGAAAATGTTTTTTAGTAACTTTTTAGATCTGTGTATCCTGCTTATGTGTACAAAGTTTCATCAAAATCAGTTCAGTCATTTCGGAAAATAACGACTTGAAAGTTTGTATGAAATATCGTAAGGCGTAAACGCTCTTAAGTAAATGAACTTAAAGAGGTTGTATTGATGATTATAATGACTTGAACTCTGTAAATACATACTCGTATGTTTTTTAGCCGCGAGTAATATTTTGTTAAACATAAAACTTGACACTGACAGGCACATTGCATGCAACGTAAGAACATTTGAATTTGGCGGACTTCCCTGGCGCTTCCACCTTAAGTTCCCAGCCTCGAGTTATGTCTGTGGGCTGCTTCTGCTGGGGTTCATGGAGAAACCCTACGAAGCACTGCGCGAACTGGAAAATAAAATAACAATAAAATCTATTATTGTATGTATTGATATAAAACAATGTCATTCAATTATAAATAAACAATTGACAAACGTGTAAATGTCTAAAATTTTAAATCTTTAAACTTAGTATTAATTAATTTGATTACCTTCGTTAATTAATAAGCGGAACCATAACACTTTAATTATTATAATATTGTTAACTGTCACAGATTTCCAGGAAGATATATCCGATTCTATTGCAATTATAAATATGAGCAACTGCGCCCGAGCTAGGCTGAGCCTGTATTTCAGGTCACAGTTCTGTTCCCAGAGCTATGAGCGCTATTATTATTGTTAATGATGTAAGTGCTAATTGATTGGGTTGCCCCGTTGGTCTATTGGTCTGAAGCGCGACTACTGAACATGATTACCAGAATTCGGTTCCCAGGTGTGTACCGAGTTATCCCGGCTAACTAGAGCCAGACTCGATTTGTGAGTTGTTGTTTTGCCCAGGCAGCAATTTTTCTTTGTGTAATTCGTCATCACTGCTCTTAGAAACGTTAAAAAGTCTCAGAAAACTTGAAAACGAATCGACTGTCCGTCAACATTCCATATTACGAAAGTTATTTTAGACTTTTTTTTTTATTGACGCGTGACGGTTTGTTATTTGAAAAAAAAAATACGTATTTTTTATCTGTGGACGAGTTGCACACAAATTATTGTAATGAAACAACTGTACATTGTAACTTGAAGTTTGTCGTAAATACTCAATTTTGTTTACTTGGATGACATACCTATTTTTTCCAGCTATTTTGATTTAGAAACGAAACTACTGAACCGATTTTGATGAAAATTCTATGGGACCAATAGGAAAGTAGAATGGATCTTTTCACATAAAAAGATTTTCTCAAATCGGTTCATAAATAGCTGAGTTATGAGATAACAAACATTAAAAAAGAAAAACTGCGGAATTGAGAACCTTCTCTTCTTTTTGTAGTCCGTTAACCCCGGTGACCTACAAAGTGAACAGTTATATTTTTTTTTAAGTAGGTAGTAAATTTCTGGTAACCGTTTGTGCGTCGCGGTCTCTTCCACCCCATATAAGACCTAGATTTGACAGACTTTTGACATTAACCTTTCAAGCATCACCGTCATTACATCCACAAACATAGTTTGACTTTTGGTATCAATATTTGTTTTGACGAAACTTCGGTATGACATCCCAACTCGGACTGGTCACAATATTTCCATTTAAACGGAATATTGTTCGTTTATGTAAACACTTAAATACCTAGCCGTTTGCTTAGGTATTGTGTGTGCAACCTTGCGAGAAGAACCAAGGCTTCGTATTTTCATCTAGTATGTATGTTCAGAAGTACTTATAAAGTACTCAGAAATGCACTTGGCTTTAGAGTCAAAGGATATACCTACCTGAAGTAGGTGCTTACGTCAAATAGAGAATAAACATTTTAAAGTGTTAACAAACTCAGATTTAAAATAAGTAAACATTTAGTAGATGGGTTTCTTGTAAATAAGCTCGTTTAGTAAGTTTAATTATGACTATATAATACAGGGTAATACGTGCATTCCTTGAAATAGATGGTACTTCTTCTTCTCATAGTCCCCAATAGTGGGGTGAGGTAGTGGGTACAACGAAACGGCGGTTTTGATTTTTCCCTTTGTCCCCATTGGTGGGGATATCACGGTAGGGACAATGGGAATACACAGACGAAAGAGAGACCCTGCAGCCTGCATTTTGGCAGTCAGTTGAGAACTTTACAGGCTGGTAGCTTACTTTAGATGTTTGATGAACCCAGAATTTGGAACCCTCGTTGTGTACGACGCCTTTGATCCTGCGCCGGATCTCTCTGGTCGTGGCGGATTGCCGTCCCATAGGTAATAAGACTATGAGAGTTAAGGAACAGACAGTTCACCTGTAATTTCTGCATAATATATTCTGCAAGCTTGGCTAATCTACATTGGTATTGCCCGCCATGGCCAAAATTCAAAGGAGTGGAACTTTCTGCCTGTGTTTCCAAACGCTTACAACCCTAATCTCTTCAAAGTTAGAGTGCACAGGCTTCTTCTGGGTAAGCTCGTACCATCGTCGAATTTGCCTCGGTCATTGACCTAGACTAGAGCCAAGAACCCATCTCAAATTAGAAAAAAAAAACAGTGGGAAGGATTACCTTATTTACCTATTCCACTTGTATCTTTATTTTAACCGCCAGCTTTTGTTTCCAGTGAACCATGGTACCCCGGCCGGTCTCCCCGAACCCTGCAGAGCCGCTGTTGCCCCGCTTCTATGCTGGCAGGTCCATACTCATCACGGGAGCCACTGGCTTCATGGGGAAGGTGGGTGTCGAGCATTGAGGCTATGTTTGCCACTTGAACCACATTTAGATCAGTCTGATATTTAGAATTAAATCTTTAACGTGTTATTTAGGTAGATAGAACGCAAAGCTAGCCTAACCTAACCTAACCAGTAAGGAGTTGGCACTGGAGATTCCATTTACAAACTTTTAGATGATGTGATTTGCAGAATTAACTAATATTATATGAATGCGAAAGTGAGTTTGTTTGTTACATTTTTTGTTACATTTTTACGCCTAAACCACTGAACGAATCATCCTGAAATTGCATACGTTGTAAGGTATACAGAAGTAGACATATTTCCCCTCCTAGCATCAGATGTAATTTTATTATTGAAAACATCAGATGGTTTTAGAATCTCATTCGATAAATGAACAGTGGTATTTTCTTTAAGTATAAATAAAGAGTATTTAACCTAATCTGTTTTAAATTAAATAATGATTTTTCAAAAAAAAAAACTACTTTATTGCCACGAAAAAATTACACGTGGTTGTCACATTTTACCCTCGCCTATCTTAATTAATCGTGGTTCTTTGTCTGACCCGCTCCACCTAAACAAAAAACATTCTCGGAATATTCTTTATCCCAATACTTATTTAAGAAAACCCGAATTAGTTTTCGCAAAATTTTCCTTTGATTCTTACCAATTTTACTATTAGTCTCGTGCTCGCCTGCTTGCAGCGTATTGACGAAATGCACGGATTTATTAAATATTGTGAAAATATTGTGTCAAACTCAAGCATTTATTTCAATTAGACCATTACAGGCACTTTTAAAAGACATAAAGCCAGTCACAAGGCATAATAACTTGTGAAAGTACTGTAGTAGCCTATTTCTAAGCGTAGATCTCTATGGAGAAGAATGGGCATTATGGGCAAGAAACTCCATGGACACACTTTTAAATTAATATATTGTTACAAAATCTTGGTTACATCATTCATGTTGACAATGACAAATATGTGAGGACGATGTAGAAATATGAGCAAGTTAATAGCGTCCAGAGTAAAAGATTAAAACAATCAAGAATTTAAAAATAAAGTAATTAAAATGTCGGGTGGCAGCTAAGATATGAGCAGTCACAACTGACAGCGTCTATTCACGAACATGGCGCATGTATCAGCCATCATTCAACTCAACCATATTGAAGGAAACATGATATTCACTCAACCGCCAGGGCTAAATCGTGAAACTAATATCAGTACTTTTTGCACAGGTGCTGGTAGAACGCATTCTAGCGACGTGTCCCGAAGTGGATCGGCTGCATCTGCTGATGAGAGACAAGAAGGGACACACACCACAGAAGAGACTGGCACAACTCAAGCAGTCACAGGTATGGTTCAGAACCTGGCGACTCGAAATCGGCTTGAGATGGTCAGATCAGCCCCCGTATTCACAAACGCTCCGATTCGCCTCGATTCGACAAGTCGTATGTCTATCTTTTTTAATTATGAAAGCGTGCGAGGTAGACATACGACTTTCCGAATAGAAATCAAACCGAAGCGTTTGTTAATACGGGGGCAGATAGTGAAAACCCTGTTATTCGACTCGAAACGACACCGCGTTGGACTAACTGCTTTAATTATGGCTTGCACTTCTTTTTCTGACCGGCTCTCAAGCCTTAAATGTTTTATTTCCTGATTTCGTTGAGCTATAGAAAGAGATGGTCTGCTTAATCAATAATGTCCTATTTAACGATGTTCCGATAGATTATCCACCAGCAAAAATTAACCTCCACATTATGGAGTCCTTCCCATTTGACATTTCATCCCGTTAACCCGTTTTGGAATTGAATTTTAGCAAGATAACACTTGCTTGAAGCTGACAGTGGCACAAGAGTGTGGATCTTGGCACAAGCAAAGAATGACCTATGCCCAGCAGTGAATAGGGGATAATCCTATTTTTTTTTTCTTTGTCCGTCTTGTAGTTTATTGAAAAGTATTGGACACGTATTTTTTCTTTTTTCACGTGGTCATAAAATTACGGAGATATATTGAGTTGAAATGGCGCATGACGTCACAAGTAGGTAAGTTTTATACCTACTTGTGACGTAGTAAGCCCCCACTCTCCAACTTTAATGAGTTCTAACTAAGTAATTTTTTGATATTTTTATAAAACAAAAAATACGTGTCTAATATTTTTGTATTACCTGTCTGACGGACAAAATAGAATGTCGTTTTCTTTACCCAGTCCGATCCCCTATTATGTCGGGCTTTGGATGATGGTGAAAGTTTATTTTTAAACGTCTGACATTCACAGGTGTTCGACAACGTCCGCGCTCGCAATCACAGACAGCTGGACAAGCTGTTCGCGGTCAGCGGTGATGTGTCGAAGCCACATCTCGGCATGGATTCAGACGCGATCTCGCAGCTAAGAGAGGTATTAACTTTCGTTTATAGAACTAACAAGCATGCGGCTGGATTTTGTATCGGCAAAAATGAACTTTCTGAATGACTTTCATTAAAACTTTCCCATAAACTATTTATTTTACCACCTTAATGACTGCCGTGTAGTGGTTGCAAAACGATAACGACAAAAATTAGATTTTTCAGCTACAGCCTTTCTGGATTCGTGCCCTGCTGTATTATAATCAATAGAATCGCTTAAAGATGGCAGAGACATTTTTTTTTTTGGCAAATGCCGTTTTTTTCTATTTAGACCCCAGTTCGAACCATTGATTTTCATTTTGGAAACAATAAATAAACAAGACGTGACGAAACATGAAACCAATATGCTTCTGGCGCGTCACGACACGCCACGACACGTAAGTGTGTTTCCTCCTTTAGTTGTCAATTTGGTGGTAAAACTTTACATTTCTCGTAATAAAGTTCAAAAATCAACAATTTGCTCGATTTTTAAAGGTTGGACTAAAGTTAGAACTTGTTTTGAATAAGACAGACGATGGTACCTATTAACAGCTCGATACTGCGATAGGTACTTTTGTTGACCAATATTTAAATGTGCAAAGTTTGAAAGGCAGCCCCGTAATAGAGACTTAGGTATGTCACAAAACTCTCGAACACTCGATACTTTAGAGAGAATATATTTTCCTTATGCAAGTCGACCATGGCCGCGTTAGACCCTTTTTAAACTACTACTTCAAAAAAAGGAGAAGTTTCTTTGTTCGTACGTATTTTTGTTATTATCACGTTTTTATGTATCACTTAGGTTCAAAAGTTTCCGGCCTACACAATGATATTTGATTTAATTATATTAAACAGATACAAAACTATCAAATGTAAAATTACTGAAGTTATTTCTAATTACCCAAACTAAAAAAGTAATATTTTTGTTTGATGTAGTCTCTATTTCAATCCATTTTTGTTTGGATATTAATTCTTAAAGTTGAAGCCGGAAGCTTTTGGAGCTTATCGTGTAAGTATACATACTTTCAAGACCTTAATTACCTGTACACAGGAACACACATTTCTCCGTGATTACAAGGCCGAAAAACATTTTCCTAAAAAAGTCAATGAATACGTCAGAAAAGTATCGAAATTCGTTCGGAGAGAATGTCTTTTCCTGATCCGAATCGACCATGGCCGCTTTAAACTTTTAAATAGATGCTATCAAGAATGCCCTTAGCACAGAAATGGCCCTTCAATTAATTTTAACTACGAAACTTACAAGTAGAAACATAATCGACATAATGGCGAAACTATATCGAAATACTTTTATGTTTTTAGATTTCGATATTGTTGTTACGACATTTTGTTAAGTTAGTTTATGGCGATTCGCATACCACCGTAGGCGCGGGCCTGTTCGAAAGAGAGACCGCGGCCCTGGAACACAACGGGCGAAGAAGGAACATGGATGGGTTTTAGTCAGTACAAGTCTGACACTCCCTTCCGCTCCGCCCAGAGCGGGAGGAGTCATTTGATGATTTCACACCAGTAAAAAAAAAAAAAAGGCGTTTCACATACTGCACTGCATCACGCAGCGTAGAGCGGGAGTGCGTGTTCTTACGTCGCGTTGTTTGAAAGTATCTGTGTTTGTATAGAAAACACGCAACACAAAGAAAACGCATTCACGCTCTTAGAAGAACTTCGGCTGCATAACGATAAACGATTTTTAAGGGTTAGATTTCCTATCTACGGATAGGAAATCTAACCCTTAAAAATCGTTTTTTTCCAATTTGCCCCAACCTTTGGGGGGCAAATGAAAAAAAAAGATTTTTAGGGTTACCCCCACCTCTACTTCCGGTACATAAAGATTTATCTTTATTTTTAGAAAATTGTGGCGCGTAACCATATTGTTGGACTGGGGCGCCAAATATTAAAAAACGTATAAACGTTCCCGTGGGTTAAAATTCTGTTAGTAATGGGAGCGCAGCTGCGAGAAACAGCTAGTTATGTTATAAAAGGCCTCCCCTTGGTAGAATAGCTGCAATCATTGCGGCATGATCTAGTTTTAATGGTGTAGGTAGTGTTTAATTTAAGTATACATTTATATACCTGTTATAAGTAACTTGTTATTAATTTCAGTTCATAATTTTAGTTTGTTGTAAATAAATTCGTAAGTCGGGTTCGACAAAGTATTATTAGGGTTTTCCATCAGGAAAATCTCAGTAGCAGCCACGGAGTCTGGATTTGGGCCCAGTTGATGGCATTAGGCTCACCCTCTATTACTTGGGGCTTAAACATAATCTCAATTAAAATCTTACTAGTCCATACTAATCTTATATATAAAATTCTCGTATCACAATGTTAATTACCATACTCCTCCGAAACGGCTGAACCGATTTGTATGAAATTTTGTGTGCATATCGGGTAGGTCTGAGAATCGGCCAACATCAATTTTTCACACCGAAAAAAAAAAAACCGCCGAACGAAGTAGCGGGCAGCAGCTAGTATTACATATAAATGCGAAAGTAACTCTGTTTGTTTATTTGTTACGTTTTCACGACATATCCTTTTTTTTTTCCCGCGAATGAAATCTAGCTAACAATTTTTTTGCATAAATAAGACATCGTAGAACAGGTTACTGATAAATCAAGTTTCAACGTAGGTTTAAGTCGGGGGCAATTTGTATTATGTCGCTTTGGCTTGCTTGACCCGTCATGTCATTATTGCAATAGGGCAACACATGCTTCTTCTGTCACTTGAATGACATTGGCAGGGCCCTCATGTTGGTAAACACTTGTGTTATTGTCTGTGGAAATTGTTTTAAAAATACAATATGGCGGTTTAGTACCGACCATAGAGTATAGTAATATAGATTGGTACCGACTATGGCCACATGCCAAAAGAAAATAAATTCAAAAATGTTGAAAAAACGTTTTAATTCAGACTATCTTTGTTTATATTGTTGAAGAGACTATTTTTGACTTGATACATATTTTTTCAGGGTTCCTTACCCAAAGGGTCAAACGGGACCCTATTACTGAGACTTCGCTGTCCGTCCGTCCGTCCGTCTGTCACCAGGCTGTATCTCATGAACCGTGATAGTTAGCCAGTTGAAATTTCTACAGATTATGTATTTCTGTTCATGCTAAAACAACAAATACTAAAAACAGAATAAAATAAATATTTAAGGGGGCTCCCATACAAAAAAGTGATTTTTTGCTCGTTTTTATAAATAATGGTACGGAACCCTTCGTGCGCAAGTCCGACTCGCACTTGGCCGGTTTTTTTAGAGTTCATCCGATTACATTTTTACCCGACAACAAGTGAACTGAAGTAGGGTTATGATTAGAACTGTCTATGTGTTCATAATGTTCCCTACTCCTAAACTTCTAGTCGTATTTTGAGGTATCGTTGCGTTTCATATGTCATGACAAAATAGGCATAAGATAAATACCAGTGCCCACCTACCTAGCCAATGATCTACGTGATTATATTTTGTAATGCCTTAATATCATATATATATATGCAATTACATTAAAATTGCGATGATTGGCAGGCAGCTTGTACATAGTTTGAAGTCTTACAACATAAGTTGTGAAACCATGCTAACAGTAGGTACCACTTTGACATAAGAAAAGTTCATAACTGTAATCTCAGAAGCTTTAGCAGAGACCTACACGCAAATTTCACTATTTAATAGAGGGCGAGTCTATTGCCATATACCCGGCATAGATCCAGACTCAGGACTGCTAATGAACAATTCACATAAGAACGTAATATCACGCCTGTACGCCAAAAAGGGTTAGGCAGATGTACCCACTCATATTAGGCAAGATATGGGGGTAAATCTATTGCCATCAACCCTGTTCAAATCTAGACTCCCTGAGATGTCCTTGATGGAAAAACCCAATTTATTGTCACTAAAAATGAGCATTATTACTTATGTAGAATAGACTATTAGATATAGCACAATAGGGGTGCGGACTGGGTAAAGAAGACGACATTCTATTTTGTCCGTCAGACAGGTAGGTAATACAAAAATATTAGACACGTATTTTTTGTTTTATCAAAATATCAAAAAAATACTTAGTTAAAACTCATTAAAGTTGGAGAGTGGGGCTCACTACGTCACAAGTAGGTATAAAACTTACCTACATGTGACGTCATGCGCCATTTCAACTCAATATATCTCCGTAATTTTATGACCACGTGAAAAAAGAAAAAATACGTGTCCAATACTTTTCAATAAACTACCCGACGGACAAACAAAAAAAAATGGATTATCCCCTATTCTGCATGCCCCAAATAGCTAAAATAAAGTTTGTGCAAATACCAATATTAATTAACTTAATTCTTGCAAAAAAACACTTTGGCCGACCTAGTATTGAACTTAAGACATCATACTCAGCAGTAACGCTTTTAACCGCCAGGCCAACGAAGCTGGGCCTCTATAGAGGCGTATTTGTAACGGGAACTATATTTTCTATCACCAAAATTTATATTTGTCATCAAGTTGTATCACCTAATAAATAGATCTATCGCCACGAAATATTTTCGTTCTCAGATAAACAAAAATTGTTCCCAGGTATGAATTATCAAATTAATGTTAATATATGTGTAAAATAAGAGATCAATAACCAATAAAATTATATTGCATTACATGAATATAAACTTCGTTTTTATAATAACAGTTTTGTTACTTAAATAATAGCTCTGTGCTCAGAATGGTAGATCAGTCACCAAATAAATAGATCAGTTAATACGAGACATAGGGCACATCAACTCGGACAGGTTAGGTTCGAAGGGGATGGCGGGGTCTAGTGAGCGAGCGGAGCGAGCGAACTAAGACCCCGACATCCCCTTCGTGTTAGGTTACTTTAAACCCTGCAGAGAGAAATAGGAGCCCCGCGTAGCGGGGCTCCGTCGACTACGCCTTAGTTTGGACCTGTGGTTTGGAGTTTTATGTAAACATTTTTAAATTGTTTGATGATTCAATTTTCGTGACACTTCTATTATTTTGAAACCTAATAAAATTACTTGATGATTGATATTATTTCCAAGTAATTCTTAATTAATATTTAGGTAAGCGTTTTGATATTATTTGATGATTCCATTTAGGTGACAGATCTACTATTTTGAGGACAAACCCTATTATTTAAGAAACACAAAACTAATTAAATTGGTGATAGCTTAAATGATACCCATTTGTAACAGCAAGCGCGTTACTCCGCTGACCTGCTGTTGATCGTACATAATCTTATTATTTATGACAAGCATTGCATACTGACTGACAGTTATTAATATCACGCATGTTTCTTACTATAACCTTGTTAGTTTAGATTCTAATAAGTAATTGTACAGTACCTTTCACTATACGCACGAAAATAACGCAATCTAATTGAAAACCCTCGGGCTATGGGGCCCAAGTGCACACACTACAGCCTTTATAAACAAACTAACTTATAACCATGTCTCCGCCCGCGTGCAATTTACTTACCACGTGGCACACGTAATAGTAGCTTTCGATCAGTGAAAGAATTTTTTAAACTTTCAATTTAATTTACCTACTCAATAAAATTTCTCCATATCATAATAGTGTAGAATTGAATTTAATTAAAGAAATACTAACGAAACTTTACCGACTTAATTGACAGTGGCGTAGTAAGGGGGAGTGGTGGGGGCGGACCGCACAATAATAACATCAAGTACTAAATACAACGTTTGAAAAGAAATAAAAAAATGTGATGAATAAATCAAATAAAAGCAATCTTTTATTTGATTTATTCCTCATCATAGATCACACAAGAAAAAGTTCTTCTTAAGAAGAGTTGGCGACGCTCAACTTTGTCAACCTATTTACCGGCACTTAGGCGGTAGTTGAAATGGTACTCCAACTGTCAAGTAAACCCAAAATATCCAAAACCTGCTGACATTGCTAAATGTTTAATGATTTTCTTTCTAAAATAAAAGTTGTCCTATAGTACGATCCTTGACCACAAATCGATAAAACTACCTATTTGCGAGCAACAACAACCGAATCGCGGCAGGAAGCAATATAAATTTTGAACAAATTATTTTTGAGTTTGCAACTGTCAAAGCTAGAAAGAAAAGATATTACCAAAAAATATTTATTGTGTCTTAATTTTATTACGTTTTGTTATTTGTTAAAAAATTATATTATTTACAAAATAAAAATACACCTAAAATAATAATAGTTGAATGGCAATGCTGATTTTTTGGCCAAAAAAGGGCCAGCCCGCTGGTCACATGAAGAGTAGACCAACCGCATACAATATTTAAAAATATTAATATTAAATGATCCGTGACGTATCGTAATTATAAATAATATACTTATAAAATTTATTGCTTTTGACTTTCGATGGGGTTACGTGACACCACCAACTTCCGCACCGGTTGCCACCCAAGGTAGCTACGCCACTGGAATGTCAAGAAAAAGAAGGAAGGGAAGGTGCCTATCTCATGTTAAGATTATATTATTGTCATAATTATCATGGGATGTTAAGATAGGTGTATACCTTTCCTGTTAATTAAACAAAAGAAAATACTTGATCTTTTTGAAGTCGATGAGTGTAATTAGGTAGTACCGTTGGTTCTCTATTATGTCACCTAACTTTTTTATCCATAATTTAAAGTGCCATAACTTTTTTTGTCCTAATCATCATTTGTCCGAATGATAATTTACCCGAACTTAATGTCACATCATATCACTAGTCATAAAATTGAAATCCCTAAATAAAATATGTCCTAAATCCATTTGTCATAAATATTATAATCAATAATATACAAAAGACATAAAAACGTTTTCAATAAAAATTATAAGTCCTAAATTCAAATTACATAATGTTTATTTGTAATGATAATATTCTTAGAACTTTAATATGTATTTTTTATCATACTTAAATAAATATATGATACATGTACTCAACAAAGCAGTTGATTGTGAACATGTGGTTTTTGTAAGCAAGCAAGCATGCAGCATGCAAGCAAACACGCAGCATGCAGCATGCAAGCAAGCATGCAACAGGCATGGTTTCTGTCACGGCTCCGGCGCTGCGGGGCTCCAGCGGTACCACGCGAGTTTATCGTCGCAGATGGGTTTAACGCTCACCACCGCAGCTTCGGCTTGCTGGCCGGCTCTGCCGGCCAGCCTCAGCCGCGGCGCCGGGTGTTACAACCACCAGCTCCTCAACTCGCGGCCCGCCTCGCCCCTCCGCGCCTACGCGATTTTAAATTACACTCTAGGGGTAGAGCAGACAAGACTGCGTAGAGTCGGATTTACAGCTATTCGTTTCTGTCACTAAAACCAAATTTTTAGCAAATGTTTTAGGAGTAAGCAAATTATTATAAATTACCATTCGGAATAGTACCCATTATTTACTACAATACTTAGGACATATGACTTTAGGTCATGTAAAGTTAGGAGATTCAATAATTATAGTACTCGATAGACAGAATACTTTAAGAACTAAAGATATTATGTTAAACAAAATTTCAGGATTTGGAACATTATGGTTACTGAAGTTTATGGCAAACTTGTTATGGATAATGATTTTCGGACAAACAATTTTAGGAGAAGAAAGGGAGTACCAGTACCGTTACCTGACATCAAAATTATCATTCTCCGACCCTTATCGAAAAAGAATGAGTTAAATAATAAGTTTCTCTTTTTTGTGTCAATCCTCACACACGTTACGGGTATGAATGGGTATTTTCAATTAAATCATATATTTTTAGTAAGTACGTTATTTACGTGTAATAATTACGCGTTTTTCTTAAGTTTGTCTTTCAAAACCCAAAAATCAAATTTTGCTGTTTTCGCCAGCAATTTTAATTAAACCTTATATTACCGTTCAAATAAAACAGCGCCATCTATGCTTAGTAAAATTAATAAACTACATATAAAACTAAAAATAGCGCCATCTATTGTCGATCTCCAAATAACTCTTCCTATTTTGTTGCAGGTGTCCATCGTCTTCCATTCAGCGGCTACCCTGAAGTTCGACGAACCTCTACGGGTCGCTATTGACCAGAATGTCCGTTCTGTGCAGCGATTGCTGGAAATATGTGATAAGCTGCCTAAAATCGAGGTATGTAATAGTTCATATAATTTTACTGTCCGTAGGTGTTCGTATTTTGTTATCAGTGCAGCATGTCTTTTTCTTCCCATACATCTCAATCAGCCGTCATCTCATTATTCACGCATTTATTACAAAATCCATAGTTCTTTTGATCATCCACTACTTTTTGTTTTTTTTTTTTTAATTTATTTTTGTGATGTATTTCCTGATCATTTCAGTAAATCGTACAACGTTATATCATTGCTGATTTAATTGATTATCAGCAATGTAAGTGTAGTTTTGATCATAACGAGTATGCTAAACTTGCTTTTTTTAACGAAAGGTCATTGCACGGGCTCATTTGTTAGGGGCGTCAAGAAAAACGCAGAGATTTAAATTTAAATACGTTGACTCGTATAATATCCAATTTAAATATACTCACAAGGAAGGTTATAATACCTGAGTCCTAACACAGTGTAGATATAAGTAAGAGAGTCACAGGGAGTGACTAAAGGCAACCGTTGGTGATACAGCCTACGTTTAATGACAGTGTTGCCAGTATTAAAAAAAATAACGATTAATTATTGCATTATTAAAAGTTGACTAAATATCAACAATCCCCTTAACCGTTTCATTTCCTACAGGCGTTCATCCACGTCTCAACGGCGTACAGTAACGCTGAGCTCACATACGTCGAGGAACGCGTGTACCCCCCGCCCGTCCCCCTGGAACAGGCCTTCACCGTCGCAGACTCCTTGCCAGAGGAACTGCTCGCTAAGATCAACACAGAGTGAGTAGACCAGTAAATAGCTAGTCACCACTCAGATTCCTGTCTTGACCTAGCCTAAAGTTGGCCATAACCTAGTCAACACTCAAACTTTAGGTAAATATGCATTCGAGTAAAAGATGCCTATTGACATGCTACATCATACAGATCTGTTGAGACCGAAGTATCTTCCTAGGAATTCTGCCGTGAAATTCTTGAGCTTAACAATCCCGTCCCTTAATTTTGGAAGTGAAGGACATACGGTCTACGATACGGCTTGCAGTCAGGTAGGAAGAGTGAAACATATAAACATACGCTTGTTTTGCATAATCTAAACAAAAGCGAACACTTTCAGATACATCTCCCCGAAACCTAATACCTATACTTTCACGAAGGCGCTAGCAGAAAATGTGGTGCAGGAACATGGAAACAAAGGATATCCGGTCGCCATCTTTAGACCAACTATCGGTGAGTTATCTATTGCAAAAAAAACGGGTTGCACTCCGGGAGTGCCGGCAGAAGTGAAAACTTGAATATTAACGTTGTGCATTTTTGATATTTTGGAATGGCTAGGAAATAATTTTGCACGAATTGCTTTAATTACCAGTATAAAAATCATGTATGTGGTAAAATACAATATTCATTTATTGCGCTATCGTACACAAACATGACAATTTATATCACATTAAAAATTTAACACTTCATAACTATTACAATCCGTCTTACGAATTTTACCTCTTTGGAGAAACCAAAGGTTTTGTTTGTGCATAAGATAATTATCCAGTTTTGGGAACCCAAACTCAATGACAGATGTCATAAAGTTTAAATTCCTTCGTCACCTAATGTCAATCCGTCTTACGAATTTTCCAGTTTTGGGAACCCAAACTCAATGATAGATGTCATAAAGTTCTAACTTAAATGTCACGATCTGACACGAGTTTAACATTTTTTACCCATCACAAAAGTGCACAACGCCGCTAAAGAAGTTTTCACTTCAAAAAGTTTCATTATTTTCTTTATTTGGTTTACTCACTCTTTCCTTTTTGCAGTTATATCCTCCCTCCGCCACCCTTACCCCGGCTGGATAGAGAACCTCAACGGTCCCAGCGGGGTAGTTGTCGGCGCGGGTAAGGGTTTGCTACATGTGTTCTGCTGCAAGGACACCGCGAAGGCTGACATGTTGCCGGTAGATATGGCTATCGATACTCTTCTGGCTGTGGCCTGGGAGATTGCTGTGGATCGGTGAGGATTTTCTTTTGTTTTACGTCGTTGGAGTGGAGACTGCGTATCGGCAAGCTTAGTGTAGGAAGCGATGTGATGATGAAGATCCATCTAGATAGACATGAAGAACAGGGTGTATAGTTCCTCAATACTCCTTAGAAAAGGGAGGATCCTCCGTCCAGACGGGTGTTACCTGCCTGGTGGGCCGAACAGTTGTTGTTGGGTTTTCCTATATTAAGTCGCGGATAACTTTACTTGCGCGATGTAGGAAATTGATGTTAGTTCTTTAACTGTATCATAGATGGCGCTGCAGTACATTAAGCTCTATGTTGCTACATGTAGGTACTCATCACGTTACAAAATGACTGGGACAGACTAGATGAGGAAGGTGAAAAGAGTGCTGTGGTGCAGTTCGTGAGAGGCTTTTGTCCAGTATAAATGTTTTGAACTGACTGCTAGCATATTTGGACCCAGTATTAAGAGTGTAATTTCAAAATGGCAATGCTGCTGACTTTTAAGGGACGTTATTCGGTTAGGTTCGGCCAGAAGGACAAATTTCCCTCCCGTATTCCTCTTTCACCTCCTCTTGATATAAGTATCCGAAAATTCCCGTGGGGTTATTACAAAACACAATGGCATTCCCAACGCTACTCAATTTGACATATTCATATCAAAGGTTTTTTTTTAGGTGGATGCGCAAGGTAGGCCGCAAAATCCAATTTTCTTGTTTTTTTTGCGATTTTACGGATAGTGCCAGCTGCCATATGTTGATCAAAATATACCCTGGCCCTTCCAACTTCAATATATGATTCAGTGTATTTTATATTTCAAATCCAGATTCATATTACCTTCAACATTATATTACCTTCGGAATGCAATATAAAAGTGTGTTACGTAATTAGGATGCCAATTACCTATAGTGTAATTGTTTTCACACAATAAAATTAAGGCCGAAGGATAAAATAACGATCAAAAAACCCGGAAAATGAGTTGCGAAATGGCCACCTTGTTTACTAAACAATTAATATCAATAAAGATATGGAGTGACAATTGTCTGAGAACAATATGGCTTCGTGGGTGACCTTATTATTTGTGTTCCGTCTGCCAGAGTTCCGGTTTTCCGTAAGTGACGTGTGTGTGGTGCAGGATTCAGTGTGAACAGAAGGGCGTTTATATTTAAGAATATGATATACAGGGTGTAACGGAAAGGGTATATTCATACTTAAGGGTGTGCTACAGACCATCAAACTGAACATGTTTCTCCATCGGACAAACATAGTAGTAGCGAAAAAAATATCTACGGACGGCCCCATACAAAATTTCAATACCTATTCGACCCAAATGTATGGGGCTGCTGATATTTTTTTCGTTATTACGATATCTGTCCGATGGAGAAACATGTTCCGGTTGATGGTCTGTAGCACACCCTTAAGGTGACACTTTTCGTCATTTTTTCCATAGGAACTTCGGGGGGTTTTACTCCACTGTTTGACACTGCACATACAAAGTAAAACATGATATGGTAATGTCTCATTATTAATTTTGTCTGTACGAAAACAGAATAGGAAAATAAAAACCCATTAAAAAGTTACGAGCTATCAAAGATTCGTTTTTATTGCAAATTTTAACGCAAATTTTATTATTATTATTTTATTTTTTTACGCGCGCCTTACGTTTCGGAACGCTGTGTGTGTTCGTACGAACTAGATGTGCGTGCAGACTAGCGTCTAACTGCTCATCACTGATACTAACTCTGTCGGGCACGATGCCAAGTGAGACAGCGTGCTTTTCGGCCACGGCCACCAGTGAGTTCGAGCCCGCGACTAGTGAAACCTTCAGTATGTATGTATATACCCTTTCTGTTACACCCTGTAGACCATCAAACTGGACAACTTCTTCCTTAGAGCCAACCTCATAATTTTTATCAATCGTACAAAAATTTGAAAGGAAGTCGTTTATCTTGGTATAAATAATGGACATGAGGAGGGATGAAACGCATGCGACTAAACAACTACACATTCATACACGCATGCGACTAAAAGAGTGATAGACATAAATGTTGAAGGTTGGAAAGACAAAGAAAGATAATATGCCTTTGCATATGCAAACACGCAAATGCATACAATCCGATGTCTACCTATGAGAAGAATACAAGCTAATGTTTATGCTAATGTCACGTTATCTTGTACAAACAGGCCAGAACAAGTTCGGGTATACAACTGCAGCACAAACGAGAACCCGACCACTTGGGGCGCCTTCGAGGCGGCTCTGCGCAAGTACTTGAGAGGACATCCCCTTGACAACACGTTCTGGTACCCGAGTGGTCTTGCCATTGAGAATAAGTAAGTATATTGCTGCTTGATTCCTAAGTAGCACATGACAGCCGCACAGTGACTTGATTATAGAATTTGTGACTATTTAAGGCTGTTTTAGTTTCCTGCATAAGGGCTGTGTAGTTAGCTACCTAGCCCAAAATTAAACAGCCTTGAGCATTACAGTGGCTGGTTAACGGCAGTATAATCATTGAAACAGCTGTAGGTACAAGGCTTGTACAATGGCTTATACAGCCATAAAACACTTAGAGAGCGTTCAAGTATAACGTAACGTAATTTTTGAAGATTTTTTAACCCCCCTCCCCCCCATGTAACGCGCCGTTATGTCAGTTTGTACCCCAGGTAACGCGCCGCGAGAAAAAAATCTCTACGCAACCGTTCTGAAGGGCTAAAATAATGTTACGAAACGCGTCGTTCAAATCCCCCCTCCCGACCCTGTAACGCATAGTTTCAGAAGACCCCCCCTCCCCCCTTAATTCGTTACGTAATACTTGAACGCTCCCTTATTGCAACCTAAGATTCAGCAAATCTAATAATTCTAATTCTCTTCAACAGCTTTTAGTAGTTTTGAGGCTTGGCAACAGCTTTTATTAAAGTATAAATAACCAAAACAAAAAAAAGATTTATTTTTCTTGTGTGTGTTTATGTGACAGACGACTTTTATTGTTTGTTAAAATATTAGTAAGATATTTTTAATAGTTTTCACGTCGAGCGTACGTAACGTTCTAACGTTTTTGAGTGTCCGTATGTAAATTTAGTTGAAGGGAGATCCAGTTTACTGTAAATCTGTATAGGTTATTAAATCAAATATTTCACGCGCCATCAGAATACTATCGCTTTAACAAAATTATTTCACAAGATAAGATAAATAGCGTACGAATACTTAATAAATTTATCACTCAAATTATTGCTTTCTTATTGTATTCTATTAGGAAATAAGTCGAAAATATATTGTTTGAACTGAAAACTATCAAATATCCTTGAAATCTATAAGAAATCATTTGGATATGCTAAAATGGCGTCCATTTGTTATCCAGCACAAATTCTCCATAATTCGCTTGAAAAATGATTTACTGTACAGTGGTGTTACTAAGTCTTATGTATCAGCTAATAGCATTATGCTGGGTGGACAAAATATTTTAATTATCTTTCCTACTGTATACTGTACTTTATTAAGAGCGACCATGCTTTTCAGCGATAAAGAAATCTCGACAGAAAACTGTTATATAATTAAAGCTGTAAAATAGCTATCAGCTACACTTTTTGCATTTGAATTAGGATGGAGTACAACTACTCCAATTTACAACTCATGGTTTTTAATGATTCTCTTATGAATGTAACGGCATTAGTAGAGATTACATTTCCACTTTTCAGCAGCCCTTAACAGGCTCGTTCAAGTGGAATTAGAATAGAATTAGTGTACACCAATTAAAGTCAGTGCCAGTGACATTATCCGATATTTTAATACAGCCCGCACCATTACAAGAGAGGTGAATTTTTCCTATTAACCAGTCGTTAATAAGGTTTGGACTTCTAAACCAGCTAGTAGTATCACATGTAGCCAGAAGCTGGCCCAGATCATTTTAAAATTCTACTTAAATGCTTTTAGGATACCATTATAAAGTCTTTTAGGATACCATCGTTTTTTTTATTTGCGATGGGTATGCTCTTGACTCTAGTCTAGTTCAGAGATGACAGAGACAAAGTCGACGATGATACGAACTTACCCAGAAGAAGCCTGTTCACTCTAACTTTGAAGACATTGGGGTTGTAAGCGTTCGAAAACACAAACGCCCGCCGGCAGAGGGTTCCACTCCTTTGCTGTGCGCATTATGAAAGACGTTAGCAAAGAGTATAGTAAGGCTTATGTTTAACATAACACCAGATAAAGTAAATATAACCTTAAAAAACATTTTTATACTGCCTAAAATAGTAAATGATCACCAGAAATAGTAAATGATCACCAGAAATAGTAAATTAATACTAGAATTAAAAACCTGAAAATCACAGCTCCGAACTAAGGCGTAGTCGACGGAGCCCCGCTACGCGGGGCTCCTATTTCTAACCTAACCTAACCTGTCCGAGTCGGGGTGCCCAATATCCCGAGCTCGCTTTGCTCGCACATGCTTCCTAAGTTCTTCTTGCCACAAAATTTGGTGATCATTTACTATATTTGGTGATCATTTACTATATTTGGTCTTTGAATACAATTTTTTTGGTGTTTAGTATTTTTTTTTGGGTAACGTAGCTTAGGATCTCAAAGTATTTTTTGGTGCTCATTATATTTAATCCCCTAAAGTAATATAGATGACGTTAGAAAACGCTTAATGCGAATTGGTGGAAAAGCAACATGATAGGGATGGTAATTTGCACTGCGTCTTGATGTCCGATGGTAGAAAGGGGCCGCGGCCGGTGGGATGAGGTCGTGGAATTCTTGGGCACACTCACCGAAGTACAGCCTGTAACAACAAATATGTCAGCTTTGTTTTTATGATGGAAACTCGTCGGGAAAGATTCTTGTTTAAGATTTCCAAAAGAGGCGGTGTCGACTTTGCTTTAAGTGGGTCCACGGTATATATGCAGAGCCATCAGTAAATGCGGCTTCACGCCCGAGTGCGATAGCTTGTGCAACTTGAACGACGATGTGTGGATGAACGACTTGCCGCACAAGTCGCACTGCAACCAACACACAAAAACACTCACGACGCAATTTTTTATCGTAACTTTAGTTGTAGTATAGAACCTTTTTGCAACGTTTATGCTCTCTATCAAGAAAAACTAGAACTAAAACATTTTTATCTTTCCACAGAGTCACACACAAAACTTTGGAGACGTTACTGCAAACTGCGCCTCTTCATATCGCCGAATATATTACCAAACTTCTTGGAATAAAAACAAGGTAAATAAAACGAAATCTTTGTATTTTTCAGTGAACTCTGCGTCAAAAGTAACACAATTATTCACTAATGCCATTTAAAAAAATCCTACCATGTTGGTAGTTTTATGATTGATTAAATAATATTATAAAAATAATATTTTAATCGACAGGAAGATAAAAATAAAAAAATGTTTTTTTTTTTGTAGAATAAGCCTCATAACTGTCAGCCAACGTCTCATAGCTATGAGTGACGTGCTCAGATTCTTCTCCGTACGTGAATGGCACTTTGCAACAGACAACGTGAAGAAATTACAAGCCAGACTCTCGCCTCAAGATGCTGCCATCTATAATTTGGATCCTCATACTATCAAGTGAGTACGAAAAAAAATAGTTTTACAAAACTCATGATCACTATCACATGGCACCTTTGCCTAATAACGAACTACTTGAGATCTGTTGACTTCGTCGTTCCTTTCTATACTTAATCTTTTTTAGACAAGGGTTTCATTAGATCTCTGAAAGAAATATTTCTTTATCTTATTTTTTCGCAGTTGGAGCGACCACTACGAGAACTTTGTTATTGGAACCAGAAAATATCTGTTGCAAGAAAAAGATCAAGATATTGACGTAGCAAAGAAGCATTTGCGCAAGTAAGAACTCATAATTATGTTTTACGTTTCGTTGGCTACTTTCACTTTCAAAATTACGGTCATTTGAAAGACTTGTCAGAGACAGAAACCTAACAGCATAATAGCAACGGTAGTAAAGATCATTGTCATTTTGACAATTATACCCAATCAAAATTAAATGTTCAGACAACAAAACAACTCATCATCTGCCTAGCCTTTTTCCAAACTCTCTTGGGGTCGGCTTCCAGTCTAACCGGATGCAGCTGAGTACCAGTATTTTACATGAAGCGACTGCCTATCTGACCTCCACAACCCAGTAACTGGGTAATACGATACCCCTTGGTAAGACTGGATGTCAGACTTTTTTTTTGGCTTCTGACTACTCGTAACTACTGTCAAAGATCTACAAATGACAGCCGGGACCAACGGCTTAACGTGCTTTCCGAAGCACGGAGGAAACTCGGTATGTAATGATGGTCACCCATCCACGGACCAACCTCGGCAAGCACGGCTTAACCTTAAAGATCGACCCGGGCGGCTGTTATTATTTAGCCACGAGCTCCTCACACAACACACACACTCCTCCTTAGACAACAAAACAACTATCTGTCAAATTTATTTCATTGATACTCAACTTTATCGTTAACACGTAGTTTCGTTGACTGTTACGAGAAGCTTGATCTGCTGGCATCTGTACTGTGAAAGAACAGTAGTGGCAGTCAGTCCAAGAGTTGACCGTTGGGTTCTATACCCAATATAACATAACTGTTAGTTGGGATTTATGATTTAAAAAAAATAGACACTGAAGCAACACGTGTGTTGCAACAGCGGCGGTGATAAAATCTGGTTAAAGAAGTTGTCGAGAGCAAGTCACGAGCCATTGCGATCGCGAAAACTTTGCCTTAGCATGTCCTTTCAATTGTTTTATATATGACCATTACAAATGTAACTCTCGCGACTAATTGCTATTTCATTTCAGAATGTATTACGTACATCAAGGCGTCTTGTTCTTCGTGGTAACTCTCATCTGCCGTTTCGCGCTCCAGAATCAATACATAAGAACCTTTGTGTACCGAACCTTCAGGATGTTGCTGACGATTCTTACTACTGCTTACATGCGTATACAACAGAGCTGATGATATTTATAGAACGAGGTAAAATTATAATTTCAATGAATTAGTGATTATTAGTATTTGTAGTACTTTAAGGGCAGCTATTGTAGTCCAATTCGCGCAAGACGCACTGTTGGTTGTACAAGTAAAATTCTGGAATACGTGGGTCTTATGTCATATTACAGATAAGGACAACCCGACTAGTGTAAAGTAGTTTTAAGGTTGGTAAGTATCTGGATAATTTTGATTATTAGTGAAAATTTTGTGATTTATGTAATATTTAATTTCATTTGTTTGTTATCATAGTGATGGCGTAATTTTAATTGGTGAATTGATCATGCTATGCCATTAAATAGCTATGTTGTATTATTATTATCTTATTACTGATAAATGTCTAAGCTTACAGTGAATTACATCGTAAAAATAATTTTATATAGCATATTTAGCTAAGTACTATACAATATTGCTCAATTAATTACCTAGATATTAAGTGAATCTTGTATTAAGGGGTTCTTCTAAAGAAGATGATTAATGGGTTAGTGTCTTTGGACAGTTGACAATTGTGATTTACTAATTTCGTTTCCAAGAAATCTAGAATATTGTAAAAAAGATTAGAATGCATATTTATTTACAGGTAATGGATATTTACAATTTATAAAAGAAAAACCGAATGTATCCGTATGAAGTGTATATAAAGGTAATAAATTATAGACTAAGGTGATTATATATATATCATTAAATGTACCTTAAATCAAAGAATCAAAAATATTTTTTTTTAAATCACGTCGTTTTCTTTACTTTCTTAATCCTGAATATCAGTCCCGTATGCTGCTAATCAATAAGATATTTTGCCAATGTAGGACTGCAAATAAATAAAAAAATCATTTACAATCTCTACTATATGTTAACCAAGCAAGTAGTCACCTTCCAACCAAAGAAACGGATTAAGTAAAACATTACCAGTCTTGAAAGAGAGTAAAATGACGACAAATAGATAAGTATGGACGAAGAAATACTAAACTGGTCTCAAATAAATTGCGATCTCGGCAGGAGCAGAAGAATGATGATTCACCATCTAAAATAGAATAGATACAGAAAAGATTTTTTTTAGGTCTTGTAAATAGGGTCATTACCCCAATTCGTCTTATATGATTGGCGGCCGTAAATTGGAATAAAAATAATAATAACATGTTAAACGTAACATTTAAATACTGATATACAATGTCAAAAGCCATTTAAGTAAGATTTAAAATATTTTAAAGGGAGTTCTCTTTATTTTCTTGGAATGTTGTTCAACATTTTAATTGCACACTACAAATAGAAATAAAATAATTATAAAATATGTACAATTATCAAAATAACAGGGCATCATAAAATTCCACATCGCTGTTTACAGGAAAAGTGCCCAGTAGGCTGGCCGCATTGCCACGTTGGATGGCAATGCTGATTCTTTGGCCGAAAAAAAGGCCCGCCCTCTGGTCATGTGAAGAGTTGACCAACCGCTTGGCGATATCCCGAAACACTATAATTAGCAGTTTTGAAAACCGGTTATGTTTGATTTTTGGTGTGCAATAAAGTTTTATTCTATTCTAACACAAGGGGGGCACTTGGGCCCTATGGCCCTAGTTTTTCATCCCCAAACGGCTCGAATACATAATTACCAATTAAATTGTTGTATTTGCGCCGTTTAAGGTTTTCAGCTGCAGCAGCCGCCCCAGCGCAGTTCACCATGCTAGGAAGATGGGATGGCGCACGGGTGTCGACGCAAGTCGCATACCACCAAAAGCCTACCCAACTTCCATGGTATTATGGTCATACCATCTGGTCTCTTCCCATTGATGCATGCCAAGCTATTGGGTACTATGACAGTTGTGCAAGAGCATGACGGATGAAATAATTATTGCTAGCATGCCGTGCTTTCCGACGCTATCCAGCGCTCTTAGAGCAGGAAAAGCCATGGTGTCCGATACCGTCGACTGCTTCACCACATCGACAGCTATATGGCGCCCCGCAAGGAGCGCCCAAACACAGACTTGAAGCGAGCCGGAATGTTGTATCACCTAGCATAATGCCTATGTAAGGTGAGGGTAGTGCCTGAAGCCAAAAACAAAAGTCATTTATTCAAATTGGGCTGATAATCAGCACTTTTTGAACGTCAAAATTACAAGAGACAGTCCCCCAAAACACCCGCCCTTCGCCTCTTCCTAGTGATTTAGCTGAGAAGATGAAGTACAGAGCGTGGTAAAGCATTAGGACCAGATGGAATACCAGTTGAAGTGTGGAAGTTATTGCGGGTGAATGGTTGGGCGTGGTTAGCTTTATTCTTCAATAAGATGTTGCAGGAGGAAGCCATTCCTGACGAATGGTGTAACAGTTCGCTGGTGCCCATCTTCAAAAACAAAGGTGATGTGCTAGAGTGCAATAACTATAGAGGAATAAAGCTAATGTCGCATAGTATGAAAGCATGGGAGAAAGTTATTGAAAGGCGACTGACAGAAGAGAGCGAGATCTCACGGAACCAATTCGGTTTTATGCCTGGTCGAGGAACGATGGATTTCATTTTTGCTATTCGCCAGCTATGCGAAAAGTACAGAGGTGTGCATAAAAACTTGCACATCGACCTCGAAAAGGCATATGACCGGGTTCCCCGTGAGGTTTTCTGGTGGGCTCTTACAGAGAAAGGTGTGCCTGGGAAGTATGTGCAGTTGATCCGAGCGATGTACAGTCGATGTCAAAGCCAAGTACGGTCTACAGCGGGCACTACCGGCAGCTTCAATGTGGCAGTTGGCTTGCACCAAGGGTCGGCTTTAAGCCCTTACCTCTTCCTGGTGATAATGGACACTCTTACGTCGGACGTACAGGAAGAGGCTCCCTAGTGTATGCTGTTTGCTGACGACATTGTTTTAGTTGCCGAGAGTGGCCTAGAGGTCCAGAGTAGATTGGAGGTGTGGTGGCAAAGATTGGAGAATGTTGGCCTGAAAATAAGTAGAACCAAAACGGAATACTTGTTTTGTGATTTCGGCGGTCTCTCCAGTCCTGTGCCTATAGCCCTTGCTGGGACGCCCATACAAAACTGCTCCAATTTTCGGTACCTCGGGTCGCTTGTCCAAGGAGATGGTGATGTAGACCGGGACGTAACGCACCGGATCAACTCAGTATGGATGAAATGGCGACAGGTTACTGGAACAACTTGCGACCCACGGATGCCCCTCAAGTTAAAGGGGAAAATATACAAGTCCGTGATACGACCTGTCGTACTGTATGGATTGGGATGCTGAGCAGTGAAGAAGACGTATGAAAAAAGATTGCATGCAGCAGAGATGAGAATGTTGAGATGGATGTGTGGAGTGACTAAAATGGATAAAGTTATGAAATGAGCATATAGGAGGAAGTTTGAAAGTGGCACCTATTACAGAAAAGATGAAAGGAATCTGTGAATCTGTCTTGGTATGGACATTTGATGAGGAGGGATGGAACACATGTGACTAAAAGAGTGATTAATATAAATGTGGATGGATGGAGAGGGAGAGGAAGACCAAAGAAAAGATGGATGGATTGTGTGAAAAATGATATAAAGAAAAAAGAGGTAAATGATAGCATGACGAATAACAGAGGAGTATGGAGAAAAGAGACGTGTTGCGCCGACCCCAAATAAAATGGGACAAGGGCAGGAAGATGATTATGATGAAATGCAGAGCGTCTCATCTCACTGTTTCTGGTAAAATGGGTTCTCGGGCCGATCCGTAACCGGGCAAGCAACTTTTCAGGCGTCCCCTGCTTCCGTCAAGCACGGCTCCTCAGAGTCAACTAGGGAGAGAGTTAAAATCTTCCTGGTTAGCTTTTCAGTGTTGGTGACAGAGGACAGGAATGCCGTAAGCTTACACTAGAAACTTTGTGGACGTCGAGGCCACCAAAATGAATTGGTAGGATGGTTTGCAGCCTCGCTTGGTCGTCCAGGGCCACATGAAGAATGAATGATAATGTGTTATAATTTTGTCAATTTTGTCCAAAACTTCTGGTTTCGTCCAAAGAGGAGAAAAAGCAGAAAATTCATGTTTTGGTAGTTTTAGTTTTATAAAGTTGCCACACTAAAACTTCTTCTAATGTCATTGTCAAATGGTTGGCCTGTCAAAGTGTCAATGTCAAACTTGACAAATACAAAACTTGCGTGATTCTGTGACGATGGAATTCCGATGTGAAAAACAATAAAAATGTTTAATAAAGTGCTGCAACGCGCCCTCAAATTCCGATTGAAGAAGAGTTATCCCACGAATATTTATGATTTATCTCGAGGATCGGCCATAGCTGTAAGAAGGCCCTATAGTGATGAAGTGCGCCGCGCGCAAGCTCAGAGCGTTGCTGCGCCGGGGCCTACAATTTTCGACAAGATAATTTCTAAAGAGATAAAAGCGGATATTATTTACGAAGATGACCTGTGTTTGGCCTTCAACGACGTTTCTCCGCAGGCTCCGGTGCATTTCCTAGTGATACCAAAGCGAAGAATTCCAAGGTTGCAGGATGCGGAACAGAATGATATGGAAGTAAGTAAATCCTGGTTGTATTATGAATTACAAAAAAGGTGGCAATTTTCAAAATGCAGCGCCATCTGGCTTTGTCAATATATTTGCTAGGTATTTTTTTTTACCTGAATTTTCCCACTCCTGGGCAAAAGTCTCCCCGCATACCTTCTACTTAGAAATGTGCTTAGAAGAACATCTAAGTTATCTCACCATTTAATATATTTTCAAATAAAATAGTTGATTCAGCCAGCCTACCAATATATTAGAATTTTTTAATGCTAATATTTCAAACCCAAAGCATTTATAAAGGGTGTAAAACACCTCTTAACGAAGCCGAAAGGCCCTAGTTCTCCCTGTCATTGCGATCATATTTTTGTTCTACACTATACCTGGGAACCTTCTAGTTACGGAGATATTAGGGGTCAAAGTTCCAACTTTTTGACAAGTATTTTTTTAAATACAAGTTTTTAATGTAAGATTTTTACTTTAAACACCTCCATGACCCCCGTACTATTCAATCCGTCCATCAGCACAATGTTTTGAGTGCGTTACATTGAGTTCTACCACAAAACGTGATTTTACACCCCCCAAAAATAAGTCGTTTCCCAGCAATAATTTTTGCGTAAAGTTACTTAGTTTCATGTACAGAATGCTTGGTTGACGGCTTCGTGATGAGGTGATTTACACCGTGTATAAATTAAACCATTTATCACCCTAGCAAGATTCAAGTCATAAGGCAAAATATATCTATGGAGAATAATGGGCCAAGAAACTCCATGGACACCCTTGTAAATCAAAAATGTATTTATTAATTTATTTTACTATATAAGTACACACAGTAGAGGAAAAAAACATAAAATATTTGAGTACAATGTATAACAAATTCAGGTAATATTTGTGGTGGATAAAAGAGGTCCATCACATATTGAAAAAAGCCATTGCAACAAATAGATGGCCAGCATTCCACAGCGGGTGCCTGTGCACAAACATGACGCATTTAATACAGAGAGACCCTACTGCCCAGATTAGCCCAAGCAACTACTGAGAAATTTCCTAATGGAAAAACCCAATGTTGTTTTGCCTCTGCATTGTGTATTTTAAACTTGATAATCAAGCGTTTGTTGATCTATGACGGTTTTTACAAACAGTGCAAAAAGGTTACTTACGGCATAACATTATTCGCCATCTACATAGAAACATTAATTTACTTTCCATCTGCTGTGAATCAGGTATCTTCCTTGTGTCAGGTTATGCGCAATCATGCGAGGATTTAACAGGGGGAAGGGGTTACAAAAAACACACAATTAATCACGAAAGTGAGGGAGAGTAGGGGATAACGTGACAATCACATCTAATATATAAAATTCTCATGTTGCGGTGTTTGTTACCAAAATCCTCCGAAATAGTTGAACTGATTTGCATGAAATTTTGTGTGCGTATCGGGTAGGTCTGAGAATCGGCCAACATCTATTTTTCATACCCCTAAAACACATTAAAATTTCTACGCGACACAATGAAGTCACAGGCAGCAGCTAGTTTTTTTATAAAAATAATGAATTAAAAACCCGGGCAAGCGATTTTTAGTCTAAAAAACAGGGCTGCAATTTTTTTAAATATCCAGTATTTTTTTATTTTTCGTTATAACAGTTTCTAAAACTATCTGTCTTTTCAATAATAAAAATACATGTGGGAGGGGGGGAGAAGGGGTAGCCGTAAACCTCATATTGTAAAAAGGGGTAGGGGGCTATAAAGGGCTGCGGGACTGTTCGAAAGAGATACTGTGGCCCTGGAACACAAAGGGCTTTTAAGAAGGAACATGGATTGGTTTTAGTCAGTACAAGTCTGACACTCCCGTCCGCCCCGCCCAGAGCGGGAAGGGTCATTTGATAATTTCCAATCCATAAAAAAAGTGGGGGGCGCTATAAAAGTGGCCTACAAAAGCTCACGTGATTAAAGTACCGCCCCTAATATACCTCCCAGGGACACCGTAGGCTGGTAGATGATACATGTTATTCAAGTTTCTGGTTCTAGAAAGATATGACGACACGGTTGGCGCAGTGGTTGAGCGATCAACTGCTGCGCTGCGTGTCGCGGGTTCGATCCCCGCACGGAATAAATATTTGTATGGCCTAAAGATAGTTGTTCCGGGTCTGGCTGTTTGTATATGTGAGTTTAAATGTTTGTAAACGCACCCACGATACAGGAGAAATTCCTAGTGTGGGGCAACGTTTTAAAAAAAAAAAAAAAAAAAAGATGAGGAAAGTGATGCGGCATGGTTCTAGGTTTTTTCACAATTTTTTCCTTCACCTACTCGAAACTGAATTTGATTATTATTATTATCTCGCCACTTATTATATAAGACTTAAACATAACTGGGTGTAAGCATTGTAAGGTACCTCTGCTTAACTCTTCAGGTATTATAGGAGTGTTGTTATGCTTTGTATTATTATAATACAAGGTGTAAATCACCTCATCACAAAGCCGTCAACCAAGCATTCTGTACATGAAACTAAGTAACTTTACGCAAAAATTATTGCTGGGAAACGACTTTTTTTTGGAGGGTGTAAAATCATGTTTTGTGGTAGAACTCAATGTAACGCACTCAAAACATTGTGCCGATGGACGGATTGAATAGTACAGGGGTAAAAATCTTACATTAAAAACTTGTATTTATAAACATACTTGTCAAAAAGTTGGAACTTTGACCCCTAATATCTCCGTAACTAGAACGTTCCCAGGTATGTTGTAGAACAAAAAAATGATCGCAATGACAGGGAGAACCAGTGCCTTTCGGCTTCGGTAAGAGGTGTTTTACACCCTTTATGAGACTTAAACATAACTGGGTGCAAGCATTGTAAGGTACAGAGGTACCTTACAATGCTTACCTCTACAGGTATTATAGGAGTGTTGTTATGCTTTGTATTATTATAATATAACTTCATGGCAGATCATCTGCCATGTTAGTCTAATCGGATGCAGCTGCATACCCATATTTTACATGGAGCGACTGCCTATCTGACCTTCACAACCCAGTTAGTACTGGGCTATACGATATCCCTTGGTCTGACTTGAGTCTCCCCTAAAATTCTTCACAAAAACAATCAAACATCGATTAGCCATTTTTCTACGTTTTCTTTGATCGGCCGTGACTAACGTACGAGGCACGCCACTGATAACAACATCGTTGATAAGAAAGGAATTTAGCGCGCAACTGTTTTACCGTGTCGACATATCTAGCCTGCTATAATTACGGGATCAAGTTATATTTTTACGAAAAAGTTATAAGGGTTCCGTACCCAAAGGGTCAAACGGGACCCTAATACTGAGACTTCGCTGTCCATCTATCACCAGGCTGTATCTCATGAACCGTGATAGTTAACCAGTTGAAATTTCTACAGATTATGTATTTCTGTTGATGCTATAACAACAAATACTAAAAACAGAATAAAATAAAATATTTAAGGAGGAGCCCCCTTAATTATTTATTATTTCCATACAAAAAAGTGATTTTTTGCTCGTTTTTATAAATAATAGTACGGGACCCTTCGTGCGCGAATCCGACTCGCACTTGGCCGGTTTTTTTTAATAATTATTTCGTTGTAAGTTTTTAAACTGACATGGTCAAACACTATCATTAAAACTGGCAACGGGATATTTACCATTTTTACTGTTTGTTTTGACTTCCCGCTATTTCGGCGCCAAAATCACCGATATACATGTTATTGCGGGTGGGTGTTTATGTGCAGACAAACATACAGACATCGGAAAATCAAAACAAATAGTAAACATGGCAAATATCCCGTTTTCAGTGTTAATGATTAAGTATTTCGTTCGTCAAGAGGCTCTGGATTCGATTCCCAGGTCGGGCAGTGTTATTGGGTTTTTCAAAAGGAAATTCTCAGTAGCAGCTACGGAGTCTGGAATTGTACCGGGTAGATGGTAGGCTCGCGGATGTGGGCGTCCTATTACGAGTAGGTACAACTCTGCCTAACCCTTCGAGGATTACAAGGAATTTAAGGTTCATCACTGCTATCAAAATAGCGAAGGAAACCGACATAATAAAGGGTGTAAAACACCTCTTAACGAAGCCGAAAGGCACGGGTTCTCCCTGTCATTGCGATATTTTTTTTGTTCTACACCATACCTGGGAACCTTCTAGTTACGGAGATATCAGGGGTCAAAGTTCCAACTTTTTGACAAGTATTTTTTTATATACAAGTTTTTAATGTAAGATTTTTACTTTAAACACCTCCACGACCCCCGTACTATTCAATCCGTCCATCAGCACAATGTTTTGAGTGCGTTACATTGAGTTCTACCACAAAACATGATTTTACACCCCCAAAAAAAAAGTCGTTTCCCAGCAATAATTTTTGCGTAAAGTTACTTAGTTTCATGTACAGAATGCTTGGTTGACGGCTTCGTGATGAGGTGATTTACACGGTGTATACTAAAGCCAAAAATACTGTACTGTACCCGCGTGAAATACAAGGTGTTGTTTTGCATCCTCGTCAAATGAAAAGAGGAAATTATGCTTATGATTCTCGACCCCAATCAATAATAAAATGGGTAGTTATTCTTTTTTTCTTTCTTATTTACGGAAATCGGTAAGCGTCTACCACCCATATTTTAAACGCGGCCCGTCGTCTTCTCGCCCTAAAACCGCGCTTCCACACATACAAACAATCTCAAACGTTCATTCGATAATTTCTTATTCCCTAAACCAAGTTACCCCTTAACTTGGTTTAGGGGTAACTTGGTTTAGGGAATTATTCTGAAATACTGTCAAACTCAAACAACCAAAAAAATCTACGTTTATTAATAATTAACTAGGTACCATCATTTTAATTGATTATATAAGTCTTTTGTGACAACCTTCTACCTTATACAAGGTGTTGTTTTGCATCCTCGTCAAAATTCACGAGGATGCAAAACAACACCTTGTATGTGTATTAGGTAGACATCTGTCTTGGCTCGGGGATTACTAGCGTTATGTTATATCTAGAAAAATTAACAGTTTCATTAATTTCTAATACAAAAACATATCAAATAATTAGTAATAATTTGTTATCTATTGCGCAAAAGAGGTGTGTAAACATTTAACAACAGATTGTCTAAAGAATTTACTGATAGCGATAACACCGCGGCGCATTTAAAAACTTTTATAATATAAAAATACTGCTTTTATCTTGAATTTAGAAATGAAAACAAACAAGAATGAATACACTAACACATGGGTCACTATTCATTCAATTTATGTTTTACTAGTTGTTGCCCGCGGTTTTACTCGTATACTCAGGAAAAATTACGGTGTAAGTTTCACATACGAGTATTAGGGAGACGAGACAAAACAAAAAATCGTAAAAAAATCTCCATATGTTCGAATGTTCGAAATGGGTATCGAATACAGGAACTCAGCACAGTAGACGTTTGCGAAGATACCACCACTAATGGATCGATTGATCTCTACATAAACCGCGGTAGAAAAAGACCGCCCATTTTGTCTTCATTTTGTGGAATCTATCTGTTTTTTTCCGTCAATAGTCTGCAATGTAATGAAACTTGCATGCAACTTGCATCGTGTAAATGAAGCTTTATTCGTGCTCCTATACGCTCGCACAGTATACCGCAGAAATTCCTATATGCTCGGCTCAGTCAAAGCATTTAACCTAATTCTAATGAACGAACACCCTCAATTGATTTGTTTGCAAGCTCCTTAACGATAATTATTACAGCCTTGTCTAAAAACTTTGTCTATGATGAATTGAAATAGTGATTGTTCCTGAATGTGCAAGTACTTAATTTAATCATCATCTGCCTCATCTGCCTAGCCTTTTCCCAAACTATCTTGGGGTCGGCTTCCAGTCTAGCCGGATGCAGCTGAGTACCAGTATTTTACATGAAGCGACTGCCTATCTGACCTCCACAACCCAGTAACTGGGTAATACGATACCCCTTGGTAAGACTGGATGTCAGACTTTTTGGCTTCTGACTACTCGTAACGACTGTCAAAGATCTACAAATGACAGCCGGGACCAACGGCTTAACGTGCTTTCCGAGGCACGGAGGAAACTCGGTATGTAATTATGGTCACCCATCTACGGACCAACCTCGGCAAGCACGGCTTAACCTTAAAGATCGACCCGTGCGGCTGTCTTTATTTAGCCACGAGCTCCTCCGTTACACACCACACGTCCACGTTTATTCTTATACTCTGTTTCCTAAAAACATACGTAGTGTTTATTATGTTAATTTAATATGTTGTGCAACAATATTGTTTACTTCTAAATGTGGAGGCTTGTAAATGCTTGTCGTTATTACATCACTATAAGTTCTGGATTGTTAGCTATAAGCCACCCAAACGCAATAAAATAAAATTAGGTTTTACAATACAATATCCTTTATTTCAGGCAAGTAGGGCCCATAAATCACAATAAATATTGTTTTCTCAAGAAGAATTTCTTAGTAGCGCCCAGATTCTGGAATTGTTCCCGGTTGGTGACAATAGGCGCGCCTCCCTCCCTGTAACATGAGACTTAAACATAACTGGGTGGTTTCCGTAAGCGCACTTCTCTGTCTAACCCTTAAAGGGGTTATTGGCGTGATTTTTTGTCACTAAAGAATGTTATACCAAATGATCATCTAACAACTCCAAACCTTCTTCTGTTCCAGCTACTCGGCCACCTAATGCTAGTAGCCCGCTCTCTCGGGTCCGCTCGGGCACCTTCTGGCTGGCGCCTCGTCGTCAACAACGGCAGAGACGGCGCCCAGTCCGTGTACCATCTACATCTGCATGTCCTCGGAGGAAGGCAGATGGGATGGCCTCCGGGGTAAAGAAGTCTGAAAGAGAAAAGTATTGACAGTGCCTTCACAGTTTATTTTTCGCTCGCTGTTATGTTGGCAAACCTGGTGGTAAATACAACGAATGATCGTGACGTTGGCAGAATACTCGACATCGGCTTAGTAGCCAAAAAAGGAAAAGAAGCAACTGTAGTTTTTTTTTTTTTTATATGTGAACGTCAGGTTAGCTTTCTTAATAGCTAGTGTTAAATAAACTATGAAAGGGCTGTAGGGATACAATTGTGACACTCTACGATTGATGTCTTTGGTGTAGCGTGTTGCAAGTCTGTTCCTAGCTTGGGAGTTGGAATTCTTTTTACAAAATATCAGTTGTCTTTTTTGTTCATTGCGTGGTCGCGATTTTTTACGTAAAATACCCAGTATTTTGTATCTTTTTTGCCTAGCTACTGGGATAATCGTTTTTCATTAAAGTAGGCGACTGATGCATTGTAAGAAGAAATAAATGTCTTATTTTTATGCAATTTATCAATGCCAATAAGTAAGTGTTCGTTAAAAATTATATCTAAGACCCAGTGAATTTTGTCTTTACTTTATCAATAGAGAAAAACACGGGAATAGTGAAAACAACACAATTTACAAATATTCAGCAATTATATGGGCTCAGTCAAAAAATAAAAAATAGCATAAACATACCTGTGCCCATCCCTTTTAACACAAGCGTGATGTTTAGAAATTTTGAGACTCCACACGTTTATGCATTGGTAAATTGATTGAAACGTGATAGGCGAAAAGTGACGACAATATCAACGTCATAGAAAATTATTGCATCATTATAATGTCATATTTTGACGTCACATTTAATATTTTAAAGTGCATAACAAAACGAATATAAGCATTATAGTTTGAATGACGTACACTGCAGGAAAAAACGTAATAAAATATTTTTCTTCTTTTTTTGCATTTTGAAATGCAGTGATGACTTTATGTTGAGGTTATGGGTTCAAATCCGAGCAAGTACAAATTCTTATGTACTTTTTAAGTTTATTTTAGACCTCCCTGACATCGGTGAAGGAAAACATCGTGAGGTAACCTGGACTTGTAATTAATAAAAGTCTGAAATCGCTAACCCAAGCGTAGTCATCATTGCTCTTGCCTTCTCCGTGTGAGAAGAGGCTTTAGCCCAGCAGTGGGATAGTAATAGGCTAGTATTATTCAGTTTTTTAACTGACATGGCCACTAACAATATCATTAACACCGAAAACGGGATATTACGCCGCCGAAATATCGGGAATTCAAAACAAATAGTAAATATCCGGTTTTCAGTGTCCAATGATAGTGGTATTATTAATAATTTCCTATAATGATAATATCGTCGTCACTTCTCATCTTCATCAATGATGCATCAATAAGTAATAATTGCACCACTTCAAAATATCGCAATCTTATCAAGTCTAGTTATGACTTCAGATATAAAAAAAAAAATCTAACGTGTTTGAAGTGATGCAATATTTAGAAATGTAAATTTTTTGCAACAATTAATATGTTATTCTGGTCGTGTTTTAAATTTTATGATTTTTATGGGAAAGGGAACTGTTTTAAAATAAGCTATAATTTGTGAAACATCTCATTGGTGAGGTAAATAACACCTTATAATATGTAGAATGTTGAAACTTGAATATTCGTTCTGTTTTATTTTATCATCATGATCATCTGCCAGCATTTTCTCAAATATGTTGGGTTCGGCTCCCAGTCTAACCGGATGCAGCTGAATACCAGTATTTTATATGGAGCGACTGCCTATCTGACCTCCACAACCCTGTTAGTACTGGGAAATACGATTCTGGGTAATTTATTAAACTGTTTATATTGAAAACTGCCAATAAAAAAAAATATCCACGTACAATTTGTAGTAAGTAATTTCTTTTTGTTTCGACCAAAAAGATTGGTTACTTTATTTTTGTTCAATAATGATCTTTAGGAATGATATTAATTCATTTTTTTATAGTAAAATGTCCGTTTTCGCTTTTTTTTGAAAACAGGCATAACCTTATCTAGACTAAGGAGAACTTAGTTTAGTTTTAAGGTGAAATAAAAACTATTTATCCTACTTAGCCTATGCCTTTTAAAATAAATTCAGTCATGTCCGACATTCTACATATTTTGACACTCATTAAACACGATATTATAGAAAGTGCCTTAAAATGGCATATTTTGTGCCAAAAGAAGACTTCTTGAGGATGGATCCAAAGATAAAAAATATTAAAATAATATTTCTGTTATGTTTAGCTAACTATACGTTTTTAAACTGAAATAGTCAGTAACACTGAAAACGGCATATTTGCCGTGTTTACTATTTGTGTGATCATGGCGCTTGCAACATTGCCGAAAAATCGGGAACTCAAAACAAATGATAAATAACCATTTTAAGCGTCCGTTAAAAAGGTCCCTTATACTTTTAAATAATAGCGTTGTTATATCCTTTTAAATCTCAAACCTAAACTTCTTTTAAGCTTGCTTTCCGCCATGTTTCCAAACCCACCCATCCAAATCCATACCTCGAGAAGCATCGCCTAACCTAAGAGTGTCAACGCATACAAAATCGTGTCATATTGGAGCCATTGTTATTTTTAATTTAGATCTTAGTGCAATATAGTTGCCAAATTACTCTTTAAGTTATTATTATTATTTTTCTCTGCGTTTACACTTTGGCCGACCATTGCAGGCCATTGTTGGCCATTGTCAGTCGAAGAAGCAATCATAGGTCATTGGTTAAAGCTTGGACTGATGATCGAAAGGTCGTAGATTTAAAAAAAGTCACGAACTTAAGAATGTATGATCATTGTAAGCCATTGTGTAAATACAGTTATACAGTCTCAAAAAAGCGACGCCACAGTTTGATGCCTTCTGCTTGTTGCGACAGGGGGCGGTTGTGTGCTCACAGAAAAATCATCGCAATTTTGAGCTAGCAACATTGGATTTTTATATTATTTTTTTTTTAGGCCATAACTGTATCAAAAAATGCAATCTTTCACAAAATAGTTAGTAGATTTTACAAATTGACTGATTTATTAGATAAATAAGTAGTATTTTACAATTCCGTCTACTTGATAGTATTACAGTTTAAATTATTGCACAAAATTAGAGCTATTTTCTAGATATGATCCACAGAAAGAGTCACAAAATCGCTCCCCTGTCTGTCAAAACTATGCTCAGATCAATACAAATTAAATCAGTAATATTTTTATTACATAAATAATTTCTTGCCCCTATTTTCTTCAAAAAAGTTTCTAAATATAATTAAAACAGATTCATGAAAAATTTCTAGCCCCGTATTTTCTTCAGAAAAGTTTCTAAATATACTCACCTAAAATAAATAAAAAATCTTTAATCCCTTGTTAAGTTTTTAAAATTCTGCGGAGCCTAATATTACCTCAATAATTATAATTAATCGACGTTGAAAAAAATGCCTTAAGGTATTGAGCATGCTATTAGAATTTCAACTTTCGACTTATCACTGAAAGTACAAAATCCGATTGCACACTCAATTTCCTTGCGACATTTTAACACACGTCGTTACTTCGTTGTGATGATCTGAGTTATTTTCGAATCTCGTTCAAATGTATTAGAATTCAATATTGATCACCATTCTAGTCAGAACGACAGTCTATGGCTGTTGAGCGTTTCAAACTGTGGTATAACCTTGGAGGCGACAATTTGGGGTGTACCCTAATTGAAAAACTCTGGGAATAAACGTTTTTGTCTCTGTTCTTTGTGACATTCCGGTTTCATCCACCAGCCACCCTGGTTATGCTCCAAAGGAATTATGCATGCCATCTACACAAGGTGTAATTTTAATAGCTGACTTCAAAAGCGCTCGTACAATTTGGTACACCTCTGCCTATCCTTACGTTGATTCCAGGCGTGATGTTATTTTATGTACTTATCATAACGAACAACTTTTGCTATTGTAATAATTCTAAGTCAGTTGCTCCGTATGTTTGTTTGTATAACTAGACAGAACGTATGGAACATCTGAATTTGTTGGTCCCATAGTAAAAGTTACTTGAAATGATGACTACAGTTTTCAGTTATTTCAGTTATATACATACATACTCACGCCTTTTGTCAATGGGGGTAGGCAGACCTGCAATGATCCTTATATACTTCACAATGTTTTCGTATTTAACCCAAAGGTTGACTGGTAGAGAATGCCTTGTGGCATTAACTCCGCCTATGTACCATTATTGTGCATGACGTTTAAATAAATAAATACTCGTTATTTGAATTATACCTTGTATAAAGGGTGTAAAACACCTCTTAACGAAGCCGAAAGGCACTGGTTCTCCCTGTCCTTGCGATCATTTTTTTGTTCTACACCATACCTGGGAACCTTCTAGTTACGGAGATATTAGGGGTCAAAGTTCCAACTTTTTGACAAGTATTTTTTTAAATACAAGTTTTTAATGTAAGATTTTTACTATAAACACCTCCACGACCCCCGTACTATTCAATCCGTCCATCAGCACAATGTTTAGAGTGCGTTACATTGAGTTCTACCACAAAAAAATATTTTACACCCCCCAAAAAAAAGTCGTTTCCCAGCAATAATTTTTGCGTAAAGTTACTTAGTTTCATGTACAGAATGCTTGGTTGACGGCTTCGTGATGAGGTGATTTACACGGTGTATTTGTAGGTAAAACAGGTATGTTACAGAGGACAGAAAAATTGCCATCTTTCCATCAATGATGGATAACATTTACCCATTGGTCATCACAAAATGTCCCCTCCAAACGACTTTAGTCGCTTATTTAATGCATATTTTAGAAATAGTTTGTTTTATTTTTTTGATTTTTATGACTCCCCCGACACCGTATTCAATGTTATTTTGGTTGATTTCGCACTGAATATTATTTTGTATAGTCAGAGAAATTGAATGTTTAGCAGATTGATTCACTGCGTAATTTTGTCGTATGTGATTTGAAATACGAACTATTTAAGTTGGTAAACAATTTGTTTCTTTGGCTGTACTTTAATAGGTTTTAGTTATACTTGTCGCATTTTTTTTTTTTTATAAAATTGTTAAATTAAATTATTTTTACTAACCTTAAAAAGAACTTACTGTGAAAAACATCAATGGCTCAACGGTGAAGCATTTCCTTTAGGATGTACGGTCCTAAGTTCAAATTCTAGCCGCTGTACCTAGACGCAAGCACATCAAGCGAAAACAATCTGTCAAATTTCTTTAATAGATTATCAACTTTATTGTTAAAGAATTAGGTTCAAGGTTGTCGAAACTTGACGATTTCGGGTAACTTAATGTGCTGGCATATGTACGATACGTCACTCGTAAGTTCCAGTACAAATGTAAATAAATATAATTTTAAATGAAATGTGACTAGAAAACACCAAATGTTAATTTAAGTGATTACATTATAAATGTATGAAATACTGTAAAAAACACAAGTATAACTAGACGTTTAGAAAAAAATCTTACAGCGTGTCCGAATCACAAGTAATTTTGCAGTTTCTTGTTGAGAATTTTGTACCAGATCTACTTGCATCACAACATAATACATATAGTTTAAACAAATTAAAAATATATTCCTGTTCTGGTCATCTTTTCAAGTTAACAGAGGCAGAACTAAACAGGATGAAAGGAATACCGACACACAAATGTTTCCACGTACAGTACATTATTCTGAGCTGAGCTACCCCATATACAGGGTGTAACGGAAAGGGTATATACATACTTAAGGGAGTGCTACAGACCATCAAAAAAGGACAAACATCGGAATATCGAAAAAATTATCTGCTGCCCCATACAAAATTTCAATACCTATTCGACCTAAATGTATAGCTGGGGCAGCTGATAATTTTTTCGATTGCTATTACGATGTTTGTCCGATGGAGAAACATGTTCAGTTTGATGGTCGGTAGCACACCCTTAAATATGTATATACCCTTTCCGTTACACCCTGTATACCCTTTCCGTTACACCCTGTATACCCTTTCTGTTACAGCCTGTATAAAATTTTCATCAGTATTTAATCATTTAAAAAAAGTAATAATGTTATGTGGCTGTATATTCTCGCCAAGACTCCGAGCGAGTGAGAGTGTTTCAAGTACCGCTCATCTAGCCTCAGTGTTCCTCACTTGCTCTCCTTCTCGTTTTGGCTTTTCGATCGAGACGTCTCGGGTGAGACATAGTGAGATCTCTCGGTCGAAAGTGTAAACATCAAGCAATACATTTCCAGTATAACATGGCCTGGCTTTGTATAGATTTCTGGTACAATGAGAAATCCACATAAATTAGTTTTAAACGCCGTCCAGTGGGTTTCTGGCAGAATACTTTAAAAAACCTTAATTGTGAAAAAAAACTATTAAGTGATTTGTGATGCAAGCAGACCTAAGAACCACTAAAATAGTCGGGGGTTCAATTTATTTTGTTGTATGTTGGTTGTGGGTCCGGCCTAGCGCCCGTTCCGCCATTTTTGTCTTTGACACAAAAAAGCGCGCGAATGAGCGCCGGTCGATCATGCATTGTTTAGAATTTAGCGCCCTGTTTAAATTCTTTAACCAAAGTTTATTAAATGATTTTATTAATTAATATTGAGTTTTTTATTTGTTGATCATGGTAAACTTTATTTGGACCATCATCATCTGCTTGCCATTTTCCAGCTAGGTTTGGTTCGGCTTTCAGCTGAATGTAGCTTATTACACCAGTATTTGAAATGGAGCCTATGTGACTTTCACAACACTACACGGTTACTGGGTAACACGATACACCTTATAAAAATAATCATTAAGAGGACTCTAAGGGGCCTTTCTCCATACAAACGTATTCCGCTGTTTTCTTCGTGGATAATGCGTCTAGAGCAATGATTTTTTTTCCAAAAAATCTAGGTGTTATTAATACATGCCGTATTAATAAGACCTAGATTTTTCCTTTCCTTTTTTTCAAAACATAATCACTAAAAGAATTACGATAATCCAAAAAATGCCTGTTTTTACCGCCATGTTCAGACGACTATCAGACAAATTAGATAAGTTTTTAACAAAAAAAAAAATATAGAAGCATAGATATACTTTTCCTCTAAATTTTGATATAAGAATTATTTATATCAGTTTAGATTTGAAGAAGAAAACAGCGGAATCGAAACATCTTTTGATCAAGATTTTTGTAGGTAAAATCAGCCTGAGCTGCAGTTGTCCCTTTCGCACTTTACGGGGGCTTGGTCGGACGCAGCGCGACGGCAATAGTTTCTTCAAATAACTATTCTTCAAATTCCTTGGGACTAGAGTCCCCTCTTAACATTGAAAACGGGATATTTACCCTGTTTATTATTTGTTTTAGTTTATCCGTGATCATGGTGCTTGCAACAGTTTTAGATTGGTGTTTTATATTATTTGAATTGGTTTGCTATTAGTTTGTATGTTTTTTTTTTAAATTATTTTGTACCCTTAATGTTTATGTTTTCATATTGATTCATTATTAATTAATTCTTTCATAATAATAATTCATTCATTAATTTCTATGATTTTCGTATACTGTACTTTGATTAATTTTAATTATTGCTTTCTTACCAAACTTTTTGTACCTGCCTAGCTAGTAAATAAACGATGTGGTTGCCTATAATTGGAAGCGCACACTTGTATTGTCCGTGTATATGTTAGCATGCATGTGTGTAGCCTCTGTTGGCGATCCAAATATAAATAAATAACTAACAGCGCTGAGAAATCGGACATTCAAAATTAATAGTGTAGAGTGTATAGAGTGAATGTCATGCTCACTTAAATGTCACGCTGATTGTGGCGGGTGTGTCGGGTCGTTTAGTTCCCTTCAAAATGGTTGAGTTGAATGATGGCTGATACATGCGTCATGTTCGTGAACGGGCACTGTCAGTTGTGACTGGTCATCTCTTAGCTGCCACGGTTTATTTTAATTACTTTATTTTTTTAATTACTGATTTAATCTTTTACTGTGGACGCTCTTAACTTGCCCGTATTTCTACATTGTTCTCACATATTTTTAATTCTTAACATGAATGATGTAACCAAGATTTTGTAACATATTTTGATTTAAAAGAGTGTCCATGGAGTTTCTTGCCCATTCTTCTCCATAGAGATCTACGCTACGGAATGGGCAACTACAGTACTTTCACAAGTTATTATGCCTTGTGACTGGGACTGTAGCTTCGCGTTTTATTTTGTTTTTTAACCCCCGACCAAAAAAGAGGGGTGTTATAAGTTTGACGTGTGTATCTGTGTGTCTGTCTGTGGTATCGTAGCTCCTAAACGGATGAACCGATTTTGATGAAATTGGTTTCGTTTGAAAGGTGTTTTAATCGAGAGTGTTCTTAGCTATGTTTCGATAAAATCTGATCAGCCGTTTGAAGGCCATCACCTCTTTTCCAGTTGAAGGGAAATTAACAACTTCCACAGGTCTGATCGATTCGAAATTTGAAATCTTGTCACTTGTCACCATGGTCATTGCCAGGGGGGGTGGGTGCTACCCCCCCCCCTTACCCCCAGAAAGTATTTTTTAAATTTTTTGCTGTTTTCGTTAATTGGCGAGATGACACGCAACACCGAGAAAAGTGGAAGCAATGAGGGAGGCCTATGCCCAGTATTGGGACAGTCAAGGCTAAGGTAAAACAATATAAGTTTAAAAAGCATGAAATAAAAATTAAATTAAAAATTTAAAAAACCCCCGACACAAATAACCTTTAAAAAACAAAAAATAAAATAATCCAAGCGTCTTAGCGTCGGGGGACCGCTAAGTAGACCGCTTAGTACAATCAAATAACAAAGCGGACCCCCGACGCTAAGACGATTGGATTATTTTATTTTTTGTTTTTTAGAGGTTATTTGTGTCGGGGGTTTTTTAAATTTTTAATTTAATTTGACTTTCAAAAGTGCCTGTAATGGTCTAATTGAAATAAATGCTTTGACTTTTGACTTTTTAATAGAAAGGTAAAAATCCCGTTTGCAGTGTTAGTGACCATGTCTCTTTAAAAGCTTAAATAACTTGGTAACTGACTTCCTCGTCGGTTTAGTGGTCACAAGCGCGTTTGCTGAGCGTGAGCTCCTGAATTCGAATCCCTGGTCGGGAAAAGTGTTAGGTATTTGTTTTTCCATCAGGAAATTTTCAGTAGCAGCCGCCATGGTGTTTGGATTTGTGCCCGGCTGATGGCAATAGGCTCGCCCCTATTAAATGGGACTTGAAACTGGCGGAATGTGTAAATGGTGTAATGGTGTCTTTTAGGTACGTGAACCTCGGGTCTGCCCAACCCCTCTGGGTTTACAGTCGTGATGTTATGTTATGTCTCGGTAAAGTTGGTTGTGATTTCGTTTTTAATTTACAGATGATATTATGTTTCCTACACACAAGAATAGCTGCTTTGTTACATTACCGTTAGAACAGACTGTCGCTTACAGCACTCGATTGAAATTTGCAAATTTACTATAGAACCGCGAGCAACCAGGCTGACCGAACATGGCAGACCAACTCGTCACCAGTCACATTTGTACACCTTGGGTTATCACACATCAACATTCTCCTGCCCTTGTCCCAATTTATTTGTTGTCGGCGTAGCATGTCTTCTTCTTCCATACTTCTCTATTACTTGTCATCTCACCCGACACCTCCTTTCTTGCCATATCATCCTTCACACAGTCCATCTATCGTTTCAACGGTCTTCCTCTACTCTTATATGGTAATATATGGGTATAAGAGTCCACATTTATACTCAAAACCCACACCCCAAGCCCAAGTATATGACAAAGGAAAAAACAAAAATGAACGACAATTTTTTTTTTTTGTTGATGGCACGTTTGGCTCAGTGGTTGAGCGACCGACTGCTGCGCTGCGTGTGGCGGGTTCGATCCCCGTACAGAACAAATATTTGTATAGCCTACAGATAGTTGTTCTGGGTCTGGCTGTTTGTGTATGTGAGTTTAAATGTTTGTAAACGCACCCACGATACAGGAGAAATTCCTAGTGTGGGGCAAAATAAAAAATAAAAAAAATTCAAAATAAAATCAATTTATTAAAATTTCACAAACAACCCTCTAATAGCAGTAGCAAGTGGTGGGTGCACAACCGCACGCCGGAGCGGCATACATTGGTGGGGGAGCTAATGGGGCTGCGTAGGTCACAGTCGGAGCTGCGCAGGGTGCAGGCATGGCATAGGGAGCGTAGGGAGCTGGGGCGGGGAGAGCATAGGGTGCTGGAGCGGGCAGGGCAAGAGGAGCAGCTAAAGCGGGTAGGGCATAAGGAGACCCACAAGCACCACAGCCCGGAGGCAAAGCAGCTTCCAACAAAGGTCCGGCAGCAGACAGAACAGAGGTCAACACAGTCGGTAAAGCAGCATCTAATAGAGGTGGCAGAGACGCGGCGATTGAAGCAGAGATGGTGTTGGCTAGTGCGGGAGCTAGGACAGGGAGGGAGGGCGCTAAGGCCGCGAGTGCAGGCGGGACCGCGCAGGGGTTGGCGGGCGCTAGCGCGGCCGGAGCTGGCAGAATAAGCGGCGCCGGCGCAGCTCCGCAGCCACAGCCGTAGTACTGGGAGTATGCTACCTGGAAAGGAATACAGATGTGTTATTGTGGAGTGTGGTGAATGGCTTTGGTTATTTAGGTAGATATCTAGTACCAATGGCTGAATGGCCCCCGAGATAGACATTGTAACTTGTAAAATCAAAATATTTTTATTTCACATAGGCCTACATGGGCACTTGTAAAACGTCGAAAAAAAGGTGCTGGTGCGGACTGTAAAAGGTCTTTTTTTTACATACATTATAAGCCAAAACAGTTTAACAGGAATATTTCCGGAAATTAAGCAATCTGAAAAAATAAAATGGAAGGTAAGGCAGGAATCTTACGGGAAATTAAGATTCTGTTCTGGAAAAATTCAATAAGAAGGTGAAGGTAGCTTGGCTAGCCTTAAACCTTACCTATCCTTAAAATCCATTATTTTCAATGTATTACTGTTATTTTTAGAAGAATGTTAAAAAATGAATAGGAAAGTATTGAATTATAAATTAAATCTTACCTCCACGGCAGCGGCGAAGCAGAACAGAGCGATGAAAGACTTCATTGTATTGTATTGTTTATTGAACAGTTGAGTTCGATATGTCACTGTTCCAAACCGGCGCCCTATATTCTATCCCTTATCGCAGGCGCCAGAAGTTGCGTATGTTTTTTTACCAATAGTAACACTGAAATTCGTTGCGTAGTTTCTTTATCGAGGGTTTTGGTTGCATTTAGTTTTAATTTCGTTTTGTAATGTTTTTGTTTGTGAAAGTTTGATAGGGTAGGTTAGACAGTTGGTGTCTTATACTTGAGTTCGAATGCTACCTTCTGTGCGTGTCCCACTGTGGGACCCACGTTCTCGTTTCCTTTTTCTACACACTTCATCATAGTTTTTCCTAGAAGGAGCAAGTGTGAGGTGTGACTATAAAAAAAAAAGTGGTTTATTGCAGAAACTTGTACAACTTTGACAGTAAATCTTACATAGGGACCTCCTTTTAAGTAAATTATATACCTGTGCTAGGAGGCCCCGCTCTTCGATTATATATTATGTATATGGTACAGCTATCCGTGTTATACAGGGCGAGCCTTTTACCATCAACAGGACACTCATCTAGTCTCTGGTCATCTAATGGTTTACAATATCACTTTGCTCGACCAGGGACTTGAACCCATCAGGATTCCATAACCAGTGGTACTTGTACCAACTGGCTGTTTAATTTTTAGTCTTTAGGCATTCTATCAGCATAATATAATTCATGCCCATCAACAGGTGCATTCACCTTTAACACACGTTGATTTTCTAGTTTATTCACTATCTCACGTACGAAGTTACCTATTGCAGTATTGCTACATACTTACTTACTTAGTACCTACATAGAAATATTAACTACATGCAAGGTGTTGTTTTGCGATCTCGTCAAATTCAAGGAGGTAACTATGCTCATGATTCTCGATCCGAATCAATGATAAAATGGGCAGGTAATTTTTTTTTTCTTATTTACCGAAATCGGTAAGTGGGAACCACCCGTGTTTTTAACACGACCCGTCTGATCCTCGTCTTTAATCCTCGCTTACACACAAAAAAAAAATCTTAAACGTTTATTCGATAATTTCTTATTCCCTAAACGACGTTAAGGGGGTTATTCTGAAATACTGACAAATGTAAACAATGGAAAAAACCGTGTTTTTTTTAAATAATTAACTAGGTATCGTAATTTATATTGATTATCTATGTCTTTCGTGACGACATCCTGAATTTTGACGAGGATGCAAAACAACACCTTGTATAGGGTGTGATTATACTCATGATAACAAATAACTTTTCCAAAGAAACTACTTTTTTTTTCTCCTTCACTTTTATCTCAATCATATAACAGCTGTATGAAATTCCCGCGCGTGCACCTGTGGCCTATCAGCTTGTGATAAAAAGTAATGAGTTAAAAAAAAATGTTTCTTTATGAAAGTTGTTTCTTATCATGAGTAAAATCACGTGTTTAGGTATCGGTCATTAATTACCAGTCACCCTATTTCTCATAGTTAGTTTCTTATCGGAATATACGTGACCTTTCTTACTAGTTTTTAAATTGTTTATTTTATTTAGGTATTATAGTGTTGCTGGTAGCTAATTAATAGAGAAACTCGTGGCTAAATAATTGCCGCACCGGTCGATCTTCAGGATAAGCTGCCCTTGCCTAGGTTTGTCTGTGGATGGGTGACCGCATAATACAAACCGAGTTACCTCCGTGCCTCGGAAAGCGCGTTAAGTCGTTGGTCCCGGCTGTCATTTGAAGATGATTGACAGTCGTTACAGGTAGTCAGTGGTCCGAAAGTCTGATAAACAGTCTTACTGACCAACGAGTATCATATTATCCAGTAGGTACCTACAACTGGGTTGTAGAGGTCGGATAGGCTGAGGCAGTTGTTCCAAGTAAAATACTGATACTCAGCTGCATCCAGTTAGACTGGAAGCCGGCCCCAACATAGTTGTGAAAAGGCATATATATTATCACGCTACGACCAATAGGAGCGGAGCAGCAATGAAAAATGTTGCGAAAACGGGAAAATGTGACGTAGACGAAGTTGCGCAGGACAGCTAATATATTTTAAAGAGTTAAAGTTTCGATTCCGAAAATGCTTTCACTAATGGGAAGGTTCATTATCCCTGAACTCATAGGCTATATTTATAACGTTCCCTAGGTAATATTTCCGTTCATACGCGAGCGAAGCCGCGGGAAAAACGAAGTCATATATAAAGATTTTTGTTTAGTTTTATCGTGCATAGTCGTTGATAAGCTGATCGCAACAGATCCCCTACAAAATTAAACTTTTTTGCGAAGTTGAAGCACTCGTTGAACAAAAGTTGTTCAGTTTCATTCATGGTTCGAGAGACTACACGAGATGTCGTGTTTTTTATGTTACATCTTGTATAACAGTCTAACGCTAGACTGGCAGTTATTGTACTACTCAGTACTGGGTTGTGGAGGTCTGATGGTGCATACGTTACAACGGGCAGATATGCAGCCGCTCCATGCACACTGATACTCCGCTGCATCCGGTTAGACTAGAAGCCGACCAGAACATAGTTGGAAAAGACTAGGCAAAAGAATATAGCAGGCAATGTTACAGCACTGTTGACAACATTTAGTCTTCTTATATTTTATTCTTACTTTTGTATAGATGCTTTTTTAATTTCCTATTTTTTTTGTGAATGTGTGGACATCGTAGGCTTTGTGCAATCCTAGTTTTTTTTTTTTTGCTTTATCGTGTTCTAATTTTGTAATAAGCAACGACTTATTGTCGGGCCTACGCTGTCACATACTTAAGCACCAAAACTTCAAATATTATAAAACCAAATGATTTTAAAAGAGTAACCATGGAGTTTCTTGTCTGTTCTTTTCCATAGGAAACTACCAACCCGAACCGTGCACCTTTTGTCGACGTTTTATAAGTGCCCATGTAGGCCTATGTGAAATAAAATATTTTGATTTTGAAAGGGTAAAAATAAAAAATCTTTTTCAACACATTATATTGAAAAACTTCATATTCAATTTATTTAAAAAGTACAATACAATACATAATTTAACCAATATGTCTTTGAGCCAAAAATAAAATAAGACTAAAAAAAGAATCCTACATTCTCATGTCGGCACACTTTCTTGGGATTTTTTTCTTAGACTACTTATTAAGACTAAAATCTATCGAGTCAATATAAACATAAGACTTTATTCAAGCTTACTACAGTGGCGTTTCATACTAAAATGAGCCTTATACCTATGATTTTAATGTTCATATTCTATTATACAGCTGTCATTGAAGCATAAATTTCAAGGGAATATAAACATTAAAAACATCTAAATAACGTTAATTTTTCTAAGTACTTGAATAAAATTAACGTTTCATACATAGATCTCAGAATTAGACAGTAACAAAATAACTAGAATTATGCTAAAACAGATACAATATTACAATACACCTAGGAAGATATTTATGAAGAGTATATAAACGTGCCAAATTCAAACTTATGCCTTTGTGAAAAGACACAATTCTTGTTACATACAGTAAAATGTGGAAAAATAGCTTTCCTGGCACCCATATTCTAAGAGCCTCCCAAAATACATTTTTGAACAAATTCGACCTTTGTTGCCATGACAACTGTTGAAAACACCCACCAACGCGGCCACGCCGCAATTGGTGGATCTTCGAATTAGGTACGTCCTCTAGCTAGCTATCTTTGTTAGTTGCATTCTGCTTCAATCAATGCTAAAGTTGTCATGTCACTTTAACCAATGTTATCTATATAATTAATAGTTTTCCGGTAGCAAAACAGGATAACCAAGAAATAAAAATTCGAAGACATGTGACATCTACCAACCTGCACTGGGCTCGCGTGGTGTATTACAGATTACAGCCCACTCCCTCTCATAGAGAGGAGGCCTGTGTCCCAGCAGGGCAAGCAAAACCGGACGTTTTATACGCTCTCAAGTTGTAGATCGGGCTTGTAACATATTTCGACCGAGTTTCACTATTAGAAAAAGTTTTTTTTTTCTATAGTTAAGGTGCATTAGAAAAACATTTCTTCAATAAAAGCATTACCCTCTTTCTGAGCTCCGCCGCAATCGGGTAAGAGTGAGTTTCTTTGTAACTAGTTCTAGCCTGTAATATTATGACCTGCTTTAAAATCTTTAGGTAACATATCTAACAGATAACAGAACATCACGCACTATACTCCAAAGGGGTAAACAGTGTACTTGTTTGCCAGATATTCACAACAAATTAGGTCTCTTTTTTAGGGTTCCGTACCCAAAAGGGTCAAACGGGACCCTATTACTGAGACTTCGTTGTGAGCCGGTCGGTCCGTCCGTCCGTCTGTCACCAGGCTGTATCTCATGAACCGTGATAGTTAGCCAGTTGAAATTTCTACAGATTATGTATTTCTGTTGATGCTATAACAATAAATACTAAAAACAGAATAAAATAAATATTTAAGGGGGCTCCCATACAAAAGTGATTTTTTTGCTCGTTTTTATAAATATTGGTACGGAACCCTTCGTGCGCGAGTCCGACACGAACTTGGCCGGTTTTTATTTCAGTTTATCTGTTAGCTAATTTATTCTGAGATCACAAAACCGGTTTAAATGTACTGTTTCATACTTTTTAGTCAAATAAATTAAAAGTACATACAATTTCAATGGCGCCGCAACTACATACAGCAAAGCCGTCCAATCACCGTGTCTGAACACAGCGCACGACAGGTTTGAATGTCATCGTCTTACCTAACAAGTCAGGGTGTCAGGGTCGGCTTCCAGTCCGAGCGACTTCCTATCTGACCTCCACAACTGGTTGTCAGAATTTCGGGCAACGAAAGCCCGGACCCAGGTCTTAATTTTCTTTTCTGAGACAAGAAAGGGTCTCGGTATTTAATAATTGGTCACCCATTTATGGAATGACCTCAGCAAGTGCTGTTTCGCTTTGAAAAATCGATCCGTGCGGCTGTTTTTAATTAGGCAATATCATTGTGATTGGAAGTTTTTACGGTTTGCAGTTACGGTCGACTTAGTCTGTACCTCAAGTCTAAAATTCATTTTTTTAATCTTAACTTCTTCTTAAAAAAAGGATTTATAGGAGATGGTGTTGATGGCTTTAAATTTGTTTTAGAAGGTTTTTTAGCGCCATCGAAAGGAATACTAGGGCTTTGCCGAACACTCTTATAGTAGTCCACTGGTTGTTGCATCGAGTTATTTTTTAACGCGAATTTCACCTTCTTCGGCGTATCCAAATTTTCAGAGTTCATTTTGTCTATTTTTTTCATTTGCTTTTGCAGTTCGGTTTTTTTTTGACCTTCCGTTTTTTTCTGGAACTGTTTTACTTTGTTAACTAATAGTGTCGGGTTTTTTGCCGGTTTTTTCTCTAGTTTTACGTCAACTTTTTCGTTTTTTGGTGAACTTGGTTTTTCTAGTTTCTTGTTTTTGCCATTTAACAGTATTGTGTCATTATTTTTCAGTGGTTTCTTATTACTCTTGTCTGTCACGCTATTATCTGTCTTATTGTCTAGTCCTTTAACACTAATTTTACTTTTATGATCCTTAACACCATTTTTTGTAACTTTTGTAACTTTTTCTTTACTTTTTTGACTTTCCTTAACTTTTATATTTTGACCATTTTGACTCATTTTGTCTTTCTTTTGTCCATTTTCTATACTTTTAGAACCATCTAACTTAGTATTTACAGTGTTTTCCTTGACAACTTTTTGTTTCTTGGCGACGTGTTGTTGCTTGTGTGTTGCGTCTCCGTTGACTTTGCGTTTCTTGTCGCTAGCATCAGTTGTGTTGTTCTTCCGTTTCTTGATATCTTTATTTGTTGTATTTTGTTTACGTTTCTTTGATGAGGGCTCCTCTGTCTGTACTTGCCAACCGCCGTTCTGTAAAAGAAGATAAATATTAGTTTTATATTATTTCATGTATATACAAATTATTATTATTTTTACAAACATATATGAAAAACATTTAAAAATATAAAAATAGTAGCCCACCAGCATTGGGAACAGGGTCCAAGCTGGGGGTACTGGTGGTCAGGGCTCTTGAGAGAGGAACCTCGTAACAATACGCGCCGTGTCCAGAAGTACAGCTTTCTGATTCTCCCGGAAGGTATATGTATTATATTATTATGATGGTATTCCATATATATCCATATATGGAAGCATAGGTGGCAAGCGCTCTAAGCGAATGAAAAAATCCACTTACACTGACTTGGGGGTCGAACCCAGAACAAGAGTCCATGCTTGCTCCGTAACCAAGGTTGGCAAAACTGGACAGGACAGTATCAGTGACAGAGACGTAGGGAAAGACTACAAAGCCCTTTTGCTTTATAAAATCGATTTATAGTCTCTCTCTCTTTACAATAAAGGAGGCAAAAGAGGTCTATAAAAATGTCTGTTTGGGATGGTTCGGCTGAATACGTGGTGACCGTTTTAGCGTCGGTGTCTCTTGTATACACCCTGTATACAATACTGTATTTAAATGCAAGGTGTTGTTTTGCATCCTCGTCAAATTCAAGGAGGTAACTATGCAAATGTAAAAATATATTTGCATTGTATAGATTCAATCTCTTAGTATTATATAATTGCATAGCACATGTGTGAGTACTATGTACTGTAAAGCCACCGTTTAATGAGTACCTACATCTTTCATTGACGCGAAATTACCCTGGTGGTTGAGTGAATGTCATGCTCACTTAAATGTCACGCTGATGGTGGCGGGTGTGTCGGGTCGTCTAGTTCCCTTCAAAATGGTTGAGTTGAATGATGGCTGATACATGCGTCATGTTCGTGAACGGGCGCTGTCAGTTGTGACTAGTCATTTCTTAGCTGCCACGGTTTATTTTAATTACTTTATTTTTAATTACTGATTTGATCTTTTACTCTGGACGCTCTTAATTTGCCCGTATTTCTACATTGTTCTCACATATTTGTAACTTTTAACATGAATGATGTAACCAAGATTTTGTAACATATTTTGATTTAAAAGAGTGTCCATGGAGTTTCTTGCCCATTCTTCTCCATCTCTATGGATCTCTATCTACGCTACGGAATGGGCAACTACAGTACTTTCACAAATTATTATGCCTTGTGACTGGGACTTCGCGCTTATTTTGTTTTTTTGACTTTCAAAAGTGCCTGTAAAGGTCTAATTGAAATAAATGCTTTGACTTTGACTTTGAATGATTCCAGTCCCGAATCAATAATAAAATGGGTAGGTTTTTTTTTTTTTTCTTATTTACGAAAATTGCTAACTGTGAACCACCCATGTTTTAAACGCGGCCCTTCTAATCCTCGCCTTATTACAGCGCTTTCACACATACAAACAATCTCAAACGTTTATTATATCATTTCTTATTCCCAAAACCACGTTAAGGGGGTTATTCTGAAATACTGACAAACTTAAACAACCAAAAAAATCTGCATTTAATAATAGTTAACTAGGAACCGTAATTTTAATTGATTATTTATGTCTTTAGTGACATCCTCTTGAATTTTGACGAGAATGCAAAACAACACCTTGTATAACCGACTTACTAAATAATTTTACTTTCGGCAGTCGGTGACTTGTTTGTTTCATTTACTTTTTTACCACCGACTTCCGAAGTCGGTTATATTTATTAGTAAAAAAGTTTTTATTTTACCCTTTTCAGTTGTGGTATCTCACTTAAATCCTTGTCCAAGTATCATTTTTACATTGTAACTAGACACCAGCACATCATCCATGCTTACGACAAAAGAAAAAATACATAATAAAGAGGATGGCTCAAAAAGTACCTAAACAAATATAATAAAATTCATATGGGCCTACAGGGCAAGCTTTCTCTACCAAATGAATGAAGAATCATCTAAATCGGTCCAGTAATCACAGATAAATAGGTGTACATGCGTTAAAATGAAAATAAAAAAAAAAGTTCACAAAAATTTTAAAAACCCCTACAGAAAAAATCTCTAAAAAAACCAAAAATAAAAAAAATCCAAGCGTCGTAGCGTCGGGGGTCTGCTTTGTTTAGTGTTAGTACTAAGCGGTCCCCCGATGCTACGACGCTTGCATTAATTTTATTTTTAAGCTAAGAACACTCTTGATTAAATTACCTTTCAAACGACACCAATTTTATCAAAATCCGTTCATCCGTTTAGGAGCTACGAAGCCACAGACAGACACAGATACACACGTCAAACTTATAACACCCCTCTTTTTTGGTCGGGGATTAAAAATGAAAACTACGGGGTCAAACTATACATTTTTATGGGACCAAATGGCAACTATTCCGCATTAAGCTAAAGAAGAATCACGCAAATACGATCATAAATCTCAACTTAATCGGTGTACATACATAAAAAAAAAATCCAATGAAATTGATAACCTTCTCCTTTTAGAAGTCGGTTAAAAAATGAATCCCTATTTCCATTGGTCACGCCATAATTATGAGAACGACTTATTCAGTAACCAATTTAATTAAATTCATCTTTTTTTATGTTTTCTAAAAAAAGTAGAAGGTTCTTAGGTAGGTAGTGGGTAGGAACAAGTGCATTGCAACGTATGCCGGGACAGCTAGTAGTAAAAAGAAGAAACACTCACAGTAACATTAGTACTAAGCTTCTGCCGAACGGTCTCCACTTCCTCCACGATGCTAGTTCCCGAGCGACTCTTGGCGAGCAACCGCTTTCTGTGCTTACGACTTAGACCTGCAAAAAAACATTAAATCAAATCATTTATTCACGTATAATGTAGGTATTGTACAATGATGTTGTTTTCGTATACAGGGTTATTGATAAAAAACCAACAACCTCTTAAGAGGTCATTCTACTCATCATTATGAATAACATTTACTATGGTACCGAACCGAAGAATTAACATCAATTTCCTACATCGTATTAAGGCGATTAACACACTGCCATGCACCACGTAGCGTAGCGCGTGAATGCGTGTTTTAACGTTGCTTGTAAGTATCTCCGTTTGTATAGAAAAACACGCACAGTACAACACACAGAAAATGCATCCACGCGCGTTCATTCAGTCAGATTACGCGCCTACAAGCGGCGAAACATACCGAGTACAGCACACCGAGTCTCGCAGTGCCGTGCGTGATTTTGAATGGGCTCTGCACTGCACTATCACCACAGCGAACGGCTTTGAATGAAATGAGTCAGAGCCGCCGTGAATCCACAAAACGCATCCACGCGCGTGAGTGCGTAAAAAACCCGCACGATGACGCAGATCTGCACTCCCGCAAGTACGCGCGTAGGTGCGTTGACACGCAACATGCAGCGTGATGCGTGTCAGCGTCGTCTAAGAGTATTTAGGAAAAACCCGACAACAACTGTCGGGCAGGAGCCCACCAGACATAACATCTGTCTGATCGGAGGATCCTGCCTTTTCTTAGGAGTATCGAGGAAATTTACACCTTGTTCCCCACACTCCCAAATACATACCTCGTAAAGCCAGGTCATCGCTGGCCGCGACCAGCTTCTTCTCCAGCGCGTGCAGCGACTGCGCCGACTTCTTCTGTTTGATGGGCGGCGCGGGGTTGTCCTCGATGTGCGTCAGGACGCGCAGAGGGTACTCCGAACGAGATAGTTGCTCGAAACTGGAATGGGTAATGGATGTTTATGTATACAGTCTGGAATAAAAGGTTCATTTTATTTTATTTTATGCTATTCGGGAGACTTACAGCTAATAAAAACAAAGGTAAATAAATATTTAATGGTACGGAACCCTTCGTGCGCGAGTCCGACTCGCACTTGGCTGGTTTTTTTATACTCATTCAATTTTATCACAACAACACAACAGACATATGAAATTCAGGGTTGCGAGCCGTGCACACCACTGTGGCATGACCATGATGAATGATCTGAAATATCTAAAAGCCGGTCCTAACATTATAAAGGTGTTGACTCACCGTTCTAGACAGATCTTGACTCTCTTGTGCCGTCCGGAGGAAGCTGTGGCCAGCATACCGCGCAGCATGTCGGCGATGAGCGCGGCGGGGACCGGCAGACACGGTAGCTCCACGTTCACTCGACCCGCACGAGGGTCCAGGGGTTTTTCTGAGCTGAAAGTGAGAAAAAATAGGTTATTTTTTAAATTGATTAAAAATGTCGTTGTTTGTAAATGGTAGTGATACAATCAGCATCCTTTAGTCTGTGATAATGCATACATAACAACACGCCTGTAATCCAGAGAGGATTAGGCTGAGGTGTACTTAAGAGCGTATACGCCTTCCGACATATAATACAAACTTTCAAGTCCAAATTTTCCGAAATGACTGAACCGATTTTAATGAAACTGTATACGCATAAGCAGGATAGGTCTAAAAAGTGACTAAAACATTTTCGAAAAATAGTGTTATAGCTAAACTAGACTGATTATAAATTATCTATAGAAACAGAAATTTCCAACAATTTTTGATTTTAAAGACATTTATCGACATGTATCCTGCTTATGCGGATTAGGTTTAAGTCCTTAAGTTTAAGTTGTCTCTTAAGTCCCATGTAATAGGGGGCGAGCCTATTGCCACCAACCAGGCACAAATCCGGACTCCATGGTTGCTACTGAGAAATTCTATAATAAAACTTTGCTCAAACCGGGAATCGAACTCAGGACCTCATACTCAGCAGTCGCGGATGAGACCACTCGACCAGCGAGTCAGTCGATGAACTGTAATCCTGTCGCCGAATTTAATTCCACGAAATACACGAGCAAATTTTTTGGAGTAAAGATAAACCTAGAAGGCTATGGAACTAAATACAGGGTGTAACGGAAAGGGTATATACAAACTTAAGGTTATGCTACAGACCATCAAACTGAACATGTTTCTCTATCGGACAAACAACGTAATAGCAAAAAAATTATCTGTTGCCCCGTACAAAATTTCAATACCTATTCGACCCAAATGTATGTGGCAACAGATATTTTTTTCGCTTTTACTATGTTTGTCCGATGAAGAAACATGTTCAGTTTGATGGTCTGTAGCACAACCTTAAGTATGTATACATATACCCTTTCCGTTACAGCCTGTATACAAGGTGTTGTTTTGCATCCTCGTCAAATTCAAGGAGGTAACTATGCTAATGATTCTCGACCCGAATCAATAATAAAATGGGTAGCTTTTTTTCTTATTTACGGAAATCGACAAATGTGAACCACCCGTGATTCAAACGTGGCCCGTCTGATCCTGGCCCTATAACCGCGCTTCCACACATACAAACAATCTCAAACGTTAAACATAAATAACCAAATAAATCAGCATCATCATCATCATCATCAGCCCATAATGTTCCCACTGCAGGAACACAGGCCTCCTCTCTATGAGAGGGAGTGGGCTATAATCCACCACGCGGGCCCAGTGCGGGTTGGTATACAAATCAGCGTTTATTAATAATTAACTAGGTACCGTAATTTTAATATGTGTTTTGTGACAACTTCCTGAATTTTGACGAGGATGCAAAACAACACCTTGTATAACACCGGAATTCGATTTATCAGTAAAATATTTACACACCTTGCATCATTATCATCATCACTGCTACCGGGATGTTCCTCATTGTGTTCACCTTCATCTTCTGAATCAGATACTAGTTCTAACGCCTCCGGCCCTCCTACTGGACATCCCATCTGAAATTAAATATGCGAATATTAGTCTAAATAACAGAATATCACGCCAGAGGGCAGGGCTCCAGGGCTGCGGGTTGTTCGAAAGAGATACCGCGGCCCTGGAACACAAAGGGCTAAGAAGGAACATGGGTGGGTTTTAGTCAGTCAAGTCTGACACTCCCTCCCGCTCCGCCCAGAGCGGGAGAAGTCATTTGATGATATCCCATCCGCAAAAAAAAAAAAAGAGGGCAGGGCTCTCATTTCGAACTAAATATTTTATCTTTTAATGGTCTTTTTTGTTTTTCCTTTGGACACTTTTAACGTGCACGTCTTGCTACAACGTTCTCACATAATGTACCATCTCAACATGAATGGTGTAACCAAGGTTTTTGTAACAAGATTCTGATTTTAAAGAGTGTCCATGGAGTTTCTTGCCCATTCTTCTCCATAGAGATCTACGCTTTGGAATGGGCAGCTACAGTACTTTCACAAGTTATTATGCCTTGTGACTGGGACTGTAGCTTCATTTTGATTGTTGTTCGACTATTTAAAAGTGCATGTAAGAGTCAGCTGACACCGAGACGCGACGCGACGCGACGCTGCGCGCACTTGTGAGAATTCAGAATACGTTGCGCAACGTATTCTGAATTCTCGCATCGAAATGTGTATCTTTTCGTGTAGAAAATAAAGTTATATTTTGAATCGCTCTTTAAAAGTGTGCGCGCACGTCGCGTCGCGTCGCGTCTCGGTGTGAGCTGACCCTAAGTGGCCTACTTAAAATAAATGATTTTGATTTGATTTGGCTAATTAATAACAGCAACACAGGTCAATCTTCAAGATAGCTCGAGGCTAAATATCAACAGTCATTCAGATCGAGATCTTGAGGTTAAGCCGCGCTTGCCTAGGTTGGTCTGTGGATTGGTGACCACCCATTACATACCAAGTTTCCTCCGTGCCTCGGAAAGCACGTTAAACCGTTGGTTCCGGATGTCACTTGTAGATCTTTGACAGTCGTTACAGGTGGAAAGTGTTTCGAAAGTCTGACGAACAGTCTTACCAGGGGGATTTGCGTTATCTAGTACTAACAGGATTGTGGAGGTCAGATAGGCAGCTGCTCTACACAACATGTAACGTAATTAACGCACACCCTCAAACACCCCAATTAAAATATTATGTTATAATTATAATATATACACTGATTTTTTAAATTGACATGTATACGCATTGTTATTTATTAAATTAGTTATACCAATTCTTGGAGAACGTTATGGTCATACTACTACGCACGCAACGCACACATTCGCACAAGCAGTTATCGCGCCGCTCGACACAACATAACGAAACTACGTCCATTTCAATTTGTTTTGACTGTACAGGGTTAATATGACAATAATTTCCGTAGTTTTAATTATTTTTGGGATAAAAATTACCTATGTTAAAAATTATAGAAATCGATTCAGTAAACGATTCTGATCAAACTATTTTCAGGATGTGCGTTAATTAAGATACATGTTGTATAAAATACTGGTACTCAACTGCATCCAGTTGAGACTGGAAGCCAATCTCAATATGGTGGTGAAAAGTAGCAGCAGGTTCAGAAAAAACCACACGAAGATGATGTTCTGCTCACCTTCTGCCAAGCCTGTGTAGCATGTTGGTACCGCAGGCCCGGCTCGCTCTGCCGCAGCAGCGCCGTGAGCAGACGCCGCGCCGCCGCGCACAGGCCGGGCGCTGCGCCCGCGCACATGTAGCTGCAGGCGGGACGCAGGAGCTCCACCAGGCTGGCGTCGGGGATGGCGCCGTTTGATACCTGGTGGTAAAGATAACTGAGAAATTCGTGATGGAATACCCAATAGTGCAACGGCGCGGGACCTCATATACAGGGTGTAGCGGAAAGGGTATATAAATACTTAAGGTTGTTCATCTGCTGCCCCATACAAAATTTCAATACCTATTCGACCCAAATGTATGGGGCAGCTGATATTTTTTTCGCTATTACGATGTTTATCCGAGAGAAACATGTTCAGTTTGCTGGTCTGTAGCACTCCCTTAAGTATGTTGACTATGGTAATGGTATAGGTATACTAAAACTTTTGCATGCCTGTTGGTAAAATATGGCTGAACCTAGCTGTTATCAAATTATCACCATGATAATTCAGCTATTATCAAATAACTGTACCCATATTTGCGAAATAAAATACGTACTTACTTATGTATATAAACCTTTCCGTTACACCCAGCATATACAGGGTGTATATGCTTATTTTTACTAATATTATAAATAGATAAAGTTAATATGTAGGACGCACGAAATCACGCGCAGTAGCCGTCCTTTGATCTTTTACCTATCTATACACGGATTTAGAAGGAAGTTACCCCGATAGAATACTAGCTCCTTTATTCCGGTAATATATTCCTTCGAGATAAGCTTTATATAAATCAATTTTATTTACACAACACTTAAGTCGCATTTTGTATAAGTGGAAAGATTATACGGGGTGGAACACCGGTTAACACCTGCTCAGTATATCAAATCACCAATCAGAATAGGGGATCGGACTGGGTAAAGAAAACGACATTCTATTTTGTCCGTCAGACAGGTAATACAAAAATATTAGACACGTATTTTTTGTTTTATCAAAATACCAAAAAAATACTTAGTTAAAACTCATTAAAGTTGGAGAGTGGGGGCTCACTACGTCACAACTAGGTATAAAACTTACCTGCATGTGACGTCATGCAACATTTTAACTCAATATATCTCCGTAATTTTATGACCACGTGAAAAAAGGAAAAAATACGTGTCCAATACTTTTCAATAAACCCGACGGACAAAAAAAAAAATTTGATCATCCCCTATTATAAAATCAGCTGTTCATACATTTTGACCGTGTAGGTATTGCACTTTTGTAGGAAACACCAGTTTTTTTTTTTTAAATTACCGGGGCGACCTTCAAAATGGTTGAGTTGAATGATGGCTGATACATGCGTCATGTTCGTGAACGGGCGCTGTCAGTTGTGACTGGTCATCTCTTAGCTTTTTTGTATTACTGAATTAATCTTTTACTCTAGACGCTCTTAACTTGCCCGTATTTCTATATTGTTCTCACATATTTATAATCCATAACATGAATGATGTAACCAAGATTTTGTAACATATTTTGATTTAAAAGAGTGTCCATGGAGTTACTTGCCCATTCTTCTCCATAGAGATCTACGCTACGGAATGTGCAACTACAGTACTTTCACAAGTTATTATGCCTTATGACTGGGACTGTAGCTTCGCGTTTTATTTTGTTTTTTGACTTTCAAAAGTGCCTGCAATGGTCTAATTGAAATAAATGGTTTGAGTTTGACCTATGGGGGAGTTCAGAATGACGTACTGAGTAGGCGGTAACTGTTTTCGCTTCGGTGTCCCTTAAACCTTGTATATAAAAAGGAAGAAAGTTTACATACCTTAGCAATTTCTTCTAGAAAACAGTCAACAATATGTAATAACATTGACATAGAGTTGCGAGCGTAATGTGGAGTCTTCAATGCGAGTATACCTGGAAGAAGCAATATTCGATTAGGGGTGGTCTCCGACCTGGAACTAGGAAAGCTCCTAAATGACGTGTAGAAGAAAATAACTACAACATCTTCCTATAACCTCAAATTCTTATTGATAATAGGCTTGCAGTGAGTGATTAATGAAACTTTAACTTAGTACAGCCCAAAAAGCTCTACATTTTCGAGCTCGCTATTCATTGAAGTCTTAATTTATCATAGACCAGAAGAAACCTCCCATTTTTCTAACTCGCTTTTTAATGAAGACTTCATTTATCGCGAACCAGAAAGCTACAAAATTTAGAGCTCGCTCTTCAATAAAAACTGCCCAGGAAGCTGAAATCGTTATTTTATAATCCCAAACAGTTTTGTTACAGTGCCCGTTTATTACTAGCTACGCCACTGTTTCAGATACTCAGCGAAATGTTTTTCTGAAGTTCTTGTAAAATGCAGCGCTTTATTAGGTTGTATGTATATCAAGATGAGATTTACAATTTAAATAAAAAAGGATTACTAGATTCAGAGTAAAGAGCAACACATGCAGGGAGCGGGCGCGGGTTAAGCGCGAGTCGGGTAAGGCGGTCCCGCTCCCGAACCGATCTGTTTGTGGTGACGGGCGCCCGTCCTGCGCACGACCCGCGTCCGCGTTCTGTGTGATTTTGAGGACCGTATGAGATACAGATCGCATTGAAATAGTTCATAGCCTCGCATCCCAGCCCAGCCTAGTGACCAAGATATATGTTAAAACAAAACATGGCACGTCCCCGCGTGAAGCCCGGGCTGAAGCTAATCAAAATACTGAAATCTCACCATCAGTCCCAGACAAGGTCTTTGCGTACATCTGACAACTTTTGAGGCTCCACTCACTGCGCAGCAAACATCGCAGACTAGCACGAAGGTAGCGGCGAACCAACTGGGGACAACAGCATATAATCAGAATCTTTATGTTCCTAATGCTGGAACTAACAGTAGTTCTCCTGACCGTTATCACAGCCCACAGCAGAGACCAGCCATCGATGTGGGAGATATTGACCAGGCGCCTTCTGCGTCTGGACAGGGATGGCCTGCGTCTGGTGGTGGGGACCATCACTGGACACTGTTCACTGAATAAACACTTCTACACTCTAGGAATCACTGATAGTCCCCTGTGCAGAGCATGCATGGATGCGGAGGAAACGGTGGCGCATGTGCTGCTTGAGTGCACCGGCGTCACCAAGATTCGCGAGGAGACCCTAGGAACACCAAGATCCCTTGCGGATACCCTGAGAAGACCGGGAAGGGTGATCTGCTTCTGAAGGGAGGTGTAACGGCCACTATGGCTCACGCACAATGGTCCACTTAAACGACTAAGTGCAGAAACCTAAACCCCATAAAGAAGAAATGGGAGATATTTTTGTTTGCAAGTGTGCATAAACTCAGGGGCACTCTATGTTCCCTCACCTTTATTATTCAACAGTGACAGATATCCATCACCACCGGAGAGTGCTAAATGATTATGATGAGTACGACTTTTCTGAGGCAAGGGTGTTACATCACCAACATCCAGACTGCAGTTTGCTGCAGAGGGTCTTGATGGAAAACAACAAGTCTCACAGCCAGACTGTTGTTGGTCTTTCTTTATGTTATGGTTAGTGGCTAACCTGCTGTCAGTTTTTATGCCAGCCATGGGCTTCTGACTTGTAAAGCCTTGCCTTCGAGAAATATATCTCAGGCATGCTGGTTTCCTCACGATGTATTTCTTTACCTTAGCTAATGTTAATTATACAAATAAGTAATAAATATATAATGTTGACCAGAAGCTGACCCCAACACAGGAAAAAAACCGACAGATGTAGATGATGATGAACTAACCATAAGAAACTTGTCAGTGCGATGCTGGTCCAGTCCGTACCACTCTGTAGCAAGCACGCGGAGCCCTGCCTTAAACATCAGCAGCGCGTCACGGAGTTTGTCCTCTGGGAACAGGTCCAGGACTCCTGCTATCTTCTCGCATAGCTCCTCCTGTTGTAAAAGATAATGATTGATGTTAATTAGAGTAGCTGTGACCAATATAGATATCTTAGGTGGAGCTCGTGGCTAAATAATAACAGCTGCACGGGTCGATTTTTAAGGTTAAGCCGTGCTTGCCAAGGTAGGTCTGTGGATGGGAGACGGGCCTCTGACTTGGCTTAACATACCGTTGAAAAATATCTCTCAGGCATGCTGGTTTCCTCACGATGTTTCCCTTCACCGAAGCAAGTGATAATTATACAATACGCACAAGAATTCGGAAAATCAGAGGTGCGTGTCTTGAGTTCGAACTTGAGTCCTATGACTTGACAGGCCGACAGTCACTCTAGGCTATCACTGCCTATACACACATGATTCCACGATAAACAGTGGAGCATCAACTGTTTTGAGCAATTTTTTTAAATCATATTTGGCATAGTGGCCAGTCAAAAAGATATTTCTCCTACCCTTTATTTTTATTAGTTGTGAGAACCTGTGCAGACGGTGTGTTGCGGTGCGACACCACAGCACCGTTCAGTTATTCATGCGGCATAAGGCAAAGAACACGCTTGTTTTTTTTTTTTAATGAGTAAGTACATACTACCACAGACTTTAAGGAGTTTTGTTTTAATTATTGCTTACCTGTACAAGAGGTTTGTCTGACATCCACACAGCATAAAATAATCCTTTCCACACTCTTATGAAGTCATCTTCTTTGAAATCTGAAATTAACAAGTTTATTACTTCTAATTCAATTTATTTTTACCCCCTCTTTCCCGTGTCCCAATTTATTTGTTAACCTCTACCTTACAGTCCATTCAAAGTTTTTTTTTTAATACGTCGCCCTATACTATGAATTTCTCCTGTATCGTGGATGCGTTTACAAACATTTAAACTCACATACACAAAAAGCCAGACCCGAAACAACTATCTGTAGGCCATACAAATATTAGATCCGTGCGGGGATCGAACCCGCAACACACAGCGCAGCAGTTGATTGCTCAACCATTGCGCCAACTGTGCCGTCTAAATAATATTATATAGATTTGTTCAAAAGTGTAAATTAAAATGTTAAGAAATAAATAAATTATGATTCATTTTCTCATACAAAGTACAATTTATTACAATATACAGATGTTACACTATTGGAAGTTAAAGGTTTGTGGGAGTCAGTCAGTTGAATCCAAACTAGGATAACCTGTGCTATGGACTCCTGGCCCCCCTCGCCGCAATTGGTATTATCACAATTGTTAATTGTAGTTACAGGTATGACTATTGTATGAAAAGAATGAAAGAAAAAGTACTAATCAAATAAAATAAAAATGTGTGGCTGTGTCATTGATAGTGTGTGAAGTGAGAGTGTGCTAATGCCTGTGGCTGGACTGTAGGTACCTTATTTGTGACAAAAGTGCCTGTAACAGGTCTATTTGAAACAAAAGCATTGATTTTGACTATTTTAAGGAACACAGTGCCTGTAATTCTTGATGTTGAGATAAATAAAGATTTACGATTATTACCTACCCCTTCAAGAAAAACTTACGAGGTTTCTAAATAAATTCCTGCTAAAAGTTAAAACTACTAAAACAACAATATAGTGCAGGCAGTGTTTATAAATAAACACAATAGTTACAGAGGTTACAATGTAACTAAAATATTGATATTTCTCACTTAATTAGGGAATAAGTATGCAGCAACCAGAGTAGTACTGTAAAAAATAATTTGACAATATATTTGAAATCAATCAGAATTGTCAAAAAGTAAATGAAATTCAGTCGACAATAGTGCTTGTCAGTGGGACGTCTCAGGGGCGGAGTATCTTAGTCAATAGAAAGTATATATTTTGTTTCTTTTAACATTCTAGATAGAGGCATGGTAATTTTAGGAAAAATATGTGTAATGTTGTTACTTGGAGTGCCTGCGAATACGTATTTATTGCACAAATATGCCATCCTTCGTCAATGAAAAATCTATTTACAATAAAACAGCGTGTAAATACAACGCACATTTGTGAAATTTTGAGGTTATATCCCGAGTGACATTCATAGCAAGTTTTTTTCAGGAAAACGTCAAGCAATATATAAAATTCTGTTACAGAAGTATTAAATACAAACCATATCCTTTCTCGAAACAGTTTAGAAGCCATTTTTTCAGGGTATTTAGTACTTTATCCCGGGTTTTCTTTTCGTTACCCGAAAGTAAACGTGCGAACTTAATTTCTTGTGCAACAATTAAAACATGTTCCTTTTTGGGTTTAATCGTCTGCGTCTTCTTAATTTTCTCCTTCTTCTCTTTAGTTTTCTCTGGGACCTTCATTTTGGCAGTATTTATTTAGAAAAACAAACGACCACCTTATGAATGCCATGCGACAGTGGCGTTTTATTTATTTTGACATTGACAGTTTTTTTTTTTCTGACGTTCTTCTGGTTTTATATTGCCATATAAAAAATTGAATTGAAGAAAGAATCGATAATTTATTGATTTACCCGCATAACTTACATGCTATACCGAAGTCATGATGATGGTCAGAACATTACAGTCAACGGTGAGCACTAACTTTCTTGCTTAAATTACAAGGCATTATTGTTGCAGACATGTGGTTTCAAAGGATTAATGGGTTTAATAAAACACATTTCTTGTAATAGTGATATTGCGGGTTAATAGACGTTAGAAAAAGATTATTGATGTGTAATATCTACCTACATGAAATGCGCCCCTAGGCAGTAAAACCGACTTGTTTGTCGTGATGGAAAAAGGTGTGACGCCCGCTCTATGGCACGTAAAATCAACCTTTACCAATTAAAATAAAGTTTATTTGGATCGATTGTTGATCTTTTTTCTATTTTTGAAAGGTCCACGTTCAAAGTACTACTCAATCAGTGACATAGTTAGGTCGATGTGCATCTGGATCGAGGGACCATTTTTTAAATCCTTGCGAAACGAAATAAGACTTACGAGGAAATTAGTTAAAATAGGTGGTAAAACTTAAATCCATTGAAATTTTTTAAACGTTAATTGAAACTGTTATGATTAAATAACTTGGGTCCTCAATCCAGACGAGAGCATAAAGTGGCATAGCCTCAATCTCAGACAGTACTTCTGGGTTACCTAATCATTTTTATTTAAGAATTTAGTTATGAATGTCTTTACTGAAGAATCTGCTGAACATATCTGAAGAAATACATAAATACGACTATATTTTACTTAGACACCTATGTGAATTAGTAAAGGAAAAATGACACAAAAGTTAATTGATAAAAAGTAAATGAAAGTCGAATTGTACTAAAACGTCTAAGCTAACAGCACTCTAACTTAATTCTTTAATTTGTTATCTTTTTGTGGTCGCTATCGGGAGCCGCTTGACGCTTGTTTGCTCGAAGAGAGACAGAGTGGCCCGCGAAATTAAAATTTTCTTACATTTTTTGCAATTAGCCGGTCAGTAAACGTGCGTGATTATTGCATAATTGTAGTCATTAAAATCATCCATACAACCCCTTTAAGTTCATTTTATCCCAATGAATGACTATTCCATGAAAAGTCATTTTACGGCCGCGTATCATATTTTATCCATACTAATATTATAAATGCGAAAGTCACTCTGTTTGTTTGTTACTTTTTCACGACTAAACGGCTGATCGGATCTTAATGAAATTTGGCAAGAAGATAGATTTCAACCTGAGGAAGGACATAGGCTATATATCATCACGCTACGACGAAAAGGAGCGGAGCAGCAATGAAAAATGTTGCGAAAACGGGGAAAATGTGACGCAGACGAAGTTGCGCGGGACAGCTAGTTCAACATAAAACTGACATTGACCGGCAAAATGCAAAAAAAACGAAAGAAAATTTTGATTTTCGCGGGCGGGTAGCCCGGTTCTTTTAACCGATCTCAACACAGGAGATAAGGTACACAATAAAAATTCCAAAACAAAAGTACATATAACATTTTATTACATTCCTCATATAAGAATAATTCCGTAGGCACTTTGTATAGCAAGCTGTAACTAGCCAATAACGAAATAACAATACACAAATAACTTTATTTACAATTTTATATCATAATCACTATATTAAGAACAAAACATAATTAAGTATAATTATTATCTTTTAAATTAATCTCCATAATTTTTCATTAAGTTGGAAAGAATACATTTTTTTTTCACAAAACCACGAACCGAAAGTAGTAGTAAGTAGTGACTAAACATATCGAAGAGAAAACGGCTTGAACCGTTCAGAAAGAAGTCCATCTTTTAATCTCGTGAGTTTTTTTAGGCCACTTTTACAGCCCTCCCTCCCCCTTGGTGATACGTCGTGAGGGTTTAAGCTGCTCCTCCTACCCCTCCCCACATCACGTGTATTTTTATTATTAAAATCCTCATAATTATAGTTTTAGAATCTATTTAAACTAAAAAATACGTTTTTGTTTCAATAAAAATTGGCTTGCTCACTTCACATTAAATTATTTGTTTAGTCCCACAAAAAAATTGCGTGATTGTCACATTACATCCTCCCACACAATAATGATTGATCGTATGTTTTTCTGAACTCCTCCCCCCCCTGTTCAAACTTCACGTGATTAAATTACGACACGACTTTGCAATAAAAGCGAAAAATACGTCATTGAGCACTCTTCGATTCGGAAAACGCGGCTCAAGATGCGGTCAGACTATTCGCTTTTATAACATGGACGTACGAACACTTTCTTCGGCTTAAGCCGATAACGGATCGACTAGTGTGGTTACTCCCATTAATAACCAAAAAAAGATGACATTAAATTTGTTTTTATAAAAACATATTCTTCTCCAACACATAATAAACAAATAACATAACATCACGCCTGTAATTGCCAAATAGCTAGACAGAGGAGTACCGTCACGACCACTAATGTGTATACACTTACGCCTTTATTCAACAGTAATTTTCTCTTGAAATATTGAGTCAATTAAGAGATAATACCTAATTCATAATGGAACGAGTTCAAAAATACAATTTTCAATACACTTTCTAGAAATCTGGCTCTTATCGCACTACTATTCGGGTCAGCTCACACTGAGACGCGACGCGGCGCGACGCTGCGCGCACACTTTTAAAGAGCGATTCAAAATATAACTTTATTTTCTACACGAAAAGATACACATTTCGTTGTGAGAATTCAGAATACGTTGCGCAACTTATTCTGAATTCTCACAAGTGCCCGCAGCGTCGCGTCGCGTCTCGGTGTGAGCTGACTCTTAGGTTCAACATGAAATGTTTTTCACACTCGTAGATTTTATTCATGTATCTCTACTAGTGCGAAAATAAAAAAAAACCACATATAATTATGGGACGTGAATGTATCAAATTGTACTATTTCGTAACAGCATAAAATAAAAATCAATACAGTAAAAGAACATCACTTGTAAACTTGCAACGTGTATACATATTTGTGGTCGTGACTGTACGAGTACTGTCTAGAACACCCATATTCGCCAGTTACGTATAATTCCCATGTAATAAGGGCGAGTGGGCTTATAATAAACATTTATAATAAAAAATAAATAACATTGGAATGTCTAGTTCGGAAGCAGAAGCATAATAAGTCGCTGAAATACTTCATTGTTCTTTTATAATACTACTAATTATACAAGGTGTTGTTTTGCATCCTCGTCAAATTCAAGGAGGTAACTATGCAATGATTGTCGTCCCGAATCAATAATAAAATGGGTAGATATTTTTTTTTTTATTAAATTGAAACTTTTATTACGTCGTCTCAAACTTTTTCATCTGTGTGTTGCATGTCCCGTGACGCTCGGCCGCGGAGTAGGGATAGGGAGTGAAAGGCGCTCTGACGAGCGCCTTTCACTTTATCCTTACTCCGCGTTGTATGCGTTTTATACCCTTAATGGAATATTATTCCAAAAATTTTTAGTTAAGTGTCTACACCGTAAATCACCTCATCACGAAGCCGTCAACCAAGCATTCTGTACATGAAACTAAGTAACTTTGCGCAAAAGTTATTGCTGGGAAATGACTTTTTTTGGGGGGTATAAAGTCATGATTTGTGGTAGAAATCAATGTAACGCACTCAAACCATTGTGCTGATGGACGGATTGAATAGTACGGGAGTCGTGGAGGTGTTTAAAGTAAAAATCTTACATTAAAAACTTGTATTTAAAAAAATACTTGTCAAAAAGTTGGAACTTTGACCCCTAATATCTCCGTAACTAGAAGGTTCCCAGGTATGGTGTAGAACAAAAAAATGATCGCAATGACAGGGAGAACCAATGCCTTTCGGCTTCGTTAAGAGGTGTTTTACACCCTTTATAGTGTGAAAAAAAGTTTCACTTTTACTGAAACAACAAATCCTTTTTTTTATTGAAATCGGAAAGTGTGAACCACCCGTGATATTAACGCGGCCCGTCTGATCCTCGCCCTAAAACCACGCTTTCACAGACACAAACAATCTCAAACGTTTACTCGATAATTTCTTATTCCCTAAATCACGTTAAGGGGGTTATTCTGAAATACTGACAAACTTAAACAACCAAAAAAATCAGCGTTTATTAATAATTAACTAGGTACCGTAATTATACTTGACTATGTATGTCTTTAGTGACAACCTCTTGAATTTTGACGAGGATGCAAAACAACACCTTGTATATTAAGGTGGAACCGCCAAAGTAGCCCATGAAATTAAAATTTTCGTACGTTTTTTGCAATTCGTTAGTTTTCATGAAATATTCATTCAATGGGATTAAATGAATTTACAAGTGTTGTATTGATGATTATATTTCTATAAATACAAATGTGTCTCGCGAATTATATTTTAATCAACATACAACCTCACACTGGCCTACAAATTGCAAATAACGTAAGAAAATTAGAAGTTAGCGGGTTACTCTGGCGTTGCCACCTGGAACTTTATCAAATGTTGCTTTGACGCTAGTGTGTGTGTGGCAATTTAACAATATTATTAACACAACACCTGTTATGTTATCTCCTAAGAGTTAGGCAGAGAGGTGCACCCTATAGTACAAACACATTAAGCAAGTTATATTTAAATTCCCTGGTAAAAACCCAATAATAACTGCCCGACCCGGGAATCAAATCCAAAATCAAATCGTGAACGGGCGCTGTCAGTTATGACTGGTCATCTCTTAGCTGCCACGGTGTATTTTAATTGCTTTATTTTTGAATTACTGATTTAATCTTTTACTCTGGACGCTCTTAACTTGTCCGTATTTCTACATCGTTCTCACATATTGGTAATCCTTAACATGAATGATGTAACCAAGATTTTGTAACATATTTTGATTTAAAAGAGTGTCCATGGAGTTTCTTGCCCATTCTTCTCCATAGAGATACTACGCTTTGGAATGGGCAACAACAGTACTTTCACAAGTTATTATGCCTTGTGACTCGCTTCGCGTTTTTGTTTTTGATTTTTGCCTTTCAAAACTGCCTGTAATGGTCTAATTGAAATAAATGCTTTGAGTTTGAGTTTGAAAATCTCAAGATTTATAGCATATCAGTAAATGTACCAATATTAACTCTTAAAAAGCTCGCACTGGGATTCCTTATTTCTTTTAATTAATAGCTAACCTACATTACATAAGTAGAAGCTCAAATCTCGTACAAATTATGCTAAATTGAATTATAAAATAATAATTAATTGATGCTTGCACTGAGTGCTTTAAGCTTGCTGTAAGCAAGGCCACTTTAACAAGTAAATTATCACGTATGTCCAAAACTTTCCGGCCAACACACATTAGATAAATCAGAGATACAAAACTGTTGTATAGGTAATATTCAGAATGATGTACTAATTACGCGGTAACCGTTTTCGCGTCGCTGTCCCTAACATCCTGTATATCGTTACATGAAGGATGTGCGAGGTCACTTCTCTTTCTAAAAGTTTGAACTCTGTTTCGCACGGCTTTAGGACGACTTCTGGCTATCTTGTTTTGCCGCGTATAGCTCGTGTTGCTGTTGACGAGCGGGTGAAGGCATGTAAAAGCTCGCCTTTTGCTACCCGCATAACTCGTACATTGACGCGCTTATAAGCTCGTATAAGCGCGAGCCGTAAGAGATACTGATAGTTTGCTATTGAACTCACCGGTTCGAGCCACAATAATAATAAGTTAGGTTTTTTTTTAATATTAATTTAAGAATTAAATATTTAAAAATATAATTAATGTGTACAGAAGTAAATAAAGGAAATAATAAGATAGTTTTTTCTATTGATTTTATAAAGGAATATTTGAAAAAAAAAACATGTAAAAAATAGTGAAGAAAATGGATAAGCGAAAACATAAAAAGATAAGAATAACCGTGAGCACGCGCGTTCGGTTTTTTGAAGCGCAAAACGACTACGATACGAGCTTATACGCGCGGAAAAACACGCTATTCTAAAACCGCTCTAAGATGCTGAGGGCACATCTAACGACTTAAATCTTTGCCTTTTTGTCTTCAAGACTACAAAATTAAATATCTTCTCCACTTCATACGGACAATTTTAGTTGATCGACAATGTGCTGAGCTATTTTTATCCGCGTATACATATAAATTTAAAAATATATTTTAACATCAACTAATTTAAACTTATAATGACTATTCACTTATCTGCTTAAGTATTTTCTTAGTAACTAACTAAAATCAAAACGAAATAGTTTTAATAACATTTTTAAATAACATTCATAACAAAGGGAGCGTTCAAGTATTACGTAACGAATTTTGGGGGGAGATGGGGTCTTCTGAAACGTTACGATGCGTTACAGGGGCGGGAGGGGGCATTTGAATTACGCGTTACGTAACATTGTTTTAACCCTTCAGAACGGTCGCGTAGAGTTTTTTTTCTCGCGGAGCGTTACTTGGGGGGAGGGGGGTACAAACAGACGGTACGGCTTGTTACATGGGGGGACGGGGGGACGGGGGGGTAAAAAATCTCCAAAAATTGCGTTACGTGATACTTGAACGCTCCCAAAGCATTATATCGAAGTAATCAAGCTTGTTTAATAAATTATAAAGTTATGTATAATGCAGCATCGTTCTTTTATAGTCGGAATTAACACCACAATCTTTCTTTTTCAATACAAAATCCACAAATGATTTCCAACAGACAATGTCACTGTCACTCAAGCGCCTATACAGGGTGTAACGGAAAGGGTATATACATCCTTAAGGATGTGCTACAGACCATCAAACTGAACATGTTTCTCATCATAAAACATGTTTTTCAGCAAAAAAAATATCTGCTTCCCCATAGAAAATTACAATACCTATTCGGCCCAAATGTATAGGCAGCTGGTATTTTTTTTGCTGCAATTTTTTTTTTATGTTAGAAACATGTTCAGTTTGATGGTCTGTAGCACACCCTTAAGGATGTATATACCCTTTCCGTTACACCCTGTATAGACATTCAACTGTCACTTAAAAAGTACCATTTGTAATACTTAATTTATGCAATTATTTTTTAATAATATTTATGACGTTATTATCTTCTAATGTGTCGTTTGTCAGGACTAATCCGTACTTTTCAAGTGTCTGTTGACATACAGCTGGAGGTCGTTGATGTTACTATTGTTGTTTGCCACGCAATATACAGAGTCGAAGGAAAACCAACGCTAAAAGGGTTACCACGTATTCAGTGCATCATCCAGCCCCCCCCCCCCAAACGGGACCCTATTACTGAGATTTCGCTGTCCGTTCGTCCGTCCATCCGTCTGTCAACAGGCTGTATCTCATAAATCGTGATAGTTAGCCAGTAGAAATTTCTAGAGATTATGTATATCTGTTGCCGCTTCAAGAAATACTAATATCAGACTGAAATAATGGCTCCCATACAAAAAAGTGATTTTTTTGATCGTTTTTAAAATAATGGTACGGAACCCTTCGTGCGCGAGTGCGAGTGGGACTTGCACTTGGCCGGTTTTTATAATCGATGTGAAACATCTATATGCGCGCCTAACTAGTAAAGCTGACTCGTATGCCGCGACGGGATCTGTTGTGACGCCCATCTGTGCCACGTAAAATCAACCTTTTTTCATTAAAACAAAGTTTGTTAAGGATCGATTGTTTTTTTTTTACGTTTTTGAAAGTTCCACGTTCAAAGTTTTACTCAATTCGTAATGTAGTTAGGTGAGATGCAGATTTGATCGATAGATATCGATATAAGAGAATAATTAATGTAATATTTATTGTGTAATATGTTACACAATTTTTTTTTCTCTTCCCTGCTCTGTCACACTCCTGGGCAAAGACCTCGCTCCACTCTTTCCACTTATCGCAAACGCGCGCTTTCTTCTTCCAGTTCTGACGGAACCTATCCACTCTGTCCAGTTCGTCCCGGTAAATAAATTAATTTTATATTAATTATTTTATTTTATACAATGTTCTGAACATTTAAACAATTTAAACAAAACATTTAAATAATACACTTTTATTATTAATTATGACTTCTAATTAATATGGATGTTTCACATCTGCCGGGTGTAACGTGACGGCCAAATTTTATTTTATAATAACACGACGAAAAACATCTATGTGGGGTTCACAATGATGTTTTGAATAGGCAGGTATAAAAGTGTTTGTAAAAACCTATTTGCATAAACATAAACATCATATCATTTAATTTCAATACGTGGTAACCATTTTCGCATCAGTATCCGTTCCATCTTGTATAATACCTGACACCTGTCAGATAAAAAACTGTCACACATAAGTGAAAGAGACAGCGATCTACAAATTCGAAGTTTTTCTAAAACTCGACATAACAAACGACCGTGTACTACGTCCAAACCTTCATACACACTAGCGCCACCAAGCGCCATAATCCGAGACTAGTCGTCATCCCCGAACATTGATAGCGGATCTTCAAAAACTGGTTCCGCAAGTTTAGGCGTTTCTTTTGTTTCTTTGACAGCTGCCGACTTGGATTGATGGGGTTTTTGATCTGGAGAAAAAAATAGTAAAACATCAAAACTCGAATTCCTTGAAAAACTGTCCGGAGGTGTGCAGACGGCAGAACATCAAGATAAAACAATATGGCAAATTTCTTTAATAGATTTTCAACTTTATTGTTAAGAGCTTTTATACCTTACGGCATTTCATACAAACACTTTCAAGTCCTTATTTGTTGAAATGACTGAACTGTTTTCAATGAAACTTAATGTGCATAAGCAGGATACATAGGTCTAAAAGTCACTAAAAAACATTTTCGAAATTGTTTTAAAAGAAACCGGCCAAGTGCGAGTCGGACTCACGCACGAAGGGTTCCGTACCATTATTTATAAAAACGAGTAAAAATATCACTTTTTGTAGGGGAGCCCCCTTAAATATTTATTTTATTCTATTTTTAGTATTTGTTGTTACAGCATCAAAAGATATACATAATCTGTAGAAATTTCAACTAGTTAACTATCACGGTTCATGAGATACTGCCTGGTGACAGACGGACAGCGAAGTCTCAGTAATAGGCTCCCGTTTGACCCTTTGGGTACGGAACCCTCAAAAAAAAAGATAATCGGAAATTTCTGTTTCTATAGATAATTTATAATCGGTCTTATTTAGCTGCTGTAACACTATTTTTCGAAAATATTAGTAACATTTTAGACGTATGTATCCTGCTTATGCGTCTGAAGTTTCATTAAAATCGGTTCAATCATTTCAGAAAGTAAGGACTTGAAACTTTGTATGAAATGTCGTAAGAAAGGCGTAAACGTTTTTAAAGAATTAAGTATGTTTGGGAAAATTTTACAGTTTCGGGTAGTTTGTGTACTGGCGTCTGTACAAAGTAGCTACATATTAGTCATCATACACAGCCAAAACAGCCATTAACCGGGCATTCTAAGAAGTAGTATCACATCTGCCTACCATTTCCCAACTCTTTTCAAGTCGGCTTCGCTCCAAACGGTTGCACTTGAATACCAGTATTTTAAATGGAGCGAATCCATACTGAGGAGCTCGTGGCTAAATAAAGACAGCCGCACGGGTCGATCTTTAAGGTTAAGCCGTGCTTGCCGAGGTTGGGCCGTAGATGGGTGACCATAATTACATACCGAGTTTCCTCCGTGCCTCGGCGTTAAGCCGTTGGTCCCGGCTGCCATTTGTAGATCTTTGACAGTCGTTACGAGTAGTCAGAAGCCAAAAAGTCTGACATCCAGTCTTACCAAGGGGTATCGTATTACCCAGTTACTGGGTTGTGGAGGTCAGATAGGCAGTCGCTTCATGTAAAATACTGGTACTCAGCTGCATCCGGCTAGACTGGAAGCCGACCCCAAGATAGTTTGGGAAAAGGCTAGGCAGATGATGATGAATCCGTACTGAGAAAAAACGATACCCCTTGCTAAAACTGGATGTTAGACTTCATAAGAAGAAGAATATTATCCAATCCTACTAATATTATATATGCGAACGTTTGTGAGGATGGATGGATGTTTGTTTGTTACTCTTTCACGCAAAAACTACTGAATGTATCTGGATGGAATTTGGCACAGGGATATATTATAGTCTGAGTTAGCACTTAGGGTACTTTTTATACCGGTAGTACAATCGCGTGGGACAGTTGCAAAACTAACCGCGAGCGGAGTCGAGGACATAAGCTGCTCAAATAAATAAATGCACTTACCAACAACCTTCTTAGTCTTCACACCAAACAGATCATCATCATCATCTTCATCACCAAAAAGAGATCCCTTCACGACTTCTCTTTTAATTTCTCTTTTCACTTCTACTTTTTTCTCTTTATCTTCTCTCTTGCTCGTTCCAAATAGCTCTTCTTCAGAATCAGAATCAAATATAGTAGATTTTTTTGTTACTGATTTTGCTTTAAATATTTCTTCATCGTTTTCATCACCGAAAAGAGATGACTTTGAATCTTTTTTAGAATTAACTTCAACAGTTTTATCGTAGACTTTTCCTAACGTTGTTACACCTGTATTTGATTCTAGACTTTTGTTTGCACTTTCAGGTTTTTCAACAGGACTAGTATTGAATATATCTTCGTCATTTAAGATGTAAACTACTTTAGATTTCACATCTCTTGAGTAAGAAGGTCTTTCTGTAATTTCAGGCTGTTTTTCCAGAGGAACAGGTTCAATAATAGGCTGTTTTTCTACTACGTTACGGTCAATTTCAGCCTGTTCAGTAGTATTATCTAGTTTGGCTTGTACGTTAGAATTATCTTCGATTTCAAGTTGTGTGTCCTGTTTTATTTCAATCGGTTTTACTTCTTTTTTGCTAACTGCATGATGTTTCCTAGGCGGATCATCTATAGAACTAGAATTGTCTGTAGAGTCTTCACCAAAATCGATTCCAGATTTTCTTACAGCTTCCCGCCTGGCTCTTCTAGTCGAAGGACGTCTTTTGACCTGAATCTTAGCTCTTTCTTTTGACAATTTATTATCCAACACATCTGACTCAGGTTCTCCATCAAAACTAACAGATTTTAACAACTTAGAATCGGCGTGTTGACTTTCTGTTTTCGATTCTGACTTTGGAACTTCAGGATTCATTTTTAGTTCTGACTTTTGATTTTCAACCACACTAGGACTTTGGCCATCTGGTTGGTCATTTGGCTTGACTTTCTTGGGTGAAGCTCCAGGTAGTAAAGCATTTACGTTTATATTTAGACCAACTTTAAGTTTGCCTACCTTTTTCTCCGACTTTTCTGGTTTTGACTCCGAAGCTATTTCAACAGACTTAGGTACAAATTCAGGCTTTTTAAATAAATCCTCATCGGATTTTGAATCCTGTTTAAGTACTTTATTTTCGGTCAAATTAGGTTTTTCTGTTTTTAAAGACGTGAATAACTCATCATCTGAAGATTTACTTGCTACTGATTCTAGGTTCTTATTTTCAGATGTTAGTTTTCGTTCTTGTGTCCGTGAAGTAGGTTTTTCGGGTTTTTCTAATGCAGGTCCTGAACCAAACAGGTTTTCATCATCAGATAATTCCGAGCTAGATTTATTTTTGAAAGTTAGGTTTTTATTTTCCGGTATAGTTTTCTTAGGTTTAGGTGATGGCAAAGATGATTTTTCTAATGCAGGGCCTGAACCAAACGGGTTCTCATAATCAGATAATTCCGAGCTAGATTTATTTTTTAAAGTTACGTTTTTATTTTCCGGTATAGATTTCTTAGGTTTAGGTGATGGCAAAGATGGTTTTTCTAATGCAGGTCCTGAACCAAACAGGTTTTCATCATCAGATAATTCCGAGCTAGATTTATTTTTTAAAGTTAGGTTTTTATTTTCCGGTATAGATTTCTTAGGTTTAGGTGATGGCAAAGATGGTTTTTCTAATGCAGGTCCTGAACCAAACAGGTTTTCATCATCAGATAATTCCGAGCTAGATTTATTTTTTAAAGTTAGGTTTTTATTTTCCGGTGTAGATTTCTTAGGTTTAGGTGATGGCAAAGATGGTTTTTCTAATGCAGGTCCTGAACCAAACAGGTTCTCATCATCAGACCAGTCCATGGTAGGTTTATCTTTATAAGTTGGCTTTTTATTTTCAAGTGTAGGTTTTTCTAGTGCCAAAACAGGTTTATCGAATTTATGTCCTGCAGTAAATAGGTTTTCATCATCAGACAGGTCCAAGCTAGGTTTATCTTCATAAGTTGGCTTTTTATTTTCAAGTATAGGTTTTTCTTGTGCCAAAACAGGTTTTTCCAATTTAGGTCCTGCAGCAAATAAGTTTTCATCATCAGACAAGTCCATGGTAGGTTTATCTCCTAAAGTTGGCTTTTTCTTTTCAGCTATAGGTTCTTTTTCTTTAGTTGATAACAGTGAAGTAGGATTTTCTAATTTAGACCCTGTAGCAAATAGGTTTTCTTCATCAGATAGAAAATCTAGACTAGGTTTACTCTGTAAAGCTGGTTTAGGTTCTACAGTAGGGTTTTTAAACAGTTGTTCATCATCTGACAACACTGTATAAGATTTTTGTCGTTCATCAACATTTTCTGCAGTTGGAAGTTTAAATATATCTTCACTTTTATGTTCTTTTACAGTTTCAACTGGTTTTGCATCATCCTTAGGTGAGTCATTGAATATTTCTTCATCTGGATCTACTTTTTCAACTTCAGGTATTATATTGGCAGTAGCAGTACCATCTTCAAATAGTACCGTATCCGATATGGGAGGGTATTCATTCTGCGGTACTTTAGGCTTAGGAATCGTACTAAACATATCATCATCAAATTCATCACTGATTTTACTAAAACCATCATCCGGTGGTTCATCGGTGAACAAACCGAATATACGGTCTTGGGTGGGGGTAAATTCTAGCGGATTTTCTACGAATATCGGATCATTCTTCTTGAAAAATAGACTTTCATCGTCCGAATCATCGTCGAACAACGCATTGACGTTTTTACTCTTTTTCGGTTCTTTTGGTTTCTCAAAAACTGGTGGTTCAGTTACAATGTTACTGAAAATATCGGCTTCTATAGTTTTTGTAGCGATTTCAGCTGTTTTATTGTCTTGTTCAGTCTTTTCTGGTATTGTTTCTGTATAATCCGGTACGATATTTTTAAATATGGTTTTAGTATTGTTAATCTTTTGTTGAGCTGCAGTAAAAAGTTCATCAATATCTTCTTCTAATGTAGTTTTATCAAAAATATTAAGGTTTTCTGTTGGGTTATCTTCAGTTTCGTTATTATTCATAATTACAGTTTTATTATTATCCTCTTTAGGGGGTAAATCATCAAAATCTTGATCACTGAAATCATTGTTTGTCTCCGAAGAACTTTCTTCTATATTTTGTATATTTTTATGAATATGTTCAAATATTTTAGCTGCGTTTGTTTCTACATTTACTTTCTTGCTATCTACATTTTTGCTTACAGATAAAACTGAAGAATTTTCTTCATCTTTTAAACTTTTCTGCGTTTCAGAAATATTAACAATTTTATCTACTAGAGGTTTGCTACTATCTTTATTTACATCTACTTTTTCACTTTTAACAACAATTTGTTCACTGTCATTATTTTTAACTAAGTTTGAAGTTTTAACAACATTATCTCCAGGAATGTTTCCTTCAGTTTTACTTGAAGGCTTTACATCTACATTTTCTTCAGAAATTTTAATGTCAGTTTTGCTTGAAAGTTTAGTATCTTTAATAGAAGCTGCTTTAACATTTTGGACGTAAGATTTAGCTGGTTCAGCAAAAAGATCACTTTCTTCATCATCGTCATCAAAAAGTGATGGACTTTTAAATACATTTGAAATAGTAGGTGCAACATTTCCCGAAACTTTATCATTTCCCAAACTTTTAGTAGGTGCTATATTTTTTGTATCTTCTTCGCCAAAATCTTGAGCTTTTTCTACACTAACTGGTTTATTATTTAGTATTTTATTAGATGTAGTATCACTAAAAACATCGTCTTTATCATCATCAAATATGCTTTTAGTAATTTCTTTAGTTTTGTTAGCTTCATTCATTTTAGTTCTTTCAGCTACTTTAGGTTTATTGAATTCAACAGGTTTAGAGGTTTCTTTAGGCTTTTCAACAGGCTTAGTTTCAGAAAATAATTCATCATCACTATCAAATAAACCTTTCTTGTTATTACTACTACTCGCTACTTCAATCTTCATCGGTTTTGGCGCAGCAATTTCAGTGAAAAGATCATCATCATCTTCGAAAATAGATTTCGACTTAGAATTATCTTTTGCAGGCATTTTAACAACGTTTGTAGAAAAAATATCATCTATATCATCAAAAAGATTGTCACTGAATAAATCTACTTTTGGATTTTCAATCTTTTTCTCTTTTACTTCAGTTTTCTTTTGTATTTGCGTTTTCAAGTCTTTACTAAAATCTTTATCTTTCTTTACATTTTTGCTTTCAGACCTAGCAAATAAATCATCGAAAATATCTTTTTCTTTTCTTATCTGCTTGTTTGAGTGAGACTCTGACCGGGAATCACTTCCGCTTTCATCGCCGGAAGTCGAAGATTTTCGTTGGTTACGTTTCAAGATGGCGGCTCCAATGCTTTCAGTTCCTTTGTTGCCAAATAAGGATATTCCTCCGATTGGTTTCTGGGGAAAAGAAATGCCCTTATGATTTCATCTGTATGACAATATGATATTTTACGGAATCGGCAGCAAAAATAAGCATGCAGAAGAATCAAACAGAGACGACAAACACACTCAACTATTTAATACATTTTGAAGGTATGAAATAACTAATATTTTTTAAATAATCGTCACAAAAATGGTAAAATTGTGTTTCATAATGAGATTTCAACGTGTAAAACTTGACGGCACCTTTTAACGGCTAGTTTCTAAAAATAGTTTTTAATAAAACTACTAAACAAAATAATTATCTAACCGTAAGTTACCCTTACCTTAACCCTGTCAGTCTCCTCTTCACCTCTAATCCGCTCATCATAAAGATCCTTACCACCACCACCATTCCTCCCTTTATTATCATCATCATCATGTACATTCCTTCTATGATGATCATCACGTTTATTTCTGCTATGATCACCAGATGTGTGACGGTTGTCAGTGTGTTTGACAAACATGTTCGGCGAGGGTCCAGAGTCGAATAGGGAGGTAGGTTTGGCATTAGGATTTGTTGCTGGCTGTGAAGAGAGATAATGCGCTTTACAAAACATGATATCAGGCTTCCTGATCTGGGTTCGATTCCCGGGTCAGGCTAATTATTGTTGGGTTTTGCATCAGGAATTTCTGAGTAGCAGCTTCGTAGTCCTGGATTTGTGCCTGGTTGATGGCAATAGGCTAGCCCCCTATTACATGGGATTTAAATAAAAGTGGCGAAATCTGTGTTTACTATTAGGTACGCCTCTGCCGAATCCTTCGGGTATTACAGGCGTGATGTTATGTGATATCGGGCTTTTAAGACCTCGAAGGGTTGGGCAGTGGTGTCTCTAAAAATACACCCACGTTTCGCCAGTTATTTTTAAGTCCCATCCCATCTAACAGGGGGCTAGTATATTACCGTCAACAAGTTTTGGTTGCTTTACAAAGAAAAGTACTGTATTCTGTCACGAAAAACAAAGTCCTAATAAGTTTGGTTATTACTCAAAATCTTAATACAAGCTGATGGATGGTCGGTGACTTTTGTTTCATTGGATTTTTTTGCCACAGACTTCCGAAATTAAGTTAGTTACCACTTTTCAATGTTTTTTTGGGAGTCGGTTATTGTTTTCGCAAAAAAGTTGCTATTATACCCTTTTAAGTTGAATTTTACTCTTTTAAGTTGTGGTCTCACAAATCCATCTCCACAAATCCTTGTCAAGTATCAATTTTACAAAACCTAGAAGTTATCAGCTCACCATCCACATAGGCGAAGAAGAAAAAATGCGTATGTTAGAGGATCACAAAGTACCGAAGCAAAGTTAATAAAGTTATTTTGACAAATCGATGTAAAAAAATGCTGGCCGTTTACATAACCACCTCCTTTTAAAAAAGTACTTTCAATAGAAACCACCTTCTTAGCAAAATCACTAAAGATATCTCCGTCGTCGCTCTCTCTGTCATCAGCGAACAGCTGGTCGGGTGCATTCGCGTTCGCGTACGGCTGCGCGCGATGCAGCTCCGCGAATATGTCCGACTCGCTGTCCGACTCGGGGGAGAGGGGGGGAGGCTCGTCAGGAAACATTGTACCTGCGAAGATGATAAGCATGTACCTATGCTAATTGTGTTTCAATTTTGATGTACAATCAAGTATATTAGTAGGTGTAGCCATAGGAATACTGTGACCTCTCCAAAGCATTTTATTGCGTAAATCACAACGGTGTCACCTTGTTTCGCAGACAGAAGTTTCACAGAATTTCGTTTCCCAGAAAATGTTTCACATAATATTTGGTCCTCGTATTTTTATTCCGAATATTTTTGTTTCAACTACTATTTACTTGAATGAAACATATTTTACAGAAACACACTTCAATGAATTTTATACTCACATTTTTTTATTTAACAAATTTATCAAACAATAGAATTACTTTTTAACGAATATTGTTTGTTCGATGTATGTTTCCATGGTATTTTATTTCAACGAAATTATTAACCTTAAATTAAGATATTGTCCTTAAAAGTCAATATGTTGTACTACAAAATTTAGTGACAAAAACGAATGGCTGCAAATCAGACTCCACGTAGTCTTCTCTGCCCTACCCCTAGAGTGTAATTTAAGCCCGCGTAGGCGCGGAGGGATGAGGCGGCCCGCGAGCTGAGGAGCAGGTGGTGAGCGTTAATACCATCTGCGACGATGAACTCGCGTGGGGCCGCCGGAGCCCCGCAGCGCCGGAGCCGTGACAGAAACCATGCTTGTTGCATGCTGCATGCTTGCTTGCACGCTGCATGTTGCATGCTTGCTTGCATGCTACATGCTTGCTTGCATGCTGCGTGCAACAGGCATGAACACCATTAGTGAGAATAAAAAGACTGTTTTCCTACTTGACAAGAATTTAACCACATTATTTTTGTGAATGCTGTGATGTAATTTTATAGGAGGGTATGTATTTTTCAAAGGTACGAGTTTTAGAAACTGTCAGTCGATAAAATGTAATTCTTCGTAATAAGTTTTATGTGAAACAAACAATATGTGGATAAAGAATATTTGATTTGTTATTCTATGATATGAATATTCTAACATTAAACTTTATTTGAAACAAAAATTAATTATTTAAATTTTTTCAAAGTAAGTATTCTGCGTATTGATTATTCTATGAAATGATAATATGAGAAACAATTTATGTGAAACGAAATTCGATGAAACAATTAGCGACGAAACAACGCACAACCAAATCACAACACATTACTTTAGAAAGGAGAACGGCATTTATCGTACCGCATGTTTTTGTTGTTGTTTTGTAATAGAATTTATACCACTTATTAAGACAACTAAGCCATTTATTTTCATCACTTACATGAAAATAAATGGCTTAGTTTTATTTTTAAAACATGGGGTTCATTAATAATATCAATAAAAAGATTTGAATAATTAAACGTAATACAATCGTAAACTAAACGCAGTCATGTTTTTAGAAGTTGCCATATGCAAAATAACACAAATATCGAAACAATAATTAATTATTTAGAAAGATAAATGACATTAAATATAATTAAACATCTAAGTATTACACCTAAAAATGCATAATTGTTGCATAAAATCATAACAGTTAACGGATTAATGATTGGGATGATTTTCGTTTTAAATCTTTTTTTTGTTCATATGGCAATTATTTATTGACAGGTTAAGAAAATCTGTCATTATTTCTTGTCAACAATAGTCAACATTTGAATGTCTCTTTCGACTTTCAGTTCAGTTCTTTGCTGTTGTTTTGGATTGTGGCTTTTGACTACGTCTGAGCAATTTTACGTTGAGTTGAACATCTACTCCTCCATACTCTGTCTAATAGTACTAGTTTCGCGAAAGGACGCTTTTTTAACTGTGCTGAGTGTGTACGTGCTTCGATTAAAATGACGAGTTTGCAATGTGTTCATTGCAACATTCGCTTGTCCAGATTAAGAAGGCACGCTTTATCCGATGAGAGCGAAGATCTTGTCAATACTATTCGACCGTGGACATATCCTAGAGATGTAAGTAGTTTACGAAACACATTCAACTTAATGTGAGTGGGCCGTGGACGAACTCTGTGATAAGTTTTACGTGTTGAAAAGTAGTCCTTATCATTTAAACCACACCATACCACTAAAATATGTATGTCTGCTAAAACTAATCTTAATACTATTCGAAAAACTAACAAACACGGTTATTTGTATGTTAGTATGTATAACATACAAATTGATAATTACATGTGTCATACTTGGTTTGTCTAACAGCTTTTGAATTGGTATTACTCTGATGGTATGACAGCTGAAACAGAAAGTAAATAAAATAATCACTTATTATTTTTTTTCTAGACAACAGCTACTGATCATGTTTGCCATGAATGCTGGCAGCTAGGTTCTCATCCACATTCATCTGATAATGTGCCGAGAAGACGAGTTGGCCATCAAAGTGTTTGTGTTGTATGCGGAAGATCTATACTAAGAATTATTCGACGCAGGATTTTGATTGACGGGGCAAATGAAGAAGGACAAAGAGTGGCTAATGTAGTTTCTACTTGGATCCACCACAATGTCAGATGAAGATTGGAATCCTGACAACATTGCCCGTTTGTTCGGTCACCAGCAGGTACATAAATATGATATAATATATTTATAGTAACTAGCTTATTAACACTTGCCATGCAAATGGCAATAATCTTATATGTTATTAACTCTGGGACACTCATGAGGTTGGCTACTAACAACAAAAGGAGAGTCCTTCCATTGTCAAATGAGTTTTTTTCCTCTACTCCAATGAGCAATAAACTTATTCACTCATAGTAACACAACATAGCTATTTGGTAAAGGTTTTCTATAATTTGAAGGAAACCAATTATTGTCAAATTCAATCAGGAATCTCGCTGTCTTACTTCTTATTTCTTTTATGCGTGAACATGTATGTATCAAAGCTACTTTGATATTTATGGCCATCTTATGAAGTGAATTATTTACAGATGTCATCCATGAATGAAGTTTGTGGAGTTTGCTGGGTCCAGCTCGAGATTTAAGCTTACATGTTCCAGAAGAATCACAAGAAAGACCCGAGCAAATAGTGTTAATAAAACCCATTTTTTGTGTTAACAATTTCTTGTTTTAATAGGTAGTTATTTTGATGGAAAAGCCTTTTTTTATATTCTTAGATTTTTATAACTTGGGACGTAAAAGTAATTACCAGTTTTATTTTTTTGCATTATCTTTGTTATGTATGTTTTATCAAATTGGTAGGTAACCACTTTGATCCAAAATCAAAGCATTTATTTCAAGTGGGTCAGTTACAGGCACATTTGAACTACATACAACAATTGAATGTAGCTACAGTTGCAGTCACAAGGCATAAAAACTGAAAGTACTGTACCTAGTTGACCATTTCAAAGTGTATCTAGATCTTTATGGAGAAGAACGGGCTAGAAACTCCATGGACACTCTTTAAAATCAGAATATTGTAACAAAAACTTGGTAAATAGATATTTTAGATTGCTTGTCACTTAGTAGTTTTTTTTACTTACCATTAAGTTGTAAGATCGTACCTTCCAGCAACGAAGTGCAACAGTTTGATAATGATGAAGTTCTGATGGGGCTTTGAGTGTAGGTCAATAAATAAATACTTTGTTTTTTTTTTTAAGTACATTTATTTTATTCATAATTAATCGATTCTTATATTGTATTGGATTGGGGGTGGTTTCCGAAACTCCACGTTTAAAGCTCGTATTTTGCGTACGGGTGGGAACATTATCCGATCCACCCTAGTTCCCCGAGAAAGGCCAGCAGTTCCTTGGTGATGCTGACGATCACGCGGAGGTTATCTGGATTACCGAAGTACTTTTCCCTGTATGGTGCAATCTATGACAATCTCCAGCCCCAAGCTCTCGCAATGTCTTACGGGGCGGACGAGGTCATGAGGCGGTGGCTCCTCGGCCTCAGGCATAGGTGAAGACGACTGCTACCTCCGTGTCGTCACGCTGTATTGTAATCCTTGCTACAGAGATATCCTTCCAACAAGTCTGTTAGTGGCTGGCAAATATTGCCTGTAGTATAAATGCATGTTGTTGAAGTGAAAACTTCTTTAGCGGCGTTGTGCACTTTTGTGATGGGTAGAAATTGTTAAACTCGCGTCAACTGTCACGTGATGCTGATCCTGATCGAACGGATTGATATTAGGTTACGAAGGAATTTGAACTTTATGATGTAGTACTTAATGACAATTATAATCTTGTCAAGGTAAAGCAACGGTAGCCGAGGTCAGTATGTGGATGGCTGCTTGAGGCAAAGGTCAATCCACAGACTGATCACCCATCCACATACTGACCTTGGCAACCGTTGCTTTACCTCGATCACCCATCCACAAACCGGTCTTGGCAGCCGTTGCTTAACCTTAATCACCCATCCACATACTGACCTTGACAACCGTTGCTTTACCTCGATCACCCATCCACAAACCGGTCTAGGCAACCGTTGCTTTACCTTGATCACCCATCCACATACTGACCTGGCCAACCGTTGCTTTACCTTGATCACCCATCCACATACTGACCTAGTCAACCGTCACTTGACCTTGATCACCCATCCACAAACTGGTCTTGGCAGCCGTTGCTTAACCTTAATCACCCATCAACAGACTGACCTCGGCTACCGTTACTTTACCTTGATAACCCATCCGCAGACTGATCTGGGCAACCGTCGCCTAACCTTGATCACCCATCCACAAACCGGTTTTGGCAGCTGTTGCTTAACCTTAATCCCGATCGAGGTAAAGCAACGGTAGCCAATGTCAGTATGTAGATGGGTGATTAAGGTTAAGCAACGGTAGCCGAGGTCAGTCTGTGGATGGGTTATCAAGGTTAAGAGACGGTTGACTAGGTCAGTATGTGGATGGGTGATCAAGGTAAAGCAAAGGTTGGCCAGGTCAGTATGTGGATGGGTGATCAAGATAAAGCAACGGCTGCCCAGGTCAGTGGGTGGATGGGTGATCAAGGTTAAGCGACTGTTGACTAGGTCAGTATGTGGATGGGTGATCAAGATAAAGCAATGGTTGGCCAGGTCAGTATGTGGATGGGTGATCAAGGTTAAGCGACGGTTGACTAGGTCAGTATGTGGATGGGTGATCAAGGTAAAGCAAAGGTTGGCCAGGTCAGTATGTGGATGGGTGATCAAGGTAAAGCAACGGCTGGCCAGGTCAGTGGGTGGATGGGTGATCGTCTAGGTCAGTATGTGGATGGGTGATCGAGGTTAAGCAACGGTAGCCGAGGTCAGTATGTGCATGGGTGTTCAAGGTAATGCAACGGTTGGCCAAGTCAGTATGTGGATGGGTGATCAAGGTTAAGCAACAGCAGCTAAGGTCAGTCCGTGGATGGGTGATCAATGTAAAAAAAAAGGTACTCAGTAATTCCATTGTTTTGAGCTTTCACTTCTGTCGGCAGTCCTTATGACTGCCTACGTTTGTTTCTTTTTTTTGGTGAAAAATGCCTACCGTCCGGGGAGACGGGGAGGTAGGTTGGTTAGTTTTCAGGTTGTTTTGAATGTCTTCATAAGAGATGTTAATAGGGCCTTCCATTAATACAAAAATAATCTCTTCCATGTGTGAAGTATAGAGGCTTCCATAACTTGCCTCCTGTCTATACAGAGAACAAATACGAGCACCTCTTGGTATATAATATTGATACCTAATTAATACTTCTTGCCTGGTTTCTTAGGGCACAACATTTAGCTCTGGTTCCATGCATTCTTGGAAAATGAAATGCCTTGGTGTTTCAGCTGCTCTTCTTATACTGGGCAACACAACATGCCCAGGTCTTTCTTGTGGTTCTTCTGGAATATGTACGCTCAAATCTCGAGCTTGGACCCAGCAAACTCCACAAACTTCATTCATGGATGACATCTGTAAATAATTCACTTCATGAGATAAGCATTGCAAAAATAGCATTGATATATACAAATTAAACACTGAAGTTCGATGGACACAATGTGTGTCCAACATGTTCAAGCATAAAAGAAATAAGAGGTAGGACACAGCGAGATTCCTGATTGAATTTGACAATAATTGGTTTCCTTCAAATTATAGGAAACCTTTACCAAATAGCTATGTTGTGTTACTATGAGTGAATAAGTTTATTGCTCATTGGAGTAGAAGAAAAAGGCTCATTTGACAATGGAAGGAACCCTCCTTTTGTTGTTAGTAGAGCCAACCTCATGAGTGTCCCAGAGTTAATAACATATAAGAGTAATGCCATTTGCATGGCAAGTGTTAATAAGCTAGTTACTATAAATATATTATATCATATTTATGTACCTGCTGGTGACCGAACAAACGGGCAATGTTGTCAGGATTCCAATCTTCATCTGATATTGTGGTGGACAGACTGACCACAAACAGCACACATCAAAACAGAATAATCACCATCCACATGATCAGGTGAAGGGGTTGAATGTCTTCAACAGGTGGAGCAAACCTAGTTCTTGTAGCTCTTAGCCAACATGGCACACAAGCTTCATCTTCAGAACGAAGCTAAAATAATAAAATATAAATAAAGAAAAACTCGCATTCATAGCAAACATGATCAGTAGGTGTTATCTAGAAAAAATATATGATGTAAGTGATTACTGTTCAATATTATTTTATTTACTTTCCGTTTCAGCTGTCATACCATCAGAGTAATACCAATTCAAACACTCCAAGTAAGATACTCATGTACCTAAATAACAATTTATATGTTATATACTCACATACACATAACCGTCTTCGTTAGTTTTTCGAATATCATTAAGATATTATATAGGTTTTAGCAGACATACATATTTTAGTGGTATGGTATGGTTTAAATGATAAGGACTACTTTTCAACACGTAAAACTTATCACAGAGTTCGTCCACGGCCCACTCATAATAAATAGAATGTTTTTCGTAAACTAGGTACTTACATCTCTAGGATATGTCCACAGTCGAATAGTATTGACAAGATCTTCGCTCTCATCGGATAAAGCGTGCCTCCTTAATCGGGACAAGCGAATGTTGCAATGATTACATTGCAAACTCGTCATTTTAACCGAAGCACGTGCACACACAGCACAGTTATTATAGCGTCCTTTCGTGAAACTAGTATTAAGAGACCGAGTACGGAGGAGCAGATGCCCAACTCAACGTAAAAACGGCCAGATAATTCGCTAAATTGCTCAGACGTAGTCAAAAGCCACAATCCAAAACAATATTATTGGTCCAAAAAAGTCATTCAAATGTTGACAAGCAATACATGACAGATTTTCTTTAGCTGTCAATAAATAATTGCCATATGAACAAAAAATATAAGATGACGAAAAACTTTTTTATCACTAAATCGTTAACTATTATGATTTAACGCTACAATTATGCATTCTTAGGTATAACATTTAAGTGTTTAATTATATTTAATGTTATTTATATTTCTAAATAATTAATTATTGTTTCTTGTTTTGTGTTAATTTGCATATGGCAACTTCTAAAACCAAAACTACGTTTAGTTTACAATTGTATTACGTTTTATTTATTCAAATCTTTTTATTGATATTATTAATGAATCCCATGTTTTAAAAATAGTACACTTACATGAAAATAAATGGCTTAGTTGCCCTAATAAGTGGTATAAATTCTATTACAAAACAACAACAAAAATATGCGGTACGAAACTCCCATACATTTCTGCCGATGTCCTTTGTGAATTACGAATTTACGGAATAGATTAACTTGCGCTTAGTTTAGCTAAATCTTATTTGAATAATAAGCAACATGAAATTCAAATAAATGGTATTAATTCACAGGGTTTAAAAGAAAGAATGGGAGTTCCACAGGGCTCAATATTGGGTCCTTTCCGGTTTCTAGTATAAAATTGGAGATTTAGTCACCTAGATAAAAGAGCCATCCAGGTCATATTTAATATCCGTAGGCACGTAAGATTGCAGTATATTAACATCATGACGCTACATTGTTGTAACGTACGCAAAAGACCACTGAATATTTTTATTAAAAGAGGTGAAAGGCTCAAATATTCGAAATAGGGACTAATTCGTTCAGCCAACCTCCAGACTAGCTAAATTCGATGCTTGCCTATAAAAGTGGAAATTACATTAACTGGACACAAACTACTTTTTTTTAAGTTATGACTTACTTGACACTGGATCCTGTGGTCTGTTAATCTTGCGGGCAACGGGTTTAGGCGGTTCTTCATCTTCTGGCTCTCTTTCAACCATCTGGGGAAGTAATTGAGTTCCGAATGGTTTTACACATTTTTTGTCTTCGGAGTTATTATTCAAGACCATGAGCTATCTAGTAAAACTACTATAGGCCTATTGTCCACAGAGGATTTTATTCTTTATATATTATTTAGATATATTATTAGATATTTTATAAATGTGAGGCCAATACGGCGCTTTGTGTTATCTCTAGTATCAAAACTGACACAAATGTCAAAAGACCAAACAAAAGAGTTGGTCGGATGACCAATACTGAATATTTTTTCTTGGAAACCAAATTTGGTTCCTGGGAGGTTACCATGACATCTTACAGCTGTATTGTTTTACGTCACTCCAGTGTGGGAAGGAGACGGTGCTATAGACGACGTCTAACGCCATCTCTTTCCCAATCTGGAATAAGATTTAAAGAATGTTGCTTTAAGACGTCACAGTAGGCCACCTGTGATAATGATTATTTAATGATCAACATACCTTAGGTGGTTCTCTACCTGCGCCCAGTCGCCTAGCGATCTCACTGGCTACATCGGAGGGCGTCGGCTTGGTAACGGACCCGTGCTCTGAAGGAAGCTCAGAACTTGTTTCTGAGACCTGACAGGTAGGAAAATAAAACTGTAATTATGTGTGAGTTCCCATTGAAACTAACATCAGAATCCAGAATTGGTGCTAAAAGACAACTTGACAGGTAAGATGAGAAATACTGGACCATACTGGACCTACACTCGCGAGAAGTCTAGTTCTTCGTGTCGCTGGCAAGACTATTTTTAGGGTTCCGTACTCAAAGCCAAACGGGACGCTATTACTGAGACTTCGCCGTATGTCCGTCCGTCTGTCACCAGGCTGTATCTCATGAACCGTAATAGTTAGCCAGTTGAAATTTCTACAGATTATGTATGTCTGTTGCCGGTATAACAACAAAAACTAAAAACATAATAAATATTTGAGAGGGGCTCCCATACAAAAAGTGATTATTAGCTCGTTTTTATAAAACATGGTAGGGAAGCCTTCGAGCGCGAGCCTGACGCGCACTTTTTTTGCGCGGTTTTATATTTTATTAGCGCAGAACTTCGCCACTTCCACCGCGAAGTCGGTAGCAGCGCAAAGGTCACTTCAGCTGCATGTTTTTGGGCTAAGAGGGCAGGATAGGAGGAGGAGCATAGTTTGCGACACAGTTCCACAACCAAACCCTGCTTCTGTTCCATTAAGATAGCCCAACTTACCGAGTTTGGAGTTACACCTTCCTAGTTGAGTCTGGAAACGGTTCAAGAACTTCTATGTGGACCGCGGAAGGTTGGTTCGTAGGTACGCGAGAAGTGGAAAGAATGGAGGGAGGCTTTTGCCCAGTAATAGAACGCCATGGGCTGATATAACAATAAAGAGTCATCTATCTGCCTAGCCTTTTCCAAGTATGTTGGGGTTGGCTTCCATTCTAACCGGATGCAGCTGACTAGCAGTATTTTACATGAAGCGGCTGCTTATCTGACCTCCACAAACTAGTAACTGGGTAATACGATACCCCTTGGTAAGACTGGATGCCAGACTTTTGACTACTCGTAACGACTGTCAAAGATCTACAAATGACAGCCGGGACCAACAGCTTAACGTGGCACGGATGAAACGCGGTATGTAATTTTGGTCACCTACCCACGGACCAACCTGGGCAAGCACGGCTTAACCTTAAAGATCAACCCGTGCTGTTATTATTTAGCCACAAGCTCCTACATTATTAAATATTCTTATATAAAAATATAAATAATAGTAGCCCACCGGTATCGTTAACATTGACACAGTATTTCCTTTATTTATTTTCTTACATATTGGTTACATTTTTAAATAATTTTAAAAAATCATATTAACAACATTTCAAATATAAAAAATAGCACATCGTTATCGGGAACAGGGTCCGGGCTACCGGTGGTCAGGGCTCTTGAGAGAGGAACCTCCTAACAATACGTGCCGTGTGCAGAAGTACTGCTATCTGAATCAAGCCCTTGATCCAGCTGCCAAGCAAAAGACTTCTCAGATGTTGGTCGAAACTTAGCTTTTGAGCCATTGGCCGACACGACTTTCGGCACAATGACTGCTGTACTCACGTCCCACATGTCGACAACCTCGCGAGCCAGATCTAGATACTTGAATTGGTTATCTTTCTCTGCTTTCACGAGGTTCTCGTCATGCGGGACCGTTATATCATCAATCATTGCGCGACGCTCTAATCGATCTATCAACACAATGTCAGGCTTATTGGCAACAATAGTCCTGTCAGTGATGATAGGTCGATCCCAATACAACGTGATATTACCATAATCGAGAACTGGGTCGGGCGCATACTTATAGTATGGCACTTCTGATTCCACAAGGTTGTATTTCAAAGCAAGTTGCTGGTGGATAATCCTGGCAACAAGGTAGAAGCTACAATATTATCGTTACTTACCGTGGTATGTGTGTGTGTGTGAGGGACGGGCAGTTTGTCGGTGATGTCTTCCGGTTCCGACTGAGAGTACTGGTCGCTGTCGTGCTCCACCTTCGAAGCCGAGCTGTCCGAGTCGCTGTCCTCGAGGAGTAGACCTTGGAAGTTAAATATGTCATCATCGCAATGGGTTTGGCAATTTGGAGGGGAGATGAGGATTATTCTTGGAGTTAGCATTACTTAAAAATGAAAGTCGGAGTAGAACAGGTACCTATGTATATAAATCTTTATATAGTATAAAACAAATTCGGTTACCGCGATCTGTCCGCTTAGATCATTCAAACTACGCAACGGATTTTTGATGCGGTCTTCATCATTAGACAGAATGATTCAAGAAAAGGTTTATAAATGTAAAACTAGGTTATCGCCCACGTTTTAATCAGTAACTGTCCCACTGGATCGTACTACAGGGATTAAAAGTATCCTATGTGCAGACTATAATCTATAACTGTGCCAAATTTCATCCAGATCCATTACGTAGTTTTTGCGTGAAAGAGTAACAAGCATCCATGCATCCTCACAAACTTTCGCATTTATAATATGAGAATATATCCTTGAAAAAAACATAAAAGTTATTCAAAAATAATATCGTGTATAAAGAGAGCAGCGGTGGTCCAGTGGTGGCAGCCCCGACTTACGAGCAATAAGCCGTGGGTTCGAACCCAGGCAGGCGCATTACTTCTTCACCGCTGCTCTCAAAAACGGTGAAGGAAAACATCGTCAGGAAACCGGCATGTCCTAGAACTAAAAATTCGAAGACATGTGACATCTACCAATCCGCACTGGGCCCGCGTGGTGGATTACAGCCCACTGTCTCTTATAGAGAAGAGGCCTGTGTCCCAGCAGTGGGAACATTATAGGCTGATGATGATGATCTTGAATAAATAAACTCACCAGCATGCCACTTGTTCTTCCAAGGCTGGGTTCCAATGATGTAGGGCAGAGGTCGCGAAGAATACATGTCTTTGGGTTTCAGCACCATTCTGGAGACAAAAACACGGTTAGCAGTGTCAGTGCCATAAACACGGTGGAAAGGACATTGTAACCCCCATATTTTTATCATGGATTTTTAAGAACTCGTGGCTAAATAAAAACAGCCGCTCGAGGCAAACTTTAGGGTAAGCCGTGCTTGCCTAGGTAGGTCTGTGGATGGGAGACCATCCATTATAAACCGGGTTTCCTGTGTGCCTCTAAAAGCACGGTCCCGCCTGTCATTGGTAGGTCTTCAACAATCGTTACAGATTGAAGAAGCTAAAATTCTGACAACCAGACTTATCAAGGGATATCGTATTACGCTGTACTAACTGGGTTGTGGAGGTCAGATAAGCAGTCGCTCCATGTAACATATTGGTATTCAGCTGCATCCGGTTAGACTAGAAGCCGAGCCCAACATAGGAATAGGCAGGCAGATGATGATAATTGCTGGAAGCATTTTATCCTTATCACCTACACTATAGGAAAATCTCACCTGGCGGGCATTTCATCTACTATAATAAGGCTCATTTTCGCGTGAACCATAACTAAATTTAGTTTGACAATCAAGTACCCTAAATATAACTCTACTGCTATTAAAATAAGGTCTAAACTCACCTGGCAAGCATTGTATTGTCAGTTTCAGACTCGTTGGTGTAATATCGTAGGAGTAGGCACATTAACTTGATACAAATAAGGTTTCATTTTCGTTTGAAATGTTACTGAGCGAAGCCAGGTGTCCTAAATATAACTCTACTTCAATTAAAATACGGTCTAAACTCACCTGGCAGGCATTTCATCATCAGTATCAGACTCGGTATCACTGTCTTGTAATATAGTGATGATCTCGTGAGCGTTCTCTAACACTGTGATGCTGCGCTTTAAAGATGTCAGCTCATCTGGAATCTCGGGTTTAGGTGGTTCCTGTAAAAAAAAAACGTCGTTTTAGACCAAAATGGGTATAAAAGAATGAATTCAATTAGTTAGCGAAACTCTACAAGCGTTGTGGTTTTCAATATAGGAACCTTAAAAAAAACAAACGAAAGAGGACCTTAAAGACCGCAAGTCATCATCATCATTCTCTTGCCCTTGTCCCAATTTATTTGGGGTCGGCGCAGCATCTCTTCTTCTTCCATACTTCTCTATTACTTGTCATCTCATGAGACACCTCCTTTCTTGTCATATCATCCTTCACACAGTCCATACATCGTTACTTTGGTCTTCCTCTACTCTTATAACCATCCACATTCATACTCAAAACTTTCCTCACGATATTTTCCTCATTCCTCCGCATCCCATGCCCATACCACGACAACCGATTACCGCAAAGACCGCAAGTAATGTAGTCAATTAAGGTTTGAAATTAATAAGAACAGCTAGTGTAGCTTCATTTTTATTGTTTTTCGACTACCTATTCAAAAGAGCCTGAAACTGGCCTACTTGAAATAAATGATTTTGATTTGATTTGATCTGACAGCGGCAGTCAAAACAATGGAATTACTATGTTCGTTTTTGAATTTTTTAATCAATTAGGCCACTACGCGTCGCTAGTCTAGAACAATAAGTCACGAGCACGTCGAGGTCATCGGTGACGCGAACCCAAAGATTTTCTACTTTCAAAAATCGCTTAACGCGGCGACTTTAAAAATCCGTTTAGGTATCAAGAATTGGAAATTCAGATAGCCGATCACAAGCTTCGAGAAGGAACCCTAAGGACGCGAGGCCTCACACTTGGCCTATTTTCGTACTGGCTCTTTTACAACTGTTTAGTTTTTAGGCAACTGTCCCACCACGGGCATAAGCAAGAAGTGAACAGAGGTAGGTACCTACTCTTATCCTACAACCTTTTGTATAACCAGTGATAGCCTAGTGGTGTGACCGTTGGACTGCCAAGTCAGTGGTCTCGAGTTCGAACCCAAGACACGCACCTCTGATTTTTCGAATTCATGTGCGTATTGTATAATTATCACTTGCTTCGGTGAAGGAAAACATCGTGAGGAAACCAGCATGCCTGAGAGATATTTCTCGACGGCATGTAAAGCCAAGTCAGAGGCCCATGGGCGGCATAAAAACTCTGACACCAGTTTAGGCGCTAACCACACAATAAAGGAAAATCTGTTGTATGTTTCTTGAGAGAGAAAATGGTCGATAGCAAGTCGCTTCCTTGTGTTTGGTAGGTCAGGTTGAGCTGGTTTTAATAAACCATGAATGAGGACTCCTCCATACAAGAATACGCCTATCCTTTTAGGGGTTTTAGTGTGCCAGTCAATGTCAACAATTTTTGTCCTTGAATGTTTTAATCTTTGGTCAGGAAAGTTGAAAGTCGTTATGAATACTAACACAGTCTCCTAATTGAGGTTTACTATTATTTTAATATCAACTTGTAAATAATTTCCAGGATTGAACATTAAGCAACTATTCACCAATGATATTAAACGCGATCAGCACATATAAACTGCGTTCAAGAGCCGTCAGTTTCATGATTCCTATGAATTATGACTGAACCTCGCAGCTCTTGTATTTCATTTCGAAGTTCACATTAAAGGCACACACAAAGACAACGATATGAACAAACAACAAATATGACGCGATCGATTTGACCATAAGCAAAATTAAATGAACGAACTCAACAGATTTTTATTTAGTTTCAACTATTTGTTTCTAATATATTTTTTCTTCTATCGTAGATTTAGATTTCCACAGATTTTGGTCAGATCAGGCGGATCCGAAGGTCTGACCACGCGTGGCGAACATGTTAGTATTATAAGAGTTCTTCTTACCTTAACAACCGGCATTTCTGTCGCCAGATCATCGTCATCATACACACGGCTTTCTATAAACTGACTGCTGCTTAACGCCATGAATCTAGAAGAAAACATAAAATAAAAAGGTTGTACTGCTAGAAGATTCTGTAGAGTTGTATTACATTTACGATTCATTGAGAACTAGTCCTTTTGCGACTCAGTTGCCATTTTGAGAATTAAGCCTTCTGCGCCTAAACCCCATCAAATGGGCAAGTCTATTGTCCCAGGTAGCTTCTCATCATCATCTGCCTAGCCTTTTCTCAAACTATCTTGGGGTCGGCTTCCAGTCTAACCGGATGCAGCTGAGTACCAGTATTTTACATGAAGCGACTGCCTATCTGGCCTCCACAACCCAGTGAATGGGTAATACGATAGCCCTTGGTAAGACTGGATGTCAGACTTTCGGCTTCTAACTACTCGTAACGACTGTCAAAGATCTACAAATGACAGCCGGGACCAACGGCTTATCGTGCTTTTCGAGGCATGGAGGAAACTCGGTATGTAATTATGGTCACTCATCCACCGACCAACCACGGCTTAACCTTAAAGATCGACCTGTGCCGCTGTTAATATTTAGCCATGACCTTCCCACGTTGCTTCTAAGCCACCATTTTGTCTCTCCTCAGTCCCACAAGTCCAGCGATGGATCCCGTTTTATTTACGAGCGAGAAAAGTCCCGCATATTACTTGAAAGATCTTGGTATTTCGGGATCCCGATATCCCAGTATCGCATTCCTTAGTTTCACAAGTTAGGGGCTAACGTAGCTAATTAGACTTTTAAGATGAAAATTCCAAACGTTCAAAATTCATTACAATCTTGTTCTTAACAAGCGATCTAGTATATTCTAAAGAGAGTGGCTGCAAGCCTGTCAGATACTCTTCACAGTCGCTGGTTTTCCGCCAAAATTAACGTTAATTTGAATTACTAATTAGACGAGTTTCACTATATTACAATTAGCACTTTTTAAACTGTTATGTAACCTATTATCATTTGGTGGTTTTACTGTAGGTTTATCACGGAGGAGCTCGTGACTAAGCTAAATAATAACAGCCGCCTGGGGGTTGATCTTTAGGTTTAGCCGTGCTTGCCTAGGTTGGTCCGTAGATGGGTGACGACCAATTACATACCGAGTTTCCTCCGTGCCTCGGAAATCACGTTAAGTCGTTGGTCCCGGCTGTAATTTGTATATCTTTGGCAGACGGTAAAGGTAGTCAGTGGCCCGAAATTCTGACAACCAGTCTTACCAAGGGGTATCGTATTACCCAGTACTAACTGGGTTGTGGTGGTCAGATAGGCAGTCGCTCCGTGTACTGGAAACCGATCCCATAGTTGGGAAGTGGCTAGGCAGATGTCCTACATTTAACGATGTGCAGAAAGTGAACTAAAAATTCACCCTCTGAAGAGTGAAGGGTTTATTATATGAGATGAAAGTTTGTAAAGCAGTTCGTCAGTTTTGCTGATGGGGTATGCCATTAGGCATTGTCGTAAAAACTGACGAAGTAGGGGGCGGGTCGCTAGTCTATAATTAAGAGGCATTGCATGTAGGAGGTTATCTCCGAAACTGTTGGATCGATGGAAAGTTGCCATATACAAAATCAAAATTAAAGCATTATTTTCAAGTAGGCCAGTTACAGGCACTTTGGAATAATCGAAACAAAGACAACAATAAAACGAAGCTACAGTCCCAGTCACAAGGCATAATAACCGCGACAGAACTGTAGTTGCCCATTCCTAAGCCTAGGTCTCTATGGAGAAGAAAGGGCAAAAAAACTCCATGGTTACTTTGGTTACATCATTCATGTTGAGATGGCACATTATGTGAGAACGTTGTGTTATGGATAAAGTGCACTGGATATGTGTCTTCGAAGGCAGAAGCTCCTTTAAAAATAAACATAACTTACTGGTTATTAACGTTCTGCAAACTGATACTGGCATCATTCAGAGCAGTCGCCATCTGTTCCAACTGACTGTTCGCTTCTTGGCATTTCGACAGGAGTTTCTGTAAATACGATAATATTTTTAAAGATGTTAATATTTATCAAGAACACTTGTGACGGGATATTTACCATGATTATATATTGTTTTGAGTTCCCGATATGTCGGCGCTGTTGCTAACGCCATGACCACGCATAAGTTATTGCAAGTTATAAGGCAAGCGTGATCATTTCCAAACTAGTGCGACCTGAGAGAGTATGAGATCAGGGAGGCATCCAAAGAGTGTTAGTTAATCAGGGTATAACGTTCACACTGCTGGTACACAAGCCTCCTCACTATGAGAGGGACGCCACGACCCCGACGCGGTCCCTGCACATCCCAGCTCCCCGGACGTTGTGTCGAGCAGACGTGCTTTTTGTACTCGCGAATATTTTCTTTCGACAAGATAGGTTTAAGTGCAGTAAACAGTTCTAAGTAATACCAATTCGTGCACTACATAATAAGGAACATGTTAAGGGGAAAGGGCAGGCCGCGAAATATTTTTATTATTATTTTTGTTTTGACAGTTTTGTTCCTATTTTTTTTTTATTCTTACCTACGTTTTCTGTAATTTGCAGGTCAGTGTCGTGTTGTCAGTTTGAATGAATGACTTTTTAATTAAACAGTCATTAAACGGGATTAAATGAACTTATAGGGTTGTATTTGTTCCTCCTCCCCAGCCTATAATGTTCCCACTGCTGGGACACAGGCCTCCTCTCTATGAGAAGGAGAGGGCTGTAATCCACCACGCGGCCCCAGTGCGGGTTGGTAGATGTCACATGTCTTCGAATTTTTAGTTCTAGGACATGCCGGTTTCCTAACGATGTTTTCCCACCGTTTTTTAGGGCAGCGGGGATGAAATAAATTACAAAAAATAAAGCGCCTGCCTGAGTTCCAACCCACGGCTTACTGCTCGTAAGTCGGGGCTGCCACCACTGGGCCAACTACTCTCCCCTTTTTTGATTGAATGACTTTTTAATTAAATAGTCATTAAATGGGATTAAATGAACTTCGAGGGTTGTATTAAAAAAAAAAAAAAAATCAAAGCATTTATTTCAATTAGACCTTTACAGGCACTTTTGAAAGTCAAAAAAAACAAAATAAAACGCGAAGCTACAGTCCCAGTCACAAGGCATAATAACTTATGAAAGTACTGTAGTTGCCCATTCCGTAGCGTAGATCTCTATGGAGAAGAACGGGCAAGAAACTCCATGGACACTCTTTTAAATCAAAATATGTTACAAAATCTTGGTTACATCATTCATGTTAAAAGTTACAAATATGTGAGAACAATGTAGAAATACGGGCAAGTTAAGAGCGTCCAGAGTAAAAGATCAAATCAGTAATTAAAAATAAAGTAATTAAAATATACCGTGGCAGCTAAGAGATGACCAGTCACAACTGACAGCGCCCGTTCACGAATTTGTAACCTCCTCCCCTCTTATCATGTTAAAATATTAATAACAATTAAATCTGCGAAGTTTTGCTATGTTCAATTAGACCATGTAGAGTTATATCATTTAAATCCTACTAATATTATGAATGCGAAAGTTTGTGAGGATGGACAGATGTATGTTTGTTAAGTCTTTCACGCAAAAACTACTGAACGGATTTGGATGAAATTTGGCACACGGGTAGTTTGTAACCTGGATTAACACATAGGAATTTTTATCCCGGTAGTACAATCCCGTGAGACAATAGGGGATAATCCTATTTTTTTTTCTTTGTCCGTCGGGTAGTTTATTGAAAAGTATTGGACACGTATTTTTTCTTTTTTCACGTGGCCATAAAATTACGGAGATATATTGAGTTGAAATGGCGCATGACGTCACATGTAGGTAAGTTTTATACCCACTTGTGACGTAGTAAGCCCCCACTCTCCAACTTTAATGAGTTCTAACTAAGTAATTTTTTGATATTTTGATAAAACAAAAAATACGTGTCTAATATTTTTGTATTACCTGTCTGACGGACAAAATAGAATGTCGTTTTCTTTACCCAGTCCGATCCCCTATTACCGAAATCCACGCGTGCGAAGTCGCGGGCAGCAGCTACTAGCTTATAAATATTGCAAAATAACGCGATTGCCGATAGAACTTCTAAATTATGACGTACTGTTACTAAGACAACTCTCAAATAAACATTTTTCAGTTAAATGGCTTGTTATTCTGTCCACCAAGAACGAATAAACGCCTTTAAAAGCGAGTCCCATTCTAACTGAATAATGAAAACAATGGAATCTCGCTGTTTACGTCAATACCGCTAAACTTGGATAATAAACAAGGTTAAATTATGCAAACAATAGGTTAACACTGGGTGAGTAATGTCGTCGCTATTATCGGAATGTGTTTCCCCTGTGTCAGTTAAAAGAAATACAATAATCTTTCCAACTGTTCATAATTTCATACACAGAAAATCTCAATACTTGTTCCCCATGGTGGATGGCAGAAAGTACAGAACGCTATTACTACTTGATGGCACGGTTGGCGCAGTGGTTGAGCGATTGACTGCTGCGCTACGAGTCGCGGGTTCGATCCCCGCACGGTACAAATATTTGTATGGCCTACAGATAGTTATTCCGGGTCTGGCTGTTTTTGTAAGTGAGTTTAAATGTTTGTAAGCGCACCCACGATACAGGGGAAATTCCTAGTGTGGGGCAACGTTAATATAAAAAAAAAACTATACAGGGTGGTCCAAATAGTCACGTCATAAAAAAAAATGTCCTCATACCCAGAGAGTATCCGAAAACACTGCATGTATGTTCATGTGTGTTCTTGATAGTTTTCGAGTCTAGTTAGTTTTTGAAGTGAAACTTCTTATGCGACTTCCAACAAGCTTGCGTTAAACGTTTAACGCTACCATGGAGGAGGAATAAAAAGAGACGGAGCGAGAGTGAATGCAGGGCACTCGAACGCATGCGTGTAGTATTACGAAGGTTCACTTCTTCCGCGCGGAGGGACTCCACGCACTATTTTTTTTTACTCTTGATGATGATGAGATTAGGAAATGCTTCTAGTTAACATTAAGGAATATTAAAAAAACCCATGTAATATAAAGATAGATTTTAGTTAAAGCCCTTAACGTTAAGATTTTCAAGACACTTTATAAAATTCTTTAATTTTCTTTTAAAGTTATGCATATTTTCATTCTTAATGCTCTCAGGAATTTAATTGTATATAAACAGACCCATGTATAAAATACTATATATCATATACTATATACCATTATTTCTAATTGGGGTTACCTTCCAATTAACTAGATATAGCTGAAATCTAAACTAAAATCTAGAGAATGGAGCGAGTGCCTATCAGATGTACCCAACTCAGTTGCCTGTATTATTGTTATTCTGTTTTTTAATTAGTTAGCCAAGTTTAGATACTATAATTTTATACACCTTTTTACACAGGAACCAATAAGATTAATATAAGTCGTGACTTTTTAATCAATTTATGTAACCTTAAGAGCGTTTATACATTACCGCTTTTCATACAAAATTTTAAGTCGTTATTTTCCGAAACTACAGAACCGATTTAAATGAAACTTCATACACATAAGCCAGATACACAGATCTAAAAAGTTACTAAAAACATTTTCGAAAAATAGTATTACAGTTGAATTAGACCGATTATGAATTTTCTATAGAAACAGAAAATTCCGATTATCCCTTTTTTTAAAACACATTTTGAAAATATTTTTTAGTAACTTTTTAGATCTATGTATCCTGCTTATGCGTATAAAGTTTCATTTAAATCGGTTTAGTCATTTCAGAAAATAAAAACTTGAAAGATTTAAGAAAAACTGTATTATCCTTATACCTTATATTTTTGAATTCTTTCTTCTTCCTACTACTTCCTACTTCTTTCTACTGAGTAAGAAGATATCCAGTATAATAATTAATTAATATTTAGGCTCTCACCTGATGTGTGTTCTGCAATATGCTAAGTAGCTGCTCATCTCCGGCAAGGGTCCAGTTTGGAGCCAGCTTCCGTATGGAGTCTGTGCCAGGATCATCCATGGTGAGGAGTACAGGCTGCTGTGAGAAATATGGTAATGTCAAAATCTCATTTATTTTAATTATAGTATTAATGGGCACTTCTGGCTCAACTTCAGAAAAATATAATTAAAGTAAGAATGTGATAAAATCAAAATCAAAATCAAAATATTTTTATTTCACATAGGCCTACATGGGCACTTGTAAAACGTCGACAAAAAGGTGCTCGGTTCGGGTTGGTCGTTTCCTATGGAGAAGAACCGGCAAGAAACTCCATGGTTACTCTTTTAAAATAATTTGGCTTTACAATTTTTCTATGTTACAGCAGTGGCACTTAAGTATGAGTGGACATCGTAGGCCCGACAATAAGTCGTTGCTTACTACAAAACGTAGAACAAGATAAAAAGTTACCAAGGATCTAGGAATCTATAAGGCCTACAATGTCCATACATTTACAAACAATCGGTAAATAAGAAAAAGAGTCTATACAAAAAAAAAAAAAAAAAGATATTGCAAAAAGACTAGATTAAACAAGTGACACAAATGTTGTCATCCGTGCTGTAACTATTCTAAACAAAATGGTGTAATGATTAAGAAACTATTGTAAAACATCTGATTAAAAATAATGGAAAAAAGTAAATAAAAAAATAAAAAAAGTAAATAAAAAAAAAAAAAAGTAAAAAAAAAAAAAAAAACAAAATAAAAATAAGATTGAGAATAGTTAGAGACATCCACACATTTGTGCCGTTTTATGAGCTACCAGGGAAGCCGCATGTGCGTAGGGGCTCAGGCCAAACTTCTCTATCTTCAACGTAGTCCTTAATTTTGTAATATGCTTTTTTAATTAGGACACGTTTGATATACTTTTTAAACTTTCCATCGGTCAGTTCTGTAACTGACTTCGGCAACTTATTATAAAAGCGTATACTGTTTATAAGAAATGACTTGCTAGTTTTTGTTAATCTAAATTTTGGTATTACAATTTCGTGTTATGATAACAATTGATCCTCGGTAAAGATGTTAAAATTGTTTTTATTTCTAGAAACATGATCGGAATAACAAATGTTTAAAGCATTCTTTTAGTCTTTTATGATAGTCCTAAGCTTTGATAAAGGTTTTAAAATGTGTGGAAACTTGTCCTTCTTAAAATGGAATTATATTAGGCATGACATAAAAATAAAGGTGCAATATTTTTTTTCAATGTTTTGCCTAGGATATGTTATGAAGAGAGCAGAGTATCAAGTTCTAGGAAAAATATGTACTAACTGACTTAACTCTATAATTGAATAAGAAAGTAACAAATACCACAAGATACTCTCATACGAAATTAATAGAACACAAAAATGTTAAATGTGTATCCAACTTTACATAATTATGAACAATTCCTATTCAGAATTAAGATACAATCTCATAAGCTCCACAGCAAAGTATGATATCAGCTGAATTAAAATTAATCAACGAATTTGCATCAAATTACTAAAAGGTCACCTTTTTAATCAGTACAAAACTTATTTACAGACAAAATAACAATGGAAAAACGTAGGCGGATCATACAGCGCTCAATTGAGATAAAATTACAAGCGTCCGCTAACCAAATAACACAAATAATCAACATAATTTATTGAATGAATGACCAAATCACTTTGTGTATAAACTTTTTACGACGAATAACTTACCGAATCGACGTACTATCCTTCTCTCACATCACTGTTATACACTTTATTAGTTTAGGTTTTTGTTAAAACTTTCTATATTTAATTTGAATAAGGTTCTTCTTATTTATTTCCAACAGAAATACGAATGGCGAGTGTGATCAACAAAAAATATTATGACAATAGCAATTGACACTTGACAGTGACGGATGTGGTGTTGCCAGATTGAGAATGAAATACCTACGATTCGTCGTTTATTAAAATGTTTGTTCTAAATTAATGTTTTTTTGTAACTTTGTTTATAAAAATTGTAAACCATGACTTAAGCTTTAATTGAGGTGTTATGAAATTAGTTAAAGACTAGCTACAATAAATCAATTTGTAGTCTTATTTTCACGTAGAACAAAAAATGCACCACAGTTAAACCACTGAACGTATTTTTATCCTTTCCTAAACGTTCGGTAAAAATTTAAGTCTCATCTAAACACAAAGAACTTTCTTCACTTCCTTGATGTTGTACTATTAAAGTTTTCCCTCTTTATTTTCCAGTGGGTTGAATCCGTTTTACTGAACTTGAACTCAATAAAAAAGAACCAGTAAAACACCAATAACATTCATTCTTTATGTCACCGTTTATTGCACCTAAAACTTAATTTATTAACGCTCGCAACATTGCAATTTACAGTTAAACTTTTTCTACTTTCACGTAAACTCGAGTAAGTATTAATGCATACAGCCAATTATCTTTTATTACTTCCTGAATTTAATATTAATTTTCAACTTTTTATGACTATGTCATGTGCATATATATATCACTTAAAATTAGTGGAGATTAAACCGAGCTTGATTTATGATCATAATTATTTACCTAGACTATTTTTGAATGTATACTTACATTAATTTGTGTGTTGTTTTGGCAGGTTTTCGTTGTAGACTATAATAATTGTCGAGTCATTTTCGCAAACAACTTTTGTTTATCTTATACGACATGTGAGAGCGTTTACGCGTTACGACATTTCATATAACACCCCTCTTTTTTGGTCGGGGGTTAACAAAATTTTAAGTCAAGTTAGTAATGACTGAACCGATTTTAATGAAACTTCATACGCATAAGCAGGATGCATAGGTCAAAAAGTTAATAAAATGTAACAGCTAAATTAGACCGATTTTAAATGATTTATAGAAACAGAAATTTCCAAGTACTCTTTTTTTTTCTAAAGTAATTTCGAAAATGTTTTTTAAGAAACTTTTTCACTAATTGGTTCAGTGATTTCGGAAAGTAAGGAATTAAAAGTTTGTATGATAGCCGTAAGGTGTAAACACTACACGAACGCTTGTCAAATGTCAACAAACAACTAATTCGTGTTTACTGCTTAGATTCATGGCTAACTGCATAAAAAAACCCAGATAAACTGCTTCTATTGCCACTTCAAAAACTGTTATTACATGTCTAAGTAGAATTATAAAAAAATGACTTCTTCTGACCGTGTAGTAAATTAGATACTTAGCTGACTCCCTTTCGTGGATAGGAGGCTTATGTGTCCTTGAAGTCCCATTGACACTGATTATACGAAAGAAAATGAAACAAAAGACAAGATTTAGAAGTCGAAATCGTTCAAAGAAACCTCCTTGGCGAGTTGAAGCCAAATGCTTGCGGTCATCCAATATCTTGGCAAAGGCCAATTCAAATCAATTCTTTATTACATTAAAATTTCACAGTCATTTGTTTTACAAGATCTTACTTAAATAATAAACTTCACTGTTCACTTATGGAAGCGCGCAAGTTGGGCCCAACTATTTCATACAAGGACATTAGCGCTCAAAAATTCATTTCACTCTTTTTAGTTTATTAGGTACTAGCTGTGCCCGCGACTTCGTCCGCGTGGATAGAAATTTTATCTAAAATAGAAGTAGCCTCCTCCTTATTACATCAGCTATCTGCCATTGAAAGTCCCGTCAAAATCAGTCCAGCCGTTCCAGAGATTAGCCGGAACAAACAGACAGACAGACAAAAATTGAAAAAAATGATATTTTGTACAATGTACCGTATATACAATCATATGTATGTATGAAGTAGTAAAAAGGTTTTTTTAATATTACAAACAGACACTTAAATTTTATCTATTTGTATAGATGTATTATAAAAAATAATGACGTACTTACATTATTTTTTATAATTTAATACATCTAATGAGTGTAATGTTTTTATTTTACGTTTCTATTTTTACAAGTTTGTGATTTTTAATTGCTTGGTTGATCCAGGGCAAATGTAGATCACTGGTCAATGGTTTTGATAAACTCGTCCCGCCAGCTTCTACCAGGTCTGCCGCTCGATCGCCAAAGACTTTGAGACAGTAGTAGAATGCCACCGTCTTCAAGATATGAGAGTAATCAATAAGTAAGGAAGTTACAACTCTCTCACGGCAGCAGCGGCGGCGGGCGCCGAAAGTTTTGCTCCACAATGCAAAGGTGAACGATTCGCAAGCGTTTTTGTTTCTGGTCCAAGCGAAAGATTTGAGCGATTAGGACAGGCTTCGAAAACCAGGCTGAAACATTGTTCACGAAGTCATGTCAAGTATTCTGTGAAGGGTCACCCAGATTCTATGAGTCATGAACTCTTAATTTACTAGTGAGTAACGCACGCAATCGAACCTTATCATAGGATACGTAATTATCTGACACCATCACGTCAGAAGCACAGGGAAGACGACGGCTAAGAAAAGATTAAAGTCGACGACTTGTCGAGATTGCTTCTCCATCGCCAGAAAGTAAAAGACGCTCCATCCATGAACATATTCTGATATGTTATTGCTTTGCGTCCCCTTTCTGCCGGATTTTGCAATAACAGCAATTATACGCCTACGCCATGTCGAGTCTTGTCGTGTCAACACGAGGCGAATTACATCTTTTTCGCTTTTATTGCATGAACATATAGCCTGACTCCTGTCTGACCGGGACAAGCCGGTAAATGAATGACTTGACTAATGGGCTAGCTGTATAGTTGGCCCCTATTGACACCACTGCTTTTATACGCCACACATGCCATCGTCGCTGTAACTGAACTCTCGCGACCTCTCACACCTTGCACCACACCAATCCCTCAGCCAGTGAAAGTAGTTTATTTATCGATACTTGTCGCAAGTACTCGTCGGATTAGCTCAAGATTATGTGTACACGGTGAAATGGCGGCTGTTCCGATAAACAGAAACAATAAAAAAAGTTGCGTTCTTTGTGGACGTGCCAATAATGGTGTTCCAAATATGAAACGCAGCCTTTGTAATTTAATAATAAATAAGACGGACATCTTGTTTTGTAAATAAGTAGTGTACCGTTTCCATAGACAATTTCACAAAGAGTTTACTAATAGCAATCCCATCAATTACACAAGCGGCAAAACAATTATGCAGCACTCCAAGTTTTCGTTTTAGATAGTTTACTTAAACTTTTTTTAATAAATCGGCTGTACCTATTATGCTTCGTTTCGAACGACTTGAAATTGGTGTTATGGCGCGCCTCCAGCTTCTTCACCCTTTTTTTACGTATGGGATATCATCAAATGACCCCCCCCCCCCCCGCTCTGGGCGGAGCGGGAGGGAGTGTCAGACTTTCACTGACTAAAACCCATCCATGTTCCTTCTTAGCCCTTTGTGTTCCAGGGCCACGGTATCTCTTTCGAACAGTCCCGCAGCCCTGGCAGGCATCGGCCCTCTCGGACCTCTTCCGGTTTGCTGACATCTCCCTGAGGCGCGCGTGGAACACGAACGCGTCGTCGAGACGGCCTGTCGTCATAAGACGGACTCGGAACGGTGAGCTGGCCGATTACTCACAGTCCGCAGGCACGCGACTAGCTTCTCCACCCTCAAGGTCCAGTCCGGTTGGTTGGTTGGTTCAGGTGTAGACCTGTCATTCGGACATACGAGTAGAAGGGGCTCCCATACTTTTACGGAGGAATCGGTTCTGCAAGGTCTACATCGTATAGAAGGCTTGGAATGAGCGAATACGACACAAGCGTATGTCATACATAATGGGACGATCAGTACGGTGTATAGACGCAAATTGCATTAGGGTGACAACTTGCTTATTGCATGAAATGGAGTATACCCATAGCAAAGGCAGCTAATGTGCCGCGAAGGACAGGTGGTGGTCAAGTATGACTCCTAGCTATTTGGCTCACTTCTGGTAAGGGATAGGCTTGCCTTACTTAGTTATCGGGTTGGAGGGCGATTGATCAACGGTTTTGTGATCTGGACCGCCAAACTCTCATCAGGATTCAAACACCAATACACATTTAATCTACCTAGGATAACAGACAGAGTACACGCGTACTTGACGCGTGCCTACTTCTATAGAAGGATCGTTTATACAAATCATTATAAATTATGCATGTTTGTAAACTGGTTTCATATAATTATAAAACTATATAATCCTTTTAATTGAACGTACTACTATGATGTAATCTTATGAGAATGCTAAGGAATCCTAATTCTAACTCATATTATAATGCGAAAGAAATTTGTTTGTTTGTTACCTTTTCACGCCTAAACCACTGAACTGATTATCCTGAGTATATACATACGTTGTCAGGTGTACAGTTGTACAGGGACATAGGGTACCTTTAATCCCGAAAATAAGTACTATTCCCGAGAAATACAAAAATAACTTTCTTATGACAATAGATGGCGCCACATGTCTTACGGTGTACAACCCGAATTGATTTTCATGAAAATTCATTTATTTAGAAGAAGTCTGAAAGTGGCGCCGGTGAATGATCAGTTCTGTGGTAATCGGTTATTGTGGTATGGACATGTGATGCGGAGGAATGAGAAAAAAAAGTTGAGTATGAATGTAGATGGCTGATAAAAGAGTAGAGGAAGATCAAAGAAATGATGAATGGACTGTGTGAAGGATGATATGGCAAGAAAGGAGGTGTCTGATGAGATGACAAGTAATAGAGAAGTATGGAAGAAGGAAACATACTGCGCCGACCACAAATAATTTGGGATTGATGAGGAAAATGATGATGAGCTAGAATGTACTACTAACTAGCATTGTGGTGTACTAAGGTTTGTATCGTTCTCATGGCAGTAAATTTATGTACTTGCATATTCAATAAACAGCGGCGGTGGCCCAGTGGTGGCAGCCCCGACTTACGAGCAGTAAGCCGTGGGTTCGAGCCCAGACAAGCGCATTACTTTGTGTAATTTATTTCATCATCGCTGCTCTCAAAAAACGGTGAAGAAAAACATCGTGAGGAAACCGGCATGTCCTAGAACTAAAAATTCGAAGATATGTGACATCTACCAATCCGCACTGGACCCGCGTGGTGGATTACAGCCCACTCCCTCTCTTAAGAGTGGAGGCCTGTGTCCCAGCAGTGGGAACATTATAGGCTAATGATGATGATGATGATGATTGTGGTGTATTAAGGTTTGTATCGTTTCACATGGCAGTTTTATGTGCTTGCATATTCAATAATAAGAACACAGTAAGCTTTTAACTTTCACATTTACAATACAACACAAGCACCAGGGGTCGGTTTCTATACCATGACTCGGCGAATTAACATGGCGAATTCTAAACTCAATTATGAATCCATCAAAGTCTAAAGCTTTGATGTTCAAAAGCGACGAACGCGTCGTCGAGACGGCCTGTCGTCATAAGACGGACTCGGAACGGTGAGCTGGCCGATTACTCACAGTCCGCAGGCACGCGACTAGCTTCTCCACCCTCAAGGTCCAGTCCGGTTGGTTGGTTGGTTCAGGTGTAGACCTGTCATTCGGACATACGAGTAGAAGGGGGCTCCCATACTTTTACGGAGGAATCGGTTCTGCAAGGTCTGCATCGTATAGAAGGCTTGGAATGAGCGAATACGACACAAGCGTATGTCATACATAATGGGACGATCAGTACGGTGTATAGACGCAAATTGCATTAGAGTGACAACTTGCTTATTGCATGAAATGGAGTATACCCATAGCAAAGGTAGCTAATGTGCCGCGAAGGACAGGTGGTGGTCGAGTATGACTCCTAGTTATTTGTCTCACTTCTGGTAAGGAATAGGCTTGCCTTACTTAGTTATCGGGTTGGAGGGCGATTGATCAACGGTTTTGTGATCTGGACCGCCAAACTCTCATCAGGATTCAAACACCAATACACATTTATAAATCTACCTAGGATAACAGACAGAGTACACGCGTACTTGACGCGTGCCTACTTCTATAGAAGGATCGTTTATACAAATCATTATAAATTATGCATGTTTGTAAACTGGTTTCATATAATTATAAAACTATATAATCCTTTTAATTGAACGTACTACTATGTTGTAATCTTATGAGAATGCTAAGGAATCCTAATTCTAACTCATATTATAATGCGAAAGAAATTTGTTTGTTTGTTACCTTTTCACGCCTAAACCACTGAACTGATTATCCTGAGTATATACATACGTTGTCAGGTGTACAGTTGTACAGGGACATAGGGTACCTTTCATCCCGATAAAAAGTACTATTCCCGAGAAATACAAAAATAACTTTCTTATGACAATAGATGGCGCCACATGTCTTACGGTGGTACAACCCGAATTGATTTTCATGAAAATTCATTTATTTTGAAGAAGTCTGAAAGTGGCGCCGGTAAATAAAAAGTTGTGTGGTAATCGGTTATTGTGGTATGGACATGTGATGCGGAGGAATGAGAAAAAAAAGTTGAGTATGAATGTAGATAGCTGATATAGGAGTAGAGGAAGATCAAAGAAACGATGCATGGACTGTGTGAAAGGTAATATGGCAAGAAAGGAGGTGTCTGATGAGATGACAAGTAAGAAGAAGACATGCTGCACCGACCACTAATAATTTGGGATTGATGAGGAAAATGATGATGAGCTAGAATGTACTACTAACTAGCATTGTGGTGTACTAAGGTTTGTATCGTTTCTCATGGCAGTAAATGTATGTACTTGCATATTCAATAAACAGCGGCGGTGGCCCAGTGGTGGCAGCCCCGACTTACGAGCAATAAGCCGTGGGTTCGAACCCAGGCAGGCGCATTACTCTGGGCTGCGGGTTGTTCGAAAGAGATACCGCGGCCCTGGAACAGAAAGGGCTAAAGGGAACATGGGTGGATTTTATTCAGTCAAGTCTGACACTACCTCCCGCTCCGCCCAGAGCGGGAGAAGTCATTTGATGATTTCCAATCCGGAAAAAAAAAAAAAGGCAGGCGCATTACTTTGTGTAATTTATTTCATCATCGCTGCTCTCAAAAAACGGTGAAGGAAAACATCGTGAGGAAACCGGCATGTCCTAGAACCAAAAATTCGAAGACATGTGACATCCCAACTAGCAAAATATGTGCTTATAACTATCTACAAGACTATTTTTTTAACGCTTATAAAATACTTATAGCTTGCTACAACCCTGGATTTGGGCACACTTATCTAGGAGCATTTTATTTTTATAACAATCGTATAATCAACTTACACAATGTTATTAACTCCTATGATGTACTTGTAATAGCATTTGAGAAGTATAATGAGTCCTACAATGATAGACACACAACCTTTATAAGTATGATAACTTTTATAAGCGTTTGATACAAGATCCTTACCACACAAATCTTGTTTATAATTTGATAGTAAAGTACTTCGTTGTTGATTATAAGTGTATTTTCCAATACTTGTTTTAGGTATTTTGTTTAGTATTTGCTCCCTGAGTAATCATTGAAATTAAAAACTTTAATACAGGATTAATTTATTATAAGTGTTAGGTATTACTATTTGTTATGGTAGCATAATATGTTAATATAGGGTGCGAAACCATTGGGAAGTAATATCCAATGTTAAAATATACTATATTCATATCATTTTATTAAAGCGCCTCCAAAAATTGAACGTTACACAATTGTTTTAATAAATTTATAACAAGCTAATTTATCTAATATTCGCCATATTTAAAAATGATATTGGCCGAGAGCGTTTTAAGACTATTATAAGCATAATACGCTTGTTTCAATATTAATAAGAACTATTCGCCTCCATGTTAATATAAAATAGGATTTCTTATTGAATCATTTTATAAAACATTGATTTTTTTTTAGGTGTTATATTTTTAAGATGGTTGTATTTCTTAATGTCGACTGTTCTTTAAGCAACGACGCAGAACAGATTAAACATGATAACTTTATACTAATAATATGCTTGGTTAAGTAGTTTTTAAGCTTATTGCTCTTATAGTGCTCTAATTTAGTGCTTTTACTCTTATAATAATTCTGATCAAGACTATATTATTACAATCTTATTAAGGACTCCCCTAAGTATGTTATTAAATCTAATACTCCTACTCAATGCTACTACAGGAGCAGAAATTTTACAAAGACTATTAGTCTTGCTACATGCACTTTTGTCCTACAACTGTCTAATAACTTAATCTTGTAGTGAACTATAAACCTTAGTTATAAGATCAAGAGATCTTGAGTATGACAAGGCTTATAACTTAATCCGGTAGTATACTATAATCATATGTTTTAAGAACAATTGATCTTGAGTAAATCACAGCTTGTGGAAAGCTATTATAAGAATGGAAGTCTTTACGGGTGCTAGTATAAGAGTTTTATTAGTCTTGGCAGTCCTATAATTTTTATTATAGGACTTATTTGCTAGTTGGGATATCTACCAATCCGCACAGGGCCCGCGTGGTGGATTACAGCCCACTCCCTCTCTTAAGAGAGGAGGCCTGTGTCCCAGCAGTGGGAACATTATAGGCTAATGATGATGATGATTGTGGTGTACTAAGGTTTGTATCGTTTCACATGGCAGTTTTATGTACTTGCATATTCAATAATAAGAACACAGTAAGCTTTTAACTTTCATATTTACAATACAACACAAGCACCAGGGGTCAGTTTCTATACCATGACTCGGCGAATTAACATGGCGAATTCTAAACTCAATTATGAATCCATCAAAGTCTAAAGCTTTGATGTTCAAAAGAAAGTGAGATTATTTTTATAATTAGCTATAGTAAAAGTATTAAGTGATGGCGTGGGTTCTTGCCTAACTAATTCCAATATTGTAAGTACGTTTATTTGTTAAACCATGAGGTATTTAAGTTGTTACTAGATTAGACGGAAAGCAAAAAGTGGCTTTGGATTTTTGCTGTGGAGAAATCAGAAAGTTCGATAGACTTTTTGAATGAAATGAAAATTGACCGTAGTTTTTAAGTAACAATAACTGACGCTGCAATTTTTCCAAGTGTTTTAACATAACACATAACATTTATTTATTTTCAGGCAACTTTGGCCCATAGATATAACCTTACAGTCTAAAATACATATGATAAAATACAATTTGTGGTAGTAATTAAAAACTTAAAACCACAAATGTTAGTAACACTTCACTTGCGCACTACGTCACTGTGCGTTCATGTGGCACTTGCCCACGGAAGCGACGAAACACCACTCCCTGCGGGCAAAAGTCCTATTCCAAGACGAGGTGCAGATAACAAGTTGGTATTCGCACCACGAACGCCGGCGCGACTCAAGCAGCTGCACTCTTGCCACGTACATTGGTCTTCTGGCGCTCGTACTCCACGATGTCCTCCGCCGTAGTGGTGTATTTTAAGCGGGAGTTTTGGCCCTCAGATCGTCGTGCATTTTTTCATTTTTTTTTTATATGCCTCATATTGTGTCCCACTGCTGGGCAAAGGCCTCCCCTTTCTCCTTCCAAACCTCTCTATCTTGTGCGATATCTGGCCATGATATATAATAGCTTGTAAAAATAATTAAATGAAGATTGTGTGACGATCGGAAAGCCTACACTAGTGGCAATCGCTTACAAAACCTTCTAACGTTCCAAAGGAGTTTCAACGTATGGGGCATAGACTTTTCGGATGTATTTTGGTTCTATTTTTATTTCTCCATCATTGTTACCGCTAAACAGAATGACATTTTGTCTATGCCCTCTGGACTCCTTTGAAGGCAGAAATTGTTAGATATCATTAGATGGAGAGATACAGGAGAAAAAAAATACTTAGATCTTTGCCTAGGATGTCATACGTCCCAGTACACCGAGACATATCCCGGTTTTGGAACGTTATGTTCCAGTCAGATAAGTCCGTTGTACCGATTCTGTGGAGTTAAAGTGCGGCAGAGCTGCGCGCATGGCTGCATCCTTAGAGGATAGCACTCAAGCACTGCTGAATCGTAAAATTTCGCGTGCTTGCTCCTCTTGAGTTAGTGTAAAAGTCGCTACTTGTTTCCACAAAAGACTTAACCGATTTTACCACAATTGAAAACGTAGCTTCTATTCTGCTCTTATCATATTTTTTTTTATTGGGCTTCTCAACAGTGAATATATACTGATACATAATAATTTGTACATTGTAAACTTAAGTCTAAGCGCCTCATCAGAAATCAAAATCAAAAGTCATTTATAAAAATTAGGCTGATAATCAGCACTTTTTGAACGTCAAAATTACAAGCGACAGTCCCCCAAAACGCCCGCTCTTCGCCACTTCCTAGTGTTTTAGCTGGGAAGAAGAAGTGGCGGAACAAACTCGCCAGCAACACATCTGTCTGTTAGGTTAGAAGAACCAGATTCTATAAATTGTGCAAAAGTTAATATTGATTCCATTACTTACATTAAATTAATGTTACATGTCAGCTAGCACACACCCATATAAAAAAAAATATATATACTTAAGAATAAATAAAGCCTCCAGGCATCAAGGGCGCCGTGCCCGCTTACACGTGCAATGTTGGTTTATACGGATAGCTAGTAGTAGCAACTTGAAGCCATAGATCAGATGATAAACTAGGACCCCAGAACAAGAAAAGAAACTAAAATATAATCGTTTTACTAAAAACAGTAACTAAAACTTGGTCAACAAGAACATCGTCATGAGTAGATTAGGTAATTATCGGTTTATCAGTCTAGCTACACGATCACTGACAAATGCTTGCACTGACTGGACAGGTCTACTCAAATCTGCATAAATGTGCTTAATTGAAATAAATATTTTCATATAAAAAGGTAGAGATGTGGTATTCTAATAAACGTAGCGTTTGCTTTGAGGTAACGTCTCAACCAGTCAACAATAAACCCGGGTAGCGAGAGCGGTTCTCTATTGTGTCACCTAACTTTTTTATCCATAATTTAAAGTGCCATAACTTTTTTTGTCCTAATTATCATTTGTCCGAATGATAATTCACCCGAACTTAACATCACATAATATCACATGCCATAAAATTGAAATCCCTAAATATAATATGTCCTAAATCCGTTTGTCATAAATATTACGATCAATAATATACAAAAGACATAAAAATGTTTTCTATAAAAGTTATAAGTCCTAAATTCAAATGACATAATGTTTATTTATAATAATAATATTCTTATAACAAATTTAATATGTTTTTTTTATTATACATAAATAAATATATTAAACATGTACTCAATAAAGCAGTTGATTGTGAACATGTGGTTTTTGTAAAGCAAGCAAGCATGCAGCATGCAAGCAAGCATGCAGCATGCAAGCAAGCATGCAACATGCAGCAGGCATGGTTTCTGTCACGGCTCCGGCGCTGCGGCGCTCCAGCGGTCCCTCGCGAGTTTATCGTCGCAGATGGGTTTAACGCTCACCACCGCAGCTTCGGCTTGCTGGCCGGCTCAGCCGGCCAGCCTCAGCCGCGGCGGCGAGTGTTACAACCACCTGCTCCTCAACTCGCGGGCCACCTCGCCCCTCCGCGCCTACGCGATTTTAAATTACACTCTAGGGGTAGGGCAGACAAGACTGCGTGTAGTCGGATTTACAGCGATTCGTTACTGTCACTAAAATCTAATTTTTAGCACGTGTTTTAGGACTTAAAAAAATATTATAAATGAACATTCGGAATAATACACATTATTTAACACAATACTTAGGACATATGACTTTAGGTCTTGTAAAATTAGGAGATTCAATAATTATAGTACTCGATATTATGACAGAATACTTTTAGAAGTAAAGATAATTATGCTAAACAACATTTCGGGATTTTGAACATTATGGTTACTGAAGTTTATAGCAAACGTGTTATGGATAATGATTTTCGGACAAACAATTTTAGGAGAAGAAAGGGAGTACCAGCGAGAGCACGTTCCCCCAAAGTCATTACTCTCATCTACTTACTGATAATTTGGTGGTTTTATTCTAAACCTTAACTAGTGTAACTAGTGAACACAACATCTGCATGGTCTTCATTATCATATGACTTGAATAATGTCTGGACTCTTAAAGAGAGCTCTGAGTTTCTTTTGGCTGTTTCTTCTCACAGTAGTCAGGTCAACTCCGGCCCATCTAGCTTAAAAAAAAGTGTAAATGTGTTTGTAAAACCTATTATTTTGTCAAAATAATATTAATTAATAATATTAATTCTTTATTTTGTATATTACATATGTCCATTATTTACAAACTACAAATAAATATAAAATAAAAATAAAATACAAGTATCAAAATTACAAGCCGTCAAAAAATTCGTCGACATGGCTGTCGACAGGAAAAGTGCCCAGAAGGCTGGCCGCATTGCCACGTTGGATGGCAATGCTGATTCTTTGACCAAAAAAGAGGCCAGCCCTCTGGTCCCGTGAAGCGTCTACCAACCGCTTGGAAACACACTCGGCACTCGGGCCCCATGGCCATAGTGTTTCAACCCCAAACGGCTCAAATACATAATTACTAATTAAATTATTGTATTTGCGCCGTTTAAGGTTTTCAGCGCCTGCAGCAGCTGCCCCAGCGCAGCTCACCGTGCTAGGAAGATGGGATGGCGCAAAAAACCTATTTGCTAAATAAACATAATTTATCATCCTTGATTATAAAATTGACTTGTGTTTGACAAGAAAAATGGCGACAAAAATCTTCAGCAAAAAACTTTCAGCATTTATGCAGCCCTTTTCTAGACAGATGATGTTTCCTAAAGGTACCTATTACTTAACTACTACGCAAGGTCCTAAGAATAGGATGTCTGTGGGTGAGCTCCAGACGCTGATCCCAGCCGCTTATGTATACACAAACAATAAACAAGTTTTCAGTCTAAAGTGGGAGGACTATGTATGTGTTGTCCTGACAAAAGCTTAATAATTATGCTTAGTACAGCTAGTGTGGGAATGGCTGCGGGTTGTTCGAAAGAGATACCGCGGCCCTGGAACAAAAAGGGCGAAGAAGGAACATGGATGGGTTTTAGTCAGTACAAGTCTGACACTCCCTCCCGCTCCGCCCACAGCGGGAGAAGTCATTTGATGATTTCCCATCCGGAAAAAAAAAAAAAAAAAAAAAAAAACCCTAGTGTGGGAATGATTTTTGAATATTTTAGCTACTGTAGCGTGAGGTGTCAGAGACAGAATATGTGCGTGGGTGTCGAAGAGCGTTTTTCTTGAGATCTCGCATCTAAACCCCTCTATTATTATACGATCAATTTAGCCGAGACGGTCTCGTTATTAAACGAGTTCTTTTCAAGAATTACCTGTAATAGATGGCATGGTAAAGGCTCTTCCTGCAGAAGAAGAGGTGGCAATCATGTCTCGTCCAAGATGCGTATATCTTATCATTAGAAGATCTTTCATAAGCGATGTGGGCCAAACGGCTTAAAAAGGGACTGTGGACTGATATAGGTCCTACAAAATATGAGGTGCTCCTGCCCCCGTATTCACAAACACTCGGATTCGATTTCGATTCGGAAAGTCGTATGTCTATCTTTCTCGCTTTCGTAATGCCAAAACAAGATAGACACACGACTTATCGAATCGAAATCGAATCCGAGCGTTTGTGAATAGGGGGCCTGATCACACGGGACATCGTTTGATCCGGAGGACCATTATCTTGAAGTGTCATAGACAGAGATCGGGATAAGTAGATTGCCTATTTGCCCAAAGATCAACGAAGTCAGTAACATGTTGATAATACCACTGTATAAAATCACGGGAAGATTTTTAAGTTTCGATGATGTGGTGGCCACCTCACTCATCGTCAGCCTGATGAGGTATAAAGTGGCGTAGCCACCTGCTGAGCCTAATTTATTAATTACATATCATGTGATTTCGACAATCAGTCTTACCAAAGGGTATCGTATTACCCAGTACTAACTGGGCAGCGGAGGTTAGATAGGCAGTCGCTCCATGTAAAATACTGGTATTCAGCTGCATCCGGTTATACTGGAAGCCGACCCCAACAAAGCATAGTTGGGATAAGGCTATGCAGGTGATTGATGTGTTTTTGAATCGAAAAAAAGAGAATTTATATAATACATACATACACCGGTGAGAGCAGCGGTGGCCCAGTGGTGGCAGCCCCGACTTACGAGCCGTAAGCCGTGGGTTGGAACCCAGGCAGGCGCATTACTTTGTGTAATTTATTTCATCACCGCTGCTCTCAAAACGGTGAAGGAAAACATCGTGAGGAAAGAAAAATTCGAAGACATGTGACATCTACCAACCCGCACTGGGCCCGCGTGGTGGATTACAGCCCACTCCCTCTCATAGAAAGGAGGCCTGTGTCCCAGTAGTGGGAACTTAATAGGCTAGTGATGATGATGATACAATACACCATAGCTTAGAAAAGTGACAGTATGGGAATTAAACCATACCACTCTTTGTCTGTCGAAATAATTATTACTGTAGACTTGAAAGTGGTCAGCCAGTCAGCTGTACTTTCGTTACAAGTTCATAGTATCGGTGTACAGTGCTGTGGGAATGTGTCTCATTGTGTTCCGATAGTCACGAGGGAGGCGATAGTAAACAACATGCTTATAAAGAAACGGACAGTGGTACCATGTGTTGACCGGTACTGTAATTTGGTGACACTATTCTATTCATAGTGACATTACAACGAAATCCATTGCGCCATTGGTTTGAAAAATTACACTGTACAACTTCAAAAATAACGTAATGGACATGGTCGACTTGTCATAATGAAAGCGACTGCCATTGACGAATGTGGATTTGATCCAGGGGGTTATTACGACGTCTTAAAAGGCAGTTGTCATTCCAATGTCAGAAAGAGAAACATCCTGGATAGCTCTGTGCTATCCAGGATGTTTTTTATCTTTTTCACATTCTGTAACAAGATTTTAATAGTTCCTACTGCTTTAAGACGTCATGTTATGCCACCTGTTCTGTACTACGCTAGGACATCTTAAGCGTAGTCTGTTCTTTTAAAATTGACGATAATCATTTATTTCGGATTTTTTATTGAATATTAAAGGAGTTGGGCCGCTTGGGCGGTTTGGCCCCCCTTAGGTGGCCTTAGGTATCGCATCAGTGCAAGTGGCGATCGAATGTAGGTACAGTAGATCTCGCGTCTGTGGTAATACTACACACTTATTCAAGCCAAACAAAACCTTAAAATGTGATACAAAAGTTTTATATTACTTCCTTCTAGTTTTTCCCTTCATTACTTCCAACGTTCACGATTCTGTGTTAATTCTTTCCAATTCTCAAGGAATACATCCAGTTCTTCCCACCAGCTCCTTCGCGGTCTACCGCGACCCCGTGTCACTGTTTCAGGGCACCAATCCTGAGCTTTACGGACCCACAGCTCGTTCGGCATGCGACAAACATGTTCTGCCCAGTCCCGTTTAAGTAGGGTAGCATTTATACAACATAATAAAAAAAAAGTTGAGGAAATAGTTTCCAAAAAAAACATCATGACGGTAACAATGCCAATAAACCTACTTAATGAAAAAACAAAACGTAAAACACATTTCCATTAGTTTTGCGGTCAATCGCGGTAATTGTCAACTTTTTTGACAAGTAAGCGCCTTGTTTTTCTACAGTAGAAAGTTTTTGAATGATTGGTCATTTTTGTAATTACAATCTTGCGGTCGGGAAGATTCTGCTTTGTTCGTGGATCCGAAATTCTTGCGTACAAGCTAATTCAGTAGAATTTGAAAAATATACAAAACCTTGGGTTGCCAGATTGAATTTTTTTTTTTATGAAACACTTATGTATTTCCCTTCTTCTGCCCTTATCCTGCGATTAATTACGAGTGGGCGCATTATTTTGTTTTGTTTTTTTTTTGGGACAAGCCCGCCCCCCTTTTCCCAAACCAATGCAACTCCTGTAATTCAGAATCAAAAGTATCAACGACCAGAAAAGCGCCGAAACAATGAAGCTCGACGAAGTCCCAGAGAAACAATTTTTAACTGTCTTGGATCCCGTAACGAAATTAATCAGAAAAAAATAGCGGAACAATAGGATAAACATAATTTCACTTCCCTCCATATCAGCAGGAGAAAACGAAACAAGGCGGATAGGCACAAAGTCGGCACATTATGTATAATTTCTTTCATAGTTCTCTATTAGTCACCCCCCTAACCCCCTTAACCATATCAACTTCCTCACAGTCATAGTATTACGTAATACTGTGACACATTCCATTAATCATTCCACATGAATACTTACTTAAAACCTCTTCTCTCCTCCGCATCCAGATGCCCATACCATGACCACCCATTAGCACAAAACATTTCAGTCAGCGGGGCCTTTTTCAGGATTCTTTCTAATAACTAAAGATTAAACATTGAAAAAAATTGCATACAATATATCTAACTACTTCCCTATTAAAATGTCTAGAATACCAGATGTTACCTAGATTACTAGATAGTCTAGATACCTACATACATTGCAAGAGAATTTACAAAAATTTAAAAACAACGATTACAATTTTTTTTTTCAGTCACTTTCATGCTTTTGCAGGTACTCGTAGCTTAAAAAATGGTGTATTAATTTCCCTACTTCCCTTTTAAAATACCTGGCCTATTAGATGTTACATAGATTACTTCACTAGAGACATACAATGCAACTTTGCAAGTGAAGTTACAAAAACTGTTATTTGAAAATTTGAAATACCTAACAACTCTCGCATTTTGGGGTTATTATCTAGTTTGTCTATCTAACTGTTATGCATGGAACTAGAGCTTAGTACTTAATAGTTCCGAACTATTAAGTACTAAGCTCTTTGTTTTATGGTTGTTATCGAAAATGGCTGAATTAGCCGTATTTTTTTGAAGTTAACCTACTTATAAAGATAAGGACTTGACTGACTTTATCATCAAGCCAGTGCAGGTAGGAGGTAGGCGGAGTACATAATAGGGTATTTAGTTAATTTAGTTCAAAGTATTCTCCTTTTTACATGGGACTTAAATTACTGGCGAAATGTGGGTGTAGCCGTGTAGTACAGATACACTTCTGCCTAGTCTTTTGCAAATTACGGGCGTGATGATATGTAGGTACCGATTAAAGCTTTATTATTTTCTAAATGGCACTTAAGTAGTAGGATAATACTTATTGAACTTTGACCTGCATTGAAATGACTAATGTAAAATATTCTAGCCTAGATGACTGTAATTAATAGGTAGGTAGTACCTAACTATGTATGACTGTACGAACGATTTCCGTCCACCTGCAAGCTACAGAAAATAAGCCTCTTTCCAAACAGGGACATTTTTTTTAGACATTATTTTTTTAGTCTTGTCACCTGTGTTTCTATTATAGCTGCACTGCAACGATCCCCAAATATTAACATACCATAGATGGCAGTTTGACAATTCAACCGAAAAAAGGCATTTGAAATATCGAATAAATTCGAAAATAATCGGTTAAACTTTACTCATTTTATAACACATTCAACGTTCAAAATGGTTGAAAAGAATGCGGATGAAACAAAGTTACCTGATCTAAAATCATGTAAAGGAAGAGTTATATTCTAACAACAAAAAATTATAAAAAAATACTTTTGTTTTCTTTTGTGAAGCTGACCGTTGGAGCCGTGAACCGTGTAGCCGAACTTTGTCGGAGTTTTACGAAGTTGCACGAAGCGGCCGTTGAAAGTTGTATTTTTGGGTTGCCAGGTATTTTAGTTTTAGTAGAATTTGATATAAAGCAATAGTGATCATTTCGTCATGGCATAGTAGTCCATTGCAGGAATATTAAAATAATTGGAACCTACAAGATTATTATTTATCCCTAAAAAAATATTTCTTAATGTACGTAATTTTCTAGCACTGCGCCTCAGTGATAGCGGTAGAGTTTAAAAAAATATATAATAACGTGGTAGTATTTTATAATTCTTAATCATTTATTGAAAACGAGCCTCCTGGCACTTAGTACCTGAAATAAAAAGAAATCGGAGAAATTGGATGCATTTTGGGACCTTTGCCCAACAAAGGGACAGTAAAAGTCAAGTTTGAATGTTATAAAATAGTAACTAAACCTAATCAAGTTTTAGTGCGGTGTGACTTGGGGTCAGCGTTACACGTTTTAGTGTTGGTAAAAAAAAAACCTAACACTTGGCATGCGAGAAATGTGTCAGTATACTAGCCAACGCCATTGTATTTGGGAACCTTCTAGTTACGGAGTTATTAGGGGTCAAAGTTCTAACTTTTTGACAAGTATTTTTATTAACAACACATCACATTCCATATTTCATACGTAATAATGATTGTGTTACTGTTTATAGATTTATTACCTACTAACCATGATTAAGATAAAGCATTTTCAGAAAGAAGTAAAAACGTGATTAGCCTACTGTTATAATTATTTTATTTTAATATATGTCTTAGTTATGTCTGGAAATTACGAAAATCAAATTATAATTCTCGTACCAAATTCATTAGTTTATTTTTAAAAGAAGAGCAAAAGTAAAAGTCGGGTCCGTCAACACATCGGAACTGGTGCAACAAATACTTTAAAACAAAAAAAGTCAAGGCCAAACATTACACTAATAACTTACACTTATTTCAAAAGATAATGCTTAAATTATTCAAAAACTTACAATTTCGCAAACGTACGTTTCCGAAACTCGCGTTGGCAACCCAGCTTGTCTTTTTTTTTCGAACGCCAGTTCCACAGTGCTGTTCGTTGGGAGGCCACGCGTCGCTCCCCGTCCGCGATACGTGATACTTTTACGTGGTTCCATACAAAACCGGTTCGAAAGTGCCTGAGGTGTGGCGTGGGCGAACAGTGCCGCGTTCAACCATAAAATACTCTTGTTACAGTTCCAAAAACTAAACTTTTTGTGTTTGAAAATTAACTTTTTTAGTGTTTTGTGAGTAATCGGATCGCTGCGCTATCAATCGAGGTAATCAAAATACAGATAATAAACTCTTTTGTTATCATTTCGTTTCTTAGTACATAGCGAACCTCTTTTTACCGAAATCGTACATGTGTCAAAAAGCCGGTCGACAACGACACTTGCTTGTTTCTTTAATTTGTAAAAAAAAAGGAAAAAGAAATTCAAGATGGCAAGTTTGCCAACGGACTACGTGAAGTTTTCGTAATATGGATTGATTGACAAATATTTGTTATCAAGTCAATACTTTGGAATGTCTTTGTTCCGTGTTCGTCTTAATATTTATTTTGAACCAATCATATAAAAAATACACCATACTTACTGCAAGTATTTAGCGCGCACATAGGTAGGTACTTCTAAAGTGGCAAAGTTGCAGTTTTTTCCAATGTCTACCCACGATATGAATTAAAATGGTAAGCAGGAAGATTCTAGTTATTCTTAGGAGAATAAAACCACATCCTTGTCTAATTTAAGACTAATATAAATACCTTTTGGGTGTGTCATCAACGCAAACGGCCTGGCCATATTGTCGTAAAACTCATGTCTTTTGCACAATTTTAACGTAGGTTTTCATTTAGCAACGTTGAGGGTAACAAAATCGGTGAAAGTCAATAGTATTTCGCTTGTTTTAATCTTAGTACTGCTCAGAACGGTTCGAGAATCAGAACTTTCTCTATAAAGTACTTAGGATAAGTTGAACTTAGCAGTTTGGCCCGTTATCTTAATTTTGCGTTGGTACTTTTGCTTTAACGTGTTACCAAGTACGTAGGTACCTTACCTGGGTAGAAAGTTTAGTACTTTTATGTTGGTACTTTGTGGGTATGTCTATGTTTATTCCTTATCTAGGGAATAGGTAAGTAAAGGAAAAGTTCAAAGTATGTTAACGAAAGTTACTGGCAGCCATGAAATAATATCGGTTACTTAACTATATAAATAATATTTTTGATTTTATTGGTTAAGTATTTACCGGATTTGTCCGACAGGACGCGTCCTTGGGTTCCCGTTCGGACTTGTAAAATGCACTTTTCGAATAGCGTTTTTTTTGTTGCAATCTATTAAATATAAAAATCAGTTGTGGTTCGTTTGTCTCGCTAAAACTCGAGAACGGCTGGGCTGATTTATGTGATTTTGGTTTTGAAATGTTTGTCGTAGTCCAGGGAAGGTTTAAAAGGTGAGAAAGGTAGGGTAGGGTAGGTAGGTAGGGTATGGTTTGTAGGGTAGGTAGCTAGGTAGGGTCGGGTAGGTAGGTAGATAGGTTGGGTGGAGTAGGTAGGTTGGGTAGGGTAGGTGGGTAGGAAAAAGTGCATTGCAACGCATGCCGAGTACAGCTAGTTTATAAATAAAAAAGATACGATTCCCTGGTCGGTCAAAGCGCTAAATGGGGTTTTCCTATCAGGAATTTCGCAGTAGCAGCCACAGAGTGGATTTGAGCCCGGTTGTTGGCAATAGGCTCAACCCCTATTACCTACATGAGGGAGAACTCTGCTTAACCATTCAGGGACTAGGTACCTACCCTCTTAGGTGCAATACTGTTATGTTAAAAACGGCTAAGGAAATAGTGCAAAATAAAAATAATACTTATTCAAATCTCAGGACTTTTTAACGAACGTCTATGTTTTTATCAGGCCTTAAAATTTTTCGAAATTCTAAGTAACTCTATTTACCGATACTTACATATGTATTTTCAAACTTAACACACGTAATACAGACATGTTAAAAATGCATATTTAATTATTCATAAAATCTCCGACTCTGTCCTTATGAATGTAGGTAGCAAATCAACGAAGCAAAAACCTAATGACTATTACCTAACTGGTAGCTACAAGTCGTTATGTATTTGATATTTCAACAACTATGTACTAACCACCAAACATCGTAATGAATAAATATGTAATCATACCTAGGTACACTGGTACACGCAAACCAATCAAATTATACAAAACCAGTTGATACGGATCTGTCATTGTACGGGAAATTGTACAAAGCTAGACCATGTTATACCTACTGGAAATCATAGCAAGATGTGTCGCCGTTTGTACCTAGATAGCCTGGGGGTCTACTCTCTTCCGTCAACGAAAGTACGGGTCCGTCCGTAACTAGCTTTATACTTCGAAATAAACCCTATTCTCTAATATTTTCAGATTCATAAGATTTGAAAACACATCGGGAGTAAGGACAACTGTCCAATCGTGTTGTCATTCATTTTTAGTTCGTGCCCCTAACGAATCTTATGTCTGTAAGTGATAAGGAGTAGGAAACGACCGTAACTTCGGCCGAAACTACGGATTTCGTGCTTAGAGAGTAGCCCCCCTGCCTCGTTGGTCCAGTGCTCGCAAGCGCGACTGCATGAGGAATTGGGTTTGATTCCCATGTCAGCCAAAATGTTATTTTGCTTTTCATTAAGATTTTTTGTAGTAGCAGCTACGGAGTCTGGTTGGTTCCCGTTCTATGGTAATAGGTTCGCCTATTACATAAGAGTTCAGATGAAAGCGACAGATTTTACGAAAGCGTAGTTTTCACGTGAAAGAGTAACAAACATCCATCCATCCATACTTACAAAATTAATATATTAAAAATCTAAAAATGACGGAGTCCCTACCTAATCGTTTTACATTATATTCTCCAAAACAAAAATGTCTTAAACCAAAAAATAACAAAAGCTACAAATTGGTTGGTCGTACAAAATGTAAAAATTGCTTGCCCGATGCAGCAACACAGTAGGTATTCATGATTACTGAGAAACAACGGAAGAGGTACGGAACCTTTTTCGCCAATATTTTTCTAAACTTACCTTCGTTCCTCCTTGGATATTCGCGATAAAATGAGAGGTTTTTTGGAGGTAAAGATATTTTTATCATGCTTATTTTACCGGTTAGGGAATTTCGTAAAATTGAGTTCGTTTTCTTTGAGCCATTTTTGCCTGTTGTAACAAAATGATTTAAAGGCTAGTATGCTACCTATGTACTTATTTATTCTATTGTAAAAATAGGCCCGCGTAGTGGATTTCTTATACGGAAAAATAAACTCTTTTGCAAAAAAATATACCCGATTTCCAAAAAAAAAACCCTAAAAAGTGGAAAATATCTTTAATTTCGGAAGTCGGTGGCTTTTTGTGTCCCTTAATCACAGAGACCCGATGAACATACATGAAAAAAAAGCTGCTGGTGGAATACATAACCTCACCTCATCCTTTTTTTGAAGTATGGTAAAAATAAACCATAGATTGCGAACGCCACAGGCTGAAAATTATGACAAGGGTGAACTTCCACGATTTTTAATTTTCGACCAAAGAGAAAGCTCTCTAAAGTCTTTTCATGTTAATGTCAAGTCTTATATTTTTTGGAAAATTGCCATAAACTTTTTACCACTTAAAATACTCAAGCTTTCCTGTGGGTAAAAGGACTACTTACTCATGTACGTAAATGAAAGTTTACACGCGTAAAATGAACGCTAATGTAGGTAAGTAAATAACTAAAGAAATTGTAGACAAAGCCAGTACTATACATTAAAACTAGCTAGGTACCTAAGTAAAACAATAAATCCTTGTATAAAACTTACTTAATGTATGTACATTGTACAACGTAACTACACTTATGCAAGCGCGGTCAACCACAGTAGAAAAACACTTGCTCTTCAAAAGCCGCACTTATTCCTTTGACATAAAACTGCTGCAAAATGAACTAAAATGCGTCATGGATCATTTGACACTGAATGACATTGACACGAGGGCGCAATTCGATAATTGTCATTTGGTAAAAAAACAATATGTTGTCGTGTCCTAATTATGGCAACCATGCCGCAATGTATGTAATATATGTGTAGTTCAAATGTTCAAGAAAGAAAAACTGTAACTCACTGAAGTTGTGTTACATATCAACTGATACATATACTTTAATGATGTAACCTATACACATTACAAAAACCGCGTTTGAAGATGGTAACACTCTGATGCGCTTGCATTAAAGATGGCCTCTTTTTTTGAAGTGGTCACTGCTTTTGATGTTTATAAAAGTAGGTAATTTTAAGTATGGAGTTCCGATTCCTATAATTGACTGACTCGTTAATCTAGTGTTCGTAAGCGGTAACTTCTGAGCATGAAGTATCAATTCTAAGGTCGGGCAAATGTTATTTGAATTCAATATGTACATTATTTACTACAAATAGAACTAAAATAATAATAAAAATATGCAAAAGTATCAAAATGGGAAACGAATTACAGGGCATCAAAGAATTCGTCCACATCGTTGCCAATAAAGCGCCCAGAAGGCTGACTGCATTGCTACGTTTGGATGGCAATGCAAATACTTAGGCAAAAAAAATGTCAGTCTGGTCACGAGAAGAGTCGACCAACCGCTGTGCAATATCCCGAAATACAAGGTGAGCGGGCACTCGGACCCCATGGCCCAAGTGTTTCAACCAAAACGGCTCAAACACAATAACCAATTAAGTTATTGTATTGCGCCATTGCGATTTTCAGCACCTACAGCAGCCGCCTCACTGCCTTGGATTTTTCTATCAAAATTTGTCAAGGTCTAGTAAGGACTTGTACCCAGTTGATGGGTATAAGCTATAAGTACACCTCTGCCAAACCTTTCGAAGATTAAAGGCGGATGTGTATGTTATATTTGTCCGATAATTAGGACTGTCGTATTATTCCGGACAGCGTTCGTTAGGGGGAGTGATTCGGGTTAAGTTATTTCGGGATGGATATATTTGGGCCTGAATTCTTTAAAGTCCCTGCTTACTGTCATTCAGGGGGAAACCATAACAATTAATGATGTTGGGGACAGGTCGAGGGAACAGTTGCACACCAAAATATGCTACAAAATTGCAACAATTCTCTTTTTGCTTCATTGCCACGTATAGCCACGAACTCAACAAGAAAAAATGAACGCTAAAATAAAACGGTGAAGGAAAACATCGTGAGGAAGCCGGCATTTCCTCGACTGCGCTATAATCCACCACGTGGATTCAATGCGAGTTGGTAGGTAAAAAGAAAATCTTAAATAAGAACTAAGTTTCACACAGTCATAAAAACGGATACTAAAAACTGTTACTGATCCACATCCGAACAAAAAATGGCGACTGCATTAGTTTCAGAAAAACCGTTGTTCTTATTTCCGTTACTTCAGATTAAAGACCATTAAAATACTTAACACCATTTATTGTATCACGAAATTCGATCAATCTAGCAGAACTCATTTTGAAGGAAGTTGAAAGACCTCACCTGACAGATTATTGTCAGCGAGAAAACAACACTTTTAATGTTGGTTATTTTATGACATAAGGTCATGGCTGTAATCCGCGAAGGGTCCCTGAAGGTGTACCTAATAGGGGGGCGAGCCTATTGCCGTCAATCGGGCACAAATCCAGACTACTTGGCTGCTACTGAGAATTTCCTGATCGAAATACTCAATAACAATCCGATCCGGCAGTCAATCATTTCGGTGGTAAAATCTGGATGTACTATTAAGTACCCCTCTGCTTAAACCTTCTCTGGTTACAGGCGGGATGTTATGTTATATGTGAAGTATAAGCTGGCCTAGTGGCCTCGTATTCTACAGAAAATCCGTACAACGCCAGGCCATCTCCGAGTTAAAACGGTTACCCGAAACCTCTTACCCTGGAACCAAATACATGGAGTCTACAGTTTGAGTACTTTCCAAAATAAGAAATGAAGTCTGAAGACCGCTCTAGGGCTTGATCATGTCTCTAGCACTCCAAACAAGGCACGGAACTTCCACGAATCGGATTTCTACATTATTTTCTCCGTTGATGGGGGTAACCTTTCACCCTGGAAGTATGGTGGACGTCAAATGCCAATATGATTATGTATCCGGAATCACTGATCAGTAGCCCTGGCAAGAGCGTGCGGTGTAAGGGTCAGCTCACACCGAGACGCGACGCTTCGCGCACCTTGAGAATTCAGAATACGTTGCGCAACGTATTCTGAATTCTCACAACGAAATGTGTATCTTTTCGTGTAGTAAATAAAGTTATTTTTGAATCGCTCTTTTAAAGTGCGCGCACGCAGCGTCGCGTTGCGTCGCGTCTCGGTGTGAGCTGACTCTTAACGTAACTTAAATACGTCGATTCTTATAAAAAAAAATTGGTGACCCACACAACTTCGTCTGCGTCACAATTTTCCCGTTTTTGTAACATTTTTTATTGAAGCTCCGCTCCTTTTGGTCATGTCGTTATGTTATATAGCGTACAGCCCGCCTCGATGAATGCGCTATCCAACACTCGAAGAGTTTCTAAAGTCGAACCAGGAGTTCCCGAGACTAACGCGTTCAAACAAACAAACTCTTTAGCTTTAAATGTAATTTTAGTGTAAATTTGAGCCCTGAAGACAGATACAGACTAAGCCCAGATACAGACTAACTGGCTAGAAATCACTGATGAAAATTACTTTGTGACCTAGCTGTAGGTAATTTTTCTTTTTGAAGCTACTCAACACACATACTTGCTTATTGTATTGCCTGGACAATAAACTTTATTATTTTTTATTTATTAATTTCATTCGTATCTGTTTCTATGGTAACGCTCCTAATTTAACTTACCGGAAATTCACCATTCAATTCAAAAACACTCACGCCGAAACTGTATATCCGGTTTATCTATGTCCACAAATAGGAAACCAAAGACAATTTATACTAAAGTAGACTCGCCGCAGCTTCTGTGAAGAAAAGAAAACATTGCATTTTTATGATTTTCAAAATAAGTTTGAAGTGTTTCTTTGTTAAAAAGTGCATATCTAGCTAAGTATACGAAATAATAAAGCTGATGAGTTTGTACCAATCACATTTGAAAAAAAAAAGTTTGCATTTAACAGAGAAACGGCGAGTAAAACCGCGGAGCTAATCTAGTTGGTAATAAAATCAGTTTTGGTTGCAGTCAAGTAGTATAAGACCTGTTTCAAAGTCCAGACAAAAATGGAGCAATATTTTTATGAAAATAATTTACTTAAAAAGTTTAATTTTCTTCCGGGGCAAAGCAAGCAATAAGTTCACAACACAAAGCAAACTAACAATCCAACGGCGATATTAATAGGAAAGAAAGATCACTTTACAACCATTTCCATCCATTGGACTATTAAGCCAATAAACTACTTAAAACGGTCTCTAAGCAACGAATAGTCTGCTTGAGCGAGACAGGCTTACTCTGAGCGAGAGGTCCGATGTCCTAGGAAGATTTAAAAATAAAAATAATAGGACTGGAAACCAGTTTGGGATGTTGTCCGGACAAGATGCTAGATGATTATGGGCGGTAATAAGCGCGTGGCTTTCGACCGTGATTTGAATTTCGAATTCAACCGTCAGGCTGTGTTCTTTTTTGTTTTTTTTTTTTCTTAGTGGCCAGGTTTTAGTATAAGATTTGTAGGACTTGACGTGAGGAAAGTTTTTGAATGTGGATTGGGCTGTAAAATTAAATTAGTGTGTCAAAGATGGTATTTATTTAAACTTCATGTAACAATAGTAGTACATAGGCAGACTTAATGCCACAAGGCAGTCAGGGGCTAGAAAGGGGGTGACTTTTTATACTAAAAAGGCTTTCGTTTGGCCGCACCTCGGCTGATGTGAAACGATGATGCGGCCTAGGGTGGAGCACGCTCTAGTTTAAGTTTAACTTCATAGCCTTTACCAAATCCTAACTTAATCCATACTTAATAATATTATAAATACGAAAATAACTCTGTTTGTTACCTTTTCCCGCCTAAAACACTTAACCGATCATCCTGACATTTTGCACATACGTTGTCAGGTGTACAGAAACGGACACAGGCTTTCATCCCAAAAAAAAAATGTTTTCGAGGAAAACAATAGTAACGTTGTTATGATAACAGATGGCGCCACGTGTCCAAGCTGGTTATTGTCAAATCTAAATTATCATTAAATAAAATAAAGGCAAAGTAAGTAACATATTTTACAGACAACTTTTATAAACCTAGACTAAATTAAAGTCAATACTAATCACAAAGAAGATGACATTAAAATAAGATAGGTAGAGTTTAATTTCTTTGAGCCTACGTAAAAAAGATCTTTTCAAACGGAATATTTAATATACTACTTTAAGAATACTTATGTCTATTGGTTTTTTTTTTCATGAACAAGTAACTCTTGACCTTCGCGACCCCGAAAAGGTTTCTATTAGGAAACTTAAATTATAAATGTACGAAAGAAATGTACAGACGTTCTGCCCACACGAATTCCTTAATCGAAAATCTACAGAAAGATATGTATTAGCGTTGGAATCGCTGAGGTAACATAACATCACGCTTGTAATCCTCGATGGGTTAGGCAGAGGTGTACCTAATAGTATAACATGTAACCAGTTATGTTTTTTTTTAGTCTAATGTAATAGGGGAGCCTATAATCATCAACAGGGCACAAATCCAAACTCCGTGGCTGTTACTGAGAAATTCCTCATGGAAAAACCCAATAACACCTTGTCCGACCCGGGAATCGAACCCAAGACCTCATGCTAAGCAGTCGCGCTTGCAACCACTATACCAACAAGACTGCAACAGACAGAAAAATACAATAACACTTTGCCCCGATTTAGTATTATTTACATAGAAGAAAGAAAATTGTTTTTTTCGGCATTAATAAAACCTTAAAAATTATACAAAATAAATAAACAAACAAGACTAATAACGCCAAAAGGGCCTCAGATGGCGTACCATGACGTCTTAAAACATTATTGTTCCATTCTTATTCCAGAGTGAAAAAGAGACGGAGCTATACAGGTCGTCTAGCTCCATCTCTTTCCCACTCTGTAATGGGAATGGAACAATAATGTTTTAAGCGTCATAGTAACCCCCTGCTCAGCATAATTCCAGATGGCAACACAAGGTGTACCACCTGACGCTGACTTTCAGCTGCAGCCCACGAGTGCCATTCGCTCGAAAACATAAACAAGTTCATAATGAAACAGAAATATTTTTGCTCATACATATACCAATTATTGGATGTTGTTACTTAAATACATTAAGAAATAATAAGAAATACATACGAGTATTACAATACAAGCCATGTTCCAATGATTCCCTGACATATCCCATTGCTCATATCAATAATAACATGTCATATAAAATCGTTTTTATGTACGTCAAAATGCCTTTTCAACATATAGCGAGTGAACTGAGAAATACGTAAAGAAATATTGGGTCTGTAGTTTTACCCGTTTCTAAACATTCGGTCTGACTTTATCGTAAATATTTTATTGTTAAAATTTTCTAGGCCAGAATCTTTGAGATATTTGGACGCAGAAAGGAGGGACCAATGCACCTTGACCTTAAGTAGTACATAGGCTGACTAAGTAAGGTATTTTACATCTATCTTTGAAGTTAGCTACCCTTAGTTTTGAGTAGAAAAGACAAGATTTTAAACATCGATTGTGACGTTTCCTATTCTTTTCAGCAAACCCTTTTAATTGATACCTACACATCTCATAACATGAGGGTGCATACAAAATAATTAGAAGAAAAAAATGATTAGAATGACGTCACTAGATAACCATAAATAGTCATCCAAACTAAAAGTATATGCAAAATTTCAGCTCAATCGATTGGGTATAACTGTTTAAAAAATAAGTTGCAAGATTTGGCCCAAACAAACACAAACATAGCAAGTTAATCATAAGCTTGTAATTAACTTAGCTTCCAAGAATCCACCGTAACAAACATACATACATACATTGCAAGTTAAATAAAAGCTTTTAAAAAAAAGTGTTGTACAGAAACTTCATTCAAATATCAGGTTTGCCAACTTAATAGTTGAGGTAAAATAATTACCTGTAAAAGGACAGCAGGCCCGATACTGGCAGCCTATACAAATTCATGCCATACACACGCCTGATTTCGCGCGCATTTGTCTTTTAAATGTACTGAAAGAAAACATAAGCAGCTATAAATTAAAAAAAAAAAACAGAGACACTTACTATAATAGATTCAGTTCTTCTTTAAAATACTCTAAAAACTTTTCTAATTCCCCACAATTCGTCCCTGAGCCACAGACAAATCCAGAGACCTCTAAATGACATAACGCAGACATTTACACTTATAATAACAAAAAAGCCTTTGCCTCAACCACATTAGTAAAGAAAAAAAGTATATTTTTCTTCTCGTTCCTTATCTATAGCTACCGGGCGTCCGTAAAAAAAGGTACGTTTGAAAAAGGAATAAAAAAATAGCGGCAAGCGCGGTTCTCTTGTTTTTAATTGGGTCTGTAGGTTTGGTTTAGAATTTTAACGTTATAAAATGTCTGTTAACTTTATATGCTTAAGTAATTAATTAATTTGTTGCTATAGGCTTAGTTCTGTTAATTTAATTATAATGGTCGACCTATCTCTTTAATTTTATGGGTATTGTAATAAAGAGTCTTTATTTTATCATTTGGGTCTTGCCCGTTACTGGATTACGATTACAATGGCTTATTCATGCCCGAATCTGAATATATCTGCTTGCGCTATTGGGTTTTCCTATCAGGAATTTCTCAGTAGCAGCCTCGGCGTCTTTATTCGTGCCCGATTGGTGGCAATAGGCTCGTTCCCTATGAGATGGGTCTTAATGCAAGCGTGATAAGTTTTTGTTACACATCACCAATTTCACCAGTCATCCGCTAAGCGTTATCCAACTATGGGATCGGCTTCCAGTCTAACCGGATCCATCTGATTACCAGTTACATTTTACATGAAGCGACTGTCCGTGTTGTACATAATATCTGTTGAAATAAAAGTAAGTATATGCAAATGATTTTTGGGAGTACATCCCAAAAATAATTCCATTTAACATGCATGTCACATTACGCGTTGTTGCCGCTCAGTGCAAATTGACAAATATCACAAAATCACAACGTGATTTGAATGGTGGCGTGAAACATCGGACGGTTATGGTTCCACGCGTTTTGATTAAAGCTAATCGATTAAACTGAATCTTTGAACGAGCTTATGTATACACAAGTGAATTTCTGAGAGGCAATATAACGTTTAATTGGAGTTTTGGCTATGCAAATGTGGACCGATGACCTGGTGAACGTTGCGGGGATCCCCTGGATGCGAATAACAAATGTGGTGACACGTGGAGGAGCCTATGTCCAGCAGTGGAAGACTTTCGGCTGAAATGATGATAATGAAATGTTTGAGGCTATTCTGCGGCAGTTAGGACGAATTCACCTGAAGAAATCGTTTGAGATTATGGCAGTTATAGTCCAATGTCCGAAACAAAATATTAAATAGTCACCAAAAAAAAACCAAGACTCAACTGGCATGTCAACGAACGTATCATTTGAAGATATGCGATGTTACATCCACCAGCCTGCGTGGTAGATTATGGCTGTGTTCCAGCAGTTAGAGCGTTGTAGACCAATTACTCTAGACACCAGAATGATTAAAGTTACCTCGACAAAACTGAAAATCATCATCTTCCTGCCCAAGTCCCATGATACTTGGGGTCAGTGCAGCATGTTTTTTTTCATCCATTCTTCTCTGTCATATCATTCCTCAAACAATCCATCCGTCGTATGGTCTTCCTCTCACTTTTCTAGTCACATGTGATTCGTCCCTCCATAAGTAAATTATTATTCTTGACAAAATACCAGTTTAAAACAGTTCTCAATTTGCATTGGGCGAACAGAGGTCAAAATTAAATCATGACATACGGTCATGCGATGTTGTAGCATCTGCTGTGCAACTGTTTATTTACTGTCACCTTGACGTGTCCTGCACATCAACTGCCTAACTACTGCCCATCATTTGTTATGCTGCTGTAGTAAAATTCCGCCTCTTTTTTACGCATTTCGCAGCTGAATTCGGTGAAATTTTGCGCATAGATACTTTTTATCCCGTTTTATGTTCGTGTGGGATAATTTTCAGACTGTCGCGTTGGTGCAACCGCTAGCAAAAGCTACTTAGCTATTCATACATACATATTTCATGTGCGATCCCACGCAAAACACGATTACTAACCCCTGTTGACGTTTTTACAACTTCATACTATGTTTATCTTGGCAATACTGAAAATAAAACAAAACTTATCTAATAAATCATGCTGGCAACTGGATTTCTTCTCCCCCGGGAACCGTACGGGACCCTAAAAAGTTTGTACATTAAAAGGCCTACTCGAGAGCAACAGGTTAAATTATTGTTATTTTTTTTTGTGCAAAAAATATAAGTTGCTGAAAAAAAGTTTGCATTTGTATGTTGGTAGCGGGAGTTTCTTTTTTTAAGATTTGAATGGAATGGAATTTGTTGGTAGTTAATTTTGCTAGTCTAATGTCTTTTTGTACTTTTGAAGAATGGGAGTGATGACCTTTTAATATTTCAGAAATGCTTTTTAGGTGCATATGACAGTACCTATAGGGTCTTGGGACGTGGAGTTGCGGAAACCAACGCAATACAATGAAATACTTAGGGTCCTGCTTTGGGTCAATTCTGAGATTGAGCAAAATATGGGGTGTCGTCTATCTGGAATTTCTCACTAAAAAGTTGAGAACCAGGATGAGTGACAATTTCAAAGCATTTTAGTTTTATGACATGATAGTTTCTTCACGATTTTTTCCTCCACCATTTTGAGAGCAATGGCGATGCATAAAAGAAAGAATCATAACAAGTATTATGTCTGTATGTGTTCAAATTCACTCTTTAAGTTGCGGCCCTTACCAGTTTACCACTGATATCCAACGAAAACTAGCTTAACCTCAAAAACCGACGACCATAGAGATAACTATCAAAACCTTACGTGAAAAACGAGGTGTAATTACATAAGCTTGTTACACACAAGACAATAGTGCGGAACGCCACCCGTCTAGCAACCTTACATAGCATAGACAATCACTTTCCATGTCGCGTCACTTTTTACTTTACCTGCGAACGTGGGAAAATTTATTGTGTTGGCAACACTCTTTAGTGGAGGGAATGAAAATTGTTATGTTGGTATCAAGTTGGCGTTTTTAATTTATTGTGTGAATTTGTGTTGAGGTAGGCTTTTTAAATGTGTCAGTAATAAGTTTATAGTCGAGGAATCATGATCTGTCTAGCCTTTTCCCAATTATATTGGGGTCGGCTTCCAGTCTAACTGGATGCAGTTGAATACATTAGTATTTTACATGGAGCGACTGCCTATCTGACCTCCACTATCCAGTTAGTACTGGTTATACGATATCCCTTGGTAAAACTGGTTGACGGACTTTTGGGCCACTGTTTACCTGTAACGACAGTCAAAGGTTTACAAATGGCAGCTGGGACCAACAGCTTAACATGTTGGAGCAAACTCTGCATGAAATTAATTGTTATTGGTCACCCATCCACGGACCAAACTCGGCAAGCACGTCCTAACCTAAAGATGTTCCCGAGCACCTGTTATTATTTGGCCACGAGCTCCACTACGGCATGTCCTAGAATAGAAACCATAATTCGAAGACATGTGACATCTACCAACCCGCACTGGGCCCGCGTCGTGGATTATAGCCCACTCCCTCTCATAGACAGGAGACCTGTGTCCCAGCAGTGCCAACATAACTAGCTAATTACGACTCGCTTTTTGAGGTTAACTTTCGGTTTCCCGGGCTTTGCATAATGTATGGAACTGACCCTTGCTAAGTGGTTAGGAGGGAATAATTTATTCAACCTTTTACTTACTCAAGATTAGGGAAGTCTTATGTGTTTGTTTCTTATGTAATATGTAGGTTTAATGTTTTGTTATGGCGGTCTTGGGATTGGGTTTCTTGGGGGGCGTCCATTCATTACGTGCGGCCCTCCCCCCTTGGTGAGATTTGACTTGACCCCCCTTAATCTCACGTGAGATTTATCCAAATTTGTAGTTAAGTGTAAATACGTTAATCTGTGCTTGATTGCGTTGGATTGAATTAAAAAACATAATTTGTTATTATTTTTATTGAATATTTATGATTAAATATAATCGGTATATAGTATAATCGGTCCGTGGACGGGTGACCATAATTACATACCGAGTTTCCTCCGTGCCTCGGAAAGCACGTTAAGCCGTTGATCCCGACTGTCATTTGTAGATACCTCCTCCTTAATTGAGGCCGTACAATTCATCTCTGCCTATCCTCTCAGCAATAACAGTCGCAACGATACATCAAGAGCGGCGCTATTATATTGTTATTACGGCCACAATTTCGGTCTAGCACAGAATTCAGTAAGTACGTACTAATAGCATGAACGGACAAAGACTAATTAATACAATGTTAATTTTATAGAACTAAACTCCATTCGTGATTTTGTTTCCGAAAATGTAAACAAATATGTGTTACTGGAAAAATTACTTTAATACCTAATAGACTTTAGGTTCAGTTTGCAGTATAGAAGTATTATTTCAAAAATAAGAAGACATGCTGTGACGCCCACAAATCAATTGGTATATGGGCTGGACAATGATGAATTAATGACTTAAAGTTCATTTTGTGCTACAAATTCAAATATCTTTATGACGTAAGCACGGCGACCAATCAAGCCATATAACCACCTCCTTTTTAACAAGTCGGTTAAAAACCAGTTCATAGGGATATCTTATGGCACGGGAAATCTATACAAAGCAAGACCATGTTTATTATACTGGAAATGTAAAGCTTCAAATGTCGCCGTGCGTACTACTAGTCTTTCTAAAGTCTACCTTATTCACACCATCATACAGTTGTTATTCAATTAAGTATAAAAAAAAAAAAACAATTGGAAACAAGGCGTTGAATAGACTATACAGGGTGTAACGGAAAGGGTATATACATCCTTAAGGGTGTGCTACAGACCATCAAACTGAACATGTTTCTCATCATAAAAAAAAAAAATGCAGCAAAAAAAAAATATCAGCTGCCTATACATTTGGGTCGAATAGATATTGCAATTTTCTATGGGGCAGCAGATATTTTTTTTGCTGCAAAAAAAAAATTATGATGAGAAACATGTTCAGTTTGATGGTCTGTAGCACACCCTTAAGGATGTTTATACCCTTTCCGTTACACCCTGTATAGCAGAGAATTCTATGTTCAACAAAGTTTAAAAGTATTTATATTAGCCAGTGAAAAGCTTGTAACATATTCTGGAAAGTTGCGAAATACCCTCTAGAAATTCTGAGAATTTTCTCTACAAAATTGACCTAATGTAAAGCTAAATTTAAACATTGCTTTTAGGATAGAGGCTCTTTCTCATTCTGAGAGACTGGATGAAGATTGAAAATTTGGTACCAGCTAGTACAAAATAGTAACTGTTCCCATTTGAAATTGGATTTCATCATCATCATCATTAGCCTATAATGTTCCCACTGCTGGGACACAGGCCTCCTCTCCTATGAGAGGGAGTGGGCTGTAATCCACCACGCGGGCCCAGTGCGGGTTGGTAGATGTCACATGTCTTCGAATTTTTGGTTCTAGGACATGCCGGTTTCCTCACGATGTTTTCCTTCACCGTTTTTGAGAGTAGCGATGATGAAATAAATTACACAAAGTAATGCGCCTGCCTGGGTTCGAACCCACGGCTTACTGCTCGTAAGTCGGGGCTGCCACCACTGGGCCACCGCCGCTCTCAAGAAATTGGATTTGTTATCAAATTAATGATAGAATTAAACTCTTCTCTTACGGACTAAGGGAGGTTAAAAGGGTCTCAAAAAAAAAAACGTGTTGCACTCCGGGAGTGCCGGCAGAAGTGAAAACTTGAATATTAACGTTGTGCATTTTTGATATTTTGGAATGGTTAGGGAATAATTTTGCACGAATGGCTTTAATTATCAGTATAAAAGTACTATCATTTATGTGGTAAAATACATATTCATTTATTGCGCTATCGTACACGAACATGACCATTTATATTACATAAAAATTTAACACTTCAGAACTATTACAATCCGTCTTACGAATTTTATCTCTTTGGTGAAACCGAAGGTTTTGTTTGTGGATAAGATAATTATCTAGTTTTGGAAACCCTAACTCAATGACAGATGTCATAAACTTCATATTCCTTCGTAACCTAATGTCAATCCGTCCTACGAATTTTCGACCAGGACACGTGACCTGACGCGAGTTTAACATTTTTACCCATCACAAAAGTGCACAACGCCGCTAAAGAAGTTTTCACTTCAAAAACGCGATGGTGTTGGTTTGGATATCTGGCTAGAGACGGAGATGGCCGATGCAGCAAGGGTTTGATAGAGTGGTAGCCTAGGTTGGGTCAAATAAACCAGGGCCGTCCAGTCAAGTTCGTTGGGTCCACGATATCGTCAAAATCGCAGGAAACACCTGGATAAGGTACTCAGAGAACCGGGAATTGTGGCAGAAGAAAAGGGAGTCCTGTACCCAGTTGTGGGTGATTCCGGGGTGAAATGATGATGATGATAGCCTGCATCATCAGAGTGTGCGAACTGCTGGGGAAAACGTCTCTGCCAATATCCTCCTGCCTATCCTGTTGCTTGCACTTCACAAAAGTTGATGGACGCTCGACCCTGAGAGTGCCAAACTTGTCGATAAATTTAGGGCTGACTCAATTTGAATTGTCATTGACACGCTAAGAAAAAGAACGCTTGCCATCCAGCGCCAACGTTTTTTTACCGTCAGCAAAAAATAACTAAAACGTCGAGTAATACCGCCATTCAACAGCTATTAAACAACCCCGAGCTACGGTTTACACCCGACTTGTCCTGTAAAGCGGAAGGTACGATATAAACTGAGTAAGAACAAAGTTCTCAAGTAATTAGGAACGGGACAGACTCCGGCCGTTTGAGGGTATTGTAGGGTTGCCACGTAGAAAAAATATTAAAATTTAATAAATTATGGGTTCGATTTTTGTCGTTTGTGTCTTTGGTGTAGTTATTTTCTATATATCCTTTAGCTAAAGGTATGTTTAATTATCACTTGCTTCGGTAAAAGAAAATAATCTTGAGCCTGCACGTGATATTTCTCGATGGCATAAAAAGCCATGTCAGAGGCCCATGCTATCGTTAACGCTCCCTTTTAGGTCCTAATGTATCCTACGAAAACGTTTTAAATATAGCTTATGACACTCTGGTTTAATGTTGCTTCCCGTTTGCGAAAGAATTTTGGAATCAAATCAGTAGTTATAAAGATTGACACTGTTAGTGCTCCACCCTAGGCTGCATCATCACTTCACATCAGGGGAGTTTCGGCCAAACACAAGCTTATTCAGTATTAAAAAAAAAAACAAACACACATACAAGATTAAAAACTTTAACTCTTTATAAAATTGTGTTAGTATAGAACACACTGACATGATTGATTCTCGGTTGACAGACGAGGCACAGAGAATCTACTGAAAACAAAAAAACACTGACAATCAATCACCCTTAGAACTGATACAAACATGTAAAGAAAAACAAAGATAAAATACAGACCACCAATGTAAAATCTAATCTCAATATTTTTTCCATCCTATTTCGCAATTTCTCAAGTGGCAACCCTGGTGAACACGTGCAATATGATAAATGACGGTTAGAAACTAGAAAATACATTTCCCGCGTTTTATTTTGAACTCTATACTCTCTGGTGCGCTAGTGAGGAGGGCGGGTCAATGTTTTGCAGAAAATCGACTAATTATGAAAACTGAAAATGATTACACATAACTAGAGACCGGTTTAGACACTTAAAATCGTCAAAACTGCCGAAGCATCATACTAATGTTTTTAGGGTTCCGTGCCCAAAAGGTCAAACGGGACCCTATTACTGAGACTTCACTGTCCGTCCGTCTGTCACCAGGCTGTATCTCATGAACCGTGATAGTAAGCCAGTTGAAATTTCTACAGATTATGTATTTCTGTTGCCGCTATAACAACAAATACTAAAAACGGAATAAAATAAGTATTTAAGGGGGTTCCCATACAAAAAAGTAAAGAAACAAAGAAACATAAATAATATGTTTATTAATAAGTGTTTTTTTTTTTGCTCGTTTTTATAAATAATGGTACGGAACCGTTCGTGCGCGAGTCCGACTCGCACTTGGTTTCGTTTCGGTTTTTTTTCTGGTAAGAAACAGTTGAAGTTAAACGAAAAATGCCTAAATAAAAGCCGATCAGACGAGTTTAACCAAAATATACATGGCTGCAAATGCTAAATTCCTGATAGAAAAACCCAATAACACTGTTCGACCTGGCTATCGAACCTCAAGCTTAGCAGTCGCGTTCCGGTCACAAAACTAACGAGGCAGTCGAAAATCAACTAATTATGAAAACCGAAAACGATTGATGTTTGATCAACGTTTTGTTTGTTAATCAGCGGTTCTAGTATTCATGTTGATGAGTATTTCTGTGTAATGAGCTATTTGTGGTTGTAGGTATTAACTATTTGGAAGCCTGATTACTTAGTGTAGATAAGCTCGTGGCTAAATAAAATAACAGCCGCTAGGCTCGATAGGTTCAGGTTACGGCTCGCTTGCCTAGGTTAGTCCGTGGATGGGTCCACCTATTACAGACCGCGTTTCTCAGCGCCTCTGAACGCACGGTAAGGCGTTGGTCGCGTCTGTCATTTGTAGATCTTTTCAAATTCAAATTCTTTATTGACATAATAGGTTACAGAAACTTGTTTGAAGCCTCTGACTCCTGAACTAGGTGTACCTGTATGTCAGTAGTCAGCGCCCTCTCCCATTTTATTTGGCCTAAATACTAATGTCAACATAGGAATAGATAAACAAATGTGCTACAAAAAACAATTTTAGAAGAAGTGTTATAACAAAATAAAACAATAATAACTATAAAAAATGAAAAACAAAAGAAATTTAAATATAATTTATTCTTAAGTTAATACAAATATCGCGCTGTGTGTGGGTGTGTGTGTGTGTGTGTGTGGGAGGTGTGTACATGTGCATCTTTGACAGTCGTTACAGGTAGTCAGTGGATCGGAAGTCTGACTACCATTATTTTCAAGGGGTATCGTCTTACCAAGTACTAACTGGGTTGTGGAGGTCAGATAGGCAGTCGCTCCACCTAGCCTTGTTTTTTTGCTTGTGAACTTGATTTCAGTGATAATCTCGCGACAAGTTTTTTTATCAAACATTACATACAAGTTGTATTTTATATAAAGGGTGTAAAACACCTCATAACGAAGCCGAAAGGCACTGGTTCTCCCTGTCATTGCGATCATTTTTTGTTCTACATCATACCTAGGAACCTTCTAGTTACGGAGATATGAGGGGTCAAAGTTCCAACTTTTTGACAAGTATTTTTTTAAATACAACTTTTTAATGTAAGATTTTTACCTTAAACACCTCTACGACCCCCGTACTATTCAATCCGTCCATCAGCACAATGTTTTGAGTGCGTTACATTGAGTTCTACCACAAAACATGATTTTACACCCCCCAAAAAAAAGTAGTTTCCCAGCAATAATTTTTGCGTAAAGTTACTTAGTTTCATGTACAGAATGCTTGGTTGTCGGCTTCGTGATGAGGTGATTTACACCGTGTATAAAATTCTCGTGTCACAATGTTAGTTATCATACTCCTCCGAAACGGCTGAACCGATTTGTATGAAATTTTGTGTGCATACCGGGTAGGTCTGATAATCGGCCAACATCTATTTTTCATACCCAAAAAAAAACCCCACGAACGAAGTCACGGGCAGCAGCTAGTAACGTAATTTTATGGGTTTGATTGTTTTGAAAAAATAATGGGACGATTAATTTTATGGTTTATAAAGTCGAATAAACTGTGGCATAATATTTAAATCAAAAAATAAAAACGTACCATTATGATATCTTTCTGGCACTTAAAATTTTTGGGTAACCACGATATGAAATGACTAATGTCCTTTTGACTAAAGGGAATAAGAAACAAAGGTTTTTATGTCATACTAGTGACGTCACAGCGCAAAAGGGTTGGTCTATTGCGTTGTTTGTCTCTTTGTCGTATGTTATAGAGCCGGAGGTAAGGTAAAATGTTATTTTAAACTGTCATGTTGTTTCTTGACGAGTTTGTGGACAATAATAATAACAGCCGGTCGGGTCGATATTTAGCTTAAGCCGCCCTTGCCTAGGTCCCAACGGGATTTAATGGGAGATCACAGACCAACCTATGCAAATGCGGCATGACTTGAAAATCGATCAGATCGGCTGTTATTATGAAGTCACTAGCTCCTCCAGATAAAATTTTCCAACATAAGAACACCTTTTTTTTCTGATGGGAAATCATCAAATGACTTCTCCCGCTCTGCGCGGAGCGGAAGGGAGTGTCAGACTTGTACTGACTAAAACCCATCCATTTCCTTCTTAGCCCTTTGTGTTCCAGGGCCACGGTATCTCTTTCGAACAGTCCCGCAGCCCTGGCAGGCATCGGCCCTCTCAGACCCCTTCCGATTTGCTGACATCTTGAGTACCCAACTACCCATGTATCCTTAAGTCCCATGTGAAAGCCCCATTCTCATCATTCGGGTCAAAATTCAAGCTTCCGGGCCGCTACTGAAAAAATCCAAAAAACACTTTATCCGAACTTGGAATTGAACCCAATACTCTCTCAGTAAAAGGGTTTGCCACTACCAGACCGACGACACAGTTTTATTTTCCGTAAGCACAAAAAACAATGCCTGAACGATCTCCTTTCTGACATTCCAAGACCACCACACAAGCTGGTAGCAGAAAGTATCTAATTCCATTAACAACTGGCAACTAATTGTGAAACAAAGAAACTTTCATAAGAAAGAAACGTTGTAATAGAAAAGAAAAAAAAAGCAGTAATTAAGTTAATTGAGGTAGTGTCAGGAATTTAGGAGTAGCGCAGTGAGCGATTTTTTTTTGCGCGGTTTTCGTTGCTCGCAACATGTTAATGATTATCTAGATGAAAAGGCTGATTGTTCTTCACAAAGTCATGTAATTTTTATACACCGTGTAAATCACCTCATCACGAAGCCGTCAACCAAGCATTCTGTACATGAAACTAAGTAACTTTACGCAAAAATTATTGCTGGGAAACGTTTTTTTGGGGGGTGTAAAATCATGTTTTTGTGGTAGAACTCAATGTTACGCATTCAAAACATTGTGCTGATGGACGGATTGAATAGTATGGGGGTCGTGGAGGTGTTTAAATTAAAAATCTTACATTAAAATATTGTATTTAAAAAAATACTTGTCAAAAAGTTGGTACTTTGACCCCTAATATTTCCGTAACTAGAAGGTTCCCAGGTATGGTGTAGAACAAAAAAATGATCGCAATGACAGGGACAACCAGTGCCTTTCGGCTTCGTTAAGAGGTGTTTTACACCCTTTATAGGTTAAGGAACGTTTGCCAAGGTCGGTCTGTGGGAGGGTTATCATCAATTACAAATGGAGACTCCTAAAAGCCGCATTTTTTTTTTATTATCAATAGGGTCGCGCTTGACCGCTATCTCATGAGCGATGGTAAGCGATGATGTGGTCGACGGTGAAGCACGAAGCACGCTTGCCTAGAAGCAAGCTATTCACTCTTGACTTGCCATGCCGAAAGCATATTTTAAGCCTTTGATCCTGGCTGTCATTTATAAACCTTTGACAATCGTTAGGTAGTTAGAAGCCCAAAAGTCTGACAAACAGCATTACACACGGGTATCGTATTACTGGGCTATGGAGGTTAGATAGGCAGTCGCTCCATGTAAAATACTGGTATTCAGCTGTATCCGGTTAGACTGGAAGCCGACCCCAACATAGGAGGTAAAAAGTTAGGCAGATAATGACTCTTTTTCCTACTCTTCCGCTATTCTTTTCCGATTCATTTCGTTACGGGATTCAAGACTTTTAAAGTGTTTATCTGAGTCATCGTCGAGCTTCATTGTGTCGGCGCTTTTCTGGTGGATGCCATTGTTGATTCTAGCGCTCAGTACGTCTACCATGAGTTGTCATAGTTAGATCGCTTGACGTAACTGCAATATTTCCGTCAATAAGCAAATACTATAGTTATAAATATTAGCTTTTTCAATGGTACCATGAGCTGTGTTGGTGCTTACTACCAAATTCTAAGGAAATGAAGCCCAAACTTGCAGTCGCTGTAGTTTAGTTTACTACACGGTGATAGGCGGTAGGATAGATAACTATAGTGACTCATACTGCGCATTTTAGTACCCAACTATCCGCTAGAGGTGCTGTAAAAGTTTTCATACATTTTTTTAACTACAGACGCTAGCTAGTGTAGATTGTTAAAACTCATGGTAGACGTACTGGAGTTGCAGTGGTTTGTTAATATTGTGGCTTGCTAGTCCAGACAAAAAGAAGATAATTACTACTAGCAACTTGTAGCTTAGTGTAAAAGAAATTTATTGTGAAGGTATTTATTTTCTTCAGTTAATATTCTAATTCAAATTCAGGTAGGATCAAACGAGTGATCAAAAGTTTCTATCTTTTCATTCTGCTTTATACACGGTCGAGTATTTAACCTTATTTTTGTAAACTGAATAGAATTTCATTAGAATTAATTAGAATTTTGTTACTTCAAGTATCGTTTTATTTCGTTTGAGTATTTTACTTTTCTTCAAAAGCAGCGGACGGGACGGTGTAAAAAGGTTTTGATAAAAATTTAGACCTTATTGGTATCAATTAATTTATTTCTATAAAGGGTGTAAAACACCTCTTAACGAAGCCGAAAGGCACTGGTTCTCCCTGTCATTGCGATAAGTTTTTTGTTCTACACCATACCTGGGAACCTTCTAGTTACGGAGATATTAGGGGTCAAAGTTCCAACTTTTTGACAAGTATTTTTTTAAATACTAGTTTTTAATGTAAGATTTTTACTTTAAACACCTCCACGACCGCCGCGTACTATTAAATCCGTCCATCAGCACAATGTTTTGAGTGCTTTACATTGAGTTCTACCACAAAACATGATTTTACACCCCCCAAAAAAAAGTCGTTTCCCAGCAATAATTTTTGCGTAAAGTTACTTAGTTTCATGTACAGAATGCTTGGTTGACGGCTTCGTGATGAGGTGATTTACACGGTGTAGGTAGTAGGTAAGAAGTAAAGCTCCTTGTGAAAGCTTCATCATGGGAAAAGGTTGGAACCATTTTTTTCCAGTTCTTTGATCTCTGTCAAAAACTTAATGTCAATTAAATATAGGTCACTTTACTGCAAAATCAGAGGAAAAATACCAATGAATGGACAGAAGAGCCATTTCATTCGTTTGCGACGTAACGGTCAGTTCACACCGAGACGCGACGCTGCGCGCACGCTTTTAAAGAGCGATTCAAAATATAACTTTATTTTCTACACGAAAGGATGCATATTTCTTTACAGGCGTCACGCGGCGCAGCGCTGCGTGGGGCAACGTATTCTCACAAGGAAATGTGTATCTTTTCGTGTAGAAAATAAAGTTAAATTTTGAATCGCTGTTTAAAATGTGCGCGCAGCGTCGCGTCTCGGTGTGAGCTGACCGTAACTCGAAAATTTATATTTTCCGATGTTGCTTGTATGTAGTTGAATTTAAAATTAATGAAAGTGAGTATTAAAAAAAGTTACGAAATACGTAAAATAAACTTTTCATCTTTTGATAAAAGGTTTTGATGCAAAAATAATATCGGCAATATAATGGAAATATTTTTAGTTTAATGTAGCCGATGATGTAATGTGCGTTGTTTTTTTTTTAAATATTAAACGTTACCCAACACAGGTATTTCTTCTGTGTCGTGGGTGCGTTTGCAAACATTTAAACTCATTTACACAAACAGCCAGACCCGGAACAACTATCTGTAGTCCATACAATTATTTGAACCGTGCGGGGATCGAACCCGCGACACGTAGCGCAGCAGTCAATCGCTCAACCACTGTGCCAACCGTGCCGTAATATTGTGTTGTGTAATGTATTTCTTATTTATTGGGATACTAGTTTCTGCCCACGGCTTTGCCCGCGTTTTTTCGGTAATTGTTCCGCGGGATCACATTACCGGGATAAAAAGTATCCTATGTGCTACTCCAGACTATTATCTATCCCTGTGCGAAATTTCATCCAGATCCACTCTGTAGTTTTTACGTGAAAGAGTAACAAACATCCATCAATGCTTGTATTGCTGTAATGCTTGCAACCACTAGGCCAACGAAGCAGTCATCATTTTGTCGTTGAAATTATCCCACATATTTATAATTAGTACTTACTTAAAGTAAGAAATTAATTGGTATATTTATTAAGCGCCAAGTTATATTAATATTTACAAAGCAGAAGTCGCAATTAACTTGTAATTACGATCTCAATGTAATAAGTCAGTTTTATTTACTTAGACGGTGGTTGTAATTAATTAATTTTAATTAATATTTTGGTTTTGTTATTTTTTTTTTAAGTTTTCATCAATTTGCTAATAGTTGGAGAAACGACATACGGTGTATTTTACGAAAGTCTGATATTATCCATGTAATTAAAATGGCGTCCTTAGTTTGTATAAGGAACAACTGCCAAAAATATTGTTCTTTTCGCAGGACAAACCTATACCTAACTATTTTAAAAGTCCAGTCGAATACACCCTTAATAATCTAACCACCTGGTCATCATCATCTTCTTGTCTTCACTTCCATGTCTGCTGCCATACTTCAATAATCCTCCTTACCTCGGAAAGCACATTAAGCCGTACTGCCCGGCTGTCAATTGTACATCTTTGACAGTCGTTAGATAGTCAGTGGCCAGAAAGTCTGCCAACCAGCTTACCAAGGGATATCGTATTACCCCAGTACTAACTGGGTTTGTGGCAATCAGATTTGCAGTCGCTCCATGTAAAAAACTGGTATTTAGCTTCATACGGTTAGACTGGAAGCCGTTCCCAACATAGTTGAGAAAAGGCAGGCACATGATGAGAGGAGAGGAGAGCAGTGGTGGCAGCTCCGACTTACGAGCAGTAAGCCAAACCCAGGCAGGCACATTACTTTGTGTAATTTATTTCATCATCGCTGCTCTCAAAAACGGTGAAGGAAAACATCGTGAGGAAACCGGCATGTCCTCGAACTAAAAAAAAATCGAAGATATGTGACATCTACCAACCCGCACTGGGCCCGCGTAGTGGATTACAGCCCTCTCCCTCTCATAGAGAGGAGGCCTGTGTCTCAGCTGTGGGAACGATATAGGCTGATGATGAGGCAGAAGATGAGTCGAATTCTTTCTTACCAATCTAACCACCTGGCCATCACCATCTTCTTGTCCTCGCCAAGACTGCTGCCACACCACTTCGATAATGAAATATGATTAGCGATATCATCTTTCTCTTGTCTCTTCGCTCTTATATTTAGCAAAACATGTAACATATTCTGTTACGCGGTGATAATGTAAAGAGGCGCTTACACATGTTCGGTTCGGTTTGATTTGGTCATTTGGCACAGCCGGGCGGTAAACTCGGATATTATGTTTTTAACACTTTCACTGTTAAAAACATAATCCATTTCATCCAAATCCAAATAATCCATTTTTATAATCCAAATAATCCATTTTTATAAGTATGCACGTTTAAAGACGACTCGGGAGGTGGGTTGTGGGCACACGACTCCCGAGTACCTCTAGCTATAGCTTATGGATTTTTAGCTAGAGGTACGTAACACCGAAAGTGTTAAATTAGGTATTACTGCGGGGGGGATCCTTTATGGTGTAATATTATGCAAGAATTCATATTTGCGGAAATACAAAGTAAATATTCTTGCGTAACATTAATACAGGGATAAGGGTCGGGAAAAGCCACTCGGCTTTGGCCGAAACGACCCGAACGTAATTCAACAACATTAGAACCTGAACGGAATTTGCCGATTATGGGAAAATTTAATGGCTATCGTTTTAATATTACTGCAGCATTCACTTTTTGATGAGGAGCTCGTGGCTAAATAATAACAGCCGCACGGGTCGATCTTTAAGGTTAAGCCGTGCTTGGCAAGGTTGGTCCATGGATAGGTGACCATAATTACATACCGTGTTTCCTCCGTACCTCGGAAAGCTCGTTAAGCCGTTGGTCCCGGCTGTCATTTGTAGATCTTTGTCAGTCGTTGCAAGTAGTCAGCAGCCAAAAGTCTGACATCCAGTCTTACCAAGGGGTATCGTATGATCCAGTAACTGGGTTATGGAGGTCAGATAGGCAGTCGCTTCATGTAAAGTACTCAGCTGTATCCGGTTGGACTGGATGCCGACCCCAACATAGTTTGAGAAAAGGCAGGCAGATGATTCACTTTTTGATGAATATACAAGGTGGAAGGGATTCCGACTGTATAGCAAACTTGAAGACTACTTCTAAGTTTAACATGTTTCGAAAACACGATAAACTAAAAATACCTCAAAGCTGTATCGTTCGGCATATCTACCGAATAGAACATCACCAGAACAAGCATGTAGCCCTCTTAACGTATGACACATAATATCTTCCCCAATTCAACTCCAAACAAGATTACAACTCCGGCTGCTCATCACAACAGCCCCCGGACTATACAAATCCAGTTTATGCGGATCTCTCAGTGTACGGGGAACCTAACAAAGCGAGGCATTATTATACTGGAAATGTATGACAGGATGTATCGCCGTGTGTACATCACAACAGCTCCCGGAATACCCTCACACACGAGAAATGACGTCATAACGAATTAATTACTCTTCAGACATTAATTAAGAGCAACTGAATAGAGACAGCACTCGACGACGCGCCAGCCTTTTTTAACCGACTTCTAAAAAAGGAGGAGGTTCTCAATTCGGATTTTTGTTTGCGCTTATCTCCGGTGCTTGCCAATCAATTCGACAAATTCTTTTTTTGTTGGAAAGGGTATACTTCCTAAATGGTCACATGAAAATTTTATCGAAATCGGACATGCGGTTTTTGAAAAATCAACAAAAATCTTACTAATATTATGAATGCGAAAGTTTGTGAGGATGGATGGATATTTGTTACTCTTTCACCCAAAAACTTCTGAATGTATTTGGATGAAATTTGGCACACGGGTAATTTATAACTTGGATTAACACATAGGATACTTTTTATCCCGATAGTATGTCCCCGCAGGACAATTATCGAACTCCACGCGGGCGACGCCGCGGGCATAAGCTAGTAAAAAATAAATATCTAGATTGTCTACATAAACGATCTTTTCGTTTATTTTTAACTTTTTAGTGCTTTTAGAGTTTTTTAGAAGTCGTTTTTTTTTGCAAGAAAAAAAAATTGTTATTTTTTATAAAAAACGATTTAACATCATGCTTGTAATGCCGAAGCCGAAGGATAAGGCAGAGGAGTAAATAGTAGCACACCCACATTTCGCTAATGTTTAAGTCAAATGTTAAAGGGGGCGAGTCCATTACTTTCATCATCATCAGCCTGGCCTTCTCCCAATTATGTTGGGGTCGGCTTTCAGTCTAACCGGATGCAGATATATGACCAGTATTTTACATGGTGCGACTGCCTATCTGACCTCCACAACCCAGTTAGTACTTGGTAATACACGATACACCTTGGTAAGACTGGTTGTCAGACTTTCGGGCCACTGACTAACTGTAACGACTGTAAAAGATCTTCAAATAACAGCCGGGACTAACGGCTTGACGTGCTTTCCGAGGCACGGAGGAAACTCGAGGTATGTATTGGGCTCACCCATCCACGGACCAACCTAGGCAAGCGCGGCTTTACCACGAGCCAATTGCCTACAGCCGTGAAATTTTTGATAGAAAAACCCAATAATACTTTTGCGAACCTGCTCAGCAGTCCAACGAGGCAGGATTAATTACTCTACAAACATTAATTAAGATCAACTGAATGGCAGCACTCGACGAAGCGCCATCTTGTTTGTATAAAAATTGACTAAAAAAGAAAACAGGAGCCAGCGTGGTCGCGTTTGTTACTCGATTTAAAAAATATAAAACGGGCATGTGTAAGTCGGTCTCGTAAAGGAAGGGTTCCGCACCACCGTATAATATAATACACTACAAAAATAGAAAAAAATATATTACTAATTAGTAATTACATCAAAATAAATCCATGTAATTTTATCAATTAAATAATTTAATATTATCAAATTTAAATTAGTTAATTAAAATGTAATATGATCAAATAATTTATTAATCATTCTCAACTTATTATTTGTTTTAATTTCATAGTAATCAATTTTTATTTATGAATGGGTCAAATCATGGAATTTTTATTTGTATTTTAAGCCTATTTCCTCAACCGATTGTTTTACTTATTTGCTATTATAGCGACCATAGTAAAAAACACTCGTGTGGAAATTTTAGCGTGATACCTATTACGGTTCAAAAAGATACTGCCTCAGTCCTGTGTGAGACAGAAAGTGGAGCCTTATTTGGCAATAACGTTGGTCACCATCAACATTCTCCTGCAATTATCCCAATTAATTTAGGGTTGGCGCAGCATGTCTTCTTCTTCCATACTTCGCTATTACTCGTCATCTCATCAGACACCTCCTTTCTTGCCATATCATCCTTCACACAGTCCGTTTTCCGTCCATAAGGGTACCGTTGGTACGGAACCCTAAAAACTGAAATTTGAATAGAGTTGCCAGGGTTAAAAATAATGAGGAGAGGTGTGAATTGTATTAATGTATTCAGTGTGGCTGGCTGCAGATAAGACTGGCTTAGTTCTCTATGGCTGTTTTATTTGTGTACAAAGAAAGAAAGAATCTTTCACTGCAGTCAGATTGTGAAAGCCCATTCATCTATTCAAAGAGTAGTATTGAACTTAGGTCTCTGTGTGAAGGATGAAAACACTGATGGTAAAATGATAATAATGGTCTGCTGATATTTAATCTTTAAGAATAGCAGCGAAAATAAATTCTCGGGCTTTGACCCAAAAAAGACTATGAATAAAGACTAGGAATCATCATCTGCCTCGCCTTTACCCAACTATTTTGGGGTCAGCTTCCAGTCTAAATGGATACATTTGAATACTAGTATTTTACATGGAGCGACTGCCTATATGACCTCCACAACCCAGTTCTTGGTAATACGATACTCCTTGGTAAGACTGGTTGTAAATCTTTCCTGCCACTGACTACCTGTAACGACTGTCAAAGATCTACAAATGACAGCCGGAACCAATTGCTTAGCGAGCTTTCGAATGCACGGATATAAAGCCTGGGAATAAATTTGCCAAAACACGGTTCGTATGTAACAAAACATACATTGGAGTATAAAGTGATGGATTACCTACCAAAGTGGATACTTTCTAATATCTATTCACCTGTCAGAAAATCTTCGTTCATGTTTGACGGCCCCCATGAGAACCGGAACTGACCTATTTTCCGCGTTACCTATTCTCCTCAACGCACCCATACATAACTCTTACAAGTTAATTAATTTCAATACTAAAAACACAATACACCCACCATTTGTTAAAACACACAACACGCAATAAATCGTTGAATATTTATTACTGGCAACTCCGCCAGCGGCCATTTTGGACGCATCTGTCAATGACACGCGGGAAACTTAGGGTTCTTTTTTTTAAAATTCCTTCCTGTTCGTTGAGGCGGTGTCGTCAGCTGCACGGATGTGAAAGGCTGAGAATTTTGAAGAAAAATAGAAGTATATTAATCTTTGCTGGAAATGTATGATCTGATATTGGATATTCTATCTTTATCGGAGCTTCTGAAGATTAAAATGGAACTAGGGAGTATGGTAGGACCATAGCAGGTGACGTTCTGTAGTTTTTGCCTGAACCATAGGTTAAATGCTTAAATGAAAAATTGGAACTAATCCTTTCTTTTTTAGATTCAGTGGAAAGCTTTCTTTGTCAAAACTCGGAGAAATCTCAAAATTATGACAATTATTGCATTGACACCTGTCAATGTCATTAATGATCTGTCAGAAAATAAATAAAAGTTCTTAAAAAATGCGTTAATAAACGATGAATTAATAAGACAGTAGAAATTAACAGATTTTTGAAATACAGCCTATTCTACTTCTTGAACTCATTAAGATTAATTATTGATACTTTCTTAATCAAAGTTACTGATAATTATTAGGTCCCTATCTGATGAAACATTGCCTATTTCTCATTAAATGCAATTTATTATATTAGTCTCATCTTTCTTCAGGAAAGCACTCAAGGAACCTTCTTAATTTCCGTTAATATGGTTTATCCCAAATGAAATGTCACGCATTAGGGTATGAATAAGTGATAGAGGCTCTCTCTGTAACTTAACTTCTGTAAGCGGGCTACCGCGCACGGTACGTAGGTACGATCAGTTGGCATATCATGACGTATTAAAGCAGTATTATGTTACACTTATTCCAGTGTGGGTAAGAGACGGAGCTATACAGGATGTCTAGCGCCATCTCTTTCCCACACTAGAAAAGTCGTGAAACAATAATGTTCTAAGACGTCTTGGTAGGACACCTGGACCGCGTTTTTGGTCAAATTATTTTTTTACGGTTACAAATAATAACGTATGATGTTGGTTGCTGTGGCTTTGAGTGGTTTGACCAAAGTCGTTGTCGTTGCTGCCTAAAGCTTGGGAAGAATCATCATCTGCCTAGCGTTTTTCCGATCCTGTCTGACCTGGTAATCTAACACAGGACCACGCTCAGCAGTTGCGCTCGCAACCACTAGACTAACAGGCAGCAAAATCTAAAATTGTCCAACCAATTGTACGTTAAGAACCTATGCCTAACCAACAACTCTACAGGTCTTTACGTAAGTATGGAGCATCCTATTCGCAGCTGTGGGTAAAGTCGGTAAAATAATTAGATTATCTACATCTAAAAGACGAAAACCATTAGAATTTAATTCGTTAGAGGGGATTATACATATATGAATCAAATTCAATACTATGAAAATCTGAATATTCATAACTTCGGTACTTCGGTGTACGCTATACAAAACCAGTTTAGGCGAATTTATCAGTGTACGTGAAATCATGACAAAGCGATGATGGCTTGATTTGTCTTGGTATGAGGGGGCGCCCCCCTCATACCAAGTTAATTAGTACGAATACGTAAAATCATGTTAATTTATTAATTAGCATTTTAATGAGAATGTTTCTGATGTTTAAATATTTTGTTATGGATTATTTTTTTATTTCTGGCTTTACACGAACGTTTTTATAACACTTCACTTGCACGACGTTTTGTACGTTCGTGTGGAATTTGTCCGCGGAAGTGACGGAACACCACATCCTGCGGCCAAAAATTTTCTTCCAACACCAAATGGAGATAACACGTTGGTATGCGCACCACAAACGCCTTGAAATTGACGTTGTGGTGTGACTCCAGCAGCTACACCCTTGGCGTGTCCTTCAATTTTTGTCGCACGTACTCCTCGATGTTCTCTGCCTCGGTGGTGTAGTGTAGGCAAGAGATGTACACCGGGGTGTTCGGCTTCGCGGCACGCAGTTTAACGTTGGCTTGGGCTCTACAGGAGCCTTACCGCAGCGGTTTTCTTACAGCTTCGCTGACGGCGTTTCACGAAACCGTCATCATCAGTCCGGTCTGTTACCTATGTTCCATCGCTCCTCATCACATGTTCATACCAAAACAGACGACTCGCTTTTTATCTTTTCTGTAACAGTCGCCACTTCCAAACAAAGGAGATCATATATGCTATGTTTTCATCATACTGCTACCATTATCACTCTCTTGTTTCTTACTGCGACGACCGCAAAATAGAAAAACCCAATAACACTGCAAACCGAACCCAAGTACGACCCACAGACCAGCTGGACAACCATGACGTCTATGTCATGTCGTTTTCCAGTGTGGGAAAGAGATGGCGCTAGACATCCTGTATAGCTCTGTCTCTTTCCCACACGGGAATAAGAGTAAAACAATACTGCTTTAAGAGTTCATGGTCGGCCAGCAGGAAAGCAAAGCTTAATATTTATTTAAATCTGACATTTTATCATTAAAAATGAATCTATCGTTCGTAATTACGAACTAAGGGATCCTTTCCGAAGTATTAAAGATCCATAAATTAAAGAGACGCTACGTTTTGTCGCCAAATGGAGATTAAAAGACAAAACGTTTTTCTTTTTGAGGTTATGTCTTATTTTTAATTAATCATTTTAAGGGTAAAGGTTGAAGGGAATGCGATATTTTCTGATGTCGAGTTGAAATTATTGTCTTTTTTGTTGAATTATTACTTACGTTTGCCTGTATAAAAGATATTTTAGGTTGTGTGACGACTTTTTTCGTTTGGTCTCGTAAGGAAACAAGATGGCGGGTTTTAAAACCAATAAATCGAAAATATGTGATGAGTATAAGAGTAGAGGAAGACCAAAGAAACGATGGATTGACTGTGTGAAGTATGATATGGCTAGAAACGAGGTATCTGATGATACGTAATAGAGAAAATATGGAAGAAGAAGACATGCCTCGCCGACCCGAAATAAATTGTGATAATAATACGAGAATGATGATGTGAGAGTGAACAACCCTCACTGAGCCCGCGTGGTAGACTAAAGCCCTCTCATAGAGAGGAGGCCTGTGTCCCAGCAGGGACCCTGATTGTGCCGTAGTCCGCCACAAGGACGCCCTGCGTGTTGGTGCATACCGCCATGTCTTCATTTTTTTTTGTTCTACGACATGCCACGTCCCTCACGATGTTTTCCTTAACCGTTTTAAGAGCAATGGTGACGTAAAATAACAAATAATGTTTCCTACTAAACCTCCGTGCTTACGTCAGTGATCGGGTAAGAAATGGGTTACTTAGATGCTATTAGGCGATAAGCTGGCAACACTATGGCCGTTAGACATGCAACCCTAGCATTACTGAAGTGAACTTCTAATCGATTATGGGACACCGCTACCATTTGTTCCTGGCATGACAAAAAAAAAATTGTTCCAATTTTGAAAAAAGAAATACCACGGTTGTTTAAAGAGTACAGTCAGACGCATGGACATGTAACAATTTGGTATATATTCCATTCTAATACCAATCTAATACCACTGAAATTTGTTTCAAAACACTGGTAGTACAAACAAATACGAGTGGTACTTATAAGTTTTTAATATTAGAACGGAATAAATCAACAAATATTATTTTAGCTTATACAACGCCATTATTGCGTAGCTGTGGGTAACATAGGTCCGGACAACATTTTTATTTTTTTATAGTGCAGTACATTTCGCTAGTTATATTTAAGTCCTATGTGTAGGGGACGACCCTATTGCCATTCATCAACCGGGCACAAATCCAGAATCCAGACAATCGTCCTTAGCTCCGCATTAGCGCTATGATTCCTTGCGACCACTAGAGTTACAAGGAAGTATACTTCTCCTCTCCAGCTAAAACACTAAGAGTATTAAGTCAAGGTAACTAAAAAATCACATTTTGAATGTCAAAAGTGACATGTGACTATTTCTGTCACATTTGACAGTTTCTGTCACATGTCATTTATGACAATAAAAAATGCTGATTTTGCGAAACTTATACTCGAATTTAGCGTAAACCAAAAACAGCAACAACATAAAAATCATTCACCAGTTCACCACACACAAACTAGGCCGGGTCGTCACTCACGGCTGACCTACGCTTAACCCATTGTTATCCAACAATAGTACTAACAGTGTGAATCAAGCCTTTTAATTCACTAGCAGCCATTGTAGCCCGGATATGTTATACTGTAATAGATTACTACATTATATACTTTACATATGCCAACACAAAAGCAAGTTTACCCCATCGTGATAAAGTTTGAAATCGTTTGAATGTGTTTATGACTGTAAATAGGCCGTATGTGGTATAGTAGCTTTCTCACGTCATCATGTCTGTTGCTGTCCACTATTGGATTTGTTGATAGACAATTTGCAAAGCAATCAATTTCTATAACTAAATCAATTGCATAATTATAGAAATTGATTGCTTTTCAAGTTGACTATCAACACACTTTAATTCTTTATAAGACGTATTAAATTAAAGCCACTGTCTGTCTATTTACGCGGGAAAATTTACACAGTGTGTCAATCTGCCTGATTCTCTATCTTGACTCTAAGTACCTACATTAAGTTTTTTTACTACTGAACTAAACTTATTTTCAAAATTATTACAGTTCCATGAAATTTGGACGAAGACGGAAAGAAAATACGTTTATTTCTCTATCAATACCCAATTTTTTCTCAACGACTACGTTTCGTCGCCTAAAATATTTTATTCCTTCTATTAATCCAATTATTTCGTAGACGTTGCTATAGTAACGGAGCGAGGTTACCATTACAAAATTTTAATAGTCAGGACAAAAATGGACATTTAAATTTTATTATTTTCGGTAAGTATTCATTGAAAACTATGTGTATTTTTTTTAATGAATGTCTTTACATGTTATATCCTCAAGGATACATACATAGGTATACGTACGCCCATGGGGATAGGCAGAAACTACGTTTTTGCAATCCTTACATACTACTTTTGCCATAAGAAACGATGGATGGACTGTGTGAAGGATGATATGGCAAAAACGGAGGTGTCTGATGAGATGACAAGTAATAAGAAGACATGCTGCGCTGACCCCAAATAATTGGGATAAGGGTAGGAAAAAGATGACATACTACTTTTTTCTCGTCCACTGTCAAACATCCCGCTTATTTCGACAAATCCGGGCGAAAGACTAGCCTGGAATTTGTCCGGAACTCCGGACTAGGGGACAAAAAGCTGGATATGTCCGGATAAATCCGGGTGGAAATCGAGAGCTAACGGACGACTAAACGCTCAACGACTTTCACAAGTTCACAACACTTGATATTTCGTGCTTGACAAATTCGCATAAATTGCTAATTAACTAGATTTAAATTAATTTATTGGTATTAGCCAATGAATTTCATAATTTCGAGGCCATTTTCTTTTGATGTGTCAAAAGATTAAACGGGATCTATTTTTAAAAGTAGAATACCGAAAATTTGTTGCCAACTTTCTGCTTCCAATGTTTTTTTATTAACCTGTGTTTTGCTGGGCAAAGGTTTTATTTTCTCCTCCTAAGTTGTTCTATTACATACCTTACTTTATTTCATTTAGAGGATTAATTTGTAAAACTATGACTTTCATTCAACTTTCGTTCAAAGAAAAAAGATTTCCTGGTTCCATGGACACAGAACGCCAGCCACAATTTTAATTACTAAGCCAACAAAATAAAACAATTAGTAGCCGTATTGCACCTCATTTTATTTGTAGAATTAGATTTCACAATAAAAAAAGGACTTACGCCACGAGCCTTTGCCGCCGCCGCCATATTGTTTGCGCGGGAAACTAACGGTGTTCTCCGTTAGCGTAGGTTAAAGACCTCGGCCGCCAATTTGTATTTGCATCTTTCATAACCTCTAAAACAATCTGTACAGGGTTCAATTTTGACTGTTGTAACAACTTTAATTTTGTTAACCTTTTGTTTGCGAAATTCGCTTTGTAAGTTTGTAGGTTATGTTTAAAAATGTGTTCTGAATACTGTTTTGTGATAATGTAAAGTTTTTTCAACTACAATTTAATTAGGTTGTGTATTTTTTTATAAGCTTTTATTTATATTTTGCTTTGAGAAGCTAAAATGTTCACAAAGTAGAGCGCAGTTACAAGGCACGTAAATTAATGAAAAATAAAACTTTAATCGTTGGCATTGTGCATTGAAATCAGCTTGAAACGACGACGTAATCTTTAGCTTTTAACATAATTGAATTGGTTTTTGATCTTTGAGTGAATCGTCAGTCGTGAGCCTTAATTGAATCATGTATTTTTTGCGATTTCCGTACGTGACAGAATAAATTCGCCATCCAAAGGCGGAAAAAAAATATTTTACACCATCTTTTATTAGAGTTAAACGGTTCACAGGACTTTTTCTTGTTGTATTCGTGATGAAAATGTCAATAGATTTGTTCTCTCCGAATAAAATACGCCAGAAATATTTACCTTCACAATTACTACACATTTGCTATCAAAACTTATTTGAGCCTTATAACAGCGTAAATTACAGATAATCATCAGCATACTTTTTCTTCTTAACTGTAAAAAAGACAATTACTGAAATAAAAGAAACAACACGACAACCATCAAAAAAATATGCCATCAGTGCTACCACTACAAAAATAAGAACACTTCTAGCAATTAGGACAACGTTACAACCTTAAAAACAACAAAAAAAACATAACCAACATTGCAATACTTTCATCAGCTACCTCTTTCATTGGGTATTTAAAAAGTTTACCAAACCGCGCTCACGCAGATTCGAAATTCAAAAGATAATTAAAATAACTGTTGTACGACCTTCTGAGTTTTTGTTTCTGGCAATGACTTCTCATTTAGGTGAGCGGCGAATGAATCATTAGTAAAGACGACCTTGTGGGTGTTGCCATACTGTAAAATGTAACGGGGGTTGCTAGAATGTTGCTGAATTTTGAAAAGGTTAGGTCATTGGTTTTATAATATTTTTGACACATTTTTTGTCATGTTTCTACTAAAAAGATTCAAACTCTTTTGTATTTCTGTTCCCTCTGACACAATCTCAAAAAAAAATCGGCTTTGTAGTGTCACTATCTTTGTCACTCATACATGTGTGGCAGATCCTTTCTAATCCCGGTTTTCTAACAAAGTTAAAAGAAGAAACGCAAGATTTGGCCAATCACAGGTAAGACTATAGATGCGCTGTGGATTTCAAGCAATTCGATTGGTTGATTTCCGCACGTCTCCTTTCCACTCCGGTCGTCACCGCTTTGATTAAAAGCCGTCCTTTGAAAAAAGCTTTCACTGAGAAATGAGTAGCAAAAATAGTGATAGAAATATTGCCTTTTTTCCCTGGCGCTGTAAGTACACGGCAGAAAAAACGAAGTCGTGCTTTTTCATAATTTGCATAAAATAATCCTTCGCCACCTTCCATTATTATGAGAAACTTTAATTTTCCTTAATAAAAAATACATTGGAAGAGATCCATTAAAAAGCTATTAAGGAAATAATCCGATAACCGATCGCCGGCGGAATAAGCTGATGTGCTCCGAACAACGTTTTATTCATGCGTAACTTTTCTGTAAAAGCTATTTGGGATTTTAAATGCATTGTTTGGTTGTTCTACTAGTTAAGAGCACGTCTGCAGTGCTTGGTGTGCTGAGGTTGATTCGATAACCAGAAGGCTAAGGATTATTTTGCCTCTGAACCTGTGTATTTTCTCATTAGCTTACTCCCAGAGCCCAGTTGATATCAATAAGCTCCATTCCAATGACAATGGGTCCAACTCTGCCTAATTATTTGAGCAATATAACATTATGTTATGTAAAAAAACGGCCTAAAGAAATAAAATTGAACTAAGTATGCTTATCCTTTTCATTTCTTGATTGTAAAAAAGCAAGACATAAAACTACTATAACGTATATTTAATACTCTCGGGAATTAAACCCATGACCCACTGCTAGAAACACAACCAAAGCTAAACTGACCCTTAACTTTGTCTTACACAGATTATAAATTATGGGCTAATAAATAACCCCTTTTGACGTCACAGTTACAATCCCCGACCTACATCTAACAAGTAGTTACATTAGTCACAATAAAATAGTCGTGAAGCGAGATTATGATTTAACTTGTACAGTTAGACGCACGTCAGAAGTTACAATTTATTGAACTACAAAACGTCCTTACTGACGATGGAAGAAAGATAAAGTTTTTATTTTCCGTAGGACAAAGTAACACATTTGAAAAGGAAACAGTTTTGTACTAGCATACAGATTTCATTATCATTCCGCTGCACTTATCCCAATTTATCTGTAGTCAGCTAGCATATTTTCTTCTTGCCTACTTCTTAAACTGAGTAGTAATTCCCTTCTAGACACATCTTCTTTCACACATTCCATCCATCATTTCTTAGGTCTTCGTCTACTTGTAAAGCGATCCACATCGATACTCAAAACTATCCACATCACATGCCATAATATATCATGAAAAGTTTCCAGCTAACATAAGTTTTTTTTGTGTTAGTCCAGAAAACAAAGTAGTTTTTTCATACATTCAAGACACGTCTATACTGCTATGGAATAATAGTGCCATAAAAAAATTGTTACTTAAACGTGCGGTTGATGGTACAGATAGATTGGATTTTAATGGGTTATCCTTTGTTAAAGTATGGAATGCGGCATGGTGTGTTTTTATGGCTTCTCTGATTTTGATTAGTTATTAAATGTCTATTCCGTTACCCAGATACTTGTTGTTAGTTAAATGTCCTGAATGAAAAAGTCACATTCAGAGCGATATTTAAAGGTTTACTGGTAGATAATGCCTTGTGTAATTAAGTCCGTCTATGTGACACTCTTGTACAAGTTTACACAAACAAAACGCTATGCTCCCACATTTATTGTGCGAACCGCCTGTGGAATTATAGTCCGTCTTCTCTGTTCCCTGATCATTAATAATCATCAATCATTAGTAATCTGGATCTCTTCAAAATTCCAGTGAATCGGTTTTTTCTAGGCAAGCGTGATCCACCCTAGGCCACTTCATCTCTCAACATCAGGCGAGGTGCGGCCAGCAAGTGTAGTATTAAAAAAAAACCCTTAGATCTTATTTAAATCAAATCAATCAATGAAATGAAGCAACGCGTTTACGAAGTAACGTTGCGAAATAATGATGGAAAATTAAGAATCATATTCAATTCACATAAGGTCAATCCTGTTCAAAGTCGTTGTGGAAACAAATTAAAAGTCGATTATCACTTATCACTTGTCATCCACGTTTATTTAGTTAACAGTTTAGTGAAACATAGCTGTAGTCCAGCATATTTTTATCGACCGTATAAATAAATAAATATTATCTTATAATAAGGAGAGGATACACCCACTATTTATCTTTATCATTTATCTATATTAGTTATCTTTATTTTAAATTTTTTTCATTGATGCCTCACTTTTCTTTTTATCGTGAAGAAGATTCCATGTCATTGGTAACAAACTAGTATCAAACTGGCCTATTATTGAAGCTCCATACTACGCCTAATTTGTACCAGCAACGTGCAGTCGACTGTACCCAATAAAAGAACACTGATTTTCGAATTTCCTTTTTATTAAGTACTAGTTAGTGATCTATTGTCCCTCCGTATTCCTTTTCCTACTTCAGTTCTTACTTTATTTTGTACAAATAGTTTACCTGTATATAAATGTATAGCTTCATTCATTACCATTAATAATATTAGATTGTAATTTAATACAAATATATTTTCATCAATTTATTGTATCTCATCATTCATTAGTAATATCTAGTTAGTTATAATCCTATTGATCCTTTATCCCAAATTCCGTTGTAAATATTATTATTGATAAATTCCAGTTTCCCTAACTTTGTCTTCCTAATATAACTTGACACTGGCTAAATGCACAAACCGTGCGAAGCCAGAAAAAAAAAAAAAAAAAAAAAAAGTACTAGTTTCTGCTCGCAGTTTCGCTGTCGTTATGCACGTGTACGTACAAAACCCCACGGGAACGTTTCAAATGTATGACACTTGGGGATAATGTAGCTTCCCGTAAGTGCAACAATTTTGGGAATCAGATGAGAGAAGTTCCGAAGTAACCCCTACATACAAAGTTTTTTTTATATATTTTTAGAATTATATCTGAAACTTTGTTTTAAAGTTACCTATTGATTAAAAATAATACTCAACCCTAATGCTTCTTGCACGTTCTTCTCTACAGAAAATTCGCTTTGGAACTGACAACTAGCTCAAACTTTTAGACGAACTGACCAACTCGTTGACAGATCTAATATTAATTGAAATAGATGACCCGAGTTTAAAAGTACTATTAACCCGAACTCTGCAAGCGTGGTGGATTAGCTCATTCGCTCTGACAAAGAGTCTTTCTGTATGATGCCCCAGCATAATCATCATCTGCCTAGCATTTTTCCAACTATTTTTGGGTCGGCGCCAATCTAACCGGATGCAGCTGAATACCAGTATTTTACATGGAGCGACTGCCTATCTGACCTCCACAACCGAAGAGTAAAACAGCTGATACAACAATATTAAATACTCACTTTCACTGACAATAGTGTACTTATCTATTGTCGATAATGTTATCAGTTTATCAGGAGTATTAACTTGCTATCTGTGACCCACAGGACTGAATACGTCATGTTATATCATTGGGTGTCCACTTAATACCAATAAACAGTACCCGGTCGGTAATATGTAGTAAAATATGGCTCACACTTATTTGGGGCTTGTGGTTAAACAATAACAGCTTCACGGGTCGATTTGCCGGGTTAAGCCGCTTTTGCCAAGGTCAGTCTCTGGATGGGTGACCATCCAATACTTATTGGGTTTCCTCCGTGCCTTGGTAAGCAAATTAAGCCGTTGGTCCCGGCTGCCATTTGTAGATCTTGACAGTCGTTACAGGTAATCAGTGGCCCAAAAGTCTTTTAGTTGGGTGCGCCAAAGTTCCCCTAAATTTTCAACTCCGATAATTGGAAATCCGAAAATTTTCTTCCTAACATTTTTCATCCTAACAATCACAATTCCTAACTACTCTGTCTCTAATGTTCATAATTCCGAAGCATTCAACTTCATAATGTCAGTAGCAATAAACATCTATTATACTTTTATTTGTTTTCCTATATTTTCTCAACATAACCGTCTGTTACACTATTATTCAAAGTCAGATTTTTTTTGTTTAGATTTCTTTTTTATTAATTAAAGCGTCTTCTTTAATTTTATTTATAGTGGTGTGTACCTGAAAAGATATCCATAGGTTAGGTTAGAACTGTGACCTGTGACGAGCGCTACCTTGAAATTGGTCGCGAAATTTTCTAAGTATTTTTTCATAGTGGGGGGCACTATAACTGTCATCTTCTACCCACATAAATTTTTATTACACTTTGTAAATGTTTCTTTCTGAGTATGAGTGAACATATTATGGTAATTATGTTTAGGGATAAAAGCGTTATAATAAAAAACAGTAGGAGTTTAAATATATTTACATTAATGATATTATTAATTACAATTTTCGGAAATAAGAGTGTTATGAACAACGCCGGTAGCACGACAAATATTATGAATTGAAAACTTTAGGATGAAAAATTTTAGGAAGAGTGATCATTCGGATTACAAATCATTAGGAAGAACAATTTCGGGTAAAGAACTTTAGGTGAGCCAATATGGACTTTTTTTAGTTACCTACATGCGATTCGTCGCTCCTCTCGCGCCCATACCAAGACAGTCGATACAATTGAATAATTATACTAATTTTATTTATTGTTTGTTACAGGTAATTACCAAAAGTATGATGACGGTGAAAATGAAAAAAAAACATTGTGTCTTCATACCCGAGAAAATGGGCCATCGTTCAAGCCATAAAAAAGTTTATGACTCTTTTAAAAATTTCGTATAAATCCACTGTTTCTTGCTACCTAAGAATTAATTCCCATGACTGATGAGGCGTGTGTTTCGTACCTGACTATTCCAAGAAGTAGGAGCCGGAACAAACTCAGAGGTTTCTTGTAAGGACCAGACATAATCTTGGTCAACTCATATGAGGAAGATGCAGATAAGTGTCTGAGATGGTTTGTTTTGAAGAAAGAACCACATATATTTGAGTGGACCTGTCCAGCCAGTGCAAGCATTTGTCAGTTATCATGTAGCTCGACTTTTAACCTTTGCTACAATAGGGGATCGCACTGGGTAAAGAAAACGACATTCTATTTTGTCCGTCAGACAGGTAATACAAAAATATTAGACAAGTATTTTTTGTTTTATCAAAATATCAAAAAATTACTTAGTTAAAACTCATTAAAGTTGGAGAGTGGGGGATTACTACGTCACAAGTAGGTATAAAACTTACCTACATGTGACGTCATGCGCCATTTCAACTCAATATATCTCCGTAATTTTATGACCACGTGAAAAAAGAAAAAATACGTGTCCAATACTTTTCAATAAACTACCCGACGGACAAAGAAAAAAAAATTGGATTATCCCCTATTCCTATAATCATCGAAGAGTTAAAGAGACAAAGGTGTACGTACTCCGAAAACCTCTCAGCATTTATCAGCTAACTGAAGAGCGGTCCATTGATTCTTAAAACAACAAACTTTTTTGTTTACCACACAATATCCGTCTTGATTCATATCTTTGACTCCGTATGAACTCTGCGATCATTTTGCTCCAGTATTCAGGTCAGTTGCAGATTAACGATGATTACTTTGATGGTGACGCATGGGCCATGGTGTACGCGTACGTGGCCATTGCTTGGTTTGTAGTATGGAATGTAATCTTGAGTAAAGATTGACAACTTGAGATCTTGTGTGTAGCAGCAATTTGACTCTGACGGCGACTTTACAACGTAGCAAAAAAGGCGGTTTTCAGTGGTGTGTTAGCAGAGACAGTTTTATCCGATTTCTAAAAAAGGAGAAGGTTATCTATTTCACCAGCATCTTTTATTTTCATGTATGTACACCGAATAATTATTGAATGATTACTGGAACGATTTACATGATTTTTCATTTGGCAGAAGAAGCCCGCGGGATGGTCCATATATTCTTTAGTAACTTTGCTTGAGTAATTTATGAGTTTAGCTCCCTTTATACGTGTTTCTGCGTCTTGGCCTATGTTTATATGTCTATGATGGTCCCTTAATAACTTCTAGCTACAATGTATAATTTAGTCATGACAAGAATTTGTGTAAACTAAAAAGGGTATTTTTATATTTCGTTTTATCGTTGAGCTGGCACGCACTGGTTCCTGCGCGCCTTTTTGGAGAATGTGCGGTCGCTAGATAGGCCGCATTTGGAGATAGGGCCCGGGCTGATGCCAGCGCGTGAATGTACTCATATCTCCCGGGCCCCCGGCATATGGTAGTAGCAGGTACAGTGGGTTTTTAGTCGGTTAGAATCCGACATAACCCTCCGTTCGCCCCAGACGGAGAAGTAACCATGAGGATTTTCACACGCAAAAAAAAAGAAGGTATTAACACCCATAAAGTCGAAGAAGTTTCCTTATTAGTTTACTCATCCTAGAAGAGCTCGTGGCTAAATAATAACAGCTGCACGGGTCGATCTTTTAGGTTAAGCCATGCTTGCCGAGGTTGGTCCGTTGATGGGTGACCATAATTACATACCGAATTTCCTCCGTGCCTCGGAAAGCACGTTAAGCCATTGGTCCCGGTTGTCTTTTGTAGATCTTTAACAGTTGTTACGAGTAGTCAGAAGCCAAAAGTCTGTCATCCAGTCTTACCAAGGGGTATCGTATTACCCAGTTACTGGGTTGTGGAGGTCAGATAGGCAGTCGCTTCATGTAAAATACTCGTACTCAGCTGCATCCAGTTAGACTGGAAGCCGACCAAAATACAGCTTGGGAAAAGGCTAGGCAGATGACGATAACAGTCTATTCATCTCTTGGTCAGTTTTCTCCTCACAAACATTCCACCTGTGTCCAGCTGTGAGATTGGTTTCTCAATAATGATGACTAATGCCTAACTTTCCCATACCACGGTAGTTTCTTAGAATTGGTGTAATTCCAATGAAAGTTCTGACTAGTGGCTTACTGACCGATTTCAAGTGGATGGTAATTTTTACAATGTGCTGATTGCTCGCATATATAATTTATCTATGTCTATGTACTAAGTATAGTTTGAAGTCGATTTTCATGTTTGTATGTGTGACCGCGTTGTTATTCTAATACATAGAGCTAACTTTTTGTAACAAAAAAAAACATCATTAGTCAATTGGTAAAAAACCGGCAAAGGGCGTGTCGCATTCGCACACATGCGTGGTTCCGCACAGCAACAAGCAGTTATAATAACAATATTTTGAACGCTCATTTCATATCTTTTGTATTGCATTCAACAGCAAAACTAAATTTGCTTTTTAGGATGTTTCTGAATCAAAAACAAAGTTACTGCTAGAGTTTTATGAAAAAGTCCCATATCTCAAAACCTAAATATCAAATCATATTCAAACCGATTTTTGAAAGTTTTTTTTACGTTTCACACAAACCTAATTTTTTTCAGAATTTTGTTAGCCGAAATCCGAAGGACTATTATAACATAAAAATAAATATATTTTCCAAAAATAAAGCGCCAAGCGATTTCGAGCCTTAAGCGATGCAAGTTTTACTTACATCAAATCTCAAAATAAGTACTAGCGTTTGCAGGCAGGCCGACTTGATAAAGTCGGCCTGCCTGCAAACGCTAGTACTTATTTACCACAAAACTACAAAAATGCTCATACACTATACAAACCGGTAGACCGTTGGTCCGTCAGTGGGACATAGTATTGCAATTCGGAGTGCCCTTCGCTAGTGAAAGGCGGCCAGCGTACGCGCATCGTTGCTTAGATCATGGGCTAGCGTCTAAGAATTCCCCTTGGGGGGTAAGCAGAATTGTTGCCTCACAGGTTTCTTGCGCGCTTGATTTCTAGGCCGGTCGTTTTTATATTGGAGTGGAGGTACCTTAGTTTAGGAATATTCAAACTTGTCGCCAAGAATACCGTTCGATGGACGTTTTTGCGGTCGTTGTCATGATGAGTCCAGTATGAGGCGAGGAAGATCCTCCAAATGAAGTTAGTATAGGTACCAGTGAATGTGTTATCAAGTCTTCCTATCGAGAAAAAGTGTGGATTTGAGCACAGTTGATAGGAACAAGCTCGTCTTTCTCAAAGTACTACTCAAGCAGTGATTTGATGGTGTGACCTAGTGGTCGGATTGCCAAGTCATAGGTCCAAAGTTCGAACCCAAGACACGCACCTCTGATTTTTCGGATTCATGTGCGTATTGTTTGATACGAGAAATTACTTGCTTCGGTGAAGGAAAACATCGAAACCAGCATGCCTTTTTTTAACTTATGGAAAATTATCAAATGACTCCTCCCGCTCTGGGCGGAGCGGAAGGGAGTGTCAGACTTGTACTGACTAAAACCCATCCATGTTCCTTCTTAGCCCTTCGTGTTCCAGGGCCGCGGTATCTCTTTCGAACAGTCCCGCAGCCCTAAACCAGCATGCCCGAGAGATATTTCTCGACGGCATGACGGCATGTAAAGTCAAGTCAGAGGCCCATGGGCGGCATACAAACTCTAACCTAACCACACGATAAAGAAAGTCAAAATTGTCAAGATGTACCGCATACCCCTGCCTACATCTTCGGAGAACACACGCGTGATGTTTTCTTAAAAAAAAAACTGAAGCACAAAATACTAGTTTACTACTACATCCTGTTCATCAATCCCGCGCAATTAGGGGCAGTCGCCATCTTGGTTCAAGAATGTTGCCACAAAAAATATGTAACCTCACATTATAGGCCGCTGACCTCGTGTGTAGAGGCTAGTTTGAATGCTGTTAAAATTAACTGCATCTAGCTAGCTACTGGAATTATAGATATATGAATATGTTACTAAGTTAGTTAAATATCAACTTAAAACAGTCCCTAAATTTAGTTCTAAAATCATCTGGTGAGCCTTTTTGAAAGTGGCGCCGCTGACTGAAAATATGTGTGGTGATCGGTTGTCATGGTATGGGCATGTGATGCGGAGGAATGAGGAAAATGTCGTGAGGAAAGTTTTGAGTATGAATGTGGATGGGTATAAGAGTAGAGGAAGACCAAAGAAACGATGGATGGACTGTGTGAAGGATGATATGGCAAGAAAGGAGGTGTCTGATGAGATTACAAGTAATAGAGAAGTTTTGAAGAAGAAGACATGCTGCGCCGACCCCAATAAGGGCAAGAGAATGATGTTGATCTGGTTAGCCTTGTTCCCTTCCTTCCTTGTTTGGGTTGGCTTTTAATCTATTCTTTTCATGGAGCGACTTCTTTATCTAGCCTCCACAATCCAGTTGCTTGGTAACAAGATACACCCTAGCAAAACTGGTTATCAGACTTTCGGGTTTCTAACTCCTCGTAACGATTGTCAAACGCATAACTGCCCATACCAACTGCACAACGAAGCTTGTTATACGCAGCATGTAGGGATTTAATAGATGGTTACCCATCCACGGACCAACCTCAGGAAACGCTGCTTATCCTTAAAAGTCGAACCGCGTGGCTTAGCCGCCTTTTGTTGTAACCGCCGAGTGTCAAGTCATAAGTCTTGAGTTCGAATTCAAGACACACACCTCTGATTTTTCGGATTCATGTGCGTATTGTATAATTATCATTTGCTTCGGTGAAGGAAAACATCGTGAGGAAACCAGCATGCCTGAGAGATATTTCTCGACGGCATGTAAAGCCACGTCAGAGGCCCATGAGCGGCATAAAATCTCTGATACCAGGCACTAGCCTGTCCCTTGCTTCCCCCCCCCCCCCTCAATGACGCCCTTAGCCGACGTCCGAACCCACAGGGGGTGCCCTTAGCGAGCGGTCATTTAATGTAACTAGTTTGTAAGCCCTGGCTGGGGGGCCTTAAGTTCATTTGAGGTCACCACAAGAAAGTCCGGTTAAGCAGTCACAACTTTAGCAGGTTGATCTGTGAGTGGGATACCAAAAAAAATTAGGGACTAACCATACGTAGTATACCATACCTATACAAGGTGTAAATCACCTCATCACGAAGCCGTCAACCAAGCATTCTGTGCATTAAACTAAGTAACTTTACGTAAAAATTATTGCTGGGAAAAGCCTTGTCAAAAAAAAAAAATACTTGTCAAAAAGTTGGAACTTTGACCCCTAATATCTCCGTAACTAGAAGGTTCCCAGGTATGGTGTAGAACAAAAAAATGATCGCAAGGACAGGGAGAAAAAGTGCCTTTCGGCTTCGTTAAGAGGTGTTTTACACCCTTTATAAATAAGTTGTTAGCCACCACTTATTCCATTATAATCGAAATAAAAGATCGTTAATCTAAATAAAGAGTACACGTTCGTGTTATGACCTGAGTAACTGACCTAGTATTAGTATATAATATGTTATGTAGTTATTATGTGCTACATTGTTTTGCTTTGCCTGCACTTATTGATGTGGGTCAGGACGATTAGTGGTTGTGTCGCGGGTTTGCTTTGGACTTTCTTTTGCTGAATATGTTTTAATTTTACTACTTCCGACATAGCGTAGTTATTTATTGATTTAGAGGATAACTCACCGAATGGGCCAGATTGATATCACAAATTCTCTCAGTGACAAATTTGGCGACACGTTTGGCGCAGTGGAAGAGCGATCGGCTGCTGCGCTGCGTGTCGCGGGTTAGATCCCCGCACGGAACTAATATTTGTATGACCTACAGGAATTTGTTCCGGGTCTGGCTGTTTGTGTATGTGAGTTTAAATGTTCGTAAACGCACCCACGATACAGGAGAAATTCTTTGCGAGGGGCAACGTTTTTTAAAGAAAGGAATTATGTATGTAGCCTTGATACTTTTCCCATGGCAACCATCATAATAATGTCCCCAGTAACGGTTCCCCATCCAAACAATTTCTATAGTACTGTTGTCATGTCATTTTCTATGCATTAACTTCCTATAACGGTGCTCCCGCTGTATACTTTTATGAATGTAAAGAAAGAATTCCATCTTTTACGGATATCTTAGAGTTAGTTAAGTCTTGTTTAGTTATTTTTCTGTGTGTTGTCCGCGTGCAAATATTAAGCTCGCCCCAATTAAAACATAACTGACACTGACTGCCGTCTGACTTGACTGTATGGTAGTTTTATGTACACAGTGGGCTTCATCAATTGGGTACCCCCGGTTCGAACGTAGGTGCTTTCAAGGGGGGTAGGTACCCAATTGATGCAGGCCACTATAAACCTGTGCTTGATCTGGAGTTACATGACAAGCATGATACGATGTAGGTCGTGTGTGTGTTAGTTTATCCTTCTTCCATCCAACAACAAATTGACATTAATATTTTGCATACAGATAGTTCACGAGCCATAAAATTACAAAGGCAACTATGTATCTTGTGAAAATGCACGGCCCCTTTGGGATTTGGGACCGAATGCGGGAGCGAAGCCACGGGTAATAGCTAGATGACGAAACCACAGATTTTATTATTATATGCAAGTTTACTTACAGAATAATTCCCTGAATAATGGTGAAAAGTACATCAAAATCCGTTGAAACATTTTGTGAAAATAACGTAGTCGCACAGATAGTCGACTTTAATTTATATCCAGTATACAGGCTGGAAGGGACAGCGACGAACAAACGGTAACCATAATGTATTCAGTACATAATATATTTTTTTTTGTTTTATTTGTGTTGCTCTTGACTCTAGTCTAGGTCAGAGATGACAGACACAAAGTCGACGATGGTACGAGCTTACCCAGAAGAAGCCTGTTCACTCTAACTTTGAAGAGATTAAGGTTGTAAGCGTTCGGGAACACAGACGCAGGCAGAGAGTTCCACTCCTTTGCTGTGTGCATTATGAAAGACGTTTGAAAATGTTTAGAGCGAATTGGTGGAATAGCAATAATAGGCGTCTAGTCTAGATGTCCGATGTTAGAAGGGGGCCGGTGGGATGAGGTCGTGAAGTTCTTGGGCACACTCACCGAAGTACAGCCTGTAAAAGACCGACAAGCAGGCATCCTTGCAGTGATGAGCCAAGCTGTGAATCTTGGCATCCACCAATTTTACGTCGTCAATCAGTCCTCTTAGCTCTGCGTTCCACTGAGTCAAGAGCGGCAAGCTGGTATTTAGCTAAGCCATCCCAAAGGTGGCTGCAATACTCCATGCAGGATCGGACTTGTGCTTTATATAGTGTTAAAAGCCGTCCAGGCCTGAAGTATCTTTTCACTCTATTTGGGAATTTTCATCCAAAAAAAAAATCAACTGTTCATTTCGACCGTGTAGGTGAGCTTTTGTAGGACACAGAAGATTTTTTAAATTCCTTATGTGTTCGGCTACATCCCTTTTGTAATGTAATATTTTTGGAACGAAGTTCCTTATCGCGCGTTGTGAAAGAGGGCTAGACGGAAAAAATTCTTACGAAAAGTTGTCACGACACTTTTTGCTATAGTAAGCTATTGTAAGCTTTATTTCTTTTAAATAAAGTTGAAATTTCCTTAAATTACGTACAATTGGGGTGTGTATGTGAGTAAGGATAGATATGATTATTATTTTGAGTGACCGAACTACAAAGTACAAATTCGGTTGTGCAGTTAAGTAAGACGTATTGCTTCGAATTAAGGATTAATCTTCCTTAAATTAAATATTTTATTTTTCGCACACTAACTTAAATCTAAAATGTATTGATATTATGTACGTGAAAGGAACTTCGTTCCATCCGGGTGTCCCTTGACACCTCTCAAGTTTTTTCCTATTGATTTAGAATGACACACTGAATATGTGGTAGCTGTAAGTTCGTCTGTGTCCTACCACCCTGTATTTAAATCGATGTATAAGTAACAAGCACATGTACAAAATGTCTCCAACGCGACAGAAGACACGTGTTGTCTTCCCTGAGAACGAGATGACATGTGTCGCGGAAACGGTTTTGACGTCACAGGGGGGAAGGGTAATAGAGAAGAGAAAGGGGAGGGTAATACTGAGTTTGAGACACAGGTGAATTTATATGATATGGGGTCCCGCCTCGGTGGGAGGGTAAATTTTGAACAATTCGATACACAGCAATTATTGTATTGTGGGTGTGAACAGTGCGTTGGAAAGTTGGAATTACTTTTTCCGGGGTGAAAACTAGGTAAAATGAGCAACATTTAAGACTTTACCAGGAGAGAGACACGGCACAACAGTACCGCGCAGACGATCCGCGTCGATTTTGAACCGCCGCGCCGCGGATTGCGACGTTGAGCCCAACCGTGGTTCTGGAACCGATCCGTGCTTTATTCTGTTTTTCTTTTTATTTATTGTTTTATTAGATTTTATTTATTTTTACAATAAAAAAAATTGTTTTTGAATTTTGAACTTTACAGATTAATATCTACATTAATGACAAAAAAAAAATACACTTGCCACTAACAAGTTTTCACAAATACGTAGAAGAGTTTTATACAAACAAACATATTTCAAATAAAACTCCCGGATATATAAACAAAGTAAATAGCACAAACCCGAACGATAAGTCAATCTTACCGTTACCGTATAACCCGTAAACTTTATCTTAATTCCTAGTTGTGCTTTGATTAGTAACTTTACTTACATTTCTTAGTAAATAACGAGTTTTATAATACCGTATTGTTTTACCCAACCTATTTCCGTGCTCATTTCAATTTATAATTAACGTATTTAATTACAAATGTGATGCTTTCGTTTTTTTAGGGTTCCGCGCCAGATATATTTTTAGTTTGCCCGTATTGTTCCGCTCCTAGGCGAAGGCTTCCGGCCATTCCTTCCACTTCTCAGGATGTTGTGCGTCTTTTCGCTAATTCACGACGAAGCCATTGCTTCTTGTAAAATACTGGTCTTCAACTGCATGTGATTAGTCTCGAAGACGACGCCGCTAAAGGCTGGGCATATGATGTGACAAGAATTTAAGGAGATTCTTAACCACTTGAATGGACCGATCTCTCAGGAAGTCTGCAATCTAATTAGACAGACCACCAGGCAGACCGAATGAAGTAAGCTTACCAATGACGCTTTCATGCCAGAACCTATCAAAAGCCTTCGAGATATCGAGGGTGACGGCAATCGCTTCCCCGTGCCCCTCGATGGCCTCACTCCATATGTGAACGGCATACGCTAGAAGATATGCCGTATGGGATGATTTACATTATCATCATCCTTCTGTCTTTGTCTTCTTCTTCCTCCATGCATGTCTCTCAGTCTTCTTCTTCCTCCATGCATGTCTCTCAGTCTTCATCTCAGCAGTTACCCCCTTTCTAGCAAAATCATCTCTCACATTATCCTCCCATTGTTTCTGTGAGGTCGTGGCTAAAATAATAATAGCCGCTCGGATCAATTTTGAGGATAAGCCGCGCTACGGGCAGGGGCTGCATTCAAGCGGCTCTTGCCCAACCTGGGGGGTCCAAACGCCTCCTGCCGGAGGCTCTACGCGGGAGTCGTGCGGTCCAAGGCCCTTTATGGGGCCCCGGTGTGGGCGCGTTCTTTGAGGCGGCGAGCCGCCCATTACTTAAACGCGCCCCAGAAGGTTGTAGCCGTAAGGCTGATCCGGGGGTACCGCACGATCTCCGGCGAGGCGGCGAGCTTCTTGGCCGGATTGCCGCCATGGGATCTGGAGGCGATGGTCCTCGCGCGCCTGCATGAATGGCGCGCGGAGGCACTACGCCGGGGGGAAACTCCGCTGCCGCGGCAAATTGTCGCTCAGCGGACAGACCTCCGGCACGATCTCATGGCGACATGGAGACAGCGACTGTCGCAACCACGTGCAGGGCACGCCACAATAGTGGCGATAAGTCCCCTCTTTGAGGAGTGGCTAGAGAGGCGGCACGGCGCCCTCACCTTCCGCCTGACGCAGGTCCTCACCGGACACGGTTGTTTCGGGAGGTTCCTGCACCGAATCGGGCGGGAGGAAACGCCCGGGTGTTACCATTGCGAGGATCGGCCGGAGGACACGGTGGAGCACACCGTGGAGCTCTGCCCCGCTTGGGCTGAGCACCGCCGTGTCCTCGTAGCGGCGATTGGCGGCGGCGACCTCTCGCGTCCGGCCCTGGTTCAATCCATGGTCCGGAGCGAGAGGGAATGGGATGCCGTCGCCTCTTTCTGCGAAGCAGTCATGCTAGCGAAGGAGGTGGCGGAACGTGAGAGGGAGAGAACCTCACGTCCCAGCCGCCGCGGGAGACGCCCCGGGCGTCGGGGGGCAACCAGTGGCCCCCGGCCACCGTAGGCGCGAGCCTGTGGACGGTGAGTAATGGGCTAGCTCACCGTCCGTCCGTCTCATGACGACAGGCCGTGTCGACGGCGCGTACGTGTTCCACGCGCGCCTCAAGGAGATGTCAGCAAACCAGAAGGGGTCCGAAAGGGCCGATACCTGCCAGGGCTGCGGGTTGTTCGAAAGAGATACCGCGGCCCTGGAACACAAAGGGCGAAGAAGGAACATGGGTGGGTTTTAGTCAGTACAAGTCTGACACTCCCTCCCGCTCCGCCCAGAGCGGGAGAAGTCATATGATGATTTCCCATCCGGAAAAAAAAAAAGAATAAGCCACGCTTGTCTAGGTTGGTCCGTGGATACCTATACATACGGAGTTTCTTCGATGCCTCGGGAAGCAGTTCAGACCGTTAGTCTAGTCCCGGTTGTCATTTGTAGATCTTTGACAGTCGTTATTTGTAGATCTTAGTCAGTTGCCCGAAAGTCTGACAACCAGTCTCACTAAGGGGGACCGTATTACCAAATACTAACTGGGTTGTGAAGGTCAGATAGGCAGTTGTTCCCTGTAAAATACTGGTATTCAGCTGCATCAAGTTATACTGGAAGCCGACCCCAACGTGGTTAGGAAAAGGCTGGCAGATGATGTTTCTGTGATCTTCACCTACTCCTGTCATGGAAACTTTTTGAACATGATGAGACACTTTAATTCTCGTCTGAAATTATTGAATAGATAAAAAAAATAAAATAAGAAAAGAAACAGCATTTCATCGTGTAATAGCTTTTTAATTATTAAAAAATTGACTCACAAAGTTTCAAAACGACATTTTCGTTCGGAAATATGTCGTCGAAAATATCATTAGGTGGCCGAGTCTCACTCATAAGATACGGAACTCACTTCAAATAGTTAACGCTCGCTCTTGCCCATTTATCATTTAAGTCTTCGGCGCTGACTTATTTGATAGATAGGTAATTTGTGGAAAACAGTGCCTTAGTAAAGACGTGGGAAGATCTGTCATCATCTTTGTAAGTATCTTTTCGAAACTTTTGAAGAAAAACTTCAATAGTCCTTTGAAAATTTTGAAAATAATACGTAAACGATGTAATAGATGGATGCTCAAACTGTTTCCATGGTATCAGCATATTTATTTTGTTTAATCTTTAAGTACTAATGAGTAATAATAATGTCTTCTTTTTTTTTAAATTCGGATAAAAAAAGTTTCATAAAACAGAAGTGAAACTTTTTTCTAATGAAAGTTCGTTACGTTTTGTCTATTCTCATAAATCTTCTAAAGTAAAACACCAAAAGCGCTCTAGATCACTGGATGTGTCAACGACGAGCGATACTAGCGAACTGATAAATAAATACAAAAATAGTAAAAAGACAATTTTTTATGCAACCAGGTGTTTTACAGCTAACTGCGGCGTGATTTTTAAACCTTTATAGATGCAAACAAAAGAATCCTTAAACGATAGATTTGTTTTTTTTCCCATATACGCGAACAAGCGAAATTTGTGAGGCACTCTCTACGTGTACGTGTGTTGAACGTTGTACGTGCGTTGTACACATTTTTCGTACAATGAGGGATCCGCATAAACTGGTTTTTTATAGCTCGATTAGTCATCGCGCGTACCGACAGCAACCAGTTGGTAATTGCAAGATCATGATTTTGTTCGCGTTTTTTTTGTCCAACGTAAAGTAAATTTTCGTTGACATTGTATAACCATTACTATTCTCTATCTAGCCTTTATCCCAGTTTATTTGGGGTCGGGGCAGAATGTCTTTTATCCATACTTCTCTTTAACTCGTCATCTTTGCTGACAATTCTTTTCTGGCCATATCATCCTTCACGCAGTCCATCCATTCTTAGGTCTTCCTCTACTCCTATGGATGGGTATCAACATTCATACTCAAAACTTTCCTCACGGCATTTTTCTCATTCCTCCGCATCACATCCCCATACGACATGGAATAGTGTTCTATTAATTCAAAACCCAATTTATTAATAACAAAGAAAAACCACGGAAAAACACTGCCCTACAACCACCCTTCGGCGGCGGCCTTTGCGGCCATTTTTATTCTGTGACGTCATTGTTGTCACTCTGTTGCTAGGCAGCCATTGATCGGGGTCATTTACCCGCAACGCTTATAATAAAAACGTAATAACATAATATAACTAGTATTTCTTGATACCCAATCATAAATACTTGTTAGAAGTAACAGGTTTTATTGAAAAGGAATTTTTGCGTTTCTGCAATATGTAGCTGGCAGAACGAGTTTCTTTTTTTTAAATTGTTGCATAATAATTGTTCGTTATTTTTGAAGTTGTCTAAATATTCCTTAGATTCGTTTTTTGTTTCGTGATTTAAAAATTGCTATATTTCATGAAATAGCCATTCAATGGTATGAAAAAAAAGAAAAAAATGAAGGTTGTATTGTTGATTTAAATAATTGTAATTGTGTAAATATATACGTACGGTCGCGAATCATATTCTGTTTCTCATGCAGCCTAACACTGTGACCTACAAAAAAAAAAAGGAAAACATTTTTAATATTTTGCTAGCTACCATTTTACCTTTAATAATAACCTCTTAATTTTATAATTCACTAGCTGCTGAATGCGGTTTCGTCCGTGTTTAAGAAATGTCGATTTACACTCGGGAACACATTTTGCCATCAGTAAAATAAGTATTAAGATCAGATGATAGTTTCGATAATATGCTATGTCCAAACATACAAACTTTACCTCTTTATAATATTAGTATAGATTATCATAAACTCAATTATATATATTATCGAGAAAGACTATAGGCATAAAATCACGCTACTACCAATGGGACCGGAGCATCAATGAAAAATGTTGCAAAAACGAGGAAAATGTGACGCAGATGACGTTGCGCGGGTCAGCTAGTTGTCACATAAGTTAGGCCATCAGAAATAGTCTAGAAATGTTCATTATCTTGCCTAAGCATGTCGTCAACTATAAATATATACAAATGTCATAGAATTAATTAATATTTAATTTTGTAATAATTAAAATGTTTCTTCACTTAAAAATCTAATCTATATCTATACTAATATAAAGCTGAAGAGTTTTTTTGTTTGTTTGTTTGCTTGCACGCGCTTGTCTCAAGAACAGTTGGCCCGATTTAAAAAAATCTTTCAGTGTTAGATAGCACATTTATCGAGGAAGGCTATAGGCTATATATCATCACGCTACGACCAATAGGAGCGGAACGGCAATGAAAAATTTTGCGAAAACGGGGAAAATGTGACGCAGACGAAGTTGCGCGGGACAGCTAGTATTATGATAATGTGAAAGTAATCCTCTATTAGGAAAATTATCGTAATTTCCATTAACTCGAGTTAATTGTTGAAATAAGTAAGTAATTGAAATGTCGATAAATATTATTATTTCTGGCGTTTGACATTTATGACACTTACTTAGTGCACAGTCAAGAAATAAAAATTTCCAGCACGTTAAGTGTACACATTACTATTTTTCCAATTACGTAACTATCCACATAACAAAACATCACGCCTGTAATCAACGAAGAGTATGGCAGAGGCGTACCTAATAGTACACCCACATTCCGCCAGTTATGTTTAAGTCCCATGTAATAGGGGGCGAGCATATTGCCATCAACCCGGCACAAAATCCGGACTCCGTGGCGGCTACTGAGAAATTTATAAAAGAATAACCCAATAACACTTAGCCCGTCCCGGGAGTCAAACCCAGCACCTCAACAGTCACAGTCAAGCGATTGCGACTGTCCAACGAGGCAGTGCGGGTAGTTAGAATCCCGATATGCTGACAACCAGTCTCCAGGCACCAAATTCCTTTGGCGATGTCCGGGCTCACCTGACACATCGCTACCTCGCTATGAGGGCTGGATAGACTCCCCGATCTAGGGTGATTTCCGATGTATGAAGATCCGAAGCGGGTAGTCCACCAGTGGTGGACAGCGAATTTTTTTTAAAAACGGTCCATGTACAAGTCGGGCTCGCGCACGAAGGGTTTCGTACCATTATTTACAAAAACTACAAAAAAAAACTTTTTGTATGAGAGCCTTTTTTTATTCGGATGGGTAATCATCAAATTCCTCCTGCTCTGGGCGGAGTGGAAGGGAGTGTCAGACTTGTACAGACTAAAACCCATACATGTTCCTCCTTAGCCCTTTGTGTTCCAGGGCCACGGTATCTCTTTCGAACAGTCCCGCAGCCATGGGAGCCCCCTTATTTTTTTTTTTTTTTAGTATTTATTGTTATAGCATCAACAGAAATACATAATCTGTAGAAATTTCAACTGGCTAAATATCACGGTTCATGAGATACAGCCTGGTGACAGACGGACGGACAGCGAAGTCTCAGTATTAGAGACCCGTTTGACCCTTTGGGTACGGAACCCTAAAAATTAATTCTTGCTGTCGTGAAATATTATTTAATTGTTGGAAAGCGAATGTCCACCGCTAGTGGACAAGTCAAGGGGTGGACATCGGGAATCATCGCCCGCTAGATTGATGTAGATAGACACCACGTCATTATCCGACCGGTCAATTTCCTGCCAAGCTATTCAATCTATCTCCGTAGTGACACGTCTTGGTACAAGTAAAAGTCTGTTGCAATTTGTGCGCGGCCGAGCGTACCCACTGTGGAACTACGTAGCTGTATTGAAATCAGCCGGGTTTGAAATATACGGCGGGGGATTTTGAACGGGGCCACCCGTATAGTTGGTCTTGTGGTCGGAATTGTGTCTGCTGAAGGCAGGGTCCTGCTCCTAGGTCCAAATCGATTCGGCGGGGTCAAAGACAAATTATTTCTTTCAATTAGGCCATTTGATCGACTGGTGGCTTAGGTTAGGCCAAAGAAACCAGAGCCGGCCTAAAGCTGGTTGGGTTGACGACATAGTCAAAGTCCCGGGAAATACTTGGATAAGGGAAGAACACGTTCATACTAATACACGTAGATTTTTTTTTTATTTCCGTTGAGAAATTTCTATGTGGTTCAGAATGGTGTACTTAGTACGTGGTAATCGTTGTCGCGTCGTTGTCCCTTACAACTCTTATACAATCGTAAACAGTGTGTATACTTTTAATACATCATTATGTCATTGTAACGTATTTTTGGACATTAAAGTTAGAGGTAAAAAGATGAAATTATGTAATTTACGTAAATAATGACGATTTAAATTTTAGGAACGAAATTTGTAAATTACTCAAGAATAATTTTACTATTAGGTGCGGTCGCGAATACTTTTTGATCAACATAACGTCCCGAGAACGAGTTTAATAGAGTTCAGGCCCCCTATTCATAAACGCTCGGATTCAATTTCGATTCAATTTTGGCATAAAGAAAGCGAGCGAGATAGACATACGACTTTCCGAAAACGAAGAATCCGAGCGTTTCTGAATACGGGAGCAGATAAGCAGTCGCTCTATGTAAAATACTGATATTCAGCTGCATCTGGAGGTCGGCTTCCAGTTTTACCGGTAGTAGTTGGGAAAAGACTAAGAAGGTGATGACATTAATAACGTCCCAAGAAGGCGATGTAGTTTCCGGAAACCGTCGCCGCGTCGCCTCACAGCGCGCCCGTCCCAACCAAACACCCGTATGTTTTTAATCAAAATCGGCACGTTTTATTACAAATAGTTTTGTATGAACAAACATTGCCATTTCTCACCGTTACTTTGATCATGTCTCGATTTGCCTGACTTTAGGCCTTGTTTACGTCCTCGGATGAAGCGAAACGCGAGCGTATTTTGTTTGATTAGAGTACTTTATGTGCTGTCCTTTATAATATGCATTTTGTCTTCTTCGTCTGTGGATAATGTGGTAAAATTGTCTAGTTCGTTAACAATGTAAAAAAAAGTCAATTTAACAAACAAAGTTACCGATTTACGTAATTGAATTTATTTTCAAATTATTTGTGGTTTTTTTGGAAGTCGGTATTTATTTTTGCTAAAAAGTTTTTGTCTCTGCAGCCACTGTCGCAAACGCGTGCCGCTTGATCGCGTAATTTGTGGCCAGGCGTTTACCGTTACACGTACCTTGGTCATGTCTCGTATTTAACTATCATTCTTTTAGTATAAAAACCTGTCTTTTAACTGTCAATCAGTTTTTTTGTAGAATGTCAATTTTATGAGACGTTTTGAAAGTTTCGTGTGGCAATCAAGAATTGATAGGAATTTCTGGAAAAAATGGATGCCAATCATTCTTCATCAATGTATGGAAAAAGCTTGAAAGTACTACAGGAACTAGAAATTCTTATTGAATATTATGTACTTACTTACAGACGCCAACAACTCAAGCTACCCGAAACTGTCAAATTTTCCCAATCAACCTTGAACCTAATTCTTTAACGATAAAGTTGTAAATCTATTAAACTTTGATAGATTGTTGTAGGTTCTTTTCCTGGCCTGCACAATTTTGTCACTCTAATATGAGAAGTTTTCACTTATACAGTATGTTAGGTTAAACGAGGGACATATTGAGGGAGGGTATTCAGTATTCGATTCTCGTCGCAAATATGTAAAAAACCTATAACGTATATAGAAGAATTTTTAATGTTTTGTTTAGTGCCTAGATATTTTGGACTGTCCTAAGCCAGGTAAGTTTAAAGTATGAAGGGAAAATGGATTATACCTAAGAGTCATTGACCCGCTCACATGTTCTGCGATAGTATTAAGTCGCTAGCGCAAGGGTGTATACACGTTGCGTGACATTTGCGAAAATTTTGGTATGGTTCTGTCTGTTATTTATCAGTGTTTTTTTTTTGTTTATATTTTTACTAGTATCATGTTAGCATGTACTATTATGGGTTTGAATATGACCCTCGTTTAAACTAACATACTGTATATTTTTGACTAAGCTAAACTGGTTTCTGAATGGCTATGGCACAAATGTGTGGATGTCTCTAACTATTCCCAATTTTATTTTTTCTATTCTTTTTATTCATTTTTACAATACTTTTTCAATCATTGCACCTTTCGTTCATTGTTCAGAATAGTTACAGCACTGATGATAACATCTGTGTCTATTGTTTATGTTAGTGTTCCTTTATTGTTTTATTTTTACTTTTGTATAGATTCTTTTTATTTACCTCATCATCTGCTTAGCCTTTTCCCAAACTATCTTGGGGTCGGCTTCCAGTCTAACCGGATGCAGCTGAGTACCAGTATTTTACATGAAGCGACTGCCTATCTGACCTCCACAACCCAGTAACTGGGTAATACGATACCCCTTGGTAAGACTGGATGTCAGACTTTTTGGCTTCTGACTACTCCTAACGACTGTCAAAGATCTACAAATGACAGCCGGGACCAACGGCTTAACGTACTTTCCGAGGCACGGAGGAAACTCGGTATGTAATTATGGTCACCCTTATATATTCTTTTTATTTACCTATTTTTTGTGAATGTGTGGACATTGTAGGAGCTCGTGGCTAAATAATAACAGCCGCCCGGGTCGATCTTTAAGGTCAAGCCGTGCTTGCCGAGGTTGGTCCGTGGATGGGTGACCATCATTACATACCGAGTTTCCTCCGTGCCTCGGAAAGCACGTTAAGCCGTTGGTCCCGGCTGTCATTTGTAGATCTTTGACAGTCGTTACGAGTAGTCAGAAGCCAAAAAAAGTCTGACATCCAGTCTTACCAAGGGGTATCGTATTACCCAGTTACTGGGTTGTGGAGGTCAGATAGGCTGTCGCTTCATGTAAAATACTGGTACTCAGCTGCATCCGGTTAGACTGGAAGCCGACCCCAAGAGAGTTTGGGAAAAGGCTAGGCAGATGATGTGTAGACATTGTAGGCTTTGTAATTTTTTTCTTTTTTCTTTTACTACCTTCTGTAGTAAGCAATCGACTTATTGTCGGGCATACGCTGTCCTCCCATACTTAAGTACTAACGCTGTAACTTCAAATATTGTAAAACCAAATGATTTTAAAAGAGTAACCATGGAGTTTCTTGCCGGTTCTTCTCCATAGGAAACGACCAACCCGAACCGTGCACCTTTTGTTGACGTTTTATAAGTGCCCATGTAGGCCTATGTAAAATAAAATATTATGATTTTGATATAAAAAACTGTATCTGAGACGGTTTGTCAATCATGTGTTAGCTCCTATGATTGGCTGCCTGTCAACCAATAAAAAAACCAATCATATCGTTTGACTCAAGTTTCTAACATTAACTTGTTTGTTTCGTTGTGTTAAATTGATAGAGAATATAGAAATAGATAGCCACCTGTAGTGGCTAATGATAATTAAATGTTTAACTAGGTCATGTCTACGACTCCGCCGCTTTTTGTTCGGTAATTGTCCCACGGGATGCTACCAGAGCCCAGAGAGCACCGGTGGCCCAGTGGTGGCAGCCCCGACTAACGAGTAGTAAGCCGTGGGTTCGACCTCAGGCAGGCGCAATCACCGCTGCCCTCAAAAACGGTGAAGGAAAACATCGTGAGGAAACCGGCATGTCCTAGAACTAAAAATTCGAAGACTTGTGACATCTACCAACCCGCATTCGGCCCGCGTGGTGGATTATAGCCCACTCCCTCTCATAGAGAGGAGGCCTGTGTCCCAGCATTGGGAACATTATAGGCTGATGATGATTGAGAGTCATCCGTATCCCGTGCGTCGACTCTCAATAACTATACCGAAATATTCAATCTCACTGACAAGACAATACGGCGGCATATTTTGACGGCACGGTCGGCGCAGTGGCTGAGCGATCGACTGCTGCGCTGCGTGTTGCGAGTTTGATACCTGAACGGAACAAATATTTTTTTATGACCTACAGGTAGTTGTTCCGGGTCTAGCTGTTTATGTGAGTAAACGTTTGTAAACGCACCCACGATACAAGAGAAATTCCTAGTGTGGGGCAAAGTTTTTTAAAAAAAAAAAAAGAAAGTAAGAATACGATCATTATCCTTGCAATCCAACTGAAATCCTCAACCAAATTCAGCAAGAAACCTCCTATAAATAACCCTGAATTACATTCAACCGTATTTAAATGATGTCTGCGTCCCGTCAGTTATTTTAGCTGCAGTTCGACGCGGTTTGGGACAAAGAGGGTTATTTCTGGGGCAGACGGATGCCGTGCCCATGCTTGGAATAGACGGGATTCGTGATATCTGTTAAATATCTGGGGACATAGGGAATCTCCTCTTTTGGAGTCGGTTAAAAAACAAAATGTTTTATTTGTTACAAAAAGTACTACAGCACCATCTATGTATAGGGTGGGTACATATAACAAAATAACATTTAAAAAAAAATTGTCTGTCTGTTTGTTCCGGCTAATCTCTGGAACGGCTGGACCGATTTTGAAGGGACTTTACTAGCAGATAGCTGATGTAATAAGGAGTAACTCAGGCTACTTTTGTTTTAGAAAAATCTAAAATATTATAATAAAAATGTGAAATAAAATGCAAAAACGAAATAACTTTTTTGTCGAATTCCACGCGGACGAAGTCGCGGGCACAGCAGCATATATAGTTAGAATAATCTGGCATTAGCCCACCAGAAACAAAAACCATCTGGTCCGGGGGTCCTCCCTTTTCTATGGGTTGCCCTTTTCTACCGCTGCACTCGTGCTTGGTAAGTTAGCGAAAAATATGTTTAGACCTTTATTGAAGTCACCTCGGTAACCTCGAAGACTTAGTAATCTATTGTTCCTGACGATAGAGCTTGAAACTACTAGTGCGACAAACTAATCTTGCATAAAAGTGTTACCCAGAGGTGCTAACTGGGTTTTTGGGGTCTGTTAGGAAGTCGCTTCATGTAAAATACTGATTTTCAGCATCAATATAGTTGGCCAAATGGCTTGCAGATAATGTTGATAATAATCTTCTGTATAGCGTGTCGATGACAATTTTGATTGAAAGCCGTGCTTTGACCAAATGATGCTCTACTTCAAAAATAAAAGAAGATATTTCTGGAAAAAAAAACAGACATTTTTCTCTAATCCTCGGCTAAAATTATATTATATAGCATTATTTAATTGTCCGACATAGCAAAGTAACATGAGAATAATGTATTTCGTTACATAGAATGTAATACTTTATGCTATAAAATACTGTTTCTAATTTAATTTGTTATACAAGTGTTTAATATTGTTATGCAAGTACACGTTTAAAAAAAAAACAGCTGTGTGTTCTTAGTGTGTCGATGACAATTTAAATTGAGTCAGCTCTGTTTACTCTGTAAATGATAAAACAAAACACATGAAGATACATAACAAAAATACATTATCAGCACCCTTTCCTACTGCTCGGACACAGGCCTCCTCTCCATGAGAGGGAGTGGGCTGTAATCCACCACGCGGGCCCAGTGCGATTTGGTAGATGTTACAAGTCTTCGAGTTTTCGGTTCTAGTATATACCGGTTTCCAATCGTATAATATTATGACTTTTTTAAACAAGAAATTGTGGAAAAAGACATGCTGCACCGTCCACTAATAAAATGGGATAAGGTCATGATACTGAACGATGTCAAAAATGCTAAGCCAATTACGACGTCAACTATATACGTTATTTATTTTCGGTTTGCCGGATGCTCAAGTACCGTCAGCAACGGTTGATTGGTTAATTTAATTAACCTTGTTTTTGTTGACTGTTACTATTACTGACCGTTATAGTAAATTGTCATTGATGTTAGTCAACAGTGTGGTTTAGTTTCAATTAGCTTGATGGACATGGCTTTGACAGTGTAGAATAGGGATCAGAAGTATAGATATACAAGGTGTTAGGGACACCCGACGCTAAAACAGTTACCGCGTACTAGTACATCAATCTAAACACCACCACACGGAAAATTTTCATCGGTCATCTATACAGATAAATAAAATTGAAGTGTCTGTTTGTAATATTAAAATTACCGTTTTTTATTACATGCATATGAATGATATGGTACATATACAAAATAGTAGATTGTATCATAAGGGAGCAAAATAATATTTTTACGGCGAGGGCGCATTTTTGAATCCAGAGCGAAGTGAGGGATTCTAGAGTTCTTTAGTAGAACGTAGCGAGGGATTCAAAGTACGTCGCCCGAGCCAAAAATATATTTTCGCCCGAGTGATACACTCTGCTTTTCATCACCCACTATGAGAAAACAGGCGCCTCGTATTCTATTGTAATATTATTATTTAATAAAACATAGGTACAACTAAATTGAAAATAAATGGTATCTAATAATAAAACAACTAAAAACTTATATTAACATTTGAGACATTTTCGCTATTATGAAAATTCAGCTGGCGGCGCGACTATGGGCCGTCGTACCAGCCAGTCTTTATTCAAACAATATTTACGTCCGATTTCTTTGGCGCGAAACACTAAGGTGTTCCAGATTCAAAAAGTGCGCGGAAAAGATAATTGCGGCGCACTTTTTGAAATAAAGAGGAATAAAAACTCATTACTGCCCGCCAAAAGTTTCTTATAGAAAACACCGCCTTTGGGTGCATTTATAGGCGAACCAATTCGTCCTTTTCGAATAGATGGGATGAAAATAACATTTTTTACGAATAAATTGAATTGAATAGTATTTTAACAGCTGTTTCAAAAAGTGTTTTCATCCGACTTCAAAAACGAATGTTCTCTATTAACCTAAGTATATTTTAACTAGGTAAGTTAAATACTAAATTAATTAATCTAACGCCCACCTTTGACATTTACCTTCAAAAGAAAACTCTTGAAAATACTGTAACTTAAATAAAATCTAATCCCGTAATACCTTTGCTACGTCTATAAAAACTCTCTGTACCGTCAACAAAACAAGCAGTTGGATTTCAATCAACGTTGCGCTCTGGAATTTATTTTGCTATCGGTACGCCACATGTTCGTGAGAACGGTGCCTGGGACATACAAATAAACATCTACGTTTCAGAGTCAATGATCTGATGTGAATAGCTTGAGAGGTAGCTAGATTAAATGAAGGTTATATTATGTTCTTGACTGTTTGCGTAGTGAGTTCGATTCCCAGGTAGGGTAAAGTGTTATTGGATTTTACCATTACGAATTTCTAAGTGGAATGAAGTTTGAACTTGTGCCCGGTTGATGGCATAGGATCTGCCCTATTTTAACATAACATCTGTTATCTCCGAAAGGCAGAGGCGTAACTAATACTACACCCATATTTTGCCAGTTATGTTTAAGTCCGATGTAATAGGGGGTGAGCCTATTGCCATCAAACGGGCACAAATCCAGACTCGTGGCTGCTACTGATAAATTCCTAATGGAAAAACCCAATGACAATTTGCTCGACCTGGGGCTCGAATCTAGGGCTCATGCTCAGCAGACGCGGTTGCGACCACGAGATCAACGAGGCAGTCCGGTGCTGCCCTATTATACAAGATGTTGTTTTGCATCCTCGTCAAAATTCAGGAGGTTGTCACAAGAGACATTAATAATAATCAATTTAAATTACGGTACCTATAGTTAATTATTAATAAACGCTGATATTTTGATTGTTAAAGTTTTTCAGTATATCAGAATAACACCCTTAACGTGATTTAGGGAATAAGAAACTATCGAATAAACGTTTGAGATTGTTTGTATGTGTGGAAGCGCGGTTAAAGGGCGAGAATCAGACGGGCCGCGTTTAAAACACGGGTGGTTTACACTTACCGATTTCCATAAATAAGAAAAAAAGTAAAACTTACCTACCCATTTTATTATTGGTTCGGGTCGAGAATCATTAGCATAGTTACCTCATTGAATTTGACGAGGATGCAAAACAACACCTTGTATGTATTTACATATAATAACATCACGCCTAGAATCCCCGAAGGGTTAGGCAGAGGTGTGCCTGTGTCAGAGCTGTCCAACGCAACTTCGTCTGCGTCACATTTTCCCCGTTTTAGCAACAGTTTTCATTGCTGCTCCGCTCCTATTGGTTGTAGCGTGATGATATATAGCCTATAGCCTTCCTCGATAAATGGGCTATCTAACACTGAATCATTTTTTAAAATCGGATCTGTAGTTCCTGAGATTAGCGCGTTCAAGCAAACAAACAAACAAAATCAAAAGTCATTATTCAAACTAGGCTGATGATCAGCACTTTTTTAATGTCAAAATTACAAGAGACAGTCCCCCAAAACGCCCGCCCTTCGCTTCAGCTTTATAATATTAATATACACTGGTCAGCAAATAAACCGAGCCACCCGCTACCTAGGAACTCTGATTCGATTTTCTCAAAAAGTATAAAACTTACAACTATCAAAGTTATACCTACAAAAAGTGCGTTTCATGGTGATTAAAATGACTACAAATTAATTCGAAAGTACCCTCAACTCACATTGTAATCAAGCAACAAACACAATGCTAACGATTTGCTCTGTTTTCACCAGAGTTTGAAATTAGCGTTCTTTTTCTCTACAATGAAGGTAGTCGGATATTTCTTATCATTTCTTTAGTTTTTGTCCATCATTTGCTCAGACGCGTGTGTTTTTGCTACTTTTTTCGATGAATAATGGATACAACACCTCAGGAAGCAGCTCAAGCTGTAGGATTACTTCAAGCAGGCATTGCGCAACGTGAAGTCGCTCGAAGGCTTCGAATCAGCAGATCTTCGGTGCAACGAGTTTACAGACGATACCTAGAGACTGGAGCATTCGATCGCCGTCCAGGTACGGGCAGACCTAGGGCTACATCAGCAGCAGATGATCGTTATATCCACCTTACTGTTCTGCGAAATCGCCACCTCAACGCAGTTCAAGTCCAACAAAGTCTGCGTGACGAACGCCAAGTGGTCATAAGTTCAGATACCGTCAGAAGGAGACTTGCTGAACGGAACCTGACCCCAAAAAGAGCTGCAACAGGCCCAGCATTAACGGTAGCACACCGTCGAGCACGACTTGAATTTGCTCGAGAGCATAGGGATTGGACATTAGAGCAGTGGAGTAATGTACTCTTCACTGATGAGACCAGGGTGAGTCTACATGGAAGTGATCGACGTCAGAGAGTATATCGTCGCCCTGGAGAACGTTATTCTCAGTGTTGCATCGAGGAAACTGTTGCTTATGGAGGAGGATCTGTAATGGTCTGGGGCGGCATCTCGTTAACAGCACATACAGCGTTAGTTTTCATCGAACCGACGGGCCGTACACGTGGACTGACTTCTCATCGCTACATTACTGAAATCCTCGCAGACCATGTGGTACCTTACGCAGGATATATCGGACAGGATATGCAATTGATGCATGATAATGCACGGCCTCATGTTGCTCATGTGGTGACCCAGTATCTACGCGACGTCAGCATTCGTACGATGGACTGGCCAGCTCGAAGCCCGGACTTGAATCCGATAGAACACTTATGGGATGAGCTGAAACGTCGGGTTCGAGCCCGGGTACCTGCTCCAACAAGGCTTCCAGAGCTGCGAATCGCAATTGAAGAGGAGTGGAATACAATTCCTCAAGATTTTATCGTCAGGCTCGTAAGGTCGATGAATACAAGGATGCTGGCAGTTATCCGAGCAAGGGGAGGGAATACGGAATATTGATCAAAAACTTTTTTTTGATTTTATCTTTGTTTTTGGCTTTAATTTTTTTTTCACTTTATCATTACTAACGATTGTCACGACTGGAAAACGACTCTTCTTTGTAAAATCCTTAATAAACACTGAAATATTGATTAAACCCAATGAGTTTCCTTTCATTTTAATCACCATGAAACGCACTTTCTGTAGGTACAACTTTGATAATTGTAGGTTTTTTAGTTTTTGAGAAAATCGAATTAGAGTGCCTAGGTAGCGGGTGGCTCGGTTTATTTGCTGTCCAGTGTAGATAATAATATAAATCGCCATGGGTGAGGCTGTAAAGGTGCTATAATTTTGATTTAAATAAATAAATAACTCGGGAAAGGTTGGAGTATTCGCATCAGCCCATCCTCTGCCCTTTGGGAAATCGACGCATAATGTTTATGTATGTTATTTTAGATCGATTTCACTAAAAACAGAGTATTCAGTTTTGTTTAGGGTTCCGTACCCAAAGGGTCACACGGGACCCTATTACTGAGACTTCGCTGTCCGCCGTCCGTCCGTCCGCTCCTCTGTCACCAGGCTGTATCTCATGAACCGCGATAGTTAGCCAGTTGAAATTTCTACAGATTATGTATTTCTGTTGCCGCTATAACAACAAATATTAAAAACAGAATGTGTTTTTTTTGCTCGTTTTTATACATAATGGTACGGAACCCTTTGTGCGCGAGTCGACTCGCACTTGGCCGGTTTTTTTTATGTTAGCAGATGTTCAGAAGTTGTGGAGGTCAGATAGGCAGTCGTTCCATGTAAAATACTGGTTTTGAGTATGAACGTGGATAGGTATAAGAGTAGAGGAAGACCAAAGAAACTATGGATTGACTGTGTGAAGGATGATATGGCAAGAAAGGAGGTGTCTGATGAGATGACAAGTAATAGAGAAGTATGGAAGAAGAAGACATGCTGCGCAGACCCCAAATAAATTTGGATAAGGGCCTAAGAGAATGATGATGAGCTGTATCCTGTTAGATTGGAAATCGACCCGAACATAGTTGAGCAAAGGCTGGCAGATGATGATGATATTTCTAAATTCATATGCATTATACCACAAAATCAGATAATGATAGCTACTCCATAGGTTTTTGTCTTTATATTTTGTGTGTTATAATTTCTACTCACTTTGTTGCTGATGCTCTCTCAAGTGTCAACCGCGACCGTTCGTTTAAAATTAATGTATTCGCTCAAAAGTTTTCTTCTCATTCTGACCATTACGGGACAGCAACAGAATTCAATTAGCGAAGTATAACAGACACTTGCGGCCATCTTGAAACTTTCAGACGGAATTGTTAATCTTTATAATCTAAGTTACAATCATCAAACGGACTAGTTAACGTGACGTTTCAGAAGAGTAGGTGACGATTTTCAAACGGCTGAACCTATTTTCTTGAATCACAGTTAAGAACACTCGATCAAGTCGCCTTTCACACCGAAAATAGCTGAACCAAAATCGGTTCATCCGTTTCGGTGCTACGATGACACAGACACACAAGCTGGTTAAACTTATAAAACCGATTTTTTTTTTCACTTTATGTTTGCAGTTCTAGGCAACGCTGCTTGTCAAAAAATAATTCATGAATATGTCAAAATTAGTAAATTCATTTTAGTCCTAAGATTGCCCGCCTGCACGTACGATATCAAAGCGTTTTTCAACTGTCGAAGTTCTCTGGTTTCTAAATTGTTACCTACTGCACACTCTAATATCAGGTTTACACTATATTGTAGAAGATAAAAAGAAGTTTTAATTCACTTCCAGAAATTACTCTATATTTTCATGAAACCCTTAATATACTAACTTGCCCTTTTTAACCCCAAGGAAACTCGCCATAACTAAAAGCAAGAAGATGAAATAACCAACCCATAAGCCTTAGCCGTCCTTTTAATAAAAAATATAACCTCAAAAATGTTTCCCGCCAATTTGATCTTTCAATTTCCATGGACAACGGGGCAGGTAGGGACTGACCCCGTCTTTATACTAGGGTTGTACGCTTTACCTTAAAATTACGGTTTTCGGTGTTTACGGATTTTATGACTGGCATTAGAGTTTTTTTTTAGTTATTATGTTAAGGTTAGGGTTCGGAGGAATCTAGGATGTATTTTTTTCTAACTTTTAAGTAATCTTCAAAGGTTTGGGCAGAGGTGTTATAGTATCTGCCTACTACAGACACTCTATACTCACACTTATCATCCATATTCATACTTTTATTGGTTTTACATTAGCATATTACCAATCATTTCGTTTTTATAAATATTTTCTTTATATCCTTTGTTGTGACATGTTTACTTCAAATTTGTCAGATGTCATTTACTTTTATTTTTGATTCTTACCAGCCAAACTCTCTATGAAGGTTTCATTTAGATTATATATTACTAAAAATTATTATCATCAATTCGTTAGTTCAATTGTTGTATTTTATAATTAATTGCGAATATTTGCTGTGTAAAGATATTCTGAGTTATATTTATAAAAATATTATGCGCAAGGTTTTTGACCAATTGCTACTGGCTGCTTTGAATACTGGCAGGTTGCGTCTTACTAGAGCGCAGCAGTTTTGAATCTGAAAAAGAAAATTGGAAGAAAAGAAACGGAAGATCAGGGAATAAAAGGGATTTCTGACAGATGCCCTGGTTCTAGTCTGGAGTTAAGAGTCGGTTCAGTCTGGACACGAGAAATCAGTATAGTCTAAAATCAAGAAAACAGCTAAGTCTAGTTTGGAGTCAAGATCTGTCATATCTTGAGTTTTGAGCACAGCCTGGTGGAGTCAAAGAGCGGCCTTCGTTTAGTGCTGCCGTGGCTGTTGCTAACTGTCTGCTGGAAGCTGCTTTGCGAACTGACGAGCCTGGCACTGGGGCTCATTACCTGTCTGCTGGAAGCTGCTCTTCGAGTTGACGAGCCTGGCATTGGGCGGTACGTGTCTGCTGGTGGGTCCTACCAAATCGCCCTGCATCAAGTTCGTCGTGGTCAAGCTCATCTTAATCAAGCCAGCTTTCTACGACTGCAAGTTTGTCTTCAGTTACTATCACGCTCAGAGATTTGCGGAGATATTTAAAACGTTCTCGGTTAACCTGCCCTTCACTTTTGTACTAATTTATTGTATTTTTCATTTCATCATTTATTAAATTCATTTTCCCCTAATTACTTTTTTAATGTATAAATCTGTTTACTCCTTTCATCAAGGAATAAGCAAGTTTGTTACATTTTGGCGCCTAACGCAAAATCAAGTCTTGATCTTAAACATATTCCCTAAATTCTAAAACAACTTCCACAAGAGATTATATTTGGTAACTATTTTCATCATATTTTCATCATATTACATCACTAAATCTCTACTTATACTCTTAAACACTTAATTCATATATTTATCTATAACTTCTATGAATCTCATCAAAAAAGGTTTAGTGTCGTGGGCTCGAACTATTATTGGCGCTGTTTGCGTCCTTCTTAATAATAACTCAGACTCTCTTGACTCTCTCTCTCCCTTTTAATTTTATCTACTTTATTTTTAACTTTTTTATCTTATACTTACTCATGACTCATCTCTATCCTCTTCCCTTCTTCTAACTGTAGAGTTTTATTCGGTCTATTTAAACTCTATAGTTTTTATTTTCTATGTTCTTTCATTGGTTCTTAAACCATTAAAAGATTATTTTTAATCTTCTTCTATATCTGATCTTATCAGATAACTCTTTGAAGTGCTTTTAGGTACAAGTTACCTAACCTTCTATTATACTATTTTCTTATCAACTCTAAAAGTTGACTGAAGCGGGTTGCGACTTCCTTTAAATAAGCCTTCGCTAATCTTCAACTCTAAAGGTTGATTGAAGCGGGTTGCGACTTCCTTAAAATAAGCCTTCGCTAATCTTCAACTCTAAAAGTTGACTGAAGCGGGTTGCGACTTCCTTAAAATAAGCCTTCGCTAATCTTCAACTCTAAAAGTTGACTGAAGCGGGTTGCGACTTCCTTAAAATAAGCCTTCGCTAATCTTCAACTCTAAAGGTTGATTGGGGTGGATCCCTTATTAAAAGTCTTTATATTTCATCTTATTATGGGTTTTAGACGCGAGCGGATTACAACTCCAAAAATAAGCCTACTGTTATTGATTTATCAGGTGGAGTAGTGATCATTGAATGTGAATCCTACCTGGCCTAACTTCGTAAGATGTCGGTGTGTTTGAATGAGTTATGAAAGTTTTGTGAATGTTGTAATACTTTAACCTTACCAAAATTTTTGTTCTAGGCCAAAAATTTTCTCGGGGTCGTTGGGGAAATATAGTATCTGCCTACTACAGACACTCTATACTCACACTTATCATCCATATTCATACTTTTATTGGTTTTACATTAGCATATTACCAATCATTTCGTTTTTATAAATATTTTCTTTATATCCTTTGTTGTGACATGTTTACTTCAAATTTGTCAGATGTCATTTACTTTTATTTTTGATTCTTACCAGCCAAACTCTCTATGAAGGTTTCATTTAGATTATATATTACTAAAAATTATTATCATCAATTCGTTAGTTCAATTGTTGTATTTTATAATTAATTGCGAATATTTGCTGTGTAAAGATATTCTGAGTTATATTTATAAAAATATTATGCGCAAGGTTTTTGACCAATTGCTACTGGCTGCTTTGAATACTGGCAGGTTGCGTCTTACTAGAGCGCAGCAGTTTTGAATCTGAAAAAGAAAATTGGAAGAAAAGAAACGGAAGATCAGGGAATAAAAGGGATTTCTGACAGATGCCCTGGTTCTAGTCTGGAGTTAAGAGTCGGTTCAGTCTGGACACGAGAAATCAGTATAGTCTAAAATCAAGAAAACAGCTAAGTCTAGTTTGGAGTCAAGATCTGTCATATCTTGAGTTTTGAGCACAGCCTGGTGGAGTCAAAGAGCGGCCTTCGTTTAGTGCTGCCGTGGCTGTTGCTAACTGTCTGCTGGAAGCTGCTTTGCGAACTGACGAGCCTGGCACTGGGGCTCATTACCTGTCTGCTGGAAGCTGCTCTTCGAGTTGACGAGCCTGGCATTGGGCGGTACGTGTCTGCTGGTGGGTCCTACCAAATCGCCCTGCATCAAGTTCGTCGTGGTCAAGCTCATCTTAATCAAGCCAGCTTTCTACGACTGCAAGTTTGTCTTCAGTTACTATCACGCTCAGAGATTTGCGGAGATATTTAAAACGTTCTCGGTTAACCTGCCCTTCACTTTTGTACTAATTTATTGTATTTTTCATTTCATCATTTATTAAATTCATTTTCCCCTAATTACTTTTTTAATGTATAAATCTGTTTACTCCTTTCATCAAGGAATAAGCAAGTTTGTTACATTTTGGCGCCTAACGCAAAATCAAGTCTTGATCTTAAACATATTCCCTAAATTCTAAAACAACTTCCACAAGAGATTATATTTGGTAACTATTTTCATCATATTTTCATCATATTACATCACTAAATCTCTACTTATACTCTTAAACACTTAATTCATATATTTATCTATAACTTCTATGAATCTCATCAAAAAAGGTTTAGTGTCGTGGGCTCGAACTATTATTGGCGCTGTTTGCGTCCTTCTTAATAATAACTCAGACTCTCTTGACTCTCTCTCTCCCTTTTAATTTTATCTACTTTATTTTTAACTTTTTTATCTTATACTTACTCATGACTCATCTCTATCCTCTTCCCTTCTTCTAACTGTAGAGTTTTATTCGGTCTATTTAAACTCTATAGTTTTTATTTTCTATGTTCTTTCATTGGTTCTTAAACCATTAAAAGATTATTTTTAATCTTCTTCTATATCTGATCTTATCAGATAACTCTTTGAAGTGCTTTTAGGTACAAGTTACCTAACCTTCTATTATACTATTTTCTTATCAACTCTAAAAGTTGACTGAAGCGGGTTGCGACTTCCTTTAAATAAGCCTTCGCTAATCTTCAACTCTAAAGGTTGATTGAAGCGGGTTGCGACTTCCTTAAAATAAGCCTTCGCTAATCTTCAACTCTAAAAGTTGACTGAAGCGGGTTGCGACTTCCTTAAAATAAGCCTTCGCTAATCTTCAACTCTAAAAGTTGACTGAAGCGGGTTGCGACTTCCTTAAAATAAGCCTTCGCTAATCTTCAACTCTAAAGGTTGATTGGGGTGGATCCCTTATTAAAAGTCTTTATATTTCATCTTATTATGGGTTTTAGACGCGAGCGGATTACAACTCCAAAAATAAGCCTACTGTTATTGATTTATCAGGTGGAGTAGTGATCATTGAATGTGAATCCTACCTGGCCTAACTTCGTAAGATGTCGGTGTGTTTGAATGAGTTATGAAAGTTTTGTGAATGTTGTAATACTTTAACCTTACCAAAATTTTTGTTCTAGGCCAAAAATTTTCTCGGGGTCGTTGGGGAAATATAGTATCTGCCTACTACAGACACTCTATACTCACACTTATCATCCATATTCATACTTTTATTGGTTTTACATTAGCATATTACCAATCATTTCGTTTTTATAAATATTTTCTTTATATCCTTTGTTGTGACATGTTTACTTCAAATTTGTCAGATGTCATTTACTTTTATTTTTGATTCTTACCAGCCAAACTCTCTATGAAGGTTTCATTTAGATTATATATTACTAAAAATTATTATCATCAATTCGTTAGTTCAATTGTTGTATTTTATAATTAATTGCGAATATTTGCTGTGTAAAGATATTCTGAGTTATATTTATAAAAATATTATGCGCAAGGTTTTTGACCAATTGCTACTGGCTGCTTTGAATACTGGCAGGTTGCGTCTTACTAGAGCGCAGCAGTTTTGAATCTGAAAAAGAAAATTGGAAGAAAAGAAACGGAAGATCAGGGAATAAAAGGGATTTCTGACAGATGCCCTGGTTCTAGTCTGGAGTTAAGAGTCGGTTCAGTCTGGACACGAGAAATCAGTATAGTCTAAAATCAAGAAAACAGCTAAGTCTAGTTTGGAGTCAAGATCTGTCATATCTTGAGTTTTGAGCACAGCCTGGTGGAGTCAAAGAGCGGCCTTCGTTTAGTGCTGCCGTGGCTGTTGCTAACTGTCTGCTGGAAGCTGCTTTGCGAACTGACGAGCCTGGCACTGGGGCTCATTACCTGTCTGCTGGAAGCTGCTCTTCGAGTTGACGAGCCTGGCATTGGGCGGTACGTGTCTGCTGGTGGGTCCTACCAAATCGCCCTGCATCAAGTTCGTCGTGGTCAAGCTCATCTTAATCAAGCCAGCTTTCTACGACTGCAAGTTTGTCTTCAGTTACTATCACGCTCAGAGATTTGCGGAGATATTTAAAACGTTCTCGGTTAACCTGCCCTTCACTTTTGTACTAATTTATTGTATTTTTCATTTCATCATTTATTAAATTCATTTTCCCCTAATTACTTTTTTAATGTATAAATCTGTTTACTCCTTTCATCAAGGAATAAGCAAGTTTGTTACAGTGTACATAATTGTACACCCACTTTTTGCCAGGGAAATAAGTAAAAATCGGCCAAGTGCGAGTCGGACTCGCGCACGAAGGGATCCGTACCATTATTTAAAAAAACCAGCAAAAAAATCACTTTTTTGTATGGGCGCCCCTTAAATATTTATTTTATTCTGTTTTTAGTATTTGTTGATATAGCATCAACAGAAATACATAATCGGTAGAAATTTCAACTGGCTAACTATCACGGTTCATGACACACGAGTCTGGTGACAGACTGACGGACAGCGAAGTCTCAGTAATAGGGTCCCGTTGGACCCTTTGGGTACGGAACCCTTTTTTTTTCTTTTTTAAGGATTGGAAATCATCAAATGACTTCTCCCGCTCTGGGCGGAGCGGGATGGAGTGTCAGACTTGACTGACTAAAACCCATCCATGTTCCTTCATGGGTACGATACCCTAAAAAGTATAGTATTCAACTTTCATAATTTACAAGCAGGGTCGAATTTTGCAACTGAATTTGAAACCAATTGATCTGAACACCTTTGATTCTGTTGACAATACATTTTTATGACAGACAGACATGACAGAATCCATCCTGCAGCCAGGATCGTCTCCTCACGACAGAAAGAACTCCTTAATGGTTTATAGCAAAGTATAATTTGAAACTATTTAATAAGTTTTCTGGCTTACTTAACGACGTAATTAAAAAGTTTCATCCTAATTACAGTACTTAGGTTTCTACGTTCTCAGAATAACAAATTAAATCGTCTTTTCGAATTCGTTCTAATAAAAGCCGTTTTCACTAAGTTTTGAAACCTCTTAGGCTGTATAATGCGCAACGCTATTCTCAAATACCGAAAAAGTAAAATAATAAATGTACAAAACATCTATAACTTGACGCCGGTTATCCTCCAAAGGCTGGGCAGAAGTGTACCCATCCCATAGTACACCCACATTTGCGCCGTTTATATATATTTAAGTCCCATGCCAGCCTATTGTCATCAATCGATTTTGACGGCACGGTTAGCGCAGTGGCTGAGCGATCGACTGCTGCGCTGCGTGTCGCTGGTTCGATCCCCGCACGGAATAAATGTATGGCCTACAGATAGTTGTTTCGGGTCTGGCTGTTTGTGTATGTGAGTTTTAATGTTTGTAAACGCACCCACGATACAGGAGAATCCAGAATGGAGCAACGTTTTTAAAAAAAAACGTGAGAGGTGTCAAGGGACACCCGGATGGAACGAAGTTCCTTTCACGTACATAATATCAATACATTTTAGATTTAAGTTAGTGTGCGAAAAATAAAATATTTAATTTAAGGAAGATTAATCCTTAATTCGAAGCAATACGTCTTACTTAACTGCACAACCGAATTTGTACTTTGTAGTTCGGTCACTCAAAATAATAATCATATCTATCCTTACTCACATAGACACCCCAATTATACGTAATTTAAGGAAATTTCAACTTTATTGTAAAGAAATAAAGCTTACAATAGCTTACTATAGCAAAAAGTGTCGTGACAACTTTTCGTTAGAATTTTTTCCGTCTAGCCCCCTTTCACAACGCGCGATAAGGAACTTCGTTCCAAAAAACCAGCCGAATTCCGCACTCCAGACTGCTACTGAGAAATTCCTGATAATAACCCTTTCCCGACCTGGATTTCGAACCCAGGATCTCAAACTCATGCACTTTAATTCAGGAGATATTTAAGCAAGATTTTCCCGGCTGTCATTTGTAGATCTTTGACAGTCGTTACAAGTAGTCAGTGGCCTGAAAGTCTGACAACCAGTTTTACTAAGTGTCGTATCGTATTACCCATGGTTGTTGAGGTCAGATAGGTCCGAATCCGGTTAGACTGGAAGCCGTCACTAACATAGTTGGCAAAAGGCAGGCAGATGATAATTTTATGTTCCCTAAACAACCATCAAATAACAAAATGACGGAACATGTCCAATATGTCCAGTCCCCTTTTGTAATAGAAAAACCAACGCGTTCATAAAAACAAATAATCTTGCAGTTAGATTTTGACAGCGCCTTATTTCGTGTGAACAAGATCGGTTTTCGCATATCAACTTTTACTACTGAACTGCGATTGACCGTACACCTTAAGCATTTAATACCTTCAAAAACCACCCTTGTCCGCTGCCTTAAATTACCAACGTTCGTTGTACACAAAATCCTACACCTTGTCTAATAAAAAGAAAACAAAATCAACCTTACCTTTTTTGTTACAGAGTGAAGGAGACAGCGATACTCTCAACACGAGAGCGAGCGCGAGAGAGGTTTTAAATCAAACCGGTTAGCCAGTGTCCGTTTCGAACGCCTAGTATGCTAGTTCGAATTTGGAGTGCTCTAAGTGTTTTGTGATTGGTTCAATTGAGAAAGTGAATTCAAGATGGCTGTTGTTCCCGCGCTTTTTGGACTGCTTTTGGCCGTGGTTGTCTCAGGTAAGATTTGAGTTTTTTTTTTTACTTTTAAAAGCTATTGTGGATGAGTTATTTATGACCAAAGACGTTTAAATGTTCGTATATTTATGATACAAGGGACAAAAGTGATTAATTTCCTTTTTTATCCGATCTAGTCTGTCCCTTGCTTTCCTCCTCAGACGACGCGCTAAGCCGAGGCTCGTACCTTATCATCGGGTGTCCTAAGCTTGAAGTCGCTTAGTTTTTAAGTTTTTTTGCTCCGATTAGAGGCCTTACACTCAAGTTACCCACATGATAGCCTGGATAAGCAGCCGACAACCTCTTGCGTTGACCGGCCAGATGACATAAAAAAAGTGAAAAATTTCGTAATTTGCTTACAAAAGCCAAACCGGCCGATGCTCTCTAGTCCAGTTCTAGTGTAACCTGTCAAATTGGCAGTTATAGTATAACCACTAAAAGTGTGCTTTTCAAGATGGCTCTTGTCAAGAAAATTTGTATCGATATGTTAAACTCGGTACCTACATTTATTTTAGTTAAGTATGTGTACTCCCGCCTTTTTTTTTTTTTTTTTCGTATTGGAAATCATCAAATGACTTCTCCCGCTCTGGGTGGAGTGGAAGGGAGTGTCAGACTTGTACTGACTAAAACCCATCCATGTTCCTTCTTAGCCCTTTGTGTTCCAGGGCCACGGTATCTCTTTCGAACAGCCCGCAACCCTGGGTGTTTTCCCGCCTAAAAGGATAAGTTGGTCTTGGTTGGAGTGTATGAAATTTTGCTTAAAGGGGTTACTGCGACATGGTAAGCCATTTTTTCTATGGCATTTCTGCTGATAGCTTTTCTAAAAAATCTTAAATATCTAAAGGCTATGACTGTCTATTATTTTATCTTGTTGCAATTACAAAACGCGTTTTCTTATGTTAGAACTCCAGACGTTAAACAAAATTAATTTCTTGAAGCTATAGAGTTGAATTTCGTCTATTAAAACATCAACTTTTACGACTCCATTGGACGGAATAAGCCGAAGACCCCCGAGTTTGCCCGAAGCTATATTGCTGTGTAGCTGACTTGTTTTATATGCCACTAGCAGTTTGCCCGCTACTTTGTCTGTGGTTTTCGCCACTTAATTAAAAAAAACGAGGACTCCTAGTCGCCTTGATGTGGGTTGGTAGCTCATCCCGTATATACTTACTACCCTTTAGGGTTGGTTCGGTTAGTCGCAGATTCAGTCCTGCGGATTTTCCGTTACAAATTTCTGTTTCTGAAAATTGGATAAATAATCGTTGTCTGGACTAAGAAATAGCAAAGAAAGCTAGACTAAACAAAAACACACTGAAATAATACCTTTCTGAGGTGTCAATTACTTAACCGAAATAGAGTAACATTGAACATTATTTTGTGGAGTAAAGATAAGAAAAAGTAAATACAAACAGTCTTACATAGAACCTCCTCCGTCTCCTCAAAGATCGTGGGCGATTTTCACTAACGGATAGTCTAGAATAGTCAGAACCCCGAAGGTCTGACAACCAGTACTACCAAAGGGTATCGTGTTGCGCAGAAATAGAAATAGTTTTTTGAAGTGAACCTTCTTATGCGACTTCCAACAAGTTTAACGCTAACATGGAGGGGGAATATTTTCTATTACTCACTAAGAGATGGCAGTATTACAAGATTTGTGACTACGTAGTTCTACTAGGTACGCAAGATGGCGTGCAAACAGTCATGCATTCGACTCTTCGGTGTGACCAGTCTTCGCTCAATTTCCATGTAACAAGAAAACAACAAAATATTATTTAGAAGCTCATTAAAATAACGTGAGTGAATGCGTGGCACTCGAACGCATGCGTGTAGTATTACGAAGTTACACTTCTTCCGCGCGGAGGGACTCCACGTACTATTTTTTAGTTCTGCGTTTTACTGCCTGCACATATGTATAACTTAATTGAAGTTGTAAATGCTCGTTCTTTCTGTATTGTGGAGCCTAACACTACGAAATATAAAAAAAAAACTTGAGAGGTATCAAGGGACACCCGGATGGAACGAAGTTCCTTTCACGTACATAATATCAATACATTTTAGATTTAAGTTAGTGTGCGAAAAATAAAATATTTAATTTAAGGAAGATTAATCCTTAATTCGAAGCAATACGTCTTACTTAACTGCACAACCGAATTTGTACTTTGTAGTTCGGTCACTCAAAATAATAATCATATCTATCCTTACTCACAAACACACCCCAATTGTACGTAATTTAAGGAAATTTCAACTTTATCTTAAAGAAATAAAGCTTACAATAGCTTATTATAGCAAAAAGTGTCGTGACAACTTTTCGTAAGAATTTTTTCCGTCTAGCCCCCTTTCACATCGCGCGATAAGGAACTTCGTTCCAAAAGCGAAAACGTATTACCAGTCATTAATATCCGTGAAAAAGCCAACAAAACATTATATAAAACCTAAAGGAGAATGGTATTGGAATATTTATTATTTTCCCATTTCGTATTCCGCGAGCAAAGTCATAAACTGACTCAGACTATTGTAATTTCTCCACAATTGTAAGGGGTGTATGTTTTCTTGAAATTTCGCGAGCTTGTGGAATATTTTTGGGGTAATTTAGTGAGTTTTTGGTAAGCCGCTTTTTTATTTTGGTAGGCAAAACACGTAATGGACAATGTTTGGAGATACTGACTTCTTTTGTAAAGGTTTATTATTAAGTGTTACGTTGTGTTTGGGAAAAGGAATTAGCCTAATGATGACTTTTTGAATGTTTACTGAAGTATTGGCATTTGCTTTTGGCTCTGATGAGATTTCAGGATGAGCTGGACTCCATAAAGATGAAGTAAATAGCTTTAGTAGTATTCTGAAGGAAGAGAGATGAGGAGAGATTGGATAGAAAAACAACGAATGTCTTGCAGTTGGATTTTAGGAAGTACACAGGCAGAAAATCTAGAAAGTATTGATGGGTGGAGGTTTTCCGGGCTGTATTCACAAATTTCGACTTTCAAAAACTCGATTCTCCTTTAAAAACTCTTTCCAATGGTACTTATATCTTATGATTATCGGAAAGAGCTTTGGGGACAACCCATAGTGGATTGCCCATTCTCCTTTGAAAAAAAAATGGCAGCTTTCTACCACTCTCAGCTAGTTCAAAGACCACACCACTTGTAAAAGCATCAATTAATTTACCTTGCACAAGTTTATTGTACTAACCGGCTCTCTGTTATACTTAAAACTATAATTTCTGTCATCGACGCGCGCAGACACAAACAATCTCTTCCGCCGTGTACCATCGACAACTTTTTTATGGTTTTTTTTTTCTTGAGTAGGGCTGTCGAAGATAGCTTAGCAGTCTACATTTTATTTTTTTAACGTTTCTAAGTTCCACAGTAGAGAACTACTGTGACTTGATTTGAATGTGTGTTAGGTGTCAACTGACTCTTTACAATAGCCCGGGTGTCATAGACAACTACAAAAAAAAATAAGACTGTTTTTCTTTTGCTTTCTTTTTGGTTAAGTCCCGTGAGAGCAGCGGTGGCCCAGTGGTGGCAGCCCCGACTTACGAGCAGTAAGCCGTGGGTATTTCATCACCGCTGTTCTCAAAAATGGTAAAGGTAAACATCGTGAGGAAACCGGCACGTCCTAGAACTAAAAATTCGAAGTCATGTGACATCTACCAACCCGCACTGGAGCCGCGTGGTGGATTACAGCAGTTTCCCAGCAGTGGGAACATTATAGGCTGATGATGATGAAGTCCCGTGTATTACCAAGCGTATAATAGCAGTTGTTCTTGCAACCACCAGATCAACGAAACAGTTCATTAAGATCTTCCTGATCTTCTCCCATTCCACTTGGGGTTGGCGCAACACATTTTATTCTTCCTTTCTCTCCTGTCAGACGTATTCCTCACACACTCAAAACAGTTCGTTAACGTACTTAACGACATAATTAGTCATAGACATAAAAGTCTATCAGAAAATCATTTATGCATCGCTCATCCACAGGGACCGGCTGACATACTTGACTGATACGTTCTGATGGCCGGTGCGACAGGAATGCATAATGTATGAAGTGTCAGTATTGCTTGATGGCTCTGTTGTAGGGCAAAGACCTAGAATTATCTTGTGTATTACGACTGTAATCCCTGAGGGGTTAGGTAGAAGTGCAGTTAGTAAATAGTACACTCGTGTATTTGAATATTATGACAGTTGTAATGACGGTGTCGGCAGGAGTGCATGGGATAAATGCAGGTGTTTTATTGACTTATGCGAATCGGCAAGCGTAAGGTGATACGCCCTCAGGCTCGGTGGAGCGATGATCTTCGCAGGATGGCTGGTAGCAGCTGGATGAGAATTACCGAAAATCGATTTAAGTGGCGTGCGATTGGAGAGGTCTATGTCCAGCAGTGGACTAGGTTGCTGATGATACTTCGGCTATTTTAGGCGTGATATTATCGTAATCAATATTTTCTGTGAAAAAATTCAATGATGGTCTGACTGAAAGCACAAAGATAAAGATTTTTGTTCTCCATTTGAGTTTATAATTTTCAAAGGCCCCATTTTCAGGTCAAGTTTTGTTAATGACTGTTTTGGACTGGGTTTGTGCTGTCGACTGTGGAGGTCAGATAAGCAGAGGCTGCTTGAGACATACTGGGTTCAGCTGCATCCAGTTGGACCAAAAAACCCTATACGCAGGTCAAGTTCTGTTAATAACTCTTTTGGACTGGGTTTGTGCTGTGGACTGTGGAGGTCAGATAAGCAGAAGCTCCATGAAAAATACTGGGTTCAACTGCATCCAGTAAGGCTGGGTTTCAATAAAAACAGACCTAGATTGCGAATAGGCAGAGATAACGATAAACTCTTTTTCCAAACCACTATAATACAGACTAGATATTTGCACGCCATCATGGCGCTTGCAACAGCGTCAAAATATCGGGAGCTCACAATATTGAAATACTACACGCATGCGTTCGAGTGCCACGCATTCACACTCGTTATGTTACTGAGCTTCTAAATAATATTTTTTTGTTTTCTTGTTGTATTATTTTTATTACATAAGTTTATCGAGGTTATTCTACTTATGGAAATTGAGCAAAGGCTGGTCACACCGAAGAGTCGAATGCATGACTGTTTGCACGCCATCTTGCGTACCTATTAGAACTGTGTAGTCACAAATCTTGTAATACTGCCATCTCTTAGTGAGTTTTAGATAAAAAGTTTCACTTCAATAAATCACGGAAGATATCCCGTTAATGACCATGAAAGCTTAAAACAGTGTTAGAAATTGACTATTTCAGGATCAGTAGACCCCGGGTCGTTCCAGTATAAATTATCCTTCCAAGTGATGAATATCTCACGAAATAAGATATCTTCTGACGGGTCTAAAGCTAGACAGTTGACTAATCCGTTTGACGTTAAGTTTGACAGGCGGATAATGACGTAGAGATGTGAAAGGGTAACTGTCCATAGTAAATAGGTTTGGGATTTGGGTAGGTTAGTTACGGATGTGGGAAATACAAGATGAAAAATTTTGGGCTATTCAGCTTTGAGTTCCTCGTTGATCTAGTAGCCGCGACTGCTGAGCATAAAGTCCTGGTCGCGATTCCCGGCAAAGCATTATCGGTCGGGCAAATTAATATTGGGTTTTTTATATCCAGGTAGTCTGGATTTTGGGCCAGCTTCAATGGCAGTATGCTCGCCTCCTAATACATGAGACTTGAAAATAACTGTCGAAAAGTGGGTGTACTATTAGTACGCCTCTGCCTAACCCTACGGGGATTACAGGCGTGATGTTATGTTATATTTGAACTTTCTTGCCACCGATACACTAAAAATAAAAAGACTTGTAGCTGCAGAGTTATTTGTGTCGGCAGTAGTGCATACTCATTTCCTGCGCGGAGTCCTCGTACTGGATAACTGCCTGCTTCTTCTCTTAGAGAGAAGACCTGTTTTCCAGCAGTGGGAAAGTCTGAGGCTCATTAATGATATTAAAGATCGGATTATATACAACATAATCGTCGAAATATGCATGCAAATGTGCATTATACTATTAATTTGTTCGAAATATGCAACAAATACGACAAAATATGCAACATAAAATTGAACAGAATCGATTTTATGTGTTCGAAAAAAGCCTTACTTTTGTTTTTTCTTGTTTTACGTTTTTTGCTAGGTGACAGCCCTATTTTTTTCGGTAAACGTCCACAGACAACTCTGTCGGTTGGTGTGTTTACAAAGTCAGATTTAAACTTGTTAGGTAAACATTTACGGAGTCAGTTACAGGTTGTTTGCTTTTTTTTGTTGGTTGCCTTGTTTCGTTTTAACTAACTTTTATTTTAAGTTTTTCTGCAGGTTTTGTATCGCAATAACGAAGCTGATTAATTACAGTCTCGTTGAATTGCAATTCAAGGTTCAGTAGGCTCTCAAATTGAAATTGTCCATCAAACAAACCAAAACAAAGCAACACTACTTGGTGGCTAAAATAACTACGGTGATAGCACACACGGGGACACAACATGTTATATGCATTTCCATTGTTTTTTAGTAAGCAACGACTTATTGTCGGGCCTACGATGTCCTCTCATACTTAAGTGCCAACGCTGTAACATAGAAATAAATAGAGGAGCTCGTGGCTAAATAATAACAGCCGCCCGGGTCGATCTTTAAGGTTAAGCCGTGCTTGCCGAGGTTGGTCCGTGGATGGGTGACCATAATTACATACCGAGTTTCCTCCGTGCCTCGGAAAGCACGTTAAGCCGTTGGTCCCGGCTGTCATTTGTAGATCTTTGACAGTCGTTACGAGTAGTCAGAAGCCAAAAAGTCTGACATCCAGTCTTGCCAAGGGGTATCGTATTACCCAGTTACTGGGTTGTGGAGGTCAGATAGGCAGTCGCTTCATGTAAAATACTGGAACTCAGCTGCATCCGGTTAGACTGGAAGCCGACCCCAAGATAGTTTGGGAAAAGGCTAGGCAGATGATGCTGTAACATAGAAACATTGTAAAGCCAAATGATTTTAAAACAGTAACCATGGAGTTTCTTGCCGGTTCTTCTCTATAGGAAACGACCAACCCGAACCGAGCACCTTTTTGTCGACGTTTTACAAGTGCCCATGTAGGCCTATGTGACATAAAAATAATTTGATTTTGATTTTTATTGATTATAACATGGTAAGCATCCCAATTCATGCTCTTTCTACCTACAGTTGTTAGAAGTAATCAGTGGCCCGAAAGTCTGACAACCAGTCTTACCAAGGGGTATCGTATTACCCAGTACTAACTGGGTTGTGGAGGTCAGATAGGCTGGCGCTCCATGTAAAATACTGGTATTCAGCTGCATCCTGTAAGATATGCAGACCGACCACAATCATCTGCCCTTGTCTCATGTCACTTGGAGTCGGCGCAACATGTTTTTTCTTCCATTCTCCTTCGTCATCCGTCACGCTATCATGTACTCCACTCTCTTCCATACGTAAGCCGACCCCAATTAATTTGGGAAAAGTCTAGGCAAATGATGATACCCAAAAATGTAAATGCAACGGTGGACTTGAAAAGTTACCTGTAAACACAAAATGAAAATGACAAGTATCGAAGTCAAATTGTCAATAGTTGATACTTGACAATAACAGAAAAATTACAAATTCGCATTTTGAGAAACTCAAAGAAAGAAAGAAAAAATATTTATTAGTCTCGCACATAACAAATAAATATTTATTAGTCTTTCTCGCACACAACAAATACATAAATAGTTAAAATAAACAAAAAAAAGAAAACATTAAAAATAAGACTAAATAAACTGGTCCTGAACGAGTCCAGAAGGCCCCTATCTCAGCAAACCGTACTGTGTTAAAACCGACACCCTGTATATGACGGTGTTACTTCCCAGACATGTGCGCTTGACCGTGGCAGTGGGGCAGGTCTTAGAAACAGATATCTTACCATAGTTATACCTGCTTGACTGTTTCCTTTTTAGAGGACAAATGGCCGTTAAAATGGCATACCGGGTTTTACAAAAAGTTCAGGTTTGTACAGCATCAATTGTCGTCTTTGTATGATCATCATCTGCCTAGCTTCCCAACTTAGTTGGGATCGGCTTCCAGAACCGGATGTAGCTGAATACCTTTTATTTAACATTTAGCGACTTCCTATCTGACCTCCTCAACACAGTTCGTACTGGGTAATACGATACCCCTTACTAAGGCTTGTCAGTCTTTCGGGCCACTGGCTACCTGTAACGACTGTCAAAGATCTACAATTGACAGCCGAGACCAACGGCTTAACGTGTTTTACGAGGCTTGGTGGAAACTCGGTATGCATTGGGTGGTCATCCACGGATCAAGGCAGGCAAGCAGTATGCAATACCACGGTTAATATATAACTAAGGACGTGCGATGTATTTTACCGAAGACCAGAGGTGTACCTTCATTTCACCAGCTATGTTCAAATTCCATGTCAAGACTGGTGGCCAAGGTTAAACCAAAGAAACCATGGCCGTCCTAAAGCTGGTTGGCTCGACGATATCGTGAAAATCGCAGGAAACTCCTTGATACGCAGACGCACAGAACCGGGAAGTGTGGCAGAAAAAAGTTGAGGCCTATACACAAGTGGGTGATTCCGGGCTAACATGATGATTTATTATTCCTATTATAACCTATCATATCCCACTGCAGGCCAAAGGCCTCCATTCCCTTCTTCCACTTTTCGCGGTCTTGTGCTATTGTAGACCAATCCTTTGAGAACGAGTCCAAACCATCCCGCCATCTCATCTAGGCTTGCTGCGGTGTCGTTTCCGGCTATTTGGTAACCATTGAGTGGTTATTTTTGACCATTGCTGCAATATGTGAGCCTATTGCCATCAACCGGGCACAGATCCAGCCTCTGAATGCTGCTACTGAGGAATTCCTAATGGAATTAAAAGCATGCATCGCCCAACAGACCTTTGACCCACTCCACAGTCAGGTATTATACATAATTGACTCATACAACAGCAATATCACCTAACAAATCGATTGCCTGTAATTGGTACATGAGTCTGATGAGTCACAGCATCCAGTCATCTCGGACGTGACTTAGCGGTGACTCAGTGATAACGTGGACAGAGATCTAAGTTAATTATCCGGGCAATTTGTAATTAAGGTCCTTTTTGTTGGAGACTAATTTTGTGGATGTAGTAGATGAAGATTGGGGTTTATAAGCAGAGTTGATTTTCTTTCGTTTTTAATAAAAATGTATACGGTTTTCTGTGGTGTCAGATAGGCAGTAGCTCCTTAAAAGATTCTGATATTTAGCTGCATCCGAATAGATTGGAAGCCAGCCATAGCATACTTGGGTGCCCATTCTTCTCTATAGAGATCTACGCGTTGGGATTAGCACTTTCACCAGTTATTATGCCTTGGGATTGTAACTACGCGTTTTTTTTTAAATGCAAAAGTGCTAGTAATGGTCTAATTGAAATCTTTTGAATTTGAGTAAAAGGCTATGCAGATGGGATAGGATATAGGCATAGGAGATAGGAAATGATACGATTTTCTTTGTGTAAATTACTTCAAAACCACTGCTCTGAAAACGGTAAAGGAAAACACACAATTTATCCTTTGATTAATAAGTGACTTTGCGTGCTTATAAGTGATATTTCTGTCTCTAAACACATCCTTAATACCTGAAATATTATTGACAATTAATATAAATAACACATGTATAGCAGACTAGCTGACCTGCGTAATTTTGTCTGCGTCACATTTTCCCCGTTTTCGCAAATTTTTTCATTGATACTCCGTCTCTATTGGTCGTACCGTGATGTTATATAGCCTTCCTCGATAAATATATACTATCCTACACAATAATAGAATTTTTCAATTCGATCCAGTAGTTCCTGAGATTAGCGCGATAAAACAAACTCAGCTTAATATTAGTAATAATATTAGTAATATTAGTACAGATGCCGGAAATATTTACGACTAGCTTGGGCCCGCGGCTTCGCCTTCGCTTAGAATTTGAAAACACGGCTCGGACACGTGGCGCCATCTATTATCATAAGAACGTTATTGTTGTTTTTCTCGCAAACGGCACTTTTTTTAACGGATACTGAAACGGTCATAGGTAGTACCCTATGACCGTTTCTGTACATCTGAAAACGTATACTCAGAATTTCAGGATGATCGTATCATCGTATAAGAGGTAACAAACTTATGCATTAAAATATTAGTTAGCAAATTAGTTACGATGAATACAAACAATACATACGTCTATAATCGAAGATTAAACTATGTCTCATCTCCAAGGAAGCTGGCTATATGACTCACAGTTGATTCACATGGAGTATATAGTACATAACAAGTCCTATTTACCGATAAAACTGTTCCAGCAATGAGGTTTTATTGCAACAAGGCTTTTAAATGCCTTTTGTGATACGGTATGACCCATTTGAAACAAAGAACTGCTTCGTTGATCTAAAGCTCGATTTATAACGATAGTGTTTAGCGACAGAAATAATAAACTACCGAAAAATAAAAACAAAACGTCATCATCATCTGCCTAGCCTTTTCCCAAACTATCTTGGGGTCGGCTTCCAGTGTAACCGGCTGCTGAGTATCTGACGTCCACAACCCAGTAAAAAGATCTTCAAATTACAGCCTACGGCTTAACGTGCTTTCGGAGGCACGGATGAAACTCGGTATGTAATTATGGTCACCCATCCACGAACCAACCTCGGCAAGCAGGGCTTAACCTTAAAGATCGAACGGTGCGGCTATTATTGAGCCACGAGCTCCTCAAAACAAAACGTATCATACTGTAATCCAGTTTGACTGCGCAGTACGGTCGAAACAAAGGTGCAAGCTGATGAGTCAGAACTGCAGCCTGAGGCAATGGTATCGAGTCACGGAATTGACTCACTGGGGACAATTACGTGGGTCAGACATTAGTAGTTTGGTTGCAGTTGTATTGCGACACTGATCGCTAAATTGTTTGCGGCAATGCGAATAAAGATTGGCTTGGAAAATGTAAAAGTCTTGACTGAGATTAACAACCTTTACATTCGAAACGTCAATAGGGGATAATCCATTTTTTTTTTCTTTGTCCGTCGGGTAGTTTATTGAAAAGTATTGGACACGTATTTTTTCTTTTTTCACGTGGTCATAAAATTACGGAGATATATTGAGTTGAAATGGCTCATGACGTCACATGTAGGTAAGTTTTATACCTACTTGTGACGTAGTAAGCCCCCACTCACCAACTTTAATGAGTTTTAACTAAGTAATTTTTTGATATTTTGATAAAACAAAAAATACGTGTCTAATATTTTTGTATTACCTGTCTGACGGACAAAATAGAATGTCGTTTTCTTTACCCAGTCCGATCCCCTATTGCAATTGGCAATTGGTTATCCTAATGTTGAAATCTTTACTAGTATAGTAATCTTCCTACGATTATAAATGCGACAGCTTGTATGTATGGATGGATGGATGGATGGATGGATGAATGGATGTTAGTTACTCAATCACGCCAGAACGGCTGAACGGATTTTGATGTTTGGCACAAAGATAGCTTGTAGTCTGGAATAATGCATAGGCTTTTATCCCGGTAATACGATCTTGTGGGCAATTTCCAAACTCCAAGCGGGCGAACCCGCTGGCATATCTAGTATATTATATTAAAGAGGTAATGTTCCGAAGACTTTGTCTCATACAAAACTTCTTTGTATTGATACAAGGCAATGGCCTTGACTTAAACAATGGATTAAGACAGGTTTTATACGTTACATTAAATAAAAATAAAGACAGGCCACGCTTACATTAAATAAAATGGCGAAATAAAGACAGGCCACGCTTTATATGAAGGTCAAACGGGACCCTATTATTGAGACTTCGCTATCCATCCGTCCGTCCGTCTGTCACCAGGCTGTATCTCATGAACCGTGATAATAAGCCAGTTGAAATTCCTAAAGATGGTGTATTTCTGTTGCCGCTATAACAACAAATACTAAAAACACTAAACTTAAGATTCATCGTTACAACTTTGATCTACCGACAAGAATGATTTCCGACCTAAAAAAAACCTTCACCCCATTTATAAGCGACATTTTTCTCTTGCCCCATAAAACATAGAACCTCCAAAAAAAAAGACCTGAAATTCTTGAATTCGATCCAATATCCTTCATTCATCACGACCTTTTATTCGATCCCGTGTAAGTGACGTCATAACCCATCTGCGAACGGTTGTGACGTATGAACGTGATATGTTACTGAAAACAAAAAACATATCACGATTGATAAATGGGTGATATTATCCGTACGTTGGTCCCGGCTGTCATTTTTAGATCTTTGACAGTCGTTACAGGTAGACAGTGGCCCGAAAGTCTGACAACCAGTCTTACCAAGGGGCATCGTATTAGCCAGTGCTAACTGGGTTGTGAGGTCAGATAGGCAGTCCCTTCATGTATTCAGTTGAATCCGATTAGACTGGAAGCCGACCCCAATATACATAGTTGGAAAAGGCTAGGCAGATGATGATAAAGGAGGAATTTTTTTTTCAACTTTTCGTTTTTTGCAGCTAAAGCTTTTTGGGCTTTATTTATTTGATACTTAATTGTTTATCGTCTAGTGGTCGCGGGTCGGGCAAATTTTTATGGGGTTTTTCCATTAATAATTTTTCAGTAGCAGCCACGGACGCTGGATTTGTGTCTTGTGGCATGGGGGCGCCCATTAATTACGTGAGACAATTTTTCACTTTTTTTAGGATTTCGTACCTCGAAAGGAAAAAACGGAACCCTTATAGGATCACTTTGTTGTATGTCCGCCCGTCTGTCATCAAATAATAAACATATTTTTAATAATTTTAAACTTACTACCCCTTTCCTCGTGAACGCGTAGAGGTCAGGTTTGTACGGAACCCTGAGTGCGCGAGTCCGACTCGCATTTGGCCGGTTTTTTTTTGTTTCTAACTTTCCCATTTCGACATCTAAACAAAATACCACACAAAAGTGGCAATTCGTAACTACATATTTTCAAAAGTGGCAATTCGTAACAACATATTTTGATCTTCATACATTTAGTCTCATTTGGTAACCTTTTTGTTTGGCAAGTACAGTTAAGATTCAGAAGAACTACTAAAAAAATACCACACGTAATATGCCGTGCTGCCTTTAACGACTCTGAGGCCCTGGGCACTTTAGAGAAATGGAACTCTTTTGGGATGCAAGAGCGAGTGGAGCCGTTCATATTTCTTTTGTACCCCTACTCTGAGAGTCTTCTTAAAACCAAAAATGTGACATTCGATCTGACCTATCTCCCAACAGTGGGAGCTACTATAACTAACCTATTATCATCTATTAAATAACACTTTACAAACAACGGACGAAATAAGAGTCTATCTACTACCTCGTCTACCTCTGTCTACCTCATCAGGGAATACAGTCGATAATGTACCCCAGTATCCTAAAAAAAACTCCCCAGAGACAAACGAAGAAGCGAATGGCCCAAAAACCGTTATTCTCTTAGTGAAACCTTCAGAGATCAGGTTTCTTACACAGTAAAGTCTTGGCCACGACCGACACGTTTGAACGGCACGCGTCTTGCGACACAAACATATGACAGCAGAAGTCATTTAGAACATGGAACGTGTGATCGCGATGCGGCTTGCGGAGCGAAGGAAACTACGTTTTAAAATGTCCATCACGAACTTAAACCTCAAAATCAAAGTTTTTGTTTTATACTTTTGAATTGTCAAAAACATGCAGAGGAAGCTACAGTCGAGCCACAAAGCTTATTGCTGTCACTATAGCACTGTGTCTAAGTCTTTAGGTCGTGTCGCCCGAGGACATGGGCCACGACAAGACAAGGCGACTGAAAACAGGCATTTGTTTGTTACTTTTTATCCTAAAATTAGCGTAGAAGCGTCGAGAAGTTTTTCTGAACGCGAAACAAATGGAAATTTTAGACTTATTGCCTGTAAAAGGCGGAGAGGCTACATTTTCCGTAAACTTTAATGTATTCCTGTTTGTTTCCATTGTACGGGTCGGTTGTTCGGGTACGGTGACTTTATTGTCTTTGTTTTGTGGACAGTGCATTGAGACTGCATTTTTTTATGGGTTTTGCTTTCGACTCTAGTCTAGGTCAGAGATGACAGAGACAAAGTCGACAAAACCTGGACAATTTTAAAAGAGAACTATTAAGAATTTTGATAAATAAATGCTATTACTCAATACAGGCATATTTGGGCGACAATTCTATAATTACTTAATTCCTATTTAATTTATTATTAATATTACATATGTACATTATTTACAGACTACAAATAAATATAAAATAAAAATAAAATATGTACAAGTATCAAAATTACAGGGCGTCAAAAAATTCGTCGACATCGCTGTCGACAGGAAAAGTGCCCAGAAGGCTGGCCGCATTGCCACGTTGGATGGCAATGCTGATTCTTTGACCAAAAAAGAGGCCAGCCCTCTGGTCCCGTAAAGCATCGACCAACCGCTTGGCGATATCCCGAAACACAAGATGGGCACTCGGGCCCCATGGCCCTAGTGTTTCAACCCCAAACGGCTCAAATACATAATTACCAATTAAATTATTGTATTTGCGCCGTTTAATTAAATCGAATCTGTTTTTATTATTTTTTTATGACATACTAATGATTTTTGTTAATTTTGAATATTGTATTATTGAATTAGTGACATTATTATTTTATTCGTATTTTTTGGTTTCTTTTACTTTAATTAACGTGACATTTTATCAATTTTATCATAATTGGACAATATTTATGCTTGTGGTTATTGTACCTAATTTTGATTACCTATAATGTTTATAAGAAAAACTGGAAATTTTGTATGCTTTTTTGCGGGACACAGTTCGGATCCTATTTATTATAACATCTACTGTATGTACCTACCCTGTGTTCACAAAATAAATGAATTTGAATTTTGACAATCAGACATAGAATCCAAGAAATCGGTCTGATTTGAAAAAAAAACCATAACTTGTGTAACTGTAGGTTGTAGCATAAGAATGATTGCTCCATCTTATTCTTTCGCATCGACAGTACGTCTTAATAAATTAGTTAAGCTCTGTAGTATCGATTACTTACAACGAGTGCCGAATCGATTGAAACACAACAGACACATTACAATATTAGTGTTGTATAGGCATAGTCTTAGTACTTGTTTTCAGTCTGTGCCTTGACCTGCACTGTATTGTTTTTATATTACCAAAGATTATTTGATTTCTATTGCTATTTATAAACAATGAATTTGTATTATGCAATTCTCATAATTATTTTTGTGTTGTCCAGGCTTATTTAATTTTATTAAATGAAATTATTGAGACTTGACTGGCTTGATTTCTTAATTACTCAACAAATATTATGTACGTCCTTTGGCATAACATGGCGTACTCTTTTGAAGTGAAACTTCTTATGCTACTTCCAACAAGTTTAACGCTACCATGGAGGTGGAATAATTTCTAAAACTCACTAAGAGAGGGGGCAGTATTACAAGGTTTGTGACTACGTAGTTCTACTAGGTACGCAAGATGGCGTGCAAGCAGTCATGCATTCGACTCTTCGGTGTGACCAGCCTTTGCTCAATTTCCATGAGTAGAATAACCTCGATAAACTTATGTAATAAAAATAATACAACAAGAAAACAAAATATTATTTAGAAGCTCAATAAAATAACGAGACTGAATGTGTGGTACTCAAACGCATGTGTGTACTAGGTACGAAGTTTCACTTCTTCCGCGCGGAGGGACTCCACGCACTGTTTTATTAACTTGATTATTGCAAATATGTTAAACAGACGAATAAATGACTTATGACTTAATAGTTTGAAAATTTCGTTCATCTACAATCTACATGATGTGCACCGTGCACGCCTCCCATTAGTCTGTTCTGCCCCCGTATTCACAAACGATTCGATTTCGATTCGGAAAGTCGTATGTCTATCTCGCTCGCTTATGTAAAGCCAAAACAAAATAGACATACGACTTATCGAATCGAAATCGTATCCGAGCGTTTGTGAATAGGAGGCCTGGATCAGATTCGTCTTAACATTCCTTTCATGATCATTATCATTGTCTTGCGTTTATCTCAATTAATTCAAGGTCGGCGCAGCATGTCTTGTTCTTCCATATACACTATTACTCGTCATCACATCAGACACCTCCTTTCTTGCCATTTCTTTATTTCATCCTTCACACAGTCTCTCCATCTTTTCTTTAGTCTTCCTCTACTCTCATAGCCATACACATTCATACTCAAAACTCTCCTCAATATTCCTTCCGATCCGTCAACAAAATCCCGTACCGTACAAACAATGGAGCCGGCCCACTACGTGCAGTCTCGCCGTCATTACAGAGGGCGCCACTTGTTCATGCACACCCCACTAAATACAACGGGACTTAACACTAATAGATGGAAGAATATTTGACTTAATGAGGTAAAAGAAACTGGCCAAGGGCGTCGCGGATGGACTAAGAACTGTTCCGTCGTTGGGATGAGTATTTCCGTGACCAGGGTATCCGTTGCTAGTTGGCTATGTCATCATCATCAACCTATAATGTTCCCACTGCTGGGACACAGGCCTCCTCTCCATGAGAGGGAGTGGGCTGTAATCCGCCACGCGGGCCCAGTGCGGGTTGGTAGATGTCACATGTCTTCGAATTTTTAGTTCTAGGACATGCCGGTTTCCTCACGGTGTTTTTCCTTCACCGTTTTAGAGGGCAGCGGTGATGAAATAAACTACTCAAAGTAATGCGCCTGCCTGGTTTCGAACCCACGGCTTACTGCTCGTAAGTCGGGGCTGCCAGCACTGGGCCACCGTTGGCTATGTAACTCTAAATAATAGCTTTTAGGTAGATTTTTGTGTATCCAAGATGTGTCGACTCCGTGGTTGCTATGTTCCTGATGGAAAAACCCAGTAACAATTTGCGCTATCCGGGAATCGAAACCAGGACTTCATGCTCAGCAGTTTGCGATTGTGACCAGTAAACAAAACGAGGTAGTCCTACCAAGTTATAGTAGTTCACTGACGAACATAGGTCTTCTTAATCAAACTCTCCATAACAAAACTTAACTTTATTCCTCTAATCAAGCCCCATTTAATAGGAGAAGACCTTTTACCAACAACCGAAGACCAATGGGCTTCTACTAAGACATCCATACTTCCATACTAATATTATAAATGCGAAAGTCACTCTATTTGTTTGTATGTTACCTTTTGACGACTAAACGGCTGATCGGATCTTAATGAAATTTAGCAAGAAGATAGATTTCAACTTGGAAAAGGACATAGGCTATATATTATCACGCTACGACCAATAGGAGCGGAGCAGCAATGAAAAATGTTGCAAAAACGGGGAAAATGTGACGCAGACGAAGTTCGGGACAGCTAGTTCCTTATAAAAAACCCCTAAAACACTGCTCGAGCTGGTAATCATACCCAGGACCTTTCTCCTTGCGACCGTTAGACCAAAGATCAGTATTTGATCATACCGCACGTGTTCTCAAAGGAACTTATCTCATTTCCTTGTGACTATGTTAGTCAACACGACCGAATGCTCGTCCAAAGTTATGAGGACATATTGGACCGCTTAGCTATGTAAATTGGACTTTTTACATAGAACAGGCGAGACAGAAGAACGACTTGATATAGATAGATAGATCATTTATTCAGTGCACACAAAAGACATAGCTCAACACAAAGAAGCACCATTAAATGACATAGATTACATATATAATATTTATAAATATACCTATACTAGCTGTCCCGCGCAACTTCGTCTGCGTCACATTTTCCCCGTTTTCCCAACATTTTTCATTGCTGCTTCACTCCTATTGGTCGTAGCGTGATGATATGTCCTTCCCCAGGTTGAAATCTATCTTGCCAAATTTCATTAAGATCCGATCAGCCGTTCAGTCGTGAAAAGGTAACAAACAAACAAACAAACAGAGTGACTTTCACATTTATAATATTAGTAGGAATAAAAACAAGGTGTCAATAAAGGGTGTAAAACACCTCTTAACGAAACCGAAAGGCACTGGTTCTTCCTGTCATTCAACGCAACTTTGGTCGTAAATTAGTAATAAAAGAAGTGTCAAATTTTCAAAAGAAAGTCGGTACCGACACAGCAAAATTATCAAAGAATTCAATACATTTTATATGTAATTGATACACGCAGTGGTTTTTTCATAAAACACTATCTTCCAAAGGCCTTTTCGTATTTTTTACGCGCGCCTTACGTTTCGGAACGCTGTGTGTGTGCGTACGAAGTAGATGTGCGTGCAGACTAGCGTCTAACTGCTCATCACTGATACTATCTCTGTCGGGCACGATGCCAAGTGAGACAGCGTGCTTTTCGGCCACGGCCACCAGTGAGTTCGAGCCCGCGACTACTTGAACCTTAAGCTTGATGTGTGAAATTATCACGCGAGCTTTTCATATGCTTGTTTTAAATTAATTTCCAGTGAACCTTCTGGAAAATATCGCCACAGTGTTTGTCATATTGCTAATGTAATCGCAGAGTGGAACCCAATTTGTTATAGTGACAATCACATTGAAATAACATAGTTGTACTTCAAACGTATAGTGTTGTGTTGGGCTTGACGATTAGCTAGTGGTATATTATTCCAATTAACATTATTAGGGCACAATGATGTCTACTGTTGGACTTAGGACGCCAGTAAAGCATCATCTGAATTACTCACTAACTGCCACGGAGTTTGGAATTGTGCCAAGTTGATGGGAATAGGCTCGCCCGCTTTAGATGAGACTTAAACTTTACTGGCGAAAAGTGGGTGCCCTATTAGAGTACATCTAAGAAAGAAAGAAAAAATATTTATTTGTCGCAGGGACATGACGTGCATACAAAATAACAATTAACACAATATACATACAAAGCATAACAAACATTTGTTAGTACAATAAAATAAAATATACAAAAATAAAATGAAAAAAAATAAATAAAAAAAAATTGACAGCTTGCACCTCGTGACTGCGACAAGTAGGTTATGATGCTCACATAACCCAGCCATCAGCCCAGCATAAGGGGGCCCACAGCACAGCGCTGGTTTTCAGTGCACATCTCTATCTCTATCTACCCTTAAACGATTACACGCGTAATGTTATGTTTGTTTTCTTACTTAGACATGGTATTCATATGAACGAGTTCCTAATCTGGTGTCCAGAGTGTTTATGACGCCCATGAGCCTCTGACTTGGCTTCACATGCCGACGAGAAATATCTCTCAGGCATGCTGGTTTCCTCACGATGTTTTTCTTCACCGAAACATGTGATAATTATACAATACGCAAATGAATCGGAAAAATCAGAGTACTACATACTGCACATGCAGTAGAAGCCACAATATACATTCTAAAAATACTTTCATCATCATCATCATCATTTGCCTATGATGTTCCCACTGCTGGGACTCAGGCCTCCTCTTCTATGAGAGGGAGTGGGCTATAATCCACCACGCGGGCCCAGTGCGGGTTGGTAGATGTCACATGTCTTCGAATTTTTGGTTCTAGGACATGCCGGTTTCCTCACGATGTTTTCCTTCACCGTTTTTGAGAGCAGCGATGATGAAATAAATTACACAAAGTAATGCGCCTGCCTGGGTTCGAACCCACGGCTTACCACTCGTAAGTCGGGGCTGCTACCACTGGGCCACAGCTGCTCTCAAAAAAAAAAAAAACTTTATTTTCTCGGAATTCCTAGAAAATTTCTCATATCCTAAGTTGTTTCCTTTTCACGCCTAAACCACTGAACCGATCATCCTGAAATTTTGCATATACATTGTCAGGTGTACAGAAACGGACATAGTGTACCTTTCATCCCGAAAAAAAATTATTTCCCTGAGGAAAACAACAATAATATTCTTATGTTAATAGATGGCGCCACGTGTCCGAGCCGGTTATTGTCAAATTCTAAATTAACGCGATAGAAGCCGCGGACCTAAGCTAGTATGTTATAAAATCTACCACCAGTTCAACGGAGCCAGTTATCGTTTAGCTTGAGCGTGACAAACGGGTAAATTGGCACAATTTGCAGCCACGATAAACCTCAGCTAGGAGAATTTTCATCAGCGCTATTGTTGCACGTTTAGTGATGTGATTTTATTTCGATTGATTTTTATTGGGAGCCGTAATCAGTGAGCTGTTGAGTTAGAAATTATTTAAAATGAATAGAAGTAAAAGGTAAAGTAAAGATGTAGTTCTTGGCTTAAGCGTCTGACATCACACATAAGTTTAGACATAAAAGTTTATTTCCGAACGCAACCTTATCTTGCTGCCATCTGCGTCTGCAAACTATCTGTACGTCTACCATGAGTTTTAACAAAGAAAAAAAATGTATGAAAACTTTTACAGCGCCTCTAGCGGATAGTTGGGTACTAAAATGCGCAGTGTGAGTTACATAGTTATCTATCCTACGTCACCGTGTAGTAAACTAAACTACAGCGACTGTAGTTTGAGCTTCATTTGCTTAGAATTTGGTAGTAAGCACCAACACAGCTCATGGTACCATTGAAAAAGCTAACTGTAGTATTTGCGTATTGACGGAACTATTGCAGTTACGTCTAGCGATCTAACTATGACAACTCATGGTAGACGTACTGCATGAAGTTCATAGCGATTTATTCGTTTTACAACATAGGCTCATAAAAACTATCATCAACAGTATTCTTTTGCCCTCATCCCAATTTATTTGGGGTTGGCTCAGCGTGTCTATTACTTATCATCTCATCAGACACCTCCTTTCTTGCCATATCATCCTTCACACAGTCCATCCATCGTTTCTTTGGTGTTTCTCTTCTCTTATACCCATCCACATTAATACTTAAAACGGAAAGTCTGAGTTGTGTGGGATTAATTATCGAAGGACAATACAAGAACAAGCCTAATTACTGTCGAACTTCACTTACAGGCTCCCTATTCAAAAACGCTCGGATTCGATTTCGATTTGGAAAGTCGTATGTCTATGTCGCTCGCTTTCGTAATGCCAAAACAAGATAGACATACGTCTTATCGAATCGAAATCGAATCCGAACGTTTGTGAATAGGGGGCCAGGTAAGTTCGTTCGACTATTCAATCTTCTTGTCATTTTATGTCAATTTAAATTCATCTTTAGGATGATTAAATTACGAGTTCATCAAAACATCCACATACCGCCAGTTACATTATGAAAATCTTCATAAAAAAACACAAGTTATTTTCCTAAAACCATTACGTCACTTCTCAAAACCGTAACTCTAACCGTCACGGTAAATAGCCAAATTATTCGAATTATGCGAAACTCTTTGCCACTATTGTTAGACGGACAGAATCGATTACATGTCCCACAAAGAATGATGTTTATAATGCGGAAGATGGTGGTTAAGATTTTGTTATTTATTTAGTTGGTTTGGATAATTGAGGAATTAGCAATAAACTAATAAGACATCGAGTTTTCCCATTTATATATTTTACTACTAGCATATGCCCGCCGCATCGCACGCGTGGAGTTCGGTAATTGTCCCACGGTATTGTACTACCGGGATAAAAAGTATCTTATGGGTTAATCCAGGTTATAAACTACCCGTGTGCCAAATTCATACAAATCCGTTCAGTAGTTTTCGCGTGAAAGAGTAACAAACATCCATCCATATCCATACTTACAAAGGAGATGTTTCATTTTTGTATGGGACTCCGGCCATGACCTGTACCTTTCAGGAAAGGTGGGAAACAATCCCCTGAATAGAATAAAGTAACATTTTTTAAATAGTAATAGATGGTTTTAATGCACATAATAAAAATTAAAAATGTTTGACGTTTGTCGCGAGAGTTATGACAGCCATGACAGGTTGTAGAGATGACGTTTACATAACCTAGAAATTGTTATTTGATAATAATTGTTTATCAGAACTGATTTTTTTCGATGATTTCGTATTTGTTTTGTTCTCTGTTTTCATAAAACGTTAGACAATACGAGACGAACGAGACTGACTGACGGACACTGATCAGGGTTGCCAACTCAATGCCACGGTTGGGTGCTAAGTAACATCTCAAAAAGTGCTAAATTGGTATAAAATTTTAACAATAGTGCCAAATATATGAAATAAGAAAAATAACGTGTAGAATAAAAAGTTTTAATTTTCAAATTGTCATGACATTAATATCAAAGTTATGTTATTGTTACATTTAAACAAAAATAAAAAAAATATATAGTTAAATTGGAGGAACCATCAAAATTTAAAAAAATCGAAATATTAAAAATCTTATTATCGTTAAATCCAATCATCATCCTCACTACTTGTACCGTCTGTCTCTGCTGCGGTTCCTTGTACAGCTGTTGAAGTGGAGGGCTGTGGCTCATTTACACTTATAGCAGACTTTTTAAATTTAAATGTGTACATATCTTTCTTGCCTATTTTTTTAAGGATATCTTGAGGTATATCATATGTATAACAAGTTTTGTTCAAATGTTTGAGTCCAGTTCGTATACGAATAATTGAATTTAGGGAGTCCAAGTTAATTTTGTTCCTCAATTTATTTTTTACGATGTTCATTACGCTAAAAACCCTCTCAACGTCCGCATTTGAATGTGGCAATGTGAGCACTGTAAAAGCCAACGAAACCAGTTCGCTATACGAATTTTCATTGCTTGCGTCCTTAAAATCTGACACTTCAACCCAAAATTTTACTGTATCAGTCACATTTTCCCAAGTGTTGCTAGTTAGGCTTTTCCATTGGGCAACAATTTTATCAATAGTTTCTGGATTCTGTACAAAGTGTTCCGCTAACTTCACAACTTCGACGAGCCCTTTATTTGGTTTTAAAGCGTTAGTGACGCTCATGACATTCATATCTTTCAGGAGGGTTACATTTTCAGGAAGCCGCTGTTGCAATTGTTTTATTAGTTTTACCGTAAAATTTACGCAACGTTTTCTTAATGCTTGCTTTTTGGAAACCTCTAAGGATTGCATAGCGTTCTCAAAACTGTAGCCAAGATAAGGAGACGGATCCAGGTAATCTGCAACATTATCTTCAAAAATGTTAAAAGAGTGACGTCTTCCCGGGATCACTACTTTATCACAAAACGACTCGAGCAATTTTATCAAAGTTTCTAATAATCTTGTTGGATCTGAATTTTCGCCTTCGAATGCTTTTAGCGCCGATTGTACCTGACCAAGTATTGATTTTATGTAAATTAAATAAACTTTATTTTGCACATCAGAATACGCTTCGTATAAGAGTTCAGCCGTGTAACAGTTATTTTTTCTTCTGGCAATCTCAAAAAACAGTTTCAGCTCCAACCACTGGTCCAAAATTCTTTGCACTGCTGGCTCGATTGAGAGCCATCTAGTAGCACATTTTTGTAATATTTTCAGTGGTTGTCGTCCACAATTTATAGTTGCGTATATGTCTGCATATTCTTGACGTCGATTTGGTGACATGGAAAACCAATTAAATGTTTCCCTTAGGAGGAATTCGATGTTACGAGGGATAGTTTCTTCTGAAGCGTGAGAAACGGCCAATTGGAGTGAATGGCAAACACATTTAACTAGAATTAAATGTGGCAAACCGTATTCTTCTTTCATAATTTTATATACGCCGTTATTAATACCAATCATGACACTGGCATTATCGGTGCCCAATCCTACTAAATTTTGAAGGTTTAACTCCATTTCACCTTGCACTGTCTTAATAATAGTATTTACAATACCTCTTGCATCGGACGTCTCTAGTGGACTCAAAGCTAAAAACGTCGACGTTATTTTCTTCATAGAAGAACTGAAATACCGTATAACGATGCCTAAGTACTTGTGTACGGTTATGTCTGTTGATTCGTCAATTATGAGACTATATTTACTATCACCAATGTCCTGTTTTAAGACAGATTTAAAATGCGGCCCCAAAACATTTTTTAAAATCTCACCACATTTTGTACGATGGAGCTTCATATTACAGGCGGCTTTTGAGTCTGCGAAAGCTTTTGCACACACTTGGCTAAGGTGGTCGATCGGCATGACAGCTGTGTGTTCTGCAACGAACATTGATAATAGACCCTCTGCGTGATGTATGTCTGGGTTTGCGTCGGTATCAACTTTTTCAACAATTAGTGTAGTCTGCCCCGAAGAAAATGGTTTCATTTTATCAATATGTTTTTTTGATTCCGAATGCCGTTTAATTTCAAATATTCTTGCATTAAATTCTATTTTACACAAGGAACACATTGCTTTTGAGCTTTTCCCAAGAACAGGCCTAAGCCATTTTTTGAGTTTTGGATCGTCCTCCCATTCTTTCCTATAACTTTGAACATAACTACCTTTTTTACTTAAAGGAACATCCATTTTCGTCTCACTGTCACCGTATAAAACACAAATCTATGTAAGTAAAGGAATAATAAGGTAATTATTCTGCAGCGCAAAAGAGACTATGACATAATAAATCAAAAACACAAACGAATGAAAAACAAGCAAGGTAAGACAAAGAAGGAGTTATCTTATGAGAAAGAGACAAATATAGCAGAGTCCGCGCCGTCCGCCATAATCGCTTTTATTTTTATGTTTACGGGAATCCCCTACCGAAGTGCAGAGGACTACACTAATTTGCGTTTTGTTATTGCATTTTGTGAGTAAGCAAACATATCAAAATTAGTGCTAGATTTTGCGATAGGTGCTGTTTCTTAAATTTCAGTGCTAGACACATGAAAATAGTGCCAAATCTGGCACTTTAAGTGCTGAGTTGGCAACGCTGACACTGATGAGTTTTGGCACTTGTCAGAACAAAATGTCATTTTGAATTTTTCGTTCAGAAGTACACTCCAAAAAAGTAGTACCTATTGTATAGTTTTTAACGATGAAATAACCACACTTGCTTATAATTAGTAGAAAATTATGTCTTAGAGACCAATAATAATAATTAATTGCAAAAACACATACTTTTCATAATTTAACGTCGATGTGATATTATGTTTTTGTGTGACTTTATTTCAGAACGAAAGCAAACTGCAAACTGGAAGACGCCATGTTGAATACTTGAATAGAATGGGGCAATAATTGAAAAACTATTCCTTTTTGTGCACAGCAAATCAGGCTTAAATTCACGAAAGAATATTTTTCCTAAGTTCGTGGTATTTTTTCCTCTTTTTCAATAAACGTACATCTTATGGCCGAAAATGAAACATCTCCTTTCGCGTTTATAATATTAGTAGGATTTATGTACACACAGTAGACAATACAGTTGTAATAACAGCCGCACGAGTCGATCTTTAAGGTTTAGCCGTGATTGTCGAGGTTGGTCCGTGGATGGGTGACCATAATTACATACCGAGTTTCCTCCGTGCCTCGGAAAGCACGTTAAGCCGTTGGTCCCGGCTGTCAATTGTAGATCTTTGACAGTGGTTACGAGTAGTCAGAAGCCAAAAGTCTGTCATCCAGTCTTACCAGGGGGTTTTTTACCCAGTTACTGGGCTGTGGAGGTCAGATAGGCAGTCGCTTCATGTAACATACTGGTACTCAGCTGCATCCGTTTAGACTGGAAGCCGACCCCAAGATAGTTTGGGAAAAGGCTAGGCAGATGGATGAGTAGACAATACAGGAAATAACATAAGATATTTGAGTACAAAGTCTAATATTAATATCTCATACAGCAAACACACGGAATAAATTCCTAAGTGATGACTGGAACACCGCATTCAAATCCGTTGCTTAGTAAAGAAAGGACAACGCAGTTATACATACGAAACGCGACTTTGTGCGTTGCACATAAATATTTTAAGAAATAAATGTCTTACTGCTGGAAAAATACCTCTTCACACAAAAACTAGGAACAAGCACTTCAAACAAGTAAGGGACTGTCATGCTTTTTCTGCGTGTATTACTTATGAAGACAATTTTGAAAATATGAAATATAGCATCTCGCACTGAGAAATCCTATGGTCTCTCGCATAAATCTACAATATAAAATCAAATATAAATGGAAATGAAGTAGAAGTCCCAACGTTTTATCGACAACAATTTTAACCGCCACATCGACTTACCCCATCCCTAGACAACGCTCCTCGCTTCCTCGCACGCTAACTTGACTCCCACAATTCCTAACTCAACAACTAGTTCATACTTTCTTCTCAAGTTCTACATATAATTAATATCTAATATAATGTTTAGAAGTTTGATTTTTTCACAACTTCAAAGGAAAGGTAGACCTGAGTATATGGCTTTATTTTCAACTCGATACCTCCACGCGTTCCCGAGATAAAGGGTCTTGACAGACAGACAGACGGACAAAAAAGTGATCCTATAAAAGTTCCGTCTTTTCCTTTTGAGGACGTGTGTATCTGTGTCTGTCTGTGGCATCATAGCTTCTGAACAGATGAATCGATTTTGATAAAGTTGGTTTCGTTTGAGAGGTGTCTCAATCGTGTTTTTAGCTATGTTTCAAGAAAATATCTCAACCGTTTGAAGATCATTACCTCTTGTCCAGTTGATGAAGAGATATAAACAATTTCCACAGGTCTGCTCGATTTGAAATTTAAAAACCTGTCACTTACATAAAACTTTCATCGATAACCGCCACATAGCGTCATCCCATCCCTACACGATTCCTCGCACAACGCTAACTTGATTCCCACAATTCCTAACTCAGCAACTAGTTCATACTTACTTCTCAAGTTCTATAATTAATATCTAATAGAATGCTTTATTAAGTGAGCCGGAAGTTTTGCGCTGTTTTATATTATATTACATTCTCTTTGTCGTTCGGGGCTTGGCAGAAGTCCAGGGTTGCAACAAGTGGTGAAAACATGAACGGAAAAGTTTTCGTTTGGCATTATTTTCTTCCCAGAAGCTATTTCTTCTGAGTTTGTTTCGGCTGTTTCTTCTCAGAGTAGTCAGGTACGAAACACCGGCCCCATCTAGATTAAAAAAAAATGACGTGTAAAAGTGTTTGTAAAAACCTATTTGCAAAATAAACATCATTTATCATTGATTAGTAAAGTTTTTGTGATTGTACTTCTTCACAATAAAGTGCAACAGGATTGGCATACGCTTTTCGGTTCTTGTCAATCTGATAGATTTCATGATTGTCATCGTTGTTAAAATTCACTTTGATTAGGAACTGAGTAGTGGTCTGGATTTATACCCATCCACGGTTATAGACCTCTCTTTGCTTCTGCCAAGCTCTACGTTTTTGTGCCAGCTTCATCCAGGATATTCCCACGCTGAACAATGTCGTCTGCCCATCTCGCCGCTGGAAGACCAACACTTCTCTTTCCAGTCCTTGGAGTCCTTGTACGCCACTCAATCACAGCTTAACTCCATCTGCCATCACCGCGTCTTGCTAGGTTTGTGCCCAGTTAATGCCAATAGGTTGGCTATGTCTTAGGTAAATATAAGTTCTGGAGAAATGTGGAGTTTTATGGTATAAAACTCCCAAATTTCACTTTATGGGAGGTATTCCTCTGCTTAACTCTTCCAAGCAGCATGCTGAGAGATATTACTCAACGGTATGTTATGAGCGTTTATACCTTACGGCATTTCATACAAACTTTCAAGTCCTTAATTAACGAAATGACTGAACTGTATAAAGTTTCATTAAAATCGGTTCAGTCATATAAGTTTTTATCCGTGATCATGGCGTTTGCAACAGCGCCGAAATATCGGGAACTCGAAACAAATAATACACATGGTAAATATCCCGTAGTAAATGTAAGCGGTTCAGTCATTTCGGCATTAACCGCACGATAAAGAAGAAGAAGAAGACGCTTCCGGTATATGCAAATGTGGTGTTATGTTAAAAAAAACTTCAGTGAAAACTTTAATACTTTCAATTGTAGGTAGTTTCACAGTCAATGGTCCCACTGAGTGGTGTCGGTCGACGACCATTTGCCACTATTGCGACTGCACATGGCGGTCAACACACCGTGACAACACGTCACGCTGCTGCTTTTGGGGGACTGGCAGAGGTGTATTGTTTTGTCGACTGTTAACAGTTCAGGGGTCCGCGTGCACTTTAATAGCTGGTCAATCATCTGGAAGTATCATGCGATTGTGTCACCTGCCATGATAGTGGTTCCTACCAAATTCTGCTTGCTTATAACGTTTCCACTGCTAGGAACCAATACTCCTCTGTTTAAGTGGGTGCTGGCCGCAATCCGCGTCGCCTGCAAAGTGAGAGTTGGTACGGTCAGTGTTCTGCATTACCTTACTTATTTTACAAAGCAAAAAAGAGGAAGATGGGTCAGGTAAAGCGGGGCACTGTACTTGTCACATGGCTTCGATTTTTTTATCTATAACAGCCGGTTTCTTTCACCGTTTTAAAATCAATGCCACTTTTCGTTGTAATTTTATAACTCAAGAACGGCTGGGCCGATTTAGCTGATTTTGGTTTTAAAATGTTTGTCGTAGTCCAGGGAAGGTTTAAAAGGAGAAAGGTAGGTAGGGTAGGGTATGTAGGGTAGGTAGGTAGGGTAGGTAGAGTAGGGTATGGTAAGTAGGTAGATAGAGTAGGTAAAAAGTGCATTGCAACGCATGCCGGGGACAGCTAGTCTTCTATACTCTCTATTCCTCGTCATATCATCAGACACCTCCTTTCTAGCCATAAGTAGTAAACATGGTGTTATAATATGTAAAAATAACAGAGGCTTTCACAAAAATGTCGTCGGCAATCACGTATCCTGGCAGAGACAAGGCATTCCATTTCCGGGCGCATTCGCAGTGTTATGAAGAATAAATTCGGCGGTGGAGGACGCGTGACGGCTCGATGTTGGTTGTGAACATCTGGAGCGAGACGACATGCCACAGACATGTGGGCAGGGCTGTCGCGAGAGAGCTGTTTTTCTTTTGTTTTTGGATGCCAAACCCGACAGTCCAGCTGACTGCAGGCAGTAGGGATTAACAGTTTCGCTGTCAAGTTCCAAAAATGCGTTTTATTAGTATGCATGTATGTTTTCTATTTCCCTGTATAGCGACGATTAGGGAGGCGGGTTGTGCGCCTGCCTACGAACAAATTATTGTTCGATCCATATGCTGCCTGCTTAGCTCCGAAAGTGTTAATTAAACTGGCAATGACAAGTCTTTTTCTATGTCTCGCTGTTCTTTTCTGATCAATAGCGGAATTCAAGACAGTTGAAGCGTTTCTCCAGAACCGATGCTGATCGAGACTACTATTAATATGATTCGGTTTCAATTATAACACTAAAGGAGCTCGTGGCTAAATAATAATAGCCGCAACGCAAGGGTCGGTCTTTAAGGTTAAGCCGTGCTTGCCGAGGTTGGTCCATGGATGGGTGACCATAATTACATACCAAGTTTCCTCTGTGCTTCTGAAAGCACGTTAAGCCGTTAGTCCCGGCTGTCATTTGTAGATCTTTGACAGTAGTTACGAGTAGTCAGAAGCCAAAAGTCTGACATCCAGTCTTACCAAGGGGTATCGTATTACCCAGTTGCTGGGTTGTGGAGGTTAAACAAGGCAGTCGCTTCATGTAAAATACTGGTATTCGGCAGCATTCGGTAGACTGCAAACCGACCTTAAGATAGTTTGGGAAAAGGCTAGGCAGATGATAATGGTTAAAATTATAACACTATGAACTCGCGACTATGACGTACACTCCTGTGTAGGTAGGTATTGCACTTTTTTAGAAAACTGCTGACTTTTTTCTCTTTTAATCGCGTCGTGTTGGTTTCCCTTACATCCCGTATAAATCATACTTTACAGTTGCGAACCCTGGCATGATTTAAAGCAATTCAGTGAGTACATAAAAGGAGCGTCGTATCATGTCGCCGAGTTAATATGGAGCTTGCAGACGTTGTAGTGACAGTTACCATTATGATTCGACTTTAAAATCAGGTATGTGTGCCTTTACTGCGGAATATCGTGCCTGTTTTCTGTAATAGGGTAGACAGTGGTGTGTAGTCACAGTGAGGCCTCTATAGCACTGCACTAATCTAGGAATGGAACCCACTGTAAACTTTAGAGACAGGGGAAGTTTTACTTCAATTATAATCGTAAAGAAGGCTATAACTTAACCTGTGTCGAAAACTGTCAATGATGGAGTCTTTATTGACGTTTATTATTTCACCATCGACACCCTAAAAAAAAAACTCCAACCAGGTTCAAACGCAATGACCTTCTCTAACCAACAAAAGCACAAAACATCCTTCTATTGACATTGAAATAAAACTATTGTTTAAAACAGTAACTAATCGTCAATAGTCTGACCGATTAGATGCATATTCGGTTCCCGGTTCAACGCGAAACAATGAGCTAACTGTTGTTACTGGTTCACAGTTTCATCTGATTTGATACAGTCATTTTGGGTGTTGGTTGGTTATGGGACTGTAAATGTTCCTTGATAAAGTTGTTTTCATTGCATTACTAGCTGTCCCGCGCAACTTCGTCTGCGTCACATTTTCCCCGTTTTCGCAACATTTTTCATTGCTCTCCGCTCCTATTGGTCGTAGCGTGATGATATATAGCCTATGTCCTTCCTCAGGTTGAAATCTATCTTCTTGCCAAATTTCATAAAGATCCGATCAGCCGTTTAGTTGTGAAAAGGTAACAAACAAACTTACTTTCGCATTTATAATATTAGTTAGGATTAATTGCGTGTTCGACCAGATGTATGGACGAGGCGAAAGGAGTAAGTAGTAAGAAGTAAGTAAGCATGCAAGGTAATCGTAGCAGGTGGGGCTAACTAAACATGTATGCAAAATTTCAACTCATTCGAAAACTGGGAAGTGGGTCAAATTTAACTTCTAAGATTGTTTTACATAGTTACTGGTGAAGATAATAAAAGCGTGTTTGTGTATGTATGTTCTGTGAAATCGTAACAGTGGAAACATTAAAAACTGATTATGCAAATATGAAAATTCCTTATGCCGACCAAAACTTTTAAGTACCTGATTTTAAACCCTACCCCCAATACAGCAAACTATTTACTATACAATCGATTTCGATATGCAATTAAACAGCGATCGCTCCGAAACCTATACTTAAAAAGGATGGAAGGGTCACGTAGAAACCGTTTCCACGAGTTCAGTACATCATACCAAATCCCCAGAATTTTTCATATATTTTTTATAGCCTATATGGTCACTCTGCTGGCAAAGGCCTCCCTCATAGCGTTCCACTCTTCTGTATGCAGTTTCCCCGGTTGCAGTGGGATTGGATTGGCCATGTCTGTAGAATGTATCAGACACCCTATTGATGAACCAGAGTCGTCACGCAGTGGCTGTCAGAAGACCGGCGTCGTCGCCGAAGGAGGCCTAGAAAACTGGCGTGACGACTTAAAAGCGTTTGTGAGAGATTTAGGCCGGAGATTTCATGGATCATCAAATGGGACAAGACCAGGAAGATGGTGATTAAAAAATAAATCTACCGTTTTATACAAAAGTGCAATACCTACACGGTCAAGTGTATGGCACTGCTGATTATTTTCGAAACCCCTTCCACTCTGTATACATCGTGAAACAGAACGGTATTTATTTCAGACCATCAAACTGTACTACTTTCTCCATGGGACCAACATCCTTTAACCGAACGTACTTTACATGGACCAACTGCCTATCTGATCTCCACAACTCAGTACTGAGTAGCACGATACTCCTTGCTAAGATTAGTTGCCAGACTTTCGCGCCACAGACTACTTGTAACGACTGTCAAAGATCTACAAGTGACAGCCGGGACCAACGGCTTCACGTGCTTTCCGATACACGGAGAGAACTTGGTATGTGATAGATGGTCACCCATCCAAGGACCATCCTGAAGATAGACCCGAGCGGCTGTTATTGTTTAGCCACGAGCTCTTGAAACATGCTGTATTTAGTATCAATTTTGAGTGCACTGTGTAGTTGGAAACATTTCTCTGGAAGGTCGCCAAACGCCTTGCTACCCGTTATTGAAATACTTTTACAAGAGAGAGAGAGATATTATTTACAGATTATGGTGGAGTTCGGTTTAAGAATATTATTTGTGGAGTTACTGTGTTTCTGTACACCTGTTCGGTTTGGTAAGTTTGATTTGAAAGTGTTTTTTTAAAAGTAAAGCTGACTAGCAGTAGCTCAGCAGACACAACACCCGACTGGTCGGTGGATCTTCCCTTTTCTATGAAATGTTGAGGAGCTTTATACCCTATTCTTCATACTCCTCAGCATCATCATCTTCCTGCCCTTGTCCCATTTTATTTGGGGTCGGCGCAACACGTCTCTTTTCTCCATACTCCTCTATCATTCCTTCATATCATTTTTCACACATTCCATCCATCTTTTCTTTGGTCTTCCTCTCCCTCTCCATCCATCCACATTTATATTCATCACTCTTTTAGTCACATGTGTTCCATCCCTCTTCATCACATGTCCATACCATTATATTCTTCATACTCCTACAGCACCTTAAGCCGTAGGTCCCGGCTGTCATTTGTAGATCTTTGACAGTCGTTACAGGTAGTCAGTGGCCTGAAAGTCTGACAACCAGTCTTCAGCATCATCATCATTTCAGCCTAAAGACGTCCACTGCCGGACAGAGGCCTCCCCAGCCAGTCCCACCAAGGGATATCGTATTACCCAGTACTAACTGGGTTGTGGAGGTCAGATAGACAGTCGCTCCATGTAAAATACTGGTAATCAGCTGCATCCGGTTAGACTGGATGCCTACCCCAACATATTTGGGAAAAGGCTAGACAGATGATGATCAATCTTCTACAAAACATCCAGTAAACACAAAACTGTTGACTTATTTTAAGATTCAATGCGATCCAGACATAATTTAAAGCATTTGCATCTACGAAGCCATTTGGACCGCTCCAACCTTCTATTCTGCTTACCCCCTCACCAAAGCGTATCATACAACGCTAAGGTAACATTAGGGAGGGATTGCATTTGTTACCACGTTTGTGACCGCATCACATACGGTTAGATAGAACGGGCAATATGGAGGATGAAATGCTAGATGGCAGCCATTTTTTTAAATGTTTTTTGGTTAACATCTTCATCTTTGTGAGTATTATTGGGCAGAAAGTACTAGAATTCTTTTTAGGGTCGGATTCGGAACTAGAACACATTTCTCATTTTCACATTAAGTTGAGGGCGGCGCAACACGTTTTCTTGATCCATTCTCCCTTGTCTGTGTGGGTATAAGAGTAAAGGAAAACCAAAGAAACGATGGATAGACTTTGTGAAAGATGATATGGCAAGAGAGGTGGTGTATGGAAGAAGAAGACATGCTGCGCCGACCCCAAATAAATTCGGATAAGCGTAAGAGAACGATGATGATATGGAACGACTGCTTATCAGACCTCCACGACCCAGTTACTGGCTAACACTTCCCTCCCCGCTTGGTCTTCCTTGGATGAAAATAAAAGCCGACCAAGTCTTCGTTCACCATTCTTCCCAACTGTATGTACTTCGTAATCCACAAACACCCGTAATTTGGTTTATATACGACGTTACACCTTATGTACTGCGTTATAGAGATTTATCGCCGCTCTGACGTGTGAATTACTTGTTGCCTCGCTTATCTTCAGCTTGAGATATAAGTTTTGGTGATTTCTTGAGCTTTGGGAGAATAACTCGTGCAATGGTGAAAAGTTATTTAATCCAGGCAGGCATTTAAGGTGGAGTTTGAGGTCCTTAGTTGATCTAAATTTCGGGCCAATTATCATTAGTTTTTTTTCAATCTGTAATTTTCAGTTGGAGCTCTGGAAAGATGAAAGGTAGTCGTCTGTCTTGGTATGGACATGTGATGACGAGGGACGGAACACATGTGACTAAAAGAGTGATGAATATAAATGTGCATGGATGGAGAGGGAGAGGAAGACCAATGAAGAGATGGATGGACTGTGTTAAAAATGATATGAAGGAAAAAGGAGTAAATGATAGCATGACGAATGACAGAGGAGAATGGAGGAAAGAGACGTGTTGCGCCGACCCCAAATAAAATGGGACAAGGACAGGAAGATGATGATAATGAGCTCTGAATGGACTGGACCTGGCCATGGGTCCAAGGATCCTTCTGAAGTGTTTGTTTCCAAATAGAATAGACGAAATTTGTGTGATTGCCTCGTTTGTCTAGTGGCCGCAAGTGCGTCAGCTGAGCATGAGGTACAAGGTTGGATTCCCGAGTCGGGCAAATTGATATTGGATTTCTCCATCAGGAGTTATTCAGTATCAGCCACGGAGTCTGGATTGGTGCTCCCTTGATGGCAATAGGCTTGTTCCCTGTTCCATGGGACTTAAACATAACTGGAGAAATGTGGGAGTACTAATAGGTACACATCTGCTTTATCCTTTGGGTATTACAGGCGTGATGTTATGTTAAATTACTGTGTAGTTCTAGACAAAAAATATAGGACTTTTATTCTTCAGAGGTTTTTCGCTTTTCAAGCCATTCACAGGTATACAATATGGAGGCTTTTCTCAAAAAAAAACCTAAACTAGCTTATGCCCGCGGCGTCGCCCGCGTGGAGTTCGATAATTGTCCCACGGGAACATACTATCGGGATAAAAAGTATCTTATGTGTTAATCCAGGTTATAAACTATCTGTGTTTCAAATTTCATCCAAATCCGTTCGGTAGTTTTTGCGTGAAAGAGTAAAAAACATCCATCCATACTTACAAACTTTCGCGTTTATAATATAAGTAGGATAGTAAGATATACAAACTGACTAAATTATTCATATTCCTACACACGTAATCTTATAACGTATAGTCTACGCAAGGGGCGTGGGTTCGGATTCCCGGTGAGTCACCCTGTTACCGCAGTCGGTATTTTTATTAAATACCTCGTACCTATTTCGTTACAAAAGCCTTTCTTTATTGTCAAGTTCTCTGCAACGTTGTGGCCTGAAAATATGTGAGTAATGCGAATAAATAACATCACGCCAGTAATCTCTGAGAGGGTAAACAGAAAGATGGGTGTCAAGATTAACCCAAGGTAACAAACTTAAACTCAAAGCATTTATTTCAATTAAACCATGCTGGCACTTTCGAAAGTCAAAATTTAAAAAAAAAACGCGAAGATACAGTCCCAGTCACAAGGCATAATAACTTGTGAAAGTACTGTAGCTGCCCATTCCAAAGCGTAGATCTCTATGGAGAAGAATGGGCAAGAAACTCCATGGACACTCTTTTAAATCAAAATATGTTACAAAATCTTGGTTACATCATTCATGTTAAGAATTACAAATATGTGAGAACGATGTAGAAATACGGGCAAGTTAAGAGCGTCCAAAGTGCCTCCGTATAACCCGGGTAGACTGAGTCGTGGGTCTACTGGTTATTAGTGCGACTGCTGAGCTTGCGCTCCTGGGTCTGATTCCAGGGTTCGGAAAACCCTCGGGCCTGTCGACGGTGAGTGGGGGACTAGCTCACCGTCCGTTCGTCTCATGACGACAGGCCTTGTCGACGGCGCGTTCGTGTTCCACACGCGCCTCAAGGAGATGTCAACAAATCGGAAGGGGTGCGAGAGGGCCGATGCCTGCCAGGGCTGCGGGACTGTTCGAAAGAGATACCGTGGCCCTGGAACACAAAGGGCTAAGAAGGAACATGGATGGGTTTTAGTCAGTACAAGTCTGACACTCCCGGGAGCTCCGCTCAGAGCGGGAGGAGTCATTTGATGATTTCCGATCCGAAAAAAAAGGGGTCTGGAAAACGTTTTTTGGGCTATAACATCAGGAAGTTCTCAGCAGCCACGGAGTTTGGATTTTGTAGCATCTGAGTTTTTTCTTACCACGACAGGATATTGTCTTTACTTCCCAATTCATCATCTGTATAGCCTTTTCCCAATTATGTTGGGGTTCGGCTTCTGGATGCTGAATACTAGTCTTTTTAACCCCCGACCAAAAAAGAGGGATGTTATAAGTTTGACGTGTAAACGGATGAACCGATTTTGATGAAATTGGTTTCGTTTGAAAGGTGTTTTAATCGAGACTGTTCTTAGCTATATTTCGATAAAATCTGATCAGCCGTTTGAAGGCCATCACCTCTTTACTAGTTGAAGGGAAATTAGCAATTTCCACAGGTCTGATCGATTCGAAATTTGAAATCTTGTCACTTGTCACCATGGGCATTGCCAGGGGGATGGGTGCTAACCCCCCCTCACCCCTCAGAAAGTTTTTTTTTTATTTTTTAAATTGAGTGTCTGCCTGTCGGACCTCCACAACACATACTGCATTAGTCACTTAAAGGCTTCCGATATGGACCACGACGGTTCATAGTATTCGACAGACAGACGGCATGGTTCAGCATTCATAAGAGCGTTATGAAAAATACTTAATTGGCTGTCATTTTGCTAATGGTGATAATGGTGATAAGAGTAACGTCGGTATTCCTCGAATAGCTAGACCCCTAGCTATAAGGAGGTTTTTATTTTATATGGAGTTTGATAAATACGATAACCGTTGGTAAGACTGGTTGTCAGAATCTCAGGCCACTGACTGCCTGTAACGACTGTCAAAGATCTACAAATGACAGCCGGGACCAACGGCTTAACTTGCTTTCCGAGGCACGGAGGAAACTCGGTATGTAATACATGGTCACCACCCACTCACGGGCCAACCTTTGCAAGCGTGATTTCACCTTAAATATCGACCCCTAACGGCTGTTATTAATTAGGAACTCCTATGAAGAAGCTTCTTACTATCTGAGCTTTTTCTTACCACAACAGAATATTGCTTTTTCTAAACAATTTATCATCTGTCTAGCCTTTTCCCAAACTAACTTGGGGTCGGCTTCCAGTCTAACCGGATGCAGCTGAGTACCAGTATTTTACAAAAAGCGACTGCCTATCTGACCTCCACAACCCAGTAACTGGGTAATACGATACCCCTTGGTAAGATTGGATGTCAGACTTTTGGCTTCTGACTACTCGTAACGACTGACAAAGATCTACAAATAACAGTCGGGACCAACGGCTTAACGTGCTTTCCGAGGCACGGAGGAAACACGTTATGTAATTATGGTCACCCATCCACGGACCAACCTCGGCAAGCAAGGCTTAACCTTAAAGATCAACCCGTGCGGCTGTTATATTTAGCCACGAGCTCCTCTTTTCTTTTCTAAACAATTGTTTAGTGGTAAAACTAGCTCAGTCTGAGTGCATTGACTGTCAGTGCATTCACCTTCAGTTGCAGACAAGTCTTATATACTACACTATGTACTTGCATCAGTATATAAAACGTCTGGGAGATCCAATAAAAGACAAGAAAACGAGTTTCTGAAGTAAATGGTTTCACTTTCAGAGATGGTGAGGTTTCTTCTAATTAATTTGTGTTACGGTAGATACAATATTCTTTGATTGAATCGTTCTTACTTAAGAAATATAGATGGTTGTGTAATATTTCGCTGGTTTTCAAATAGGAATGGGCAGGTGTGTGTTTTAATTCGGTAGCTTAGCAAATTGTGTTGATTTCCGTCCAACCGGAATGGAAATATCGTGTCGCAGGTTCGATCCCCGCCCGTATCATATTTGTTTATTTGTGTTTATATGATAGTTGTTCCGGGTCTAGCTGTTTTTGTAGAGAAATAAGGGGTGTAAGATTTTAAAAAATAGTGCCTGGAGACCCATCGCGCGGAAGAAGTGAATCTTCGTAATACTACACGCATGCGTTCGAATGCCACGCATTCACTCTCGTTATTTTATTGAGTTTCTAATTTTATTTTGTTGTTTTCTTGTTGTATTATTTTTATTACATAAGTTTATCGAGGTTATTCTAATCATGGAATTTGAGCGAAGGCTGGTCACACCGAAAAGTCGAATGCATGACTGTTTGCACGCCATCTTGCGTACCTAGTAGAACTACGTAGTCACAAATCTTGTAATACTGCCATCTCTTAGTGAGTTTTAGAAAATATTCCCCCTCTATGGTAGCGTTAAACTTGTTGGAAGTCGCATAAGAAGTTTCACTTCAAAAAAATTAGCATCGACCCCTATTTATTACAAGTGCTCAATATAAAGTTACTCATTTTTCTTTCATATCATTATCATCACTCTTTTAATCTCATGCGCTTCGTCCCTATGCACATACCAAGACATTGCAGCTAAATGTCAGTATTTAATAAAATAATCCGTTTTTTAAATCAGCTTGAGTAATATATCCGTAGGGTAGTAATCACAAGTCAAATTACGTAAAAAGGAATACTTTCCGTATAACTTTTTCTGAAATAAATTGATTACTCCGGAATTTCCCTGGGGCACCTGAATTTCTGAATGTATAAAACTGAAGATAAACAATAAACTTTGTATTACTGAACCTTTTATTAAAGTTCTAAAAATATTTCCGACTGCTATTAAACAGCCAATTCTTTATGGATAAACAAAAAAAAAATTCCCGTCAAACCTGAGATTCGAACCCCAAATGTATACCTCTAATTCAGGAATCGCGTTTGCGTCCTTAGCGTATTATTAAGTCTTGCAGCCTTCGGTACATCAGATCATAATATAACATCACCCCTGTAAGCCCCGAAGGGTTAGGCAGAGGTCTACCTTTTTATTACGGATAGGAAATCATCAAATGACTCCTCCTGCTCGGGGTGAAGCGGAAGGGAGTGTCAGACTTGTACTGACTAAAACCCATCCATGTTCCTTCTTAGCCCTTTGTGTTCCAGGGCCACGGTATCTCTCATGAACAGTCCTGCAGCCCTGGCTGGCATCGGCCCTCTCAGACCCCTTCCGATTTGCTGACATCTCGAGGCGCGCGTGTTTTTTTTTTGTTATAAGTACCGCATAAGCATTCACGAGCATTCAGTAAAAACCCGTCAATTTGAAATTACAAACAGACACATCAATTTTATTCCTTTGTATAGATATATTTTTACATTGTTTATTATCATCTATATTTAAATTTTAAGTTCAAGTGTTTAATACAAAGCTGGAAGCTTGCCAAAAGCTTGCAACTGCATTGAGTGAACGATGAACGAGTGTTTTGAACTTATTTTATGCTTTTGAAGGGTTCTTGAGTGAATGGCTCGGGGCTACTGATTGATTTGTGGAGTAAACACGCAGTCCAAGCTGGAGTCATAATTATTGGCAGGGCAGATGAAGTTGAGGCAGATCAAAGTGACATTTAACAGTTGTACCGCACCAGAGGAGTGGTTCATCATCTGCCTAGCCTTTTCCCAAACTATGTTGGTCGGCTTCCAGTCTAACCGGATGCAGCTGAGTACTAGTATTTTACATGAAGCGACTGCCTATCTGACCTCCACAAACCAGTAACTGGGTAATACGATACCCCTTGGTAAGACTGGGTGTCAGACTTTGGGCTTCTGACTACTCGTAACGACTGTCAAAGATCTACAAATGACAGCCGGGACCAACGGTTTAACGTGCTTACCGAGGCACGGACGAAACTCAGTATGTAGTTATGGTCACCCATCCACGGACCAACCTCGGCAAGCACGGCTTAACCTTAAAGATCGACCCGTGCGGCTGTTATTATTTAGCCACAAGCCACACCAGAGGAGTAGTTAGGGTTCAAAATTACTTGAACTTATGGCAAGCCGACTGTCTGTATGAAGAGTCATGGAAACCCTATGATTATGTTGACGATAGGACAGCCAAGCTTTTGTATGAGGGTCTCGACTTCACCGCACATGGTACAACATCGTATGACACTTCAATACACGTCTTATATCTCTCTATCATCATTCTCTAAATTCTCTAATAAATAAAATTTATTTACAAACAAAAAAATATGTATTTACATTACTTTGTTATAATTTTATTGTTTGTATAATGTATAAAAAAAATTACACCTCACCAGGTAAAAGCATGTACGGACCTACCCTATTTAATAAAACCTTGCATGCTCAATTTTTCGTGTAGGTAAACGCATCTTTTTAACTATTTAATAAATTTATCTTTATCCTGCCCTTATACCAATTTATTTGGGGTCGGCGCAGCATGTCTTCATTACTTATCTATTACTCGTCATCTCAGCAGCCAAATCCCGTTTGTTAACTTTCCTATTTCAACAGCTAAACAAAAGACCATAGACACCAGAAGACAGACCGTCCTTTCTTGCCATATCATCCTTCACACAGTCCATCCGTCGTTTCTTTGGTCTCTACTCGTCTTCTTTATCGCGTGGTTGGTACCTAATCTGATGCTAGAATTTTAATGCTGCATGGACCCTTTTTTTTTTTTTTTGCGGATGGGAAATCATCAAATGACTTCTCCCGCTCTGGGCGGAGCGGGAGGGAGTGTCAGACTTGACTGACTAAAACCCACCCATGTTCCTTCTTAGCCCTTTGTGTTCCAGGGCCGCGGTATCTCTTTCGAACAACCCGCAGCCCTGGCAGGCATCGGCCCTTTCGGACCCCTTCCGGTTTGCTGACATCTCCTTGAGGCGCGCGTGGAACACGTACGCGCCGTCGACACGGCCTGTCGTCATGAGACGGACGGACGGTGAGCTAGCCCATTACTCACCGTCCACAGGCTCGCGCCTACGGTGGCCGGGGGCCACTGGTTGATGCTGCATGGACCCTTGACTTGGCTTTACATGCCGTCGAGAAATATCTCTCAGGCATGCTGGTTTCCTCACGATGTTTTTCTCCACAGAAGCAAGTGATAATTATACAAAACGCACTCTAATAGCCATTTACATTCATACTCAAAATTTAGCAAGATCCTACTAATATTATAAATGCGAAAGTTTGTGAGCATGGATGGATGTTTTTTACTCTTTCACGCAAAAACTACTGAATGGATTTGGATGAAATTTGGCACACGGGGTAGTTTACAACCTGGATTAACACATAGGATACTCTTTATCCCGATAGTATCTTCCCGTGGGACAATTAAAGAACTCCACGCGGGCGACGCCGCGGGCATAAGCTAGTCTCTAATATATTTAATTCTTATACAAGTAAGAGGGTTCAAGAACAAGAAACCTTTATAATATTACTGACCTTTCGTGCCTTGGAGATTTCCGGGAGTACATTAAATTGGTCCTGACTTCCGCACCCTAATTGCGTATACATTCGTGACCTAAATCATTCTGACAATATAATCCAATGTTCCTAAGCGTTGGTAAGCCTGTCTTAAAGACGAAATACACGGTAGGGTACAAAAGTTGCCAGCCTACACACATTAGAGTAATCAGAGATAATTATACAATAAGCACATTAATTCAAAAAATCTGGTGCTTGTCTTGGGTTCGAACTCGAGACCTATGACTTGGTTGTCTGACGGTCACACCACTAGGCTATCATTGCTACACTTCTGTTTTGGAAGAAGGGAACTCAAGACGCTGGCCGTTCCATAATTACTTATTAAACTTTGCACCATTGATTCGTGCAGTAAGAGTACCTACTCAATAGTGTCTCTCGGCGTTTGGACATATTTTCTTGCTCTTTGGCGGAATTCCAGAGGGTGACACTTAGTATTTTGTCCACTGTGTAATTTGTGCTTCTATCCAGACCCGTTACTTAGGACTGGACAATTCCTAATTTATGACTACTTTTGTTAGTTTGGGTCTTACCTGTTAGAACAAATGTAAGTGTTAATGAATAAAATAAAATAATAATTACCTGGTGCATAATAATTTATTTAATACAACGGCAAAAAAGGAAACAGATTATTGCAACCAATCAAACACAGCCTCATTTTTCATCAGTACTGCAAATACATGATTATTTCGGATATTTCATCTGGCATGGCGCCAGAGAGGCTCAATGCTCGTTGAGTTGGAGGCGTATCATAACATATCGGGATTTTTAATTAAAAGCCCTCATTGTGACGCGTTCGTTGCAGCTGGGTTTGGTAGGCAGGGTTACTTTTTGAGTATATTTTTTTAATATTTTCAGGGAGCAATGAGGAAAGTTTTGGGTATGAATGTGGATGGTTGTAAGAGAATTTAATAATTTAACTTACAGTCAACCACACATATTATAATAATTTATTTATTAGTGTGTTTTTCAGGGATATTGTATACAGTATGTTAGTTTAAACGAGGGACATATTCAAACCCATAATAGTACATGCTGTCATGATACTAATAAAAATATAAACAAAAAAAAAAAACACTGATAAATAACAGACAGAACCATATCAAAATTTTCGCAAATTTCACGCAACGTGTATACACCCTTGCGTTAGCGACTTAATACTATCGCAGAACATGTGAGCGGGTCAATGACTCTTAGGTATAATGCATTTTCCATTCATACTTTAAACTTACCTGGCTTAGGACAGTCCAAAATAGCTAGGCACTAAACAAAACATTAAAAATTCTTCTTTATACGTTATAGGTTTTTTACATAGTTGGGACGAGAATCGAATACTGAATACCCTCCCTCAATATGTCCCTCGTTTAACCTAACATACTGTGTAAACGTTCGTCTTGAATCATTCTGTCTATGTCTGAAAACCCGCATCAAAATCCGTCGCGTAGTTTAAAAGATCTTAGGGTCGGTACAGATGGCAGGAAGCGTCTTTGTTTAATAATATGTAAAGATAATAATAAGGGTGAAAAGTGGCAGATCGTCAGTGAACTCAGTAGTAGGTACATATCCCAGTCAAACAAATAAATCCCACGTCTGATATCATCGCGTCATACAGCGGTTGGGCGCCACTAAAAGCTCTCGCCGTGCGTCACTCTACTCAATGGCGTAGAAGCTTTCGTAACTACCCTCCCCTGTGGTGACAGTATTCGCGAAAAAAGTTGTGTTTCGTGTAAATTCCAACTTTGTATTAAGGGGCGCCTGTTATACCCGAAGGGTTAGGCAGAGGGGTATCTATTAGTAAACCTTCATTTCGCCAGTTATGTTTTAGTCCCATATAATAACGGGTGAGCCTATTGCCAACTGAACGTAGACTCCGTGGCTGCTACTGAGGAATTCCTCATGGAACTCTATGAAACTTTGCCCGACATGGAAATCGAACCCAAGAATGTAAAAAAAAAAACGTAATTTAAAGGCTTTTAATTTAACTAAGTAGTATAACTAGGACAGCACTAGTTAGGAATAAATGGTGTGGAATAATCAGTGGTGTGACAAATGAGAAAAAAAATCCTGTTTGTCATACTGGTGTGATAATCTGGTGTGGCTACGAGTCGGCAATGGGACCAACGAGGCAGTCTTACTTCAAATGGTCGTATATCGATCGAGTGACTCATCTTCTGTCGCCTATTCCCAACTTTATTAAGATCGACTTCCAGTGCGGATACAGCTGAATACCAGTATTTTACATGCAGCCACTGCCTATCTGACCTCCAAAACACAGTTAGTAGGGGTAACACGATACCCCTTGTTAAAACTAGTTGTCTGACTTTCGCACCACTGATTACCTGTAACGACTGTCAAAGATCTACGAATGACAGCCGGGACAAACGGTTTAAAGTAATTTTCGACTCATGGTAACTCTGTATATGGTCATTGGTCACCCATTGACGGTGTTATCCTCGGTAAGCGTTACCTTACTTTGAAAACGACCCATGCGGCTGTTATTATATAGCCACGGGCCCATTTATAACAAAACAGTGGCACTAGCCCAAAACTCCAATCATTTTAAATATTCCGGAATCCATCACGTTATTAAAAATTAAAAGGTACATCGTTCAAAATAATGTGACAGCGAACCATCATGGCTGCCGTATTAAAATAAAACTAACAGCTTTTACGATGTCATTTCATCAGTTTTCATACTTATTGTGGTTATTTTAAGTTAGGATATTGCTAACTTCCTGTGGGATGCATTCAAGTACCTAGGCTTTAAAAGTGGCTGAACTTATATTCATGTCCGACTTAAAAATATGCCAAAGCATACTCACTCCACTTCAAACCTTTACACTGCTGAGACAGTCGGTATCACCAGGATATGAAGAACAGGGTGTAAAGAAAAGTTGTTGAAAATCAAAATCAAAATATTTTATTTTACATAAGCCTACATGGGCACATATTCATGTCCGACTTAAAAATATGCCAAAGCATACTCACTCCACTTCAAACCTTTACACTGCTGAGACAGTCGGTATCACCAGGATATGAAGAACAGGGTGTAAAGAAAAGTTGTTGAAAATCAAAATCAAAATATTTTATTTTACATAAGCCTACATGGGCACTTATAAACGTCAACAGAAGGTGCACGGTTCGGGTTGGTCGTTTCCTATGAAGAAGAACCGGCAAGAAACTCCATGGTTACTGGTTGTCGGGCTTCCATATAATTATTATGTTCTTAAGTCACGTGTAACTTAAATAGCTCGATTCAGAATTTTGATGTAAATTCTTCATCGGAATATGGTGGAATTGACAAAATTAATGGCATTCTGGAACCCTTGGCAATTGACAATCGATTTTCACATATTCCACTGATTATATCAATTATGACACTAGCTGACCGCTGAACCGCGCAACTTCCGCGTCACACGTTCCCCGTTTTAGCAACAATTTTAATTGGTGCTCCGCTCCTATTAGTCGTAGCGTGATGTTATATAGCCTATAGCCGTCCTCGATAAACAGGGTATCCAACAATAAAAAAAAAATACTATTCGAACCAGGAGTTTCCGAGATTAGCGCGTATAACTAAACAAAAAAACTCTTGAACTATACAAGATTCAGGAGGTTGCCACAAAAGACATAAACAATCAAATTAATTCACGGTACGTAGTTAATTATTCATAAATGCTGCTTTTCGTTGTTGAATATGAAAAACCCCCTTAACGTGGTTTAGGGAATAAGAAATTATCGAATAAACGTTTGCGATTGTTAGTATGTGTGAAAGCGCGGTTATAGGGCGAGGTTCAGATTGGCCGCGTTTAAAACACGGGTGCCACTTACCAATTTCCGTAAATAAAAAATAAAAAAAATACCCACCCATTTTATTATTGATTCGGGTCGAGGATCATTAGCATAGTTATCTCCTTGAATTTGACGAGGATGCAAAACAACAGCTTCCATAATATTATTATTATAATCAAATATGAATATCCTACGTATCTTACCTCGAAAGTAAATAAAAATAAGAGCTTCTTTTTACCTATCCGAAGTTAATACCGTAATGGAAAAACGACATTTGATGGCTTTTACACTGTTTATGTCGTTTTCATGGGGCTGTATCTCGTATAGGTTTTATGCTATGAAATAGAAGGTGATATTCTTGTCTGACGTCGTATGTAATATCACGCTTACATTACCAGTAGGACTAAGCAGGGGTTTTATTAGATAGATCAACATTTCGCCAGTAATAAGAAGCAAGTCTACCCTATTACTGAGACTTCGCTGTCCGTCTGTCACCAGGCTGTATCTCATGAACCAAAATCAAATCAAATCAAATCAAAATCATTTATTTCAAGTAGGCCAATTACAGGCACTTTTGAATAGTCAAACAACATTTGACTTGGCTTTACATGGCGTCGAGAATCATAACACAGACATGCTGGTTTCCTCACGATGTTTTCCTTCGCCGAAGCCAGTGATAATTATTCAATGAACTCAGGAATCTGAAAAATCAGAGGTGCGTGTCTTGGGTTCGAACTTGAGGCCTCTGACTTGGCAGTCTGACGGTCTGACCACTACGCTATCACTGCTTATCTGAATGATGACTCCAGCTGTATAATGACACCTTTCTCTGGAATAAGTATATTGACGATATCGCTTTCAAAATCGCGTTTCTCCTAGCCCCACACATAAAACAATGCGTCGCGGTTCAGTTGGTGACAAACGTCAAAGTTATGTTGACGTTGATAGAATGTTAATGAAGAATGTATTAATTATAATGTATGAATGTTCGCGAATTTGTGGGTGAGTGACACCTTGGCTTATTTGTGTGTCATTTATTGTACGCTTTAGGAATTTTGTGATGCTTGATTTCTCATTGTGCCCCGACAGTCTATGAAAGCCATCAAGAGGATTGTATTACACAGTACTAACTGTGTTGTGGACGTCAGTTAGGCAGTCGCTCCATGTAAAATTCTGGTATTCAGCTGCTTCTGATTAGAACGAAAGCCGAACTTAACATATTTGGGAAAAGGCAGGCAGATGATGATGATAATTTGCCGTTTTGGCAATTTGTTATAATTGAGAAATTAAGCTTGGCTTAGATAATTTAGCTATTCGTCTTGTTTTTATCAACTGATCATGAAGTTCTCAACATCAAGGCTGACAAGGTATTTTAAATATTCGCTAAAAAATTACATAACTGCAACAAATAATTTATTTCACAAAATCTACTGTTGTCTGTATTACAAAATGCGAGATTTATCAAAAACATCAGGTAGGCTTTAGAGCTTTAATATTCGATTTTATTTATTAATGAATCGATTAGTGTGCCTTTACTTCAAACCTAAAAATTAGATGGCGCTTAATTTTCTCTACACCTTTAGACATTTAGTAAAGACGACAAAAATGATTACTTAAGCAACAAATTAGCCAATTACTCACTTCAATACGCATTATTTCATCTTTTATTTAAAAGCTTTTATTTAACTTGCAATGTATGTATTTTCTCTAATCGCTCCCCGCTCCGCTTCTCCCCTGCTGGTTTCCTAGCCCCACACTGACCACCGCTTTGCATAAGAATAGCTCGCCGTTTCTAAAAACGTGCGCCATTGTCTTAATGTACATATCTCTGAGTGTTGGAGTGTTGGCAGCGCGAATGTGGGGAAGGACGAGTGTCATTGGTCCTTAGGGTATTTTATTTCTAAGATAGAAAATATAAACTATTAATAAAATAAGTCGACTGATTCCGGAGCCGGATTAGTTCTTTAAACATCCACTAGTTGATCCGCGCCACTTCGTTGCATTTTCCCCTTATTAATAGCAAATTGATTAACCTAACTATTAGCATTTTGGAAATTCTGAAATACATTACACTGAACTAGCTGACCGCGGAACTTCGTCTGCGTCACGTTCCCAGTTTTTGCAACATTTTTCATTGATGCTCCGCTCCTGTTGGTCGTAGCGTGATGTTATAGCGGTAGTTTCCGAGATTAGCGTGTTAAACGAAACAAAGAAAAAAAGCTTCTTCAGCTTTATTGGTATGGTTTAACGTGGTAACGTGGTGTCATGCGTGAGCGACGAATACGACGCGACGCGACGCTACGAACGCGACGAACGCGATCAACTCAACGGCATACCCTACTTGCGGCCTATATGACAGTCTGCGTCGAGACGCGACGTAAGGGGTACTTGTTTAGAGGGCGTCCAGACGCGTCACCACCTACTACTTTAAATATGAACTTTCGAGCAAGATTGTACTCTTTTTTCCCATGTCTCGAGAAGTAATGACCGAAATCACGTAGGACATTTGTCGCGTGTAGTATCGCGTCGCATTACGTCACGTCGTGTTGCGTCGCGTCGCGTCGTATTCGTCGCTCACGCAGGACACCACGTGTTCAGTGGGTTCAACACGCGGACGAAGTCGCGGGTAACAACTAGTTTGCTAATGAATACTTTTCGTTGAATATGTATTTATAATTTTATTTTTTGTTTTCAGGTACTTAATCTTTACATCATTGCAAACGAGATCATTGGTAAGACTAAAAGACTGACAATATTCTTCTTCCTTATTTTAATCAGTATTTCACGAGGTTTTGATTGTGAGTCTTGTTGTCACTCGTAAGCAGAGTGTCTCGAGTTCGAACGCAAGACACGCAACTCTGATTTTTCGGATTCATGTGCGTATTATGTAATTACTAGCTTATGCCCGCGGCGCCGCCCGCTTGGAGTTCGATAATTGTCCCACGGGAACATACTATCGGGATAAAAAGTATCCTATGTGTTAATCCAGGTTATAATCTACCCGTGTGCCAAATTTCATCCAAATCCATTCAGTAGTTTTTGCGTGAAAGAGTAACAAACATCCATTCATCCTCATAAACTTTCGCTTTTAAAATTAGTAGGATCACTTGCTTCGGTTTAGGAGAACATCGTGAGGAAACAAGCATGCCTGCGAGATATTTCTCGACGGTATGTAAAGCCCAGTCAGAGACTTATAAATACACCGTGTAAATCACCTCATCACGAAGTCGTCAACCAAGCATTCTGTACATGAAACTAAGTAACTTAACGCAAAAATTATTGCTGGGAACGACTTTTTTTTCTTCAAATCATGTTTTGTGGTAGAACTCAATGTAACGCACTCAAAACATTGTGCTGATGGACGGATTGAATAGTACGGGGGTCGTGGAGGTGTTTAAAGTAAAAATCTAACATTAAAAACTTGTATTTAAAAAAATACTTGTCAAAAAGTTGGAACTTTGACCCCTAATATCTCCGTAACTAGAAGGTTCCCAGGTATGGTGTAGAACAAAAAAAATATCGCAATGACAGGGAGAACCAGTGCCTTTCGGCTTCGTTAAGAGGTGTTTTACACCCTTTATAAGGCGGCAACACTGACACTAGCTTAGGCACTCACACGATAAAGAAAGAAAAAAATCTGCTCATGGGAAGTGCCTGATAGAAAACGACTATTGACCTTGAAGATTTCAAGTTTGAACCCACAACGATCAACAGTCCTACTTCGAAGTACTACACCACTGAGGCACTTGGATTAGATTACTAAGCATAATTTATAGACAAGCTGTTAATTATACAAGTATCAAGTTTTAACTTTTATGACCTATGTTAGAGCTCTCTATGGTTGTAAATTATAGTTTCTTGCTCAAACGAGTATTAGTTAGTTCATAAAATCCAGTCTTTATTTATGGGCAACAGTAAAATTATGCACACTGCATTGCACGGGATTGGCTTGTATTTTTCTGGGGCCGTTTTTAGGGTTCCGTTCCCAAAGGGTCAAACGGGACCCTATTACTGAGACTTCGCTGTCCGACCGTCTGTCACCAGGCTGTATCTCATGAACCGTGATAGTTAGCCAGTTGAAATTTCTACAGATTATGTATTTCTGTTGCCGCTATAACAAAAAATACTAAAAACAGATTAAAATAAATATTTAAGGGGGCTGCCATACAATGCTTTTTTTGGTCATTTTTATAAATAATGTTAGGAACCCTTCTTGCACGATACCAACTCGCACTTGGCCGGTTTTTTTAGTAAATCACATCACCACCTCATATTTCCGCTCTAACAAAGAATCCTATTACCCTAACTTAGTAAAACTTAGACTGCCTGGTGTGGCTGCTGTCCTACTTACCCCCTAAGTTAAACTTAAGCTAGTTATGCGCAGACACCAAGACAAGCCGCCTGCTCCCATGAATATTCTAATGGAATTAAGCTGTTAAGTTGATTCAGTCAAGCTACTGCATTTTTATATATTTTTTGTTAAAAATGCTTCTCTCCTCAGTGGTCGCGAGCTGTTCTGTTGAGCATGAGGTATTGGGGTCAATTCCTAGGTTTTGTATTTGGAATTTCTTATTCTGCATTGGTGCCCGGTTGATGGCAATAGACTGTACCTCTATTATCATCACCTGCCTAGCCTATCCCCAACTATTTTTGGTCCGCTTCCAGTCTAACTGGATGCAACGGAATACCAGTATTTTACATGAAGCGACTGCCTATCTGACCTCTACAATCCAGTTAGTACTTTGGGTAACACAATACCTCTTGGTAAGACTGGTTGTCACTAGTCAGACTTTCGAGCCACTGACTACCTGTAACGACTGTCAAAGATCTAGAAATAACAGCCGGTTTAACGTGCTTTCCGAGGCACAGAGAAAATAGGGATGGTGACTCATTTTTTTTTGTCTATCGGCTAGATTATTAAAATGTATTTGACACGTATTTTTTCTTTTTTCACGTAATCGTAAAATTACGGAGATATTTTGAGTTGAAATGGCGTATGACGTCACGGCTAAGTAGATTTTATACCTAGTTGTGACGTATTGAGCCCCCACTCTCCAACTTTAATGCGTTTTAACTAAGTAGTTTTTTGTTAATTTGATAAAACAAAAAATACGTATCTAATATTTTTGTATTACCTGATTGACGGACAAAATAGAATTTCGTTTTCTTTACCCAGTCATCATCCCTATTCTGTTTGTAATGGGTGGTCACCCATCTAAACCCAACCTAGCTTAACCTGATTATTGATCCAAGCTAGCTGTTATTCTTGAGCCACGAGCCAAGTCCTTATTTTCCGAAATGACTGTACCGATTTCAATGAAACTTAATACGCGTATGCTGGATACATAGGTCTAAAAAGTAAAAAAGACTTGAAACATTATATGAAATGTCGTAATATGCACAAGCGTCATAGTACCCCCCTGGTACTATGACGCTTAAAACATTATTGTTTCATTATTATTCCAGAGTGAGAAAGAGATGGAGCTAGACGACCTGTATAGCTCCGTCTCTTTTTCACTCTGGAATGAGAATGGAACAATAATGTTTTAGGACATCATGGTACGCCACCAGTTTTCATTATCGTCTATTACATGGTACCACAACTCGCCTGATTCACTGAGTGGTGCGATGATATCACAGAGCGTTCCGTTTCGTTTTAAGTCGTAATAATTTGCTCACGCCGACACGGCCATTCTGCTAAAAGGTCGTCCCTGACCTTATTACTCTGCAATAAGAGAAAAGATACCACAGTATCAAAACATCACACAACTATCACAATGAACGGGTCATCTTTGCCTACAACCAAACATATTATCAAGAGAAAGGAGGCCCCTGGCCTCAACGAAATCTCAATAATACCATGAAATGGCTACAACTCAAACACATTACTAAGAGCAAGGAGGCCCCTGTCTTCAACTAACTCTTAATAACAGCGTCAAAAATTCGGAGGCCCCTGTCCTCAACAAATTTTATCAGTCTCAGTTTGGAGGCCCCTGTCCTCGACAAACTGGTGTTATTAACATCAACCAAACATATCATCAAGAGAAAGGAGGCCCCTGGCCTCAACGAAATCTCAATAATAACATGAAATGGCTACAACTCAAACACATTACTAAGAGCAAGGAGGCCCCTGTCCTCAACGAACTCTTAATAACAGCGTCAAAAATTCGGAGGCCCCTGTCCTCAACAAATTTTATCAGTCTCAGTTTGGAATGCTAAGTACTTAGCATTATGTACCTTAAAATAACAGGCGTTATGTGTGTTACCTCTGACATACTGTTGAATTTAAGCTGAAAACGCGTAACAACATTTTTTCCTTATCTTTAAGAAACTCGTATAAATGTATATCTATATTTTCATTTCCCGTCCAAAAGCTAAAATTAAAATTCAATCAATTCGACTAAGCCCCAAGGCATCCAAAACTTTATTCCACCAATATTGAACAATATAAAAACCAAAGAACGTTCTAGTAAACCCAAAAGAAGCCAGACTCAATATTAAAATTCGTTTTTTCACAAAAAGATTAGGCAGGTAGGGTATTAAAATTCAAATCAACCTCCACTGTGAACCCAACCTTACTGTCTTCTAAATTGGGTCGAATCTCCTTTGTATGGTAACCTTTAACCCACATGCTGCGACAGGTGGTCAGAAAGACCCTTCCTTTTATTGTAAGATTTTTTTTTTGTTCTTTTTTTTTATTTCTTCGTATATTTGGGTACGTTTCGTCCAGCGGGTGTTGAGGGAACGACGGTTTTATGTGAGGAATGTCGAAATAACGAACAACGATGTAGTTACGGAAACATAGGGCTTTTTGAGTTATATGTATGATTATTGAGTAGCTGTGGCCCAGTGGTGGCAGCCCCGACTTACTAGCAGTAAGTCGTAGGTTCAAACCCAGGCAGGCGCATTTTGTGTTATTTATTTGATCATCGCTGCTCTCAAAACGGTGAAGCAAAACATCGTGAGAAAACCGGCATGTCCTAGAACTAAAAATTCGAAGACATGTGACATCTACCAACCTGCACTGGGCCCGCGTGGTGGATTAAAGCCCGCTTCCTCTCATTGAGAGGAGGCCTGTGTCCCAGCAGTGGGAATGTATCTGTTTTATTTTTTTGAAGTTTAAACTCTGTTTGAAAGACATAAGAACTTTATTTCTAATCATTCTTAAATAATAAAGATGCATATTCCTGTTAATAAGTACAAAACATCAAAAAAAGGTATGCAGGTGCACATTTGTGAAGTGGTCGCAAACGCTACTGCTGAGGTCTTCGGTTCGATCCCCAACTAGGGCAGTATTACTGGATTCATCTATCAGCAATTTCTCAGTTGCAGACTGGAATCTTACGGACCGAAAAACAATACAAGTTGTTTTTTTCTTATTTTTGTTCTTAGAGTACCATCTGTGGGTCCTATTGCTCATAACAGGGAATGCTATTTGAGGATTAATGGTAGTAAGTATTTGGTTCTATTAAAAAAATAAAAAAAAACCCCGACACAAAAAAAAACTATAAGAAGATAAAAAAAATCCAAGCGTCGTTGCCCCTGATCGCAGCGGCCGCCCGTTACGAACCCTCGCGCATTAGTACAGTACGCCGTCCTAGGCATACCCTTGTCACTCCAGATGATGCTATCAACCTCCTCCAGGAGAGTAGCAAAGAGACTAGCACTCTTAAAAAGTTTCGACTCAAACCACCGTCTTTCCGACCTCGCCGTCGAGGTCCGTCGCGACGTCCCGGTTCATGCCCTCCCCGACCCTCGCTCGAGCCAGCCCGCGATGCTGTGCCAGTAGTTTTAAATCAGCCCCTAAATAATGATACCATTCAGATCCAGCCTGTCCCCATGCAGTCCTCCCCCAGCGACGCCCTAAGTCGAGGTTCGTACCCCACAGGGAGTGCCCTTAGCGTGCAGTCGCTTAGTTTGTAAGTTTTTATGCCCTGGCTGGAGGCCTTACTCTTAAGGCACCCACAGGATAGTCCGGTTAAGCAGACGACAACCTGAACGTGAGGTTGAACTGCGAGATGCCATTCATAAAAAAAAAAAAAGCGTCGTTGCGCCGGGGGTCCGCTTTGTTTTGTGCTTGTGCTAAGCGGTCTACTTTGCGGGTCTCGGGGGTTTATTAAAATTTTAATTTAATTTTTATTGTAGGCTTATTAAGCTTATATTATTTTTTCTTTGCCTCGACTGTCCCACTCCTGGGCAAAGGCCTCCCCCGGACCTTCTTTTTTTCTCGGTGTTATGCCTCTTTTCGCCAATTAACGAACACAGGGAAAGTTATAATTAAAAAAAAAAAACTAGCCTTAGGGGGATGGGGGGGAGGGGGGGACAGAAATATTGGAATAAAAATATCCAAAGCTTTTTATTGAAATTGCTTAAGCTAAGAAGAAGTTACCTAGATTAAAGTGAATTGAGTCGGACAAGTTAATCATAGTTCTTTTCAGGGTTTTTTTTATTATTGCCATCAACCCGGCGCAAATCCAGGCTCCGTGGCTGCTTCTGAGAATGATGGAAAAACCCAATAACACTGCCCTACCCGGTAATCAAACCCAGGTACTCATGCTCAGCAGTCGCTCTTGTGACCAATAGACCAATGAGGCAGTAAAAAAACAGCAACACTTCTTTTAAATAATTTAACTCGAACGTAGAATACTAGCTGTCCCGCGCAACTTTGTCTGCGTTTTTCCCCGTTTTCGCAACATTTTTCATTGCTGCTCCGCTCCTATTGGTCGTAGCGTGATGAAATATAGCCTATGTCCTTCCCCAGGTTGAAATCTATCCTCTTGCCAAATTTCATTAAGATCCGATCAGCCGTTTAGTCGTGAAAAGGTAACAAACTAACATACAAACAAACAGAGTGACTTTCGCATTTATAATATTATAGTATGGAAGTATGGATTAAAAAAAAGTCTTTGCATTACCATTTCCAAGTTGCACAAAAACAAGGAATCCATTTGAATAACTGTAACCTGAAAATTGAAATAAATTCCCTCACCCCTCGTTAAGACAAACGGCCAGACCTTTATATTATTATCTAAAATAACCTGCAAAAAGGGTACCCAAAACGGTCAACCGTGAGCTGGCATCACCCAACCGTAAAACAGGGCGGGAAATGAGATGGACAGATAACGGTTTTTTTTTTACCGTAAAAAAAGTAAAAACATTGGTCAACCCTAGAGTGCAGTCATTTGTTTTATTTTTTGAGTGGGGTTTGATTGTTCTCGATTATTGTGACTGATTATTTAGTGTGGGGTACAAAAGTACCCCAGAAATTAGAAGTGATGATAATCTATATATCTTAATATTATAAAGAGTTTGTTTGCTTGAATGCGCTAATCTCAGGAACTACTGATCCGATTTGAAAAAAATCTTTCAGTGTTAGATGGCCCATTTATCGAGGAAGGCTATAAGCTATATATCATCACTCTAGGACTAATAGGAGCGGAGCAGCAATGAAAATTCTTGAGTAAACGGGGAAAATGTGACGCAAACGAAGTTGCGCGAGACAGCTAGTTCTCTAATAAACGGGACTTAAAACAAAACAGTCGAAATATGATTAGTAAATGATAAATGATGTTTATTTTGCAAGTAGGTTTTTACAAACACTTTTACACGTCATTTTTTTTTTTAAGCTAGATGGGGCCGGTGTTTCGTACCTTAGTCAGGTACGAAACACCGGCCCCATCTCTCAGGCTCTGAAAAGAAACAGCCGAAACAAACTCAGAGGTTCCCTGTTAACTTGTTACTCTTTTAAAGTCCAGACATTGCTCAATTTACATGAGGACTATGCAGATTAGTATCTGAAATGGTCTTTTGAAGAAAGAACCACACAGATTTGAGTGGACCTGTCCAGTCAGTAGACCCTACACATCTACCATTCTCCCTAAACACAAAGCGTGATGTTCCAGTCCCTTCCCACCGCAGCAGCCGAACCGTGTCGGCCGGAAGTACCGTCCGTTATAATCACTACGTATTTCCGGTTACTACAAACTGGTCACATAATGGTTTTATAATAACTACAGTTTTTTTAGTCTGTTTGAGAAATGGTAGAAATAAATGCGGATGTAAAAGACTGTCTCGTTGGATCAGTGATCTGCCTAGCCTTTTCCCAACTGAGTTGGGGTTGTCTTCCAATCCAACCGGCTGCAGCTGAATACCAGTATCCATACTTCCATACTATCCATACTTCCATACTATCCATGCTTCCATACTTCCATACTATCCATACTAATATTATAAATGCGAAAGTCACTCTGTATGTTTGTTTGTTTGTTACCTTTTCACGACTAAACGGCTGATCGGATCTTAATGAAATTTGGCAAGAAGATAGATTTCAACCTGGGGAAGGACATAGGCTATATATCATCACGCTACGATCAATAGGAGCGGAGCAGCAATGAAAAATATTGTGAAAACGGGGAAAATGTGACGCAGACGAAGTTGCGCGGGACAGCTAGTATATATAATATTATAAATGCGAAAGTCACTCTGTTTGTTTGTTTGTTTGTATGTTTGTTTGTTTGTTACCTTTTCACGACTAAACGGCTGATCGGATCTTAATGAAATTTGACAAGAAGATAGATTTCAACCTGGGGAAGGACATAGGCTATATATCATCACGCTACGATCAATAGGAGCGGAGCACCAATGAAAAATATTGTGAAAACGGGGAAAATGTGACGCAGACGAAGTTGCGCGGGACATCTAGTTTTACATGAAGCGAAAACGATACCCTTTGGTAAGACTAGTTGACTGACTTTCGGGCCTCTGACCACCGGTTACGACTATCAAAGATTTACAAATGGCAGCCGGGACCAACGATTTAACGTGCTTTTTCTTGCCTCAAAAAAATGCCTTCAAATGTTAAACTAATCCACTAGATTGCAAACACAAGTTTCCATACAAAACAAACTGACAATGCAACAATATGTGGGAATTTATTATGTAAGATGTCTCCTATATTGATGTCAGCAGTTTTTAGCTTATTGTTACCTCCTTTATACGAGGTAGGCGTATTTGCACTGACAGCCTCTGTGGTATAGCAGTCACAAACAGACAGATTGAACATGGAGACCTAAATTCAGTCAGAGGTCCGTCGTGACCGTATTACCTACCGCGAAGTTTTGTCAATAACGCAGGAGAATTGCAGTACAATTGTGTGTGCAAACATAACATGTGCATTCTCGTCATTAACTTTCAAATTCTGGGCAGCATTTGAGAAATTCTGTCTTAATCTTATTACGATGTCCTGGAAAAAAAGACCTCGTAGCTAAATGATAACAGCCGCACGGGTCAAGTTTGAAGGTTAAGCCGTGCTTGCCTAGGTTGGTCCGTGTATGGGTGACCATAATTACATGCCGAGTTTCCTCCGTGCCTCGGAAAGCACGTTAAGTCGTTGGTACCGGCTGTCATTCGTAGATCTTTAACAGTCGTTACGAATAGTCAGTGGCCAAAAGTCAAACATTCAGTCTTACCTAGGGGTATCGTATTACCTGGTTACTGGGTTGTGGAGGTCAGATAGGCAGTCGCTTCATGTAAATTACTGGTACTTAGCTGCATCCGGTTAGACTGGAAGCCGAACCCAAGATAGTTTGGGAAAAGGCGAGGCAGATGATGATGAACTGGACCTGGAAATCATATCCAGGATCCCACACTCAGCCACCATCGGGGTAGTTCTACATTATGCAGGACGAAATCGAGGGCAAAGCTAGCTTAGAGACTCTTCGAAAAAAGGCGTAACCCGGAGAAGAATTCTAGAGAATTTTGTTATTTATAAAAATCCCCTTTATTGTGTGTCACTCAAGTGTACAGGGATGAACGCTAGGTATACGAAAGCAATTTATACCGTGACTGATCTCGCGAGGGGTGTCGATCCTGTTGTTTAAAAAACTGTTTACCATCTTAACATTACTTATATACAGTTCGCTGGTTTAATTCAATTATCCTGAAGATACCGCGGGGTTTAAAAACCGGCCAAGTGCGAGTCCAACTCGCGCATGAAGGTTTCCGTACCATTATTTATAAAAACGAGCAAAAATTTATTTTGAATGTGAGCCCCCCTTTTCTTTTTTTTTTTGCGGATGGGAAATCATCAAATGACTTCTCCCGCTCTGGGCGGAGCGGGAGGGAGTGTCAGACTTGTACTGACTAAAACCCACCCATGTTCCTTCTTCGCCCTTTGTGTTCCAGGGCCGCGGTATCTCTTTCGAACAACCCGCAGCCCTGGCAGGCATCGGCCCTTTCGGACCCCTTCCGGTTTGCTGACATCTCCTTGAGGCGCGCGTGGAACACGTACGCGCCGTCGACACGGCCTGTCGTCATGAGACGGACGGACGGTGAGCTAGCCCATTACTCACCGTTCACAGGCTCGCGCCTACGGTGGACGGGGGCCACTGGTTGCCCCCCGACGCCCGGGGCGTCTCCCGCGGCGGCTGGGACGTGAGGTTCTCTCCCTCTCACGTTCCGTCACCTTCTTCGCTAGCATGACTGCTTCGCAGAAGGAGGCGACGGCATCCCATTCCCTCTCGCTCCGGACCATGGATTGAACCAGGGCCGGACGCGAGAGGTCGCCGCCGCCAATCGCCGCTACGAGGACACGGCGGTGCTCAGCCCAAGCGGGGCAGAGCTCCACGGTGTGCTCCACCGTGTCCTCCGGCCGATCCTCGCAGTGGTAACACCCGGGCGTTTCCTCCCGCCCGATTCGGTGCAGGAACCTCCCGAAACAACCGTTTCCGGTGAGGACCTGCGTCAGGCGAAAGGTGAGGGCGCCGTGGCGCCTCTCTAGCCACTCCTCAAAGAGGGGACTTATCGCCACTATTGTGGCGTGCCCTGCACGTGGTTGCGACAGTCGCTGTCTCCATGTCGCCATGAGATCACGCCGTAGGTCTGTCCGCTGAGCGACAATTTGCCGCGGCAGCGGAGTTTCCCCCCGGCGTAGTGCCTCCGCGCGCCATTCGTGCAGGCGCGCGAGGACTATCGCCTCCAGATCCCATGGCGGCAATCCGGCCAAGAGGCTCGCCGCCTCGCCGGAGATCGTACGGTACCCCCGGACCAGCCTTACGGCTACCACCTTCTGGGGCGCGTTCAGGTAATGGGCGGCTCGCCGCCTCAAAGAACGCGCCCACAACGGGGCCCCGTAAAGGGCCATGGACCGCACGACCCCCGCATAGAGCCTCCGGCAGGAGGCGTTTGGACCCCCTAGGTTGGGCAAGAGCCGCTTGAATGCAGCCCCTGCCCGTTCCAGTTTGGGGGCCAAACGTCGGAAATGCTCCACGAAGTTCCACCGGCTGTCGAGGACAAGCCCTAGGTACTTCAGCGTCGACTCGACGCCGATAGGAACCCCTCCTACCGTCAGTATGGATCCCGACGGTGGCGCATTCCGAGGCCCATGAAAGCACATGGCCTCGGACTTGTGCAATGCCACCTCGAGACCCAGTTGCCGGATTCTCTCCACGACTATCGCAACCCCGCGTGTCATAAGTTCGGCCGCCGCCTCGTGCGACCTCCCCTGTGCCAGCACCAGCGTGTCGTCAGCGTAGCAAACTACGCTGACACCGCTAGGGAGGTCGGCGCGCAGCACCCAGTCGTAGCCGATGTTCCACAAGGGCGGCCCCAGAACCGATCCCTGTGGAACACCGCACGACACCTCTCGCCGATTCCATTCTCCCGTATGACCGGGGTAGATGACGGCCCTATCCGTCAGGTAGTCCCCGACCACACGACGAAGGTAGGTCGGCACCCGATGATACCGAAGTGCCTCCCTTATGCAGCTCCAGGGCATGGTGTTGAAGGTGTTGGCGATGTCAAGAGACACCGCCAAGACGACCTCACCCCGAGACACTGCATCCCCCGTCGTGAGAGCCCTCACGCGCATGATGGCGTCCACCGTCGAGCGCCCCTTGCGGAAACCAAATTGGTGTTCCGCAAGGTCCGGCCCCATCCCCACAAGGTGCCCGGCGAGGCGGTTCGCAATGACTCTTTCAAAGAGCTTGCCCACCTCGTCGAGCAACACAATGGGCCGGTATGCGGCCGCAGGGCGCCCCGGCTTCCGGATGAGGGAGGACCAGCTTCCCCGTCTTCCAACGAAGCGGGAACTGGCCTCATGTGAGCCCCCCTTAAATGTTTATTTTATTCTGTTTTTAGTATTTTATAGCACCAACAGAAATACATAATCTGTAGAAATTTCAACTTGCTAACTATCACGGTTCATGAGATACAGCCTGGTGACAGACGGACAGCGAAGTCTCAGTGATAGGGTCCCGTTTGACCCTTTGGGTACGGAACCCAACAAAGTTGCAATTGTGTGCGAAGATTTTTGTTTTGGTGCAAAGAGTTTCATGTCATATAATTCATGTCATCTGATACCCGTCCGTAACGTACTGTCACAGGAACCCTCGGAAATTGAGGAACTATCTGCACTGGTGGCTAATTTTTGGAGCCCGTGCCGAGTTATGTCTTCACTGTCTCCTTGCTCTTGTGATCGCACGCGTGACTGCTGAGGCTTGAGCATGAGTTCATTCCCAGGTCGGGGAAAATGTTATTGAGTTTTTCAATCGCGAATAGGGGTGCGGACTGGGTAAAGAAAACGACATTTTTGACACACATTTTTTGTTTTATAAAAATATCAAAAAATTACTTAGTCAAAACTCATTAAAGTTGGAGAGTGGGGGCTCACTACGTCACAAGTAGGTATAAAACTTACCTACATGTGACGTCATGCGCCATTTCAACTCAATATATCTCCGTAATTTTATGACCACGTGAAAAAAGAAAAAATACGTGTCCAATACTTTTCAATAAACTACCCGACGGACAAAGAAAAAAAAAATGAAAATTACTCAGTAGCTACCATGAAGTCTGTAGTTGTTGGACACACCAGTACACACATAGACACATAGACAGTAGACACATAGGACGTAAAAATAACTGGTGAAATATGGGTTAACGTACTATAAGGTACACCTCTGCCTTACCCTTCAGAGATTACAGCCGTGATGTTATGAGAAACACAAATAAACACTTACAAATTTTTATTGTATTTGAGTGTTGTTAAGGTTTTTACTTATGTATGTACACAAATTGAAATATTTATTTAGAAGGCACAAATTGAAATATTTATTTAGAAGGCTCCCTAGAGGAATAATCAAACTCGCACCCACGAAACAGGAGAAATTCCTAGTGTGGGGCAACGAAAAAAAAAAAAAAAATTGTTTTATTGTTGTACACTTTTTATTACATAATTTTATCGAGGTTATTCTACTCATGGGAATTGAGCGAAGGCTGGTCACACCGAAGAGTCGAATGCATGACTGTTTGCACGCCATCTTGCGTACCTAGTAGAACTACGTAGTCACAAATCTTGTAATAGCGCCATCTCTTAGTAGGTCATAGAAAATATTCCCCCTCCATTAGAACGTTAAACTTGTTGGAAGTCGCATAAGAAGTTTCACTTCAAAAAAACTTTCTCCGGCATATTTTTTTTTTTAAATTTTGTGGCCATACCTAAACCATAAAAACACATAAAAACTCCCTAGTTTTGATGTGCTTTTACTGGGAGCCTTCTAAATAAATATTTCAATTTGTGTACATACATTAGTAAAAACCTTATCAACACTCAAATACAAGAAAAATTGTAATAGCCCTCTTAATGAATTCAGAGAACAACGTTCATTACGCGAGAAATTTCCCCATAAAAAAAAAAACTGACATCAAACGAATCATGAATTAGGTCATGTCTTCATATTATTTGCCCCTACATATAAAAAACAAGACGCAATCAGATTTGTTAATGAAGAGCAAATAGACAAACATTCGTTACTTGGTCAAATATTGCAGTATGCCATATACATTGCTGTCTGCTCAGCTAAAGATAGCAAGCACGTTCATCATTCTTCTTTACCATTATATTTGACTAGCTGTCCCACGCAACTTCGTCTGCGTCACTATTTACATTGCTGCTCTGCTCGTACTGGTCATAGTATGATGACATATAGCCTATAGCCTTCCTCGATAAATAGGCTATCTAACACTGAAAGAATTTTTCAAATCGGACCAGTAGTTCCTGAGATTAGCGCGTTCAATTTACACAAACTCTTCAGCTTTATAATATTAGAGATGAAGCGTTGCATGTTTTGTCTGCAATACTACTTTATTTGTGTAAGTAGTCAACCCCAGTCCAGCCATATCATCCAGGTAGATATCAGTTAGCAAGCACGATGCAGAGCAAAGAAAGATTAGTGGACTTATCATCCACTGTTGGACAAAAAGTGGAGCGTCATGTGATGTGTTACGATTTGAAGTGCAACTGTTAACTGTCGCAATTCTTATCCTTGACTGGGCAAGAATAAAGTTTTCAGGCTTTTACTGGGAATATTTTATTTGCGATGGGTTTGCTCTTGACTCAAGTCTAGGTCATAGATGACAGAGACAAAGTCGATGATGGTACGAGCTTACCCAGAAGAAGCCTGTTCACTCTAACTTTGAAGAGATTAGGGTTGTAGGGTTGTAGAAACATAGAAATAATAAGTGTGGTTCAAATTTAAATCAAATTCGAGAATTCGGTTAAGCTGAAAGCCAGGTTGAAATGCGAGATGTCATGCACAACATAAAAATAAACACATTCGAGTAGATTTGCCTGGGAATTGAACCTACCCACATTGAACATCATTTAGTTCTCGCGCTTTTGTAACTACCACATCAACGGTTCAGTCGAAGCAGTTATAGCATAATTAACAAAAATCACCCGAAAATTTCCCAGATTTTCCACAACGCTTAAAACAGTCATGCCAAGGACCCAAAGGATAAAATTACTTTTTGTACGCCAATAATTTGCTCAATACAGTTGGTAATTACAAGTTGTCCCTCCGGATTCCTATCAGAATAACGCAAAATAAGGTTTAAAACGAAATATCGTTGATTTTCCGCGGTCCGAGCTTCATGGTGCACAAAGCCAGTCCCAAAGGCATAATGGGTTTAATCCTTTGCCCTGCTAATGAGTCTCGGTCCGCCATCTTGCCGGCCATGACAGCTGTCACGGTTCCCGCGTTTTGTCGCGTCATTTCACTTTTATGGGGGGAATATTTCTGTGAATTGGGCGCGTTTGGAATTTTTATTGGGAATTTAATTTATTTTGGCTGTGGTCACACCTGTCAGAAATGTTCGGAATAATTGGGGGAACGATCTCGTGAATGGTTTATAGTTTAAACGTGAGACAATGAATCAAAGAAACAATACAAGGTAACATTAAAGTGTGAAATGAATAAAAACTAACTAAATCTTTTCCCTGTCATTATCTGCCTGCCTATTCCCAACTTTGTTGAGGTCGACTGTCAGTCTAACCGGATGCAGCTGAATGTGTTTTTACATAGTGGCTCCCCCTTTTCTGACCTTCGCAACCCAACTACTGGTTAATACGATACCGCTTGGTTCTTACGAAGCGGTTTAATATTACCCAGTCCCAGACTGTGTGTCAGACTTTAGTCTTTACAGTTGTAGTTAACAAACCTGAAAGTCTGACAGTTCAAAGGTCTACAAATGACATCCGGGGCCAATAGCAAAACGGGTTTTGCTATGCCAGTCATGAACGGAACTCGGTAATGCAATGGATGGCCATACATCCACGAACATTGAAGATCGACTGACTGGCTGTTATTATGAAGCCAACGACTGACAAGCCATCATATAACAGGCATGAGAAAAACGGTAAAAATAGTATCGTGTGTGCAGATTACATACTTTCTACATGTTTTTATAAATACCTGTGTTTAGCTTGATTGATAGTTTGACGCGAGTTCAAGAGAAAGGGAAAATAGCGGTATAAGTACTCAGTATGATTTTTGCTTTGTATGTGTTTATTAAAGTAAGCACACGCTTGAACTTGCGCTTTGTTTAGAGGTTGCAAACGCAACAGGTACAAAGCAAATTTAAACAACACAACATTAATCTGCCCGTAGCCCAATTAATTTGGGTCGGAACAGCATGTCTTCTTCTTCTTCTTCTTCCAAACTTCTGTTTTACTCGTCATCTCGGCTCTCTCCTCCTTTCTAAGGACATCATCATTTGTGCCTGCGTTAGGTAGAAATCACTGTCGGCCGCTCTATTTCCCGATTATTTTAATCTGGATCTCTTCAAAGTTTCTTCAAGGCAAGCGTGCTCCACCCTAGGCCGCATCATCGCTTCACATCAGGCGAGTTGCGGCCAAACGCAAGCTTATTTAGGATTAAAAAAGAAGTTCCAGTGATTCAAAAAGGTCCTATATTTGAAAGTAGAAAGTGGTGTTAAAACTTACCCCACTGCAATACATTTTAAACCGTGTTTTACTGAACACATTATTTTAATTAACCTGCACCTCACACAGACTGATTACCGCAATAAAACTTGTCGTTAACCTGTTAACTGGACAGTTAAATTTAAACTGTTACTAATGACAGACATTTTTAACTCCCCTCTTTATTAGCCCCCCGTAGTTAATGTATTTCGTTTAAAAAAGAAATGTCTCGGGGAAAGGCGACGAATTGATAGCGTCAAGGGGGAGAAGTGACTTTAATGATTTTTTTAGTTCGATTTCTTCAAGAAAATGTTTGCGTTGAGATTCCTGAGAAGCATCTCATTTTTCATATGCCTGTAATCTTCTTCATGACGCTAGCAGTTTATAAGTTTGTGGGGGTTTGTTTTACGAACGGGAAGCTACACGATCCCCGAGTGTCAAAGGCTATACATACTTAAAACGTTTCCATGACATATTTTCCGTTGTAAAAAAAGACAACATTACATGACAATCAAAATTAACAGTAAATACAATGCCTGGACCCACTTAGCAAAAGTCGTTACCACTGAAATATTGTCTAATCTAGCCACATCAGACCCCTCTCAATGAATTTAACCTAAATATTTCTAGTCTAGACAAAAGATTACTTAGATAAACTCGGATGTATGCACGCCTGCACGGTGTACTCAAAATTTCGGTCGCGTGGCGGCCATCTTGCGTGCGGCACGCAATTTCAAATAATAATGTTGCCATGACTACGGTCGTGAAATGGAACGAGTAACGGTGTCTATGGGCAGTTTGGAATTTTGAAGTACACGTATAAAAGTTTGTTGGTTTTAAAATTTTAGAGAATACTCTTTTCGCTTTGTTAGTGGTTTGCAACTTTCGTGTATGGTGGAAAATCCATAATAATATTATAAATGCGAAAGTCACTGTGTTTGTTTGTATGTTTGTTTGTTACCTTTTCGCGAATAAACGGCTGATCGGATCTTAATGAAATTTGGCATGAAGATAGATATAAGATGCGAAAGTTTGTGATTATCTGGGGATGCATGGATGTTTCTTACTCTTTCACGCAAAAACTACTGAATGGATCTTAATTAAATTTGGAACAAGGATAGATAATAGGCTGAAATAGCACGTAGGATACTTTTTACCCCGGAAGTACGATCCCGTAGGACAGTTAATTACCTTATAAAACGCGGGCGTAACCGTGAGCATAAGCTAGTGTTTCTTATCTCAGTGGTCACCCACTTTCTAGCCGTTATCATCTTTAACTCAGTCCATCCATCGTTTCTCACCATTTATTTTTTTTCTGGACAATTCCGGTCTCTAAATCAAGCTTTTAAGATACCCAAGCAGATGTTTTTTAACCGCCTCTATTTACAATTTGTGACAATGACTTTGCACTCGCCAATCAACCTCCCCCATTGACGGAGACGTTGGAGTGTACTAACTAATAGAAAGAAACACGCTATGCTTGATACACGCAGACAACTGCGTGCTTTTTGAGGAACGACGCACGAACAACTTGCAGGTCAAGTTTTTCTTTAATCGACTTTATTGATCTAAGGCAGACACACAATTTTAGTAAAGCAAACAGTATGAGGAATCCTAAACCATAAATTATCTGCAACAATCAACACGCAGTGTGTTAACGTGCTAATCACTACGCAACGGATTTTTTCAATAGATAGAGTGATTGAAGAGGAAGTTTTATATGTATAATAACTATATATTTTATACCCGTGCGAAGCCACAGCGTTCACAGTTTTTCTGTAGTGTTTTTTGGTATCAGCATTACACCCGTGCGAAGCCGGGGCGGGACGCTAGTTAGAAATAATCCCTTTTATTTACGTCTTTCTACCATAGGGGTAGGCAGAAACAAAAGAACGCTATGTCCTATGATTCTTACATACTTATTTTGCCTCGTCCTCATACCGTTTTAGGTGTGCATAAATGCCTTGCAGAGTAGTTTTACCTTCCCTTAATCAGCCTATTAAGTAAGTCCTACGGCTGGAATACTGGTCACCTCTCCATGAGAGGTTGGTGGATCACTAATCACAAATTGGTGGATGACATTCAGTCCTAGGATTTGCTATCATTCATATACAGTACCCTTTCAACTTACAAAGACGGCCATAGCGGTATGAGTGGAACCCTGAACTTTTTCTAAAACTCGACTCGTCATATTGACAGTTGCACTTGGTATAAAGGCTGTAAAATAGACCCTCAACGAAGCTCTAAGGCACTTATCTCCCTGCCATTGCGATAACTTTTTTTGTTCTGGACCATACCTGGAAACCTTCTAGTTACGAAGATATTGGACGTCTAAGTTCATACTTTTTCACAATTTTACAAAAAAAAAAACTAGTTTTGAAGGTAGCAAATTTTTATTGAAATACCTCCATGATCCGTTTGCTATTCAATGCATCCATCAGCACAATATATTGAGTGCGTTACATTGAGAGCAGCGGTGGCAGTGGTGGCAGCCCCGACTTACAAGCAATAAACCGTGGGTTCGAACCCAGGCAGGCGTATTACTTAGTGTAATTTATTTCATCACCGCTGCCCTCAAAACCGGTGAAAGAAAACATCGTCAGGAAACCGGCATGTGCTAGAACTAAAAATTGGATGACATGTGTCATCCACCAACCCGCACTGGGCCGCGTGGTGGATTACAGCCCACTCCCTCTCATAGAGAAGAGGCTTGTGTCCCAGCAGTGGGAAAATTATAGGCTGATGCTAATGATGATGATGACACTGAATTTTCAGCAATAATTTTTGCGTAGGGTTACTAAGTTTGATATACAGAATGCTTGGTTGCCGGTTTCGTGAAGCGTCCGTTAACAACTTGTATAAACTGTATAGACACATTGCGTGTATGTAACACACTTGTTCAGTGTATTGAGTACGTTTGCGGTCGTGAGAAGATACCGCCCCGTGACCTGACTAGTGCGGGGACGAGGTATCGAGTGTCGATAGTTATTTATTAGGTAAACTGCCTCGTTGATCGGCAAATCTTGCCAATAACGTGTTGAATTGTGGAGGTCAGATAGAAATCCGCTGCATTTAAAATACTGGTATTCAGCTGTATCCGGTTAGACTGAAAGCAGAACACTTTATATTTAGGAAAGGCAAAGGCCTCATTGGTATTTGGATGCAGTGCGACTGTGGAACAAAGTCCTGGCTTATTCAGGTTGGGTGTACTTCCTCTACCCCCTCGAAAAATACAGCGTGAAGTTATGTTTAAAAATTATTCTAATTTGTTACATGAGGTAACATATTAGAATATTTTTACAATATTATTTTTTTTACATTCTCTTGCCCTTATCCCATTTTTTTTGGGGTCAGCGCAGCATGTATTCTTCTTCCATACTTCTCTATTACTCGTTATCTCATCTGACACCTCCTTTCTTGCTAAATCATCCTTCACACAGTCCATCCATCGTTTCTTTGGTCTTTCTCTAAGCTCAACATGTTACCTACAGAACATAAATGTGTATATCGATAGTGAATCACATCACTAGTAACCGGTTCAAGTCGATAGACACAGTTCACTGCTTTCACTACCACTCTATAAATACTAGTACTTCTATCATTCCCTGTAGAAAATGAACAACAAAAAAAATAGTGCGTTGAGTCCCTCCGCGCGGAAGAAGTGAAACTTCGTAATACTACACGCATGCGTTCGAATGCTTCTAAATAATATTTTGTTGTTTTCTTGTTGTATTATTTTTATTACATAAGTTTATCGAGGTTATTCTACTCATGGAAATTCAGCGAAGGCTGGTCACACCGAAGAGTCGAATGCATGACTGTTTGCACGCCATCTTGCGTACCTATTAGAACTAAGTAGTCACAAATCTTGTAATACTGCCATCTCTTAGTGAGTTTTAGAAAATATTCCCCCTCCATAGTAGCGTTAAACTTTTTGGAAGTCACATAAGAACTTCACTTCAAAAAACAACTATCATTTTACAGTTATTTTAACTATAGTCTGGTTTAGACGTCGCAACTGCGACTGCTGAGCATGAAGTCCTGGGTTCGATTCTCGGGTCGAGCAAAGTGTTATTGGGTTTTCCATCAGTAATTTCTCAGTAGCAGCCACGGAGTCTAGATTTGTACCCGGTTGATGGTAATAGGCTCGCCCCCTATTACATGGGACTTAAACATAACTAGCGGAATGTGGGTGTACTATTAAATTAAGTACACTTCTGCCTAACCCTTCGGGGCTTACAGGCGTGATGTTATGTTATAACTAGCTTCTGCCCACGGCTTCGCCCGTGTTTTTTCGGTAATTGTCTCGCGGGATCACACTACCGGGATAAAAAGTATCCTATATGCTATTTCAGACTATTATCTATCCCTGTGCCAAATTTCATCCAGATCCATTCAGTAGTTTTTACGTGAAAGTGTAACAAACATCCACCCATCCATCCATACTTACAAACTTTCGCGTTTATACTCGTAATATTAGTAGGATGTTTTTATTGTTTCTGTTGATTAACAAAAAAATTGTTATGGAAGAAAAAATATCCTGGTTTAGCATAGTCCATTATACATGGGACTTAAACATAATTCGCAAAATGTACCATAGTGCACTTCTGCCTAACACTTCAGTGAAAAATGGGTTGATATTATGTCCTATCCTAGAAATAGGGGATCGGACTGGGTAAAGAAAACGACATTCTATTTTGTCCGTCAGACAGGTAATACAATAATATTAGACAAGTATTTTTTGTTTTATCAAAATATCAAAAAATTACTTAGTTAAAACTAATTAAAGTTGGAGAGTGGGGGCTTACTACGTCACAAGTAGGTATAAAACTTACCTACATGTGACGTCATGCACCATTTCAACTCAATATATCTCCGTAATTTTATGACCACGTGAAAAAAGAAAAAAATACGTGTCCTATACTTTTCAATAAACTACCCGACGGACAAAGAAAAAAAAAATAGGATTATCCCCTATTATACTACGACATTTTTTTTTCCTCCACCCATTAATGCAACAGCAAATTAATCCAATTTAAATCACTCACTAGCTAATAGCTTAAAACACGCACTTCTAATGGAATCGCCAACACAACATAATATGCTAGTAAAAAATATTTTATCTACTTGTAAAAACTTTGCGTGTCTATTTTTATTAAAGGCCAGTTTATGAGGTTAGGTGTGACAGACCGACCGAGCCTTGAAAGCACCCCTTCGTGGCTAGGGTCACCATTTTAAATAAGAAAAGTTTTAAAAGATCTGACAAAAACTTGGAAGCCCTGCTGTTTGTCATAATGAATGCTTGTTAAATATAGTTAAAAAACAAAATGTCTGGACATTTTGCTCTGCAGAACTCTTACGAATTTTACCTCTTTGGAGAAACCGAAGGTTTTGTATGTGCATAAGATAATTATACAGTTTTAGAAACCCAAACTCAAAAAGACATGTCATAAAGTTCAAAATTGTTCGTCACCTAATATCAATCCGTCTTACGAATTTCCGATCACGCACGACGCGAGTTTATATTTTTTTATCTATCGCAAAAGTGCACAACGCCGTTAAAGAAGTTTTCACTTCAAAAAAGAATCTCATCATCACTCACCTTTCCCTTATCCCTCCTGTCTCCTGTCTGTTTTGCACTTTTTTTTTTGATAGCCTGGACTGTCCCACTCCCAGGCAAAGGTATCCTCCCATTCCTTCTAATTTTCGATGCGATTTTTCTCGCCAGTTAACGAGAATCAATTCGTCTTGCTCTTTAATTTATTTGGACTTGGCAGCATGTCTTCTTCCATATTTCTCTCACTCCTTTTTTAGTCATACCATTTCAATCATTCAACTGACTAAGAAATCTCTCCAAGTTGAAAAGTCCACATGACAAAACAGTATAAATCCGGAAAAAGGTCCAAGCTGGACAAGTTAGGGTGAATCCGGATAGATGGTAACCCTATTTGTGTCCCTTTGGAACCCTGTGGAGGGAAAAGCTTTTATTTTACTCAGTTGCAATTTTATTGGTAGTAAAATTGTACTGAAATTGATTTAGTTATGTTTTAATCACATTAAATTAACAATTTTAGGAGCTCGTGGCTGAATAATAACAGCCACGGGTCGATCTTTAAGGATTTATCGTGCAATCCTTGGGTTGTGGAGGTCAGATAGGCAGTGGTTTCATGTAAAATACTGGTTCTTAACTGCATCCGGTTAGACTGGAAGCCGATCCCAAGATAGTTTGGGAAAAGGCTTGGCAGATGTTCCATCACAACTCAGTAACTGGGTAATACGATACCCCTTGGTAAGACTGGATGTCAGACTTTTTTTGGCTTCTGACTACTCTTAACGACTTTCAAAGATCTGCTAATGACAGCCGGGACCAACGGCTTAACGTGCTTTTCGAGTCACGGAGGAAAGTCGGTATGTAATTATGGTCACCCATCCACAGACCAACCTCTGCAAGCACGGCTTAACCTTTAAGATCGACCCGAGCTGCTGTTATTATTTAGCCACGAGCTCCTCCATTCTTTCATGAATATAACACAAAAATCATCAAGTACCGACAAAAACAGAAATAATTACTCTTTTACAAATCTGGTTGGGGGCAGAATGGGCGCATTACCACGAGCCCAATTAGCAGCCACCGCGACACCGGGTAAATACGGATATACAGACATATGTTTGAAGTGTAGGAAGTAAAGCAGAAGGTCCACATAATGGACAGGTTTTGTGCAAGGCTTTGCTTTGGAACTCGTGGCTTAAAAGCCGTTCGTGTTGATCTAACCTAGGTTCAACTAGGTTTGTTCGGCGATAGGTGACCACCCAGAGTTCCCTCCTTGCCTCGAAATGCACGTTAAGCTCCGAAAGCTGTTGATCCCGGCTGTCATTTGTGGTCATTGACAGTCGTTACAGGTAGTCAGTGACCGAAAAGTCTGCCAACCATTTTTACCAAGGCTATACTTATTGTATTACCCAGTACTAACTGGGTTGTGGAAGTCAGATAAGCAGTCGCTCCATGTAATACTGGTACTCGGCTGCATCCGGTAAGACTAGTAGCCGATTCCAACATAGGGAAAAGCAGATGATGATTCTATTCGAGATATTTGGCCGATGATCCTTCTGAAAAATCTGTGGCATATCTGTTTCTATGTGTTAATGCAGGTCTGCGGTGTCATGGGGAGATTTACTCAGTATCTTTGTGGTGTTAATCTCTGGGGGTTACCAGGGGTGCACGCTGTAAATGTTTGATCCGTGCCAATACTGCTGTGGAGAAAGGTTTTTTGATGCCATGTGTGTATATCTGAATGCTATAAAAGCAGGTTGCCTAAAATTATTTGTCGTACCGAAAACCACATGACGTTTCGTTTTTGTTTTTGGTTATGGCATCTCGCAGATCAACCTATGAGGCTGGCTTCTGTTTAACCGAACTATCCTGTGGATGCCTTGAGTGGAAGACCTTCAGACAGGGCATAAAACTTATAAACTAGGCGATAACACGCTCGCGGGAACCCCCTTCGGGGTCAGAGCCTCGGCTTTGGGCGTGGAAGAAGGGCAGCAAAAGGATAGGCTGGATCTGATGTGCTATGACTTTTAAACATATATGACTGGCCGAATGTGAGTGTAAGGTGGACCAAACCCTTGGACGAAGAGTGACAGGCATAGGTTTATGTATGGCTAAAACTGTAGCTTTTATAACATCCAGGATCTCATATTATACTATCAAACTGTCCTATTCCACATGGCCCATTTATTCTATCATGTGAAAAAACAATTATTTAACTTACAAAAAAAAACAATTTTATTTGCCAACCGCACGCAAGAAATGTCACGTTAGTTAGCGAAAAAAGGTGACAGTAGTAATTAACTTAATTAGAATGTCCGCTAATAGGCGAATACAGTTTGTGTGTCATTAACCTACATTGCGGAAGGTGTGTTCGGTTTTCAATTACAGTTTTTCTTTTTTTGCTACACCCTGTAGTGTAATTTCGAATTGACACACCCTTTTCCTGTTGAACTTATTTCCGAAAATTATGTGTTTAGAACCAGTTGAATATCCGTATTTTATTTTAAAGCTCTTTGAGTATGAATGGCTATAAGAGTAGAGGAAAACTAAAGTCACTATGGATGGACTGTGTGATGGATGGTATGGCAAGATAGGAGATGGACAGTAATAGAGAAGTATGGAAGAAGACGACATGCTGCATCATCTCATCTTAGGTAGGTACCTTAGATGCCTTTTCGCAAACTATCTTCGGGTCGGCTTCCAGTCTTACCGGATTCAGCTGAGTACCAGTATTTTACATGGAGCGATTGCCTATCTGACCTCCACAATCCAGTAACTGGGTAATACGACACCCCTTAGTAAGACTGAATGTCAGACTTGGCTTCTGACTACTCGTAACGACTGTCAAAGATCTACAAATGACAGCCGGGACCAACGTTCCGAGGCACGGATGAAACTCAGTATGTAATTATGGTCACCCATCCACGGACCAACCTCGACAAGCACGGCTTAGCCTTAAGGATCGACCCATGCGGCTGTTATTATTTAGCTACGAGCTCGTGAAGACGACATTCTGCGCCGACACCAAATAGGAGAATTATTAGAAAGCCGTTTGTGCGGCGGAGTCCCTTTTGCCGTATCATCATTCTGTTGCCCTTATCCCTATTCATTTGAGGTCGGCGCAGCATGTCTTCTTCTTCCATACTTCTCTATAACTTGTCATCTCCAGACGACTCCTTTCTTGCCATATCATCCTTCACACAGTTCATCTGTCCCTTCGTTGGTCGTCCTCTACTTACTTAGTTATCTCTACCAAACCCCCTTAAAATACCTGGCGTTATGTTATGTGCCAAGCCAGCAATTTCTGCCTCTACAATGTAACTTAAAGTGTTTCTTTCAATTTGCTAAAGTACCCCTTTTGAAACTATAAAAGGGTTGGTACTTTCTTTCAGTTTAATGCACTCGGTGTACCATTTCATACTTTGTTTGGCGCGCCCTAAGTGCCGACATTAGCCGCGCCCGTGACCTAAATGTAGGCATAGCATGATACCTAGTTTATTCCATTTTATATCGTAAAACAACTGGACTGTCTGAAAGATGATATAACTAGAAAGGAACTTTTTGAAGTGAAAACCTCTTTAGCGACGTTTTACACTTTTGTCATGGGTAAAAAATGTTAAACTCGCGTCAGTGATCTAAAATTCGTAAGACGGATTGACATTAGGTTACGAAGGAATTTGAACTTTATGACATCTGTCATTGAGTTTGGGATACCAAAACTGGATAATGTTATGCACAAACAAAACCTTCGGTTTCTCCAAAGAGGTAAAATTCGTAAGACGGATTGTAATAATTAAAAAGTGTTAAATTTTTAATGTAATAAAAATTGTCTTGTTTGTGTACGATAGCGCAATAAATGAATATTGTATTTTATCACATAAATGAAAGTACTTTTATATTGATAATTATTTAAGCAATGCAAAATTATTCTCTAACCATACCGAAATATCAAAAATGCACAACGTTAATATTGAAGTTTTCACTTCTGCCGGCACTCCCAGAGTGTTTTTTTTTTTACTAGAGTTCTGTCTCACTGCGGGGCAAACACCTCCCCTGTTCCTAGTTTTTCCTACTTTCTTGTGTAGTGTCTTGTCTTCTTTGGCCAATCAGGGATGAGTCCAAATCGTTACGTCCTAGGCCTTGGGCCTAGCTCGGTGACGATGTCTGTCTTCAGACACCCAATTTTAACCTCGCCAACATTGGTGATGCCTGTCTTGGAGCGTATTATGGTGTTGCGAAAAGTACTAAACCAACTACTGATGTTCCCACTGCTGGGACATCTTTCTTCGAGGCGTTTAGTGGCCCCAGTGCAGGTCACATATTACCGGTTTTCGGTTCCAGATTATCGGGGTAGTTACCATTGGGCCATCATGGCCCACCACAATTATAGTATGTGGACACAGGCCACTCCTCGTGACCCGAATATGTCCAAGTTACACACGGCATATATTTTATGGCATTAGCAGTAACATACCAAGCTTTTAGGCTGACTGAGTGCTCATATATATTTAGTTTAATAAAGCTAAATGTTGGTAAAAGTAGAAGTCGTTAATGTTAGAATTTTAATAGGGGACCTAATTTTCGTGATGAATGCCTCAATTTTGCCTAAACAATGAATGCCTCCTAATTCTTTGAAGTCGGTTTAAAAATGGAGGTTTTGCACCGACTCATGTGAAACGCATGTGACGAAAAGAGTGATGGATATGAACGTTTATGGATGGAGAGGGAGAGGGAGAGGAAGCCAAATAAAATGGGTGGATGGTTTGAGGAACGATATGAAAGAGAAATAAGTAAATGATGTCGTGATGTCTGACAGGAGAGAATGGAAAAAAATACCGGCCAAGTGCGAGTTAGACTTGTGCACAAAGGGTTCCGTACCATTATTTATAAAAACGAGATAAAAAACACTTTTTTTGTATGGGAGCCCCCCCTTAAATATTTACTTTTTTCTATTCTTAGTATTTGTTGTTATATCATCAACAGAAATACATAATCTGTAGTTCCAACTGGCTACCCATCACGGTTCATGAGATACAGCCTGGTGACAGACGGACGGACGGACAGCGAAGTCTCAGTAATAAGGTCGCGTTTAAACAAAATGATATAAATGAACCCTAATAAAACGTGTTGCGCCTAGCCCAAGTAGAATGGGACAAGGGCAGAAAGATGATGATGCGTGTTATCACATATTTACCCAAAGAACCAAGCCTTATTCCATATATGTTACGGTTTGTTCATGTTTTAGTTGAACCAGATGTAATACAGCTGACTTTTGCTATTGTAACGACCTACAAAAAGCAACTTACTACAAAAAGTACTACCGCGCCATCTATGACACGACGGAAGAACTAACATCAATTTCCTACATCTCGCAAGCAAAGTTTACTTCGACTTAGGAATATATAGAGAATCCCGATAACAACTGTCGGGCAGTTGCCCACCAGACATAACACCTGTCTGGTCGGAAGATCTTCCCTTTTCTAAGGAGTATCGAGGAACTTTACACCCCCATACCCCTAAACTACAAACTGGATTGAAACCATACTACTACTTTAAAGCGTTCACACCTTACTGCATTTCATGCAAACTTTCAAGTACTCATTTTCCAAAAATGACTGATCCGATTTTAATGAAACTTCATACGCACAAGCAGGATACATAGGTCTAAAGTTTAGACGTATGTATCCTGCTTATGCGTACATTTTGATTTTTTTTTTTAGTAAATGTTAAGAGTCTAAACATTACACAAAAAAAAAAACGAATGTCTTTAAAAAAAAAAAAAAAATTGGAAATTTCTGTTTATTTGGATAATTTATACTCGTAATCGGTCTAATTGAGATGTGACGTTATTTTTTTTAAATGTTTTTTAGCTACTTTTTAGACCTATGTATCCTGCTAATGCGTATGAAGTTTCATTAAAATCGGTCCAGTCATTTCGGAAAATAAGGAATTGAAAGTTGTGAGCGCTCTTAACGGCTACTGAAAAATACGTGCTGGTATACACCATAAACATTGTGAAAACGTCGTGAGGAAAGGTTTGAGTATGAATGTGGATGGTTATAAGAGCAGAGGAAGACCAAAGAAACGATGGATGGACTGTGTGAAGAATGATATGGCAAGAAAGGAGGTGTCTCATGAGATCACGGTTAATAGAGAAATATGGAAGAAGAAGACATGCTGCCCTTAATAAATAGAGGATGATCACATTTTTTTTCTTTGTCCGTCGGGTAGATTATTGAAAAGTATTGGACACGTATTTTTTCTTTTTTCATGTGGTCATAAAATTACGGAGATATATTGAGTTGAAATGGCGCATGACGTCACGGCTCAGTACATTTTATACCTAGTTGTGACGTAGTGAGCCCCCACTCTCCAACTTTAATGAGTTTTAACTAAGTAATTTTTTGATATTTTGATAAAACAAAAAATACGTGTCTAATATTTTTGTATTACCTGTCTGACGGACACAATAGAATGTCGTTTTCTTTACCCAGTCCGCACCCCTATAGGACCATTCCAATTTATTTAGAGCAGTATGTCTTCTTCTTCCATATTTCAAGAGAATGATGTTGATAATACACCATAAACTCTGTCCGTTGTGAGATCCGAACCCAAGACTGCCCTGACTATCATGTCGTTTTAAAGCAGTATTGTTTTAATATAATTCCAGAGTTTGAAAGCGACGGAGCTATAGCGAGCGTCTAGCGCCATCTCTTTCCCACTCTGCAATAAGAATAAAACAATACTACTTTAAGATGTGATGGTAGCCCACCAGACCCCCTATTCACAAACGCTCGTATTCGATTCGGAAAGTCGTATGTCTATCTTGCTTGCTTTCGTAATGCCAAAACAAGATAGACATACGACATATCGAATCGAAATCGAATCCGAGCGTTTGTGAATAGGGGGCCTGGTGGGGGCTTTCCATCACATCTTAAAGTAGTATTGTTTAATCTTATTGCAGAGTGGGAAAGAGATGGCGCTAGACGTTCGCTATAACTCCATCTCCGTCCGGAATCCGAGCGTTTGTGAATACGGGGTTCAGCAGTTTTACTCTGCCAACAAAGAGGCCATTTTAAACCTAAGAACATATAGTTACTTTACTTTCTACCGTACATTTGAGTCTGCGCCCGCGGCGGTCCCTTTCAACAAGATTATAGATAACCTTACTGAGATTTATTACCAGTAAGAGTAAGAGCGATTTAAATGTAACTTTAAGATTGTAGTAGAAAGCTAATTTATGTTTAAGTTCGAAAAGCACTGCTTTCTATAATTTGCTACTTGAACACTGGGCAAAAAACGAGGAAAAACACGACAAAACATCATCCCCAAAAACAGAGGTCTTCCTAATAGGACACCCGCATTTCGATGTTTAAGTCTCTTGTAATAGGAGGCGAGCCTATTGCCATCAACCGGGCTCAAATCCAACATCCGTGTCTGCTTCTGAGAAATTCCTGATGATAAAACCCAATAACACTTGCTGCCCGATCTAGAATAAAACCCAGGACCTCATGCTCAACAATCGCGTTTGCGAGCACTAGACCAATGAGGCACTCGCCAGTCAGTATCTTCTTCAAAGAAATAGGATAACATTTCATTCAATAAAGTACAATCGTCAACAAAATTGTCCAGCGCAGAATAAAAGAACACTCACAACCAGACACCTTTCCAAACCTTTTATTTCGAAATTCGAACAAACAAAGTACTATTGCGAGCAAAAGTGCTCGAGAGTTCGACGAACAAAACGCTCTTGTGAAACTCTGGCACTCGTTAAATTTTCTAACGAGTGTGTTGTACACGGGAACGCTTTTATACGCGACTGTACGTATGAGGGTGTTCCGCGAAGTTTTATAACGTTTATTTGATCCCCGGGTTTTAGTGCTTTTTATTTTAGTTTTTGTAGGAGTGTGAGAATTAACTGTGGGATAGAATTAACTTGAGTTTCGCGAACAACTTCGTCAACACTCGCCTTATAGGTAGCAATGTGTTTGAGTCGTTTTTTGTTGAAACACTAGGGCTACGGCGTTCGAGTACCTCCTTCATAGCCTGTCGATGACAGTTTAATTTGAGCCCAAAATTTTGACGACGAGTTTGGCAGTTTCAGTAGCTCCTGTGAAGGGGAAGTAACAGGACAGGCAGGACACGATGTCGAGTGTCCTATCGTTTGTAGGGCAACACCACATTTACACTCCAAGGCAGAGTAATCTAGGGTATGGGAAGCCGTCGCCTCCTTCTAAAGGAGGTGTCAACAAACAGGAAGGGGTCCGAGAGGGCTGATGCCTGCCAGGGCTGCGGGACTGTTCGAAAGAGATACCGTGGCCCTGGAACACAAAGCGCTAAGAAGGGACATGGATGGGTTTAAGTCAGTACAAGTCTCACACTGCCTTCCGCTCCGCCCAGAGCAGGAAGGGTCATTTTATGACTTCCCTTCCTTAAAAAAAAGGCAGAGTCATCTAACCACCCTCCCTACCTAGTACCAAAAAAACGAGTACATATTACCAATCCGTTGGTCTATTCTTCGCGTGACCAGAGAGGGCTGGCCTTTTTGAGCCAAAGAATCAGCATTGCCATCCAACGTGGCAATAAATACATTAAATACCTACATGTTTTATTGAGAATGTGACAAATAAATAACGTACTTTTAATTAAACACAGATACCCAAAAAATACTCAAAAATAAAAATCCTTCACTAAAAATCCCAACTTTATTTTCACTGAAAAAATATTTATTCATTTCTTGCTAATGAAGAATTCCCGGAACGGACTGCATTACAGAGGAATATTCTTTTAAAAACGCTGCACTGAAAATAATGTAAAAAGCTTAATTAAATGTGTGAATATTAAATTCAGTTGTATGCTGTGAAACTACCCCTAGAGCATACAGAAGGTGTATTGTGGTTCTCTGTCTCATATCATAGAGTATTGCAGAAAATCCACTTCATTAATCACGCAAATCTCTTCAAAGTTAGAGTGAACAGGCTTCTTTTGGGTAAGCTTTGAACTCGACTTTGTCTCTGTCAAATCTCTGACCTAGACTTGAGTCAAAAGCAAACACATCGCAAATAAAAAAGAAAATTGAGGACTTTACACCCTGTTCTTCGTACTCCTATAATCGCAAACAAATGCCGGTGGCGAGTGCGCTTGTACTCGCTGTAGGTGAAGCGTGTCTTTGTGTGCGTGGAGATCTCAAACAAACGCGAGTGCACTTGCACTGGCTGTACGTGAAACATGTCTGTGTGCGTGCGTTTTCGGTCGTTGTATGTACCAGACCTTCTGTATTTTCTGGGCTCCTGGTAGTTCTCTGTATATTATAGTACTTTATGCATTGTGTATTGGGGTTCATTGTTTTACACAGGCTCATTAGTTTTTTTTTCGCTGTGGTTTTACAAGTATAAGTTTTTTCGGAATTTATGTTTGAAAAAAATTTGTCGAAATATTCATCAGTTTCTCTGAGTAAATTGTTATCTTAATACATCTCTGACTATTCCCTTGCAAAGCAGCTGCAAATTATGGTTTACTAGCTTATGCCCGCGATGTCGCCCGCGTGGAGTTCGATAATTGTCCCACGGGAACATACTATCGGGATAAAAAGTATCCTATGTGTTAATCTAGGTTATAAACTACCCGTGTGCCAAATTTCATCCAAATCCATATAGTAGTTTTGGCGTGAAAGAGTAACAAACATCCATCCATCCTCACAAACTTTCGCATTTATAATATTAGTAGGATTAGCTAACCCGCGCAACTTCGTCTCCGTCAAATTTTACCCGTTTTTGATTTTTTTCTCATTGATGCTCAGCTCCTATAGGTCATAGCGTGATGATATATAGCCTATAGCCTTCCTCGATAAATGGGCTATCCAACACTAACTAATTTTTCAATTCAAACCAGTGGTTTCCGAGATTAGTGCGTTCAAACAAACTCTATAGCTAAAATATTTGTATAGATTTAGATGTAAATAATGTAAATGTAGAACAACACAGCTAACTTTAATCCGGCTTTTCGATCAAACAGATAACATACAGTTAGACGATACTGGCTCCGAAACAATGAAGATATCTGTCAAATTGAATACAGATTACTATCAGAAAGTCTTTCTACTTGATTAATATGTATATCCTACTGACTGGATTTCGGTCACGGGTGGATTCTGGCCATTATCAACATACACTAGAAAAGTACCCGAGAGATATTACGGGGAAAATGTGATGACGAAGTGGCACGGGTCAGCTAGTTTTCAATACATTGTATTTTAGCGTTTCATTTCATGTATTGGATAAAAGTTCACATACTTAAACTCACCCGTTTTCACCATGGGGGTAGGCAGTAACTCCAACTTAAGCACACCTGCGACGATCCTTAGACACTCTTTTTGCTTCGTCCACGTTCATAAATCTCATCAAACTCACTCGCCAATGAGCATAAAAATAGAATATTAACATGTTTTGACCTTCAACCAAGTGTATTAATTATATTTATTTCTCTATTGTTTCAGGTAAATTATTGATTTTTCGCCCGGAACATTATTTGATGTCATCGTTTGAACGATGACTGCTGAATATTTTGACGTAAGGTATTTTTTAAGACACGCAATCTACGACAGATAGTCTAAAACTCTCTGTCTGTACTAAGTTACGGACTTTCAAGTCAATTCACTTAAGTCCAAGCTCATGGCCGTGGCTTCGCTCGCTTGGAGTTCAGTAATTGTCCCACGGGAACTTATTACCGGGATAAAAAGTATCGAAAATGTTTATCCAGGTTATAAAGTACGGCAAGGTTGTCGACGGCGCGTTCGTGTTCCACGCGCGCCTCAAGGAGATGTAAGCAAACCGGAAGGGGTCCGAGAGGGCCGATGCCTGCCAGGGCTGCGGGACTGTTCGAAAGAGATACCGTGGTCCGGGAATGACCGGGAACATAAAGGGCTAAGAAGGAACATGGGTGGGTTTTAGTCAGTACAAGTCTGACACTCCCTTCCGCTGCGCCCAGTGCGGGAAGGGTCTATGATGATTTTCAATCCGTAAAAAAGGCAGAGTCATCTAACCACCAACAAAATATACGTTATATACTACCATATGTTTTGATGCGGAGTGGACTTCGAGAACATTTTTTTTTTTTCAGAAGCCTCCTGCCTGAAGTCTGTTCATTGTATGAAGATGAAATGAAACAAAAATTAACTGTATCCCGAGTGATATGTTCACTCTAGTGGAGTGCCTCAAACCCGCTGTAACAATGCAGAATTAACACAAATAAGTACATAAGATAAGTGCAGCTATTTACCCGGGCAAAAATGCCAAAAAAAACCGCCCATGCAACCAGATCTTTACACTTCACTAAGCCGAGAGCTAATCACATGTTCTGTCAACCCACCGGATCAATTGGACACAATATAAAAAGTCCGTGTGAATAGTCCAAGAGTCTTGTCGTCAATTGAGGCCAATCTTGGATATCAATTACAGAATGAGGCGACAATGTTAATAGGCTTAATTTACGCGTCATCTCTTTAGCTAACTCTTGGACTATTTGGGAGGGACGAATACGTTCGTTTTTTTTTTGGCGGATTTTCACACGGATAATGGTTTGTGGCTAAATAATAACAGCCGCAAGGGTCAATCTTTAAGGTTAAGCCGCGTTTGCCGAGGTTGGTCCGTGGATGGATGACCAAAATTACATACCGAGTTTCCTCCGTGCCTCGGATAGCACGTTAAGCCGTTGGTCCCGGCTGTCATTTGTAGATCGTTGGCAGTCGTTACGAGTTGTCAGAAGCCAAAAGTCTGACATCCAGTCATACCAAGGGGTATCGTATTACCCAGTTACTGGGTTGTGGAGGTCTGATAGGCAGTCGCTTCATGTAAAATACTGGTCAAAGTGAAAGTCAAAGTCAAAGCATTTATTTCAATTAGACCATTACAGGCACTTTTGAAAGTCAAAAAAAAACAAAATAAAACGCGAAGCTACAGTCCCAGTCACAAGGCATAATAACTTGTGAAAGTACTGTAGTTGCCCATTCCGTAGCGTAGATCTCTATGGAGAAGAACGGGCAAGAAACTCCATGGACACTCTTTTAAATCAAAATATGTTACAAAATCTTGGTTACATCATTCATGTTAAGAATTACAAATATGTGAGAACAATGTAGAAATACGGGCAAGTTAAGAGCGTCCAGAGTAAAAGATTAAATCAGTATTTAAAAAAATAAAGTAATTAAAATAAACCGTGGCAGCTAAGAGATGACCAGTCACAACTGACAGCGCCCGTTCACGAACATGACGCATGTATCAGCCATCATTCAACTCAACCATTTTGAAGGGAACTAAACGACCCGACACTCAGCTGCTTCTGGTTAGACTGGAAGCCGACCCCAAGATAGTTTGGGAAAAGGCTAGGCAGATGATGATACCCATGCAGAAAGGTGAGGTCATATTTCAGGTGTGGTACAGACTTACAAACAGAACAACTTTCGTGTCTTTTCTATGGGACCAACAAATTCGTTATCAAGAAAATATAATCTGCTGTACCATACAAAACTGGAATACCTATTCGCAAAGTATGGGACAGCTGTTTAATTTTATATTATGCGAAAGTTGTTTAGTACCATACACCTTTCTGTTACACGTTTGTATAAGTATGTAAGTAAGTATTTTATTTCGCAAATATGGGTACAGTAAATGGTGATAATTTGATAACAGGTAGGTTCAGCCATATTTTACCAACAGGCATGCAAAAGATATAGTTTGAAGCTAAAACAATAAATGCACTAGAAACACATCAAGAGTTTTAAATCGCTACTTAGCGGATTTTTTCAATAATAAGCATCAAAATTAGCATACAGATTGGAAAAATAAAATCATTAAAGTATAGCTACAAAAAATAATAAAATCATGAGATCATTACAATACAACCATTAACATCAATTAATAAAATGATAAGATCATTACAATTACAGACAAATAATTTAAACAAAACCAGTGAATTACAACCATTAACATCAAATAATAAAATCACTGCAACCAATCCATTTAAATAGAATCACTACAATAAACCCTACCAAGTCAATAAAATAGGTCAAGCAAAATAATAAAATCCTTAAAATAAAATATTAAAATTCATTAAACTAAGCAAGCGCTATTTGCAGAATATAGGAATCTAGAGTTCGACTTTTGATCATTCAGTAGGCTTGTGGAAGATGCCGAAATCCAACCTTGTTTTCTAATGATTTTGTTCATACATTTCATTTTGTATTCAGTGAAAGATGCCGAATAAAAGGCAAAAATTAATGAAAACAAAACCGTCTGATATGAATTTAATCAATTTATTGCCTTAAACCTAAATTACCTTAAAGAGAGCAGCGGTGGCCCAGTGGTAGCAGCCCCGACTTACGAGCAGTAAGCCGTGGGTTCGAACCCAGGCGCATTACTTTGTGTAATTTATTTCATCATCGCTGCTCTCAAAAACGGTGAAGGAAAACATCGTGAGGAAACCGGCATGTCCTAGAACCAAAAATTCGAAGACATGTGACATCTACCAACCCGCACTGGGCCCGCGTGGTGGATTACAGTCCACTCCCTCTCATAGAAGAGGAGGCCTGTGTCCCAGCAGTGAGAACATTATAGGCTAATGATGATTGCCTTAAAGCTCCAAACAGCTCAATATTGCGTGGCCTTTTCTTTCATTCTTGAAATCTTAATATTCAGTGAAAGCCTTAACTACTTCATTAAAAAAACCGCCCGATGTAAAAGTAACATAAATTTTCGAGGTTACCAATGACACACATACTGATAACTTCATACTCTTGAACTACTTTCTACTTGAAAGTACTAAAAACATTATTAAATATAATTCTTCATTTATCACCACTGCTCTAAAAACGGTGAAGGAAAACATCGTGGGGAAACCGGCATGTCCTAGAACCAAGGCAGTCGCTCCATATATAAAATGCTGATATTCAGCTGCATCTGCTTAGATTGAAAGCCGACCCTAACAAAGCTGGGAATAGGATAGGCAGCTGATGATGTCGATTTCACGGTTAATAGCAGTACGGTTAGTAGCTGCTAATAGCAGTCTTAAAAACCCAAGAAACAATATATCGTAACCCAGCCTACCCACTACACGACATGTCTTGAAGATACAACAGTCATAAATACCAACATTACGGCTGCCGGATGTGAGTCAAAGACAAGTAGAGCGTAACCATTGACAATGTGTAGCAGACGATAAACAAACTGGTTCTGTTGGTAGCGAGTAATCGAGCAGTAGTTTATTGAGTGTTTTATCAATTTTTAATTGACTTCCAAAAGGAGGAGGTCTATTCCACTTTTTTTGTGTATGTTCACCGTTATCTCCGCCAATTATGGACCGATTTTCATTTTTTTAACCGACCTCTAAAAAAGGATAGTGTTTTCAAATCGGATGCTCGTATTTTTTTTATTTATGTTTGGTCGCGCATAACTCCATCGCTTGCCAACCGATTTGAAAAAATCTTTTTTTGTTGGAAAGGGTATCATCATCATCATCAGCCTATATTGTTCCCACTGCTGGGACGCAGGCCTCCTCTCTATGAGAGGGAATGGGCTGTAATCTACCACGCGGGCCCAGTGCGGGTTGGTAGATGTCACATGTCTTCGAATTTTTAGTTCTAGGACATGCCGGTTTCGTCACGATGTTTTCCTTCACCGTTTTGAGAGCAGCGGTGATGAAATAAAATTACACCAAGTAATGCACCTGCCTGTGTTCGAACCTACGACTTACTGCTCGTAAGTCGGGGCTGTTACCACTGAGCCACCACTGCTCCCCACTGAGCCACCGCTGCTCCCCACTGAGCCACCGCTGCTCCCCACTGAGCCACCGCTGCTCCCCTGTTGGAAAGGGTATAACTTCCCAAATGGTACCATGAAAATTTTAACGAAATCGAACAAGTGGTTTTTGAAAAATCAACAAAATTCTAAAAATTTATCTTTATTGTCTACATTATCGATCTTGTCGTTTAATATTTGCATTGCGTTTTTTGTTGCGCATAACTCCTTCATTTATTTTTTTTCCTTTCCAATTAGTCCATAGTCACCAAGTCGGAATCTGATGATGGAATCTTGGCGAAATCGAGGAAACTCTTCAAATTTATAGGAAAACGTACAGCGATTTTGGTATTTTCTACAACAAGTGAAGCATTTGCGTTCAATAGGAACCATTCTACCATCAGATCTGATCTGATGATGAATCCATGAGACAGGCACCGGAACCCCATAATAAGACAATGTATCTTATCTGTGTTTGGGCTTGTTGGAATTGTAACGGTAATAATAATAATTTCACGCGGACGAAGGTCGCCGGCCACAGCTTCTTAAAAGTAAATTAGAAATTAAATTAGTTACTTGTAGTTAAACAATCGTTGGTCATTACGTAACTTTAAACCTACTCCGTTTGTTCAGAGATTTTAAGTTAATTTGGCACTAAAATTGGCTTTGAAGTTGAAAAGTACGCATAGCATAGAATAAAATATATATTTTTTAAATTATAACTTGGAATAAATAATTCTTGCACATTCTGCCATTTCAGACATTTACTTAAAATGTAGCATTTAAATACGAAAATCGAAACGTTCCTGAATATACATTAGCAATTTTACATTTTCGCATGGCTGCATATATTTTAGTACTCCCCCCTTTTCACCCCTTGTGGTGAATACATAATAACTCATTCAACCCCCATCTGATGGTAATACGAGCTTCACCCCCAGAATATGTATGGAGAATTTCTTTTGTTGGAAATATACGGACGAACAAATGGTTCGTGCATGAAAGTATTGACAGCGTGACTGAAGAAACGATGGATGAACTGTGTGAAGGATGAAATGGCAAGAAAGGAGGTGTCTGATGAGATGACGAGTAAAAGAGAAATATGGAAGAAGAAGACATGCTGCGCCGACCACAAATGAATTGGGATAATGTCAAGAGAATTATTGTTATGATGAACTATCATCACCATAATTCAAATACAATTTTTAGGTCATCCCATTCAACGTTTTATATCTAGCCGGGCGGTCCCGTCCAACGCATCCATTCCCGTATGTTTCCACAAAACTGCAATACCGCATGCATACTGCATTAGTCACTTAAAGGCTTCCGATATGGACCACGACGGTTCTTAGTATTCGCCTGACAGACGGCATAGTTCAGCATTCATAAGAGCTATATGAAAAATATTTAATTGGGTGTCTTTTTTTTTGTACTAAAATCGTTCACAGAATACTAGGTACCTAGTGTCAGCTGTGTAGTCCTAATATAGTATAGTCCTAGTATAGTTTCGGAATAAAGTGACATAAGGACGGGCTGCAGACAGACATGACGAATCTATAAGGGTTCCGTTATTTACCATTCGGTTACGGAACCCTAAAAAGTAAGTACTCCTAGTTTTTAGGGTTCTGTACCCGAACGGTCAATCGGGCACCTATTAGTCAGACTTCGCTGTCCGTCCGTCGGTTCATCCGTCCGTCTGTCACCAGGCTGTATCTCATGAACCGTGATAGTTAGCTAGTTGAAATTTCTACAGATTATCTATTTCTGCTGCCGCTATGACATACTAAAAACCGAATTAAATAAATATTTAAAAATATCACTTTTTTGTATGGGAGCTCCCATACAAAAAAGTGATATTTTTTGCTCGTTTTTATAAATAATGGTACGGAACCCTTAGTGCGCGAGTCCGACTCGCACTTGGCAGGTTTTGCAGTTTTTTTGGAAAGCGGTCTGCATTTTTCGAAAAGCGTTTTCGTGTCTTAACCGCCTTAGGAGGTGGACCATTGTTTGTGATACAAGAACAATTACCTGTCAACAAGAAAAGACAGCAGATGACAGGATAACGTGGGGACGTTATCCTGTCATCTGCTGTCTTGTCTTGTCTTGTGACCCAGGACATTGATTGGCGGGGGCCAATCAATGTCCTGGGTAGTGATGGGTCGAGAGAATATTCTCCCACGGAGAATGTTCTCGGTACGAGAATATTCTGCAATATTCTGAAATATTCTTTTCGACGGAGAATTTACGAGAATTTAAAATAGTATTAACTGACTGCTCTACCTGAAGTTGGGCTGAAATCACACCATATGTGCCACAATAAAATTATGCTGATTATAGCAGATAATGCTAGTAATGCTACCAACATGGTAAAATGTGGTAAGATGCTGGAAAGAAAATATCCCCATGTGAAGTGGGCTGGCTGCTTAGCTCACACGTTGCATCTAATAATTGGCAATATATTAAAAAAACCAACAAGTAACCATAGTGTATTCAGCGTTTTCATATTCTGTCAGAAGATTTTAAATCAATTGAATGGGAAAAGGGAGTTACTCGTACGAAATCATTAGAGTTACCAGTGACAATAAGATGGGGAACTGCGTTTAAAGTCTATTGGAATGCAAATCTGTTCTTCAAAATATGGCGTTAAACTCACCAGGTATACAGAAATGTAAAAAAAATACTTTTAAATGAAAACGAGTAGACGAAATTTGAAAAAATAAAAGTTTTACTAAAAGAAATCGTAGGTTGGGTAACAAAGTTTGAAGGATATTACTGTTCTATCCATTTGGTACATACGGAATTCGGCGAATTAAAAGAACTGGTAGAGAAGCCTATCCTGCTCCGTAATTTTAGGCGAAGAAGCAGACCATCATTTAAAACAGAAATACAGCAATAGAATAGTTACAGCGCTTAAGCCAATGTACTATGCTGTGGTATTATTAAACCCGCAAAATCGTGGTACAACAATGACATCAAGTGAAAACATGGATGGGAGTTCGTTCTTAGCTTGGCTGAAAGACACAGTATTTCAGTTCAACAATTGTTCAATAATTTAAGTCGAAAATTAGTTGTTACCGCTCATAGACTCAGATCTGGACACATTCCATGTAATAAGTTCGCGTTCATGATGAGGAAAACGAACTCGCCTAACTGTGTGGAGTGTGGAGTTGTTGAAGACTTACACCACTTATTGATGGACTGTGTTCGGTATGAGTCTGGGAGAAATGATTTGTTTAGGGTCTTGAGGCTGAACAGACTTGAAGTAGGCACATTCCATAAAATCCTGGCTCAACCAAATGGCGATGATGCGAAGAGTCTGTTTAGGTTCATGGCCCAGATATGATAAACGTGTATTTAGGATACGATGGGACTGACATACGCACTGCGGTTATAAATGTCCCTAAATAAATAAAGAAAAAAAAAAAAACAATTGTTCGAAGAAGTGTCTAAATATAAATGTGGCACTTGTTTATGTGGAACGCTCTTTTTCCACATTTTCAAACATTCATACCAAAAACGTAATAAATTCAACACTGAAAGCGCAGGCAAAATTTATCTGATTGCTCACAATTGGAAAATTATGAACTAACCACAACGTTTAAAGAAAGAGTCTGAAGAACCAAATCCAACTGCCTCTGCCTCAACTGGCTTCTAGCGAAGGAGAAGAGCTTACAATGAATTTAGACAACGAATCTAAAGAGAGCACATCTGAAGAAGAGGTAGAGGATGAGCCAGTAATCTTGGTGGAAACAGACTACATCAACTTAGATGGCATGGATCAATCGTTATCAATGGACGAATAGCATTACTGCATTAGCAATTTGATTTGATTTCAAGAATTGTTAAGATTGTGATTTTTACTTTGTTTTTTATTATCCACACCATACACCGTTTTTATAATGTTTTTTTTTTTTTTTAATATATTAAATCTGATGATTTGTATAACTCATAAAGTTTGTTTTAATACAGAAATTGGGAATCGGGAATGTTCTTGCTCAAGAGAATTTATTGAGAATTTAAGTTAAGGAGTAGATTATTATAACTTAAACTTCGTAAAACTTTCAAATACACTAAAAACTATTACTCTTAAACTAGATCGACACAAAAGAGTCATTCAATTTTTAAATTCTCGTAAATTCCCTTCCAAAAGAATATTCTCGAGAACTTAACAGCAAAGTTCTCGCAAGGAGAATATTCTCGGGAATTTACCATCACTAGTCCTGGGTCACAAGGCCAGTTAAGTTAATCTCCGGACTTAACTGAAATAATGATTAATCTAAATCTCGTCAAATAGTCTCCGTGACAAGGGTATAAACATGTTCAAGCTGGTATTCGGTTAATTTAATCTTACTTGATTCGGGTTAAGATACTTACGTTAAGAGCTTAAGTTAGGGTCGTTGTCATAAGTTATTGATTAGTTCATCTGGTCTCTCTGGAACTGGTCGGGTAACCGATTAACCGACTTCTAAAAAAGGAAGCGGTTATAATATATTCAGCAAGGATCCATTATTTCCAACGTCTTTTCGAAAAAATTTTTTTGCCAAAAAAAAAAAAAGTTAAAAGTGGAAAATTAATTTACTTTCGGCAAAAAGGTACATAAAACAAACAAAAGTCAAAAGTTCTGAAATTAAAGTTTGTTTCCAATTTTTTGTGATTGGTTTTTGGAAATCAGTTTTTTTTTTTGCTCTGCTCTCACAGAGATGAGGTGTTCTGTGTCCCAGCAGTGGGAATGTTTATAGGGTGATTATGTTTAGGCTCGCTCCATAGGATTTAGCTGTCCGAACCCGAACAGAAAGACAATATGCCTCATTAGTCTAGTGCTCATAAAATATAAATACCCGGTCGGGCTTAGGGTTTTATATCAGGAATTCCTCAGTAGTAGCCTGATCTAGATAAGTGACTAGGTTATGGAGTAGACAACCTTCTAGGTGGACAGACGATCTCTTTAAAGTGGCCGGAAGAAACTTGATAGACTTGACACATAACCGCTAAAATTGGAGAGATTTGGAAGAGACCTACACTCAGCATTGGGTGGCCAAGGGTTGAAGAAAAAAAGATGGAGTAGCTTGGTGTCTTCATAAGTGACTAGTTGACGGCATATACTCACCCATAGTACAAAAATAGTGCGTGGGTAGAGTCCCTCCGCGCGGAAGATCCGAAATTTCGTAATAATACTACACGCATACGTTCGAGTGCCACGCATTCACTCTCGTTACGCTACGGAATGGGCAACTACAGTACTTTCATAAGTTATTATGCCTTGTGACTGGGACTGTAGCTTCGCGTTTTATTTTGTTTTTTTTTGACTTTCAAAAGTGCCTGCAATGGTCTAATTGAAATAAATGCTTTGACTTTGACTTTGACGTTATTTTATTCAGCTTCTAAATAATATATTGTTGTTTTCTTGTTGTATTATTTTTATTACATAAGTTTATCGAGGTTATTCTACTCATGGAAATTGAGCGAAGGCTGGGCACACCGAAGAGTCGAATGCATGACTGTTTGCATGCCATCTTGCGTACCTAATAGAATTCATCATCATCATCATCATCATTAGCCTATAATGTTCCCACTGCTGGAACACAGGCCTCCTCTCTATGAGAGGGAGTGGGCTATAATCCACCACGCGGGCCCAGTGCGGGTTGGTAGACGTCACATGTCTTCGAATTTTTAGTTCTAAGACATGCCGGTTTCCTCACGATGTTTTCCTTCACCGTTTTTGAGGGCAGCGGTGATGAAATAAATTACACAAAGTAATGCGCCTGCCTGGGTTCGAACCCACGGCTTACTGCTCGTAAGTCGAGGCTGCCACCACTGGGCCACCGCTGCTCTCTCCTAATAGAATTACGTAGTCACAAATATTAATTCTGCCATCTCTTAGTGAGTTTTAGAAAATATTCCCCCTCCATGGTAGCGTTAAACTTGTTGGAAGTCGCATAAGAAGTTTCACTTCAATAAACAGCTCTGACTACCCCTTTAAATAACAAAAGCGTGACGTTGCATTACGTACTAAAATAACGTAAATCTACATGAACATGACGTGACGGCAGTTCTAACATAATATTCCGAAACTTCAGTACAACTTAGCGCTTGGATATTAAAGTTGGAGAGAACTATTGCGAACGTGCCTGTGGGTGTACGTGTGATGTTCTATATGTTTCTTTGCTTGAATACCAGATTTATGTTATTACTAGCTGTGCCCGCGACTTCGTCCGCGTAGAATAAGGTTTTTTCTAAAATAGTAGTAGCCTAAGTTACTCCTTATAACATCAGCTATCTGGCAGTGAAAGTCCCGTCAAAATCGGTCCAGCCGTTCCAGAGATTAGCCGGAACAAACAGACAGACCGACAGACAGACAAAAATTGTAAAAAAAAATATGTTTTGGTATATGTACCGTATTTTAATATTACAAACAGACACTTCAATTTTATTTATTTTTATAGATGTATATTGTATAGATGGAGGCTGAAAATATTCAGGTAAAGCCGCGCCTGCCTAGGTTGGTCCGTGGATGGGTGACCACACATTACATACCGAGTTTCCTCCATGCCTCAGAAAGCACTTTAAGCCGTTGGTCCCGGCTGTCGTTTGTAGATCTTTGACAGTCGTTACAGGTAGTCAGTGGCCTGAAAGTCAGACAACTAGTATTACCAAGGAGTATCGTATTACCAAGTATTAACTGGGTTGTGGAGGTCAGATAGGCAGTCGATCGATCCGATTACGGATAGTGCACAGTGTTTACATTATTATTTTTGTTGTTATAAATATTTAGTTAATAAACTAACATATCAGAAGTATTACTGCAACATTTATACTAAAATTCGTCATCCCCTCCACCTACTTCCTCCAATACATTCCAAATTCATCAATCAACCCCCCCCCCCCACCACGTTCTCACCTAAAATCTACAACAGTTCAACTTTAAACACTTAACTTGAACCGTAGAACTTCGGGAGATGGCAGTAGTCTGAACTGAACTACAGTTAATTTCCTGAACCAGTCGTGAACGGTCGGCTAAGTTAACATGCAGCGGGTAATGTAACTACTGGTTTATGTTATAAGTTAACTGCAGGTTCCTTCTCTTGACTGTGCTATTGTTAACGTTTACTTAACTATGTTTAAATGACAGGTTAAGCAGACCGGTTAAGCAGCATATTTCGCCAGTTATGTTTTTAAATCTCATGTGATAGGAGTTAGCCTATTGTCATCAGCCGGACATGAATCTAGACTCCGTGGCTGCTACTGAGAATTTTTTTTATGGATAAACCCAAAAACACTTTGACCCGGGATTCGAACCCAGAACTGCCTCGTTGGAGAGGACCTCACGTCCCAGCCGCCGCGGGAGACGCTTCGTGCGGCGGGGGCCAACCAGTAGTCGGCCACCGTAGGCGCGGGCCTGTGGACGGTGCGTTCGTGTTCCACGCGCGCCTCAAGGGGATGTCAGCTAACCGGAAGAGGTCCGAGAGGACCGATTCCTGCCAGGGCTGCGGGACTGTTCAAAAGAGATACCGTGGCCCTGGAACACAAAGGGCTAAGAAGGAACATGGATGGTTTTAGTCAGTACAAGTCTGACACTCCCTCCTGCTCCGCTCAGAGCGGCGGGGGGTCATTTAATGATTTCCCATCCGTAAAAAAAAGGGCTGCCTCGTTAGTCTAGTGGTCGTAAGTGCGACTTCTAAGCATGGGTTCCTGGGTTTGATTCCTGGGTAGGGGAAAGTGATAATGGGTTTTCCATCAAAAAATTCTCAGAAGCAGCCACGGAGCCCAGATTTGTGCCCAGTGGATGGCAATAGGCTCGCCTTCTACTACAAGGGACTTGAAAACATAACAGTCCAAATGTGACTGTAATAATAGGTACACTTCTGCCTAACCCTTGGGGATTTCACGCGTGATGTTATATATACCTCTACGAGTTTGTTTAACCATCATTCCGAATTGTCAATTATTCGAATAACAATAACACAAAGGAAAACATCCACATTCAAAAACCGTCCAATTTTGATCTCGTTTTTAATAAATAAGGTTCAAATTCCCCCAGCTCGTTGTAAAGACAATAAACTGCTTAAACGACAGTTTTGTCACGAACCAGCGCAGTTGCAACATAACCTCCCGTCCGCAAAGTAGGTTGAACATTGTTATCATTGCATGAGTCATGCGTGAGAAAGCATGCATTCAGAACTTGTCCATAAAATATACCGTAAAGAACAAACAAAATATCATATTAATATGTTGACTGGAGTAAATGGAAGAAAAAACTTGCTGCGTCGACAACAGGTGATATAAAAAAGACCTGGAATACTATGATGATAATATTGATGAAAGTGTAGAGGAGCTTGTGGCTAAATAATCGTATCAAACCAAATCAAAATCATTTATTTCAAGTAGGCCTGTTACAGGCACTTTTGAATAGTCGTAAAAATGAAGCTACAGTCCCAGTTACAAGACATAATAACTGTGAAAGTACTGTAGTTGCCCATTCCAAAGCTTAGATCTCTATGGAGAAGAATGGGCAAGATACTCCATGGAGTTTCTTTTAAATCAAAATCTAGTTACAAAAACCTTGGTTACATCATTCATGTTAAGATGGAACATTATGTGAGAACGATGTAGCAAGACGTGTACACTGTACGTTAAAAGTGTTCATAGTAATAACAAATAAGACAATTCAAAAATAAAATAATTAGTTCGGAAATAAGCCGTGGCAACTAAGAGATGACATTCAGTAATGAAAATCTTATGCATTTAGTCTTTTTTTCTTTAAATACTAAATTGTTTGCCGTGAACCAATTATGGACCCAAAGTAGGGCATTATTAATTATATCTAGATTTTGGGCCCATCTATTTATTTTAAAAATTAAGGAAGTTTCATCAGCAAATAATATAATATAGGGTAGATCGTTAATTATATATTAACGAAGGAAGAGGAAAGGACACAATATTTGCCCTTGCGAAACCCCCATTTTTACTTTTAAACCCTGTGAATTAACACCATTTAGTTGAACTTGCTGATGCCTGTCACTCAAATAAGTTTTTACTAAACTAAGTGCAAGTTTACCAAGTCCGTAATGCTCAAGTTTCAAAAGTAATGTGTCGTGATTTACGTAATCAAATGCATTGGAGAGGTCACAAAAAATTCCTATGGCGTCTTGGGACTCTTCCCACGCTGTAAATATGTGCTGTAATAAGAATACACCGGCGTCAGTCTTACAACGTCCCTTGGTGAAACCATACTGTTGATCGTGCAACATTTTGTTGGTGTAAAAATGATGGAGAATTTGAGTCAGTATTACCTTTTCAAACACCTTGCTAAACACTGGCAAAAGGAACTGTCTAAGCGTCAAGTTGAAGCTTCTCGTGACCTAAGTGCTGGCTTTTACCTTGGCCAAAAGCTAAGTACTGCCATACAACGTGGCAACGCCGCCAGTCTCTTGGGCACATTACCAGCGGACAGCGTTAAGGTGGAGTTTCTAGATGACCCATTTTACAGTTTGTTGTTAGTAATTATTTTATTTACCTTTTAGTTTTTAACTTTTTTAATTTGTATAGTTAGTTTCTAGACATGAATAAATACATTTCAATTGCAAAAGTTCGGGAACATCGATATACCAGTCTAGATTTTAAACCTCCGATATGACCTTTCTTGTCCCTCGTCTTCTACTGACAGTATAGCATCAAAACGCTTGTGTTACTTACGTGTCTGCCTACCTTTTTATTTTTCAAAATCAAAATATTTTTATTTCACATAAGCCTACATGGGCACTTGTTAAACATCGACAAAAGGTGCACGGTTCGGGTTGGTCGTTTCCTATAGAGAGGAACCGGCAAGAAACTCCATGGTTACTCTTTTAACTCTCCATGGTGACGCCCCGGTAGCAGTTACTCGGACCACATAGCGCAAGAAGCCATCCAATACATAACATCACGCCTGTAGTCCCCGAAGGGTTAGGTAGAAGCATACTTAATAGAAATTCGCCAGTTATGTTTAATTCCCATGTAATAGGAGGTGACCCTAATGCCATCAACAGGGCATAGACTCCGTGCTTGCTACTGAGAAATTCTTATGGAAAACCCTAAAATTAAACTTCCCAACCCGGGAAACAAACCTTTCTCGACCCCGTCAACAACTGACAGTATAGTACGAAAACGCGTGTGTTACTTACTTGTCGACCTACCTTACGTGATCACGTCGTGGTAGCAGTTACTCGGACCACATAGCGCGGACATTCGAAGCCGCGGACATTCCGTTACGTGTACGTGTCCGATGTCGTACGGTACGGGAATAGGGGATAATCCAATTTTTTTTTCTTTGTCCGTCGGGTAGTTTATTGAAAAGTATTGGACACGTATTCTTTCTTTTTTCACGTGGTCATAAAATTACGGAGATATATTGAGTTGAAATGGCGCATGACGTCACATGTAGGTAAGTTTTATACCTACTTGTGACGTAGTAAGCCCCCACTCTCCAACTTTAATGAGTTTTAACTAAGTATTTTTTTGATATTTTGATAAAACAAAAAATACGTGTCTAATATTTTTGTATTACCTGTCTGACGGACAAAATAGAATGTCGTTTTCTTTACCCAGTCCGCACCCCTATTGTGTGTTGATGATACTCGGTCAATAATAGGGCCCCTTACCTAATGAAGGGGTTCATCCGGGGTTGTACAACTACCCCTAGAAGACGATTCTAGACTTATGATCTGGACTAGACTCATCTGCCTAGCCTTTCTCCAACTATGTTAAGGTAGCTGTTGCAGCTGAATACTAGTATTTTACATGGAGCGACTGCCTATCTGACCTCCCTAAACCAGTCAGTACTTGTTGTCAGAATTCTGAACCACTGACTACCTGTAACGACTGTCAAAGATCTACAAATGACAGACGGGACCAACGGCTTAACGTGCTTTCGCAGGAAACTCGGAATAAAATGGGACATCACCCATCCACGGTCCAACCTAGGCAAGCGCGGCTTAACCAAATGATTTTAAAAGAGTAACCATGGAGTTTCTTGCCGGTTCTTTTCCATAGGAAACGACCAACCCGAACCGTGCACCTTTTTTGTTGACGTTTTACAAGTGCCCATGTAGGCCTATGTGAAATAAAAATATTTTGATTTTAACCTGAGTGGCTGTATTTATTTAGCCACGAGTCTGGTCACTTAATACTATTTCATTCAAAACATTAATCTCAAATCTACAAGTAGTCTCACGATCAGTTTTTCCAACGGGTATCATATTACCCAGTACTAACTGGGTTGTGGAGGTCAGATAAGCAGACGCTCCGTGTAAAATACTGGTATTCAGCATTTCAGCTGCATCCAGTTAGACTGGAAGCCGACCCCAAAAGGGTTGGAAAAAGCCAGGCAGATGATGATGAATCTCGAATCCATACTTGTCAACTATTTCGCTGTTCACGAGTAGGTCAACGGCCGTCTCGAGCAATGGACACAGTCCCCCGACACACAATATTTATGCATTCAAGATCGCGGCCATGATGCCGATTCGCAGAAAAATGTATCGAAACGACAAACACACTTATGGGACCTACCTTTGTATATGTGCAGTTTCTATAGCTAACTATATTGGGTAATATCATCATCAGCCTATAATGTTGCCACGGCTGGGACACAGGCATTCTCTTAATGAGAGGGAGTGGGCTGTAATCCACCACGCGGGCCCAGTGCGGGTTGGTAGGTGTCACATGTCATCGAATATTTAGTTCTAGGACATGCCGGTTTCCTCACGATGTTTTCCTTCAACGTTTTTGAGGGCAGCGGTGATGTAATAAATAACACAAAGTAATGCGCTTGCCTGGGTTCGATCCCACGGCTTACTGCTCGTAAGTCGGGGCTGCCACCGCCTGGGCCACCGCTGCTCTCCAGGGTAACAATTTCAAGGGTTTTCTTGCACGGAGCCTTAATCCTTTTACTTATACAATTGTTGCCTAAGTTACTCCTTGTTATATTATCTTTCTGCCAGTAAAAGTCCCGTCAAAGCCGGTTCAGCCGTTTCGGACATTAGCCGGAACAGACAGACACGCATAATTTTGGAACGAAGTTCCTTATCGCGCGTTGTGAAAGGGGGCTAGACGGAAAAAAATCTTACGAAAAGTTGTCACGACACTTTTTGCTATAGTAAGCTATTGTAAGCTTTATTTCTTTAAAATAAAGTTGAAAGGAGAAACCCAAACTCCATTGAAACTTGGGCCTGGCGTTACAGGACTGGAATTTTGCCATAAATTAAAACATCTAGGAAGGTATCACGAGCCCAATTTTCACGTTTCTCAGCAATGGCCAAATTGGTAAAATCGGACTATGTTTTTACATTTTAGGTTATTTTATTATTCGAGTTTTTTAAACAAAAAATGATGTTTTTTAAGGCTGTTTCTGTTTCCTGCGTGAATCTGGAACGCATATGCACTGAGCTGCAGTGCCTGCAGTCTATCATGATGAGGTTTAGGTTAGGTACCTACTTACATAAACAGCGGTGAATTCGGATTAATCTGATTGATCTTAGGTACTGAAAACTATGTTTATTAAAGGCCCACTTACATCATAACTTGCTTGCATTTGCAATCATTGTATAATATACCACGTATAGGGATATAGAATAGGGGATTTGATGCTATCTCAGATTACAGTAATATGAGATTGCACTAATAGGTACCTATTTTAAAATTAAAAAAAAACACTTATTTGAGATAGGGTTTTATTAACCACCTTCTTCGTTAGGATTATCATAATATCACAGTATCTAGGAATTGTGCAGGAGGTATTTGATTACCCTGGTGCCGTGCCCAACCAAGATACCATATTATGCTCATGGTGTGGGCACAGCAACCAACCGTTCTTTTGCCAACGATACAGGTGCAATAATATTGGATTAAAGCATCTCTTCCACATAGAGAGCTGTCAACTAGTAAATAAACGAAATACATTCTATTATGCCTGGACTTTATTCTTCCTCTTAACATCCAGGTTTAGTCCGATGTTGACAGCTCTTGCTGTAGGTCATCGTCCACTTCTCTACACACTTCTATGACATATGAGCCATTTTCTCTCACGTGCTCCCAAGAACGGGCCTGTTTAACTTGGTATGTGCCCAAGGAGACAAGAATAAGCTCGTTGTATGTTAATACAGGAAACTCGCTAACATTATCTCTTTCTACATCTATTGCTTGTAATTGCGCCCTACGTCGAATTAAATTATTGTTAATAATATATTTACTTAATCGATTTTCCACATTCATATACTGATTATTTTTTTGAAGAATTTCCTGAGCATCACTGCGGTTTGCGATAGGAGGGTGGAAAGCATTTATTAAGGCGGAAGCCACTTCAAAAGTGTACCATTACATTTTTTGACGCTCTACTAAAAAAATATTGGTGAAAAAGCTTAAAATCTCGCTTAAACCTACCATTTACTACTTCTACAACCCATCTACAAATGTTACTGTTCTCGATTTATTGGCTTCGAGGGTTGACAGTTGAGATTCACCCTGTTGCAAAGAAGATGGTACATAATATGTCCTATAGCCACATGTATTGAGTAAGGGCAAGGCATCCCGGAAGCCCCTATCCAATATAAACGCATCTCCAGATTCGAAGTACTGCCTTAGAACTGAATCATTTCTAAATTCTTTATTAATTATTTCAGCATCTGAAGTTGTCGCTGGATAGGGACCACAAACATCAATTATGTATCCGTCTGTACAAACAATCAAAAAACACATTCCCTTGCGCATTCGAAAAGCGAATGACATTAAAACCATGACAATTGTCAGACGTTGACATTGACATTTGCCGTTTACTAGTGCAATCCATGTGCAATCCGCTTTGTAATCTATTTCGATTATTCATTTCTTTTAATGATTTTTTAGTGGTGCTTGCGTTATATAACAATTAGATTCCAGATTTTATTATTTTACATCGATTTCAATATCAAAAAAAAAAAAAATACCAAAACAATGGAGTACTATTCAATTATTTGTAACTATCGATGTCCACTAAATCGATCATATTCTTAGGGTAGCTCCATTGTCATAATGACAGCGTTTACGAAGTAAGTGACGTATAATGAAATAAGTGCTGTTTACAAAGGTTGTTTAAAACACAAAAATAGAAATTGAATTATTTTCTACACTTGGCCATTGTAATTGAGGCTAAGATTTAAATGGGTTAATGAAGCAAAATAGTAGATTTGTTTGGTACATATCTGATTCGTGTAACGGGTAGGCCCAGAAACGGGTTTCTCCTTTCCTTAAATTACGTACAATTGGGGTGTGTATGTGAGTAAGGATAGATATGATTATTATTTTGAGTGACCGAACTACAAAGTACAAATTCGGTTGTGCAGTTAAGTAAGACGTATTGCTTCGAATTAAGGATTAATCTTCCCTAAATTAAATATTTTATTTTTCGCACACTAACTTAAATCTAAAATGTATTATGTACGTGAAAGGAACTTCGTTCCATCCAGGTGTCCCTTGACACCTCTCAAGTTTTTTTATGTTAATGGGGAAAATGTGAGGAAAGTTTTGAGTATAAATGGGGATGGGTATAAAGTCAAAGTCAAAGCATTTATTTCGATTTGACCATTACAGGCACTTTTGAAAGTCAAAAAAAAAACAAAATAAAACGCGAAGCTACAGTCCCAGTCACAAGGCATAATAACTTGTGAAAGTACTGTAGTTGCCCATTCCGTAGCGTAGATCTCTATGGAGAAGAACGGGCAAGAAACTCCATGGACACTCTTTTAAATCAAAATATGTTACAAAATCATGGTTACATCATTCATGTTAAGAATTACAAATATGTGAGAACAATGTAGAAATACGGGTAAGTTAAGAGCGTCCAGAGTAAAAGATTAAATCAGTAATTAAAAAAATAAAGTAATTAAAATAAACCGTGGCAGCTAAGAGATGACCAGTCACAACTGACAGCGCCCGTTCACGAACATGACGCATGTATCATTCAACTCAACCATTTTGAAGGGAACTAAACGACCCGACACACCCGCCACCATCAGCGTGACATTTAAGTGAGCATGACATTCACTCAACCACCAGGGTAATTTCGCGTCAATGAAAGATTTAGGTACTCATTAAATGGTGGCTTTACAGTACATGGTACTCACACATGTGCTATGCAATTATATAATACTAAGAGATTGAATCTATACAATGCAAATATATTTTTACAATCTTCTGCAGCTTTCACAATAACTTCACTTTCTAATTCTGATGATTCCGATTGCCCCTATGGTTGTGGAGCAGGACCAGCATTGAGCCAAGCATTTTTATCATCAATATAATCCCCCAACTTATAATATGCTTGCCTACATAGTGTGCGTTTTATGCAAGATTTAAATTTCGTTTCATTCAGTTGTAGAATGTGGGGAGGTATTTTATTATAACATTTTAAACAGTACCCCATGAAAGATGAGTCTACTTTAGCTAACCTGAAACCTGGCTGAACTAGTTGGTCTCTGTTTCTAGTATTATAGTGGTGCCGGTCACCTCTTTTACTAAATAAATGCAGATTTTTTCTAACGTACATGATGTTTTCATAGATGTATTGACAAGGTACCGTCATGATGTTAATTTCCTTGAACAGTTCTCTTAGAGAATCGCGCCTACGTAGATTATATATGGCTCTGATAGCTCTTTTCTGCAGAATAAATATAGACTCGATGTCTGCAGCCCGTCCCCATAGTAAAATACCATATGACATAATACTATGAAAATAACTAAAATACACTATCCTCGCGGTATCTACATCAGTAAATTGACGGATTTTTCTGACAGCATATGCTGCTGAACTCAGCCGTCCTGCAAGAGATGTTAAATGAGGACCCCATTGTAGCCTTGAGTCGAGCGTGATCCCTAAGAAAACAGTTTCATCGACAAATTCAAGTTTCTCTTGATTCAATACTATGTCACAGTCACTACTTTTGACATTTGGTAGAGAAAATCTTATGCACTTAGTTTTTTTCCCATTTAATACTAAATTATTTGCGGTAAACCATTTATGGACCTGCATTAGAGCGTTATTTACATCGTCAAGGTTTGTGGCACGTCTGTTTATCTTAAATATTAACGAAGTATCGTCCGCAAACAACACCATTTGTGGTTGGTTTTTAAATAAATGGGGAAGGTCATTAATATATACTAAAAAGAGGAAAGGACCCAATAAGGAACCAATATAAGAGTAGAGGAACACCAAAGAAACGATGGATGGACTGTGTGAAGGATGATATTGCAAGAAAGGAGGTGTCTGATGAGATGACGAGTAATAGAGAAGTATGGAAGAAGAAGACATGCTGCGTCGACCCCAAATGAATGCCCTTATCCCAGGGCAGGAGAAAGATGATGGTTAAATGATTATAGGCTCCTAACCGGCGAAATATGGGTATACTGTAGGACTGTCTAACCTATAATGAAAATTCCTACGTGGTGCTGTACAAGGTGTTTTCAATCAAGCAAAAAAAATATATATATATCACGTAGGCCTACATGGGCACTTGTAAAACGACGACAAAACGGTGCTCGATTCGGGTTGGTCGTTTCCTATGGAGAAGAACCGGCAAGAAACTCCATGGTAACTCTTTTAAAATCGTTTGGCTTTACAATTTTTCTATGTTACAGCGATGGCACTCAAGTATGAGTGGACATCGTAGGCCCGACAATAAGTCGTTGCTTACTACAAAACGTAGAATGAAAATTACGATACCTAGTTATTTAAAAATAAACGCTGATTTTTTTAGTTGTTTATGTTTGTAAGTATTTCAGAATAATCCCCTTAACGTGGTTTAGGGAATAAGAAATTATCGAATAAACGTTTGATATTGTTTGTATGTATGGCAGCGCGGTTATAGGGCGAGTATCAGACGGGCCGCGTTTAAAACACTGGTGGTTCACACTTATCGATTTCCGTAAATAAGAATTACCTACCCATTTTATTATTGTTTCGGGGCGAGAATCATTAGCATAGTTACCTCCTTGGATTTGCCGAGGATGCTAAACAACAGCTTGTATTTCAAGCTTTCAAGAAATCTATTACAACGTCAAAAAAACACAATAACACTTAAATTATAGTCCCATTAACATAGCTATTAATCTTAGACACCACCCTTACACCCATTACTTGTTTAACAAAAGGGAATCGAACCCCCTACCCTTCGCGTAATATCTTCCGAACTCCTTAACTACAGGAACCGGACGTCATTGATCTTCGGTCCATAAGCTCCTGTATGCTCTGTGCATTTGTTTATGGTTTGTGCATTCTTCATTTCCGGGTCTTGTTTTATGTATGTATTTTGTTATCAAGAAGAAAAGTACTTCGTTAGAATGTGGATGGGTATAAGAATAGGGGCAGACGACGAAATAAAGAGTAAGTTAAGACAAATACTAAGACGTTTATTTTATTTATTTACTAGCGACTCGCCCCGGCTTCGCACGGGTGCAATGCTGATACTAAATACACTACAGAAAAACTGTGAACGAAAATAAAATAATCCAAGCGTCTTAGCGTCGGGGGACCGCTAAGTAGACCGCTCAGCACAAACACTAAATAAAGCGGACCCCCGACGCAACGACACTTGGATTAATTTTATTTTTGGTTTTTTAGAGGTTTTTTCAGTCGGGGGTTTTTTAAATTTTTGTACTATGTAGTGATTTAAAACTTCAAGTACAATGTACTGAGATCATTTCTACCCGTCAACCTTTGGGTGATGCAGAGACAAACAGTGGTAGGTGCCTGGCGGTAAAAAATAATAATAATAAGACATACTAAAAGGATATATAAAATACTATAAATTAATAAATAAAAATACTTAAAAATGTATCAATACATAAATTCTAAAACAAAAGGACAAACAATGAGGAATATCAACGTTGTGACTATACTAGCTTCTTCAAAATGTACTCGCGAATTTTCATTTTAAAAGATAGATAATTAGTTTCTAACCTGATTTCCTGTGGAAGCGTGTTCTACAGAGAAATAGACTGGACGAATGGCAACGAATGAAACGTTACGTATTTCTAGAACGATTTTCGACAGGACTCTAAACCTATCATCATCTGCCTAGCCTTTCCCCACCAAGTTGGGGTCAACTTCCAGGCTCACCAGATGCAGCTGAATACCAGTATTTTACCAAAGGGTATCGTAACCAGTTGGTGCTTGGTAATAACCAAGGACTTGATCTCTGATTACGCAGCTATCAGCTATGTTTCTTACTACAGAGACAATGGGCATAAACATTGGCCAGCCTGTTATGTTAAGCCGTTAGTCCAGGCTGTCATTTGTAGATCTTTGACGTTCATTACAGGTTGTCAGTGGCTCGAAAGTTTGACAGTCTTTACAAAAGGTATCGAATTACCCAGTAATAACTGGGTTGTGGAGGTCAGATAGGCAGTCGCTCCATGTAAAATACTGGTATTCAGCTGCATCAGGTTAGATTGGAAGCCGACCTCCACACACAGCCCAGTTACCCACCAGCCCAAAAGATTATGGTTTCAATTGGCGTAATAAACGCTTTTTTTTTATTTGCGATATGTTTGCTCTTGACTCTAGTCTAGGTCAGAGATGACAGAGACAAAGTCGATGATGGTACGAGCTTACCCAGCAGAAGCCTGTTCACTCTAAGTTTGAAGAGATTAGGGTTGTAAGCGTTTTTATGACAACATCACATATATTCATAACGTTGTAACAGTGTCGAGTTGTCGACCATCACCGTAAAAAACGCAATTATACAACGTTTTTTTTAAGCTTAAGAAGAAATGGATTACGAATTTATTTCGAACTTCTTTGTATGTCTACGTAATTCAGGCGTCAATGTTTTTGAGCGTTAAAATATACAATTATCGCCGGGAGCTCAATCTTATTTAAATACTAAGATACGAACAATACAGACGAGTGGGAGTCACGACGCTTCGAGCTGGAAAAATGAGGCGGTTCATTATTTGAAGACGGCTGACTGTCACACCGTGGTGGTGTATTCAGTATCGGGATGGCATGCGGCATATCAAACGATTCTTTTTAAAGTCAAGGGATGCTCAGGAGTCCTTTGGAATCCTAGAAGATCCTGTGATATGGCAAAGAATGTCGTGAGATACAATAAATCCTATCGGTATCCCAAATTTCATTTTGATGTGATACATCTTTAAGCGGTTGTCGTGGTATGGACATGTGATGCGGAGGAATGAGGAAAATGGCGTGAGGAAAGTTCCTTCTTAGCCCTTTGTGTTACAGGGCCACGGTATCTCTTTCGAACAACCCGCAGCCCTGGCAGGCATCGGCCCTCACGGACCCCTTCCGATTTGCTGACATCGCCTTGAGGCGCGCGTGGAACACAAACGCGCCGTTGCGCCCACACCCTTATGCCATGATTTATTTATTTACCACCACTTATAGCAAGATGGATGGGAAAAGGCAGGCAGATGATGATGTCACCATGTCACTGACAGTGTTACATACTAGAACAGAACTATGTATCCGCGTTACACCACGGTGTGAGTGAGTGCCACAAGTCAATGAGCTCCAATTTGCATCAGTCGAGGCGCCAATATCTCCGCTCCGTAGTAATTTGTTACTGCCGCTGTATTACGGAGGATTCCTCTGTATGCGTGGTAAATGGAAGATATTGTTGTTTTCTTTAGTGTAATAGAGTTGTGTTGTACATATAAGACGGTATTATGACGCTTGTGTTTTGTGAAGAGGCTGGCAGAAGTGTATCGTAGATAACGGTACATTCGGTAGTTGTGTTCCAAGCCAATAAGACGAGCCAATTGCCGTCGATAAAGCTCGAATCAGGACTCCAAGCTGCTGGAAAAGCAGACATTGGGTTTGGACAAAGTGAAATTCTATCAGCGATATTAATTTGATCGGAAAAGTTAAAAATGGATAAGATTGATATAAGTTAAAAGAGCCGTTGGTCCCGGTTGTCATTTGTAGATCTTTGACAGTCGTTACAGGTAGTCAGTGGGCAGAAAGTCTGATAACCAGTCCATACCATGTAACTGAAATGTCACGGTTGTATTATATCGTATGAAACGGAAGCCGAAAAATGTCCGTCTCCTAAGATACAGGTCTGCGTACCTAGTTTAGGGGCCGGAAATCTGCCAATAATGTTATACTCGATTGTACAGCCTTGTGCCTTGTGTTTTTTTTCTTATGTACAAATAAATATCTTATCTTATCTTATCTTATACCGTACCGTCTTAACGTGCTTTTTGAAGCACGGAGAAAACTCGGGATGTAATGTATGGTCACCCATCCATAGACTAACCGTGGCAACTGCTGCTTAGCCTTGGAGATCGACCCGTGCGGCTGGTATTTAGCCACGAAATACTTACTTTGCTCTACTGTCTACACCTTTTAGAAAATAAAGCGTTAAGATGTTATGTTCTCCAAAAGCTTATGCCATCCGACGCGACACAAAAGTGACATACGGACGGAACCTAATGCCAAGAAGATAATCCTAGCTTACAATTTTTAACAATAAATACAGGATTAGGGTTTCGCAAGCGTGACGGTTCTCTTTTATAAAAGATTTTAATTTTAAAGGGTTCTGTAATCTTGTTGTGATGTTGATCTGATGTTGGGACTTAGGGTTTAATACTGTTAAACGGGATTTAAAAGAGTTGGATATTAAAAAGTCGGAGTAGATAGCATTTCATGTACTTTAAACCTTCTCTAGGGATAAAACCACTATCTGCTTCTAAGAGATTTTCTATTAGCAGTCATTCCCTCGTCGGCGAAACCGCACTACCCTACCTGATGGATTTGTGCCCACTACCCTCCACAGAATGGAGGCCTACGACCCAGGAGTGAGAACGTTGTAGGATAATGATAATGCCTTTCATAAATGGCTTTCGGCTTTTTGACGGTGTTTGGCGCAGTGGCTGAGCGAGAGCGGCTCACTGCTGTCTACCTATAGCTAAGAACCATCCAGGTTGACACAATAAGTACAAAAAGGTAACATCAAAATCAGTCAAGTCGTTTTGGAGGAGAAGACGAACACATTCACAGTCGCCGACTGGAATTAAAAAAAAAAGTAAAAAAAAAAAAAAATTTTGCCTGCATGGGCACTTATAAAACGTCGACAAAAGATGCACGGTTCGGGTTGGTCGTTTCCTATGGAGAAGAACCGGCAAGAAACTCCATGGTTACTCTTTTGAAATAATTTGGTTTTACAATATTTGAATGTTGCAGCGTTAGTACTTAAGTATGGGAGGACAGCGTAGGCCCGACAATAAGTCGTTGGTTACTACAAAAGATAGTACACGATAAAAAAGAAAGACTAGCTATCATTTAGATCACTTCAACTTATACCTACTCTCATACAAAATATTTACCATAGCAACCGTCTTTTTACCAAACCCTTCATTGCAAACATGTAAAGAGACCAGCCCCTGTATTCACGGCCCACTGCCAGGGGTGGGGTAAGCAGCAATAGGAGTATGGATGTGTGAAATTAGCAGTACTTAGTAGCTACTGGACTGGAAATGATTTATTTTAATGGGATATTTTATTTGTATGGGTTTGTACGCCATATTTGCATGGTGGTTTCGGTAGCTTTGGATGGGTAAGTTCTTTTTTTTCAAGTGTTTTTTTTCGCACTTAAGTGGTTAATGTGGTATAGTCAAGTGCACATCGCACAAACAGTAGGTACTTAAACTATTACGCAGTGGTTGAGCGATCGACTGCAGCGCCGCGTGTCGCGGGTTCGATCCCCGCACGGAAAAATATATATATATAAATATGGTTAAAAAGCAAAATGTCCGGACATTTTGCTTTTTCGGTAGTCATCTGTGTGACGGCACGGTTGGCGCGGTGGTTAGGCGATTGACTGCTTCGCTGCTTGTCGCGGGTTCGATCCGCGCACGGAACAAATATTTGTATGGCCTACAGATGGTTGTTCCGGGTCTGGCTGTTTGTGTATGTGACTTTAAATGTTTGTAAACGCACCCACGATACAGGAGAAATTCCTAGTGTGGGACAACGTTTTAAAAAAATATACATATATCGAAATTCAAATTGTACTTTTAAATCTGCTAATCACGTGCAGTTTCATTAGTAAAATTCGCCTTTAGAGGTTGTTAAACCTAAGTTAATCCTTAAACTTAGTTTAAAAGTTCCTTGTTAACTTGCCACTTTAAAGTTTTACAATAGTACTATCTGTTGGAGTAAGTTTTAACTACTTTCTGTATGATAATGGTCTGAACTTTGAACTTTGCAGATCTTGAAACTGTTTTACAGAGGTTTGAATTTTGAATCTGTTTTTTTTTGTTTTAACTGGATTTTAATGAGTTCATTTTTGGTGTTATAATTAGAAAACTCTGTCTCCATTGTACTAACTGGGTTTTAGAGGTCAGATAAGCAGTCGCTTTATGTAAAATACTAGTATTCAGACTATTCACCTGTATCCGGTTATACTGGACGCCGACCCTAACATAGGCAGGCAGAAAATGATTGTTGCAAACCACCCAATTCTGTCCTATAATGTAATTCACATCCCGTTGCTATGTGTCCCTGCGGAGATGCAACGAATAAAATATCATCATCTGCCAAAATTTCGACAGATGATGGTGATGGCAAAGAAAATGTGTTGGAGGAAAATTGCAGTCTAACCGAATGCAGCAGACGACCAGTATTTAACAGGAGCGACGTCCTGTCTGACTGAACCTGTTCGTACTAACTGGGTTGTTGGGGTCAGATAAGCAGTCGCTCCATGTGAAATACAGGATTTCAGCTGCATTCAGTTAGACTGGAAGCCGAGCCAAAATAACTGGGAAAAGGCTAGACAGATGATGAAGACCTGTCTGATCGAAAACTCTCCCTCTCCTGAAAACTCTCGGTAACTCTTATCCAGCTGCTACCAGCCACCCTGACAAATAACCGTGAATAAATACTGTGACCCGAAATCTCTCCAACGTACTAAATTTACCAATGGGGTGATTTAATCTTCATACAAAAAGATATAACCGTGACAAATCTCTTTATTGACATAGAGATTAACAAAAAAAACTGTAACAAGATAAAAAAATTGACAAGTGCGAGTCGAACTCGTGTACTGAGGGTTCCGTTGACATGAATACTTTGGTGAACTTGTAGGACCTTGGCTCTGGTTAAAAAGTTATTTAGATAGCTTAATTGTAATGTTTTTCTGAGGCTAAAAATAGGGTTGGTTGCAAAGGATTTCAGCAGATTTAAAATAAATGTGCCTGATTGAGTCTATTTTAATTTTTCCGGAATACATATTTACATAAAGGATTATTTCGATTTTTGTGCATAAAAAATTAATACATTGCTGTGTTATATAGTGATGTGATCATGTGACGTATTCTTTAGAGGCCTAGCATTTCATAATACTATCCCAATTTCAAGACAAGAGCGGAGTAAGACCAGGTGTTAAAACCAAAGAAACAATGTATGGACTGTGTAAAAGATGGTGTGTCCCGAAAGTCTGGAAGAAGAAATTGAGATGATAGCCGGATATTTATGGGTTCTCGTGTTTACCAATTTGGAATTTTGGATACGGAACCCCAATAAATCCCTAAAAACCACATCTGTCCTTTATAAGTGGTTATTGTGACAATTTTCAACGAGATACTGCCGGGGGGCGACAATAGCCGCCGAGGGATGTATTGTATCGATAAAAAGTAGCGATATCTTACTCAGTTTTATATCGATAAAAGTTCGTACTATCATTATTACTGAAAATAGGATATTTAAAAAAATGAGTTCAGAATGATGTACAGTCACGTCTAATAATATGTATACACGCTGCAACTTTTAAAAGTGATTTTCTCCTACTGTATTGATTAAGGTTTTACGTTTTCACGAACATGGAATTTTGGAAGCCATACTATTACGAAATAGGTCTTATCTCAACGTAGAAACTGTAATTTCACGAGCAAATCACTTTTCAGTTTTGCTAAGTGTATACATATTATTAGACGACTGTACACACTGAGTACGTGGTAAGTGATTTCGTGTCGGTGTCCCATTTTGATTTTTTTTTGTTAATTTTAACCACTTTTTTGTCCTGTGCGAGACTAATAAATTGTTTCACTTTTTTTTGTAAAGTGTCGCACTTTTTTTGTAATTGCGGCTATCTGTACTATGCTTATCGATACTTGTTCCCATCCCTATTGAAACACAATAGAGACAATTGTTAGGGCTGTGGCTTTGATATCTGAGATTATTTAGAGGGCGGTTTACTAGCTGTAAGATGAGTATTTTTATTAATAAATTGCCAGATAAAACCTTAGACAAGAAAGCTAAGTAATACTCTGCTGAAATAGATATACTTAGAGGATTTTATAATAAACTGTGTAAGGGAGACATTATGACTCAAACTTTTTCAATGGATTCAATAAATGACTCTGGTCCCTTTAGGACTGTCATATTTTGAAGGCCGTTACAAAAAAATGCGTTTTGACTGTGTAGGTACTACATTTTTGTATGAAACAGTTCAGTGGCGTGCCCAGGGAACAACGTGTTGTTGGCAAGACTATTCAGAAACCCTCACATCTTGAAGAGAAGTAGGTTATGGCATGCCAAGGTATTAGGTTTGTTTGATAATTACCGCCACTAAAGCAGCTGTATCTTTTCTATCGAATTGACTCTATTTTCGATCCTAGGAATCATGTAAATACTGAATTCTTGGTTACATGTAATGTTGCATGTCACGACCAGAATGTTAGGCCACAAAGGGGATGAATGAAAGGCATTTGCATGTGGCTGAAATGAGAATGCTAAGGGGGATGTGTGGTGTTACGCTAATGGATAAAATAAGAAATGAGTACATAAGAGGAAGTCTGAAAGAGGCGCCGCGGTGACTGAAAGATGTGTGGTAATCGGTTCAAACTCAAACTCAAAGCATTTATTTCAATTAGACCATTACAGGCACTTTTGAAAGTCAACAAACAAAATAAAACGCGAAGCTACAGTCCCAGTCACAAGGCATAATAACTTGTGAAAGTACTGTAGTTGCCCATTCCAAAGCGTAGATCTCTATGGAGAAGAATGGGCAAGAAACTCCATGGACACTCCTTTAAATCAAAATATGTTACAAAATCTTGGTTACATCATTCATGTTAAAAATTACAAATATGTGAGAACGATGTAGAAATACGGGCAAGTTAAAAGCGTCCAGAGTAACAGATTAAATCAGTAATTAAAAAATAAAGTTATTAAAATTAACCGTGGCAGCTAAGAGATGACCAGTCACAACTGACAGCGCCCGTTCACGATGGTTGACGTGGTATGGGCATGTGATGCAGAGGAATGAGGAAAATGTCGTGATGAAAGTTATGAGTGTGAATGTGGATGGTTATAAGAGTAGAGGAAGACCAAAGAAACGATGGATGGACTGTGTGAAGGATGGTATGGCAAGAAAGGAGGTGTCAGATGAGATGACGAGTAAAAGAGAAGTATGGAAGAAGAAGACATGCTGCGCCGACCCCAAATTAATTGGGATAAGGCCAAGAATATGATGATGATGCAATTTGGCACGTCAATGGCCCCAACACCATGTATAATAGCTGTTTTTTTTCACAAATTCTTTTATCGTCTACATCTATGAGTCCATATAACAGAAAGATAAATTAACACAATCCAAAGAAAATACTCGAAATTAATAAACTTATTCATTCCAGTAGCAAACCACAAAGTAGATTTAGAATAAAAAAACTGTAATAATACATTCTATTTACAGTTCACAGCATTTAAACTAGGGTGACCACATCACACGACAAAGAGTCTCCAATAAAAGGATTCGCCCCAAGTCTATTTGAATACATACCGACTAGGGTGTCCACGCTTTGTGCGACCAGTAATTGGACACGGACGCGTTAATCCGTGCACAAATACGGTACATTATTTGTATGTTGGGCTCTGTGGGGATTATGAGTGGAGTGGCCACACGTGTGTGTAGTGGTAGGATAGTGGTCGCGTGATTTATTGGGGTTTTTTTATTGATGCGGTTTTTTTTTTTATTGGACTTGTTTTGAGGCGTAAGTCGTGAGGAAAGACGTAGAAGTACGAAACGCTGTGAAAACGATCGCCTTATAAGTCCTCAATGCTTCTCCCATCGAGTGTATTTCTGTGACCTTCAGCAGCAGAATGATGATCATGAGAACCTTGACCTAGGACTTCGAACGGCGACCAATCTAGCTATACTACTAAACTAGTTTATGCTGATCTCTCATTGTACGGGAATTCCATATAAAGCGAGGCCTTGTTATCTTGGAAAAGTAAGCTTGATTAGTCGCCTGTACGCGTATCATGACCGCTGTAGAAACGGGTTTTATCGACTGACAAATCGACATAATGACAGATAGACAAATAAAATATGTCATTTTAGATAGATAGATAGAAGTTTGAAAGACGATAGGACTAGTAAGGAGGTGTCTGATGATAGGGCTAGAAAGGAGGTGTCTGTTGAGATGATGAATGATAAAGACTTAAGGAAGGGAAAGAATAGATCCGCCCCTACAGATAGGCAGATAGTTGCTCGTAAAATACTGGTATTCAGCTGCATCCGGTTAGACTGGAAGCCGACTCTAATATACTTGGGAAAAGGCAGGCAGATGATGATGATGCAATATCTTTGGAAACTTATATTTAAGACTAGCTGTGCCTGCGACTTCGTCTGCGTGGAATTAGTTTTTTTTTCTAAAATAGAACTATCTTAAGTTACTCTTTATTACATCAGCTATCTGCCAGTGAAAGTCCTGTTAATAGCGGTCCAGCCGTTCCAAAGATTAGCCGGAACAAACAGAGAGACAGACAAAAATTAAAAAAAAAAAATATTTTGGAATATGTACCGTATAGAAAGAAAGAGAAAGAAAATAAGTAATTAATAATAATAAATATGAAAATGCTTCCTCTCTGGAACTTCACTTATTTGCTGTTCCCGACAACCCCCATTTGATCTAATTATAAGTTTACCACCTAAGAATAACATGTGGAATGCAATAAAAGTATGGAGTATTGAGTATACAATAGGGGATCGGACTGGGTAAAGAAAGCGACATTCTATTTTGTCCGTCAGACAGGTAATACAAAAATATTAGACACGTATTTTTTGTTTTATCAAAATATCAAAATATTACTTAGTTAAAACTCATTAAACTTGGAGATTGGGGGCTTACTACGTCACAAGTAGGTATAAAACTTACCTACATGTGACGTCATGCGCCATTTCAACTCAATATATCTCCGTAATTTTATGACCACGTGAAAAAAGAAAAAATACGTGTCCAATACTTTTCAATAAACTACCCGACACACAAAGAAAAAAAAAATTGGATTATCCCCTATTCTTCAGAACTCTTTCTGTGTGGCGATTTGTCGGAAGTTAGGCACGCCAGGCTTCATACAAAAATATTTCAACCCCTTTCAAATGACTAATTCTTGGAACATGTCTTAATTATTTTATTTTTTTGTTTACAGGTAATAATCATAACATCATTATAAAAACAAAACGTTGGTAAGATTAGACTGTAAGATTCTTCTTCCATCATGAATTTCAATTTCAGGTTTCACTAAGTAAAAAATCACTTAGTGCGGTATTTAAGTTGTGTCAAACTTATTAAAGTTTACACCATTAATTCGTGCAGTGAGAGTACTCAATCGTGTCTCTCGGCGTTTGGACATATTTTCTTGCTCTTTGGCAGAATTCCAGAGGGTGACACTTAGTATGTTGCCCAGTGTGTAACTTGTACTTCTAGCCAGACCCGTTACTTGGGACTGGACAATTGGCAATTTATGACTACTTTTGTTAGTTTGGGTCTTACCTGTTAAGACAAATGTAAGTGTTAATGAATAAAATAAAAAATAAATGTTTTTTATTTATTTACAACATAAAATATCAAACACCTAAATTAAATTAAAATACTAAGAAATCATCTCAACTACGGTCTCAATAATCAAATTGTTAAAGATAAAATAAATCTTACAATAGCAGAAAAATAATAGCAAATATAATTACAAAAATAAGGATAAGTTTGTTTGTTATGTGGGCCACTTACCTAGCTGTCCTTTACAATCCAGTTTATAGCTAATCTCAGTTTTACCTAAAGGGTGTAAAACACCTCTTAACGAAGCCGAAAGGCACTGGTTCTCCCTGTCATTGCGATCATTTTTTTGTTTTACACCATACCTTCTAGTTACGGAGATATTAGGGGTCAAAGTTCCAACTTTTTGACAAGTATTTTTTTTTAAATAAAAGTTTTTAATGTAAGATTTTTACTTTAAATACCTCCACAACCCCCGTACTATTCAATCCGTCCATCAGCACAACGTTTTGAGTGTGTTACATTGAGTTCTACCACAAAACATGATTTTACACCCCCCAAAAAAAAGTCGTTTCCCAGCAATAATTTTGCGTAAAGTTACTTAGTTTCATGTACAGAATGCTTGGTTGACGGCTCCGTGATGAGGTGATTTACACCGTGTATATTCCCAAAAATTTATTCTCGTTCAAAATATTCAAATACCCTCAATTTATCTAAACTAACAGACCAAAACTAATTTCACGAACGTCATTAAATGTCACTCGAAAATCATGATGAATGTGGCGCAATTATAAGTAGACCATTATAATCAATATACTATAGAATAGATAATATACCATAGACAGCCGTTACCATGGGGTGACGTAATCAATGAACGTGACCACATTGGGGTGCATATGTAATTGTGTGTTATCTGTGGTCTTTGGTCCCTCGAGAATGTCAGATTAGAGGGACCAGATTATTATCTAGGAAAGCACGTTAAGCCGCTGGTCCCGGCTGTCATTTGTAGATCTTTGACAGTCGTTAGGAAGCCAAAAGTCTGACATCCAGTCTTACCAAGGGGTATCATATTACCCAGTTACTGGGTTGTGGAGGTCAGATAGGCAGTCGCTTCATGTAAAATACTTATTACGGTTAGACTGGAAGCCGACCCCAAGATAGTTTGGGAAAAGGCTAGGCAGATGATTTAAGAGTAAATAAAAGACTAGAACTATGGTCTCTGGATGAAACTGTCTTGTTAGTCTAGTGATTCTGTGGTCGCCAGTACGCCTGCTGAGCATGAGGACCAGGGTTCGATTCCCAGGTCGAGCAGTGTTATTGGGTTTTTCCAACAGGAAATTCTCAGTAGCGGAGTCTGGATTTGTGCCCAGTTGATGACAATAGGCCCGGCCTCAATTACATTTAACATGACTGGCGAAATGTGGGTGTACCTTTATGTACACCTCTGCCTCGGCTCGAGATTACAGGCGTGATGTTATGTGCTGTCTATTACATGAGACTTAATCATTACTGGCTAATGGCTACACATGGTTGCTCCTTCGCCCACCCCATTGGAGAATACAAGTGTGATGCAATGCATCTTTAAAAACCTTTTGAAGTCCCCAATACAAATCTTGTTACATCAACCATGGTTGCTAACCAGCTAAGGGTTAGCCTTAGGGATGCAGCCGGTTGATCACTCAACCACAAGGGTGCATATATTTGCTTGTATCCTTAATACGACACATCCTCGGTGAAAATTCAAAACAGCTATATGAGACATTAAGTGTGCTGTTGTATTTCAAACTTTCGACACTGAGACGAAAGTCGAAAATCCAATGGGAAGCTCAATATCAAATATCCACCACCGACATCTATTTGATAGTATCCAGTTTACGCTGACCTCCATTGTATAGCCGTTCTGTACAATGAAACGTCAAGTTATATTGGACTAGTATTTCATTTATTCTGTAACTATCCAGTTTAGGCTGAACTCTCACTGCATAGTGGTTCCGCACAATGAAAGGTCAGCTTGAGGTGTGGTTCCGATCAGAAATTACAGTAATTACTGATTGCTTTAGACGCGTTGATTTGATGTTATTAATTAATTATACATTCATTAAACCACGCTTTGGTTCTCGGTTAGTGATAACTACCCTCTGTTCCAATTATGGTGAATGAGGATTTTGATATTTGGCATACACTTGCGAGTACAACATTGTTTATCATAGAATATTTAACATAATATAACTCAATGAGGTAACTATGTTAATGATTCTCGCCCCGAAGCAATAATAATAGAAGATACATTTTCATATTTTTTCTTTTTTTTCGAAAATCGGTAAGTGTGAACCACCCCTGTTTTAAACGCGGCTTGTCTGATCCTCGCCCTATAACCGCGCTTTCACACATACAAACAATCTCCAACGTTTATTCGATAATTTCTTATTCCCTAAACCACGTTAAGGGGGTTATTCTGAAATACTAACAAACTTAAAAAACCAAAAAAAAACTGCGTTTGTTAATAACTAGCCTATGCCCGCGGCTTCGCACGCGTGGAGTTCCATCACTGTCCCACGGGATTGTACTATAGTGATAAAAATGTGATTATCTAGGTTATAAACTAGGCCAGGTAAGTTCGTTCGACTATTCAATCTTCTTGTCGTTTTAAGTCAAATTAAATTCATCTTTGGATAATTAAATTACGAGTTCATCAAAACATCCATATACCGCCAGTTACATTATGAAAATCTTCATAAAAAAACACCTGTTATTTTCCTAAAACCATTACGTCACTTCTCAAAACCGTAACTCTAACCGTCACGGTAAATAGCCAAATTATTCGAATTATGCGAAACTCTTTGCCACTATTGTTAGACGGACAGAATCGATTACATGTCCCACAAAGAATGATGTTTATAATGCGGAAGATGGTGGTTAAGATTTTGTTATTTATTTAGTTGGTTTGGATAATTGAGGACTTAGCAATAAACTAATAAGACATCGAGTTTTCCCATTTATTTATTTTACTACTAGCATATGCCCGCCGCATCGCACGCGTGGAGTTCGATCACTGTCCCACGGGATTGTACTATAGGGATAAAAACGTGATAATCCAGGTTATAAACTACCCCTGTGCCAAATTTCATCCAAATCCAAATCGGTAGTTTTTACGTGAAAGAGTAACAAACATCCATCCATCCATACTTACAAACTTTCGCGTTTATAATATTAGTAGGATTAACTAGGAACCGTCATTGTAATAGGGATGATGACTGGGTAAAGAAAACGAAATTCTACTTTGTCCGTCAATCAGGTAATACAAAAATATTAGATTATGTATTTTTTGTTTTATCAAGTTAACAAAAAAATACTTAGTTAAAACGCATTAAGGTTGGAGAGTGGGGGCTCACTACGTCACAACTAGGTATAAAATGTACTGAGCCGTGACGTCATGCGCCATTTCAACTCAAAATATCTCCGTAATTTTACGATTACGTGAAAAAAGAAAAAATACGTGTCAAATACTTTTTAATAATCTACCCGATAGACAAATAAAAAAAAATTGAGTCACCATCCCTATTGATTATTTATACCTTTTGTGACATCCTCTTGAATTTTGACGAGGATGCAAAACAACACCTTGTATAGTGTTACTGTCTCCTCCTGTCTAAATAATAACAGCTGCTCTGGTCAATCTGTAGGTCAACCCGTGCCTGCCTAGGTTGGTCCGTCGATGGGTCATCATCTGCCTAGCCTTTTCCCAAACTATCTTGGGGTCGGCTTCCAGTCTAGCCGGATGCAGCTGAGTACCAGTATTTTATATGAAGCGACTGCCTATCTGACCTCCACAACCCAGTAACTGGGTAATACGATACCCCTTGGTAAGACTGGATGTCAGACTTTTTGGCTTCTGACTACTCGTAACGACTGTCAAAGATCTACAAATGACAGCCGGGACCAACGGCTTAACGTGCTTTCCGAGGCACAGAGGAAACTCGTTATGTAATTATGGTCACCCATCCACGGACCAACCTTAGCAAGCACGGCTTAACCTTAAAGATCGACCCAGGCGGCTGTTATTATTTAGCCACGAGCTCCTCTTCGCTTCTAGCTTCCTCTTCGTCCGTCGATGGGTGACTATAACATATTGAGTTTCCTCCATGTGATGATGTTGTAGCGTGTGCGGTGCGACTGATATCTGTCACCTTGACCTGCCTTCGACATCACCTGTCCTGCTAATGATTCAGGCAGGGTCATTATAGTCGAGTTTTACACCTTACGCCATTTCATACAACCTTTCAAGTCCTTATTTTCCGAAATGATTGAACCGATTTTAATGAAACTTAATGAGCATAAGCAGGATACGTAGGTCTAAAAAGTTAATAAAAAAAAAAAAACAATTTTCGGAAAATAAAGACTTGAAAGTTTGTATGAACTGTCGTAAGGCGTAAACGCTCTTAATAATAAAACCTTCATCATCATCATTCTACTGATTCTACTTACCTTCACTACATAGTATATAAAACAAAGTCGCTTTCTCTGTCCCTATATCCCTATGAATGCTTAAATTTTTAAAACTACGCAACGGATTTTGATGCTGTTTTTTTTAATAGATAGAGTGCTTAAAGAGGAAGGTTTGTATGTATAATAACATCCATTGAATAGTGGAGAAATACTGTTATTTTTGAGGTTTCTAATGTGACGTCGTAAATAATTACATTTTTTCCGCTTTCATTGCAAACGCAGGCTGAACCCTACGAGATTTATCAAAATAATGTACTAAGTATTGTACATATTCAAAAGGTCTACAGAAAACCGCGATGGTATATGTCTATCTCTTATGGATATCCCACTATAACATTTTTTTGTCATTTATTTTGTTTTTCAGCATTGCACCCGTGCGAAGCCGGGGCGGGTCGCTAGTATTCTAGTATATTTGAGATCAGCGCAGCATGTCTTCTTCTTCCATACTTCTCTATTACTTATCATCTCATCAGATATGTCCTTTCTTGTCTTCATTTCATGGTTTCTTTGCTCTACTCTTGAACCAATCCACATTCATACCCAAGAATAATAAAACCACATCGTCAATAAATAAAATAATAAAACCGCAACAACAAAAAAAAACCAGTTATAAAAACAAAATTCACAAAATCATGGTCACAGTAGCTAGGGCGACATTACAATGACAACCACACTTGCCAAATTAGGGTGCATATATTATTGCACATTTTATCTCGGACAGATCTCGTTCTAGTGATCATGTATCGTCATTATGAAGGGATGCTGTCCCTTGAGGGGAGATGATATTGATAATATAGTTATTGGCAGACAAATAGCCAAAGCGGTTTTTTTTTTTTTTTGAAAATTGCATTTTTTTTTGTTGCGAAAATGTTTGATACTAATAATAGTAATGACGAGGCAGTCATCGAAGAGTAAAGTAATAACTGTCGCACGAAGGTTAAGCAGTGCTTGTCGGGGTGGGTTGGGATGGGTGACCGTCCCTTATATCGAGTACCTCCGTGCCTAGAAAAACACGTCAAGCCGTTCGTCACGGCTGTCCTTTTGATCTTCGACAACCGTATGTCTGATAACCGATCTTACCAAGAGGTATTATAACTGGGTTGTGAAGGTCGCTCCATATAAAATACTGGTATTCAGCTGCATCCGTTTAGACTGGAAGCCAACTAGTTGGGAAAAGGCTAGCATGAGATATAGATAATACAAGGTGTTGTTTTGCAACCTCGTCAAATTTCAGGGGGTGGTCACGAAAGACATAAATAATCAATTAAAATTACGGTACCTAGTTAATTATTAGTAAACGCTGATTTCTTTGGTTGTTTAAGTTTGTCAGTATTTCAGAATAACCCCCTTAACGTGGTTTAGGGACTAAGAAATTATGAAATAAACGTTTGAGATTGTTTGTATGTGTGTAACGGAGGTTATAAGGCAAAATACAGACGGGCCGCGTTTAATACACGGGTGGTTCACACTTACGGATTTCCGTAAAAAATAAAAAAATTACCTACTCATTTTATTATTGATTCGGGACGAGAATCACTAGCATAATTACCTCCTTGAATTTGACGAGGATGCAAAACAACACCTTGTATATTGATTTTTTAGGCTTCCGTACCCAAATGGTCAAACGGTACCCTATTACTGAGACTTCGCTGTCCGTTTGTCACCAGGCTGTATCTCATGAACCGTGATACTTAGCCAGTTGATTTTTTTCAAGATTATGTATTTCTGTTGATGTTATAACAACAAATACTAAAAACAGAATTAAATAAACATTTAAGGGGGCTCCCATACCCATCTGTGGTCTGTGTTCCACGCGCGCCTCAAGGAGATGTCAGCAAATCGGAAGGGGTCCGAGAGGGCCGATGCCTGCCAGGGCTGCGGGTTGTTCGAAAGAGATACCGTGGCCCTGGAACACAAAGGGCGAAGAAGGAACATGGGTGGGTTTTAGTCAGTACAAGTCTGACACTCCCTCCCGCTCCGCCCAGAGCGGGAGAAGTCATTTGACGATTTACAATCCGTAAAAAAAAAAAAAAAAAAGGGGCTCCCATACAAAAAGTGACGTTTTTATAAATAATGATACGGAACCCTTCGTGCGCGAGTCCAACTCGCACTTGGCCGGTTTTTTTGTTGAGTAGTTCGTTATTGGTAGAGTAGTTTTTCGATAATGTTGTAAATGAATGACGGAGAAAATTGCATAGTTTTTTGTAGTAGTTTTGTAATGGTAATAAATCATAATGATGAGACAGTCAGCCTCGTTGGTCTAATGTTTGTTACAAACAGCTGGGGTTCGACCCACGGCTTCAATAAAGTTTTATTGGGTTTTTTATGAAGTGCAGAGCGTTTTTGGATTTGATCTTGATTACACTTACCTACACTGACACTTACGTGGTATCTTCCGTGATTATCATTTATTGTGAGCTCCCGATATTTCGACGATGTTGCAAGCGCCATGATCGCAGGATGACTGGAAAATGCTATCTCGTAAGTGATAGTGTAATTGAATTTATAAACCACTAGCTGTCCAGCGCAATTTCGTTTGCGTCAATTTTGCCCGTTTTCGCAACATTTATCATTGCTGCTCCGCTCCTGTTGTTCGTAGCGTGATGATATATACCCTATAGCCTTCCTCGATAAATGGGCTATCTAACACTGAAATAATTTTTCAAAACGAGGCAGTAGTTCCTGAGATTAGCGCGTTCAAGCAAACAATGTCTACAATGTCTAGCCGTCATAGGCGTACAAATATTATTTTGATATAAGCATGCTGATTATAATAAATTATCAAAGAGTACAAAAAATAGCTCGTGGAGTCCCTCCGCGCGGATGAAGTGAAACTTCGTAATACTACACGCATGCGTTCGAGTGTCACGCATTCACTCTCGTTATTTTATTGAGCTTCTAAATAATATTTTATTGTTTTATTGTTGTACACTTTTTATTACATAAGTTTATCGAGGTTATTCTACTCATGGAAATTGAGCGAAGGCTGGTCACACCGAAGAGTCGAATGCATGAATGTTTGCACGCCATCTTGCGTACCTAGTAGAACTACGTAGTCACAAATATTGTAATAGCGCCATCTCTTAGTGGGTAATAGAAAATATTCCCTCTCCATGAAAACGTTAAAATTGTTGGAAGTCGCATAAGAAGTTACACTTCAAAAAAAAAAATACTAATATTTTCTATTATCACACATTATTAAATAATTCGAATCTAATTCAAATAAAAAAAGGGGAAATCATAATGTGTCAGTTAGGTATTCGTTTCACCGTATAACATGGTTTTTCATGTTTCCTGCTCTCTAAATATCCAAATTTTAAGTCTTAATTGGCTATGGATTACTTAAAAATTAGCTGTAATAAATTTTATTGATGATGCTTTAGACGTATCATATTTTTTTTTTTTACAAAAAACAAAACAAAGTCACATTACCCAAAACCGAATCGAAACCCGTACCTTCAAAGCGAACACCCCACTCCAGTACACTGTCAAAGGGGACGAGTAATCAAAAACCCGCAATGTAACACAAAGGGTGTTCGAAAAGTGATTTTATTAAGTGCGGTCTGTACAGGGTGGGGTCGATTAGCAATTAGTCTGTTTGAGGGAAGAGAGGGGTGGTTTTTAATATTATTTATTACTTTTTTTGTGGTTCTTTGTCTATAGTACATTTGTTTGTAATATTACTTAAGGGTTTAAATATTTTTTTGGGTGAAATTCTTCTGTTATTTTCTTCGTTGTGATGATTATATTATAAGTAGCTTATATTTATAAGTGCTTCTTTTAATAAATTCGTTTTTATGTTTACCATCACTTTTATTAATGGAAAGTTCTGGAAAAATATTTGTTAAGAGGTACCTTTTTATGTCAGGTATTTTAATTATGATGAATGTGTAGCGACCTACAAAAAGCAACAACTTATAACAACGCCATCTATGAACAAACTGAAGAATTAATATGGTCTGAATCTCGCAAGCAAAGTTTGCATCGATTTAAGACTATATAGGAAAACCCGACAATAATTGTCAAGCAGTTGCCCACCAGACATTACACCTGTCTGGTCGCAGGATCCTTTCTTTTCTATGGAGTATCGAGGAACTTTACACCCTGTTCCTCATACCCCTAAAATGATTAGAGTAGCAACTGTAATTAATATGATCTGTCTGTCAGTGTGTCAGTGTTTGACTGCCTCGTTGGTCTTGTGGTGGGAACCGTGACTGCTGATTATGAGGAAGGGTTCGATTCTCAGGTCGAGCCAAGTGTTATTGGGTTCTTCCATTAAGAATTTTCAGTAACGTCCACGGAGTCTGGATTTGTGCCCGGTTGATGGCAATAGGCTGGCCCCCTGTTACATCGGACTTAAACATAACTGGCGGTGGGTTTACTATTAGACACATCTCTGTGACTAACCCTTCGGGGACTACAGGCGTGTTGTTATATTATGCATGATAATATAACAACACATACAATCCTTAATCTATATCAGTCTGTCAGTGTGTTTGTCTGTTACCTTATTACGCTTAAAATGGCTAGACGGATTTCAATGGTAGGAAGCATACGAGTAGACCATGATGTGAATAAGGTCATAGGATACTGTTCTCCCCGGTAGCATGATCCTGTGGGATCATTTACAACCTCCACGCTAGCGCAGTCGCGGGTAAAAGCTAGTCCTACTAATATTGTAAATGCGATACTTTGTGAAGGTGGGTTTATATGGCTGATTGTTACTCTTTCACGCGAAAACTACTGAACTAATTTGGATGTTTGGCGCAGGGATAGATTATAATCTGGAATAGCTCATGGGATACTTTTTATCCTGGTGGGACTATTACCGATCAAAAGGCGGACGAAGCCGTGGGCATAAGGTAGTGTCAAATAATTTTGCAAGAATTCTGCACATGGTGGTTTTAAAGGCCAGTTTAATTCGATTAAGTGTTTAAGATTGTTTTCCAAGAAAAGCTTTCTTTTCTCTGCCTGATTTCTAATGGCACTTAGTGGACTCAGATATACCTACTTACTTTCTTGTTCATCATATACTGTATGACGCAAGCAATCAGGTAAGCAGCTACTGCCAAGTCAGGACTCGAGTTCGAACTCAAGACACGCATCTTTGATTTTTCTTATTCACGTGCGTATTGTATAATTTTCTCTTGGGTTGGTAAAGGAAAATATCGAGAGAAATTTCTCGACTTCATGCAATGCCATATCAGAGGGCCATGGGAGAAATAAAAACTCTGACACCAGGGTAGGCACACGATAAAGAAAGATCTAAAGTATATCCTGCCCATCTACCTTACGCTTAGTGCTGTTAGACAGTTCATCATCTGCCTAGCTTTTTCGCAACTATGTTGGGGTCGGCGTCCAGTCTAACCAGAAGCAACCGAATACCAGTATTTTACGTCTATCTTACTCGAGTGACTGGCTATCTTACTTCCATACCCTAGTTACTGGCTAATCCCTTTGGGTTAGATTCATGGTCAGATTTTCAGGGATACTTCTGCTGTTAGACAGTTAATGGATGATATCATCGGTAACTACCCCTTAAAATCAGCAGCTAAAAGAAATTACTACACAATAACCAAAATTCAGAAATTCCAAATCGATGAGCTTCTGGGTCCCCGTGTCGGGGCAAAGTGCTGTCGGATTTTTTTTATTGAATATTTTTTTCTCAGTCAGCCACTGAGTCTGGATTTGTGCCTAGTTGATGGCAATAGGTTCGCCCCCTATTACATGGGAGTTAAACATAATTGTCGAAATGTGGGTGTACTTTTAGGTACATCTCTGCCTAACCCTTTAAAATATAATCAGCAGCTAAAGAAACAACAAAGTAAAGACTCTCACGTGAAATTGCAACATTTAAAATAAACTACAATACAAAATTCAGACATACTTACGCAGAAAAGCAAAATAACGAAATAAAATTTTACGCAAACTTCATTTGTGCGATTCAGGATCTCAAAGAAATTGTTCTATATTCAAATGTTCCGCAATACTTGTACCAGCGCCATCTATTGACGAGTTTAAGTGGCAATTCCATTTGTACTGTAATTTGATGAAGACTTTGAGAATGTACAATAGGGCTGGCACTGGCACACTAAATATACAAAATATGTAAATTAAATATGAACTTATACATTTTGTTATTTCCAAATTCTTAAGTACCTAATGTTGCTTAAGAAGCATTAACCCGTGGCTTTGCCCCGTATTTAAATAATCCCATAGAAACTACTGGGATAAAATTACTTTATTTCCGAACCCAGTCATCGTCTATCTGTATGTCACTGTCGTTTACACCTTGTATATCAAAATATTGAATTAAATATAAATACTATACATATATTCAACTATAAATGACCAGAGGGCTGGCCTTTTTTTTGGCCAAAGAATCTGTATTGCCATCCAACGTGTCAATGCGTTCAGCCTTCTGGGCACTTTTCCTGTTGACAGCGAAGTCGACGAACTTTTTGACGCCCTGTAATTTTAATACTTAATAATCTAATAGTTTGTATGAAATGGCGTAAGGTGTTAAACTCGACTATAATGACCCTGCCTGAATCATTAGCAGGACAGGTGATGTCGAAGGCAGGTCAAGGTGACAGATATCAGTCGCACCGCACACGCTACAACATCATCTCATGGAGGAAACTCAATATGTTATAGTCACCCATCGACGGACGAAGAGGAAGCTAGAAGCGAAGAGGAGCTCGTGGCTAAATAATAACAGCCGCACGGGTCGATCTTTAAGGTGCCGAGCCGTGCTTGCCGAGATTGGTCCGTGGATGGGTGAGCATAATTACTTACCGAGCTTCCCCCTTTTCTTTCAATTTAATTGAAATCCAAATGAAATGGTAACAGACGGAGTGACAGAAAGAGTCACCGTATTTATGGATGTTCAGTGGTTATTTAATCTTTAATGTAAAAAATGTCGGATTTACTGTTCATTTAATAAATAACCAGCTTATGCCCACGGCTTTGCCTGCGTTTTATTCGGTAATTTTCCCACAGAATCTTACTACCGAGATAAAAAGTCCTATGGGTTATTCCAGACTATTATCTACTCGTGTGCAAAATTTCATCCAGATCCATTTCGTAGTTTTTGCTTCAAAGAAAAACATCCATACATCAAGCAACCATACATCATCCGTCACAAGCTTCATTAAAATATTAGTAGGATTTCTTTTAGCCTCTTGGTAACTCAATATCTTCACATCGGAAGCATTCATGTTCCATAAGAACCGACAAACAGTTCCAGCAAAACGCGATACATGTAACATTTTAACAAAAAATAAAAGAAAATTCCTGCACTTCGCACCCCATTTCAAAATCTTTAACGATCAGAAAAGTATCACTATACCAACCCAAGCTCTCTTTATTTCAACAATACAGTATAAGTAATTTCACCACATACTGCTAACATTTAAGAGCTAATACACACGTAAGTGCTATTCAATAAATGGTTAGGGTTGTCCCTTATAATAAAAAGGCGCCTTTTCTCTGCCTCGGGCGATATAACTTGACAGAAGAGGCACGCGCGCGCGTCAATTGTTTTCTTCGCTAGAGGACTTCTCAACTGCTTACTGGGCAGATTTTTCAATAATCAGAAAACTTTTATCTGTCTAATAATGCCTGGTTTTAATAAATTAGACGACACCGGTATGTAATGTTTAAGTTAAAGCGGCATTGTCTACGTAGCGGTTAAGCGCCAGATTCAGAAAATAACAGTACAAGAAATTTAGGGGCTTCCAAAAAACGAAAATAATATCCTTTCGAAGCAATTTCAACTGTGCCATCAGCCTAATAGTAACTTTATTGTAATGAGAATTAAGAACGCTATCATTTTGACAGCCCTGTCAAAATTACATGAATCTTGCGTTATCTATTGTTGTGAATACCGGCCACATCATCGCTTCTAATAAGGCGAATTGCGGCCAAATGCAAACCAATTTAGTTATAAAAATAACCGGCCAAGTGCGAGTCGGACTCGCGCACGAAGGGTTCCTTACCATTATTTATAAAAACGAGCAAAAAAAGTCACTTTTTGTATGGTCGAACGGACGGACAGCGAAGTCTCAATAATAGGGTCCCGTTTTACCCTTTGGGTACGGAAACCTCAAAAAACATTTTGTCTGTGTACTTTGCCATATTTTTAGACAAAAAATAACTGTTAAAGAACTGTAAATAGCGTCTATTTTAACATCGCTCTAGGCACTCTATTAATTAAATTATATCATCACAAACAACAAAGCTAAATTATCATTTGAAACTCGAAACCTCCTATTCCACGAAAACAACAAAATTCCAACTAACTTCTACATTAAATTAATAATAACAGCAAATTAGAAAACTCACTCAAAATGAATTAAAACTAAACTTTCTGGTACGCAACCCCTGGGGCAGTGCTGGTATTGTGGTAACGGTCACGACTCGGAATTGTAAGTCATAGGTTCGAACCCAGGCTGGCGCATTACTAAGTTTTTAAATTGACATGACCACTAACAACAATGGCCCTTTGGTTTCTGAAATAAAATTCATTCATTTATTCATTCAACACTAGAAACGGGATATTTACAATGTTTAGTATTTGTTTTGAGTTCCCGATATTTCGGCGCTGTTGCAAACGCCATGATCACGGATAAACTGAAATTAGTGGGTGTATACGAGTATGAGAAAGAAAAAGCGTTTATTGGCACATGCCACAAGTACACACAGTATTAAAAAAAAAAAGTAAATATTAAACAAATCTTAAAAATAGTTAAGAAATCCCTGCGGCCGTTTTCGCAACTGCGATTCGCAACCAGTTGCGAATCAAGAGAACTTTTTCTTTAACCGGCAACTATACATCCTGATGGATGATAAAGTTATACTGTGTGACTCACGGCTGCACTAAATAGACCCAGTTCACCAAAATGCCGGACAACTTGTGCCCGACGCCGGTTTTCAACTGGACATAAATTAGCAGACAAATACTTCAAGACCGATTTGTATGCTCATAGGTAAACACTAAGTGTTATAGGCGTATTACCGTTACTGTCAGCCTGTGTCATCCCAATGCTGGATAAGGGACCCATGACTTCCAAATCCTTTGATCCAGGGCCAATGTGGACCACTGGTCGTTGGTTCCGTCCAGCTCGTGCCGCCATCTCCTGCAAGTTCTACCGCGTCGCCTTCTGGCTGTGTCAGGTCCACATCGTGGCAGGCGCATTACTTTGCTTTATTTATTTCATCACCACAGTTCTCGGTGAAGATGAACATCGTGATGAAACTGACATAACCTGAAATTCGAAGACATGTGACTTCTACCAAACCACACAGGGCCCGCGTGGTGGATTACAGCCTCTCTCTTATAGAGAGGAGGCCTATGTCCCAGCTTTGGGAACATTCATCATCTGTCTAGCCTTTTCCCAAACTTTGTTGGGGTCGGCTTCCAGTCTGACCGGTTGCAGCGGAGTGTCAGTATTTTACATGAAGCGACTGCCTATATGACCTCCACAACCCAGTAACTGGGTAATACGATACCCCTTCGTAAGACTGTATATCAGACTTTCGGCTTCTGACTACTTGTAACGACTGTCAAAGATCTACAAATGACAGCCGGGACCAACGGCTTAAAGTTCTGTCCGAGGCACAGAGGAAACTTGGTATGTAAAGATGGTTACCAGTCCACAGAACAACCTCAGCAAGCAAGGCTTAACCTTGGACTTGTGCGGATGTTATTATTTAGCCACGAGCTCCTTCACTTTGGGAACATTATAGACTGATTATTATGCCACGTGACAGCCCTGAGTGACCGCCAGTGTTGCCAAGTAATAAAAACAAATTGTACGATTTGTCAATGATATATGAATATTATCGCTGGCAACCCTAGGGATTAGGGTAGGTTTCGATTGCTCCAAGTATCGAACAATTATTTAGCTTTTTATGGAGTGAGGGTGTTACCGAAATTGCTAAGTGGTTTAGCAATAAAAATAATGTTATTGATAATTTGTTTTAGTACGAGGGGTTTTTGGCTAAGTAAAAACCACCACAAGGTTTGTTTGTCGGGGTAAGCAACGCTTGTAGAGGACGACCCCTTGATGGGTGACCAAATATTACATAATATTCTGACTTTTCCGTGTCTCGGATTTGATTGAGACCGTTGATATAGCTGTAATTTTAATATTTTTGAAAAAGTTCATTAAAAAAAAAAACCGCATAGATTGTTAACAAACTCCGATTCAAATACCAAAATCATATTTTTAAAATAATTTAAATGGTCGCGGGGCCACAGATAGTTGGTAATAAATCGATACGGGCAACTGCTCTGACAAAAATATTTGTTTTATTACGTGACTTTTTTTCTAAAATAAAATTATAGTAAAAGTCCTGTCAAAATTGGTCCAGCCGTTTCGGAGATTAGCGGGAACAAACCGACAGACACAAACATTTAAAAAAATACCATCCGAATAGGTAGCCAGTCCATTGCATGTAAACCCCTACGAACTATTCGTAAAGGCACTATCAGACACACGAACGGAACGGATAGTACAGGCAAACGCTCTCACTCTAAGCTTTTAAACCGTGCGCAGTGTGGAATAGCACTTATGTAGAATGGGGCTCTCTGCTTATCCTAAAACGTCACGCTGGTATCTCTGAGAGGTAGGCAGGGATGATAAAAAGGTCTCGCTGTATGATTTTTGTCATATGAAGGGTGACAATAGTGTTGCAATGTTTGATTAATTATTTTTCTTTGTATTGAGGATCAAAATAATATCACATCTTTATTGCTTGGAGGAGTAAACAAAGATGCGTAGTCCAGTAAATTGCGACACGTAAGAATATTTCAATCCTATGTTATCATCATTCTCGTATCCTTAAACCGTGGGTTCGAACCCAGGCAGGCGCATTACTTTGTGTAATTTATTTCATCACCGCTGCTCTCAAAAACGGTGAAGGAAAACATCGTCAGGAAATCGGCATGTCCTAGAACTAAAAATTAGAAGACTTGTGACATCTACCAACCGGCACTGGACCCGCGTGGTTGATTACAGCCCATTCCCTCTCATATAGAGGAGGCCTGCGTCCCAGCAGTGGGAAAATTAAAGGCTCATGATAAGGACTATGATGTTACGTGTGGAATAGGAAGCGAACCTTAATGCCATTAGCCGGGCTCAAAAAACTCCAGACTGCCACTGAAAAGAACCTAATAGATGTCAGCGTATATCACTGGATCTCGAGCTCAAGTCTCGCTTATAACCACTAGAATTAGATGAACAAGGCTGTTATAAAGTTAATACTTATAACATAACAATATGGCTAATAAAAAACAGAACCACGTGATATAGTCTGAGCGTCAATCGAGTTTATGACAGACAGGCTTAAATAGGGGGACGGGAACAGGCATGGAGTCGGCTTGCTTATTTAAGATTTGGTGTCAGTGAACAGTTTTTTTTAGCCCCTGGTTAGAGGGCTTACACTCAAAGCAAGTACTTGATAGTCCGGTTAAGCAGATGAAAAGTATTTTTATTTTAAACTAATTTTTTTTTGTACCCACGAGATGCCATTAACAAAAAAAAATAGTTTTTTTCAAAATTCTTCTTGCCCTTATCTCAATAGTCTGTCTGCGGCGCAGCATGTTTTATTCTTCCATACTTTTTATTATTATATACCTTTTACTCGTCATCTCAGCACTAGCAGACATCTCCTTTCTTGCCATATCATCCTTCACACAGTCCATCCATCGTTTCTTTGGTCTTCCTCTACTCGTATACCCCATCCACATTCATACTCAAAACTTTCCACACGACATTTACCTTACAAAACAACTCACAAACCTAATAGTGATTGGAGTTAACGAACATAAAACTTGCTAGTCAATTTGCTAACCACCCCATTACCCTAACTGCACCACCGTTAACAACCCACATACATCGTCAAATAATGAATTAGATTGTCAAAAACTTCTCTTCATTGTTCTATAGGGACCCATCAAGCGCTTTACAGTTTTTCCCAGTTGTTTGAAATAGCCCCTTGAGATAGACAGATTGGTTGGAAGTGGCCTCAATAATGCTTGACAGTGTTGCCAACAAGGGTAGAATCTGTGGGCATATCCACACTGACAAAACCACAAATTGCATTTTATCATATGTATGTTAGTCTGTAAGGTATGAATCTTTGGACCAACTTTGCCTGAAAATAAATCTATGTTGTTGTTATAGACAAGAGGAAATCACGTTTAAAGTATTTATACCGAGTTTCTGCGTGCCTCGGAAAGCATGATAACCCGTTGGTCCCGGCTGTCATTTGTAGATCTTTGACAGTCGTTACAAGTAGTCAGTCAGTGGCCCGAAAGTCTGATAATTAGTCTTAGCGAGAGGTATCGTATTACCCAGTACTAACTGGGTTGTGGAGGTCAGATAGGCAGTCGTTCCATGTAAAATACTGGTATTCAGCTGCATCCGGTTAGATTGAAAGCCGATCCCAACAATAGTTGGGAAAAGGCAGGCTGATGATTACAACAACTTTAAAAAAATCGGCCAAGTGCGAGTCGGACTCGCGCACGAAAGGTTCTTTACCATTATTTATAAAAAACCGGCCAAGTGCGTGTCGTACTCACACGCACACAGGGTTCCGTACCACCAAACAATAAATTAAAAAATATTTTTAATATTATTAAATTATTTTTATATGTAACAGCAAAACTCAATTTGTTTTTCATAGTATGTTAATGAAAAACAAAGTTACTACTGCAGTTTGATGAAAAAGTCCTATATCTCAAAAACTAAACATCATATCTTATTCAAACCAATTTTCGTTGAAAGTTTTTTTTTACGTTCTATAATCCTAAATATTTTCAGAATTTTCATCCTCTTTAGAAATTAGAGGGGGGACACACATTTTACCAATTTGGAAGTGTCTCTCGCGCAAACTATTCACTTTAGAAAAAAATGATATTAGAAACCTCAATATCATTTTTGAAGACCTATCCATAGATACCCCACACGCATGGGTTTGATAAAAAAAATTGAGTTACAGTTCTAAGTATGGGAAACCCCCAAAATTTATTGTTTTTTTTTTCTAGTTTTGTGTGAAAATCTTAATGCGGTTCACAGAATACATCTACTTACCAAGTTTCAACAGTATAGTTCTTATGGTTTCGGAATAAAATGGCTGTGACATACGGACGGACAGACAGACAGACAGACATGACGAATCTATAAGCGTTCCGTTTTTTGCCATTCGGCTACGGAACCCTAAAAACGAGCATAAGAATCAGTTTTTTGTATGGAAGCCCCCTTAAATATCTGTTTTATTCTGTTTTTAGTTTTTTTTGTTGTTATAGCATCAACAGAAATACATAATCTGTAGAAATTTCAACTGGCTAACTATCACGGTTCATGAGATACAGCCTGGTGACAGACGGACGGACGGACGGACAGCGAAGTCTCAGTAATAGGGTCCCGTTTGATCCTTTAGGTACGGAACCCTAAAAATTAATAATTGACTTTGACATAGGCACAAACTACTCAGATTTTGTCTTTTCCCTAACCTCATTATCACTCCTTAAATATTGTACTTAATAAAATAAAAATCAAATAAAAAAAACTGTCGACTCCACCGCACCTCTGTCCACATTTTCGTTATCCCAATTGCGTGTAACGAAGTCATATTAATGCTCTTCCATCAAGTAGTCGACACGAAACCTCGTAGAGATCACATGTGATTGTTATATTACCTCTACTCTATTGAAGATAGTCTTGTTGGTCTGGTGGTCGCAAGAGTTACCGTTGAGCATGAGGTACTGGGTTCGGTATCCAGGTAGGACAAAGTGTAATTGGGTTTTGCCGTTAGGAATTTCGCCGTAGCAGCCACGTAGTCTGGATCAGTGCCCAGTTGATGGTTCACCCCCCTATAAACATGGACTTAAACATAACTGGCGGAGGGTGGGTGTCTTATTACTTAGTTACACCTCTGCCTAAACTTTCGGGGATTACAGGCGTGATATAATGAATAATAACTGATATAGAGTTACGGATTTCAGTTCCAGAATTTAGGAATGAATCAGATTGCAGTGTTTTTATTTTATTTTACACTTTTTATACTGCAGTTCCTTCTCGCTTTGTGAATATTAGAACGTCGTCGTCATTGGCGAAGTGGTAAAATAACAAAACGTCATCCTGTGTCACAGAATAATTTCGCAACATTTTGTAATCTAGTGAAAGCAAAAAAACCGGCCAAGTGCGAGTCAGACTCGCGCACGAAGGGTTCCCTACCATTATTTATAAAAACGAGCAAAATAATCCATTTTTTTGTATAGGAGCCCCCTTTAAGTTTTATAGCATTTGTTGTTATAGCTTCAACATAATACATAATCTGTAGAAATTTAAACTGGCTAACCATCACGGTTCATACGATACAGTCTGGTGAAAGACGGACAGCGATGTCTCAGTAATAGGGTCCCGTTTGACCCTTTTGGTACGGAACCCTAAAAATCAACCTGTATATTTTCACACTATATTTTAAGCTCTTTGGTCTAGTGGGCGCGAGAAGAGCTAAATAATAATAGCTGCTCGGGTCGATCTTCCGCGATTGTCTAGGTTGGCCAGTGGATGGGTAACCATCATATCATACCGGGTTTCCTCCGTGCCTTGGAAAGCCCGTTAAGGGTCGTACAATCTGATGGAAAATGCGTTGAGCGTATCTTCGTTAGTATGATCGACGTACTAACGCATCCTCGGTTATGTGTAGATGGTTGGACGTTTTACTATCTATTTGTCTGTTCTGGCGTTACGCGACCGATGATGCGCGGCGTATCTTCCATTAGATGCGTAGCCGTTGGTCCCGGCTATAAATTTGTAGATCTTTGAGATTCGTTACAGGTAATCAGTGACACGAAAATCTGACAACCAGCCTTATCAAGGGGTATCGTATTGTAGTGACCTACAAAAAGCAATTTATAAAAAAAAAAACTTGAGAGGTGTCAAGGGACACCCGGATGGAACGAAGTTCCTTTCACGTACATAATATCAATACATTTTAGATTTAAGTTAGTGTGCGAAAAATAAAATATTTATTTTAAGGAAGATTAATCCTTAATTCGAAGCAATACGTCTTACTTAACTGCACAACCGAATTTGTACTTTGTAGTTCGGTCACTCAAAATAATAATCATATCTATCCTTACTCACATACACACCCCAATTGTACGTAATTTAAGGAAATTTCAACTTTATTTTAAAGAAATAAAGCTTACAATAGCTTACTTTAGCAAAAAGTGTCGTGACAACTTTTCGTAAGAATTTTTTCCGTCTAGCCCCCTTTCACAACGCGCGATAAGGAACTTCGTTCCAAAAACTACAGCGCCATCTATGAACAAAACTGAAGAATTAATATGGTCTGAATCTCGCAATCAAAGTTTACATCGACTTAAGAGTTAATAGGAGAACCCGAAAGCAACTGTCGGGCAGTTGTCCACCAGACATAAAACCCTTCTGGAGGATCTTACCTTTACTTCTGGGGATGAGAACCTTTACACCCTATACCTCATACTTCTAAAGTATTAGAACTGGGTTGTTGAGGTCAGATAAGCAGTCGCTCGACGTAAAATACTGGTATTCAACTGTACACCTGTGCCTAAGTCTTCAAGGCTTGATGTTATGTATGTTGCGTATTAAAAAAGAAAGGTTACCTAGAAAAACCAATGTTACTCACCGAACTACAAAATAACAAACTACACAGTTCCCGCCAATTTCGATCCGAAAAGCCGTTAATCGGATTGTGGGCCTCAAGTCTTGGAAAACAAAAGATTTTCCAAATACCCTCGGATTAGCTTGGCAAACTTACTTTCTACCCTCATGTGGGTTCACGCTAAAGAAACACCACGCTTGTGTGTCACAAAGGTGTAGGCAGGGCAATGGTGTATTTATTACTAGCTTATGCCCGTGGCTTTTTCGGTAATTATCCCTCGGGCTCGTACTAGCGAGATAAAAAGTTCTACGTGCTATTCTAGACTATCTATACCTGTGCCAAATTTAATCCAGGTCTTCTACAGGCTGTACTTCGGTGAGTGTGCCCAAGAACTCCACGACCTCATCCCACCGGCCCCCTTTCTACCATCGGACATCTAGACGCACTGCAAGTTACCATCTCTAACTTATTGCTATTCCACCAATTCGCACTAAGCGTTTTCAAACGTCTTCCATAATGCGTACAGCTAAGGAGTGGAACTCTCTGCCTGCGTCTGTGTTTCCGAACGCTTACAACCCTAATCTCTTCAAAGTTAGAGTGAACAGGCTTCTTCTGGGTAAGCGCGTACCGACCGTCGACTTGGTCTCTATGATCTTTGAACTAGACTAGGGTCAATAGCAAACCCATCGCAAATAAAAAAGTTCCATTCAATGGTTTTTCCGTGAAAGAGTAACAAACATCCATACATCCTCACAAACTTTCGCATTTATAATATTAGTAGATATTACAAGCTTTTGCACACTGCTTCGTCCGCGTCGGTTTCGGGAATTATTCCACTGGAAACTACTACCAGGATATAAAGCATATCCTAACCCTGGACATGGTCTGTCTATTCATGTGCCAAATGTCACCCAAATTTATCTGTTCTGCCGTTAGGGTGTGGAAGATAATAGACAGACGGACCGAGAGAGTGGGTGAGGACTACCTTAAGATGAGGGCTTGTAAAAAAGAATTGTTCTCAGTACCAGCCATGGAGTGTGGATCTGTGCCCGGTTGATGGTAATTGGCTCACCCCCTTTATCATGGGACTCAAACATAGCTGGCCAAATATGGGTGTACTATTAAGCACACCTTTGTCTACCCCCTAGGGGATTACAGGCGTTATGTTTTGTTATGCTAACCCGAAAATCACAATTCACCACACCAAAATATCCTATAGTAGGCATATCTTTAGAAATTCAATAGATTTTACGGTAAACAAAAATAAAAATTCTAGAGAAGAATATTTCGTATAAAACTATTTTTATTACTGGAGCTCGGGGCAGAACAAACTGTTTGTTGGGAACAGTGGTTTTCAAAGTTTTACACTCTGTGGTACTCACTAGTTTTGCATTAAGTTTTAAAAGTTTAGTGAAGCACTTTTTACTTGCAGGATCTTGGGCAGCTGTTTTGGAATTTAAATTGAAAGATTGTGACTAGTGGTTGCCAGCATTACTGCTGAGCATTAGGTCATGGATTCTTTACCCAGGTCGGGTAAAGTATTATTGACTTTTCAATGAGGAATCCAGGGACTTAAAAACACCTTCATAAAAGTAACAGAATTATAAGTGTTACATGTTGAATTGGTAACAGAATCAAATATGTAAAACTTATAAATGTGTTTTCAATGTGTTAACCCAAAACACTTACAAAAGTGTAACCGTAACATATTTGTAACAGATATAAAAGTGTTAATAGTGTTAATAAGTGTAACAGGTAAACGCAGCGTTGCAACTGTGCAATTATATACCTAAAGCTATAATTGATTATTTCAGTTACACATAATACTAACACTTCTTAACAAATTTAAAAGGTTACAGTTTGATTCCGTAACATTATTGTATCTGTTACATTTAAAAGTGTGTTTTTCTGTTAAAACTGTTTTTCTATTAAAACTGTTTTAAAAAAACAGTGTTCAAAACACTTATTACGGTTACAGTTTGAGTCCCTGGGAATTTCTACGTATCAACCAAAGCTTGTGCCCGGTGGATGGCAATAGGCTCGCCCCATATTACGTGGGACTTTAAAATAACTAGCAAAATGTGGGAGTACAACAACGTACATACGCCTCTGCCTTACTCTTCAAGGATCTCAAGCTTGATGTTACGTCATTGACATCATTCTTGTCCAAGGCTTCAAGGGTTCCGAGAGAGCCAATGCCTGCCGGGGCTGCGGGACTGTTCGAAAGAGATACCGTGTCCCTGGAACACAAAGGGCTAAGAAGGAACATGGATGGGTTTTAGTCAGTACAAGTCTGACACTCCTTTCCGCTCTGCCCAGAGCAGGAGGGGTAATTTGATGAATTCCCATCAATAAAAAAAAAAAGTCTTCACCTTTTACAAAACTATGAATAAATGATTGCTTAAATAACAACCTAACACAACATAATCAGCCGTATTTATGGCCTTTAGTTAACGTCGAAATTACCCTATTAAATTACTTATTCCGATTCAGTCAATTAGTTACCCTATTAAGTGACTATTTCATGAAATCGCGGCATTTGAGGACAATCCTAACTTACTAAATTCGTATTGATGTGATGATTCTAGTGTTTAACATCATACCGCCAGAAGAAGATCTAGCACAAAACAAAACCCTATGGACCCGAGCCCATTGTGCCCGTTCCTTTCAAGCAGCTAAGAAACTGGTTAAAGGATCACACTCGAACACAAGCAGAAAAATGGTGGACCTCGGTGACACCCGGATGTAGGCAGGCCAAGGAAGCCATGTCATCCCTTGATACAAAGCTGACCAGGCGCCTTCTGCGTCTGGACAGGGATGGACTGCGCCTGGTGTCGGGGACCATCACTGGACACTGTTCACTGAATAAACACTTCTACACTTTAGGAATCACTGATACTCCCCTGTGCAGAGCATGCATGAATGCGGAGGAAATGGTGGCGCATGTGCTGCTTGACTGCACCGGTGTCACTAAGATTCGCGAGGCGACCCTGGGGACACCAGGATCCCTCGCGGATGCCCTGAGAAGACCGGGAAGTCTAATCTGCTTCTGGAGGGAGGTGGGCTGGTTGGAATAACGGCCACTATGGCTCACGCTCAATGGTCCACTTAAGGGACTAAGTGCGGAAACCAAAAACCCCATGAAGAAGATGAAGATCATACCTGAAATCCTCTAAGGATTATGCAGTAATGTTAAAGCCCCATATTATATTGGGCGAGCGTATTGCCAGCAACCAGGGACAATCAGACTCCGTGATTGCTACTGAGATATTTGTGATAGAAAAGTCCAATAATACTACTCGACCTGGGAAATCCAACCCAGGGGGTCTACTCTCTAAGTCCGCCAACGAAAATACGGGTCAGTCCGTAACCAGCTTTATACTTTGAAATGAACCCCACTCCCTAATATTTTCGGATTCATGAGTTTTATAAACACTTCGAGAGTAAGGAAAACTGTCCAATCGTGTGTTCATTCATTTTTAGTTCGGGTCCCTAACGAATCTTATGTCCGTAAGTGATACGGAGTAGGAAACGACCGTAACATCGGCCGAAACTACGAATTTCGTGCTTAGAGAGTAGACCTCCACGACTAGGACTAGACCAACGAAGCTATATAGTGACTTAGCTAGTGACATGTTTCTGTAAACACACATATTTGTTACGTTCTCGAGTCTTAATATTTCCCGCTTAAAATCTGATATCGATCTGGGTTGTGGAGGTCAGATAGGCAGCCGGTCCATATAAAATACTGGTATTCAGCTGCATCCAGTTATACTGGAAGGCGAGCCCAACATAGCTGGGAAAAGGCTGGCAGATGATGATGAATCTGATACCGATCTGCAAATTGCAAAAAAAACGCAAGCCATTTTGTACTTTTCAGGCTGCTTTATAGCCCCATTCCCAGCATTGGACATTTTTAACGATGACGTTTCCTTATTTTCCTACAACGCACAGTGGAACGAATGTATGGGAGCGGTTGGACGTAGACATGTCCGAAAAAAAAGAGTAAAATTATGCCAAACTAATGATGCCATCTTATTCGATTACTTAATGCCTTCATAACTTGTGGTGATGAATTTCTTCATAACTCCCATATTTCGGGAGTAATTTGAGAAAATGTGAAATTTTACTATGAAAATGAGTGTATCGAGCTCTCTCCCTCCTGATTCCGGGCTTGTTTCAAGTAGCGGTCTCTAATATCATAATGCTAATACTAAGAGCTATATTTAATACTAAGACACATAGTGCGCCAAATGTGCACTTTCTGGGATAAAGAGTGATGTTTATTTTATAACACAATTTTTTTATTTTTTGTTTATTTTGTTGATTAAAACCGTTTTTCTAAAGGTTTACCTTATTACAATAACATTTCTGAGCAGCCAATTAGAGAAGATATAAGCTAATTAGGATATATAATTAGGGACTTAAGGTTTACATATAAAACTGATGCACTAATGATTACTGATAAGAACATTGCTATTATTTAATTACTAAATGGCTCTTAATACACTAATTTAGCATGCATCATTTACTAATTATCACAATAACTAATTACCTTGCAATATTTAACAAAGGATACCTGGGATACCTGGATTTTATATAAATAGGTCACTATTAGTAACTTTAAAATCAGTGTTGATTTACACCTCGTTGTATCCAAGCTAATCTCGCAATGTATTTTCCAAATTTTAATACAAATCTTGATATTCACGTTGCTTTATGCGCACGCGCACATAAAGATTTACGCGACTTTAACTATTTGTTCAGTGTTTTAAAAGATAACAGTTGTGTTCAGTTATGTGAAAGTGCTGAAACAAGTTTAAAAGACTGGTGTCGTCGATTTTGCTACCGCATTTATGCAAAATGGACACAGTCTGGAAGAAGCACAGATAAGTTTCGGAAGAAACATGAGATTTGGCTACAGGCTGCAATTCAATGGCCGGAATTACAGAATGAAAATATGGAACCTTCTACAGAAAATATAAGTGACGTCATCGAGCCCATAATTTCTCCTGCTAAATCTAATGCTTCAACTTGTACACATCCTAGTCCTCGTAAATCTTTTGAGGACCTTAGTAACCGGCAAAAAAGAAGACGCACTGAAGATAGTCTTTCATGCAGCAGTAGCAGCGCTGAAATTATGTTTTCGGCCGAAAGGGCGCTTCAAAAGGCAGGACAAAGCGATACAGCTTATGTTATGAAATACTTGACGGAGAATCCAGAAGAGGCCTCAAAAATCAAAGCCTTCATTGAAGGTAAATCAATTCAGGTACGGGAAATATCCCCTTTGAAGGCATTGGCTCTTTATGTATCGATGAACTTATCGAAATGGCGCTATAACACTCTTCGGGATTTCAACACTCAAGAAGGAGCTCTTCAATACCCGAGTTACTACATGTTGGTTAAAGAAAAAATTAAGTGCTATCCGGCCAAAGAAGATCTCACAGTTACAGAGAGCTCTGCAAAAATCAAATTACAAGCCTTGATGGATTTAACCTCAAGAAGACTTATTAGGTCGTTAGAAACCCCTGTTGATCCCAATCAACAGCTCGTATTGACCAGCAAATGGGGTTTTGACGGATCATCTAGCCAAAGCATTTATCATCAAAGGACGAGTGAAGATGAGCAAATCGATCTTGCTAGTAATTTTATGATTAGTCTTGTACCACTGCGGCTCGTCTCAAAAGGTGTAACAATTTGGGAAAACGAGCGACCATCTTCCACTTCATTTTGCCGGCCAATATTGTTTAAGTTTATAAAGGAAACCAAAGAAAATGTGCAGAGAGAGATGGCTGAAATCGAAGCAGAGATTGAAGCCTTAACTCCATCCACCATCACTGATGGAATTAGTGTCAAACACCAACTGCTGTTGACAATGATTGATGGTAAAATTCATTCCATTATATCCAATACAGCAGCTTCAGTGTGTGACATATGCAAGGCTTGTCCTAAAGAAATGAATAATTTAGAGTTAATCAAAGATAAACACGCAAACGAGGACATGTATAAATATAGCTTAAGCACCCTTCACGCTTGGATTCGCTCAATGGAATGCTTATTACACATTTCCTACAAATTAGACATAAAATCATGGCAAGTAAGGGGTGATATAGCAAAAAGGCAAGTTGATGACAGGAAGAAAAGAGTTCAAGAGGCTGTAAGAAGAGAAACGGGCTTACTTCTCGATGTTGTGAAACAAGGCAGTGGATCCACCAACAATGGCAACTCGGCAAGGAGATTTTTTGAAAACTACACTAAATCTGCTGAACTGACCGGAATAGATGCTATGCTTTTAAGAAAAATCTGTGTGATCTTGCAGTGTATTTCATCAGGAGAGAAGATCAACGTAACTAAATTCCGAGAGTTCTGCTTTGATACTGCTAAGCTTTACGTGGAGTTATACCCATGGTATTATATGCCTTCTTCACTTCATAAAATTTTAATGCATGGGCCAGACATAGTTCAGAACATGTCAATTGTGCCCATTGGTTTTCTATCCGAAGAGGCATCTGAGGCTAGAAATAAAGATTTTAGAAAATATAGAGAGGGGCATTCTCGAAAGCATAGCAGTATCTCATGCAATGAAGATATTATGCACAATCTTTTACTGTCTTCTGATCCACTTGTTACAAGTATCCGTCCAAAAGGAAATAAGTTTGTAAAAAAATCTTCTTTTAAGGAATTTTATGAGCTTACGGATTCTGAGAAAAGTGATATCGAATTTGTTAACATAAATGATTTAGCGGACATCGATTCTGAATTTGAATTAATTGATGATGATGATGATGACGAAGATAATTAAATGATGTTATTGTTTTAAAATGTGTAACTTAGTAAATTAGAGCTTACATCTTAATTATTTATTGTACTTTTAATGAAACTAGGTAATTTATTATCAACTTACTTAAAAGTCATACTCTCATCAGTTCTTGTGAATATTTTTGTTAATATATATTTCTGTATATATATAATATATTTATAGACCTCTTAATAAGTCTGTCTGCGGTTTAAAGTAAATACAAATGGGGAAAAAACGTTTTTTTTTTTTAAATTTTCATTTCCTTTTATCCCAGAAAGTGCACATTTGGCGCACTATGTGTCTTAGTATTAAATATAGCTCTTAGTAATAGCATTATGATATTAGAGACCGCTACTTGAAACAAGCCCGGAATCAGGAGGGAGAGAGCTCGATACACTCATTTTCATAGTAAAATTTCACATTTTCTCAAATTACTCCCGAAATATGGGAGTTATGAAGAAATTCATCACCACAATTTATGAAGGCATTAAGTAATCGAATAAGATGGCATCATTAGTTTGGCATAATTTTACTCTTTTTTTTCGGACATGTCTACGTCCAACCGCTCCCATACATTCGTTCCACTGTGCAACGTAAGACCCAGGTTATTTTGATAACGTAATTCCCTATTAGAGCTATCTTATGATCCCCATTTTGTGTTAATGGGACATAATTTAGTTCCCCTTTCCCCCCCCTTCTCGCGAAGGAAGGGCTTAATGATTATTTATATTTCAAATTAAAAGTATCGTGTTGCTCATTTTAGACTGGAATGCGAGTTGAATTACAAATTGTATCTGAAATACTTGCGAATAGTACGAGTATTTGTAGTGAATTAATTTAAAAATAGTGCGTGGAGTCCCTCCGCGCGTAAGGAGTGAAACTTCGGAATACTACACGCATGCGTTCGAGTGTCACGCATTCACTCTCGTTATTTTATTGAGCTTCTAAATAATATTTTATTGTTTTATTGTTGTACACTTTTTATTACATCAGTTTATCGAGGTTATTCTACTCATGGAAATTGAGCGAAGGCTGGTCACACCGAAGAGTCGAATGCATGACTGATTGCACGCCATCTTGCGTACCTAGTAGAACTACGTAGTCACAAATCTTGTAATAGCGCCATCTCTTAGTGGGTAATAGAAAATATTCCCCCTCCATTAGAACGTTAAACTTGTTGGAAGTCGCATAAGAAGTTTCACTTCAAAAAATGAATCATGAAGAAAGTAATTATGTCTGAAAAGTTTTGTGGTAATCGGTTATCGTGGTACGGACATGTGATGCGGAGGAATGAGAAAAATGTCGTGAGGAAAGTTTTCAGTATGAACGTGCATAGCTATAAGAGAAGAGGAAGACGAAAGAAACGATGGATGAACTGTATGAAGGATATATATAGCAAGAAAAGAGGTGTCTCATGAGATGACGCGTAATAGAGAATTATTGAAAAAGAAGACATGCTGTGCCGATGCCAAAAGAAATGGGAGAAGAGCAGTAGAATGGTGGTGATGATATTTCACTGTTTAAGGGTTCCGTGCCCAAAGGGTCAAACGGGACCCTATTACTGAAACTTCGCTGTCCGTCTGTTACCACGCTGTATGTCTCGTTTTTATAAATAATGGTACGGAACCATTCGTGCGCGAGTCCGACTCGCACTTGGCCGGTTTTTTTTTTTGTTGTTTCTGAAAAGGAATCATCATCATTTTCGGGGTCGCGTTTCTTGCCATATCATCCTTCACAGTCCATCCATTGTGTCTTTGGTCTTACAAACAGAAAAATACTTTGAGAGCCACTGTCCCAACTACAATATCCTTTCCGCCGCGGGCACGTCGTGACTATGGTCTGAAAACTTCCCGCTCGTATGTTGGACGAAGCTGGGCCATGTTAAGCCATATCGGTCCATCGCCCCGAGGTGCTAAGTTTTAATTGTACACTATAATATGTCACTGAGACTGGAGAGGAGCTTGTGGCTAAGTAATAATAGCCGCATGGATCGATCTTTAAGGTTAACCCGTGCTTGCCGAGGTTGATCCGTGGATGGGTGACCATAATTACATACCGAATTTCCTCCGTGCCTCGGAAAGCACGTTAAGCCGTTGGTCCCGGCTGTCATTTTAAGATCTTTGACAGCCGTTACGAGTAGTCAGAAGCTTAAGTCTCACATCCAGTCTTACAAAGGGGTATCGTATTACCCAGTTACTGGGTTGTGGAGGTCAGATAGGCAGTCGCTTCATGTAAAATACTGGTATTCAGCTGCATCCGGTTAGACTGGAAGCCGACCCCAAGATAGTTTGGGAAAAGGCAGGCAGATGAGGAACATGTCACTGCGAATCTTACTTTTTACTACTATTGTAATTCCGACAGTTTGTGAAGATGGATGGATGGATCTTTGTTATTATTTACATGCTCCATGATACAGTTTCGACGCCTTTTGTATGAGTCACTTGAGCTCTTAGATTAAATATTTTTATTTTGTAATTTTAGTATACGTATAAAACTTTATCTTTTTGTATTTTATTATTAACTGTCATGCATGAACAGCCTATCACCCTAGCAATTTAAAGTTTATTTATTATTAGTAATCTGTGAACAGCGCTGTGGGCTACATTATTATAAAAGTTATCTAAGTTATCATGATTGTAATATCGCATAATGTAGCTGTTTGTTGTTCCTATTTGATAAAATAAAATTATTTCACACAAAAACTATTCAACGTACATAATATATGGTTGACTACCTCGTTGGTCTAGTGTTCGCAAACGTGACTGCTGATGAGGACCTGGGTTCGCTTTCCCGGTCAGGCAGTGTTATTGGGTTTGTGCTTCAGAGATTTCACAGATACAGCCTGAAGTTTTGATTTGTGCCCGATTGATATCAATAGACTCGTCTTCCATTATATGGGACTTAAACATAATTAGCGCAATGTGGGCGAACTACAATACAGTAAGGTTCAAAAGTTTCCGACAACAACTATAAAATAATTTTTTAGTTTGTGTATCCTGCTTATATATATATTAAGTTTCTTTAAAATCGGTTCAGTCATTTCGGAAAATAAGATCTTGAAAGTTTGAATGAACCGTCGTTAGGCGTAAACGCTCTTTATCTAATGTGTGTAGGTCAGAAACTGTACAACCTATGTGATATATTCATGAATACATCTGCCTATCCCTTCGAGGACTGCAGACGTCAAGTTATAAATGGTGTAAAACACCTCTTAACGAAGCCGAAAGGCACTGGTTCTCCCTGTCATTGCGATCATTTTTTTGTTCTACACCATACCTGGGAACCTTCCAGTTACGGAGATATTAGGGGTCAAAGTTCCAACATTTTGACAAGTATGTTTATAAATACAAGTTTTTAATGTAAGATTTTAACTTAAAACACCTCCACGACCCCCGTACTATTCAATCCGCCCATCAGCACAATGTTTTGAGTGCGTTAGTTCTACCACAAAACATGATTTTACACCCCCAAAAAAAAAGTCATTTCCCAACAATAATTTTTGCGTAAAGTTACTTAGTTTCAAGTACAGAATGCTTGGTTGACGGCTTCGTGATGAGGTGATTTACACCGTGTATGTAAGCAACTTTACTTCTTAATATCACGGCGATGTCTAACAGAAACTTCTCCACCTGTGCAGTTATGCGCTGGAAACTTTGCATATCTTCGTGGAGTATTCCGATAGCTCATTATGCGATATCGCAATAGTTCCCATGTTTCCAGGACTAAAGTTACAAACATACTTCTACTACAACATACTCAGATCTCTGTATGATCTTCACTACTATGAACGATCCATGAGCTGCCGATTATCTAAAAGCTTTTTCCTAAGTGTTGGGCAGTTCTCACAGTCGTAACCTTAGAGCTTCCAAAAGAAAGAAAATTGTTTTTATTTGGCATTAATAACACTTTAAAAATTACACAAAATAAATAAACAAACAGGACTAATAATGCCAAAAGGGCCTCAGCTCAGCATAATGCCACATGGCAACACAAGGTGTACCACCTGACGCTGATTTTCAGCTGCAGCCCACGAGTGCCATACGCTCGAAAATATAAACAAACACATATTTAAAGCTTTGCACAAATTTCAATCGAATTATATTTTATTTAAATATATAAATAAAGAAACAATAAGAAGTAAAAATTATAAAGTGAATAACATTGGTATAATTGATTAACGTGTAAAATCTAGTCCTCCAAATTCCTTCACACCGTACCGGTTTTATGTCAAAATTCATACGCTGTCTCATCAATAAAGCTGTGGAACGCGCTACCCCTCGGTATTAAAAAAGCTGAAAGAAAATTCATTTTTAAAAGAAATGTTCGTATACACTATTTAAATTAGACGAAGTACCTTGCAATTAGAAGTCTAGTCATAGTAATTATAATCAGGTTTCTCGGTCTTTATTTTGGTATTTGTTAAAATATTTATTAGTCTATTTTATGTGTATTAGTATATATGTAATTAATTGTATACAATTTCGAAATTATTATTTTTTTATCATGAAAATATTATATTTCTATATTACATATGTACATTATTTACAAACTTTGTTGCAAGCTATACAGCGAATCGCTAAAATAAAATAAAATATGTACAAGTATCAAAATTACAGTGCGTCAAAAAATTCGTCGACATGGCTGTCGACAGGAAAAGTGCCCAGAAGGCTGGCCGCATTGCCACGTTGGATGGCAATGCTGATTCTTTGACCAAAAAACAGGCCAGCCCTCTGGTCCCGTGAAGCGTCTACCAACCGCTTTGCCGAAATTAATTAGATATTTTTAGAAATTATTTTGTACCCTATCACAGTGTTGTCCTTTTTAACTGACTGGTAGAGAATGCCTTTTGGCATTAAGTCCGCCTATGTACCGCTATTGTACATGGAGTTTCAATAAATAAATAAACATGTAGGTATTGCTTGTCTCTAGTACAGTCATGAGCATATTATATACGTAATGTATAAAACTTTTAATTATTCAAAACTACTATTGACCGGTACAATAACTAACAAATACTTCGAAACTCTTTAGATTGTAAGGTTTTTTTCGCGACCCTTTAAAAAACTTCGTGTTGTAGTAATTCTAGGTACCTAATTATAATCCTACTTATATTAAAAACGCGAAAGTTTGTAAGTATGGATGGATGGATGTTTGTTACTCTTTCACGCGAAAACTACTGAACGGATTTGGATGAAATTTGGCACATGGGCAGTTTTTAACCTGGATTAACACATAGAATAATTTTTATCCCGATAGTACAATCCCGTGGGACAGTGATCGAACTCCACGCGTTCGAAGCCGCGGGCATAGGTTAGTGACAAAATATTTTTAATAGACAAAACGCTATTTTACTCGATAAGGGTTTTGACTGAAAACGGTTTAAAGTGTTTTTTTCCGATTAACAATTATGACTGTAAAATATACGGCCAAGCTAATTTTGAAACTGATTTTCATTATTTTTTTGCGATATGGAAATATCGATTTTATGCAAATATCGTGGCAATGCCGCGAGTATCTTGGGGCCACTACACCCTCCAAAAAATAAATTATTTCCCAGCAATAATTTTTGCGTAAAGTTACTTAGTTTCATGTACATAATGCTTGGTTGACGGCTTCGTGATGAGGTGATTTACACCGTGTATAAGCTAGTATAACAAACGTCTAGTAAATGTTGAGCACCCCTGTTTCGTCTACAATATCCTCTATGCCTGGAGCAATGCGGATGCACCTAGCGAGCATTCTGCAAAACGTTTCTCTTAGTTTATGATTTATACTGAACTTCTCTTTGGATGTGTTGTACTGTAAAATTATAATATATCATTGTGATATAAATGTGTACCTACTTAGTGTGTGTCTGCTAGAGAGCAGCTCTTTTTGTGCTGTTTAAAAAATTATCTAACTAAAACTTAAAGCATTTATTTCAAATTAGCACTTCGCCCGCGACTTCTTCCTCGAAAATTGTGATATAATATAGCCTATGTTACTCGGTAAAGATGTAGCTTTCTAATAGCGAAAGAATTTTTAAAATCGGTCGAGTAGTTTTTGAGTTTAACCGTAGCAAACAAACAATCAAATCTTTCCTCTATAAAACATTATTTAGTTTAGACTAGCTTATGCTCACGGCATACGTTTTGTTCGGTAATTGTCCCTCGGCATTGTACTACCAGAATAAAAAGTATTCTATGTGCTATTCCAGACTATTATCCATCGCTCTGTCAAATTTTATCCAGATCTTTTCTGTAGTTTTTGCGTGAAATAGTGACAAACATCCAGACATCCATACATCTTCATCACAATCTTTCGCATTTATAATATTAGTAGCATTCAGTAGCATCTGTTAAGACTGGAAGCCGTCTGCACCAAAGTTTAGGAAAAGGCAGTACAGCTGGTCTACCATAACGTCTTAAAACATTATTGAAGTGAAACTTCTTATGCGACTTCCAACAAGTTTAACGCTACCATGGAGGGGGAATATTTTCTATAATTCACTAAGAGATGGCAGTATTACAAGATTTGTGACTACGTAGTTCTACTAGGTACGCAAGATGGCGTGCAAACAGTCATGCATTCGACTTTTCGGTGTGACCAGCCTTCGCTCAATTTCCATGAGCAGAATAACCTCGATAAACTTATGTAATAAATATGTAATAAAAATAGTACAACAAGAAAACAACAAAATATTGTTTAAGACCTCAATAAAATAACGAGAGTGAATGCGTGGCACTCGAACGCATGCGTGTAGTAGGTATTACGAAGTTTCACTTCTTCCGCGCGGAGGGACTCCACGCACTATTTTTGTGTTTACTTCTTTTCCAGTGTGGGAATGAGATGGCGTTAGACATCCCATAAGAGTAAAATAATACTGCTTTAAGACGTTATGAAGGCCAGCAGATATTTTTTCAAAAACGTTGACAATCACAGTCTCGCCACAATATCCTGTATGCCTCGGGCCGTACCGTAGTGACATCCAAGATTCTCTGAAATGTTACATTTCTCACGTATGTGTAGGGCAGCAGCCCCAGGTATTTCATAGTCCCTTGTTTTTACTCGACAGCGGTTATGGGATCGATCCCGAATGAGGTTATGGGATCGATGAGTTTTTTATCCAACTGCAAAGAATTTACATGTTTATCTTGCACAGTCAGGGAAGGGTTATCAATTTGAGTGACTTTGAATTTTATCTACCAAGACCAAGATACATTTGTGCCTACATACAAGCAGCAGTTGCAAGCAGTTGTTTTGCATCCTCGTCAAATTCAAGGAGGCAACTATGCTAATGATTCTCGACCCGAATCAATAATAAAATGGATAGGTATTTTTTTATTTACGGACATCGGTAAGTGTGAACCACCCGTGTTTTAAACGCGGCCCGTCTGATCCTCGCCCTATAACCACGCTTTCACACATACAAAAAATCTCAAACGTTTATTCGATAATTTGTTATCCACTAAACCATGTTAAGGAGGTTATTCTGAAAGGCTTATGTTTAACATAACACCAGATAAAGTAAATATAACCTTAAAAAAACATTTTTATACTGACTAAAATAGTAAATGATCACCAGAAATAGTAAATGATCACCAGAATTAAAAACCTGAAAATCACAGCTCCGAACTAAGGCGTAGTCGACGGAGCCCCGCTACGCGGGGCTCCTATTTCTCTCTGCAGGGTTTAAAGTAACCGAGTCGGGGTGCCCAATATCCCGAGCTCGCTTTGCTCGCACTTGCTTCCTAAGTTCTTCTTGCCACAAAATTTGGTGATCATTTACTATATTTGGTGATCATTTACTATATTTGGTCTTTGAATACAATTTTTTGGTAACGTAGCTTAGGATCTCAAAGTATTTTTTGGTGCTCATTATATTTAATCCCATTCTGAAATATTGACAAACTTAAACAACAAAAAAGTACCTTTAATTGATAATTAACTAGGTACCGTAATTTAAATTGACCATTTACGTGTTTTTTCGACAACCTCCTGAATTTTGAGGATGCAAAACAACACCTTGTGTAGGACGATTATTGCTCACTCTCTGTCACGTAATATTAGACCACCACTTTTAGACTACCTCTTATGTACTCATTTCTATAAACTTCACCAAAGATTTTAAAAATATGTTTTCGTTTCTGTAACTGAATTTATTTTTCTCCGCTCTCGTCATGTACCAAATAACAAGTATACAACATAAAACTTAGACCATCGAAGTTCAGAACATGCGCCGGACTAAGTTTATCCATCGCAGTCTAGATTCCAGATATAACATATCCTCAAAGTTTCCCATGATCTAAAGTTTTGGAACTAGGCACAGTTACTGCAGTACTACTAACCTGCGTTCACGAATTACTTTCCGAACTTGTAGACAAATTTAATGTACAGTTGTAAAAATAACTTTTTAACCCTGATATCAAGTTCTGTTTGGGCTACAATATTTTAAAAAAACTTGAGAGGTGTCAAGGGACACCCGGATGGAACGAAGTTCCTTTCACGTACATAATATCAATACATTTTAGATTTAAGTTAGTGTGCGAAAAATAAAATATTTAATTTAAGGAAGATTAATCCTTAATTCGAAGCAATACGTCTTACTTAACTGCACAACCGAATTTGTACTTTGTAGTTCGGTCACTCAAAATAATAATCATATCTATCCTTACTCACATACACACCCCAATTGTACGTAATTTAAGGAAATTTCAACTTTATTTTAAAGAAATAAAGCTTACAATAGTTTACTGTAGCAAAAAAAGTTGTCGTGACAACTTTTCGTAAGAATTTTTTCCGTCAAGCCCCCTTTCACAACGCGCGATAAGGAACTTCGTTCCAAAAATATTTTTGCAATAGTTCGAACGTCCTTGGTGACAAAACCAGAAGAAGCGATTCCCAGTTCTTGAGTTTTTCTTGAATTTCTCAGTAGCAGTCTATGGTCTATATTTGCGCCCGATCGATGGCAATAGGCTCGTCCCTTATTACATGGGACTTTAACATATCTGGCAAAATTTGGAAGTTCTATACTCCTGTTGCGGTATTACTTAAAGTACTACAGCGCCATCTATGATACAAATGAAGAATTAACATCGAAATCGAATCACGCTTTTAAAGTTTAAAAGCGCATTATCTGAGCGATGTCCGTACAAACGGATAACCGTTTGTGTCGATGTCCTTAATTCAACTTCGACCCTGTTTGTTAAAATCTAGGTTTACTCATTAGTCTAGGAATTTCCGTAAAACATATATTCACAAAAAGAGCTACGCATCCAAACTACACGGTCTGCCATTTGCATTGTACCGGTTTATTCTGACGCAATCCGCATTTATCCGGTTAGATCCGATTAAGAGCGGTTCTCACCGGTTGTGAATAAGTAGTCAGCTAATACACCCTATTCATAGGCTGTTTTATGTGGATTAAATATTTGATAAGTTTGCAGTTCGTAGAAGTTACTGAACTTAGTTATTAGGACACAGACTTGCCGTATACAAGGTGTTTCTTTTAAGTGCGCCAATATGGGGAAATCCGTATCCATAAAAACGAAACTGAAACCATCTAGGATATTAGCTCTTTTTCGGGTTCCGTAACCAAAGGGTCAAACGGGACCCTATTACTGAGACTTCGCTGTCCGTCCGTCCGTCCGTCTGTCACCAGGCTGTATCTCATGAACCGTGATAGTTAGCGAGTTGAAATTTCTACAGATTATGCATTTCTGTTGCCGCTATAACAACAAATACTAAAAACAAAATAAAATATATATTTAAGGGACTCTAAAACAAAAAAGTGTTTTTTTTGCTCGTTTTTTATAAATAATGGCATTTTTATAAAGAAGGGTTCCCTTCGTGCGCGAGTCCGACTCGCACTTGGCCGGTTTTTTAATAATGAAAACAATTTTGGCATACTTATAATATTTTGGTCAAGCGTGAGTTATCCATAGTCATGAGTTAAACTGATCTTCTGTTTATGCCTTTCGACTTTCGTTTCGTTTCTTGTAAGAATCATTTCACTGTATGGGAAGAATAAAATCGAATTATGGAAGAAGAATACATGTGCTGCCGACCCCAAATAAATTGTCACTGGCACCTAGTTTAGGAGTCTAGAGTATCCAAATTATTGTTACCCAGTAATAAGTCTTATAATGTTCATAGTTTTAAAAATATCGTATTCTGATGGCTTCATTGTAGTTTTTTTTTTTTAATTTATTTACCAGGTCCTCGGCCCATTTTCGCAAAGATCGATGCTATTATTTCTTCTCTTTCTAATGATATACGTTTCTTTTTCTTCCAGGTCAATTGGTGGACATAACTCCTCATGAAGCTGTGAGGCGGGTTGGAGATGAGCTCACCGTCCTCTGCAAGGTTCCCTACCCCATCGACTCATGCAGGTCAGTTGATTTTACTTCGTGAGGAAACCAGCATGCCTGAGAGGATATCTCTCAATGGCATGTAAAGCCGAGGGTAGCCCCCGTATCACAAACGCTCGCATTCGATTTCGATTCTGAAAGCCGTATGTCTATCTCGCTCGCTTTCGTAATGCCAAAACAAGAAAGACATACGACTAATCGAATCGAAATCGAATCCGAGCGTTTGTGAATAGGGGGCCAGAGAGCCAGGGCCAGGGCCAGTGAGGCCGGGGTCAGAGGCCCATGGCCGGCATAAAAACTGACACCCACACTTTTTAACACGCTTTTCTAAACTTCATCTGTAACTATCCATGTAAAAAAATCTTAGAAGTTAAATTTCACCCACTTCCCGGTTTCCTATTGAGTTGAAATTTTGCATACATGGTTAGTTTCGATGACAATGCATGATAAGAAGAAGTGACGTCACTCTAATCCAATATGGCGGACTCCCAGAGATGGTGGATGGAGGACACCTCTCCCTACCCCCTGAGATTACACCCTTGATATTATATAATTTCTTTTCTTTTATTTCCAGGATGACAATAGGCAACGAACCCTTCAGACTGAAACCTGAAGATCTTCAGGGAGATATCATCTACTCGGGACAAGGGTTACAGGTAAACTAAACTCTTTGTTCAGTAGCACAGGGTCTAATATAATTTACAAGTGAATCCATGTATCCAAATACAAGGTGGTCACGAACCCTTCACGGAGCCGCTAACCAAGGATTCGCCTAATTAAGGTGGAAGCGCCAGGATAACCGGCAGCTGCGGGACTGTTCGAAAGAGATACCGTGGCCCTGGAACACAAAGGGCTAAGAAGGAACATGGATGGGTTTTAGTCAGTACAAGTCTGACACTCCCTTCTGCTCTGCTCTTCCCTTTCGAAAAAAAAAAAAAAACGGGTAGCTTGCAAAATTCAAATGCTTGCTCGGTTCTTTAATTAATTATTAAAGAACCGAGCAAGCATTATACATGAAACCTCATGTGGCTAAAATACGACCCCCTTCCTACATCAGACAATACTTGTTAATTGATAAAGAAATTAATAAAATATATCAAGCGTTTGTGTGCCAAGTCTTCGTACTAATTTCCATAAATTCGTTTAATTTATTAATTAGCAATCAACATACGGGCGTCAAGGATACAGTAATTGATAAAAGTGAATCATTTCGAAAGAAGTGTGTCAAGAATACTATCAATAACACTGATATCGGGATATTTACCATGTTTATTTTTGGTTTTGAGTTCCCGATATTTCGGCGCTGTTGCAAACGCCATGATCACGGATAAACTCTGAAGAAAGACTGATGTTATTGCGGGTGGGTGTTTATGAGCAGACAAATCGGTGTAAAACAAGAAGGAGCGTAGACCGATGATTTGACTGCTCATAAACACCCACCCGCAATAACTTCAGTTTATCCGTCATCATGGCGTTCATGGCGTCAAATTTTTTATTAACATTGTAAATATCCCGATACAAATATTTTTGAGTGTCAGTGACCATGTCACTTTAAAAACTTATATTATACTACGAATGTACTCTTTGTGGAGCTCATGGCTAAATAAAACAGCAACACGGGTCGATCTTTAAGGTTAAGCCGTGCTTGCCGAGGTTGGTCCGTGGATGGGTGACCATACTTACATACCGAGTTTCCTCCGTGCCTCGGAAAGCACGTTTAGCCGTTGGTCCTGGCTGTTATTTGTAGATCTTTGACAGTCGTTACGAGTAGTCAGAAGCCAAAAGTCTGACATCCAGTCTTACCAAGAAGGCATCAATGTTACTACTGCTAGTAAATCTTCATAATAGTTATGGGCGCTAGAGGGTGATGAGCTTGCCTAGGGCACTCTCGACACTTAATTCGCCTCTGGATTTAAGAAACTGTGTTTGCCTTTTAGCCGTTTTGTTGGTAGTTCACAGGGTTGATGTTATTTTGTGTGTGTGAAAGCAGATCTTAAATGACAAGCCTAATTCTGATCTTCCTCTCCCCAGGCTGGAGAATGTGGAGCCTTAATAAAGAACGTCAAGCAGCAATGGAACGGGAATATAACCTGCGTCCTTCCGCCGCAAGAGGGCAGTCGGGAGCTGGTGGGAACTATGAGGCTAGTGGTTGCTAGTAAGTATGATTACATGTCATTTTATTTTTTTGATGTTGTGGATTTGAGGCCACAGGCCACACCGACGGGTCTGAAATGCGGTTTAGACGTGATGATCGCGTTCAGTTCTGAGATCTATAGAGCGGACTGTGCTATAGGGACCGCGCGAGATTTTTGCGGCATAAACGGCCGTATCTTTTTTTGACATTAACTTAGAAGTTTGATAATTTCACAACTTCAAGGGACCGTAGACCTGAGTATACGGTTTTATTTTCAACTCGATACCTCCACGCGTTCCCGAGATAAAGGGTCTTGACAGAAAGATGGACAACAAAGTGATCCTATAAGGGTTCCGTTTTGTCCTTTTGAAGTACGGAACACTAAAAAGTAGCATATCATACTATCTATATTAAGTTATTCATTTATACCCTCAGCTGCTCCTGAACCACCAACCCTGATCGCACCAAATCAGCCCATCTTCAAAGAAGGAGACCAGTTCATAGCAATGTGCATTGTGCCCAAAGGAAGACCTGTTGCGAAGATCACTTGGTTCATGAGTAAGTAGACCTGTCAGTCATCATCAAACTATACAAGCTGTAAACGGCCTCACTATACCGTCAACCAAGCATTCTATACACCAAACTAAGTAAATCTACGCAAAAAGTATTGCTGGGAAACAACTTTATTTTCTGATGCGAAAAATTACGTTTTATGGTAAGACTCGACGTAATTGAGCTGGAGGATGCATTGAGTACCTAGCAAAAAGGTCATGGTTTTTAAAGCTGGTAAAATGTGAAACTTTCGCCTCCAATATCTCCGTAACTAGAAGGTTCCCAAGGTAGGTTCCGAAGGTATGGTCCTGACCAGTAGAACAAATCCCTTTCGGCTTCATTAAGAGTATTTTTACATCCATTATCTCGGCTCTCGTAGCCTCAGGATATCTCGACCGGACAGCACTAGTGAGAGAATGTGGACCTGCGTCGCAAACTATGCTCCATATCCTTTCTTGATCTCTGTGTGCCCCAAAACACGTAGTCAGTGTGACCTCTATGCTGTGCTGTCATCTACGTTGAATTTGCAAAGTTTTGGCCCAACAAAATTTAAAGCGTCTTGAAGAAGAAGTCCACTGCTATCAATCTCTCTTCTCAGACCTTCGCAGTTCACTGGTGGACATAGGCCTCTCCCAAGCTGCGCCACAGCACCCAGACCTGCAGCTTCTGCATCCAATCTGTCCAAAAATGGCCAGTTACCTGCCAATTCAGCTTCCGAAAAAGAAAGCTGCTGCTACTGCTAAGCATGATGTCCTGGGTTCGATTCTCATATCAAGCAGAGAGTTATTGGGTTTTTTCAGCAGGAGCCCGGTTTCTGTACCTGGTTGATGGCAATAGGCATGCTCCATAATTAGGGTGAAATGTGGGTGTACAGTAGTATGTACATCTCCGTCTAACCCTTCGAGAATTGTGTTATTAAAACCTTCTCCAATTTCCAGATGACATAGAACTCCACACAGGCGTGTACCAGCCGGTCGTGACGTCAGAACCAGGGTCAGACCTTCAGACTATCAGTCAGAACGTCAGCCGAACCCTGACTGATAACGACAACAACAAGATGCTGGTCTGTCGGGCGGAGCACGAGGCGCTGCAGAAGCCTCTCGAGGCAAGGAGACAGCTGAATGTACAGTGTAAGTGTCTTGTTCTGAAATAGAGCATATTAATTTAGCAGAAAGCAGTGTTAGCCTAGTGGTGTGACCGTCCGACTGCCAAGTCATAGGTCTCAAGATCGAACCCAAGACACGCACCTCGGGTTCATAAGCGTATTTTATAATTATCACTTGCTTCGGTGAAGGAAAACATCGTGAGGAAACCAGCATGCCTGAGAGATATTTCTCGACGGCATGTAAAGCTAAGTCAGAGGCCCATGGGTGGCATAAAGACTCTGTCACCAAGTTAGACACTAACCACACAATAAAGTAAGAAGAATTTAACTGATGACCTGCAGAAAATCGCAGGGAAGACCTGGATAAGCGTCAATACTCCATCATTTATTGCATTCGGTCATTATGGACCCTGTCCGGCGCAATATAAGCAGTCAGCTTGTTCAGACCATATCCACCTTAGAAAAAGACCGGTACTTTTGGACTACCCATAACGACTGTCGGACTGTCAAAGTGATCTATTCGAGCGCCCAGTTTATTGGTGATACTGTCTTCGATTCTTTTCAAGTAAAGAGTGTTCCAATAATCCTTGCTTTCATCTACAGACCCACCAAAACGCCAAGAAGCCGGCACCATCACCATCTTTGGACTGAAGCTGGGGGCTGAGGGCCGTCTCAATGTAACAGTGAGAGCGAACCCCAAGCCTTCCGCGGAATGGACTATGGGAGACCAAGTGTTGGCGGCTCCTGTTCAGAGCGACAACGGACAGTTCACAGCTCTTGAGCCTTTCTTCTTGGTAAGTTGCTCATCATCTGCCTAGGCTTTTCTTATATTTGTCAGCTTCCAGTCAAAACGGTTATAAATGATGTTTATTTTGCGAATAGGTTTTTATCAACACTTTGAAGCCTGCGTTTCGTACCTGACTACTCTGAGAAGAAACATCCGAAACAGTCTCGGAGGTCATAGTCTCTATTAAGGTCTAGATGTCATCTTGGCCAACTCACATGAGGACTATGCAGAAAGTGTGTGAGATGGTCTTTTATAGAAAGAACCACACAGATTTAAGTGGTCCTGTCCAGCCAGTGCAAGCATTTTTCATTTTACGTGTAGCTTCGACTCATAACTTAAGGAGCTCAACGACACGACGAATACGGTTGCTGCTGAATACGTTAGTTCGTCTTCTTGACTTGATTTTATTTGTAAGCTTCGATTAATGCTACTCCCGAGTAAAGGCTTCCCTTAATCCTGCCACTTCTCTCGTTTTTTGGTGTCACCAGCGTCACCAAAGGCCATGAACCGTACCTTAGACCCTAACATTAATTTTGACCCATCTCATCACCAGAATGACGGCTATTACAACATCACCCTAATCCTGGCCCGCATTGCCAAGGAGGACGTTGACAGGACATACTACCTGCGCGTGGACAACGGACTGGGACGGGAGGAGTTTGCTGTCAGGATCAGCACTATGGATGAGCCAGCTGGTAAGTTGATTGATGGACGGTAGTTTTTTGTCTATGGGAGAGAACTGTCAAACTAGTTCCGCATAGATGGCGCTAAGTATTGGTTACTTTCATTCAAGTACCATGGAGTTACTAACGCGAAATGGCGTTTTTTTTAAGATATGAATTTTAAAGTAGTGTAAATTTAGTTGATTTCCGAATGGCTAGTGATGACTGATAAAAGTTTTAGTGCGAAGTTACCTTTATGTATAAGTTTTAGAGTTACTTTTCCGTAATTCTTGTTCCGTGTTTTGATACACCTTTTTTCAGTCGCAAATTGGTCGCTTTTGTCTCAAAATGGCTTTGCCAAGTGACAAACACTCGGCTCTCTTTCGCAATTACGAAGTTCTGATACAGGGTGATTGGTTAAACGTAGAGAATACTTAAGGGGAGTGAAGTACTCACAAATATTAGCAACTTTTACTACGGGACTAAAAAAAAACTATCCTCCTCTAAAGTATTGCCTGCATTTTACTCAAAAACATCAATATATACACGACGTAAAATAATAGATATTGACTGATTCTGTGTGTCCCCCACAGCTCGGAAAGCGAACTCGTCATATTTAATTGAAATATATGGTAAGACATTCACTCAGGAATGATTTAACTGTATATGAACGGTAATGAATGAACGCTTCGTGAATGAACGACATTCCTTTTTTAAGATTTTTTTTCGAATGATTTAGTCTAGGAGACTGACTGTAGTTTTTGGTAAAGTATGTTTTAAAAAAATGAGTTTTTTATTGTTGATTTGGGTATTTCAAATGAGTTTTTTTTTATTGTCAATAATTTTCATTGGATTTTTCTTCGATATCTAAAACTATTTTTCTATCTTTTAGAAGCATGATTATCGTAATTTACTACTTTTTTTTTCGTCCCGTTTATTTCGATGTAAAAATCTTTTACAAATGTTCCGATCTGAGGCATGTTTTTAAAATCGGTACATACAGAACTTGTTTTGAAGTTAGCATGAAAATCTTATCCGTCTTTGGTTGTAAAAAATGATAAGTGCATGTAAATCTTTAAGAAACCAATTGTGTCATGGTTTGATGTAGACTAAAGTATTATTAGTGCGCCGAGATGTTTATTTATTTTCTCCTGTATTAGTGAAATTTAGAAAAAAATTGAGTAGACTTATAAATTCGCTAAAAGATGTACAAAACTGCATCAAAATTGGTTGACTAGTTCAAAAGAATAACACAGTGACTTTAAATATGTATACTTGTATAGATTGACGTTTACTTTCTGTCACTATTTGACTCTAAACTACTCGTAAATAATGGTATATGGTTTTCTTTACATAATTTCTCTTATTCAAATTATTTTCATCAGCCTAGCCTTTTTCCTTCTTCTCTTATAATATTAATATTATTAATCATACATTTGTAAGGAAATTCGATGCGTAAACTGTTAGTATAAATTCAGCCCAAGATTTTCGGAGAATTTCGAATTTTGCAATCTGTAATCAGTACACATACTAAGCGTCGCTAGTTTGGCGCAATATGTCACGAGCATGTCGATGACGCGAATCGATAGATTTTCTCCCTACCAAAAATCGCTCAACGCGGCTAAAGAAGTTTCCAATTCAAAATCTGCTGTTTCATAAAAAAATGCAATACCTACTCAAAATGGATCAAAATGTATGAAACAGCAGAGTTTCTTATTTCTCTTTGAAGAAAACTTTCAACGCCTTGTCCAGAATCAAGTACTGGATTCAAGCTAACATTTTGTGCGTCGATGTCCACTACATTCTGTACATTTTAACTGGGATTATCATTTTTGTGTTTTTCATACAATTTTTTTTTCCCATTTTGGCATTTAGAAAAAAAAAAGTATCAAAATAGGAAACATCCACCACAACAGGTCACTGTGTTACATTCAAAACTTTCAAAATTACTTTTGACTGGTTAAAACTATTTTAACAATTTACTTACAAATTCATTAGGTTGTTTATTTTTGTGACCCATTGAAAAACATCGTATTATAGTAATTCTAGGTAACCTCTCCAGCCCCATGGTTCCCATATGGGAACGCCAAACAATTCCGTTGAACCCCGAGGTTCCCATATGGGAACGCCTCGTACAAGCAAACTTAAACCCTTACCGTACGTACAGTAAGAGTCTAATACGTTTGTAAAAATTTACGTCTCTGGCCAACTAGAGTTCGATTAAAATGAAATTAAACATACCAACCTAACAACTGCACAAACTGAACTGAGGCGTTCTCAAACAAAATATTTTTAATAGAGAAAACGCCGCGCCGATTAACTTAATAAGGATTTTGACTGACATCGGTCAAAAGTGATTTTGGCCGGTTTTGACTGTAAAAACTATACCATTACGGGGCATTTTTTTTTCAATGTATTTTACTTACTTTAACAGAACTCCTCCGTTTATAGGTGTGGAGCTAGACACTGGCGCGATCGTCGGAATAGTAGTGGGAGTCCTAATCCTACTAGTCGCCGTATTCCTAGTAGTGTTTGCCTTCGCCACCGATAGATGGTGCTTCGCTGGTAAGTCGCATTATTTCTTCTATTTTCTATGTTGATGATGAATTGTTGATATTATGGAGCGCAACGTTTTTTTTTGGTCCCTCATTTGTAGAGATCGGAATAGGTACAGTGCTTTTCCCTTTTTTAAGGAGGTTTTTACCAATGAAACTTTAAACGAACAGTGCATTTAAAAAACCGTCAAAATTGCCATGGTTTGATTGATAGCTGTCAGTGTCAAAAGACAGCTCTTGAACACCGTTTAGATGAGCTGATTACATTCAGTTTTATTGGTGAAATCCCCCCGGATGTAACATTAGGCAAATATCTCCCTCTTTAACAGTTTTATTTCGGAAGTGTTAAATGTTCCAGCAGTTTTAGTAGGGATGATTCATACGTATAATCTGGGATTTTAGAGGGAGGTTTTTCCACATGTTACTTATGTATGTATAGGCAAAGTTACTTTTTCTATTTCGATCTCTGCTTATTTGCATGTAAAAGCATGTTGAAATATTAATTTCGTTTAACATGTATTTTTATTTTATTTTTTTAATTTTATGTTTTTGTTAGTATAAAAATATACTCATTTGTGATGTAAATTTTATATCAATAATAGTTTTCTGTTTGCTCCATTAATGTTGACTATTCGTTAGTTTAGTTGTGTCATTTCCCTTTTTATACCACTAGTCCAAGAGCCTTGATAAAAAATATGTATGTCATCATTATTAATCATTATCTTGAAGAAGTAAAATATCAATAAAATTATTTTATAGTAACGTTATAAGTTATTTTTTATTATTTATTTTAGCAAAAATAACTTTATTGATATCTGCATAGTGATTTTGACCATGCTTTTTACAATCGCTTTTATTACAAAAATTAGGCATGCGTAATAATTCCTTTTTCCTTTTTAATTAAATATTATTAATAAGTAATACGTTTCTGGCAGGCTCACGGGCTGTTGGTCGATAGGTAACGTTGAAAAAAAGAAAATAGACAATGTAGTAAAAATAGAAAAAAAAAACACATTTCACACTAACTGTTTGTGGCTCGCACTGGTTGATTTTATATCCTAAAACGTCCGACTTTTTTTGTCAAAAAGAAACCGTTTTTTCGTAAAAATGTTTGGCTGTTGTAAGCATAGAAAAAAAAAACAAGTACAACTTTTTGGCAGTGTTTTTGCTTTATTATTATAGTAAAAATAAGTGTTTTAAGTTAAGTGAATAAGCTTAGCAATACTTTGAGCGATCAAGAACGAAAAAGAATAGCAACAAATCTAAAATGCATGTTTTATTATTTTTAAAATAACTGTTTGGCGCACGTGAATGACAATAATTATACATTATTTTTTAATAATAAAAAAAAGCATGACTTAAAGAATGATTTATATGCATGTGGCTTTCTCAGAAATTTATCAAAATTGATAGTTACCTCTTCTAAATAATGTCCCTTTTGTAGTAGATTCCAGGTGATGGTAAAACAATAAATAAATATGTAGTTCAGGTGTTTTCACGTGTTGTAGCTAGTACTTTGGGCCTTGAGCTTATTTCAGATATTTTTCTTAACTTCTGGGACCTATTGGAGTGTGTTTAATTGATATTTTTTGCAATAAGTAACTTTGAATGGGTAATTTTTTTTTGGTGTTTTGTTTGTGGTTCATCTCATTTTTCATTTCATCATGGGTTTCTTAATGATCATTGAAATACAAAGAAAGGCAATAGATGTAATACCTAGTTGATTTTTATAACCTTTGTTTGATGAATAAATAAATGAATAAGTAAATTTATTTATTTCAATACAGTGACAACATTGTTACAGACAATGATTGATTATTTCTAAATAAAATGTTGAATGTTTTTTTACATATATTTACAATGCCTAAATGCAAACACAAAAGTTATGAAATACTATTTCCATACAACATAAACTTTCAATCGAAGCATTTCAAGTTTTACACCAATAGCCAATATTACGCCTGTATTCCTTGAAGATGTTGGCTTACAGGTGTACATGATTTTTGTCAGTTATAGGCAAATTCCATGTCATAGAAGGCGAGCCTAGGAACAAATAAATACCACCACTTCCCACTTCGCCTTTTTGATTGTTACTGGAAGTGGTACCAAGTCATGCTATCATATACTGACAGTGACGTTTGTCTTAGATAGTAGAAGTACTAGACTGCTCATCAACCTTTGAACACCAGCGTTCTTCTAAGAGTTACGAACAATAGTTCATTTCGTGATATCAATCGCTTAATTAATTAACACAATAAGCAAAAGGCCCAACGCAACTCACACAACCTCACACAAACTTATACAAAGCTCACCGCACAACACAGCTTCTTAAAAAAACCACACTACAAATAGCCAAGTTCTTGATCGCTTAATGTATTGTATGGCAGGACGTTCTCACCGCACGGACATTCCGGACGGGGCGGACTCAGAGGCCCCCCTCCCCCCCCATGAGGACATCAAGGGCTCCGAGAACCCTTCACATGACCACGGCGACTATATCAGCAATGGGGACACTAAGCATCCGGAAAAAAAGCCAGACACGGCCGTTTAAGCGTAAGTCGGTAACTGTCGCTTTTGTGATGGTGGAACTCGGGAGGTTTTTTTTTGTAACTTGGCCACTGTTTTTGTAATTTTTTCACGGGGTTTCTGGATTGGAAAATTGTCAACCAGTCTGCTTTAACTTTTTTTTTTTATTATAAATAGGCTCGCGCTTGACCACTATCTCACCTGATGGTAAGCGATGATGTGGTCGACGGTGAAGCACGCTTGCCTAGAAGAAACCTTTTCAATATATTTAATAACTATGTTGGGGACGGGTTGCGGTCTAACCGAATGCAACAGAATACCAGTATTTTACATGGAGCGATCTGATATCCGAAACCCAGCTAAAACTGGGTAATACGATACTGCTTGCACTGGTTGTCAGATTTTCGGGACGACAGGTCAAAATTAAATGTTAGTTCGAGAGCCGAGATCCTTTTAAATATACTAGCAGCCTGTTACTGTCCCAAATGCAAATGCCTCTTTTTAAACACAGAAGGCATTTATCACCACGCTTGTGTGGCTGTTGATAATTCAGTCCACCACACTTGACATAATGTTAGTAAATTTTTGAGCTAATTTTCTTTCCAGAAACTGACAGTGAATTAGCTTTTGAAGTTTTTGGCCATGGTTTTGAAGATGTTTTAGCATATCTTGCCCAACAAAATGTTTAAATAATAATTTGAATTGTTTACCATTTTCCGTTTTGTCAATATATTTCATAGATATTTAACATGTACAGAAATCCAAAATAATATGAAAATACTAACAATCTACTTAAACCTAATAATAGTAATTGTACTCGTTAAAAATCTATGAAATATTCATATTGAAGCTTCATAAAATGCTCTTACTTTGTTTTCTCAGAGTTAAAGTTAAGTTTAAATAAGAACAATGGCTAGGCATATTATAATTATGTTCTAATTAAATTATTATTGAAAGTCCCCGAGTTTCACCGAAAAACAGAAATCTCAAATATTCGACCTCAAAAAGTGACAGATTAAAAATATTATTTTGGACTTTAACGTTTGATTATTAAGTGTCGTTTAGTGCCAGACGTGTTTAACATTGTTACTTATTAATAAATATTGTATTTAAATAAATATGTACGCAATTTTTAAAAGTAAAATTCTAAAGTAATAAGAGAAATTTTTGAAAAGAGATTATTAGAAATGATCGGAGCGTGTTCAGAAATTATTTTCTAACTGTTCTTTTTCGTAAGACTACTTGATAAGATTGCTTTATTTTTTATCATTGTGAATGCTCAGCACTGGTTTTCGTGACAATACTGAAAATAACGAAAAATTATTATTACGTGAAATATTAAAAAAAGACAGCGGCATATCTCACTTTAGAGCTTAATACTTGCCAAATGTTTTAGTTTTTAAACCTATAAGATTTGCAAATAACTTCTGAACCCGCCCAAAAATCTAGAATTATACGTTTGTAGTTTGACGAAAAAAAATCATAATTACATTCACATGTATTTCTTAAGTACAGCAAAAATTTAAATTGGAATCGAGAAAAAACGATATTTCACTATTTACCATCGTTTTTTTAACAAAACGGTTGACTGTACTAAAAGGTAACGGACGCGAAGAAAAAAATACAGTAACAGACATGACTATCTGAACGGTCGGTTTTTTTTGCACAAAAATAAAGTTTTTCTCGATTGCAATCACGGAAATAATAAAAAGTTTTTATGTAGACCGTACATGTACTAAGAATCTCAATATAAAAATACGTTTTTCGAAATATACTTGTGGTAACAACGAAATCCCAACGCGTATCTTTAAGGCATTTTAAAATAAAAATAGAAAATAAAAAACCATTTGGAGCACAATTTTTTTGTAAAATTTCTTGAAAACATTTTATGAGACTTATTGCAAGTTTGCAACTTAATAGCTTATTGTGTAATAGTTATTTTGCGAAATAATGTTTATAGAAAATAGGTTATTCACTTTTCGAATGATTTCATATAGATTTAAGAAAGGTGGGGAGACCAATTGTCGGTACAAGACCTTTTCCTATCAAACTATTTGGTTAAACGTCTTTTTGAGAAACGAAAATCTTTAAATTCAACTGTTTTAAGAATTACTAACTTATCTCGGGAGGATGCTTAACTTACACATAAATAATGTTTAATCTGGCTGACAATTGGTGCTGCCACCTTATATTTAAGTTACAATGTGTTCGTACCACCATATTCATATTTTTGTATATATTATGTAGTAAAAGAAATAATTTCTTTAAAATAAGTTTTAAATCCATTTTGACTAAGCTTTATTTTATTGGTACATTAAATACTTTAAATCAAATAATATCTCTTACATTTACATTTAAAATCATATGTTTAATCATTTAAAAATTTAGTAAAAAAGCAAATTGTACAATGGATACAATATTGATATTTTTCTTCTTTTCTTGTATAAGTTAGTTTTATAAGTCACCATGATTGTGATTTTTAAGTATTTGTAATTAAATATAATTAAGAATTTATTTTTGTACCAATTTAGTTTTTAGCGTACTTTTTAATTAGCGCCCCATTACAGAAATAAGATCGCCTAGTAATAAAAAAAAAAACTAAAGACACTGCCATTTTGCACTTTTTGCCAAAACCTTGCGTCTTTTGTATCTATAAGCTCAAATCATTTCGTAAGCTTATACCTTTTTAATGCGCCAAACGTTTTTACTAAAAAAAAACATATGACATGACAAAATAAACTTACTTATGACAATGTTTTTCTTCTGAAAAAAATAACCCTCAACTTTTTTTTCTTTTTTTGTGGAGAAATTAAATTTACTTTTGTCGTGTCATAAGTATGATTTTAATAAAAAATAATAAATTAATAGTTTAGTCTCACACTATCAATGTCTATGAGTAATAAAGGTTATATGACGAAATATTATTGAATATAAAGTATTTATTAAATAAGAATTTTGATGTTTCATTTTTATCCATATTTATCTTCAAACGATAAACACATAACCCTCCTTTTGGGCTTCGCCACAGACGAGTAAAAATAATCGAAGACTTTTTTTACAGTAGCTCCTAGCACTATGAACATCTTAAATAGAAATAAAAAAAACTATAAAACATAATGATGGGTCTCTACCAAGAAGAACGCAACAGCCTTTTTTTTTTTTTAAAGTTATTTTAGAAAGTAGTTATTCTCCGAAAATAGTACCTGATCTAAATTTTACATCTACTCTCTTTTTCTCATTAATATAGATAGGGTCTCGCAAGGAGGTTGTACCCTAAAAAGCATGAAGCAAACGTATTTTAGTATAGCCGTGACGTTTTTGGGGCAAAACTTTACTTCAAAGTTCACACACTGAAATAATCAACTATTGGATAGCTGAGTATTTTTAATACTCAATGTCCCATATTATGGGCCGTACGAAATACTGGTCAACCTCAGAATAGCCTTACCACCCTTAAAACAAATGTCACTTGTACGTCAAACAATGTAGGTCTATTTTTGTCTATGAGGCAGTTGGTTTGGTAGTTAAGTGTCAACGTCTGACTCGTTGGTCTAGTGCATAGAAATATTATAAAATAATATGAACATGGTCTAGTGCTTATAGGCGCTACTGCAGAGCTTGAGGTCCTGGATTCGTTAGTCAGGTCGAGGAAAGTGTTATTCAGTCGTTCCGTCAGGAGTTTTTGTCAATAGTCTGGAGTTGTGTCCGGTTGAACGCAATAGAGTCACCTCCGTTTTCATGGAATTTGGGTTTACTTGCGATGCAATACACACCTCTGAAAAATCCTTCAGGGAAAACAGATATGGTATGAAACAGTTATAATTTAAAGAAAGAAAAATATTTAATTGTCTCGCGCAGGACAAAACAAATTGGTTAAATTACCAATAAAAAAAAGAGGTTCAGAGATATTTTGTTTTTTTTTTGGAGATTTTGACTTGAGTGTTGTCAAAACTGGTCATTCAATTATGATGCCGACTGTACGACTTTCGCATATTACATGATTATATCACTGGAAAGGCTATCCTTGGATCCGAATTCCATATACTGCCAAAAGGGATCTTTTAATTATGCTAAAGAGGTAGAGGGTCAAAGGAATTACATACGCATGCCAATTCTGAAGTGGACGACAAACGATTTGGATCGAGGAGTAGCCCAATTAATTAATTATAAATGCCTACACATATTGACTTTGATTTTTCGAAAGGGTTTTTCTAATTATAGACCCTATTAACATTTTGTCTTTAAATAGAATTTGCAAGATGAAGAATGGTGCAACAAGTAGGTAGTCTTTTTTGACGAAATTACAAACATAATTATACTCCTTGCTTTATGGTTGGAATTAGTTGCTGTTAGAGTTATTGTCAGAGGTATAAGTGGAAGGACTGTACACTTTAACAAACTTATCTGTGCAGGCAGTAAACCACAGAACTAAAATAAATGTACCTAGTTTGGCATAACGATACAATTCTTAAGAAGCAACGCCACCATGACACCATACACCGTGTAAATCACCTCATCACGAAGCCGTCAACCAAGCATTATGTACATGAAACTAAGTAACTTTACGCAAAAATTATTGCCGGGAAACGACTTTTTTTTGGGGGGTGTAAAATCATGTTTTGTGGTAGAACTCAATGTAACGCACTGAAAACATTGTTCTGATGGACGGATTGAATAGTACGGGGGTCGTGGAGGTGTTTAAAGTAAAAATCTTATTTAGAAAAATACTTGCCAAAAAGTTGGAACTTAGACCCCTAATATCTGCGTAACTAGAAGGTTCCCAGGTATGGTGTAGAACAAAAAAATGATCGCAATGACAGGGAGAACCAGTGCCTTTCGGCTTCGATAAGAGGTGTTTTACACACTTTAGGTACATGTTGTTAAACAAGGGTAGAAATAAAGTATAATCTCCGTAACAAAATTCAAAAGAACATCTTTCGTTGAGCAATATTTCACTGTTTACAGACCAACAGTTCAAGAAATCACTCATTGATAAATTGATAATGAACTTACCACAAATGAAATATAAAGGGTGTAAAACACCTCTTAACGAACCCGAAAGGCAGTGGTTCACCCTGTCATTGCGATATTTTTTTTGTTCTACACCATACCTGGGAACCTTCTAGTTACGGAGATATTAGGGGTCAAAGTTCCAACTTTTTGGCAAGTATTTTTCTAAATAAGATTTTTACTTTAAACACAACCTACGCGATCAGAATGTATGGAGCAGCTGACTTTTTTTTGAGCACCCTGTATACATGTAACACAAAATCACACTCCTGCGTCTTATGGTTATCGAACAAACTGGCTTTATACTCAAAACAATGTAATCTTAATTGATTTTCGTACATTCCGACCCAACAATAAACAGCACAGACTGATATTATGACTAAATTCGCGCCGATTTTTTTTTCCATTTTAAAATTTAAATTAGGAATTCGGTCTCTGTTCCAATTCATATTGTAGGTGTTTAAATTAACTATTACAAAAACAATTTATTGTGAATTTAGTTTTGAACTATCCCAAGGTCGGTAGAATGTCGAGGATCTCGGTAGGCACAGTAAAAAAGAATTATGTAGTTTGATTATTGGTTAGGAGGTGTGGTTATATTTATTTATGGTTAGGAGGTTGGGTTCGTGGCTAAATAATAACAGCCAACCGGGTCGATCTTTAAGGTAAGCCGTGCTTGCCGAGGTTGTTCCGTGGATGGGTGACCATATTTACATACCGAGTTTTCTCCGTGCCTCGGAAAGCACGTTAAGCCGTTGGTCCCGGCTGTCATTTGTAGATCTTTGACAGTCGTTACGAGTAGTCAGAAGCCAAAAAGTCTGACATCCATTCTTACCAAGGGGTATCGTATTACCCAGTTACTGGGTTGTGGAGGTCAGATAGGCAGTCGCTTCATGTAAAATACTGGCTGCATCCGGTTAGACAGGAAGCCGACCCCAAGATAGTTTGGGAAAAGGCTAGGCAGATGATGATGGTTAGGAGGTTGGGTTGGTTAATGGGTATTTACTTTTATATCAGCCTGGTCTGTCCCACTGCTGGTTAAAGGCACGCCCATGTCTTTCCAAATTTGTTTATCTTTTGCGTTCTCCAACCAATACTTTCAATCGATCGGGGGGCACGGCAGTGCCCCCGCCAAGTCAAGCGCGAAGCAAACACTGCCGTACCATCCTTTACTGGAACCATTTCGCCGCATTTTCAGGCCCCTATTTGAGAACCTCTGGATAAAACCAGAACGTAGAAATTTTCGTCATCCAGTAAGCTATAATCACATACTTAAAATCCAAAATTTCAAGTCTGTAGGTCATTTAGTTCCGAAGTTAAGCGAAAACAAAGTTTCGCATTTATGACACTCACTCATTCACTCACTCACTCATTCACTCACTCACTCATTCATGATCATCAAAATAGAACTAGTACTTCCCATAAACTCAGAGAGCAGAATTTTGGTACAGAGTTAGGGTTTAATGGCCACATAAAGGGAAAACTATAAAAACTAGGATAATCGAAGATCTGGAGTACCTGGTGACCCTGATTAGAAAACACAAGAGCCCAACCAAACTATTAGAGATCGACATACCAAATTCAAATTCAAAATCATTTATTCCGCCTTTCCAAAAAATATTCTACTTGGTGAGCCGCTCCATTTGATGTCAAAAATCGAAGGTCTGAAGTATCTGATGAAGAACCCTACGGCCAAGAACGGCCAAGTCACACAACATTAACTATAATAATAAAGAAATCGCAGTAAGGGACCTTAGACTTGGCACGACTTTGTCTAGATTTCATTACTTTTTAGAAATAAACAAGCAGCTCCATCGAGACTTGGCTAGTTTTTTACAGAATGTTTTTGGTGGGATAGTATTTTTTGATACCTACTTAGATAAGCTTGGGTAAACAACTCCAAAAACTTTAAAAATACATATTTAAACACAACTCTCCAAAATATACGAGTAAGACTCATGTCCTGATGGTTCTGGTTCATATCCATTGCTGTGCATGGCTTCACTCAAGTGACTGCTCACGGCCTATGAGGGATAACCTGAAATTGGCAGATATAAAAAAAAAACCTTTTTAGACTGTTCAGTGAACCGTTTTGAAAGAATAAACTAATCTTCCTTGAAATGGCTTATTAAATGAATTGCCGATTGTCAACCATCATCATCATCTCTCTGCCTACCGTCTTCCCAACTTTGTTGAGGTCGGCTTCCAGTCTACCTGGATGCAGCTGCATACCCGTATTTTAAATGGAGCAACCTGCGACTGCCTATCTGACCTCCTCAAACCAATTAGTATCGGGTAGCAAGATACCCCTTGGTAAGACTGACTGTCATACTTTCGGGCCACTGACTACCTGTAACATAACAATAACCCAACCATACGATACAAAATCTTGGAAGAAGAAATATAATACTATTCCTTCCAAGATTCCTGGTCATTCCTCCAAACATCAGACATTACACAGCAAAATTCTTAATAAGTTATCTAATAAAATTAAAATACTTATTTTAAATTATGAGAATGGCGAGCGCATTCTTAATTTAAATAAGGCTAAGTCTGTGCTGAAATTTGAAAATCATTCCATTTTCTGTTTTTCTTATTTGCATGAACTTTGAGACTTCATTTCTTGTTATATTTTACGCAGCTAGTTCAACGGAAAGTTTCTCCTATAAGTTTCTCGAAGAAAGAAAATCATCAAAAGGTCGACTTGGTTTTTTTTTGGGTTTACAGACTTCTGTTGTTCTCATTAGTAATAAATCTCCTTCTCTTGAAGTTAACGTTCATTAATTAATTATAAGATGCTTTCGATCTAATAATTACTTAATGAAATTGTTAAACAAGATAGTATTTTATGACCTATTTCTACATTAAATAATTATTTGAAATTATACCAATGAGTTTTTATTCAGTCTCAACTCTTTTTTCCAAAATCGATTTTATTACGATTATCGATTAGGCCGAATGCAACTTATTAATCGTAATTATGAAACCCGGGTATTCGGTCAGCACTAAGAAGTGTTATGTAACAACATAGTTTTTAGTAATATTTGTCAAGACTTTGATTGTGTTTTTATTTGAAATTGTGTATGAATAATGGCAAAAATAAGAACGGAGATAGAATGTAACTGTTTTTATTTTGCGTTTTCGAATTCTTTAAGCATACGAGAAGCTTGCCTATGTACATTATTTCCAGCGCATCTAAGGTACCTACTTTTTGTAAGGGTGTAGTAATATGTATTTTACACATATTTTGCAATAGACTGACTCCGTTTTAGCGACTTCAACACGATATTGGAGATATTAACATCAAATTTATCGTATGAAACAGATCCCATGACATATTTTTCACAGTAAAATTGAATCCTGAAAGTTGATGAAAATTTCTTGAATTTGATGACAATTCGAATCACCCCGCCGAATCAGCTGATGTGTCATGTGTCAAAATCTTGTCGGGCATAGTGGTTAAGAGTCGCTAGTCTGGCGGAATACGTCACCAGCATGTCGAGGTCATTGGTGCCCCGAACCGAAATAGTTTTTACTCCTTCCAAAAACCGCTCAACGCCGCTAAAGAAGTTATCACTTCAAAAATGACAGCTAAGCAAATGTTCGAGTATGCAGTTTGTCGCTGTCTGTGCTGAGCTGATACAATCATATTGTGGCCTTGACATACTTAGCGTTGCATAAAATTTGCATACTTACAGTAAAAGAGATAGGCAGTAATTTATTGTTTACAATAACGAGAATACCAATCGAAAACATGTGTTCAGGGTCAAATTAAAGTTAGCAAACTTGTCGCATCTGATACTAGGTGACTGACAGACCATGAAATCGCAAAACGATAATCAGCCCTAATAGTAACTCCATTTTTGCCAGTTATGTTTAAGTCCCATGTAATAGAGGGCGTCCCTATTGCCAACAACCGGGCACAAATCTACAGTCCGTGGCTTCTACTAAGAAATTCCTAATGGAACAACCCAATAACACTTTGCCCTACCCGGGAATCGAACCCAGGACGTCATGCGCAGCAGTCGCGTTTCCGACCAATAGACCAACAAAGCAGTCCCTGCTTTAAGAGGGGACTCTAGTCCCAGAGAAATTTGAAGAATAGGTATTTGAAGAAACTATTGCCGTCGCGCTGCGCCCGACCAAGCCCCCGTAAAGTGCGAAAGGGAGAACTGGCAGCACAGGCTAAAAAAAAGACGTTTTGTATTCCGCTGTTGTTTGATGCAAAACAACACCTTGTATATTAGTTTATTGTCTTGATTTTATATTAGTAGTTTAGGCCAGAAACTTTTGAAGCTTACCATGTATGATCCACCTAGAACCGCCTTACACATTAACTTAGAACAAGTACATTTATCTTGCAGGCCGAAGGCGAGACAACACGAAGAGCTCCGGAGAATCGTAAGTGTCACTTCTTTATGTATATAAGGGGTTATATTATTACATGGATTATTTTATGTACATGATACTTTTGTAATTATTTTTGTATGGACACTCGTTTAATTTTTAACATTGAGGTGACAAGAAAAAGTATATTTGATCATGAAATGCCCTATCGCTATTAATTTGACTTGAGACTTAATTGTTTTATTATGAAGCCAATCCAAGCTTCATAATTAAAAGTCAAAAAACTAAAAAATGCGAAAAAGATAGGCACGCTAGGCAGATAATGACATCTCTCTTGCCTTTCCCCAATTATATTGGGGTCGGCTTCCAGTCTAACTAGATGCAGCTGAATAACATTAGTATTTTACATGCCTATCTGACCCCCACAACCTGGTAATGCGATACCCCTTGGTAAGACTGGTTGTCTGACTTTCGGGCAACTACATGGGAACGACTGTCAAAGATCTACAAATGACAGCCGGGACCAACGGCTTAACGTGCTTTCCGAGGCATGGAGGAAACTCGGTAGGTACCTATGGAATGGGTAGTCACCCATCCACAGGCCAACCTAGGCACGAGCGGCTGATCTTGAAGATCGACCCGAGCGGCAATTATATTATTATTTAGCCACGAGCTCCACCGACTTCCTATAAAGTTTTAATGCCAATTCCAGAGTTCTTAGTTCTTATCAAGTTAAAATTAAGAAAAACATAAAACTCATAAAACGTAAAAGTTTCTGTTCTAGTCACCTGAATGTTTTCTTTACTTAGTGTAAATAAAAAGTTTTTTACTGTAACTATATTTTACTACTTTTCTTTGAATAATTCTATTTTTTGACGATTGTGCTAACTTTATTCCATAAAAAAATCTATAAAAAGCTTCTATCTCTATGATTTTTTTAATTTATAATTAGTGCCACAAAATTGTTCGGTCCCTAAAACAATATTTTTAGGTAACTTTACCATAAAATATAGTTTCAAGTGACGTTTTATCAAAATAGTTGCCATGTACAATAAATATTTTTTCCCGCAAGGACGCCGGCCGGGGATGTGCTTTTAGAGTCTGGCAACTCGCTTCCTAGAACGTACGTCTAACATTACTGTAACTAGCTTGGCTTCGCTTCACTACACAAAAAAAAACAAAATCTCCATTCACGTTTATGACATTTCATGGGTCTTAACTCCATGATAAGGCTGCCAATCAGCATTTTTAACGACAGATAAGATAATCCTCCAAAACAAGTTTTTAAACTGACATGGTCACTAACACTATTAATAACATTTTCTACGGGGTTTATCCGTGATCATGGCGTCTGCAACAGCGCCGAAATATCGGGAACTCGAAACAAATAATACACATGGTAAATATCCCGTTGTAAATGTTATTAATAATCCTCCAAAACGGCCGCCCTTTGCCACTTTTACACTCTAAAGGTACGTCACACGTTAAGGGGTAGGGGGGGGGTACGAAACGTGACATTGTGTGACAAGAGGTGGGGTAGGTCCTAAATTTCGTTACCTCACTTTTTAAAATCTAATATATCCAAGAATTAAAACACGAAATTTGAACTATTAACGAAAAACTGAAAAAATGATACCAACTCTATCTGTATAAACTATCAATTTGTAAAATTGCAAAATATGCGATGTCACACTAGGGAGACGAGAATCATACAAATGTGACAAGGAGGAGGCTCCGTGTCCTTGTCAAAAATCATGAAATTCGTGTGACGTAAGTTATAGATGGCCCCTTAGCTGGGAAGAAAAAGTGACACATCTGTCTGTTACAATACTTATTCAAATTATCAGTGGCAAAACAGTTTATTTTAATAATTACTGTTCTATACGGGTAGTCTAGACCTCATAAGATAAATACACAGGCAAAAACCCGTCGAGTATGGATAATTGAAATATCACAAATGTGGACGTAGCTTTATACAAATAAGAAACAACGAGCAAAGTCACGGGTGGTTTTATTCTGTACATCAAAGCTCCACCTTTATTAAAGATCATAAATAATACTGGTTTAAAATAAGTTTGATGTACTTTAATTTGTATTAGGGAGGTTACCATAACGTCTTAAAGAAGATTGTTTTGATGTCACTCCATTGTGGGAAAGAGATGGAGTTATAGAGGACGTTTAGCGCTGTCTCTTTCCCACTCTGGAATAAGATTGAAACTACTGCTTTATGACGTCATAGTAGGCCACCTGGAATTCAGTCTGTCTTTTCTTGACATAAATCTGTGTTAGATTTCAGTATTCAGTAATTTTATATCATATTCTGCTCGATTTTTCTTAATTATTTTTATAGTTTGGCTTGACTCACTGCCCAAGTATCTATATACTTCAAGCGTTTTATATCTGGGGAGCGGTATGTGTGTTTAATTCTTTATTCACTATTAGATTAGTAGTTTCTTACTGTACCGTACGATTATAGTTCTAACTTCGTTGGTCTAGTGGTGGCATACTTAATATAAAATAACTAGTGTGCGAAGGAACGTTCAGCTTCGGCTTCGACTAAAAAAACTACCTTCGGCCAAATCGCCGGTTTCGGCCAAAATCTGCCAAAGTTTTGGCCGAAATATATTTTTAAAGGTCGTTATGTTTCGCCGAAATTGAACGAACTGTTATGAATGCACGAGAGCAGCAGAAGAAGCGACGTGCTGGGGCGGGGCTCACACATTTTGAAGAGTTATTTATTATTTTTGGTCAAATTGCAAGGTCACTAGGATAAAGTGTCACTTAAGTTTAAAAAATACTTTATATTATTCACTTTTAGCCAATTATTTTGAACTGAATTTCTTTGGGTTATCAACCTTCTGCTTCGGCTGAAGGTTGTGGCGAAGCCGATTGGTTTGGGTAAGATAATAAAAATGACGTAACCTAAACAAAGTTTGGCTGTCGACAACCTCAGTTGCCAGCACCAGACCAACAAGATCTGAACGACCAACAAGTAATGCATGTATAGTATGTTTATATGTATCATAGATAGTAGAGATCGATGGATCAATGGAAACCTACCCATTACTTATAGTAATAACTGGTATAAGGGCAAGAGGCTAAATTGGTTGATTATCTAAACTAAAAATTACTTTTTCATAGTACGGTCAGCAGCAAAAGTCGCTTTACATAACCAAAATTATAAGACGTCTTCGTTTTAGAACGATCCATATTAACAGACTGGAGTAAAAGACATAACAATATTTTCATCAATGTTTACACAAATTCGCAAAACAATATAACATCAGATCACACTGACCAGCACAAAACTTGGTGTAATATTTATAAGTGTTAATCGACTTTTGATGCTGACTGTACATACTTAGTCTCATTACACATCCTCATTATCGTAGCACATGGTTGATGACAACCAATGAACATATATCGTGGTTAGTAGTGTCCATGTCCCTTATTCACTGTATAATCAGCTAAACGCAATAACTAGGTTTTCACAGTATTCATATTAACCATCATCATCACCGTAGCACATGGTTGCCGGCAACCATTTGGTAGTGATTGACACGAAATGGCCAACGTTTATAAGTGTGGTTACTCTTAACTCATTATAATTACCGTAGCTGACGGTTGCCAGCAACCAAATAACCACTGTTTTATCGTTAGTAGCAACACTAAGACCGTGGTTGGAGGCTGGGAGCGCTCGCGACTGGCAGTGCTCAGCCATCTGCCAATAGTAGCTTCCATTAACTATTATCATTATCGAAGCACATGGTTGCTGGCAAGCAATACACAGTTTCCTGTGATTAATAGAATCACTGTAAACAATCATCTCAACTCACTCGTATCTAGTAATTCGTGTCATACTCTGCCGCAAAGCCACCATTTTAGAAACCGATGAATTATATCTTAAAATGATGTAGGTCAAACGAACATAGTGTACGTATACCATTATTGCTGTACGTGCATTAGGTAATAATAAATTAGACATTGATTCTGGCTCTGCTGCTGAGCAGGCTCTCTAGCAGAGAGCCACACAGAAAATGTAGGGAGGAAAGATAAACGATACTGTTTATTGATGAAAACTGTTGTACGAATAGTGTTTATTGCGTACATGTTGAAAAATATCACTATTAGGCAGTGGTTTTTCATTATTTTAATGATAATGACTAAAAAAAAAACTGGTGGCTCTGCAGCAGCAATGACAGAGTTTTTCACAGTAGTCCCCATACCCAACGAGATCACAACCGCAGCACAAAGTAACCGGCAACCAAAATAAACATGTTCTGTGGTTAGTAGCGACACCGAGAGTGCGGTCGGAGGCCGGGAGAAGTCGAGGCTGGCGGGGCTGAGTGCGCGTGTGAGGGCGGTACTGCCGAGGGCCAAGGATAAGGTGCAAGCTACCGAGGCGCAGACTGTGGAGAGTGAGGATAAGGTGAGTGAAAGACAGAACTCTTGTTCTTCTTTTCGTATCGACATTACATCTTAATCATACAGCTGAGGCCCAAAGTGGACACATTTGCGGGGTCGGAGGCTTTTTTGTTTTTTTTTGTTTTGGCAGGAGTGGGAAATCCCCACGGACACCTCGACTATCTCACGACTTGTGAGACAGTCGAGGTAGTGCCGGACTCGAACCGGCTAAAACCACACTCCTGCCCCGCTAGTGTCCCTCTGACATTATCAGAGACCTCGGGGTCGGAGGCTTTGTTCAGATCGTCAAGAGTGCAGGTGAATGGAACCTTGAGACACTCCAGGAGGGACATTCAGTAAGGTCTAAAAGTTTCCGGCCTACAAACATTAGGTTAATCAGAGATACAAAACTATCATAGCACTAAATTACTGAAGTTTTCTATAGTAACCCACAATAAAAAAGTATTATGTTTGGTTTATATAGTTTACCTTTATTTCAATCCATTTTTGTTTGGTAAATTTTATAGTTGAAGCCGGGAATTTTTCGACCTAACTGATATATCTACACTGTATGGGCCCAGTAAGTAGCCACATTTATGACGGTGTCGGTTGTGTTGCTTATATCGTTAGGGAAGCAGGTGAATGGACCCTAGGGACACTCCAGCTGGAGGGACATAGATGTACCTATAATTTACCGACATTTTGCAAGTTAAGTCTGTAAGTCTCATGTGGTAGGGGGCGAGCCTATTGCTTCGACTGGGCACAATTCTAGACTCCAGGCTGTGCAAAGGCAACTTAACATAATCAGCCTATAACGTTCCCACTGCTGGGACACAAGCCTCCTCTCTTAAGACTGTAATCCACCAGCTGGCTCAGTTCGGGTTGGTAGATGTCAAATGTCTTTGAAATGTTGGTTCCAGGACATGCCGATTTCCTTGCGACATTTTCCTTTACCGTTTTGAGAGCAGTGGTGATGAGATTATTTAAACCTAGTAAAGGGCTTGTCTGGGTTCAAACCTTACAATTCGTAAGTGATTGCCGTTACCACTGAGCTACAAAATGCTCATACAAATAAATCAAGTATCACGTGCCTGTAATAACACCAGCAGTGATAGTCTTGTGGCATGACCTTCGGACTGCCAAGTCATAAGTCTCGTGTTTGAACCCAAGACACGCCACGACACCTTTGACTTTTCGGATTCATGTGCGTTTTGTATAATAATCACTTGCTTTGGTGAAGAAAAACATCTTGCGAAAACCAGCATGTCTGAGAGATATTTCTTGATGGCATGTAGAGGCCCATGGACGGCATTCATCATCATCAGCCTATAATGTTTACACTGCTGGGACACAGGCCTCTTCTCTATGAAAGGGAGTAGGCTTTAGTCCACATGCGGGCCCAGTGCGGGTTGGTAGATGTCACATGTCTTCGAATTTTTAGTTTTAGGTCATGCCGGTTTCCTCACGATGTTTTGCCTCACCGTTTTATGGACGGCACTAAAACTCTGATACTAGGTTAGGCACTCACCACAACATAAGAAAGGATAGACGTGCCAGTAATACAACCTGAGAAGGATAGTGGTGGCTTAAAAACATTTCCTCATTCTCAAACCATTGTTTTTCTCATTACAGCCCCTCTCCGACGACAAAAAGGGCGTAGTATACGCTGAACTGGCGCTCGGCGAACAAACCTCGACGGAGAAACCACCCCCTCCATCTACCGAGTATGCCGAGATCGTATACACCGACCAACCGAAGGAGACTAAGGAGACCAACTAGGTTACGACAACCTAACGCTTCTGTTTTACATTACGCTGCTATAAGCGACATTTCAACTGATTCTTATCAGTTCAGCACGGATATTTTGGCGTTTGACCAAATTAGGAACTAACATCGCGGTCTTGATTTTTTAAAACAATTAATTATTTTGGCACCCGCGGCAATAACGAATGTCTCGACCTCCATCCACATTAAACGACCTTTTATGGACTTATACAAGATCAACTCAAATTAGACACGACAGTTTTTTACTTCAATGATTGTATTTACTTGGAGTTGAGAAAAATAGTTTAACCTGATCATGTTTAAATATCTAAAACTATTGAACCTGAGTTTCCATAGCTTATCCTGTTTACTTAATACCTACCGTAGCTTTGTACGGAATCTTGTCCGTTGAAATGTAGCATGTTTTATTAAGAACGCAGCTTTAACAACCAACTATGAACTTGAACGTCTTTTAATATTAAGAATTAAATTCTGGTTACGTTAACCAGAAGCCTAAGGTTACAGGAACCAAGCTCTTAAATTTATATTTTGCAGGTTTTCCGAATAAGGATAGTTTTCCGGTTATAGTTTTATTATTACTGGTTATGTTAACCGGAATTTATGACTTCCTATTACTCTTATTATAAAATATAGACTTTTACCAACTTTTTCAATTTTTCCGTTTGTTTACCGTAATTCAAAACTTTGAATTTACTGTTTTCTGGGATATGGAAGTTAAGTTTAATTTGTTTCAGAAAACATTTATTTTACCCAATAAGGCAAAAACTAAGGTGTCTTAATTCACATGATTTTATTTTTTTTTAAAACTTCTAAATTAATATTAACATCACAAAAACTATAAGAACATTTATAATATAATTTAGTATTGGAATTATCCACCGAAACAAATTATAATTTTCGTATTTATTTAAACTTTTCTTTTAAAATTAGAAAAATGTTAATTTGTATTCGATTTTTATGTTTATTTTTAAGTGTAGAACAAGTTGACTTTGTAAGTTTAAGAGCCCAGGTATAATATATATATATATACAGGGTGATTGGAAGATGGGTGCAAAGCTTTAAGGCGAAGATAGTACAGACAATTTAGAACCATTTAAGCCATGGTTGTCTTAGACGAAGTCTTACCAAATATTTTTAACCAAATTTTTAAGTTTTTTTTCGGAAATTCTCAAAATTTAATGTAAACTGCATAATTATGGCCAAATTGAATGATAAATGAATTCATTTTTTATTTATTTAATTAAAGTAATGTGTAAGCAATCAAGCAAAACATGTTTTAGGCTTCTGTGTCATTAGACATTTTTTTTACAGACATTTAAAGATCAGAAAAAATAAAAAAATTGTACAATACGTCTTTTAAACCTTATTCAAAAAAAAAACGGAGGGTGCTTTTTTTGTTCAAACCTTTTTGAAGACATGCTTGATAATCGCTCTTTCTTTTGAGGTATCATTTATGCGGATATCTTACAAATTATTGAAATTAGGGCCTACAAACCAATTTGAGGGAGATTTTTTTTTATTTTAGGCAGACTAATTAAAACAACATTTGAATTAAAATTATTTATTTTTCATGTTCAAAATGACGGCCGTGATTCCTAATACAAGCACGGCCCCGTCTTCTAACTTCTGTAGTCGTTATTTTCAACATCATCTCCTGCTTCATTGTCTCAAACGCTGAATTTATTCTTTGTATCAATTCTTCTCTAGTGTTAATTTCTTTGTTGTTATACACCAGTTCCTTGGCCCGGCCCCACACGAAAAAGTCCAACGGGGTCAGATCTGGGGAGCGAGCGGGCCAAGGGATGGGTCCATCCCTGCCGATCCAGCTATCAGGAAAGCAATTGTTGAGGTGTTCCCTTACATTTAAAGTCCAATGCGCTGGACAGCCGTCTTGCTGAAAGATGACTGTTCGGTCTCTTTCGAAGATCGGGACACCTGATTCCTCTATCAGCAGTGGTAAATCAATTTGCAGAAATTGCAAATAATTTTCGCCATTCAATCGATCAGGCAAAAAGTGGGGCCCAATCAATGTTCTGCCAATTATTCCAGCCCATACATTCACAGAGAATTTCATCTGAAATGACACCTGCTTCTTAAAATGTGGATTGTTGTCTACGTCGGCCCATTCATGGATGTTGTGAAAGTTTGTAATACCTTCCCTTGAAAATTTACTTTCATCCGTCCACAAGATTGATTTCAGAAACCACGCATCTTCGATGTCTCTGTTGAGGAGGAAACGGCAGAACTGAATTCTTCTTTGAGGATCTTGCTCTACTAGACCTTGCACACTCCTGCCATGGAACGGATACTTATCATTTTGGTGCATTGTATGCCACACCTTCCATTGAGAAATGTTTAAATTTCGAGCTACTGCTCTAGTACTGGTAGTAGGATCCGCTTGAAATGCTGCTAAAATGTCTTCGTCGACGGCAGTTTCGTGTCTGCCCGGGTTGACTCCAGGTTCCACGCGGTGAAACCCATCTTGGGCAAGACGACGAAACGTGTTGTAAAACACTCGGACATTCGGTATCCTGCGATTCGGATAGCGCTCTTGATACATCCGTCGCGCCAAAGATCCATTGCCGTCTGCTCTACCGTACATAAATACGATATCCGCATATTCTTGATTGGAAAAAGTAGCCATAGTCACTTAACAATTAAGAAAAACGGCGTAGGAGCGCACTAAACGTCAACTCAACACAATTAAGTCAAAAATCAACACGTGCAGGAGCGCGAGGCTACGACTGGACACGGTGAAACAAAAAAGTTCAAAACTAACGCAAACAACACGTGCAGGAACGCAAAGGGCTACAACTGAACACGGTAAATTGTGAATCAACACGACAACGTCCACTCACAAGGGCAGTAGTTTGACTAATAAGTAAAAGATGTAACGGCTTCATCACGGACCGACTGACCCTGACTAAAGAAAAACGACTTTGTTGCCTCAGTAACTAAGACCATTTTGCTGTAAAAACAAACTCTTTATCGCTTTTTGCTATTCATTGGGCGTTCTACCTGGAAATGCCGTCGCACCGCGCTCGGTGGCCATTGTTTAGAGAATCCCCTCAATGGGTTCCCCTCAATTGGTTCCTGCATGTGCCAAAAATTCTTAGAATTGAACAATGTTATCATTTCGAGCACATAAAGTATTCTTTTAAGCAAAAATTTTGTGTTTTGTTAGACTGCCTAAAATTTAAAATTTCTCCCTCGATTTGGTTTATTAGGTCCTAATTTCAATAATTTGTAAGATATCCGCATAAATGATACCTCAAAAGAAAGAGCGATTATCAAGCATGTCTTCAAAAAGGTTTGAACAAAAAAAGCACCCTCCGTTTTTTTTTTGAATAAGGTTTAAAAGACGTATTGTACAATTTTTTTATTTTTTCTGATCTTTAAATGTCTGTAAAAAAAATGTCTAATGACACAGAAGCCTAAAACATGTTTTGCTTGATTGCTTACACATTACTTTAATTAAATAAATAAAAAATGAATTCATTTATCATTCAATTTGGCCATAATTATGCAGTTTACATTAAATTTTGAGAATTTCCGAAAAAAAACTTAAAAATTTGGTTAAAAAAATTTGGTAAGACTTCGTCTAAGACAACCATGGCTTAAATGGTCCTAAATTGTCTATACTATCTTCACCTTAAATCTTTGCACCCATCTTCCAATCACCCTGTATAGGTTACTCATAAGTATATAGACATACACACATCATCACAAGCATTTACAGACACCCACACGCACGCACACAGGCACACACCATACCTTTTAATGTAAATTAATTCGAGTCACTCTCTGCTTAGTATTTTAATATTTTTCTGTGTACTTCGTAATTGGCGTAATGTTTAGTTTATTGATTGTTATGTTTATGTACTATCAGCTGTGAAGCTACCTTTCATAAAATAAATAAATAACACACACACACAAACACATACACACACACAAACACATACACACACACATACACATACACATACACACACACACACACACACACACACACACACACACACACACACACACACACACACACACACACACACCTAAATTCATGCCTTTTTTACATTGGTTGGTGCAGACAAAGAGCACAGAACACCACTTGGTACGGTCCTTGACTCCTTTCTTTCACGTTCATACATCGCCAAACACACACGCTGCTGGTTGCATTGTTTTTAGCAATAACTGTCAAAAATTCAAATTATACATATCTCGCATTTCTTACTGCCTTTTATGATAACCAGCATTTTACCGTGATTTGGTTATAAACAATACCTTTTAAAATATCCATGGACCATAGTGGATTGGCCCAGTTCTGGAGTATCTCATAAGCAAGTATTTATAAAGAAAAGGACTCTTACACTAAAAAAGTCAACTTGTTCAAGTTGGAGCAATCTCGCAAACTATTTAATTAATTAGATTAAGATGTTCGTGTGTGCTTCAAAAGATATTACAGTTTTTTGTATATTTGTTTAATTTTAATTATAAATAGGCGATTATCAAGCTTTTCTCGTGTTCTAAGACTACAATAATCGTTACTAAGAGCGTACACACCGTGGCACGGCGACATAACAAGCTAAATTTCCAATAAAACATGGCCTCTCTTTGTACAGATTTCTCATACAATGACAGATCCGCTTATACTGGATTTGCATTGTTTGATTTATCGCTGTGTACTTTGACTGCTAGACATGCATGCATTCCTGTGTGGGAAAGAGACATGCTATACAGGATGCTTAGACAGGATGTTAGCGCCATCTCTTTCCCCACATCTTTGACTTGCACTTGTGTGACAGTGACAGGAATTACACTTAAATAAACAGCTAACACGAAAATGAATCGTAACTTGTGGAAACCCTGTAACATTGGTTAAAATGGTACTATAGAAAGAAACCGGGTAAATATAAAAAAGAAAATGAGTAGAATTTGTCGCCAATTTATAATGTTAAAAACTTGTGTATTATACTGCCTTTTTGCAGATTAATTACGTACAAAATATATTATTAGTATTAAGTACATTTAAGATGTTAGTATTGTCAGTGTATCTGTTCGTTGTATGTCTTACTACATAAAAACACGCTCACTGCCAGAAAACTGCACAAAATCACGTTTTATAAGTTTTTCTGCAATAAAAACTTTCTTCAACCGACACACACTGCCATCTAGTGGTGAAAACTAGGACCTTCAGTTTTCTGTCGTGTCAATAGATGGCGCTGATGTTAGCTTGTGGATGGTAGCTTTTCTTTTCTATGTACGTAATGGTAGCTTGGTAGATTATCCGTCTTATTACAACGTATTATTTCCAGATAACTGTAATTAAGGGTACAAATAGTTTATTTTAACTAGTTTTGAAGACCTTAGTCAGATTTATTACAGAGTAATGTGAAGTGGAAATGTTAAAATATGTTTTTGCAGCATTCAATTTGTGTACCTCGAATTTTTGCCGTCATTACATTATCATATCATCATCATTCTCATCGCCATCCTTATACATAAATCCCATGACAGGACTTTCATTCTTATTCTTTATTGCACACAAAATTAAGAGATATATACAAATAATATAGCTTATATACAACGATGAGCTTAACCCAGAATTGGGTTTTCTTACAGCAAACCGTATTTGCTAAAGAGGATACAGCTATGGACATGAACAGTACTTTTTAAAACTTAAATCACCTTATTATTTTTATAAACTAAACATACATCATCATTCATCAGTCATCTTTCATTTTTGTGACATTCAACTTTCATATTGTTCAGATTGTATCATTGAACTCTTGAATCATTCATTTATCTTTTAATCATAGAAATAATTCTAAAATATTTAACATTTCCACCAACTAAAAACTATATTATTTACAATCCGTCCAGATTTTTTATTAATTTTAAAGAAAATATTTTATTTTTGTAACTATTTTAAGTTTTTTTACTGTGCTATACATAGGTGCTTAGTTAACAGAAAAGGTTTTATATCAACTAGAGTAAGATTACGATTATTTGATATTATAAACATAAAAAGTTTTGTCACTACAACTGCGTAGATTTGTGTCTGATTGATGGCAATAACCTCGCCCTCTTAGAAGGTACTAAAATGACTGGCAAAACACAGACGATTTGCTAAAGACAAAAAACATCTACAACAAATCTCGTTTTTATACGAAACATTTTCCATAATGACTATTTTAAATGTCTCTGGATGTACGGCTCAAATATACGCAGTCAAAGTGCTACAAATGTCTTACTTTTGTAAAATAATATTATAAGGGTGCTCACTTACGCTACTCGACACAAACTTAATGTAAAAGATTATTATAAAGGGTGTTAACTTTTGCAACTCTACACAAATGGATATTATATAGGGTGCTCGCCCTCGCAGTTCTTCACATATGACTATTAAAATAAGGACAATTTTGTATTTATTGAAAGCTTTCACGTGTACTTATTCTTGTATTTTAAAATAAAAAATGTGTCATTTTTATGAGTAATTTTATTTTGTGAATCTACAACCATATCCTTTCAGTCATTTTAGCTGTAACATAAAACTTATGTCAATGACTTAAATATCACTTACTGCAAAGTAAAAGTAAAATTTCAATTAAAGGACAGTAGTACCTAGTGATTGGCATTCTAGTTAAACAACGGACTAGGAAGAAAGAAAATAAGTTTATTTGGCCCATGCCACAACTGCACTCAACTTTAAACAAAAATTAACAAAAAAATGAAATCTAATTAAAGAAAAGAGATAATCAATGTGTGTCTCACGGCTGCGCCAAAAAAAGCCAGTTCAGCCAAATGCCGGGCAGCTAGACTGCTCGACGCTGGTTTTCAACTGGACCTGCGAAGGTGATGTGACGACCGTAAAACAGTTTCTTACTTTGTGTCAGAGTGTATGTGTATGTGAACGGGTACTTAAATAAAATAAGATTGTGTACCGCAATAATAATAACAAATAAAAATAAAACTACGCGATAATAATACAGTAATAACACAGATAAGTGCCGAATAAAACAAAAGGTAAACCAATGGGATGGACGCATGACAACAGTCTAAAGAACAAGAAACCTGTTTTGCATGTTGCCAGACTATTTGGACTAAGGGTTGCGCCACATCTTTCAACAAAAAAATACATATCTCGCTTTAGCAAATGACGGTTCTAAGCGACGGAAAAGGATAGGACTTCGATTCAACCCTAAAGCGGTATCAAAAATACTTCTGCTTATCTTAGGTGGGGTGGAACCGGATATGTCTACCATTGCAAGGGATGCACGCTCTTGTGTCTGTATTGGAAAATAGTATGAGCATTGCACATGCTCGGGCGCAAGCGACAGGTGCAAAATGTAACAGGACGTCTGTAACTTAACAACCCGCGTGAATTTTAGTCTACTCCTTTAAATAACCACTGATTGGATCCTATTACATGCTAGATAAGGAACCGTCGCGGCAGAGCACAAGGAAGTAACCATAGATGAAGTAACGCACGTGTCTCTTACCGTAAGGACTGGGCCGCAATGTCTACCATTGCGGACAGACACAAGACGGGTGTGAAAATGGAATAGGAAGCCCTTTTTCTATTTGTGGTATGTACATTTTTTAACTACAAAGAATTTGAAAGAGCAGTTGTCTCAGTGGTAATGGACAAATATATAATTTATAAAAGGTGTTGTTTTGCATCCTTGTCAAAATTCAGTATTTCAGAATAACCCCCATAAACATGTGTTAAAAAATAAGAAATTATCGAAAAAACGTTTGAGATTGTTTGTATTTGTGGAAGCGAGGTTATAGGGCGAGAATCAGTGTACCTATTGTATTATTGATTTGGGAAGAGAATCATTAGCATAACCTCCTTGAATTTGACGAGGTTGCAAAACAACACCTTGTATATTAATATAACCTTCACGGACCACATTTTGATCAACATATACAACTTTATGTAGTTATTCTCGACCAAAAGTTACACGAATAGAAATTTACAGATGTGTGCCTAACAAAAATATACGGCTCATGGTAGAATTTTCTAACCAATAACTGTCCACTCCAATCTTATTGATTACTTTTGACAGTTCGGTTGTCAAATTCGTTTCAGACGGGTTTCAAAACTTGTTAGTTTCGCCAAATATTTATTTTTGTGCTTAAAAAACGTTTAGAACGATTATTTAATTGAAAATTGATTATTTGTAAAGGTTGCAGCCTTTACAAATAATCAATTTATATGATAACCTAACTGAAACGCGGTGTGCATAACCAAAAGTGGTCATGTAAATTTGAGTAAACACAATATTTTATAATTTTTTTTGTGGATCTTTTAGTAAATCTTTTAAAATGACGAAGAAAAAGAATAAGAAGAATATACCACGAGGTAAAATATGTACTGTTTCATGTAGTATTAAGTTTTCATTCCATTTTAGCGCCGATCCCGCATTTTACAGTTTTATTTCAAACATATGATTTTCTTGCAGCTTATTTTTTATACTTGTGATCATACTGCTCATTTTGTTCTGTTGTCGACGTCCTGACTTTATTTGCAGAAAACCTATAGTTCAGGCTTATGTCGAAATGCTAAAAAGATTATTAAGTTTTACAATTTCAATGTTTCCTTAACAATATTTCTGATTTCTGAAGGCCATGCATAAGATCAGAAAGCTTTCTGCGATGTTGTTTGACACTATTAGCTACCAGGTAACTGCCCTTTGTGGTAATTAACACGATGATTGCAGACCATGTCATACCATGTCATACCTCACCCTGAATGGAACAAATTTCGTCCTCATCTAATTAATTAGTAATTTAAATGAATGTATTAAATGGTACAAGGGAATAAATGTGCTCATAAGAACAACATATATGTAAACTTGGATCCAAAACTAAACTTACATTATGAAAAAACAAACACGTAATGTTGTATGCGTTGATATAACGGGATTGCGCAGATACACTTTCATATGGCCTACCAAAAGTTTTTTTTTTTTTTTCTTCAGTGTGGCATCACGCGTCAGCGTATTTTGCCATTGCTCATGTTACCAAAAGTTAATACACCACCTTAAGAGCAGTTGGCTACACAGCCTAATATCCAATTGAATTATTCAAACAGATCTTTTAACAAAATTAAGTAATCTGGTAGTACAGCATCACCAACATTCATCTTCCTTACCATATGGTTAACGCCTAACCTGGTGTAAGAGTTCTTAATCCGCTCATGGGCCTCTGACATGGCATTACATGCCATTGATAAATATCTCTCAGGCATGCTGGTTTCCTCATGATGTTTTTCTTCACCGAAGCAAGTGATAATTAATTAAACAATGGGCACATGAATCCGAAAAATCAGAGGTGCGTGTCTTCGGTTCCAACTTGAGACCTATGAGTTGACCAACATTATGTTGAACCGAGTTTAAGAGAAAGGATCCAATCCACATAAACTGTTTCTAACTATTGTTATATTGTGAACATAATATTACTTATTGCAAATTATTATGCAATGATGAAGACAGATCCCACACTCACACACACACAGTCAAACACACACAAACAGAGCATTTCCCGTCTTGTCTCTCCACATTCCATGGATGGGTGACCACCCATTGCACACCGAGTTTCATCCCTGCCACGGAAAGCACATTAAGCCCTTGGTCCCGGCTGTCAATTGTAGATCTTTGACAGTCGTTACAGGTAGTTAGAAGGCCAGAAATTGTGACAACCTGACTCTGACAACAAACTGAAAGTCTTACCAAGGGATATAGTATTATTCAGTACTTACTGGGTTGTGGAAGTCACACAGGCAGTGGCTCTGTAGCAGCCTACAAAAATAGTGGCGTGGAGTCCCTCCGCGCGGAAGAAGTGAAACTTCGTAATACTACACGTATGCGTTCGAGTGCGTTCACTCGCATGCGTTCACGAGCATTCACTCTCGCTCTGTCTCTTTCTATTCCCCCTCCATGGTAGCATTAAACGTTTAACGCGACCTTGTTGGAAGTCGCATAAGAAGTTTCACTTCAAAAAGCAACTTACAACAAGATGACTCATTCTCTTATCCGCCTCCGGTCTCCAGGGAGTGATGCAGCAACCAACAAAAAGCAACTGTTCAGTAGCATGAAAGTCAGACAACTAGTCTTACCAAGGTTTATCATATTACCTAGTACTAACTTAGTTGTCAACTTCAGATAGACAGTCCCTCTCCATGTAAAATACTGTATTCAGCTGTAAAACCCCAAAATAGTTGTGAAAAGCCTGGGCAGATGACCATGAGAATGAAAACATAATATGACGCCTAGATGCCTTAAAGGATAAGACAGAGGTGTAGCAGGTACCTATAGTAAAATCACATTTCGCTAGTTAAGTCTCTTAATTATCATGTAGGTCCAAAAGTTTTCGGTCTAAACACATTAGATTAAAAAGAGATACAAAATTTTCATATCACTAAATTACTTATAAGTTTTCTCCTGTTACCCACAGTAAAAGAGTAATAATTTTGTTCAATATCTCCCTTTATTTCAATTCGTTTTTGTTAGGGTACCGTACCCAAAGGGCCAAACGGGACCTTATTACTGAGACTTTGCTGTCCGTCTGTCACCAGGCTGTATCTCATGAACCGTGATAGTTAGCCAGTTGAAATTTCTACAGATTATATATTTCTGTTGCCGCTATAACAACTAATACTAAAAACAGAATAAAATAAATATTTAAGGTGGGGTCCCATACAAAAGTGATTTTTTTTTGCTCGTTTTTTATAAATAATGGTGCGGAACCCTTCGTGCGCGATTTCGACTCGCACTTGGCCGGTTATTTTTTAAATATTAATCCTTAATTTTATAGTTGAAGCCGCAAACTTTTAAACCTTACCGTGATGTGACACTAGCTTCTACTTGCTGCACTTGCTCAATCATTGACTCTGTTGAGCTGCTAAGGGAAATAAACAGACCCACAGAGTTTCGCACTTGTAATATCAAAATGGGTTCAAAACCTAGTTATGCTTACACTAGTCTTATTTTTTTAAGTGAAACTTCTAATGCGACTTCCAACAAGTCTAACGCTACCATGGAGGGGAAATATTTTCTAAAACTCACTAAGATATGGCAGTATCACAAGATTTGTGACTACGTAGTTCTACTAGGTACGCAAGATGGCGTGCAAAAAGTCATGCATTCGACTCTTCGGTGTGACCAGCCTTCGCTCAATTTCCATGAGTAGAATAACCTCGATAAACTTATGTAATAATTATGTAAAAAAAAAAATACAACAAGAAAACAACAATATATTATTTAAAAGCTCAATAAAATAACGAGAGTGAATGCGTGGCACTCGAACGTATGCGTGTAGTATTACGAAGTTTCACTTCTTCCGCGCGGAGGGACTCCATCCACGCTCTATTTTTTTTTATTTGCTTCTATCCGTCATGTCATTCCTTCTCATTTATTTATATTTATAAACTGGTTCTAAGTTTTGATTTAGTGACCATGTTTATCAGCCTAGCCTTTTGCCAACTAGGTTGGGGTCGCCTTCCACTCTGACCACATCAGGCTGAATGTTACATGCAGCGTCTGACTTCTAACCGCAACCCAGTTACTGGGCAATACTAATATTCAGAGGTAAGACTGGTATACAGAAATGTAGGCATTTAATTTTAAGTGATTAGGACCTAGAATAGTTTAATTTAAGGTGACTAGAGCATAGCTGAAGGTGAATACTTTAGATGGCAGCTAAATTTTAACCTTAACTTTTTTTTAAAATCATTTTGGCAGTGCTACGGTAAAATAGGCATATGACTGCTGGACATATGAATAAAAAAAGTTACAAAAAAGAACCAATATTATTTGATTTGACGCGTCATTCTTTTTCAACATCAAAAATTGTGATAGTTAAATTGAAAATTATATAACCATGTGATTGGAACTTCGATTTTTTAACCTAAATACCCACCGTACAAACAAAATTACTAAAACACACCACATATCTTTTCAGACTTCACAATCAACGACTGCGCGAACGCGCCAATACCAGTAAAAGCGATCAGAAAAACGGCACCGGTTCTCAAATCCGACATGGAACCTTCCTGGGACGAAATCGGTGACGACACGGACCTCACCACGAAAACTGCCGAAGACGGGACTAAACAGCTAGTATACGAAAAGAAAAAAAAACACAAATCAGTTATACAACCTGCAGGGACAGAATACCCAGAAATCCTATTCTATCTCCTCTCAAGATATATCAGACCTGAAGACATAGGTAGTTTCGCTAGCATCAATAAATCAGCTTTAGCTGTGACTAAAAGCAAGGCTTTTTGGATTCTACAGTACAAAAGGTACTGCGAAAATGATCCGAAACTACCTGATAAGTTTCGGTCGGATGTTTTAAAGGCTTATGGACTTCGGCAGACAGTTATCCGGGCTTTATTTCACACTTATCACAAGTTTACTCGTCGGATTTGCCGGAAAGATGCTCATCCAAGTGTCTTAGTCGGTTGGGTGTGCATTAGCGTATGGTATAGTAGAGGCTTGACATATTGGAATGTGTATTTCAAGTTGAAGAAACCACAGATTCATAATTCTTCGGCTAAGAGGGAGAAGGATATGATTGAGGAGATGGGGAGGGTGGATGCTAATCCGGAAGAAGGGGCGCAGATTCTAATGGTATGTATTTTGTTGTTTCAAATGTTTGATGTGAAACATCTTTATGCGTGACTTGGCAGTAAAATCGTCCTTTTCCCATTAAAATAAAGTTTGTTTTCGATTGATTGTGGATCTTGTTTTGTTTTTGAAAGTTCGACGTTCAACTTTTTTTTTCTCCATATTTCTTTGTAGGGTGTCATTAATGATTAATTCTATTAAAAACATCACATTTGCCGGGCGTCCCGTAACGGACAACTGTTTTTTTTTTATAGCGAGTCTCGAGAGCTCGTGGCTAAATAATAACAGCCGCTCGAGTCGATCGTTAGGTTAAACCGCGCTTGCTTAGGTTGATCCGTGGATGGGTGACCACCCATTACATACCGAGTTTTCTCCGTGCCTCGGAAAGCACGTTAAACCGTTGGTCCCGGCTGTCGTTTGTAGATCTTTGACAGTCGTTACAGGTAGTCAGTGGCCCGAAAGTCTTGTCAACCAGTCTTACCAACGAGTATCGTGTTACCCAGTACTAACTCGGATGTGTAAGTCAGATCGGCAGTTGCCTCATGTAAAATACTGGTATTTCGCTGTATCTAGTTAGTCTGGAAGCCGACCCCAACATAGTTTGGAACAGACTAGGCAGATGATGAAGCTCAGGTAGCTAGACGCTTTAGATGGCTTTCTCATCAGTTGACAGAAGAAGCACAACATCGATAGAAGTGGAAAGACTAGACTTTAGAACCCAAGAGTGGTAAAGTTAAGGTTTAAAAAAACAAATAGTGAGTGGAGTCCCTCCGCGCGGATGAAGTGAAACTTCATAATACTACACGCATGCGTTCGAGTGCCACGCATTCACTCTCGCTCTGTCTCTTTCTATTCCCTTCCATGGTAGCGTTAAACGTTTAACGAAAACTTGTTGGAAGTCGCATAAGAAGTTTCGCTTTAAAAAAACTCAGTTCGATTCATCAGCACCCCGATTGCGTAACTTACTCGCCATCACAAACCCTTACATTCTGACAAAGCAACTTACAAAATTTGGTAAACGCAAGTGCTGATGAGCATGGCGTCTTAGGTTCGATTCTCAGGTCGGGCAAGGTGTTATTGAGGTTTTCCATCAAGAATTTAGTAGGAGAACTAGATTGAATTTGTGCCCGGTTGATATTGCTTGCGTATTTTTTTTATATTCATAATAATTATACAGGGTAGCGCTGACAATACGACAATAAATTAAACTGCGTTCCCAGTCTGCATACTGTACAGTATATTATTTTTAATTTTCAGCATTTTTTTTATGATGAAAACCCCGTCATCGGTATATATAAATGTTACCAAATCCCTACTTTAAAAGTCTTTGCCAAATTCATTCCTATTTTCAGACGCGAATTAGTGCAAATTATATTATACCCTAAGTTAGTAAAGCAATAAAGGGTGTAAAACACCTCTTAACGAAGCCGAAAGGCACTGGTTCTACCTGTTATTGCGATCATTTTTTTGTTCTACACCATACCTTCTAGTTACGGAGATATTAGGGGTCAAAGTTCCAACTTTTTGACAAGTATTTTTTTAAATACAAGTTTTTAATGTAAGCGTTTTACTTTAAACACCTCCACGACCCCCGTACTATTCAATCCGTCCATCAGCACAATGTTTTGAGTGCGTTACATTGAGTACTACCACAAAACATGATTTTACACCCCCCAAAAAAAAGTCCCAGCAATAATTGTTGCGTAATGTTACTTAGTTTCATGTACAGAATGCTTGGTTGACGGCTTCGTGATGAGGTGATTTACACGGTGTATTTATAAATGGTGTTTTATTTCGTTAACATTTTTTTGCCATTTAGTTGGTTAGCTTTTTATTTTTTATTTCGACGTTAGGATTTATTTGATGGTATCAAAATAGCCCTATGAAGTAGTAATACCAGTGTTTTAATTTATTGTCGTGTTGTCGGTGCCACCCTGTATATTTTTCATTTATATTTGAGCTAGTTTTGCCGTAATGTACTTATGCTATTCTACTTTTGCTCTGCGATATTATTTGTTCATATTTGTATGTGAATGGGCTAAATATAAAAGGTAAAATAATAATAAATGGTAAAAGGTATTTTTCTAAGTCCTATCTAAGTCATTTAAGTGCCCATGTAGGTTTTTATGTGACATAAACTACTTAGATATCTGGAACAGTTTTTATTATTAGATATACTTGGACCCAAAGCATTATTTTTAAGTTTCCAGTAATAAGTCGCTCATTAAATTACTGTTGTTTTTCTTGCTCATATTACGGGTTTGCATTTAATTAGCCAGTAATACTCTCCTTACCAACCACTTGCACTAACACGAACCTGTTCAAACATTCCAGGTAACCTGCAAAGGCTTCGACCACATCCCTGCGCTCCAGGGCAAGACCCTATCCACCGTCAAAATGGTGCTATCCCACGGTTACAGGCACCACACCCTGCACCTCGGTTTCAACAGTTCTTGCTACGCTGTGAAAGCCATAGCCCCTGAATGCCAGATCATTCTAGATGCGGTCGTTAAAGCGATCGTTTGCAGTTGGTGGCATCCTCAGTACCCTCATTCTGGTAATTTTGTGCCGAGGCAGGATGGGCAAGCATTGTTTAAAAGGGACTTCTTTGCTGATGATGATTCCGATGACGGGTCTTGAGACGTTTCTCGCTTGGAGGGTGTTTCCCTTTTACGGTTTAGGATCAAAAAGTACAAGCTTCCATGGAATGATGATGATCTAGTGCCTGATTGGGCAATGCCTCGTTTTTGATAGTTTTTCAGTGTTTAACATACGCGATATGTTTTGAGGTTGCAATATGTCTTGCTAATATTAACTTATGAATTTTGTAAGTTAAAGAGTTACTTGTAGATAGGGGTTTAGATGAATAACATATTAAGAACGGTTTCCTAGGTTGCTCTCCACCAGATTTGTTTCATAACATAATGAAATACAGAGTGAAAGGGATATCGGCGCTAAAATGGCTAACACGTTTTCAGTACATAATTCTGAAGCTGTTGTTAAGTTTTTTTTAGAAGACCTTTCTACAAAAGTGCATACCTACACGGTCAAAATGTATAGAATTGCAGTTTTTTTTTTTAATATTACCTATGAAAATGTCTTTTTGAGGGTAGTATTTTTCCTACTGAATATGTTGTGACCGTTTTAGCGTCTGTGTCGCTTCCACCCTGTATAAATAAAGTGTATCCATGGTTAAACCGGCTCTTAACTAAAGGTTAAAATGAATAAGCTAGCGAGTCTTCACACACGTGATATATGTAATGACAACAAAAATATGGTTTTGGTCAACTGAACCTATGTCCTATAGTTATTTGAAATTGTAAAATTCGAAAAAAAAACCGTTTAATCGTCATTAGATATTGATACTTAGGAGCAATCCATAAATTACGTCACACATTTAGAGGGGGAGGGGGGTCGATGAAGTGTGAAATTGTGTGACAAGGAGGAAGGAAGGGTTCTTAATTTCGTAAAACATGAAATTTGAAGTATTAACGAAAAATTTTAAAAAATTTCCAACGCTATCCGTTTGGACATTTAGAATTGCACAATATGTGACGTCACGCTAGGTAGCGGGAGGGCTCGTAAATGTGACAAGGGAGTAGAGGTGTAAAAATGTTAATTATTAATTCGTGTGAGGTAATGTATGGATAGCAACTTATCACGAGTTTCAAGTTTCGCCAACTAGTTTAGTCTGCCCCGTTGTGATTATAGTGACTTCTAATATAGGTATTTCATTCCAACTGGCATGAAACTCGCCATTAGTGTCAGCAAGTTTTGTGCAAATCTATGTCTATATTAGCAGGTAGAACATAATGTCTTCGAATTATCTAAAAGTCTGTTATTTTTTATGTTTCTGTTAAAAAAAAAAAAACTGTTTTGATAAAGAATTTTAGGCCTGCCTCTATGTCGAAATAGACGATTAAAAATTAATTATGTTATATAAAAAATAATAATATATTGATGATAATTTAATTAATGTTGTAAAATCGATGTTTTTTAAATGTTAAGACACGTTATATAAGTTAAGATTTCGACGAATATGAATCGTCCTTTGGTTCTAGTCTTATTTTATTGTACAAAGCTTGATTATTTATTAAATATCAAAATAAATCAGCAAGTGACATATCAGCTGATTTATTTTGACCCTAGGCTCAACGCAGAGCGAAAAGACGATTTTCTGGTGACATTGAAAATTGAACCTTAAAATTAGTTTGTTTAAGTATACATATATCAAGACGGTCATTAGATGTGTGTGTAAATTTGCACTAAGTTGTTCAAGAAATAGAGTATAGTGATCTATTTTCGGCTGAAGCGAAGCCTTGAGTATGGTGTCTAAGAATAATCAAAGTCCAAATGTCTTTTAATTATAATATATACCATCAGAAATACTTAAACAAATTCTAATATAAATGTGTAGTATAGTATACTAGTGCCTGCGCCTGATCTCTCTCCGGTCGTGACGGATTGCCCTCCTATCTGACTATGATGAATGAGGGAACAGAGACTGTCTGCGCACACACTTTTGAGCTGTGCAGTATAAAATCTCGGCTAGTAGCTCCTCGTCTAGGATCACAAGGGTTCAGTGCTCGGTTGATGGTAATACGCTACGCCCCATTACATGGGACTTAGTTTTAAGAGGCGGAATGTGAGTGTACTATAAGCACACCTCTGCCATACCCTTCAGGGATTACAGGCGTGATGTTACACATATGTATATCTATGGTTATCCAGTTTGACTGGGCATGAGTTAACAACATAGTTGGAAAATAACTGGAATGATTGTGAAATACAGTGTGGTGCCGACTATAAAAATGAAAACACTGGTAATATTAATTCATATGAATTTTGTTAAACTATCTAATAAATCTTAACCTCGAAATTAAATAAAAAAAGCCTTTTTTCAAAGTAACTAAATAGAATAAAACTGTTTTTCGAAATAAAACACTATTTATAAATATTGGTTTAACCTTAGTTGTAATTTGCAATTCTCATTTGTCTATCATGTAGAAAATGCTGATAATGATAAATAATGTCCTGTGACGAACTACTGGATATATTCGAATGATTTTTTCTATGCAGACTGGGAACGTCATGAGGTAGACGCAGTTTAATTTTTTGTCGCAATGTCGGCGCCACCCTGTATAATTGTGATGTTTGAAAAACTTACTGTGGTATTTATAATGTAATGTTTTGTGTTGAAATTGAATAGAACGGTCAAATATAGGTTAATACACTGTTCATTATTTAAGGTTTCTCAAAGCGGGTTTTAGAACGGACTAGTGACTAGGGGACATCAAACCAGCCCATAGACCAGACATAGACTGTCTAACACCCATATCTATAAATTAGTCAAATAAGTAATCATTTATGATACGATTTGTATTCTGTGATTTAATAATTGCTTGAAATTAGAACTGTCAAAAGAGTTAGAATTCTTAGCTTTGTTTTCTTTACCGGTTCTTCGTTCAAATTCTTGTCTATTGCATAAATATGGTTGCATAAGTAATTCATCATCATCATCATCAGCCTATAACGTTCCCACTGCTGGGACACGGGCCTCCTCTCATAAGTAATTACTTGTGACTAAAGATATCAGGGTTAGAATTTTTAAATTGTATGCACTTGGAGTAGTAGGTTAGAACAAGCTAGGGTTTTGGGGTTTTACAAAAGTACCGCCACTGAGTTTCATAACCGTAGTTCACTAACAAATTCACCAGATAAACAGTCTTTGAATATTAAATTAGGCCGTTAGCGCAAACACAAAAAAATGGTTTAGAATTTAACTCGGTTTTGTAAAATATTAATAATGATGAAATAAGGTTGAATTAATAGTCTATTCTATTTGTTACCTTAATACCACATAAAAGCTCAAAATGTGAAGTTTTAGTATTCTGTGTATGTTATAATACTTATAATTGTCTGTTGCATTCAATGTGTAGATTTAAAGTACTAACTATTTAGGAAAAACACTCCAAATATAATAACAAAATTGTAAAACAAATTCTGCCAAACGTCCTTAGGACAGACAGATATATATGTGCGTTTTTAAGACTTTTAGTAAATACATTTTGCGTAGGATGTGTCCTATATTCCACCTATCATGTAGGTCCAAACGTTTCTGGCCTACACACATTAAATTAATCAAAGATACAACTCTATCATGTCCCTAAATAAATCAAGTTTTTTCAAGTTACCCACAGAAAAAAAAAACATTGTTTTTGTTCAATATAGTCTTCCATTACTTCAATCCTTTTTTATTTGGATATTAATCTTTGATTCTACAGTTGCAGCCGAAAACTGTTGGATCTTACCATGTGTACAGGATGGAATTTTTCAATGCCACCTGCACGCGTAGCATGACCACTGTGGAAATGAGTTTTGTCTACGAAAGAATTGATAGAATTTTACAAATTCAAATTCATTTATGAACATAAATAAAAAAAAATAGGTGGTAAAATAGATAACACAGATAAAACATAAATATAATGACAGATAGATAATGACAATCAGTCATTTTGTCGATTCTTCCGACGATATAACCCGTTTCAACAGTGGTCATGTTACGCGTGCTGGAGGGAAACTACTCTAAATACTGGAGATAGCAAATTATACTCAAAGGAAACATTCCTTTATTTTTGGTTGGATGTTGATTAAAATTACTATTTCATGAAAAAGTAATTCAATGGGATTAAATGTACTTAGAGGTTTGTATTTATGGTTTTAATGATTATAATAGGGGATCGGACTGGGTAAAGAAAACGACATTCTATTTTGTCCGTCAGACAGGTAATACAAAAATATTACGCACGTATTTTTTGTTTTATCAAAATATCAAAAAAATATTTAGTTAAAACTCATTAAAGTTGGAGAGTGGGGGCTTACTACGTCACAAGTGGGTATAAAACTTACCTACAAGTGACGTCATGCGCCATTTCAACTCAATATATCTCCGTAATTTTACGACTACGTGAAAAAGGAAAAAATACGTGTCCAATACTTTTCAATAAACTACCCGACGGACAAAGAAAAAAAAAATGGATTATCCCCTATTCCGTAAATACATGCGTATTACGGTCGTGAATCATATTTGGTTCAACATACATCCTTACACTGACCGGCAAATGGTGAAATACGTGAAAAATTGAATTTCGCGGGCTACCCTCGCGCTTCCATCAGTACATGAATTATGTACAGGCAGAACAAATGTGTTTTTAATATATCATAAATGTTTAAAAATTATGCACTTTGTAAAAATAAATTACGGATCACTTAAATTTTCTTCTGAAAATTAACCTGCTAAAGGTGCGTATAGACTATATAACATAACATGTTATACAACATTGCTATATAACATGTTTCAGATAATGTGGACACTGAATGTTATAATAACATGTTATTGATATGTACAATGTTATATAACTTAGTCACGTGTACTCAAACGCTTTTTTGTTTTTCTTTTGTTATATAAATACAACAGTCGCTGCCGCAGCCAGCAAAACGTCCTCTCGTGTCGACATTGTGGATAGCACTGAAGAATGACAAAGGACAATGGTTATATAACGTTGTTATTTTGCATTGTTATTCTAATGTGTACAGTATTGTTTTATGTTGCAATGTTGAATAACAAGGTTACATAATGTGGACGTGTTAGGAAACACAAGTTATATAATATGTTACATAGTCTGTACGCACCTTAAAAGAGTGAATTTGAGTAATCAAACTCTATAAAAGTTATAGATACACTGTTAAAATCACTTTTAATACTATCAAAAACACTGCAATCGGGATATTTACCAAGTTTACTATTTGTTTTGAGTTCCCGATACTTGAATATGGTAAATATCCCAGGTACAGTGTAGACCATTTCAGTTTAAAAACTTATATCACTTTTAATGTTTAGAAATTATAACGTAAGTGCGAGAGAAGACTTGAAACAGACTGGCTTGTGTAAGGAAAATATATATGTATTAAATTGAAAAGGTCTGGTTGAAATATTGCAGCCCATCGATGTTGCAAACTTGCATAATACAAAGTTATTTGATACCTATCTAACTATTCACATTGAAAATGAGTAAAGAGCAGATGCTAAGCTAATTTATCAACATAATGCTGTTCTTTGCTGAACACGTTTTACGTCAAAATGCGCGAAAGATGTACAAGGACAGGAAAAGAGCTAAAAGCAAGTTTCGCGAGACCGCTTCTGTGTTTTAAGATGAATGAGATTTCTTGATTTTTACGGTTTTTTGCAATTTTCAGATCAGTGTTGTTGTTTGTTGATTAAAATATGATTCACGAACTTAACAAAATATATGGCTTTACTGAGTTATAATTATTAAAATCAATCCCTCTAAGATCATTTTTCATGGAATGGTCATTAAATGGGATTAAATGAACAGAGGGTTGTATTGATGATTTTAATTATTACATTTCGGTAACTACATACGTGTTACGGTCGCGATCATGTGTTGTTTAACATACAACCACAAACTGACCTACAAATGGCAAAAAACGATAAAGAAAGAAAGCTAACTAAACAGATCACAGCGCAGCGAAGCGTAGCATAATGCTGATAACTTACATAATGGGCTGGTTATGTTATATAATTACATTCGGAAAAAAGGGTGTTTAACTTGTCAATATAGTATATTCATGAACAATTTAAATGGATGTTTAATAATAAATTTTATGTCAATACGGAAATAAGGAAAGGTAAATTAACGCAGCAGTGATAGCCTAGTGGTGTGACTGTCGGACTCATAAGTTAAAGGCCTCGAGTTCGAACCCAAGACACGCACATTTATCGGATTCATGTGCGTATTGTTTAATAGGGATGAAGACTGGGTAAAGAAAACGAAATTTTATTTTGTCCGTCAGACAGGTAATACAAAAATATTAGACACCTGTTTTTGATTTATCAAAATATCAAAAAAATACTTAGTTAAAACTCATTAAAGTAGGAGAGTGGGGGCTAACTACGTCACAAGTAGGTATAAAAATTACCTACACTTGACGTCAAGCGCCATTTCAACTCAATATTATATCTCCGTAATTTTATGACCACGTGAAAAAAGAGAAAATACGAGGTCCAATACTTTTCAATAATGAAAAAAAAATAGTGATCATGTCAGGATGTTTTCCTTCACCGAAGCAAGTTATAATATGGTTATAACTTGCTTCGGTGAAGGAAAACATCCTGAGGATACCAGCATGCCTGAGATATTTCTCGACGGCATGTAAAGCCAAGTCAGACGCCCATGGGTGGCATAAAACTCTGACACCAGGTACTAACAACACGTTAAAGATGAAGAATATAAACAATCTTACATCCGCTTTCTAATATCAGAAGTGGGATAGCGCTCTAGCTTACTTACGATTTCTAACAAGCTCGACTAAACATAGCCAAGAAAAGTCACCTTGCTTCCATAAATGTCATTTTGCGTGAGTCTACCTTTCTTTATTGAACCCGTATTTCAAATTAGTTAAGAAGTAAATTTGATGTCGTCGCTATCATAAGAAATGTGTTCCATGTGTAGAATCTATGTATTTAAATAATTTATTTGATTATGTTGGAGTGTATCGTGGTTTATGCAGAAGTGACTTACATATTAATATTATTAATAACACTTGCATCGAGATATTTACCATGTGTATTATTTGTTTCGACAGAACGCCACTATATACCTAGACTGGTAAGAGAAGCAATTGAAATTACTAAATATAAGAACTTCAACCGGGAGGATGGGTTTCAACTTTCGAGAGCCTAGAATCCAGTGGTTCAACTGTGTAAAAACCGAAAAAGGGTCGTAAAAAGTTCGCGAGTGGACACAGTGAGTTTCGTATGTCGGGAACAGAATCGAGTTGTGAGTGACAGTGGTAGTGGTACGGAGCACAAAAAACGAACACGGAAGAGGGTAGACCGATTTGTCTGCACATAAACACTCACCCGCAATAACTTCAGTTTATCCGTGATCATGGCGTTTGCAACAGCGCCGAAATATCGGGAACTCGAAACAAATAATACACATGGTAAATATCCCGTTGCAAGTGTTATTAATAGTGTTAGTGACCATGTCAGTTTAAAAACTTATATATTAATATTATGCTTTTAATTGGCCATTTTATCCGTAAAAATATCGAGACTCCTCCGTGCTTCGGAAAGCACGTTAAACCGTTGGTGCCGGCTGTCATTTGTAGATCTTTGACAGTCGTTACAGGTAGTCAGTTCGCCGAAAGTCTGACAACTAGTCTTACCAAGGGGTATCGCGTTATCTAGTAACTGGGTTGTGGAGGTCAGATAGGCTGTCGGTCCATGTAAATACTGGTATTCAGCTGCATCCGTTTAGACTGGAAATTCAGTTTTGCCCTCGCAAATGATGAATAGGTATGGGCAAAGCAACGTAATCAACTAGTCACTTCTGTATAAGTTGCTTAAAGAAAAGAGAAGGGAGAAAATAAGGGGGGAATCAATGAGGTGCGAGACAGCAATACAACAATAAGTACCTACCAACGAAATAAAGGTTTGTTTACACGAGGCGAGTTTCTTAACAGGCGATAATGTCCCTTTTTGACGACTCGCCGGGCTATCGTAGTCAGAAGTAAAACAATCGAATACGATTTTATCATCCGGGTTTCTGAATTAGGTGTTTAAAGTTGAGAACTTGTCAAGCTAAACTTAAGTAATACTCGTATTCATCGTTCTCCTAACCTTATATCAAACTTATTTGGGCAGCATGTTTTCTTCTTCCATAATTCTCTATTACATCTTGTCATCTCATCAGACACCTCCTTTCTTGCCATTGAAATGTTTGCTTTATTATAATGTTGTAATTAAAAAATCGAGCATTTTCATTTATGCAGAACTAAATGTAAATAAATCGCATCTGAGATAGAGTTGTTGAATTAAAAAAAAATGATCATTTTCATTTATACAGAACTAAATCGCATCTGAGATAAGAGTTCGAAATAGCGTGCATTATTTCACATGGTATAGCTTATTAAAAAGTCGCCTCGTGTAAACTGGGTCTTTGGTATTGACATACTGGAAAATGGTAAAATTTATACATTGATGATGTAAAGCGATTTGTGATATTATCAAAATTGTATATATATAATATATTTTTATTGTTTCTTCAGTTGTTTTTCTTGCAATCCTCAAGTATACTCATACAACGACGTAGAAACCCTGACTATACAGTATAAACTATTTCCAAATTATTTTTGGGAGATAGCCTGATAGATAATGGTAGGATAGACTCCCTCGTTGGTCTAGTGACCGCAAACGGGACTGCTTGAGTATGAGGTCCTGTATGATTCTTAGGTCAGACAGTGTTATTGCCACGGAGTTTGAAGTTGTGCCCGTTTGATGGCAATAGGCTCGCCACCGATTACAAGGGAATTAAACAACACTACTGGCGAAATTTGGGTGAACTAATGGGTATTACCTCTGCCTAACTCTTCGGGGATTACAGGCGTGACCTATCATCATAATCATCAGCCTTTAATATTCCCACTGCTGGGAGACAGACCTCCTCTCTATGAGAGGGAGTGAGCTGTAATCCACTACGCGGGCCCAGTGCGGGTTGGTAAATGTCACATGTCTTAAAATTTTTAGTTCTAGGACATGTGGTTTCCTTACGATGTTTTCCTTCAGTTTTTGAGAGCAGTGGTGATGAAATAAATTACACAAAGTAATGCGTCTACCTGGGTTCGAACCCACGGCTTACTGCTCGTAAGTCGGGGCTGCCACCACTAGGCTACCGCTGCTCTCGTGACCTCCTATCATTTGTTAAAAAAATACATGCGTCACTCTTGTGCCTTGGAATTTTACCTTCTTTGGTTATGGAAAGAGTTTATTTTGTAAATTGCTCTTTTTACCCGACAGCAGCGAAACCCAAAAGGAGGGTCATGTGTTTAACCTGTATGGATGTCTGATGTTTTTTTGTTCCTTTTTAATCCTTAACGGATCAAAGGATTTGGATAAATTACGTCGTTAGATTCGTCTTGGTGGCGCGAGTGGTCACATTAAGTTAAGGTAAGTAATTTAGATTAGACTAGTAAATTAAATGAAGGGTATATTTTAATGTTCACCTCTGGCTAAACTTTCAGTGATTACGTGCGCAATGTTATGAAATAAAACAACATGTAATTACAAGCACTTTATTAACTACAGCAAAATGCGAGATATATAACAAAAACTATTAAAACCTTTTACTTTGACTACTCGTGTATACGTACTAAAGTTTTTATACTATCTATAGAACATATTTTATGCATTTTGTTAAAGTGTTACATTTATATTTATTGTAACTATGTGAACCTTTGTGAAGAGAAAAAATAAAGATATTGTATTTATGTATCTCAATCTTAAAGTGGAAGCGACAGGATATCCTACGTTTTTTTTTACGTTTTTGCAATTTGCCTTTCAGTGTCATATTGAACAAAATAAGATTTACGGCCATAATTCGCATGTATTTACTGAATAATAATAATAATAACCATCATCATCTGCCAAGCCTTTTTCATAAACTTTGTTGGGGTCGGCTTCCAGTCTAACTGGATGCAGCTAAGTAACACTATTTTACATGAAGCGACTGCCTATCTGACCTCCACAACCCAGTAACTGGGTAATACGAAACCCCTTGGTAAGACTGATTATCAGACTTTCGGCTTCCGTGTTAAGACTCAAAGATACTAGTATAGTTAGATACTAGGTACTAGTTGTAAAGACTGTCAAAGATTTACAAGTGACAGTCGGGACCAACGGGTTAAAGTGCTTTCCGTGGTCACCCATCCAGGGACCGACTTCGGCAAGCACGTTTTAACCGTGAAGATCGACCCGTGCGGCTGTTATTATTTAGCCACGAGCTATTATAATAATTAAAACCATTAATACAAAAAAAACCCATTCTTAATTTAATCCCATTGAATGAAAAAAGCCATATTTGTTACGGCCGCGAAACATATTTTAATCAACATACAATCTGACACTGGGCTGTTAATTTCAAAAAACGTAAGAAAATTTGAATGTCCCGGGCTAACCTTTCGTTTCCACCGGGCTTTTTCATTGTCATACGTGTTTGCGCCCGCGTGCGGGCCAGGCGGCCATGCTTGTTGCGGGCCGCCCGAGCAGATTATTTTCTCCACGCCGGCGTGCGTGTGGCGTGCATGACCATAAAAACATGTATGATACGATAGGCTGCGGGCAGCCCGCATGCGTGCCTGGCCCGCACGCGGGCGCAAACACGCATGACAATAAAAGGGCCCTTAATCACGTATTCATGTTACCGGACAAACCCGATATCAACCCCCGTATTCACAAACGCTCGGAATCGATTTCGATTCGGAATGTCGTATGTCTATCTCGCTCGCTTTCGTAATGCCAAAACAATATAGACATACGACTTATCGAAGCGAAATCGAATCCGAGCGTTTGTGAATAGGGGGCCAGGTGGCCTGCCGGACCTTTAATAAGAATAACTTTTACTAAACGTAGCGTCATTTAAAATCATTTTGGATAATTAAAAAAAAACATGACCCCACTTAGCATTCGGATAGAAATATGAGATCTTGTTAATAGTATTTTCAGGGTTCCGTACCTCAAAAGAAAAAAAATGGAGCTGTTATAGGAGCACTTTCTGGTCTGTCTGTCAAGATCCGTTATTCTTTTATTTGGTGGCGCTGCTAATACTCGAAACAAAATCACATACAGTTTTCCCTGTAAAATTATGTACTTCGGCTATCATCAAAATCAAAATCAAAAGTCATTTATTCAAACTAGGCTGATAATCAGCACTTTTTGAACGTCAAAATTACAAGAGACAGTCCCCCAAAACGCCCACCCATCGTATAGCTTCGGTAACAATAAACTCAATGATGAGGCCTAATACTGTCCTTTTGTTAATTAACGTCTGGCTTTGCAGTACACTTCAACCAAGTTATCTGTGCAGACGGAAAAAACACAGAACTAAAATAAATGTACCAGTTTGACATATCGATGCATATTTTCATAACAAGCAGCGCCATCTTGAGCTGCAAACTTAAAGTGGTCATACTGCACAGTGATCTTACTAACCAATTATTTACATTCCACCCATCAGTCAAAATTCCAACATCAAGTTACAACTATTTTGCGTGCGTTCCGAATTGCGTCAAAAGCGATTTTATCGCGAACCCGACCAAATTTAACAGTCACAGAATATAAGGGCTAACTGAGTAATATTTGAGACATTGCGCTTTGATTGTATTCGCGATAATATCGCTTTTGACGCAATCGGGAACACGGGGTTTGTATTGCCATGGGGACCGTTCAAGTACTATGTAAGCACTATAGGGAGGCGGGTCTTTGCTTTGCTTATTTTGTGACATGACATGCATGATGACATGGGGGGGTGGGAGGATCTAGATGGTGATTACGTCAGCAGTAATTATTTACTTTTTTTACACATATGGCAACCCACACTTGTCTATGCTTGAAAAGGAAATGCATTTTCGGGGATTCCTACAAATAATGAATACGTTAGGTACCTACTCGCTTAGAACTGAGTAGTGGAATTACCGCGCGCTATTCACTTGTCTGTCACTTATAACTGCTGCTCATGAATCAATCAATTGTACCAATGTTTAAGTTAGCATTAGGGGGGAGGGGTTAGAGCTTTGCTTACTTTTGCTGACGAAGGGGAGGGTGGGTTAATAATTGCAAAAAATCTGCTTACGTAATACTTGAACGGCACCATGGTCATAAAATTATTAATAAACAACTCTTGAATACACGCAAAACTATTTATGATATGACCTTACTAAAATTAAATTTAATGTCGAGTGTCTGCCGCTAGATAGCGTTATTATACTTCTTCGTATTCCTCTAGATGGCGCAGCTATTGCAAAAACAGCTTTGTTTGTTTTAGTACTTATGCTATTAAATGCCTTGTTATTTTTCGAATTCGGTAAAACCTTAGTTACAATAGTTTAGTTTTTTACATCGGTTCAATGGTTTAGCCTCTAAGCAGGATCATACGCAAATGCAATCATAAATACCACTGAGCATTGTGCGAAAGTTCGCCATGTTATTTAATAAAGGGGTTTGGGTAAAAATGGCATGACTGCGGCCACTAATGAAAAACTTTTCATTAGTAAGAACACAATAAGACATTCATTTTCTTCTATGAACAATTATTTCCAAAATGCATCGGAGTCGAGATATACACGATGAATTTTACAACACTACATGTTAGCAACAATTAACTTTGTGACCGCTGTGAAAAAAAATCAAGCCACTGGTTCATACAAAGTTTACCCAATGCCCTTTGTATTTATTTACATTACATCTTCCTAACCATAAAATTCTACAAACTAAACACAACATGTACGAACATTTATTTTTTCTAATTTAATCTTAAAGCTATTTCACTCCTACAACAATATTTTCCTAAAATTCTAATATCTCTATTACAACATTTTAATAGTTTCAATTAGAATTTAAAATAAAGTTAATTAAAACATCTTTAGTTAGCCAGCACAAAACAAAATGGCGCTAGAATCAGCAAGCTAGGTTTTAAACAGGGGAGGCTTTAAATTTCAACCTAGAATTTCCTCAGTTTCATCATCATCAAATCTTTTCTTCACCGTATCCCACACTTTAGCCGCAACAGAAGCGTCCGTTTCTTCACAGCTGTACGTTTTTCCTGGATGCTTTCTAGTATAATGCCTTAAAACATTCTGCTTATGAGAGAACCGTTTTGGACAAACTTTACATAGGAAAAACTTCTCATTGACATGCGTCTTCATGTGATATCGCAACCTACTCTCTCTGGGAAACTCTTTGTGACATATATCACAAACTGTGTGTTTAATTTTTTCGTGTCCTAACATATGCCTTTGCATATTGTGTTTGTGGGCAAACAGTTTTGGGCAAACCTCACACTTGTAAGGTTTTTCACCCGTGTGGACTCTTAAATGAGGTTTTAGAAGACCAGAACTGGTGAAAGTTTTCCCACAATGTGGACAAGGATATGGTCTAAGTCCGTTATGTACATGCATATGGCGCATAAGGGTGCTTTTGTGCTTAAACGCCATAGTACACTCTTCACAACCAAAAGGTCTGTCGGTATCATGTTTTCGCAAATGAGATTTTAATAAAAACTCCTTTTCGAAGACCTTATCGCAGAAATTACATACTAATGGATCTTTCGAAGGTGTTACGGGACAGGGTTTCGTTTGATGTTTCTGGTAATTGCTCTTAAAAGAGAAGGTTTGAGAACATTTGGTGCATTGGTAAGGTTTTTCGACTAAATGAGTCTTTTTATGCTGTTGTAAGTTCGAAGAGGTCTTGAAAGTTTTTGGGCATTCATCGCAGGAATATACCCTTTCGCTTGTGATGGTGTGTCGGGTAAAAATGTGTCTGTTTAAGCGTATTTTGTTGGTGAACTGCCCGTCACATTGTGGGCATTTGAAAAGGTTTTGATGGAGTAGTAAGTGGTGTTCAAGGTTCCTGGAGTTGGCGTAAGATTTGCTGCAAACTTTGCATTGGAAACTTCTTGGTGTGTCGGATTCTGGAAGGAAATATAAGAGTCTGAAACCATAGTTTTAGTAGACGAGATTTTGAATAATGTTATGAGGTACTACACTTGCTCGGGTATGCACTGTGGATTCGGCAGTATTTGTTGAAAAACAAAGCCGATATAAAGAAATTTACATTCTATACATATTACCCACACACACACACACACCTACCAACATACAAAGTTTTCAAGTCTTTTGTTTCTTTATTTTATTTTTACATTGTTATTATTTTTCGAGGTGCTACTCAGATACACATTATTTTTGTTTGCGTAGCACCGCTAAAAAAAATTATCATCTCAAGCAATTAGGTGAAAAAAACTTTTTACAAAAAAATATAACCGACTTCCAAAAAAGTGCAAAATAATATTTTACTTTCGTCAGTCGGTGACTTGTCGGTTGTCTTGTTGTTGTTTCTTTCTTTTTTTTGCCACCGACTTCCGAAAGTAAAATATTATTTTGCACTTTTTTGGAAGTCGGTTATATTTTTTTGTAAAAAGTTTTTATTATACCCTTTTCAGTTGTGGTATCTCACTTAAATTCTTGTCTAGTATCATTTTTACATTGTAACTAGACACCAGCACATCGTCCATACATACGACAAAGGACAAAATGCATAATAAAGGGGATGACTCAAAAAGTACCAAAGCAAAGATAATAAAATTCATATGGGCCAAGTATCATCCCATTAAGCCGACCCCAAGATAGTTTGGGAAAAGGCTAGGAAGGAGAACCGGGCAAGCTTTCTCTACCAAATGAATGAAGATTCATGTAAATCGGTCCAGTAATCACGGAGAAATAGGTGTACGTGATAAATTTACAAATAAAATAAAATGAAAACTACAGGGCCAAACTATATAACATTTTTTATGGGACCAAATAGCAACTATTCCGCATCAAACTAAAGAAGTTAGTAAAGTAATAAGTCTCAGCGTAATCGGTGTACATTCAACAAAAACTAATCGAATTGATAACCTTCTCCTTTTAGAAGTCGGTTAAAAAAAAAAAAAAAAGATTTCTATTTTTTTTTTAATTATTACTTGTACATACACCTGGAAATTGCATACCGTTACAATTCCAACAAGCCCAAACACAGCTAAGATACATTGTCTTATTATTGAGTTCCGGTGCCTGTCTCTAGGATTCATCATCAGATCTGATGATAGAATGATTCTTATTGAACGCAAATGCTTCACTTGTTATAGAAAATACCAAAACCGCTGTAAGTTTTCCTATAAAATTTGAGGGTTGCCCTCGATTTCTCCAGGATCCAATCATCAGATCCTGACTTGGTGACTATGGGACCACTTCAGAAGTATCTCCTTTCGAACAAAAAAAGAATTTTGAAAATCCGTCCACAATTGGCGGAGTAATCGCGTAACATACACACAAAAAAAAAAACATACCGTCGAATTGAGAACCTCCTCCTTTTTTGAAGTCGGTTAAAAAACGGCCACTAGCCTACTAATTAGGACCGCAGTGACGCAAGATCGTTAGGACTTACCACAATCACCATCATCAGAAGAACGGGCTAGTTGAATTGCCGCGTCATCAGACGAATTGCCCCCTAATGCTGCTTCATCCTTTAATTAAATTAATCAAATATCAATCATACAGTCAGTAAACTGAAGTGGCCAAGGGCTGGCTATACTTTGCCGAAGGACAGATAGCTGATGGAACCAATGAGTCCTGGAGTTGAGACTTCGCTTCAACAACCATTGCTATGGTCGCCTAGGCCGTGACCTGACCATGACCGTGACCATGTTGCTAGGGCAGCCTGGATGCAGTAGTTAAAGGACCTCTGGGGCTGTGATTTTAAAGGAATGAAGCCTTCTTCCTTGGTCTCGTAGTAAACCAAGGAGTGGTGCTGAGGAGATCATCGACGGTGCGATCGGCAGGTCGCTCTGTTTCTCGTTCTAGCAAATGATGGTTCAGAGCGACAGGATAGAAGCATGGGAAAATTGCGATTCCGTGCTGCCAGATGAGGTTCAACCCTAACTCTACTTCACTCTACCAATAACGTCCTTTCACGTTTTTAACGCGATATTTAACACTAGCTAAGTTCTTTTTTTTTGTTTTGGCAGAAGTGGGAAATCCCCAAAGGCACCTGGACTGCCTCACTAGTTTGTTAAACAGCCGAGGTCGTGCTGGACTCCTGGTCTAGCTTCGGTTCTCTTGTAGAACATCTTTTTATGAAACAAACCTTAATTTAGCCAACTTAATAGCTATCTGTACTAATATTTTAAAGCTGAAGAGTTTGTTTGAACGCGCTAATCTCAGAAACTCCTGGCTCGAATTGAAAAATTTAGTTTGGATAGCCTTTTTATCGATGTAAGCTATATGCTATATCACGCTATGACCAACAGGAGTGGAGCATCAATGAAAAATGCTGCAAAAACGGGAAACCCCCGCATGGCTTATCTGATGTAGACAAAGTTGCGCGAGTCAGTAAATAAACTGTGCAAGGAACAACTGACTTACATCCTCCGATTCCCGATCTTCATCGATATTGACCTGCAGGAATGTTTCAGGGTGAACCTCCACCACTTCTTCCTTGACTGGAACAAGCCAGGTGCTGTTGTCGGTCTGCGAGCTATCTGGTGACTGTGGAGGATCTTCTAATTCAAACTTTATGCTGAAACAAGCAAATCGTTCATTGAAATAAAATCCGGGTGAATTTATTTCAATCTTCTTTTTTTTTTATATACAAACTTTATATATTCTTAAATATACATTAAAAAAATAAAAATAAAAACATTTAAAAATATTAAAAAAATAGCAATTCCTTGCATTTATCGATAAAGAATGATACAAATAATAAATTAAATAATCTATACTATCCTACTAATACTATAAACGCGAAAGTTTGTAAGTATGGATAGATGGATGGGTGTTTGTTACTCTTTCACGTAAAAACTCCTGAATGGATCAAGACGAAATTTGGCATAGGGATAGATAATAGTCTGGAATAGCACTAGACAAGTGACATCCTATTTTTGCAAATCATGAAATAGGAAGAACTGTAAATATTTCATATTGACATAAGCTAACGCTATAACTCGAGGATATATGATTAATTTTATAAAGAAAACTTATATAAGTAAAATTAATGGATATCCTCAAATTTTAACACCTATCGATTAGATAGAAACCTAAAGATAAAGTGACTCGGACGATACTAGATACCAAATTCATCGCATTTTTGAAGGGCTCGCTGGCTAATTTGTTATTCGTAAGGTGCAGCTCGGTGAAGCGATGGCTCGAATCCGGGTCGAAACCTTGAGTTCTTTTTGAAAGCATTCTTTAGATTATTCGAAACGACTTCTATATTGTAGCAATGTAATATTTTAAAACTTGAGGGGTTAGCACATACTGACGTCTGTACCTGCAGTCAGTCTGATTACAATCTAAAATACATTCGCATAACATACGATACACATATCAGATTAAACTTAATTCTGTTTAAATGTATCCATTAAAAACGAGGACGATAATATCCGTTTTAGATGTAAAAGATAATAAATTATCATATCATAATATTGTATAATTTGTAGGACGTTTAATGGTCTTTAACGATTTCCCGGCTAAATATCGGATTTTTTGTTTTTGAACAGGTTCAAATTCGGCTGAGATCAGAATTTTTTGTACGTCTTGACATTAAGACACCCGCCCAAAACGCCCGACCTTCACCGATTCCTAGTGCTTTAGCTGGAGAGAAAACGTGGCGGAATAAACTCCCCAACAACACATCAGACATCTCAAGGCTGACCTGATACACATTTGAGTGGGTAGCAGCGTGCAACAAAAATCGTTCTACATCACTTTCAGATATTTCTCAATCGTAAGAACAATCTCACGATTTAATGCGTGCTGCCGAGCGAATCGACGATGCTGCTGCGTGCTATATCAATCCCGCTCTGTTTCTCGCTCTAGCAAATCGGCTCTGAGCGACAGAAAAGGATATGAATGTGGTACACAGTATGGAATGTGGTTCAACCCTTATGCGATGTGCTACGATACGACCCAACGCGGTTGGAGAGGGCCAGTAACCTCGAATTTTTCAAATCTTTCATCGTCAGGTCATGACATTCAAAAATATAGTTGGTAAGTATGGCCGATTTCCAATCAAACAGCTGTTTGACCCGCTTTTGAATGTACTGAAGATTGACTGAAAAAGTTGACTCCATAAAAAATACTTTTGGCGTCCACAGTGGGACCTCATTTAGTCCCACGTGGGCGCCAAAATATTCGTTTTCCAAGGTTAGCAAAAGAATTGCTTTTACCCGTAGTTAAATCATGTCATTCCAATCGATAGATTAGCATGGTCACATTGCCTGAATTCATTCATATGTTGAGTAATACGTTCGGAAATGTTTACGTGAGACCCGTATCACAATAACTAAAGATAAGTCTTATCAAAATTCCCGGTAAGTCTTTGTTTTAGAGATAATAAAACCTAAGTATGAATAGAATAAGGAAAACGTACTCTAATATTAGCGATAGGTAATCAGGCTCGAGGAAAACATTGATAATTTTGGGTTGCGAAAACTATTTGGCAGATCCATTCATACATCCATAAATTCACGCCGTTTTCCAATGGGGGTAACTAGTAGTAGTAAGCAGAACTTCAGAACGCTTACTGCGCACCTACTAAGTAAAATTCGTCCATCCATTCACCCATACATGCGAAAGTAACACTACTTGTTGAAGTGTGAAACGATAACATAACCTTTTTACGCCAACGGTTGACCGAAAATCGATGAAATTTAGCACACAGTTGATAGAATTATTTTTATTCTGCTAGACCTATAAAACGCTCCCGATCGGATAACTCCGACCTCCATGCTTCCAAATGCTTGAATCTCTTCTCAAAGAGAGTGTCTCGTTGTTTGAGTACAACAGCGTTTAATGTTGCGCAAGTTACAATTCCCGGATCAGACAATGAGGTTGTTCTTACACACTGGCACACCTGGACATGCCGCACCGATCACCAGTAAATTCAGTTAAGGGTTGGCGAATGATGATGATGAACTTTACCATGACCCACCAAGATACAGGCCGCGCTTAGTTAGGGGCTTACGACTACTTCTAGTCAAGTGTTTTGTTAATAAACTCATAGCGGTTTTTTCGTTCCCGTTTTTACTTGTCCTAACATGAAAAAAAAATCCTAACATAACTTGAAAAAAATCTGCCTTATTTTGGTCGATTCTCAGACCTACCCGATATGCACATAAAATTTCATACAAATCGGTTCAGCCGTTTCGGAGGAGTATGGTAACTAACATTGTGACACGAGAATTTTACATACAAGATTAGTATAGGTTTACCTATCGCCATGTGTGAAGCATATTCAATTTCCCACCTACGGAACTCCCAATTAACTTTTTAATATTGATTAACGGATGCGGAAGATAAGAATCGTAATAACACCGATAAGGGCTTAGATAATTTGATGAAACAACACCCAACATAGCTGGTTGACTCAGAATACTGCGGTAATTTTCCGATTATGGGTCTTTCCCAAATTAAGTTAGGTAATAATAAGTGCATGCACACCGAAGTTACTTTTTGTGGAGCAACGTTTGCAAGTGATGACAAGTCTGTCGAAACCAGATCATCATTTGCTTGACCTTTTCCTAACTTTGTTACAGACTGGAAGCCGACCCTCGGCTTCCAGTCTCGCCGGATGCAGCTGGTTTTTTACATGGAGCGACTGCCTATCTGATCTACACAACCTGGTTAGTACTGGATAATACGATACCGGTCTTAACCAGTTGTCAGACTTTCAGGCCACTGTCTGTCTGTAACGATTGTCAAAGATCTACAACTGACAGCCGGGACCAACAGCTTAAAGTGCTTTCCGAGGCAGGGAGGAAACTCGTTATGTAATGGGTGGCCACACATCCACGGAACAACATAGGCAAGCATGGCATAACCTAAAGATAGACCCGATCAGCTGTTTTTATTTAGCCACGAGCTCCTTAAAACCTTAATTCCCGTCGCAATAAGATTTCTGTTGGATTGCAGCTGAGGCCAATAACCGTGGAGAAAGAACTGTGGAGGCAGCATTATCAACGCTTACATACAAACCAAGCATGTCACCGTTTACTGGCACAACGATACAAATGACGTACAATTTACGGCGCATTGACGGCTCGCGAAGATGTCGACATGTGGGATGTGAACTCATCGATCAGTGCGCCGGTAGTCGTTTCAGCAGATGGTTTAACACTTTCGCTGCTAAGTTCAAATAATTCATTTTTACTTGTATGCTTCAAATTCACATATCATCTATATCTACGTATAACGACAACTCGGCAGGCGGGTTGTGCGTAGGTACACGTACGAATTATTGTTCGACCCATATGCTGGCTGCTTGACACTGAAACTGTTAATGGCCAAGAGCTTCGATCAGTACCTGACGAGGCTCTCGTTAGGCAGGTGGATTAAGGGCTTGATTCATAAAGCGGTACTACTACCTGGAAACAGCTCGTATTGTTAGGAGGTTCCTCTCTTTGGAGCCCTGACCGCTGGTAGACCTCTGGAGCCCTGACCCTGTTCCCGATACCAGTAGGCTACTACTATTTCTAATATTTACTACTACTACTATTGTTAACAACAAGACATATACTCCTCGCACTAAGCAAAACAATGCCATGGAACCACCGGGTCCACGGGTAATAAAAATTACCCGTGGAACCGGTAATGGGTCAACCCACCGGGACCACGGGTAACGAGTGCACTCAACTAAATGCCTAAATATTATTCCGTTTGAATTTCAACTTTCGACACTGACCCGAGCGTCCAAAATCGAATATTGCAGGTAAAACCGGCATTAAGCTTATGAATAGGCCAGTTATCATACTACCAAGATAAACACTATCGATATGATATCTAAAGCCTCTCGATAGTCCATTCATGCTTGATCTGCGGCGAAACACGGAACTAATTTTAAATCGTACTGTTTTGATATTTCTCTTGACAAGCAGCGCCACTTTGACAAATCAAGATTAATTTGACGGCATGCGAATACGTATCTCTCCCATTTAAAAAAAAAATCTAATCTTTACACAGATACTCTATAAGGTAAACTAAACTACAATATTCAGTCAGTCTGGAAATTCGATCAAACACAGTTCTTTTTCAAAAAGTTTGTAAAAAGAAATCAAAATGTGTTGTTTTGCGGAATTTGTTGTAAAATATGTTTTAATTATAGCTAATATTGTTTTTGCTGTGAGTACTTGTATCTTTTTTGTTTTTAAAACTTCGTCATCATCATTCACATGCGCTTATCTGAAATCTTAATTATATTTTATTCTGGCTAGGCGTAACATGACTTCTTCCAAACTTCTTTTTAAATCGTCATATCAGTTGTGACTTTGTGACCTCCTTTCTAGCCATGCCTATCATCTTTCGCACAATCCACCTATTGTTTCTTGGGTCTTTCCCCATCAAAATTATCCTCATTCATACCTGCATCACATTCCCATTTTATGACAACCGGTTTCCAAACAATTTTTCGGTCAAGCGGGTCCTATTTTTAGACTACCTCATTTCTTATTCTATCAATTTGCACACCCATCACCCAAAACTTCTTTAGCTAAATCATCATCTTCCTGTCCTTGTCATATATTATTTGGGGTCGACGCAATACGTTTTTTTCTTCCATTATTCCCTGTCATTTGTCACGCTATCATTTACTGCTTTTTCCTTCATACCGTTTCTTTCCTTGGTCTTCCTCTCCCTCTGTATACATCAACATTCACATATTATATGCATCAATCTTTTAGTCACATGTGTCCATCCTTCTTCATCATATTATGTTAGCTCTTTAGCTAAATATCGTACTTTTTAAGATTCAAGAGTTCACTATAGTTAATTCTTAATTAATTCTTTCTTAGATTTGCTTAATACTTGATGTTCGGTTTGCTTTATTTTGATTATTTTTTACAGAATAGTCAAGTGTCATCGTTTCTGATATTCATAATTTAATATTACAGTTTTTTTTTATATTTTCTAGCAACTAGCTTTTGCTAGCGGATTCGCTCCCATTATGTACGGAAATTAACCCACAGGATTATGTAGCTTCCTGTTAGTGTGAAAGAATTTTTAGAAACGGATCAGTAGTGTCGAATATCACCTCTTACATTTGACCTCTTTATAATATTAGTTTAGATTAAAGCGAACTCTCTCTTACAGATTGACTTTCCCAATGTGAATACAATTGGTTGATAATCCTTCTTAATATTATAAATGCGAAAGTTTGTGAGGATGTATGGATGTGATGTTTGTTGCTGTTTCACGTAAAAGCTACTGAATGGATCTTGATGAAAGTCTACACAGGTAGTCTGGTATAACCCATAGGACATTCTAAATATGTTTATTTTTCCTGTTTCAGATCGCAGGTATAGCAATCATAACCTTAGGCACCATAGCCCACGTGAACCTGAGCCAGCTTCACGATGTGATCCCAGTGAACCTCAGTTTCCTGTCCATCAGTATCATCGTTGTAGGATGCATAGTCTTCGTGATTGCTTTCTGTGCATGCTGTGGAGCAATCAGAGAATCTCGGTTTATGCTTATATCTGTAAGTACTAACTTATTTTCTGTATTGTTTCTCTGGGATTCGTCGAGCTTCATTGTCTCGGCGCTTTTCTGGTGGTCGCCACTGTTGATTTTGGCGTACAGGAGTTGCAGTGGTTCGAGAATAGTTTGGCGGGGTTGTCCCAAATTCTTTTCTGCCTCTAGTGGTTGCGCGTCTGCTGAACATTAATTCCTGGGTTCGATTTCTGGATTGGGCCCAGTGCTATTGGGTTTTTGTGTCAGGAACTGCTCAGTAGCAGTCCAGTCTGTATTTGCGCTCAGTTGATGGTAATTGACGCGCCTCCTATTACATGGGATTTGGCTGCGACCCGATGCAGGTTTAATAACTCCGTAAATTTTATGATAGCCAAATTATTACTTTTAAAGAATCCGTGGGAAGTCCGCCTATCGGAAGGTTTGGATAACGTAACGTACCGACCTATTTTTGGACGTACGTACTTACCCGACAATCAATTATTTTATGTATGTACCTAAGGTATTTCTGATTGGTGAGGAGCCCGTGGATAAATAATAACAGCCGCTCGGATATTGATCCTTAGGATAATCCACGATTGCCTACATTGGTCTGTGGTGTGGATGCGTGACCAGGACCACCCACTACATACCGAGTTTCCTCCATGCCTCGGAAATCACCTCAAGCCCAACGGCTTGATTCTAGATCCACAAATCCAGAAGCAACGTTCCGGCTGTCATTTGTGAATGTGGATCTTTGACAATCGTTACAGTTAGTCAGTAGCCCGCAAATCTGACAACCAGTCTTACCAAGGGGTATCGTATTACCCAGTACTAACTGAGTTGCGGTCAAATAACTGGTTATCTTTTGGTTAGCGACTAGTCGCTCAATGTAAAATACTGGTATGCAGCTGCATCCGGTTAGACTGGAAGCCGACTCCAACAGAGTTGGGAAAAGGATAGGCAGATGAGCTGATGATGCCAACTATCACTTAGGCGTACCTGTGTGACAAGACAGAAGACACTTTTAGCTCGATATGCTATATTTTTATGATCCGGTTTTAGCGGTTCCGCAAAACATACGTTGGATTATAATATTTTATCTGATAAATAAAAAAGGAAGTTTATTTATTTAGTACTTTCAGGCGAGGCTTATCTAAAAGATAAAAATTTACAATGTGGTAAACATATTTATTTATGACGCATATTGCACCGATGAAGGACCGTTCGATTTATCGTAACTTACTCGTGGCAAGACTAAAGGTGCTCCCTCACGGAAACCATTCGCCTCTAAAGCGCAGGCCACATATAAATGGCGTTGGGCGCGGACATAGCACAGGCAGCTTCCAATAGGAAGCTAATTAATAGCTTCCAATTTGAATGGAATACCATTCAAATTTAATACAAAATGCATGGAAATAAAGCGCAATTTAGGACACACGGTATGTCGTGGCTCGGACGGTACGTCGTGGCATGGACGACATATCGTGTGTCAGCCTTCGGCCAAAGTAATAGTCAACCCTTGGTTCTTGGTTTCCCTAATAACAGTGAAAACGCTAACACAAGCATGTTCTAACCAAACCTTTTCTAATTTCCAGTACGCAGTATTCATGGGAATATTAGCAGCCATCAAGATATACTTCACAGTGGTGATTTTCAAGTTTCTGGGCAACACATATCAGAACGTTTCCGAATGGCTGCTCGCTGCGTTCCAGAGGCCTAACGCAAGACCCGCTTATCATGCCATGGAAACTCTGGTAAGAACTTTTGGGTTGTGATTCCACTAGCTTTAAAGAGCAATGGTGACGGGAAAGCAGGGATGATTCCCATAAACATCCTTAATTTTTTTAGCTGGAAAGTTGTGTTCCGCTATTCTTCTCCCTTTTTAGTGGTGAAGGGTGGGCGTAACTTTGACGTTCAAAAAGTGCTAATTCTCAACCTAACTTGCATAAATTACTTTACATTGTGATTCATTGGTCTAGTGGTCGCAAAGATTAATGCTGAGCATGAGGTTCGGGTCCCGGGTCGAGAAAACTGTTATTCGGTTTTTCTATCAGGAATTTCCTAGTGGCAGTCCGGAATCACGATTTGTACCAATTTGATGGCAATAGGCTCGCCTCCTATAACATAGTGGACTTTAACATACGTGATGTTATTTATGTATGTCACGGAGCGCATACTTTTGCTTAACTAACCTTCAAATCTAAAAAAAAAACATTCCCAGTCAGTGCTGATTTTCGGCCTATTTGGAGCTTGATTTTGACTATTTTAAGTGTTGTTTTTCCGTTTATATCGTGTATACCTATGACACTGTACTAATATTATACATGCGAAATCTTGGATGCGAAAGATTGGATCTATAGACGTTTTTTTCTCAATTATATCAGAACGGCTGAACGGATTTGGATGAAATATGGCACAGAGATATATTATAGTCTGGAATAGCACGTAGACATACATACTTTTTTCTCACCATCATACATCAAAATTTCCACGCGAATAAAGTCGCGGGCCACAGCCAATATGCTGTATAAACATATTTTCTTTCTATCTTCCAGTTCAAATGCTGCGGCACCTTCGCCCAGGTCTCCTACCCAGCTAACGGGGAGCAGATACCCCCGTCTTGTTGCGACAACCCTAACATGGTTGTCGACCAATGTAACTTGACCAACTCTTATCAGGGATGCATCCCAAAGGTCGGCGACTATTTCGATACTTTTGGAGAAGCCATTGGAGGAGTCCTAATTACTGTTATCATTGTTGAGGTGAGTTTATTTTTTGCTTGGTGAGATTTTTGGCTGCCACAGCCACGAAAATCACTGTAATTTTATGTCTGCAGACATTAATGAGCAGCAGTAGCCTAGTGGTGGCAGCCCCACAAGTAGTAAGCCGTGGTTTCGAACCCAGGCATGGACGTACTTTGTGTAATTTATTTCATCACCGCTGCTCCCAAAACGGTGAAAGAAGAAATCCGCATGTCCTAGAACTAAAAAAATCAAAGACATGTAACATCTACCAACCTGCACTGGGCCCGTGTGGTGTATTTCAGCCTACTACCTCTCATGAGAGGAGGCCTGTGTCCCAGCAGTAGGAACATTACAGGCTGATTATGCTATGCTTATGCTAGACAGTCCAGCTCGATACTCCCTAAATCCGCCCATTAGACATCTGTCGAAGATCTCTGTCAGAATCTGGGATCTGTCAAAGAGGATCCGCCAATTCCGGTTTAGCGTTTTGAACCGTTGTTGTCATGAGATGTGCAATTAACTTAAGACAGGTCTTAGAATACGAGTGTAAGTTTCCTTAACTGAAACTATTTATTAATTAAAATGTTTTTTTCGTTACAGTGTGTCTGCTTAATCTTCGGCTTATTCCTGTCTTGTCAAATTAGGAACAGAAGATACGCTTAAGTTTAATATTAATAAATTTACTAGTTTTGAGAGCGGTGGCGACCCAGTGGTAATAGCCCCGACTTACAAGTTGGATGTTCAGACCCATACAGGCTTTATTTTTGTGTAATTTATTTCATCACCGCTGCTCTCAAAAGGGTGAATGAAAACGTCGTGAGGAAACCAGCATGTCTTAGAACCAAAAATAATGGATGATTTGTACTGGGGTGTCCAAAAATTACGTGATTCGTGTAAGGGGGAAAGGGGGTCGAGCCGAATCTCACTCAATCTCACTTGTGGGAGAGAGCGGGGGTCGCGTTTTTTTTCCCGCTAGAAACAATGTAAAATTGCGAGTTAACTGGGTTTATCCAAGTAAACCTACACAATAATATTCAAAGAAAATAATTAAGCAAATCATGTTTTTTTTTTATAAATCCAACGCAATCACGCATAGATTTAACGCAATTGCACTAAAATTTGTATTGTGTAAAATCTCACGTGAGATAAGTTGGGGGCGGGGTGTCAAATCAAATCTCACGACATCTCACCTTGGGGGGGGGGGGGAGGTTTGGGGCTCGAAAAATCGTCAAAATCGAGTGACGTAATTAATGAACACAGGCGAATTTGAAGGCTGGGCCGTTGTGGTAGATTTAGCTCATTCTTTCTCATGCAGTGGAGGCATGTGTCCTCTCACTTGAAAACATATAGGCGGATTATGCTAACTATAATTTAAATAGTAAGTGAAAGGGGCAACATAAAATGTGGCCCACAAAATTTCAAATATCAACGACGTTGATTTTAATTAAAATTGCAATATACTTAAAATAATTACGTTTTTTTTTTTTCATATTTTCACGAAATATTTTTATTTTTTTATTCTTTTGAATTTGCAAAAACAATTAAGATATTTTGAATTTGGCGGGATATGTTGAGGGAATCACTGGAGCATGATAAGATGTTTTTATATGATTTTAGAGTAAAAATGTAATCTGCTTTTTTGTACTGCACTGTAAATACCATCTCAAAATTATATGGTAACATTATAGTTTATTTTTTGTACTTACAATAAATAATAAGGATTAATTTAAAATGTTTGATTTTATTTATTGCCTCTTTGGTCTAGCTATAGCTTTGCCTGCCAGTAATCTAACCGGATACAGCTGAATATCAGTATTTTACATGGAGTGCTATCTATCTGACTTCTACAACCCACTTAGTATTGGGTAATACGATGCGCCTTGGTAAGACTGGCTATCAGACTTGCTGTCAGACTGGCCAGTGACTACTAATAACGAACTGTCAAAGATCTACAAATGACAGCCGCAATCAATGACTGTACGTGCTTTCGAGGCACGGAGGAAACTCGGTATGTAATGAGTGGTCACCCATCCACAGGCCAACCTAGGCAAGCGCGGCTTAATCTGGAAATCGACCCGAGCTACTGTTATTAGCCACGCGATAAATAACATATTATATAAAATAACTAGCGACCCGCCCCGGCTTCGCACGGCTGCAATGCTGATACTAAATACAATACAGAAAAACTGTGAACGTTGTATATAAAAACATAGCGGCCCGCTCTGGCTTCGCACGGGTATAAATTATATAGCCTATGTCACTCACTGAAAAAATGATTAAATTCGATCCAGTAGTTTTGATTTATTCATTACTGCCCGTGGCCCGCACGCGTTCAATTTGGAGTAAAACAATTCCCCTTTCCCTATACCATAAAGATTTCCCGCTATCTTTGGAATATCTAAATTCATGCACTAAATTTTTACTTTTTTACCTATTTATTTTATTTTTACAACAATTAATATATTAGAGAATGTCTTTATATACAACGTTCACAGCTTTCTTGTCATTAGACAATACAAACATCCAGCCCCGGCCGGCCGGTACCGTCGCAAACGCTACGTCCCGCAATTTTTAAATCTGTAATATCTTCGAAAATATTCATTTAAATCATATGCTGTAAAGAGCCATATAGATCTATATTAAATCAACAATGTATTTAAGGTATTTAATTGGATAAGGATTAATGCTATTACTATATTGGTTAAAATCTCTTCGAAAATTAGCCATTATTTGTCGTAAAAAGTAAATGACGAAAAAATGTTATTGTGGGATATCTATAAGAGATAGACGTATACCATCGCGGAGTTTTGTGTAGACCTTTTCAATGTGTACAATACTTGGTACATTATTTTGATAAATCTCGTAGGGTTCAGCCTGCGTTTGCGATGTAATCGGAAAAATGTAATTATTTACGACATCACATTAGAAACCTCATTTTTTTTTTATTATTTCTTCACTACTCAATGGATGTTAGTATACATATAAACCTTCCTCTTTAAGCACTCTATCTATTATAAAAAACCGCATCATAATCCGTTCCGTAGTTTTAAAGATTTAAGCATACATAGGGACAGAGAAAGCGACTTTGTTTTATACTATGTAGTGATATTATATAAAATAATAATTAATTAATATGTTGTAACTTACTTACATATATGTAACAACTAAATGTATACACATGAATGCACTATAGAGTTTGAGTTTGTGTTGGGCACTCATTTGATATCACAAGGTTGTACTTCAAAGAAAGTTGGTGATGGATAATTCTGGCAATGAGGTTGTACAAGTACTCTTGGTTAGTTACCCAAATGAGAACACCCAGAAAGAATGTGTTGGATCAATTTTCTTAGATGGCAGCATGCTCGCCAAATGTCAATTAGTGCCATATTTAATAATGTATTTCCAGGAGCTATTCACCATTATATTTTGTCCACTAGTGCGCAGACAAAATGTATTATAATTTCTTGGTCAAAGAATTAGCATTGCCATCTAATGTGGCAATTCTGCCAGCCTTCTGGGCACTTTCCCAATTGACAGCAATGTTGACAATTTTTATTTTTATATATTCTTTTCTGCTTTCGATACACATGTGTTTTCATTTTTTCATTATAATAGGTTTACCAGTAATTCGTGGATATATTTATAGATATTATATTATATGACGGGAGCATGTTCCAGGGCATGGCCTGACTGCGTGCCACATTTCATCGAAATCTGTTTAGCCGTTGAAGTGAGAAAAGGTAGCAAACAGACAGACTGTTGCATATTTTTGGATATTGAACGCTATTCTATAAAGTTCTGATTGATTCGGGAAAAAAGGGTTTCGGTCAACACATCACTTACCTTAAATTATTTGGTATTTCCGATTCCTCTTTAATATTTTTCTTATTACATTCACCTTCATTTTTCTCCTCAGCTGCAGGCAAAACCTCTGTGCCGTCTTCCTCTTTTATCTCAAATTCTTCTTTCACAACAACGTACTCGAAAGCCATTATTATTTAATAGTTTTTGTACATTTTCATTTAACAATTCTCACAGGCAGGATTGGGAATTTGGGATTGGTATCATCATGGTATCAATATCAAGTTTGACATTACAAATTAGACATGACAGGTGCGTTCCGAATCACGACATATTGATTTCTGAACAGTACAGGTTTGTGTAAAAAATGTTCTACCATTTCAAGGAACTTACTAAAATATGAGTATCTGTGGAGGGTACACACGGCGATATAATAAATTATACATATCCAGTATAATCTGACCACGCTTTGTAAAAGCTTTCTGGACAGTGAGAAATCAGCTTATAGTCTAGCTGGATTGGTTGTCGTGCGTTTGTACCAAGTTTGTACGCTCTGCGACTGAATTAAGCGTTTGTTTACGTTCAGTCACTCCAGTCACCATGTTGTGTTACCCATTGGGAAAAAAAATACCGATTATTAAAGTAACACTGTAACTCAATGCCACGTTTTTTTTCTCGTTAAGTAATACCTAATTGTTCCAATGGACCCCGTTGATGGGTGTTGCGGTGGTGAACATTTTATATGGCACTGATTTAAAGAGGCAAACAATTTTGGTAAGTTAAAAATTATAAATGTTTAATAACTAGTTCAGCAGTTAAAAGTAAGCAGTAAAGCAAACAAAAATGAGTAACAAAAAATAATGAAATGGATCAGTGAATACTTAAGCAGGAAAATAATTAAATAATAAAATAATCCATTTATTTTCAGGTTACAACGACCCATAGATACCTTAACCTAAATATACATACTATAACAATTGTGTTAGTATAAGGAACTTAAAATTATGTTAGTAACACTCACTTGCACAATGTTGTGTGCACAGAGTATTTTTATTCGTGTGGAATTTGTCCGCGGAAGCGACGGAACACCACATCCTGCGGCCAAAAATTTTTTCTTTCATCCAACACCAAATGGAGATAACACGTTGGAATGCACACCACAAACGCCTTGAAATTGACGTTACGGCGCGACTCCAACAGCTGCACTCTTGGCGTGTACTTCAATCTCTGGCGCACGTACTCCTCGATGTTCTCTGCCTCAGAGGTGTAGTGTAGACGAGAGATGTACACCGGGGTGTTCGGCTTCGCGGCACGCAGTTTTACGTCGGGCTCTACAGGAGCCTTGCCGCAGCGGTTTTACAGCTTCGCTGACGGCGTTTCCTCCTTTGCACCGTCACGAAACCGTCATCATCAGCCCTATCTGTTACCTTTGTAGGCATGGGCTGTGCAGGTAGAGCAGCGGGGGTGCTCGATATGACCCCATGCCCAGGTGGTCCCCTGGCACCACTCCCATCAAAAGGGTAATGCACCATACTTGAGAAAAACCAATTACTACTACTTTTCCCGTTCACAGCAATGTCGACGAATTTTTTGACGCCCGGTAATTTTGTTATTTGTACATATTTTATTCTATGTCTTTAAGTAGTTTGTAAATAATGTACATATTATGTAATATAATAAAAACAATATATTTCGAAAGTAAACTTTTAAGTTGGTTGGTTAGAAATTTTGGGGCTCAGGGTGGTGTCGGAGAAGTGCTTGATGTTGGTTGAATATATTTAAAGGGAGCCCACTTGTGCTTTCTTTCCAGTATCTCTTCATAATCGAATGATAACCTGGGCCATGACTCATACCCAGGTTCTACGAAACAGTTTCCTCTGTACATAGGATGCCAGTCTAGAAAAAAAAATTTTTAAGTCATAACAATTTTTTTTTTTCTGGCTTCGCACGGTTTGTACATTTAGCCAGTGTCACATAACTCATTTATTTCAGAACAAAATACATTGCGTAGAAATATTGTAAAATAAAATGTAAAATAACCATGCCATTACCAGTAGGTACCATTAAAACATAACTATCGAAAAACATGACATATAAAAGTGACCGTTAATAATTCACATAAGTATAGAATAACATATTCAAAACGATAATAATCAACATTCAATTAAAAATAATTCATCATCATCATCATCAGCCTATATTGTTCCCACTGCTGGGATGCAGGCCTCCTCTCTATGAGAGGGAGGGATAAAAACAATTATGACAAAAATAATTATATGACAATAAAAAAAACCGGCCAAGTGCGAGTCGGACTCGCGCACTATGGGTTCCGTACCATTATTTATAAAAACGAGCAAAAAAATCTCTTTTTTGTATGGGAGCCCCCCTTAAATATTTATTTTATTCTGTTTTTAGTACTTATTTGTTGTTATAGCGGCAACAGAAATACATAATGTGTAGAAATTTCAACTGGCTAACTCTCACGGTTCATGAGACAGCCTGGTGACGGACGGTCGGACGGACGGACGGATGGACGGACAGCGAAGTCTCAGTAATAGGGCAATTGACCTTTTGGGTACGGAACCCTAAAAACGTTACGGAGAAATTGGAGGTCAAAGTTCCAACTTCTTCAAAGTTTACAAAAATTACTAGTCTACTTTAAGACGAAGAGGAAGAAGACGCAACAACTAGAAACAGCTCATGAACCTGGTTCATGACCTGTTTCTAGTTATTGCGTCTATTAGCACAACATTTTGAGTACGTTACATCGAATTTTACCGTAAAACGTGATTGTTCACCCCAAAAAAAAGTCGTACAGCAATCAATTTTGGGTAGGGTTACTTAGTTTGTTGTACAGCATGCTTGGTTGCCGGAAACCAAAACAATGGAATGACTGTGTTCTTTTTCTAATTTTTAGTTATTCGCGTCGCTAGTCTGACGCAATAAGTCACAAGCATTTCGAGGTCACCAGTGAAACCAACCCGTTGATGTCTCCCCTACCAGAAATCGCTCAACGCGCCCAAAGAAGCATATATAGCACTTCATCATCCGCCTATAATGTTCCCGCTGATGGGACACAGGCCTCCTCTCTATGTGAGGGAGTGGGCTGTAATCAACCACGCGAGCCCAGTGCGGGTTGGTAGATGTCATATCACATCACGAATTTTTAGTTTCCTCACGATGTTTTCCTTCACTGTTTTTTAGGGCAACCTGGCTGGGTTCGAACCCACGGCTTACTGCTCGTAAGTCGGGGCTGCCACCACTGGGCCACTGCTGCTCTCACTGTTTTCACTTCAATAAAATAAAATCGCTCCGCATAATCCCTCTTTCATTTCTTAGTTAACTTTGGAAATAAATAAAGCATTACTTACGTGGTCCTGGAAAATAATAGCAAAAATCTATTAGATTTCTAGGTTTCCTTTCATTTTTTTTATTACTAGCTAATGCCCACGGGTTCGCCCGCGTTCTGTTGGGTAATTGTCCCCCGTAAAAAGTATCATATGTGCTATTCCAGACTATCTATCCCTGTGCCAAATTTCATCCAGATCGATTCATAAGATTTTGCGTGAAAGAGTAAAGGCGGAAACACACTTACGTGTCGTGGCGCATGGCGTGTCGTCACGCGCCAGAAGCATTCGGTTTCATACATCGTTGCGACACGACACGCCATGCAAATATGTCCCTAACCATATTAAATGTATGAAACCGATTTGCTTCTGGCGCGTCACGACACGCCACGACACGTAAGTATGTTTCCGCCTTAACAAACAACTATCCTCACAAACTTTCGCATTTATTTTTGAGAGAGAGATTTGACCCTTATTCCTATCGGTTCGATTTTCGCGTGTGGCAAGCGAATTTTCGATAATATTTGTATGCAGATTTGTTTCTTTGTAAACATTATGGAGTATTTTCTTCAAATAAAATTTTCTATCCCCTTTATCTATAGTGCTTTCCCTCGAGGTGAGGTTAAAAAAATCCATTCTGTATATTTCTTTCCAAGTTATAAATTTGATCTCTCACAGCCACCCAATGAACACAAATATCACTATGATTTCGACAGACTTGTCTATTCGCGGCAATCCGTTATCACCCTTATTTTGAAGTTGTTAAGGACCACTGTGATATTGATAGTGATGCAATGTCAGAGGTAGTAAGTATATCTTGGTTGCATGGCGCAATATCCATTAACAGGGTGAAAGGGACGACGCACAAATGGTTAACATATTCAGAATAGGTATCATTCCGAACCCCCGCACATAGAAAGTTTTCATCGGCATAAATTTTAAAAATTGAAAAAAAATATAATCGACTTCCAAAAAAAAAAACACTAAAAAAGTATAAAAAGTACTTTGCTTTCGGAAGTCTGTTTTTTTTTCTTTTCATTGAATTTATTTCCACTGACTTCCGAAAGTTCAGCTAGTTTGATTTAGAAACCAAACTCCTGAACCGATTTTGATAAAATTTATGTGGGACCAATCGGAAAATATGAGAAATTTCCTTTCATATGAGAAAATAATTTTTCATATCGGTTCATAAATAACGGAGTTATGAGTTAACAAACATTAAAAAGAATCTAATCTCTTCAAAGTTAAAGTGAACAGGTTTCTTCCGGGTAAGTTCGTACCATCGTCGACTTTGTCTCTGTCAGATGACAGATGTCTCTGTCAGATGACCTAGACAAGAGCAAACCCATCTCAAAGAAATTTAAAGAAATACAATTTAACTGAATTGAAAACGACCTCCTTTTCTGAAATCTGTTAAAAAAGGTACGCTCGCACTGTTTGCTAGGAAAGTGCAATACCTACACGGTCAAAATATCTGGCATTGAGCTTTTGTTTTTAAATAACTATGAAAATTTTTATACGGCGTGGTTCAGAATGATGACATACTGCATACGTGGAACCTGTTTGTTCTTCGATGTTCCTTCCACCTTGTATAGACCTGTCTCGTTCAAAAAAAGCAGGATTATTAGCCTTATTTTAATGTACCTACAACTTTTTTTTTTAACTTTTTTATCTTTTTCTTTTTCTTAATTTCCATTTGGTATTCAAACAAAAATCGTATACTCACTTTTAGTATCACTGGCATTGCAGTTTTGTAAATCCATTTCACAAATATTTGTAAAATTCTTGTACTCATTCTTCCAGTGCATGGTGTTAAAGCGATGACCACATACTTTTCCATAACTGAAACATTTTAAAACTTCAATCATTTTCCTGCTCTTGTCCCAATTTGTTTGGGGTCAGCGAAGCATGTCCTCTTCTTCCATTTACCTCAGCATCTGACTAGACGACTTCCAGTCTACCCGAGTGCAGCTGCACCAGTATTTTACATGGAGCGACTGCCTATCTGATCTTTACAACTACAGTTACTAGGTACTGGGTAATACGATAGCCCTTGGTAATACTGGTTATCAGTCTTTCGGGCCACTGACTACCTGACGGACGACCGTCAAAGATCTACAATTGACAGCCTGGACCAACGACTTAACGTGCTTTTCGAGGCTCGGAGTAAACTCGGCTGTTATGATCTAGCCGCAATCTCCTTTTCTTCTAGAATCTCCATTAAAATTTACAATCATATTCCGGAAGCAATAAGAGAGTCACGCCAGGTGTTATTATAAAAAAAATAGTGCGTGGAGTCCCTCCGCGCGGAGAAGTGAAACTTCGTAATACTACACGCATGCGTTCGAGTGCCACGTATTCACTCTCGTTATTTTATTGAGCTTATAAATAATATTTTATTGTTTTATTGTTGTACACTTTTTATTACATACGTTTATCGAGGTTATTCTACTCATGGAAATTGAGCGAAGGCTGGTCACACCGAAGATTCGAATGCATGACTGTTTGCACGCCATCTTGCGTACCTACCTAGTAGAACTACGTAGTCACAAAACTTGTAATAGCGCCATCTCTTAGTGGGTAATAGAAAATATTCCCCCTCCGTGAAAACGTTAAACTTGTCGGAAGTCGCATAAGAAGTTTCACTTCAAAAATGTTTATAAGTTATGTTCAATTTAAATAATAGTATATTTTCGTTGACTTTTGACTTTTGAAAATGACCCAAAAAATTTATGGAGGCTGGGTGATTTCCTATAAAACATAATAATTTATATGACGGCAGGACCGTGTGCATATAATAACGATAAAGGCGGAAATCCACTTACGTGTCGTGGCGTGTCGTGACGCGCCAGAAGCATACGATTTCATACATCCTTGCGACACGACACGCCATGCAAATATGTCCCTAACCATATTAAATGTATGAAACCGATTTGCTTCCGGCGCCTCATGATACGCCACGACACGTAAGTATGTTTCCGCCTTAACAGGGGCGTCAATGTTATTGTTTCTTGATTCGGGTTCCATGAAGAAGGTGGGTAGGTACTCGGGCAAACCAGTGAAACGTAGGTTAAAACACAAATCACAGTCATGTTTATTACTCGGTAATTACAATATGTAGCAATGGCTTAGCGTGACAGATTCGATCGTATGATCTCAACAGAACAAAAATCTCAATTTAGTATTCTAGATCAACTCTGTCCGCGTGGTTTTGGCGGGAAAATTCAAGATTCAAGCGCTACCTTACGGCGGGCGCTCAAGTAGCAGTTTGACCAACAAATCAACGGGTTGGTACTACCAACTTAGTAGAAATAATAATTTTAAAAAAAAGGTTGCCGTCTTGAAATCGCGACATCGCAATCACAAAGACAATCGCGTATACCATTGCAAGGGGAGAATAGGGATTATGGATGCGAGGGAGAATAGCGAAAAAACTTTGAATGGGATTTCATCGTTGAATACAAATAATTCGTAACAAAAAAACTATTGGGATCCAGAAATGAACCCAATAGCTTTTTAATTTAATAAACAACAGAATATTTTTTAGGCCGCCAATAATATTTATATAACGTGAAAATGCCTTTCAAAGTTTCGTCTCAAGTCACCCCCGTGTCCCAATTCACCCCGTTTGACGGTAGGTACATCACATTTCTTTTCAAAGGAATGACAGAGGAGAATGGAGGAAAAAAAAGTGTTGCGCCGACCCCAAATTATACCTATGGGAAAATGGTTGGAAGATTGATGGTGATGATTTTTTTTCAAACAATATTAATATTGATTGGAATTCAAAACTCAGAACAAAAAACTGTGATGATGTGTGAAGAAATAAAATTATAGAACGAATAGTATTTTTGTCATTCATCATTTCCCCGTGCTTCAGACCTCGCAATTTTTATTGAAAAAAAAAAAACTTACGTTTTAAAATAATGGAGGCACGTAGGGTTACAGTCGTCAAACTCCAACATATAATGCTTTGTAAGGGGCGCTGTAACAAAATAAAGCAGTTGTTCCACCACAGTCACGAAATTCAAACTTACGGTTTCTGCAATTTGCCAGTCAGTGACAGGAGGTCTACTCTCTTTCTCCGAAACGTAACTTCGGCAACGAACGAAAATTAAACGTAGTAACGTTTGTGACCCTACTCTTATATAATTTGCGGACGCACAGAATAAGTTTGAATTCACAGACAACGAATGTATTGAATGTTATTGTGTGGATGATGATGATGACTTAACAATTGTTGAAAAATATCAAGCCTTACGCCCGCCTTACACTCCAATCAATCGATTTTTTCTACAATATCGCAACGGATAGTGTGTTATACAGCCGCAGCCTATGGGTGCTAATAAAATTGGCAGTATCCAACATTTCTTGAACCGCGTTGTTCCGACAAACTTCAGCCACACTTTTGGCCGATTCAGGAGCTGATCTCCTGACCCTTAAGCTCCATGGAGGCTGGAAATCCAATGCGGTTGTAGAGGGATACATAGAGGATGAGATGCCACGAATAGTTATTTGGCCGAAGCGCAGAATATTCGGTAACAATTAGTACTTTCCGAAGGAGTCAAGTCACAACTCGTCCGCCACTCGGCAAATCTAGACAAACGGAGGCCATTTTATACTGGAAATGTGTACCTATAGATTGAAGTAGCGCCGTGTGTATTTTAAACTTGACTTACCTTCGCCCTTAGGTGGTTTGGTTGTGTGTCTGTAAATAAAATGATGCCGGGATAACTATGAACGTTGCATAATCTAAACTATTATGATACATACATAATATTAGGTACTTACAATATTTTAAAAAACCTTGTCTGCTCCGAAAGGGGCATAAAGATAAACCAATGACATCTATACTAATATTATAAAGCTGAAGAGTTTGTATGTTTGTTTGTTTGCTTGAACGCGCTTATCAGGAACTACTGATTCGACTTGAAAATTCTTTCAGTGTTAAATAGTCCATTTATTGAGGAAGGCTATATGCTATATATCATCACGCTACGGCTAATAAGAGCGGAGCAGCAATGAAAAATGTTACGAAAACGGGGAAAATGTGACGCAGATGAAGTTGCACAGGACAGGACAACTAGTCACCAAATAAAATAAGAAACATAAAATATTCATGAAACTGAACATACCATTTGTTTTTTAAATTACCACTACTTTCATAAAATCTACAAACTTTTCAAATGTGCCAACAGCAATTTCGGCATGTCCGATAGTCATTTGCTTGTTTATGACGTCACTACCTGAGAAGCGAGTGTTGTCCTATGTTGCCATGTCAGTTTCCTCATTTTAGTATGTAGGTAGGTATTATTCCATTTTTGTCGGGGTGTTTTTTTACGTTATCCAAAAATGATTACTTTAATAGTATCTAGTCTTTATACCTAATACGTAGGTACCCTCGCAGATCGGACAGGTTTCTTTTTAACATATTTTTTATCGCCGGGTAGTACACGTATAGAGACTCACCCAAGAAAAACTTTATGTCCTCCTTTCCAATATGGTTGGCGGATATTTATGAATCTATTCCCCCCTCCGCGTCCCATCACTGGTGCGCCGACATCGCGACGCAGTTTTCTGGAACAAGAAAGAAAGACTCATCGTCGACTCGTCTCATCATCTCACATCCACTGCTAGCTTCCCCAATTTCACGACACTTAACTAGGTTCGCGGCAACTCTCAGCCCACACTCGCTCAGCCTAATAACCTGAGTGCGCCACACCTTAGGCCCTTAGGGACCGTCCAATAATCACGTGAGGCTTGAAAGGGGGGGGGGGGGGGGTGTTAGCGAAAATCACGAAATATCACAAGGGGGTGGGGGTGTAGTAAGATATCACGTGTATTAATTTTTTCGTCAAATGCGCGATTCTAAACCGAAAAGCGGCTTGTAGTGTGACCTTGACTCGCCGTTGCCAGGCAACGAACGAAGTACCTGTATTTTAAAGATAACATTCTAAAAATTTTAACATTGTGTGTAGGTACTAAAAATACACGTGATTTTGGGTGGGAGTGGGGGGTTAGTCTTAAACCTCACCACGTATCACCAAAGGGGAGGGGGGGTTAAAAAATGCCAAAAAAAACATCACGTGATTAATGGACGGCCCCTTAGACGTACCTATACATAAAGGAAACAAGTAACCGGCGCCGCAGCCTCACCCCCCATGATGCTATCACCCTCCTCCAGGAAAGTAGCAAAGAGACTAGTACTCTTAAAAAGTTCAGACGCAAACGGCCGTCTATCCGACCTCGCCGTCGAGGTCCGTCGCGACGGCCCGGTCCTTGCCCTCCCCGACCCTCGCTCGAGCCAGCCCGCGATGCTGTGCCAGTAGTTTTAAATCAGTCCCTAAATAATGATATCATTCAGATCCAGCCTGACCACATGCAGTCCTCCCCCAGCGACGCCCTAAGCCAAGGCTCGTACCCCACAGGGGATGCCCTTAGCGTGTAGTCACTTAGTTTGTAAGTTATTATACCCTGGCTGGAGGCCTTACTCTCAAGGCTTCCACAGGATAGTCCAGTTAAGCAGACGACAACCTCATAGGTTGAACTGCGAGATGCCAATCACAAAAAAAAAAGCTGCAGCCAGCGCTTATCAGTGCTGGTCCGTGCAGGTAACCGCTACATAAAGCAACGGGAGAAGCGGGTACAAGCAGGGGCTAACCAAAATACGCGTCGTTCTCTTGCAATTACAGAAACGAATGACAGCCTACCAGCGCTGAATGGAACTTGTCGGCGACGCGCGACGTTCGGAGCTGGTCGGCGCTAAATATATGGGGATTTATTACGGCCAGTTAAATTAAACTATAAAAAACAAAGTCTTAATCGCAGGTCTTAATACGAATATTATCAGCTGGACAGGTTCACTTAAATATATGTGGTTCTTTCTTCAAAAGACCATCGCAGACAGTTATCTGCGTAGCCCTGAAGGCTGAGTTGACCAACATTTTAATCATCATCCTATATTGCTCCCACTGCTGGGAGACAGGCCTCCTCTCTATGAGAGGGAGTGGGCTGTTATCTACCACGCGGGCCCAGTGCGGGTTGGTAGATGTCACACGTCTTCGAATTTTTAGTTCTAGGAACATGCCGGTTTCCTCACGATGTTTTCCTTCACCGTTTTGAGAGCAGCGGTGATGAAATAAATTACACAAAGTAATTCGCCTACCTGGGTGCGAACCCACGGCCACCGCTGCTCTCCACATTGCCAACATTATGCTTGGGCTCCATGAAACCTGGTTTTATGGAGGTACGTCCTGACAGTTGTAATTTTAATCAAGTTTTTTGATAACTATAAATTCTCTTATTTTACAAGTATTAATACTTACGTGTTATTCGCTGTGTAGTTTCCATCAAAAACAATATATTTTGTTATTTGTTCCTGAGTTTCATTGTTATTAAAAGCCCCTTCTATTTCAACTATGGTATTATTTTCTTCAAAATCACTATTGTTTGGTGTTTCTTTGTCCAAAAACGTGCTTAGTTTATTCGAACTTGTCTACAGAGGTTCCGTTTTAGAACTAGAGTGAAAACAGAGAAAAGCTTTCAGGCGAAAGCGCCAGAAAAACCCGCGAAATTCAATTGTTTTTAGGTTTTTTGCTTCTGGGCAGTCCTTAGGATTTTTCCACCGGGAACTCCTCAGTAAGAGCCACGGAGCCTGGTTTAGTGTCCGTTTGATGCGATAGGGTAGGGCCCCTATTACATGGTACTTAAGGTGGAACCGATAGGATAGCCCGCGTAATTCAAATTTTCTTATGTTTTTTTGCAATTTGCAGGTCAGTGTCAAGTTTTATGTTGATTAAAATATGAGTCGCGACCGGAACAAATAAGGTTTTATTGAGTTACAATAATAAAAATCAGTAATACATCCCTCAAAGTTCATTAAACCCTTTTTTTTTACTTTTTCATGAAATAATGATTCAATGGGAAAGAACATTAGAACATACGAGGGTTGTTTTCATAATTTTAATGACTATAATTCTGTAACGAATCATATTTTGTTCAACAGGCTGTAACTGACGGGCAAATTTCAAAATTTTGAAATTCGCGGGAGACCCTGTCAATTCCACCTTAAGGTCGATACAGACTTTGCGAGGCATGCGCCACGAATGGCGCACAACGAATGCCTCAGCTTGAGGCGTGCGTGTTGTAAAATTGTACCAAAATATACCGCTGTTCGCGCGCATGTCTCGCAAAGTCTGTATACGGCTTTAAACATAACTGGCGAAATATGGCTACTTATATGTACTTTGAGGTATGTTTTTACCTTACCTTTCAATAACATCACTTTCATCATATTGTGTCATTGCCATTGGAGTTGTCCGTCTTATCTTCAGTTTTTTTCTATCTACTACAACCTTTGCTGCTAAATATCTTTGCCACACTATGTTCAGTTCGTTGTCAAATTGGGGGTAAAGATATTCTTCTTTTAAAATTCCTTTTGTGTTGTTTGACTGGGTCAGTTCTTTTGATACATTTTTATTTAGAGCGTTGTTTGAAGTAACATTGTTATTTTCAGTGCTATTTGATTTGGTTAGTTCTTTTAATACATTTTTGTTTTCAGCTTTGTTTGAAGTATCATTGTTATTTTTCGTGCTATTTGCTTTAGTCAGTTCTTTTAATACATTTTTATTTTCAGTGTTGTTTGAATTAACATGGTTATTTTCAGTGCTGTTTGCTTTTGTCAGTACTTTTGATACATTTTTATTAGAAAACACGGTATTTACTGTAAAAGAGAATGATAATAGTACAGTTGGGTGTAAGATTCCACACTGCACTCCAAAACGAGTAGAATACGTAACTTCGACGCACAAAATATCGATAAATGCTAATACGATGCTACAAAATTGCGATGCACGCTACTGCGAAAGACCGTCTCTGCGAAGCCACTACACTTCGATGCACGTTACCGCGATAGATCTTAACTGCGATACTACTTATCTGCGATGCACGTTACCGCGAAAGATTTTCACTGCAATATTACTTGACTTCGATGCACTTTACCGCGAAAAATTTAATATTGCTGTAATCATGTTTAAAAATGGCCAGATAGGCACTTTATGGAAATGGATTATGTTGGTAACCTGAATTTTATGAAATTACCTAGTCAAATTCATTTATTATTCGCTAACACAACCGAGTACAGACAGGACGAGTACTCGGTTGTGTGTGTGCATTTTTAAACATGATTACAGCAATATTAGATTTTTCGCGGTAAAGTGCATCGAAGTCAAGTAGTATTGCAGTGAAAATCTTTCGCGGTAACGTGCATCGCAGGTAAGTAGTATCGCACTTAAGATCTATCGCGGTAACGTGCATCGTAGATAAGTAGTATCGCAGTTAAGATCTATCGCGGTAACGTGCATCGAAGTGTAGTGGCTCCGCAGAGAGGGTCTTTCGCAGTAGCGTGCATCGCAATTTTGTAGCATCGTATTAGCATTTATCGATATTTTGTGCGTCGAAGTTACGTATTCTACTCCTCCAAAACACAGATTACTGACGTAGCCAAAAGGCCGTTAAAGCCTCACGCGATTAAAAGCCTTTTTAGGCCAGTTTTGTAGCCCTCCCTCCCCCATGGTGATACGTCGTAAGGTTGTAAGCTACCCCTCTTCCCCCCTTACAGTATCACGTGTATTTTTATTATTGAAAAAAATTGGTAGGTAGTTATAGGATCTGTTTTTAATAAAAATACGCTTGCTCGGGTTTTTGTAGTCATAATAATTGGTAAAGAAGCAACAACCCGCCCTCACCCAACTTTTATTGGAGTCGTCTTCCAGTCTAACTGGATGCAAATGTATATCTTACCTCCACAGTTACCTACTGGATAACACGATATTACGCGCTACAACTGGTCGTCAGACTTTCGGACTTCTTCACAACGACCGTCAAAGACCTACAAATGACAGCAGCCTTTAAGCGAACTCAAAACCAAAATATTTTTATGTCACATAGGCCTACATGGGCACTTGTAAAACGTCGACAAAAAGGTGCTCCACTCTACTTCTACTCACTAACTCGGTATGTACTGGATGATCATGCATCCAAGGACCTCTGCAAGCGCTGCTTACTTTGAAGATCAACCCGGCCGTGCGGCTGTTATTATTTAGCCTTCGGCCCCTCAAAACTTACTATCAAATGAATAAAAAAAAAACTTACTTAAGATCACAAAAAAAACACCTGTGAAAATTTGATTAGTCATTGGTACCTAAATTCCGAAGGTCACAATTAAATTAATTCATTTTATCTGAATTTAGATATGGCAACAAATAAGTAATTTTTTTCCTCAAATTCTTAGCCTTTTCAGTTAATGCTTAATTTCATTTGAAAATTAATTGTGGAACGTAAGTAGTTGTGGAATTACTAAGATAAGTTAATATCATAAAGAATGATTGATTTTCAACGATTTAAAACGTTAGGCTGCCTCGACAGCCGATGGCGTCAGTGACTGAAAAGTTTTGTGGTTCAGTTTTCGACGTGGTATGGCTGTGATGTGGAGGAATGAGGAAAATGTCGTGAGGCTAGGACGAATGTTCATAGCCACGAGAGAAACGATGAATGGACTGTGTGAAGGATGATATGACTAGTAAGGAGGTGTCTGATGAGATGACAAGTAATACAGAAGTATGGAAAAAGGAAACATGCTGTGCGGACCCCAAATAAACTGGGATAAGGGTTTTGCAAGCGTTCGGTTCTTTACATTTCAACATGGGCTCGCTTTTATATGAATTTCCCGTCCAATGAGATCTGCCTAAATTAGTTTGGCTTGATTGGTCGCAGTGCGTCCAAACCTAACCTAACTAACTTATTCGATTTGACAGCTTTGACGTCACAACATGGCGCGGGGCAAGTCCTATTCTTATTTGAAACGCCTTGTATTATTAGAAGTAAAACCGCACAGTATATATAAATTAAAATAATTTATTAAATTTTATTATTAGCTACGATAATATTAAACAATAATTCAATAACTTAACATGATTATACTTAGTAAAACTAATAGAAATTAATAAATAAGATTTTTTGTAAAGTTTTGTAATACAGGGTGATGTAAATGTAAATTCTTTAAAACGGTATAATCGTAAACAATGGGTGTAATAAATTAATTTACACCACGGTCTTGTTCACGGTTATTTTACAGCTAAAAGAAGTCCACTGCTGGACATAGGCCTCCCCAAAGTGTCGCCACATTGACCGGTCCCGTGCGACTCGCATCCAGCGGATCTCCGCAACCTTCACCAGGTCATCGGTCCACCTAGTGGAAGGCCTTCCAATGCATGATATGGTCTAGAACAAAAAAATGATCTCAATGCCGGGGAGAACAATTGCCTTTGGGTTTAGTTAAGGGTACTTTAACACCATTTAGAAATTGTCAATTAGGAACTTAAACCATCGCTTTTTCCAACATTAGAACACCTATGTCTTTTCAAACCACTGCTTTGCGTAAACTGACTATTACATACTTCACAAGCAAACGGCTTCTCGCCCGTATGGATCCTCATATGCAATTTCAAATTACCGTTTATAGAAAATTGCTTGTTGCATATCTGACAACTGTATGGCCTTTCTTCAGAGTGGACACGCATATGTTTTGATAAATTACCTATTTGCTTATTACAAATTTTACAGGTATAAGGTTTTATGCCTGTATGGACCCTCATATGTCTCTTTAACTGTCCTGTCTCTCGAAAGCATCTTTTGCAAATCTCGCAAGAAAATGGTTTTTCCCCAGAATGCACACGCATATGAATTTTCAAATAACCGTTATCAGAAAACGGTTTCTTGCAGATTTTACACGAAAATGGTTTTTCGCCCGTGTGAGTTCGCTGATGGAGCTTAAAGCTCGCCATTTGAGCGAATTGGCGGTTACAAAACGAACATGTGTAAGGTTTAAAGCCTGTATGGACCCGCATATGGACTTTCAAAGTCGTATACGCAGTGAAATCTTTTTTACAGACTTCGCAGGAATATGGTTTTTCACCAGTATGTTGTCTTTCATGTATTGATAAGTAACTTTTGCTGGAAAATTGTTTTTGACAGACATTACAAGTGTGTAGTTTTATGCCAGTATGTATGATGAAAATATGTCTTTTTAAATGAGATCGCTGAAGGAATCTTCGACCGCAAACATCGCATACGTATGGTTTTTCGCCTGTGTGGATATACATATGCGACTTTAACGTCTGGTTGTGTCCAAAAGCCTTGTTACAAACCGTACAGCTATATTTCCTTTCACCTGTGTGTGTTTTCATATGCTCTTTCAAACCTTTTTTCCTCTGAAACTCTTTACTGCATTCCGAACATTTGAATTTTTCTTCGAAATGCACTTTAATATGTTTTTTTAATAGCCGGGCTTTTTCGAAATTCTTCTCGCAAATGGTGCAAGGGTATGCGTTGTTTACTATGTGTGCTATAGTGATATGTTTTGTTAGTTCTTTATTATTTGTGTGTGAACTACTGCAAAGGTGGCAGGTGAACGTTTTTTCTCCATTGTGGGCTTTCATGTGGACTTCTAAAGAACCGTTGTAAGAGAATTTCTTTTGACAAATATCGCAGGAGTATTTTTGTTGAGATTTTTTCTTTTTCTGTTTTGGGCTTTCATCTGAAATAGAGAAAAGTAGGATGTTAGCTTTGCGTCAAATTTGAGTTTTCTTGTATCGTCAAAGTTAGGTTAGGTTAGGTAGGAATCAAACAGACAAAGATGGGCCCTGTTGGGCGCCATCACAAAAATTAGCCCTGTTGGGCGCCATCTTTGACCAATGATGGCGATTTTGTCTGTGTGTGTATTTTATCACTTTTTAAACAAATATCTAAGATGAAAAACTGCCTATGTTTTTCTCAAGATCCTAGGCTACCTATATGCCGTTCATTTTATCTGCTCTGTGTTCTAAGAATGAAAAGATATCAGACAGACAGAGTTACCATCACATTAAGATTTTATAATAACGATGCCCAACTCCACAAATGCCATTATAAATGCCTAAATAAACTGAACAAGTTACATGCACTTATAAAAAATAAAAACGTGCTATTTAAATCAGGCATAAGTAGGTATAAATTCTTATCTGTTAAATAAATTAGCCTGCCTTTTCACAACTATGTTGGGGTCGGCTTCCAGTCTAACCGGATGCAGCTGAATACCAGTATTTTATATGGAGCGACTGCCTACCTGAACTCCACAACCCGATACCATTTGGTAAGACTGGTTGTCACAGACTTGAGCCACTGCCTACCTGTAACGACTGTCAAAGATCTACAAATGACAGCCGGGACCAACGGCGTAACGGGCTTTTCGGGGCACGAAAGAAACTCTGTATGTACCGGTTGGTAACCCAGCCACGGACCAACTCAGGCAAGCGCGCCTTAACTTGAAGATCGAACTGACCAGCTGTTATTATTTAGCCACGAGCTCGAGATACAGTAGATTCACTCACCATCACTGAAATCAGGAGCTCCTATCCACTCAGCGTCGTCACGGGGCTCCGCCCTCGACCTGGAGCTCCTGAGTACAGACAGCGGCTGGTCATCATCTTCTACTGGCGAAATGAAGATGTCTATTGATGGTGGGCTGTCATCTGAGGAAGACATTCAGTAAAGTGCTGTAGCAGGCCAATTTAAGATGATGGAGTAAGCAGTGATAGCCATTTTTTTTTTTACTGATGGGAAATCATCAAATCGCTCCTCCCGCTCTGGGCGGAGCGGAAGGGAGTGACAGACTTGTACTGACTAAAACCAATCCATGTTCCTTCTTAGTTTTTGAGTTCCAGGGCCACGGTATCTCTTTCGAACAGTCCCGCAGCCCTGGCAGGCATCGGCCTTCTCGGACCCCTTCCGATTTGCTGACATCTCCTTGAGGCGAGCGAGGAACACGACCGCGCCGTCGACCTGACCTGTTATCATAAGACGGACGGACGGTCGGCTTGTTTATTGTATGTAAAGGAACAGACATACTTAATCGGAAATCGGCACCAACAAACAGGTTTACCGATATTTTGAGAAGTCAAGCTTATACTACCAAACGGCAATCAGATAACGATTGTGAAAAAAAAGGACTATCAGAGACAGTAAAGATGGACAAACAAGAGATTAACGAAGTTATAAGAAGCTAAGAAGCAGATTACAATGAACTAAGACAAATATTTACCAACATCAAGAGACTCAGCATCAAGGAAAACTCTAAGATATATCACGGTAATACCAACGTAACCACGTTTGGTAAGGTTTGTATGGTAGGCTAGGGCATTAGGTAGGTAATTACTGTAGGGCTAGGATAACTAGTGTGCTAGGTAATTACTGTAGGGCTAAGTTTGTAGTCAGTAGGGTCTTAGGTAGTGAACCAGGCTCGATTGTCTCAGACATAGCCACATCGTACATACTTGGAATGACAGCCGTACTAGTTGCTGTTAGTCCCGGTGCATACATTTGACTAAAGCTAGAGCTAGCTCATTGCTCACTGCCGTCCACAAGACCGCAAGCACTGATATTCTAGTGGTGTGACCGTCAGACTGCCAAGTCAGAGGTCTCGTGTTCGAACCCAAGACACGCACCCCTGATTTTTCGGATTCATGTGAGTATTGTATAATTATTACTTGGTTCGGTGAAAGAAAACATCGTGAGGAAACCAGCATGCCTGAGAGATGCTTGTACTTGTGAAAATTTAAAACCTCACGAAGATAAACAAGGGGAAGGCTATAAAGTGGCCTAAAAAACGGCACGAGACAAAGGGTATCCTTAAAAAAATATATGTAAATAAATAATTATCTTACCATCATATTTTATATCTTGATCATCATTATTGGCTTCTTCTTTTAGCTCTGAAAATAATTTAAAATTAACATCCCGGTACTGAAAATGCCAACCAATTGAAAAGCAATGTATTTTCAACTTTGTTGCATAGTGCTAAGGTTCAATTTTATAAATAAAAGGTTCAAGTAGATTTATTAGTTATTTGTTATAACTTCATGAAAATCGAATGGGCTACCAATCTACCAATGTACGTACTGCAGGTATTTAACCTAAAAGGTCGTATTCATGTCTAAAATGAAGTTTATGGAACTTACCATTTTGTCCGAATTCCGTTTTAACCCCTTTTTTAAAGGCTTCAGAATCTGAAAGAAAAATAATTTTTAGTATATAGATTCATCTATACAAATAAATCAAATTGAAGTGTCTATTTGTAATTTCAAAATAACTGTTTTTTTGCTGCTGCTGAATGCTTATATAATAATATATGGAGTTTAGCGTCCATAAAAAAAAAAAAAAAACATTTTTTTCTGCTTATTGCCAGTTTCTCCTTCTCCCTCTGTTCTGACTAATCTCCGAAATGGCTGGACCAATTTTGACTGAAGTTTTAGTAGGCAGCAGATAGCTGATGTTTATAAGTGGTAACTTAGACTGCTTTTATTATAAAAAAAGGATTTGGGTTCCATTCAAAATATAAATAAAAATAATGCGTGGAGTCCCTCCGCGCGGAAGAAGTGAAACTTCGTAATACTACACGCATGCTTTCGAGTGCCACGCATTCACTCTCGTTATTTTATTGAGCTTCTAAATAATATTTTATTGTTTTATTGTTGTACACTTTTTTTTTTATATATTTGAGTAAATACTACCGCAGGCATGGTGGTCCGCGCCCTTGTTTGAATAAAATAATTTGGCTGAGTTTTACTTGCTTATCTTATCCTAATCGTGCTCCATTTTTGGACACATTATTTGTCATCTTTAAGGTTACTTAAACTACTTATAGCTACGTGAGTTCACCAATTTTTTTTTTTTTTTTTAATTGAAAATATTCCCCCTCCATGAAAACGTTAAACTTGTTGGAAGTCGCATAAGAAGTTTCACTTCAAAAACCCTTGAGATTGTTAACAAAATTCGATTCAAATAGTAAAGAAAGAAAGAAAAGATATTTATTTGGCACATGCCACAAGTATACACTACAAAAATAAAAAACCTAAACATATACCGAAATACAAAAAAAAAAAATGTAGGTATGTGTGTGTGTCTTACGGCTGCGCCAAAAAGGCCCAGTTCCGCAAATTACCGAGCAGCTAGTGCCCGACGCTGATTTTCAGCTGGACCTGAGATAGTGATGTGACGAAATAGGGATGATATTGTTAACAAAATCCGATTCGATTAGGGCGATTTTTTATTATTATCATTTCAAATGCAGACAAGGGTCACGGACACGGCATCTTACCTTTAAAATCACAGTTATAAAAGTACTGTTTCAGTTTATCTTCACATACAGTCACTTGCTTCTTGAACTCAACAGCATCTCTAAGTCTCGGCTCACAAGTACTGCATATGGAGTAGGGGGCAGGGTTGTTTGGTAGAGGGTTTAGCTGTAAACAAAAGTTTGTAGTTTTAGTCTATCTCTGCCTTTATTTTTGGCAGCCTCATTGATTTAGGCAGGCACTTAGCCTGAATTCACTCAAATTATATTAGACCAGTAGTCAGGAGCCAAAAGTCAGACATCCAGTCTTACCAAGGGGTATCGTATTAACCAGTTACTGGGTTGTGGTGGTCAGAGAGGCTGTCGCTTCTTGAAAAATTCTGGTACTCAGCTGCATCCGGTTAGACTGGAAGCTGACCCAAAGATAGTTTGGGAAAGGGTTGGCAGATGATGATGAAGTGTTAGACCAGTATGAAGCTAACATTATCTCCAATTAAAACCTAAAAAGTGCAAGTGGTTGTGCAGGACAGGAGGTGTAGCATATTATGCAGAGGGGCTCCACACTGGCATTCTGTTTGTGAAGATATCAAAATCAAAATATTTTATTTCACATAGGCCTACATGGGCACTTATAAAACGTTGAGAAAAGGTGCTCAGTTTGGGTTGGTCATTTCCTATGGAAAAGAACCGGCAGGAGACTCCATGGTTACTCTTTTAAAATCATTTGTTTTTACAATATCTGAATGTTACAGAGTTATTACTTAAGTATGGGAGGACATTGTAGGTCCAACAATAAGTTGTTGCTTACACTAGGTAGAAAAAGATAAAGTAAATAAAAAAAAAAAAAAAAAAAAGGTTACCCCGTTTGGTCAGATTATATACACTGCTGCCAACCTGGGCCTGTAATTGGTTAATAGATTTCCAGATTGGCCACAACAGTCAGTATCCAGGCAGCAGGTTGCCCGAATCTATGAAGGGTTTGTTTGACAACCAGGTTGATAGTCAGTTAATATTTATTTAATACTTTGAGCTGCAAGCCTTACCAAAGAAATTTCTTGACAGTCAACCTTTGGTTGATTTAATTTTATTTATTTATTTAATTCAGACCATAGATCTATAAAGTGTGAATATGACAATAGGTTCAGGACCTATTGTTAGTAAATAACAAAATTACAATAAATAAACAAAGCATTTAATTGGCGACATGGACGTCTAAACGCATGTCATGTATACCTGCCCAGTGCCTGATAAATGGCCCATCAATTTTGTCCACCAGTGTATCTAGAATATTGTTGGTGATATAGAGACAAATGGTGACAAGGAAATCTTTCTTGTTGGTTAAGTGGTTGTGTGGCTGCTGAATGTCATGTATCTGATCCCCAGGTTGTGCAATTAATCGCTTGTTGATAATGCTTCTGTTCTTATTGGAAAGTAATATTTTTAATTTAAGAAAAATTTAATTAATATATGTGTGAATGACATGGGCCACGTAAAGATGCACTATTTATTACTAATTCGCTGAATTAAAAATCATAAAATAACTCACAATAATATTGAAAGTATCTTTCAGCAAAACATAACAGTCTTGTTCGATTCCTTCGTTCGAATACACGTTTAGGCTCTTGAAATCTCCCTCAGAATGGCAGCAACGGCACATACTACTAGTATTCAATATCACAGACATATTTATGACTACATTTAATTCATCTTTATTTAGTTTACGAAAGAAAGGTGGTACAAAACTAGAGAATTGAAGGACCGGAACCGACAACAATAGATGAGAACGTGCTACTATAGTTTTACGAATACCACGTGACTCGATTTGAAAACCGTGGCTGTGATTATTTTATATGAGTAAACAAGAAATCTAATGGAAAATCGAGTTTACTGAGAGTTTGCATATCATGGTAGGGACTCAAAAAATAATTGAGCTTGACATTGACAGTTGTAGTGATGAGTCGCGGTTCCAACGCTTGGAAAGTGATTATATTTAGTCGATTATTGAATTGATTATTCTACAAGAAACACTCAGTAAATGTGGTGCTTTAATTCATATTTTTTTCTGCTTAAATTACACCGGGGGTATCGTTCTTATTTTTTTTTCTGGTTAGTTACCATAATTTCACGTAAAAAATAATATAAATGAAAAGAAAACGTGATATCAATAGAGTATTAGTTTTCTTTTAAGTTAGAGTGAACAGGCCTCTTTTGGGAAAACTTGTGTAGCATCGTCGACTTTGTCTCGGTCATCTCTGACCTAGACTAGAGTCAAGAGCAAACCCATCTCAAATAAAAATAAAAAAACTTGCGTGACTTGAGTGTTTAGGCGATGTTAAGAACAGCACAGCTTTGACGTATCCAAATTTCTATGGCAACTTTCGAACAAATAAATATGGCACTACTCGAAGTTTGAGCGCGCAGCTGCCAAAAATCGATAATTGCTTGAAAAATCACTTTAGTTTTATGATAAAACACCAAAATGCCAGATACAATAATAGAAAGTGTCCTTACTGGAAAATTAGACGCGACACTTCTAATAAAGTGGCTAAACGATGATTCTTTGGAGGTGAAATCCTAACCTAGAACAAAATGAGAAATTTAACATATTTTTGCAGTATTTTCATGATATTTATTTTTTTAGGACCTGCCAGAGGACTGTATACTTAATTGCTGCAACAAAAACGAGTTTGTGACGTCTTTTTTGTCGTATTTAAGGACCCAGACTGATAGGTAGGTCAACTTGAAAATTTTGTAAACAATGGTTTTTTGTACCAAAAATTAACAAAATAATCATCTGTTTTGGGACAGCATTGTTATTTTTTTGTTTCTAAAAGTACTCAAAGTTTAGTTAGAAACCGTTCTTTCATTTTGGATAAAAACATGATTATGTACTATTTTCTTGGATCAATATATATATCATTCTCATAAATTTAATCTTACTTTCTATTATCTGCACTAAATTGGATAATTAATTTTTTTGTGTTTGTTATCGTCGGGACAAGGTTTGTATGTAAGAAAATTTAGGATTGGTAGGAAGGGTAGGGTAGGGTAGATAGGTAGGTAGGGTAGGTTAGGTAGAATAGGGTAGGGTAGATAGGTAGGTAGGATGGGTTAGGTAGGTGGATAGGGTAGGATAGGTTAGGTAGGTTGGTAGGGTAGAGTAAGTAGGTAGCTTAGGGTAGGGAGGTAAGAAAAAGTGCATTGCAACTCATGCCGGGTACCGCTAGTTGTAAGGATAAAATATGACAAAGCAAAAAGAGTTACATCAGTGCATGGATGTAACTCTTTTGCTTTTCATAAGTTGTTAATACTTATGCCATCTGTCACTTGCCTTTGAAAAAAAAGGATTGTGTGGTTGAAACCATCATGGTAAAAGTGAAACTTTTTTTCACACTATAGACATTTAACTAAAAAAATTTGGGACCGCCTTTCACTTTATCCGTACTCCGCGGCCGACCGTCACGCGACATGCAACACACAGACGAAAAAGTTTGAGTGATGTAATAAAAGTTTCACTTTAAAATAGTCGAAATGCTGTCTGATGGCGTTCAACGTCATAATAAATGAAAACAAGAAAAAAAAATAACTAAACGGAAAAAAAAACACATTAGTTAGGCAAATATAAGAAGTATTATGTGTCCCGCAGGATATACTATTAAGTAAATCTGATTATGGTTACAAATAGTCAGAAGCCTGAAGTTCTGACAACCAGACTTATTGTGTTACTAGAAGAATAGCTTGCAAACTTGTTGTGTTTTAAGGTGTACAAATAAAAAAATCAATTGCTTGTAAAAATACTTTAAACATCTCCCATCTTCCCCTTATTGTCTTCCAGCATACTGCAAACTAACAGCAATGCGGTACAGATACTCCAACACAGTACACCTGAGAAGCTTCTCAGTACTAGACGTAAACACCGACGGTCCACTAGTGATCCGACCAGTGAGGACCGGACTATGGACAGTTTGACAGTCAAAACTGGTAAGTTAACTTATAGTATAAATGATGAGAATGCTAAGAGGGATGTATGTGATATTCCAATATCAAAATAATAACTAATTCGTGCTTATAGAGGGTGTAAGAACTCTTGAGTGGTGTCTAAGAAATTCTTCTTCATTAGAATAAAACGCATGAAATAAAAATTATATTAAAATTTTAAAAAACCCCAGACACAAAAAACCTCTAAAAAAACAAAAATAAAATAATCCAAGCGTCTTAGCGTCGGGGGTCTGCTTTGTTATGTGCTTGTACTAAGCGGTCTACTTAGTACAAGCACATAACAAATTTTATAGTTACAACGGCAGTCTTATTGCTTATAGCAATATCTTCCAGAAGACCTTTGGATGGACATTATGGAATTAAGATAAAATAAAAAAAGGGGGTAGTCAGTGGTGTACTACACAACAATTAAAAAAAAAACAAAAGTAAAGTTGTCTACTTCACATACATGTCTTTATCCTATAGATAGTGCCTAACCTGTAATATAAAGTGTCCCCTATTCCCAAACGCTCGGATTCGATAAGTCGTATGTCTATCTTGTTTTGGCATTACGAAAGCGAGCGATAGACATACGACATTCCGAATCGAATTCGAATCCGAGCGTTTGTGAATACGGGGGCTAGTGGCAGTTTTTATGGCGACCATGGGCCACTGACTTACATAATATCGAAAAAGATCTCTTAGGCATACTGGCTTCCAACAAACTCAGAGGTCACTGTCTCTTTAAGTCCATACAAGAAGTAGAATTAGTACACATAGGAATCAATTCATTTTGACAATATCAAGCAGTTTTACTGCATTGGGCCTCTTTGCTGCAGCCTTATCAGACTCATTGAATTATTTTGTAAACACAGACCGCCAACGCAGCCACGAGTCCCCCAGCAAAGACCGCAAACGAACCGGCCGAAGAGTCAAAACAAAATTATTCACCGAAGAGAAAAGCATTAACCAATCAGCTTCCTCCGATGAATCCAGACTCAGCACTGGAGTAGACCGACTTGTCCTCTCAAGCACACCAATGAAAAATGGTATCAAGCCTTCAGACTATCCAAATTTACCACTGAGTAGTCCAGTAACACCAAGGAGTTTTGTCAAGGAACATTATGAACGTTGTGACACACCGAGGCTGAGCCACAGGCATTCAAAATCTCAAGAAAAAAGCTGTCTAGGTGATTACATGGTGAATGTACAAAAAAGTAGTAAAAAGAAAAAGGGACGTATCTCTTCGGACAATGATGAAAGCAAAGTCGAACTGGATTTGTCAAACTCTGAAATGTTCCCAGAAATTGGTATGAGAAAATCAAGCTCACTACGGTCAGAGAAACGAAGGATTAAACCAACAAATATAGATAAATCACAGAAAAGTGTTTCTTTATGCAGTTTTAGCGCGGAATCTATACAAACTTCACCTTTGATGGTGGAACAAAATTCAGCTTTCAAACAGCAACGTATACAAGTAAAAGAAACTAACAACTTCGAAACGGAACGAAACATGTTGAAGCAAGAAAGACATAAATTGATGGAGAAATTTAATATTTTAAACACTTCTATGCCACAAAAACCTGCTCTTACACCTCAAATAAAAATAACTCAAAAGAACTCTACAGAAAAATCTCATAATTATATCAAGAGTGACGTCTCCAAAGTTGTTTTCAAAGAAAAATTGGACTTGCTCGTAGAAATATATGAAATTTTGATAAAAAATAATCTCATAATGAGTCTAAATACTGAGATATATTTTCTGATATCCATTTTGATATCGAAGCAGTTTGAAGATGATCATATATTGGCAGAGAGCAAGTTAAAAGACGGTGATATGGAGTTTTTGATGAAGACTATACATAACAGTACTTATTTTGCTGTTAAGTCGCTGTGGCATCAACGTGTGATATTGGAAGTTATTTTGGATAAGAGTTCATTAAAAACTTTAGGTATGTATCTGATGTCTTTCGTCAATCATATTTATTCTATAAAAGCATGTCTTCTTCCATATATGTCTAGCCATAATTTAAAAAATAATATATAATAATTAGTATAAAATAATATTTATTCTATACATCGGGTCGCTTTACGGTTGCTGGCAGCCTTCTGCGTCTCAGGCTGCAATAAAAAAACTACTCTCTATTCCAGGTGAAAACAAAAAAGTCCGGTCGTTCTACCCGGACCTAGCAAAATTCCTGCTAAACTGCTACGGGCTCCGCTGTGAAGCAGAGAGCACCCAGCCCCTCGCCACACAAACCGCGCGGACACATGGAGTGGTCTGTTTCAACGCGGACACGGACAATGTGGACAATTTCCCTCATGCAATGAGCGCGCATAGTTTTAAGAAGCAGCGGGACTTGTTTTATGACGTTTGGAGGTAAGTTTTGCTAGTCAGTTTATTTTGAAAGTTTTGCTAGCTAGTTTAATGTGTCAGTTTTCTTCACAATAAACTTGCTAGCTTTTTTTGACAGTTTTGCTAACTAGTTTATTGCGACAGTTTTGCTAACTAATTTATTGTGACAGTTTTGTTAGCTAGTTTAGTTTGACGGTTTTGCTAGGTCGTTTATTGTGACAGTTTTTCTAGCTAGTTTATTTAGACAGTTTTTCTAGCTCGTTTATTGGGACAGTTTTTCTAGCTAGTTTATTTAGACAGTTTTGCTAGCTAGTTATTGTGACAGTCTTGCTAGCTAGAGCTGGATTGAAAAGGGTTTTGAATTATTTTGCCTGCCTAACTTTCGCCATTTTATTTTATCTTCAAAATAGCGTATAATCCAGTATTTGATTAATACAAGATTATACGCTATTTTGAAGCTGGCATCGTATGTAACTAAAAAAGTGATGCTTATGAATCTTGTCTTGTTGTGGATGGAGAGTATTGGATAGGGAGCAGAAGGCCAAAGAAAAGGAATGGATAGTTTGAGAAATGATATGAAAGAGAAAGTAAATAATGCCGTGACCTCTTAGCGAAGAATGGAAGAAAAAAACATGTTGTGCCGACCCCCAAATAAAATAGCACAAGAGCAGGAAAGAAACCAGGCCCCTATTCACAAACGCTCGGATTCGATTTCGATTCGGAAAGTCGTACATCTATCTCGCTTGCTATCGTAACGCCAAAACAAGATAGACATACGACGTATCAAATCGAATCCGAGCGTTTGTGAATACGGGGGCATGGCCGTCCTTAAGCAGGGAACATCTCGAAAAGGAATGCACACAACCCGGAAGTGTGACAGAAAAAAAAGGAAGGCCGAGCAGTGGATGATTCCGAACTGACATAGTGATGATGATGATGAGGAGTAGGAAGATGATGATGTTATAAATAATTTGGTTTCAGATGGTACCAAGACACCCAATCAGGCGGGTCGTCTCGCACCTCGTTCCGCGCGAGGGTCAAAGCGTTGATCTCAAGCGGGGCCTGTCCTACGAACCATGCCCATCTGGCTGCCCTGTTTACCAGTCACATGCAGCAGCATTGTTTGCCTACTACTAAACAAGTAAATAGACTTTGTTTTCAACTACGTAGTAATGTTATCATTGATCACTACAAAACCGATCACAAAGGATGACTTTTTTGCTTAGAACCAAAACTGCAGAAATGTTATATGAAATCTTATTATTGCACTGTTTTTAACCCCCGACCAAAAAAGAGGGGTGTTATGAGTTTGACGTGTGTATCTGTGTATCTGTGTGTCTGTCTGTGGCATCGTAGCTCCCAAACGGATGAAGCGATTTTGATAAAATTGGCGTCATTTGAAAGGTATTTTAATCGAGAGTGTTCTTAGCTATGTTTCGAGAAAATCTGCTCAGCCGTTTGAAGCTCATCACCTCTTTTCTAGTTGATGAAGGGATTTAAACAACTTCTACGGGTCTAGTTGATTGGAAATTTGAATTCTTGTCACTTTCTCACCATGGGCATCGCCAGGGGGGTAGGCTGCACACCCCCCCTCCCCCCTATAAGCTCAAGTTTTTTTTTTAATTCATATCTTTCCTTGTTTTTTCATTATTGTACTTTTTTTTTTTTTTTTTTTATTAGAAATAAAGTTACCGCATACTCACAGAGGTTTAATGTTTATATTTTTATTAAATTTAATATAAAATGTATGCATTACATCAAAGAGATACTGCCTGAAAAAATCGGCTGAATAAAACCAACTTGGGGAAAAAAACAAAAAATGACGCGCATTTTGTACCATTATAAAACTTTAATACTCCTTATTTAACAAAAATTGTTTAAAAAAAATGGAAAAAGACAGCGAAAGCGATATTAATTCAACTCCAGAAAGTATAATAACAGCTGCAAATGAAGTTTTTAATAACCTGTTGCCGTGTTTTGCAGCTGTTTAGTAAGATATTTTTCTCCCGTCTGTTTATTTAACTTTAAGAGATAATGTTATTTTTTCGAGGCACACCAAACAATGACCACGGTGCCCCAGTGTACCGCGGCACACTTTGCTGTATACTGCCCTAGGAGATACGTCCTGAGGTTTTAGGCCACCCTTCCTTTCCTCTCCTTTCTTCTCTCTTCCTCGGCGCTGGTTCACATATGTACAATCTTATATAGAGAAAGGTGTCTGAAACAGGAAGATCCTGAGGTACAGATCACCTCTCGGGCTTAGAAATAAACATTTTATTTTTTGTAAAAATATAAATCAAGATAAAATTTAGAATTGAAAATAATTGAAACAAGTTGTTTGAAATTCAAACAAAAGTAAATAAAAAATATGAATTGACATAAAACATACCATTACCCCCCCCCCCCCCCTCACCATCGTAATTAATCCTGGACAAAAATGTTTGGCCCCTCCCCTGTTTGCACCTCACGTGATTAAATAACCACCCCTAAGTCCGGTGACGTCTATCATTTGACGGTTTAATTTAAATCTTTGCCCAGCCTTTTTTACCTAACTGTGGCGAAGCCCAAAAAAGTGTTATTACTCTGTTAATCCCCGATTTCTTTGTTATTTTGCCAGGAATCTAAGCTCAGTAAGCTACAGCGCCGTCTAACGTGCCCCAACGCACCCGAGTCGCATCGACTGCCTCAGTTTACATCGCAGGAAATGTTCTACAAGTTAGTATTCACAATTTAAACATCGAGTTAGCAAGAAAATTACACCCCATTTAGAAACTTACAAACAAATTTTACATCATTATAATTAGTATACGACCTGTCGTTTTTTTGATATCCCATAACTCTAGGATATGATTGAGACCATGTAGCGACCACAAAAAGCAACATACTACAAAAAGTACTACAGCGCCATCTATGATGCGACGGAGAAACTAACATCAATTTCCTACAAGTCGCAAGCAAAGTTTACATTGACTTTAGTATATATAGAGAAACCCGATAACAACTATCGGGTAGTTGCCCACCAGACATAACACATAACACCTGTCCGGACTGAGGATCCTCCCTTTTCAATGGAGTATTGAGGAACTTTACACCCTGTTCCTCAGTCACCTAAAACCATATCAAAGAATCAACTGGCACATGAATTATGTTTCAAATACACTTTTTTTATATGAATTATTGGTTTAAATTTAAAGAATTACTCATATTTATCAATGAAACTACTACTATTTTACTACACTACTGCGAAGTTTGACAACCTCGCAAAAGTAAAGATTCGTCATACTGGTGATAATTTGACCTAAGTAAATTATGATTGATGATATCTCCGAAACTATGCATTTTTGGACCACCTATTCTAGGAGTTTTAGTATTATTTTTACCTACAGAATATAACCCTAGATTAAGGGATATAAAAAAAAACAGGTTGTAGATGACTTTAACAAGTTATAAACACTCCGCCCTCTGCGCCCTCGTGTGGCAAACGATCTCATGAACATGTCAACATTTTGTTACAGAGAATTTATAATAAACGCAGAGAATGAATCGTTTCGAGTACATTTGAGGGACGCCATTGCTTCTGAGATAGTCACTTTGGACGCGACGCCTATAGCGTCCGATGAAAGAGGAATTTGTAAGTATTAATTACAAGGTGCAAGGTTTTTTTTCAACATAATTTATAATGGGTGTATAACTATGCACTACAAAAAGTACTACAGCGCCATCTATGACACACTTGAAGTACTAACATCTAATTCCTACATCGCCAAAGTAAAGATATCTGCGACTTAACTGGTATTCAGCTGCATCTGGCTAGACTGGAAGCCGATCCCAAGATATTTTGGGAAAAAGCTAGGCATATGATATGTATAAACCCCTTGGTTGATAGCTTGAATGATAAGTCACGGATAGTCAAAGATAATAGGGGATGATCACTATATTTTATTCTTTGTCGGTCGGGTAGATTATTGAAAAGTATTGGACACGTATTTTTTCTTTTTTCACGTGGTCATAAAATTACGGACACATATTGAGTTGAAATGGCGCATGACGTCACGTGTAGGTAATTTTATACCTACTTGTGACGTAGTGAGCCCCCACTCTCGCAACTTTAATGAGTTTTAACTAAGTAATTTTTTGATATTTTGATAAAACAAAAAATACGTGTCTAATATTTTTGTATTACCTGTCTGACGGACAAAATAGAATTTCGTTTTCTTTACCCAGTCTTCATCCCTATTGTTTATTGAATATATTTAACTGACACGTAACTAAAGCTATATGAATAATGCGTGAATGAGTACAGCTGACTATGAACGCTGATTGTGTACTGTCGCTTTACACTATAGTAGGGGATCGGTCTGGGTAAAGAAAACGACATTCTATTTTGTCCGTCAGAGTGCCATGTACGATACATGACTCGGGGCTGGACTAGAGGTCATCCTGTTCCAGGGCTGCGGGTTGTTCGACAGAGATACCGCGGCCCTGGAACACAAAGGGCTAAGAAGGAACATGGGTGGGTTTTAGTCAGTCAAGTCTGACACTCCCTCCCGCTCCTCCCAGAGCGGGAGAAGTCATTAATTTGTTGATTTCCCATCCGCAAAAAAAAAAAAAAGGGGTCATCCTGTTAATATAGTGTGTAAGTTTAATAATAAATGAACTATGTTGTTTTACAGCAAATCCAGAGATAACAAAAGAATACCTAGCTTTATCCAAAAAGCTAGCGCTCCTTGCCAAATTCCTAGGTTTACTAGCCTCTCTGCCTTATACTCAAGTGGTAACGGATTCGAGCAACAAGAACGTGATGAACAAGGTTGTACAGAAAGAGGTTTCTTACGCTGCGCCGAAAGAAAAGGTTTTAGAGAATGATCTGGTTTTGAGGAATTATGTAAGTATCCTTTGGCAGTTTTTTTGATTCTTTGAAATCGAATCAAATCAAAATCATTTATTTCAAACTAGCTAATGCCCGCGGCGTCGCCCGCATGGAGTTCGATAATTATCCCACGGGAACATACTATCGGGGTAAAAAGTATCCTATGTGTTAATCCAAGTTATAAACTACCCGTGTGCCAAATTTCATCTAAATCCATTCAGTAGTTTTTACGTGAAAGAGTAACAAACATCCATCCATCCATCCTCACAAACTTTCGCATATATAATACTAGCTGTCCCGCGCAACTTCGTTTGCGTCATTTTTCCCCGTTTTCGCAACATTTTTCATTGCTGCTCCGCTCCTATTGGTCGTAGCGTAATGATATATAGCCTATGTCCTTCCCCAGGTTGAAATCTATCTTCTTGCCAAATTTCATTAAGATCCGATGAGCCGTTTAGTCATGAAAAGGTAACAAACAAACAAACAAACAGAGTGACATTCGCATTTATAATATTAATAGTATGGATTAGTAGGATAGGCCAGTTACAGGCACTTGAATAGTCGAACAACAATAAAAATGAAGCTACAGTCCCAGTCACAAGACATAATAACTGTGAAAGTACTGTAGTTGCCCATTCCAAAGCGTAGATCTCTATGGAGAAGAATGGGCAAGAAACTCCATGGAAATAGTTGTTTTTGCTGGTAGTCTTCAGTCTTTCCAAGGGGTATAGTATTACTTACTATATGGAGTGTGGAGGCCAGATAGACAGTTGCCTGGGTACCCTGCGAAATTCAAATTATCATACCTGATTTGCAATTTGCCGGTCAGTGCCAGACAAAATGTGATACGCGGCTGTAATACGCATGTATTTACGGAGTTAAAATCATAAATACAACGCTCTAAATTCATTTAATCACATTGAATGACGATTTCATTAAAAAAAATATATATATATGGGACAACCAAATCAAATCACCAGACACAAGTGTTATTAATTACTTACAGGGGATGTCTCATTTGTAATTTATGTAACTGCTTTTGGGACAAATAAACATTTTTCATTTTCAAATCAAAATATTTTATTTTACATAGGCCTACATGGGCACTAGGTCGACAAAAGGTGCACGGTTCGGGTTGGTCGTTTCCTATGGAGAAGAACCGGCAAGAAACTCCATGGTTACTGTTTTAAAATCATTTGGTTTTACAATATTTGAATGTTACAGTACTTAAGTATGTATTAAAAACATAACAAAATTAGATTTTCGTAGGATACCCTGGCGTTTCCACTTTATGGTGGTAGGGTAGGGTTGGTAAGTAGGTAGGGTAGGGTATGGTAGGTAGGAAAAAGTGCATTGCAACGCATGCAGGGTACAGCTAGTTATTTATAAAAATGATCAAAAAAAAAACACTTTTTTTGTATGGGAGCCCCCTTAAATATTAATTTTATTCTGTTTTTAGTATTTGTTGTTATAGCGGCAACGGAAATACATAATCTGTAGAAATTTCAACCGGCTAACTATCACGGTTCATGAGATACAGCCTGGTGACAGACGGACAGCGAAGTCTCAGTAATAGGGTCCCGTTTGACCCTTTGGGTACGGAACCCTCAAAAAGATGTATTGTAGTAAATAATACTTTTTATTTGCTTTCAGAGCCAACCAACCATAGACCTAAAAGGCATTCTTTCGACGGCACAAGAAAACGGACGTCTCTCATTCACGATCCCCTGGATGGTGCACTACCTATCAATGCTAGACTACACATCCCTCAGAACAACATACTACCAAAAGTTACTAAAAATCCTATTCGATATCTACACGAATCGACTAAAAATCGATAACAACACTATGAAGAAAAACACTGTCATCTACCTCAAATCGCTTCTCGGATGGTTATTCGACTTACCGCACTTCCCCCAAGATTTATTCTTTGAAAATCGATTTCAAGTTTGTGTTGGAGGGGATGCTAATGTCGATAGTTGTGATTTAGTCGATGAATCGGTGATTATAGAGCTGTGCCCACATTTGAGGGATCTGAATGTGCTGTTGTCAACATGTAGGGTGTCTCAAGAACAGAAGGATATGGGGTCTTATAGGCATATAACGCCTGTTAGTCTGACTTTGAATCCGGAGGATCGGATCAAGAATAAGGAGAAAGAATTACAGGTAAGTTCTGCTATATTTTAAAGTGAAACTTTTATTACATCGTCTCAAACTTCTTCGTCTGTGTGTTGCATGTCGCGTGACGCTCGGCCGCGGAGTAGGGATAAAGTGAAAGGCGCTCTGACGAGCGCCTTTCACTTTATCCCTACCCCGCATTTTATTACCTTAATGGAATATTATTCCAAAATTTTTTAGTCAAATGTCTATAGTGTGAAAAAAAGTTTCACTTTTACCGTGGTTTCATAAAACCACACAATCCTTTTTACTATTTAGAATGTTTTTTTTCCAGTGGTCCTAGATGGGCAAATCCGAAACTATAAAGCATAGCTAAAAACACTCAAACAAACCTCGAGCCTGATTTTGATGAAAATTTAAAATGCATCATTGGGTTTTTGAACAATCTATATTCCTAGCCAGGAAATGAACCGGTTTATTTTGAAAAAAGAAAACGGGTTGCACTCCGGAAGTGCCACAAAAGTGAAAACTTGAATATTAATGTTGTGCATTTTTGATATTTTGGAATGGTTAGGGAATAATTTTGCACGAATTGCTTTAATTATCAGTATAAAAATACTATCATAATTATCCAGTCTTGGGAACCCAAACTCAATGACAGATGTCAAAAAGTTCAAATTCCTTCGTAACCTAATGTCAATCCGTCTCACTAATTTTCGATCGAGTTTTACATTTATTACTTACCCATCACAAAAGTGTACAACACTGTTAAAAAGCTTACACGTCAAAAAAAATACACTATAATTACACTATTCGATAGCGTCGCTATTAAGGATATTTTTGGGATGTAACTAGAAGATCTTGCCTAGGCTTGAGTTGATGTTTGTATGTACAGACGCCAGTACATCATGGTACCCGAATCTGTCAATTTTTTCCAATCAACATTGAACCTAGTCATTTAACGATAAAGTTGAAAATCGCGTCTGTACATACGTGGTGTTAGGTTACACTGACGCGAAAACGCTTACCACATACTCAGTACATCATTCTGAGCCGGGAGGCCTCATAGATATTTTTCACAGGTTATTTAAAAAAAAAATTGAGCGTGGAGTCCCTCCGCGCGGAAGAAGTGAAACTTCGTAATACTACACGCATGCGTTCGAGTGCCACGCATTAACTCTCGTTATTTTATTGAGCTTCTAAATAATATTTTGTTGTTTTCTTGTTGTATTATTTTTATTACAAAATTATTACAGAAGTTTATCGAGGTTATTCTACTAATGGAACTTGAGCGTCACACCTAAGAGTCGAATGACTGTTTGCACGCCATCTTGCGTACCTAGTAGAACTACGTAGTCACAAAATCTTGTAAAACTGCCATCTCTTGGTGAGTTTTAGAAATGGTAGCGTTAAACGTTAAACTTGTTGGAAGTCGCATAAGAAGTTTCACTTCAAAATTTGCTGCTTCCTACAAAAGTGCAATACCTACACGGTCAAAATCTATTAAACACAGTTTTTTTTTAATAACTGCTAGAAAATTTCTATGTTGAGGGTTTCAGAATGATGTACTGATATGTTTTAACCGTTTTCGGTTTCCAGTAAATGATAGCTAGTACATAGTACTCACACAATATGGGCAATGCAATTATATAATACTAAATTGGCATCGGTCCTTTTCACCCTGTATTAAACATTGATCAGAAACTGTGGTTGTACTTTAAACCTCTACCAACCACCCCAAACCGACATGACGCTAATTCAAAATCTCCAGGCTCGTCTCGAAGAAGAATTGTTAAAGAGTCAGCCATCGTCCACTCGACGAGTACTAGAGCTGGTGATAGAGCGCGTGACGTCAACATGTGTGCGCGAGCTGAGCGGACATATGCTCAGTGCTCAGCGAGCGAAAGCGCGCAGTCACGTGGCCAGGCTGCTCACTACCACGCAACTAGATCAGGTAACATACGACTCTATAACAGTATCCGAGGTGGATGTCGCAGGGGGAGTGATATACCTCACTCCCTGCTGTGGATCGTGGAAGACGCACTAGTTCCCATGATCCCGGTGCAAGTGTGGGAAGGGAACAAGACCAACAGGGTGACTGAGTACCTCTTTGCTTTAGTTCTAACAGCAAAAAGTTTTGGCATGGAAGTTAAGTCCTCTTCATTCTCGATACTTGTTCCCGGGGCTTCTCGCCGCTTGTCGCTCGAATCGAATCTCTCGAATCATTCTCTTTCCAAGAATCATCGAAAGTTGGAGGCCTCTTTAAAGAGTAGGCCACCTTTGTCCACAGGCATCCCTGCTACCAGCCGTACAACAGATCTACGCGGAGCAGCTGCAGCAGCTGCGCGTGTCGGCGCTGGAGAGCGCGCGCGCGTGCATCGGCGCGCGCGCGCAGGCGGCGCTGTGCGCGCTGCTGGCGAGCGCGCCCGCGCCGCTCGTGCGCCTGGTCGTGCGCGCCGCGCTCGCCAGCACCGGCAAGTGGCTGCACGACAACTGGACCACTACTGGTGAGCTTAACATTCTAACTAGCTGACAAAGGCATGCCTTCGGTTGTAGAACATAGTAAAGAGGAGAAAGACCATGTCAAAAAGAGAAGTCTTGCGCTTAATCGTAACCAAGTTTTTTTATGAGACACCGCCACCCCATTCACAAACCACTGTAACTCCTGTGCGCCAGAATCAACAGTGGCGACCACCAAAGAAGCGCCGAGACAATGAAGCTCGACAAAGTCCCAAGGAAATTTTAGAGATTTTAAAAACTGTTTAATTTTCGCAATCACTATTTAAGTCAGACTAAATAGCTCTCAATAAAAAGTCTAATCATAGTAATTATTATTAGATTTCTTGTCTTTTTTTTTTGTATTTGTTATAATATGTATTAGTCTATTTTATTTGTATATGTGTATTAGTATGTATTAGTATAAGTTTATAAATTTTCCTAAACTCATATCTATATATATTTTATGGACCCTATCACAATGTTGTCGTATTTAACCCAAAGGTAGACTGGTAGAGAATGCCTTGTACCATTAAGTCTGCCTATGTACCACTGTTGTACATAAAGTTGAAATAAAAAAAGTGCCTCGATCCTACATTGATAAAGGAGGCAGCCGGACAGTTGCTGTCGGGTTTTCAATATACTTTTAAGTCTAGGATAACTTTGCTTGCGAGATGCAGGCCATGTTATTTCTTCGGTTTTGTCACAGATGGCGCTGTAGTACATTTTGTTGTAAGTAGCTTTTTGTAGAGTCTTGGAACCCGCAGTGAAATTATCGGAAAATAAATAGCAAGCGGGTTGGCGATTTCAAATTATGAGTTACTAGCTTTTGTCCGCAGCTTCGCTCGCGTTTAATTCGATAATGTTGATCCCATAGGAGCCCTAAGTAATCGATCTGTTACTCAAGGTCATAGTGTTCTCTTTATTCATTCGGAATATTCTGTAATCATTACATATTGATAATAAAGCAGGACTTATAACAACATAAAAAAGTGAACACTTTGACACGATACAGAATAATTATCGACGTCATATAATCTATATTTTAATGTCACTGTCCAATCACTCCCCCCCCCCCGCACACCGCTTGTCTACCGCTAAATTTGGTGAACTACAAACAAAATGTTTAACTTGCGGAGTCTAGAGGAGGTTATCTATAACCAATACACGTAATAATCTTTTAATCTATATAAATAAAAGAGAAGTCCTGACTGACTGATTGGCTGACTCATCAACGCCCAGCCCAAACCCTTGGACCTAGAAAGCTGAAATTTTGCACAGAGGTTTCCTTCATAATGTAGACAAGGAATAAGGAAGGATTTTTCGAAATTCAACCCCTAAGGGACTTAAATAGGGGATGAAAGTTTGTATGGCAAATAGTCATTTTTAAAGTTAGAATGCTGAAATTTCATCTTCATCTTCTGGTTAGAAATAAATAAATATGTATTTTAGTGTTTTTGAGAATTTATCCCTTAAGAGGGTTAGATGAGGTTCAAAGTTTTTATGCGGTGTCCGTCATTTTTGAAGTAAGAAGCATGACATTAAATATTGAAGTTTCCGAGCAAAAATAAATAAACACGTATTTCGTCTTTTTTGGATATTCAACCCCAAAAGGGGTTGAAACATTAGTACAACAAAAATGGTCTGCACAACTTTAAATTTAAAAGAACATCGGTCACGGCCCATACATGCTGTGACCTGGATATAAAATATCGCGAACATGACTAGTGTATGGATTAATCAATTCCCCTAGGCATAATCGTCAATCCTAAGTTGCAAATATTTTATTTAATAGCCGAGGATCATGGACCGTTACTCATATGTATTTCGTCACTTTTGAGGTTAAGATGTAGTGTAAGTAAATAAGTCTGCAGCCATGATGACAACCTCAGCTAAAACCCGAAACACTTTGTCAGCACTCATGTCATAATACGTTCCGTTCTACGTATTAGTACAAATGTCAACATATCATTTGCAACTAATTTCGGAATAATCTCTTAAACTTAATCCATATTTCCATCTAAAAATGATGTTACTGATAATGCACTACAAAAAAAAAAAAAAACTACGTTAAAATCTAGCACCTAAAAAGGTTAACGCATAATTGTAGTGTGACCATATATGATGAAACGTGTACCACAGATAAAAACGGGACGGGTTTAGATGCGTTCAAAACCTATAAAAACTAGTTAGGAAATGAGGTTTTTATTACAAAGCTAAATTATTTTACCGGCTCCAATAAAATATGCTGAACCCCTTAGTACACCTTAGTCACTATTTTTTGACGTATCAATCATTGATGGTCGTTTCATATTTTGGTCAGGTCATATATGACCTATGTTCCTTGTGTTTCTCGATTGAATTGATAAACACGTATCTCAATATTAATAACACTAGAACCGGGATATTTACCATGTGTATTATTTGTTTCGAGTTCCCGATATTTCGGCGCTGTTGCAAACGCCATGATCACGGATAAACTGAGTGTGAGTGTGTGAGAGTGTGAGTTTATCCGTGATCATGGCGTTTGCAACAGCGCCGAAATATCGGGAACTCGAAACAAATAATACACATGGTAAATATCCCGGTTCTAGTGTTATTAATAGTGTTAGTGACCATGTCAGTTTAAAAACATATCTCAATGTTTTTGGAAATTCCACTCCTCAGACGATAACCAGGGGTGGCAATTTTTTTATTTTTGTTTTGTAGTGTTAGTACGTTTGTATGGACAAATACGCTAAAAAAACTTCATATAAGTACACACTTCTAGTGAATCGGGGTCATATGTGCGAAAGACACTTGCGGGAACCCATTTAAGCAAAAAGATATTTGCGCGCATGGAAACTTGCGTGACAGAACAAACAAAGCCGCACTTTTTTCTGAAATTCGATGTGCCTGGTACTATAAAAGTAATGTTTGTCCTACAGACGTCCTCTGCAAAGACATAGAAGGCGAGATGAAGACTCTCCTCGCTCTAGGAGACCTAGCCACGTCATCCTGTCAGAAAACGGCCGTCGACGTCACCGCTATGACGTCAGCAGCGCCGCTGTTCGCAGCGCAACATGTTAGCGCGGCCGCATGTGTTATTAATTTGAAGGTAAGGAGATTTTGACAAGAATATTATAGTGTTTTTTTAACTAGCTTGTCGCTGGACTGCGTCACATAAGAAAAGGAAAAAAACCCGTTTTTGTAACATTTTTAGGGTTCCGTACCCAAAGGGTCAAACGGTACCCTATTACTGAGATTTCGCTGTCCGTCCGTCTGTCACCAGGCTGTATCTCATGAACCGTGATAGGTAGCCAGTTGAAGTTTCTGCAGATTATGTATTTCTGTTGATGTAATAACAACAAATACTAAAAACAGAATAAAGTAAATATTTAAGGGGGCTCCCATACTAAAACTGTTGCTCGTTTTTATAAATAATGGTACGGAACACTTCGTGCGCGAGTTCGACTCGCACTTGGCCGGTTTTTAGGTATTGTTCGTCGTGTCAAGGATATCCTTGAAAAGGTACCCTATAAAAGTTCATTTTTGTAGGTCGCTTATAGTACTCTCCCACGGGATTGTACTACCGGGATAAAAAGTATCCTATGTGTTAATCCAGGATATAAACTACCCGTGTGCCAAATTTCATCCAAATCCATTCAGTAGTTTTTGCGTGAAAGAGTAACAAACATCCATCCATTCAAACTGCTAGACAATCGTTAAAACCAAAGAGAAAAAAAAAATAAACATGACCGAAGACCGAATTGTCTTTAAAAATAGACAACAAAACCATTTCTGATAGTAAAATTTATTGGACCAACTATCTATACATCTAAGCCACAGTATAAATATGGACAGTATGGAAACTAGCCCTAGTTGTAGAAATAAATACCTACGCTAGACTACACCATTAGGGTTGTCACTCTTAATGTTTTCGAAACTGAACTGTATTTATTAAAACATCTGATTCTGTGTTCTGTAGTGATCAAAGCAATCGAGTTAAAATAACTAGTTTACAAATAAAATTTAAATAGGTAATCTCATGGCTTCAGTTAATACTAGTAAGTAAAAGAAGATCGTTTATAACACGGAACAGTTCAATATTAATACACAACAACTTGTGAGCTTTGTCAATATCGCGTAACCTTTTACAAGTTTTGGCGAGAGCCGCGGAAAGACGAAAACGTTTCGTTCGGTCCTTGTCGGAACTTGCGCGGAGGACGCCGCCGCCGCAAGCGGCGCGCGGCATGGCGCATATGTGGCGGCGATGCCTGATCAACCCGGCGGCTGCGCACCGTACTATGCGTTTCAACTAAGGATGGGATGACCTTGGCACCATATTGTGACGACAATTAAGTTTAACAAACAAATATTTAGTGCAAATTACTTTTCAATATTTATCTTGTTCATGTTATTTTCATATGATTATTGTTTATTTAAGAGCGTGTAAGTATTAAAAAAGCATGAGGCATGAGAGAATTCTAATACAAGGTGTTGTTTTGCAACCTCGTAAAATTTTAGGGGGTGGTCACGAAAGACATAATCAATCAATCAAAATTACAATTCAATGTCAATGGTCAATTAAAATTACGGTACCTAGTTAATTATTAATAAACGCTGATATTTTTGGTTGTTTAAGTTTATCAGTCTTTCAGAATAACCCCCTTGACGTGGTTTAGGGACTAAGAAATTATGGAATAAATGTTTGAGATTGTTTGTATGTGTGTAAGCGAGGTTATAAGGCAAGAACCAGACTTGCCGCGTTTAAAACACGGGTGGTTCACACTTACCGATTTCCGTAAAAATGAAAAAAATAAAATACATACCCATTTTATTATTGATTCGGGACGAGAATCAGTAGCATAGTTACCACATTGAATTCGACGAGGATGCAAAACAACACCTTGTATAGGGCCAAGGGCATCCTTTTCTAAGTTGAAACGCATACTACTGGGTTTTAAAACGATAATGCGTGTGACGATAGTTAAAAAAACCACTAGGTACATAAAAAAAAAATATCTTTAGTTTACACAATTACAAATTATTTACTGAAAAATACTTTCGTCTGCTACGACATGTTCGGAATGCTTTATTATTAAATTTTATAGTATAATAAATTCTCATTCTAATGAATAGCTTCTTTAAATAAACAATTGGGAAACAAGGACAGGGTACTATAAAACAGATTTTGTCTAATACTTTGTAAATTAATACAGCTATGTTGCAGTGTATATGTTCTCTTTTAAAGCAACAACGAAAAATTTCATCCTATTCCCCGACATATTGTAAACATAAACGCAACCACTCGTCTTGACGCGGCACTCACGACTGACAGCACCGCGATGTCTGCTTAGAGGTCTCGTCGATTCGCGTGTTTGTGTGAGTGTGCCGTTTCGAACGTTAAGTACGTAGTTTCCGTACTGTCCATATTTATACTGTGTCTAAGCTTTGTCTTGTTTCAGGAACAAGTATGCCTCTTACTCGATGGTTCGGACACTCCCACATTAACCCGCGTCCTATCAACATGCGCAATAGCGTGTTCAACACAGAACGTGTTCGTGCGGCCGCCAACACAGCGCGCGATACTGCAACTGAGCGTCGATCTGTGTATTGTGTTCGGTAAGTTGATCAACATGTTTGACAGCTCAGCTGCTTTCAACATGCGCAGTGGTATGTTCAACACAGGCCGTGTTAGAGCACCCGCCAACACAGTGCGCCATACTGCAACTAAGCGTCGATCTGTGTATTGTGTTCGGTAAGTTGATCAACATGTTGGACAGCTCAGCTGCTATCAACATGCGCAAAGGCATGTTCACACAGAACGTGTTCGTACGTTTTTGTTCCAATTGCTCATAAAAATGTCCCGACAGATCTTTAAAAATAGCATTTGACCCAATCGAATCTAGAAATGATCCAACTAACCACAGATATGACTTAATATGAGCCGTCTTTGTGAGTTTATGTAATTTCTTTGGGTGTTGTATTTTTTTTTTGTTACTAACACAGCGGATCTCTGTAGTCTGAATTGAATATAAATAGTCATTTGTATTTTACCACCCACCACCAATACCAGTTACACTTACCAAGGGGTATCGTATCAGCCAGTACTAACTGTGTTGTGGAGGTCAGATAGGCAGTCGATCCATGTAAAATACTGGTACTTAGCTGCATCCGCTTAGACTGGAAGGCGATCCCAACATAGGAAACGGCTAGGTAGATGATGAATAACTTGTATTTCAATATCGAAAACCTATTACTAAAAAAAACCCAAATCTAAACTATTGTATTGTATAGCGGGCTGGTTTCCGCAACTCCACGTCTAAAGCGCGTATTATTATTATCTAAACTAACCAACATATCTTGTCCTCAGTTAGTCGCAAACCAAAGGAAGTCAACGAATCATTCTTAGCAAAACTCCACTCAATATGGAACATATGCTGCCCCGACAGGAAACGGTCACCGCCCCAAGAAATAACCTTACCGGAAAGACGAGCAGAACTGTCACCTACCTTCAGAAACTTTGAAGACGACGAACGGGTCCCTACACCAATCAGTGATGACGAAAAACCAACCAAAATCGTAATTTTGACCCAACCAATTGAAAACACAGAAAAAAGTGCTCTTCCTGTAGAAAAAAGCGCTCATTCTACAGAAGTGACGGAAAAAAGTGCTCTTGAAACAGAAGAAAGTGATGTGAATTTGGAGTTTTTCGATCGTATTTTGTGCCCGCGAAATATAATGTTGCTTAGTGATGGGAAAAGTGTCGATGTGTGGGAGGCCATGGCTACTGTGTTGGTGTTTTTGCTGAAATATGACTATTTGAGTGAGGATTCGCTGACAGAGCAGTGTTTGGCTGTTTATAGGCAGGATTGGTCTCAGGTATGTGTTGAATTACTAGTATATGTTTAGAATTATAGCCTCGAGTAGCATGACCACTGTTGACGATGAAATGTGTAGAATTATTATTAATTTAAGAGTCCCCGTCCCAAAGAGTGGTAACGGAATCTTTTTACTGAGGCTCTGTATCACAGGGAATCTTTTAATGTTAAACCTGCCTCTAGGTACATATCAATAATACTTTGCCGTGACTGACCTGGAGATCAAACCCCACACTCAGTAATTTACTAACAACTGACTTAGAAACAGGATCTTACCTTCTAACCTAACAGACAGATGCGTTGCTGGGCAGTTTGTTCCGCCACTCATTCTTCTAATTTGAATAAATTACTTTTCATTATGATTTTGACCACTAGTTCATCAAATCAGTCTTCTATAGATACCATAAATTCTTCTTTAATTCTATTTTCGTTCTCTCCACAGAACATACTAGAAAGTCTATCAACCTGCATGAAATCTGTCTCCGCTCGCTGGTCAAGATCATCAACAGGAAAGTTTACTTTATTCCTAGATTTCCTAGCAGAATACTGTGGCGATATGGACTATGAGCCTTTGGAGTGATCACCTTCATCATCTGCCTAGTCTTCTCCCAATTTTGTTGGGGTCGGCTTTCAGTCTTACCAAGTGCAGCTATATACCAGTAGTTAACATGAAGCGACTGCCTATCTGAAGTCCTCAGCTCAGCTTCTAGGTTACTCAATTCGATGCAGTAAGACTGGCTATCAGACTTTCGGTTTCTGACTATAATGGAAGATCTACAAGAGATAATCACCACTTCATTTTGAGAGTCGATGTGTAATCACCATATGGTCCTCTGCCTGCCTTTTCCCAACTATATTGGGGTCGGCTTCCAGTCTAACCAGATACAGCAGAATACATTTTTAATAGTTGATGTGTAATCACCGTATGGTATTGAAGAATACTCGTGATTAATAACCACGTGATAATAGATGGTGATTAAAGTAACGACGCTGGAAATTTGAGATGTTGTAATAAACATAGGGCGTGCAATTGGATTTTCGACTTTCGACCCTGGGCCGAACGTTACTATCGTCTTCATTGGATTGAAAAGACTGTTGACTGTGATTGTGGTGAAGTGAAAAGGACTGATATTATCATCCAAATTGAATAAACATCAATAAATTTACAATTAAATAAATATGTAGTGCTTCCATAAGTAGCTAACATTTGTAATTAATCACCATTTTTGAAAGTGTTATGGTGATGAAGGCAAAAAAAAACTCAATTAATGAATGGACTGTAAACATATTTGACACCAAAATTACTAAAAAATAATATGTATAACCAGTTGGTGATTAATGATTACTTTCCTGTCAAACTTATAGAACAGTACGGAGTTCCTATATGGCTGTTTATATAGAACATCGAGTTTTAGAAAAAGTTTCAATACATCGTGATTTATTTAACTCTGCAGACTGGTAATCACCATCACCAATTGTGGTAATTAAAAAAAGATTGACAAATAAATTAAGTATATAAGTAGATAATGTTAAATGTCTATTAAATAAAAAAAAGCATAGTCAAACATACCAGAATGTGAAACCTCGCGTTCTAACCAAAGCGATTGGACGCGTTAATATACGATCGTCACGTTACCTATTTATTCGGAAAACCGAAAGACGCCCTCACTCCGCGACCACTAGTTCAGGGTTCGCGCGATGATCTCTTTGGTTAGGACACGGCCCAAGGAATACAATAATTCATTATACCAACGAATCTCAGCAATGATTGTAATGACATCGATGATGAGCCGTATTGTAAAACTCTTATTTAGACTGAAACATGTCTTTTGAAGACCTTTAAAAATTCTTCTATACAAATTAAAAAAAAACACCAGTTTTTAGTAGTTAAATATACAACTAAGTAGAAGAAATGTGTAGATGCCTTAAATGTTTAGATGTATCGGAGTCTTGAGACTTCCAATAAATGTAAAATGTCGATATTTTGTTATTTTAAATGGTATGTAGAATGGCCCCACGTTGGGCGCCAAATATTTTGAACAGACTGTGTTTCAAAGACCGGCGGCAGATAGCAAGCACACCCGAAGATAGAAACACACTGAGCGCGTAAACCCACACTTTCGTAACGCTGGGCCATCACATGTCAGGCGTGTGCGGCCGCGGTCGTCTCGTTTACGAAAATCTGTGCGGCGCACACACCATGTTTGTTGGCCGAACGCACTACGGGTCGCACGCAGCGATTGTTCGGCCGCGGTCAAGGGGTTTGGAAAAAAGATCATAGTATCATATTTTGTTCAGCATAAAACCTGACACTGGCCGGCAAATTGCAAAAAATGTAAGTGAAATTGAATTTCGCAGGGCACACTGTCGCTTCCAAAGATTATCAGAAATTTGACAGATTGTAGTGGCTTGATGTGTTAGCGTCTGTATTTGACTGCAACCTTACAAAATTATGTAAATTACTGCCAAAACTAACTGTAAATAATGTGTGTATATGTTATAAATATTTTACATTAACAATGAAATTAAATTCTTGAGACTAAGTACAATAAAACTATTATAATTATCGAGTGTGCTAGCGTTTAAAAATAACTTATCTCTGTTTTTGGACATTGCCACAGTCGAATAAAAAGAAAGATAATATGCGTCAATTTGGGATTGCCCTGATTATTTTTAATCAATGTTACCAGTTTATAATACAAACAAAATAAGTTGCCCACACAGTCCATTGTTGTATAGCAGCTCTCTGTTTTAAATATTTAGGGTTTATTTATAAATTCTGATAAAAGTAGAGAAACGTTTAATCGTCGTCTAAAAATTTATGGTTTTGACAATGACTCAACTTGAATTATATTTTATTTTTAAAAAACCATGAAGTCACGTAAATTGCAAGCACACTCCAGTATGCCTTTATTTATGAAAAATAGAATAGATATACTCTAAAATAAAACTTTTATCTTTAGTATTTAAGAGCGCGCTCACATATTTTAAGCGTTTGACCAAAAATACGTACTTTTTCAAGTTCTCGATATTTGTTATTTAAAGATAATGGCATAATATTTCAATGAAAACTCATAAATCTAACTTTGATTTAGTTTGTAGATTGATTAGAATTTTGTTATATACTTAAATATTTCGAGAAATAGCAATTTCCCGACACCCATTTTCAAGCAATCGTAAAACATCAGGGTTTTCCCTGCTATTTGTGTCAAACTGGCAGCACGAAAAGATCTGAAAAAAATATATATTTACAGGTCATATAGTCTTCAAGTTCGTAGATTGATTAGAATTGAGATAAAAATTGAATCCACGCAAAAAAAAACGATATTCAAAAGCAATACTGATCTAAAATGTATGCATTTTAAATATTGTTTAAACATAAGATAATGACAAAATTAACAAAAAGAAAGTTCACCATACTATAATATAAGACTTTACCTTTCCTCTAAATATTTTTATTTTTACTTTTTACCTTCACATTTATTTATTACAATATTCTAAAATAATGCCTTATTATTTGATGTACGACGAGCGTACTGTCAGTGTCGCTTGAGGGCTTGTGGAGAACGGACCTGTGTCGCTCGCGCTCCCGCGCGCCTTAGTGTGCGTGAGGTAATTTTGACAGAAAACCCAGGGGTCGTCAGCAGTTTAAATGTTAGTATTCATTGTAGTCATGTTTTATGATTGAAAGATACACTTTGTACAATCTAATTATAAAGATTCATCATCATCATCATCAAGATTATGATCAAAAAGAAGATCATTATAAAGATTAATCGTCAATAAATTACGGGTAACAGAAATCTTTCTTTTAGAAATAAATACATACGGTTCCTACCCAAAGAAGAAGAGGAAAGCTAGTAAAAAAGAATACCTACACAAGGCAAGAGCAGTTCTACGGTAAATGTAAAAAATACCTAGTTGATCTGAGTAGTGTATGCGGTCATTACTTAAGTTATATTTTATGTTTACAGCGGATTAAAGGACCCTGTTATTAATCAGCACATTGATGGATTATCATCATCGCTTGCTCAAAATGTTGATACAAGGTAAAGTTACCTCTGTCCTTGAGGGCATTGTACTGCGCCCCTCCCTGGCGGCAAACAAGGCGACCGCGGGCCCGAGGGCGGGCTCGGGCCCGAATGCGACCCCGGGCCCGAGGTTGGTCCCGGGCCCAAAGGCAGTCTCATATGCGGCTGCTACGGCTGCCAATTCTGGGCCGGGGCAGTCTGGCCAGCGTTCTGGCAGGACTAGGCCGGGCCCCGGAAAGTCGGCTCCGCCAAAACAGGCAGCGGCCCAGAAAAAGGGCAAGGTGGCTCCTCAGGTGGTGGCGGTGTCTGCGCCAGCAGCAAGCCGGCCGCAGCCACCGCCACCACCCCCCACGCCTGCCGCGGCCGAAACCGAGCGGCAGGTGGTCGGGGAAAGGAGGAAGGGATGAAAGGTGGCCAAAAAGGCCCTCAACGAGGAGCGAAGGTGGCGGCACAAGGCGCGAAGCGTCGTGGCTAGACTCCGCGCCCCGAAGACCGCAACTGTAGTGATCACGCTACAGCCGGAAGCGGAAAAGAGGGGCGTGTCCTACCGCGACATGCTCTCGAAGGCGAAAGCGACGGTGGATCTCGCAGAGCTCGGGATCACCGGGGGCTTCCTGCTTAAAGTCACCGCGACAGGGGCTCGAGCGCTGGAGATCCCCGGTGTAAATAGTGGCCCGTCCGCTGACGCTCTGGCTGAAAAGCTAAGAGCGTCCCTAGATGCGGATGAGGCCCGAGTGTCCAGGCCCGTCAGATGCGCAGACCTGCGCATCCTGGGCCTGGACGACTCTGTGACCCAAGAGGAGGCGGTTGCCGCCGTCACCAGGACCGGTGGGTGCCCTGCTGAGCAGGTCAGGGCAGGCACCCTACGTTCGGACCACTCGGGCATGCGAACCATTATGGTAAGCTGCCCTGTGACGGCGGCGAAAACAATCGTGGAGGCTGGAAGGCTTCTGGTGGGCTGGGTGTCAGCGCAGATGAAGCTGCTGGAACCCCGACCTCTGAGGTGTTATTAATTATAATTATATTAAAATTATAATTAATTTTTATTATTATTATTTATTTGTTATTATTACTAGATAACAATGATCTTTATTGATAAAGCTCTAGCCACTCCTCAAAGAGGGGACTTATCGCCACTATTGTGGCGTGCCCTGCACGTGGTTGCGATAGTCGCTGTCTCCATGCCGCCACGAGATCGCGCCGGAGGTCTGTCCGCTGAGCGACAATTTGCCGCGGCAACGGAGTTTCCCCCCGGCGTAGTGCCTCCGCGCGCCATTCGTGCAGGCGCGCGAGCTTTATCGCCTCCAGATCCCATGGTGGCAATCCGGCCAAGAGGCTCGCCGCCTCGCCGGAGATCGTGCGGTGCCCCCGGACCAGCCTTACGGCTACCACCTTCTGGGGCGCGTTCAGGTAATGGGCGGCTCGCCGCTTCAAAGAACGTGCCCACACCGGGGCCCCGTAAAGGGCCATGGACCGCACGATCCCCGCATAGAGCCTCCGGCAGGAGGCGTTTGGATCCCCCAAGTTGGGCAAGAGCCGCTTGAATGCAGCCCCTGCCCGTTCCAGTTTTGGGGCCAAACGTCGGAAGTGCTCAACGAAGTTCCATCGGCTGTCGAGGACAAGCCCTAGGTACTTTAGCGTCGACTCGACGCCGATGGGAACCCCTCCTACCGTCAGTATGGATCCCGACGGTGGCGCATTCCGAGGCCCATGAAAGCACATGGTCTCGGACTTGTGCAATTCCACCTCGAGACCCAGTTGCCGGATTCTTTCCACGACTATCGCAACCTCGCGTGTCATAAGTTCGGCCGCCGCCTCGTGCGACCGCCCCTGTGCCAGCACCAGCGTGTCGTCAGCGTAGCAAACTACGCTGACACCGCTAGGTAGATCAGCGCGCAGCACCCAGTCGTAGCCGATGTTCCACAAGGGTGGCCCCAGAACCGATCCCTGTGGAACACCGCACGACATCTCTCGCCGGTTCCACTCTCCGTTGTGACCGGGGTAGATGACGGCTCTGTCCGTCAGGTAGTCCCCGACCACACGACGAAGGTAGGTCGGCACCCAGTGATACCGGAGTGCCTCCCTAATGCAGGTCCAGGGCATGATGTTGAAGGCGTTGGCGATGTCAAGAGACACCGCCACGACGACCCCACCCAGGGACACCGCATCCCCCGTCGTGAGAGCCCTCACGCGCATGATGGCGTCCACCGTCGAGCGCCCCCTGCGGAAACCAAACTGGTGATCCGCAAGATCCGGCCCCATCCCCACAAGGTGCCCGAGGCGGTTAGCAATGACTCTTTCAAAGAGCTTGCCCACCTCGTCGAGCAACACAATGGGCCGGTATGCGGACGGAGAGTCCGCAGGGCGCCCCGGCTTCCGGATGAGGACCAGCTTCCCCGTCTTCCAACGAAGCGGGAACTGGCCTCTCTCCAAGCATGCGCTTAAGAGACCTTCCAGTCGGGGCCCGAGAGTCTCCGAGGCCAGGACCCAGGCTTTGCCAGGCAAGCCATCGGGTCCCGGGGCGGTATTTTTGGCTTTAAGCCTGCCTACCGCCACTCTCAGGTCTACCCCAGTCACTTCCGGAATGTCGGCATCGTCCTCGATGTGGTCCACTTCTGGCTCCGCAAGCGGCGGAGCCATAGGTGGGGGAGGATATTCCCCTCATAGAGGGAACAGAGCGCTCACCACGTCCTCCACGAGCTGAGGGCGGAGACTCTGCGTCAGCGGGGGGGCCCAGGTGCGGAGTTTGTCCCGCACCATCTTGTAAGGGCGCCCCCACGGATCTCTGTCGAGAGTCTCCAGCATCTCCTCGCGGCCCAGGTCTTTGGCCCGCTAGACAGCCTCTTGGAGGGCGGTCTTCGCTGCTCTGTATCCCTCGTACAGCTCCGCTTCAATGGCTGCCGCATGCGGAGGGCGGATGCGGAGCCTGCGATGCCTGGCGTACGGGTGCCGCGCGGCGACGCACGCCTCGCGCAGAGACGTCAGCTCTCGCGACCACCAGTACACCTGACGCCGGGCGCTTCCTGGCTGAACTCGGGGCATTGCCACGTCGCAGATGTCGGACATGACCTCCTGGAACCACCCTGCCTCGTTGTTGACGTCGGCAGGCCTGTTCGGTGATGTCACCCAGGCCTGCACTTTCGAGGCTTCCAGGAGGAGCAGATCGATGCCCTTGAGGGAAATTGTATTATAAAATTATTACTATGTTATGTTTTTATAAAATACTATCATTTCGCCCGTGATTTCGTCCGCAAAAATTGTGATATAATATAGCCTCGTTACTCGGTAAAGATGTAGCTTTTTAGTGGTGAACAAATATTTTCTCTTCATAATATATATTAGTATAGAATAGCAGCACCCGTGGTTTCACCCGCATAAATAATGATCTCGTGGGAATATCGGGATAAAAAGTATCCTATGTCCGTTGCCAGGATTAGAATTTGGATAAAATTTGGCACGTAGGTAGACCATGAGTATACCTACGTGCCAACATTTATCCAAATCTGTCTAGTTGTTTTAGTGTAAAAGCATAACAAACAAACGAACTCACCAATAATTATTTTACTTTTGTTGGCTACTCTTATACGATTTGTATTTCTTTATCATATTATTACGTTCCATATCTTGTATTTTTTTCTCAATTAAATTATAAGTAAACCGCAGTGAACCGTGTTACGCACCCCTGCCTCTGCACGTGTGTGTATCAAGAAGCGTGCACCACGCACACAAGCGCACTCAACGTCAGTCGGCGTTGTTTTTTGAGTTAAGAATTTTGCGAGAACGCTCTTAAGAAAGCAGCTGGAATTAGCGGAACTATTTTGCAATTATGATGCAAAACGAAGATCTTGAATTTGTTGTGTTTAGTGGTGTACGCAAAATCTTAACTCTATTATTTTTTTAATAAAAATTATCGACTCTGTAATTGTTATCATTTCTGAAATAAATCAGAGAATGTTTTACTGTAAATATCTTCCACTGATCGGTTTCGAAAATCGACTAAACGATCATCGATTTTCGTAATTTAAATTTTTGAGTCGATTTGGATGTAAATAGGATTGCTTTGTATAAAATAGTTTTTAATAGTTTGCTTTCATTTCAATGCCACTAAATACTACGTTATATAGTACGAAGTCCATAGCAGAATGTACATCGCTTTTGCGAATAGTTTAAATGTAATAAAACAAATTTTAAACATCATGCGTTTTATTTTAGATCGTTTTGTGGCTTCTATAATTTACTTGCAAAACTTTTTGCTAGAAGAGTTTTTCCAGAAAATAAGCCCACACTGGAAGGATAAGGGTGTTGTTGTCGGCGGAAAGCGGTTAATTACCCTTTGTTTCGCCGACGACATTGTCATATTATTCCTCAGCAGCTGAGCTAGGCCTAATGCTCGATCAACTGAGCCACGCCAGTTTACAAGACGGGCTTTCAATGAACATGACCAAACCAAAGTGATGACGAACAGCGACGAGAGAAACATGGAAATGGGGAGTGTGGTGATTGTATATGTTCATGAACACATACAGCGTGATGGCTATCAAGGGAGAATGCATGAAAAAACCGTGCACTGACGCGTTGGGCCGACCCCAAGTGACATGGGATAAGGGCAGGAAGATGATAAAATCCCGAACAAACTTGATATCTCTTTATTGTTCAATAGAGCATAACACAATGCCACATGTCACTAGCCTCCACCTCCACAGGTGGTCTGGAGACTAGTCTTCTTCGTCATACAAGATAAATAGGTAGAGTACAAACATAGCATCCTACAGGTAAAATTTCTTCAACCTACAGTAAACAAAATAACGAAAAGTTTGTTCTGGGGCACTGCCGTGCCCCCAGAAGAAACTCGACGCAGCGCGACGTCGCGCTGCGTCGAGCGGCCTCGTGAGGTAGATTTCAGTAGAAATCAGAATATGTTGCGCCACGCAGCGCTGCGCCGCGCGGCGTAGGGCGACGCAGCGCGAAATCACTGGCCTCTTCAAGTATCGTCGCGTCTCGGTGTGAACTGACCCTTAGGCCTGAAACTGCGTTAAGCGGGCGCCCGCGCGGTTCCATACAAAAACGATCCGTCGCGGGGACCTGCGCGGGCGTCCTTCGCGGGGAGGCGGGCCCCGCATCCAAGTTAAGTTAAAGTTCCCCATCAATATGGCTACAGGCACACCGTTAAAATTGAGTTAGCGACACTGCCTAAATAAAATAATCCAGCTTCCGACACAGGTACCCGCGACGGGGACCGTCGCGTTCCCACGGAGCCCACCCGGCCTGTCCACGCGCGTGGACACGCGTCGGTTCCCCGTCGCGGGCGCCCGCTTAACGTAATTTCAGGCCTTAGGGTCGGTAGAGCTAGGCCGTGTAGATTCAGAAGCTTGGCTCTACATGAGATCTGATATCTTTTTCACAGGGCAAACCTTATGTGGTCGTCTTGACAACATTTTACATGAAATGTGTTTGGTTTATTCATCTAAAAACAATTTGTACATAAATCGATTTGTTTAATAAAATAAGACATACATCCTCAAAACATCATATCCATATGCCTCTCAGGCTTTGGGTGTGATTAAAAATTCATGATATCTAAATTGAAGATGTTAGATGAAAAATCAAGTGCGGTAATAGTCGATTTTTTAAATCGATTAATTTTCCCCACGCTCTGTGTCACTGTCAAAGTCACCTGTCAAACTGAATACCAAAAACTTGTAAGAAAATAGTAATCTTCTGAAAAATCCAATGATTTTTAATAAATAATGACTGAAATATGGAATCTAAGTACATTATGTCGTTGCTGCCACGCCGATGGCCAGTTCAAGAGCCTCAATCTATCGTATCAAGGTAAAAGTGACGTCGAAATATATGAAAATATGCTACGAGATACTTTCGGGGTCCTTGTAAGTATTATTTTGTTTAATTATTTTTCGAATGTATGCTTCAAACATACTAATTTATTAGTAGTCAGTACAGCATGCCTTCTTCTTCCACACATCTCTGTAAGCCTTTCTAGACATCATCATCATATCATTCTCCAGCCCTTTTCCCTTTTCATTTGGGGTCGGCGCAGCATGTCATCTTACACACAGTCCATCCATCGTTTGTTTGGTGGTTCTCTACTCTTATACCCATCCAAATTCATACTCAAAACTTTCCTCACGACATTTTCCTCATTCCTCTGCATCACATGCCCATACTACGAGAACTGGTTCCCACAAAACTTTTCTGTCAGCGGCGTCACTCTCAGACTTCCTCTTATGTACTAGTTTTTTATTTTATACATAATACCGCATTACCCACTTAGCTTTCTCATCTTAGCCACATGAAATGCTTTAAATCTATACATCTACACTCTATACACACTCTATACATACATGCTAATTAAATAAAATTGAAGTGTCCGTTTGTCATATTAAAATAACCGCTTTTTACTGTATGCATATGAATGTATATACGGTACAGTCAGCGTCACTGTGCCCTCACCCCTCAAGTTTTAAAATGTTACCCTGCTACAACATTGAATTTGTTTCAAATAATCTACAGAACTATCTACTTTAAAAAAGAACTCAATGTTTTCAAAATCAAAAGTCATTTATTCAAACTAGGCTGATAATCAGCACTTTTTGAACGTCAAAATTACAAGAGACAGTCCCCCAAAACGCCCGCCCTTCGCCACTTCCTAGTGTTTTAGCTGGGAAGAAGAAGTGGCGGAACAAACTCCTCCACCCAGGATCAAACCATCGCTTCACCGAGCTACATCTTTACTAATACCGTAATAATTTGATTATGGTGATGAAATTAGTAACTAGTATCATCCAAGTCACTTTATCTTTACTTTATCTTTTATTATCTCTTTTATTTAACACATTATTGAAGTATTTTATTTTTCTTAAATATATTACTAAAAAAAATAGAAACATACTTTAAAATTAAAAATAATATAATCAATGACAAAAAGCGATTGTTACACCTAGGATTTGATCCTCCTACCTCATGCACGTCAAGCGGTCTTGTAACCTCCGGACTATTTACACTATTTTCTGTAAATTTTAACCGTGTTATTGTTAGTCGTTATACCCAATGATAGAAGTATTAACGTAGTATTGAAAAAAAACATTATTAAAAACAGAGTTTCGAAGAAAAATACATACTTAAATTTATTTATTCACTAAAACAATAAATTCATTATAATAAAATCTTTTGCAAAATACAAAAACCAGGATGAAAGGCCCCTAAAAGACATGTGCGTTCAATCCATGTTGAACGCACATGTCTTTTAGGGGGATAAGAACTTAATGGAGCTGTGTGTACAGTCGCGGACTTTAATTGATTAGCCACTTTCTAACTTTCCCTTTTTGCAGTTTTATACATTCACGAAATTACACGATTAAACACGAACCCAAACCGTATGCTCGTAAACAAGATTAGATTATCCATAGTAGTTGAAGAATTACTAATAAGTTGTCAATAAAAATCCATAAAATGTTACATACTTTTATCCAATCTATTTCTTACTGACCTCCTTTGAATAAGAGCTCATTAAATACTCTTTATTTCTGAAAACGATGGATAGGTTTCAGACAGTTGAAATGTCGATGTCAGACACGATTTTTTCCTTTTTGGTGAATAATGGTTTAATGGTAATAATGACCAATGACAATTTTTCCATACGCTAAGCGTTACTATGGCTACGCTAAAACAAATTGTCGCTAGGTAACAGTTGCTAGACCTGCAATTGGTTGACTTTGGGTAGTCACTTCGTACTATGAACGAATCTAAGCGACTAAACCCGATTTGCATTACACGGCTAAAATACGAACAGTGGCAAGTGGCTCATCAATTAAAGTCCGTGACTGTACATATACCAAAATATTTTTTTTACAGTTTTTGTCTGTCTGTTAGTTCCGGCTAATCTCTGGAGTGGCCGTACCGATTTTGACGGAACTTTCACTAACAGATAGCTGATGCTATAAGGAGTAACTTAGGCTACTTCTATTTTAGAAAAAAATCTAATTCCATGCGGAAGAAGTTGCAGACTCAGCTAGTTAAATTATGAATTTGTTAATATCTCGATAACGGTGTAAGAACTACCCTTTGCGTACCTGTTTCTTACTTTTTCACTTTACTTATGCGATATAAAATAAACCGTATATCATAAAATATACCATGCGTCATTTTGGGCCCACTTTTTCAACATTGTTCAACAGTGATGAATTATATGTCATATGAAAGCCGATTTAGTATAATTTATTTCATTCTATGGCAGCTAAGTTCAAATCCAACGCGAAAATGGTTTTTATGCGTTTTAAAAAAAAAACTGTTTTGTTTTGATATTTTCTTATAATTAGCTGTCTGTCAATACCTAGCTAGGATTATAGGATTATCAACACATAGGCCGTCTATTGCCATCAGAACTCTGCCACATATAAGGCCGTCTATTGCCATCAGAAGTCTGCCACATCAAAATTGCTTAATCGTTTCACCCAAATGTTTCAGATATCAACTCCACAGCTAGAAGCGAGCTACACAATATGTAATGCATGTATCTTTAAGTTAAGAGAGGCGGCTGAATTCAAGAAACAAGTGCTAGCATGTGAACAGAAGTTTCAGTACTATTGTAGAAGTAAGTCTTTTTCGCACAAATATTTACTATGTAGATCAAGTTAAGAGTGTTTACGCCTTAAGTACGACATTTCATACAAACTTTCAAGTCCTTTTTAGGGTTCCGTAGTCGAATGGCAAAATACGGAACCCTTATAGATTCGTCATGTCTGTCTGTCCGTCCGTCCGTATGTCACAGCCACTTTATTCCGAAACTATTAGGACCACACAGCTGAAACTTGGTAGGGAGATGTATTCTGTGAACCGCTTTACGATTTTTGAACAAACAATACACGGAACCGAAACTAAAAAAAAAAAACATCAAGCCTATACGTGTGGGTTGTCTATAGATAGGTCTTTAAAAATGACATTGAGGTTCCTAAAACCAAAAACCTTTTTTTCAAAGTCAATCGTTTGAAAGATAGACTTCCAAAGTGGTAAAACGTGTGTCCCCCCCCCTCTAATTTCTAAAGTAAGAGGAGAAAAATTCTAAAAAAAATATTGGGATAAGCCGTGCTTGCCGAGGTTGGTCCGTGGATGGGTGACCATAATAACATACCGAGTTTCCTCCGTGCCTCGGAAAGCACGTTAAGCCGTTGGTCCCGGCTGTCATTTGTAATTTGTTTGTGTTCAGACAAAACGGATATGACTAATTACAGACCTATAGCGCTAATACCGATACTCTCTAAAATTTTCGAGAAGGTCTTCTATAATAATATTTATAATTACTTTGAAAAGCACAACATCTTTTGCAAGGAACAAATGGGCTTTAGGAAAAGCAAAACAATCAATATGGCTATATACAATTTCCTTAAAAAAATTCATCATAACATGGACAATCGTAAACCAGTGATGGCTATGACCAGGGCATTTGACTATGTGGATCATGGAATACTGTTAGCCAAGCTCTTTAAATATGGCATTAGAGGTAACGTACTTAGCCTCATAAAATCTTATCTGGAAAATAGAAAACAAATTACTCAGATCACTCAAGTAAACGTTAAATCCAAAACCGAGGTAGTATACTCCTCTACTTCCAGAATATTTGCTTGTGGTGTGCCGCAAGGTTCTGTATTGGGACCTTTATTGTTCATATGTTACATCAATGACCTTCCCCATGTCATCAGTCATCAATGTCAATGTCTCTTTTCGCTGATGACAGCACAGTTATCTTTGACAGCAGTGACATGAAAGACATAGAAGAACAGATTAACTCTAGCCTTACTTCTATTATTAATTGGTTGATTGCTAATAACCTTGTTATAAACCTTAATAAAACTAAAATTATGAATTTTAAATTAAGACGAATTGAAAATCAAACTTTCAAATAAAATATAAAGAAGCTCAAGTGCTTGAAACAAATGTAACTAAGTTTCTGGGGCTCTTTATAGACAACGATATGTCATGGAGAACTCAAATAGACAGTGTTTGTGGGAAACTTAGTAAGTTTTCCTACGCTCTCTATATGCTCGGTAGAATTGTGAATATGACCGCATTACTGGCGGCTTATCACGGTTATGTCGCGTCTACTCTGCGGTATGGCCTTATATTTTGGGGTAATGCCTATAGGGTTCATGATGTACTTATAGCACAAAAAAAGTGTATTAGAGCTATATGCAAAATAAAATCTACTGAATCATGCAAGAAACATTTCAAAAATTTAAAAATTATGACAGTACCATCACTTTATGTTTATGAATCCTGTATTTTTGTCAAGAACAATATGTACTTATATAAATCTGTTAAAAGTCTGCGTCGCTCAGATAAACTGCTCACTCTGCCTACTAAAACAGAGTTTCTGTATAAAAGTGTATTTGCAATGGCACCCAGATTGTATAATAAAATTCCTAAACAAATTAAAGAGTGTAAAAACCTTAATGAATTTAAAAAAAGACTTTCACAATTATTAATCGAAAAAGTTTATTATTCTGTTAGCGAATTTCTAAATGACAAACTGTTGTAATGTTTAAATATTATTTATTATTCCTATTCGCTCATACACTTTGACTTTTACTTATATTGACATAACTCTGACATTTCATGCATGTAATTTTAGTTTTGACATTATAGCTAACATTTTATGCAATGTAATTTTTTTTTTTGATGATTTTAATAATTTGATTAACCAAATTGTATTGATTCTTCATTGAGACTATTATTTTCTTGATCTAAATTTAATTTCATGTACCTACCTAATTTATAGAAACATTTTGTATGCTTAACAGCGGAACATAGATAGTTTCTGATTGTTATATATTTTACCACCTATTTTTCACTTATGTTCACAAAATAAATGAATTTGAATTTGTAGATCTTTGACAGTCGTTACGAGTAGTCAGAAGCCAAAAGTCTGACATCCAGTCTTACCAAGGGGCATCGTATTACCCAGTTACTGGGTTGTGGAGGTCAGATAGGCAGTCGCTTAATGTAAAATACTGGTACTCAGCTGCATCTGGTTAGACTGGAAGCCGACCCCAAGTCAGTTTGGGAAAAGGCAGGCAGATGATGAGAAGATGACACACACACACACACTCCCCACATTTGTATGTACTTGACTGGCTCTTTGGTCCAGTGGAAGCAATCACGATTGCTAAGCGTCAGGTCCTGGATTTGATTCTGGTCAGGCAAATTCTCATTGGGTTGTTCCATCAGGAATTACTTAGGCTCGCCCCATATTACAAGGGTCTTAGCCATAACTGGTGAAATGAAGGCTTACCATTAGGAATCCCTCTGCCTTACCCTTCTGGGATTACAGGCGTGATGTTATGTTTTTGCTTTGCTTCCCTTAAAATTACAATATCTGTTTGAATAGGTAAATTATTAATTCCTTACCAAAGATTTGTTGATCATAACTCTTTCTGTGTTTATTTTCTTTGCAGATGAACAATTCACATTTTCATGTGATATAAAATCAGAAGGAGAAATTGAGGAAACTGACTTTCATCAAGGTAAGCATTAAGGACTGCTCAAACTGGGGCGAATCTCGCGCGAAATGCGGCACGTTTGCTGGCGTCGACGACCGTGTTAGTTAAAGTAAGGGATGAGTATATTAGAGGAAGTTTGAAAGGGGCGCCTGTTTCAGAAAATTTGAACTGGGTTGTGGAGGTCAGATAGGCAGTCGGTCCATTAAAAATACTGGTATTCAGCTGCATCCGGTTAGACTTAAATCCGAGCACAACATAGTTGAGAAAACTCTACGCAGATGATGATGACCAGCGGCGCGAGCGAGTATCGTCCCAGACTCGCGGGATTCGCCTCAGTTTAGCAAAATCTTAAGACCCCACTCTAGCCCCGAGGTATTTGAAGAAACTATTGCCGTCGCGCTGCGCCCGACCAAGCCTCCGTAAAGAGCGAAAGGGACAACTGCAGCTCAGGCTGATTTTACCTACAAAAATCTTGACGAAAAGACGTTTTGTATTCCGCTGTTTTCTTCTTCAAAACAAAACTGATCTAAATAATTCTTATACCAAAATTTAGAGGAAAAGTATATCTATGCTTCTATTATTTTCTTTTTTGTTAAAAACTTATCTCATTTGTCTGATAATCATCTGAATATGGCGGTAAAAACAGGCTTTTTTTGGGGTTTTTGGATTGTCATAATTGTTTTTGTGATTTTGTTTTGAAAAAAAAGGAAATATGTGTTAATAAGACCTAAATTTTTTGGAAAAAAATCATTGCTCTAGACGCATTATCCACGAAGTAAACAGCGGAATACGTTTGTATGGAGAAAGGCCCACTAGAGGCCCCTCTTAAGATCACAGATTCACTTCACTAAGTCAACCAAGCATTCTGTTCATCAAACTCAGTACTTAACCGCAAAAATATTGCTGGGAAAGTATGTTTTTGGGGTGTAAAATTTCTCGGGAGGACTTAACTCTTAAAATCATTGCGATGATGGATGCATCGAATGGTACAGGGCTCGTGGAGATATTTAAAGTAAAGCGATAACATTAAGTGTGTATTTATAAAAAAAAGTATTCCTTTTGACCGCCAAAGCATAAAAGCACGCGCGTGCCCTCCACGCCAAGCCACAAATTCACCGTTAATACTTTCAAATAATAAACTGGGTATCTAAAAATATTATTTCTTGATATAAGACATTTAGATTTTAAAGATATATAAATAAACACACACAAAAGTAATGATTTAATTTACTTATTTCGTATTATAGTGCACCACATTTTTTGTCACATATTTGTGTCGTTGGCGTACAGGGCACGCGCTTGCTTTCGCGTATATGCGACAATGGCGTTCAAAAGTTTAAAGTTGGAACCCTCCAATATCTTCGTAACTAGAAGTTTCCCAGGTATGGTCCAGAACAACAAAAATTATCGCAATGACGGGGAGACCGAGGGTCTTTTAACACCCCTAACATAAGTGATAGGCAGGCCATGTCTGCCGGATATCGTCACAGCTGTGGGCCCGTATATCGCAAGACTGGACCCCTGAGACAGGTAGACAGGGTCGCGGCAGACGGAGGGGAAGATGGCGGGACGCCTTGGATGGCTTCCACACAAATTGGCGAAAAGAGGCTCAACGCCGAGGGAAGTGGAAGAAATGGGGGGAGGTCTTTGCCCAGGAGAGGGACACTACAGTCTGACAAAAAAAAAAAAAACAGTGTGTGGAGTCCCTCCACGCGGAAGAAGTAAAACTTCGTAATACTACACGCATGCGTTCGAGTGCCACGCGTTCACTCTCTTTATTTTATTGAGCTTCTAAATAATATTTTGTTGTTTTCTTGTTGTATTATTTTTATTACATAAGTTTATCGAGGTTATTCTACTCATGGAAATTGAGCGAAGGCTGGTCACACCGAAGAGTCGAATGCATGACTTTTTGCACACCATCTTGCGTACCTAGTGGAACTACGTAGTCACAAATCTTGTAATACTGCCATCTCTTAGTGAGTTTTAGAAAATATTCCCCCTCCATGGTGGCGTTAAACTTGTTGGAAGTCTCATAAGATGTTTCACTTAAAAAATACACGATTTTGATTTTAATCACTTTACAGATGATGACGTACAAGAAAAAGAACTAAATGACAAGGATGATGACGTACAACTAAAAGGTGAACAATTAGAACTGGATGTCAAAGAAGGTAAAAGTCATTTTTTTTTATTTGCGATGGTTTATCTCTTGACTCTAGTCTAGGTCAGAGATGACACAGACAAATTCCACGATGGTACGAGCTTACCCAGAAGAAGCCTGTTCACTCTAACTTTGAAGAGATTAGGGTTGTAAGCGTTCGGAAACACAGACGCAGGCAGAGAGTTCCACTCCTTTGCTGTACGCATTATGGAAGACGTTTGAAAACGCTTAGTGCGAATTGGTGGAATAGCAATAAGGTAGGGATGGTAACTTGCAGTGCGTCTAGATGTCCGATGGTAGAAGGGGGCCGGTGGGATGAGGTCGTGGAGTTCTTGGGCACACTCACCGAAGTACAGTCTGTAGAAGACTCTAAAATATTATTTCTTTTTCAGAATACAGTAAGTATAGAATAGGGGATGATCACAATTTTTGTTTTCTTTGTCTGTCGGGTAGATTATTGAAAAAAATTGGACACGTATTTTTTCTTTTTTCACGTGGTCATAAAATTACGGAGATATATTGAGTTGAAATGGCGCATGACGTCACATGTCGATAATTTTTATACCTACTTGTGACGTAGTGAGCCCCCACTCTCCAACTTTAATGAGTTTTAATTAAGTATTATTTTGATAGTTTGATAAAACAAAAAATACGTGTCCCATATTTTGGTATTACCTGTCTGACGGACAAAATAGAATATCGTTTTCTTTACCCAGTCTTCACCCCTATTTAATACCAAGTATCCTATTGAAGAAGTTAATCAAGATTCGTTCTTTTTAAACATTTTAATGATTAAGTCTATCTAGTGTAGTCTAGTCTAGTGGCCGCGATTGCTGAGCATGTGGTTCTGGGTTCGATCCCAGGTCGAGGAAATTGTTATTGGGTTTTTCTATCAGTAGCAGCCACGCAGTCTGGATTTGAGCCCGGTTGATGGCAATAGGCTCGCCCCCTACAAATGTGAAATGTTACCCTTCAGGGTTTACAGGCGTGATGTTACGGTATTTAATTAATAATAAAGTTTAATAAGCTTCTCTTAATTATTTAGTTTTTTTTCAGAAAATCTTCCAAAAATTGAGATTGAAGCTGTTAATGATAATACGGAAAAAACGTCAAAAATACCAAAAATTACTTTAGAGAATGAAGAAAATAGTAAAATTAAAAAAATAACTGATCTTAAGGAACAACGTAAGTTTCATATTTTTTTCGTTAAATCCTGTGGAAGTAAAAAATAAAATACTACCTTTTGATATTTCAATAGCAAACCACTTATTATTCTGAAATCAATTTTATTTACACTTATTTATGGTGGTCGCAATCGCGACTTCTGAGCATGTCATATCATGTCCTGTGTTCGAATCCCGGATCGAGCAAAAAGTTATTTTGTTTTTGCATCAAGAATTTCACAGTATCAGCCACGGAGTCTTGATTTCTGCCCGGTTGATGGCAATAGTCTTGCCCCCTATTACATGGGTGAGTCTTAAGAGGGGACTCTAGCCCCGAGGAATTTGAAGAAACTAATGCCATTTCGCTGCGCCCAATCAAGCCCCCATAAAGTGCGAAAGGGACAACTGCAGCACAGGCTGATTTTACCTACAAAAATCTTGACCAAAAGATATTTTGTATTCCGCTGTTTTCTTCTTCAAAACAAAACTGATCTAAATAATTCTTATATCAAAATTTAGAGGAAAAGCTTATATCTATGCTTCTATTATTTTCTTTTTTGTTAAAAACTTATCTAATTTGTCAGATAGTCGTCTGAACATGGCCGTAAAAACGGGCTTTTTTTGGGGTTTTTGGATTGTCATAATTCTTTTTGTGACTTTGTTTTGAAAAAAAGTAAATGATAGGGGCATGTGTTAATAAGACCTACATTTTTTGGAAAAAAAAAACATTGCTCTAGACGCATTATCCACGAAGTAAACAGCGGAATACGTTTGTATGGAGAAAGGCCCACTAGAGTCCCCTCTTAAACGTAACTGGTAAAATGTGGGTGTTCACCTCTGCCCATCCTTCTGGGATTACAGGCGTGATGTTATATTATGTAAATATAAAGTTCTATAAGCTTCTTCCATTGTAATTCTATTCTCTTATTTTTTTTTGTCCAGAAAATACACCTAAAACTGAGTATGCAACTGCCAACGATATTACGGAAAAACCGCTGAAAATACCAAGGAAAACTTTAAAGAATAAAGAAAATATTAAAAGGCAAAAAATAAGTAAACAGGAACAACGTAAGTTTCTTATTTTTTTCGCGCTTTTAGGGTTCCTTATCCAAAGGTTCAAACGGGACCCTATTAGAGTCAGTTCACACCGAAACGCGACGCGACGCGACGCTGCGCGCTCTTGTGATAATTCAGAATACGTTGCGCAACGTATTCTGAATTCTCACAACGAAATGTGTATCTTTTCGTGTAGAAAATAAAGTTATATTTTGAATCGCTCTTTAAAAGTGTGCGCGCAGCGTCGCGTCGCATCTCGGTGTGAGCTGACCCTTACTGAGACTTCGCTGTCCGTCCATCCGTCCGTCTGTCACCAGGCTGTATCTCATGAACCGTGATAGTTAGCCAGTTGACATTTCTACAGATTATGTATTTCTGTTGCCGCTTTTTTATAAAAAATAGTACGGAACCCTTCGTGCGCGAGTCCGACTTGCACTTGGCTGGTTTTTTATTCATTTACTTACATTTACCATTATAGGCCAACCCAATGCGATAAATGCGCGTTAACAAATTCGCACTAAGCGTTATTAAACGTCTTTCATAATTGCGCACAGCAAAGGAGTGGAACTCTCTGCCTTCATCTGTGTTTCCGAACGTTTACAACCCTAATCTCTTCAAAGTTAGAGTGAACAGGCTTTCTTTTAGGTAAGCTCGTACTATCGTGGACTTTGTCTCTGTCATCTCTGACCTAGACTAGAGTCAATAGCAAACCCACAAAAGAAAAAAAAAACTTTGATTTTTCAAAAGATAACTTATTTTACAGCTTAATTTACAGTAACTTAAAGTTAGTATTTGTTAAATAGGCTTAGAGTATATTCATTATTTCTTACTAGGTATTTCCCGCGACCGCGTGAAATTATTATAAATTATAAATATTACTTCCCTATTTTTGAATTGGTTCAAATATTATTAAAAAATAGGGATGTCATATTTTTTTAAGTATTGTTTTGTTTGGTTTTAATTGATTTTAAAAAGGATTAGGGGGTTCCGTATTATAATCCTTTTTCTAAAAATAAAAGTAGCATAACATCAGCTATCTGCCCGTAAAAGTCCCGTCAAAATTAATATATAAATTTATATTGTGTATACTTTCCTAAAAATTCTGATATTCAGTTTTATTTTAAATTACAAACGGACACTTTTTTATTTATTTGTTTAGTTTTAAATCCGTTTCCTAGGTTACCCACTTAAACAAAGTTATGAAAATTAAGCTGGTTTCAGAAACTATTACTTTTAAAAAGTCATAGTTGTAGTGCAAACTAAACTTTATGGGTCGATGATAGAGTCCTTTTTCCAAAAACACATATTTAATGTATTTATTTTTTACTTTACAGGGGAAAAACGAGTACCTCCGGACTATTCCTTAATAATCCAAGTTGATACTGAGACCGGTACCCAATTCTCTTGCAAAAACTGTGGCGGATTCTACAAAACGCAAAAAGAAATTAACCAACACCTAAATAAAAACCATGTTACCCCATTTAAATGCGAATACTGTCAAAAGGAATTTAAAAACTATGTCAATTACAAAAACCACATAAATATACATACAGGAAAAATGTATCAATGCGACCACTGCCCCAAAAATTTCACCTCAAAACAAGGTTTGAAAAATCATTTAAATTCTCATACTGGGGAAAAGGAATACAAGTGTGATATATGCCAAAAAGATTTCAAGTCTAAGCAAACTTTAAAAAGACATATAAGAGTACACGCAGGTACTAATAAAAAGATTTTATGTCATCTTTGTGGTAGAGGTTTTAACGACACGTCGAATTTAAACGCCCATACAAAATCTGTTCACGAAAAACTACGCCCTTTTCAATGTAAACTTTGCAAAAAATCTTATTCTAACCAAAGACATTTGAGAGACCATTTAAAACTACATAACGGTACCCATAAAGTTTACAAATGTGACATTTGTGACCATAGATTTACTACTGCAAGGGCAATGGAAATCCATAGAGCAAAACATGATGGCAAATTCTTGTGTAAATTTTGCCTAGAAATATTTGAGAATCCGGCTCTAAGGACGGAACATTTAAATCTTGTTCACAACAAAGTAGTTAAATGGCATCCTTGTCCTATTTGTGGCCAGCTGTTAGGGGGAAAATATTCTCTAAACCGACACGTAGATGAGCATAACGGCATCAAAAAATTCCCATGTGACGTCTGTGGTCAAAAATTCTCCCAGAAATCAATATTAAAACGCCATATTTCTCGAAAACACGATCCTAAGGCAGATGTCGATATTGGAAAAACGAAATGTGATATTTGCAAGCGTAGTTGTATCATGTTGATTGACACAATAAAACAATGTGTTTGCACATGTACTGTTTATTTAAATTCTTATTGCTTTCACTTCACATAACTAACTCTAGGATCGGTATCTGACGCCATTACCGTACCTCACCACTAGTGTTGTTCATTCATCCTATCTTATAGTGATGTTCCTACTTACTAAACATACTACATCTTTCCCTTATAATTAGAAATAGTGTTAACAAACATAATCTGCTAAATGTTTGGGGGGAACTATGTTTCTCCTAGGTCTCAAATCAAAATCACGTACTTGCTCTTGGGAATCTTCCACTACAACTACATCTTCATCATTATTCCTTTGTTCCATACACATATTTTGTTCTTCTGATTGAAAATGTTGATTATTAAATAGATTGAAATTACATTCTTGTTGAACATTTACATTTTTAGGAAATGAAGGTTTTACATGCAATGTATTCCTTCTAATTATTTGTCCATTAACATCTTTTAAAATCAGAGACCTTGGAGACGAGTGTATATCCACAACATTTGCTGGGACCCAAACATTACCCTTTAAGAAAACTACGTCTTGGCCGGAATAAAATTTGTGATTGTTCCCTTTGGCCATTTTATCAAAGTTTCTTTTGTTATACATATTTACTTTATTTTGAATTTCGTTAAAATTCGTTACTAATTTTGGTTTTAAAAGTACATCATGAATAGGTAGTTTGGTTCTTGTCAATCTGCTAAATAGTAACTGTGATGGTGTGTATTGTGAACCTAATACTGGAGTATTTCGGTACTCTAGCAATACTTCTTGTAAGTCAGTACCACTCTCAGTTGATTTATTTAGCAAATTTTTTGCAATCCCAACAAATCTTTCAATAAAACCATTGGACCTAGGATATTTTGGGCTTGAAGTAACCAATTTTATATTCCAAAGTGTTGCAAAATGTTGGAACTCAAAAGAGTTGAATGGCATATTATCAGCCCTCAAGATCCTTGGTATACCATGAGTTGAAAAAATGCTCTTCAATATGTTAATCACAGTTGATGTGGTTAATGAATTCACATGAATTAAGTCAAACCACTTAGAGTAATAGTCAGCTACAATTAAATAAGTTTTACTTCTCCACTGTAGAAAATCACAAGCAACTTTTTGAAATGGTAAAGCAGGTATCTCATCAAGCAACATAGGTTCTTTTGATTTTTTGGCACTATATTTTTCACATATCTCACATTTTGATACAATATTAATAAAATCAGTCTCAAGATTTGGCCAATAAAATAAAGATTTTGCTCTAGCAATTGTCTTATTTATTCCAAAATGACTTGAATGAACTTTTTTAATCACTCTATCTCTTAATACCAATGGCACTATAATCTTATAATCTAAATAAACAATTCCATTTTCATATGTAATGTTATCTTTACATTTATAATAGAATTTTACAGTATTAGCTACTTTATTCTTGCATTTAGGCCATCCATTTTTATAGTATAATTTTAATTGCTGAAGGACTGAATCATTTTCAGTTTCTAACCTAATGAGATTGTGTACTTCTTCACTGACATTAATAGTGTGTACAATTTTAGTAAGAGAACTATCCAGTTCTATATTGTCAGCAATGCTTGAAGCACGACTTAAGGCATCAGCTACATGCATCTGAGAACCTGGGGTGTATTGCACATCCAGATCATAAATGCTTAATTTTATTTTTATTTTTCTTAGTCGTTGAGAACCAATTGAATTAATTTCTTTCTTCATAACTGCCACTAATGGTTGATGATCTGTTTGCATGATTACATGTCTCCCATATATATAGTAGTGAAACTTTTTACAAGCAAAAAGTATTGCTAAAAATTCCTTATCAATTTGCCCATACTCAGATTCACAACTAGATAAACTTTTAGAGGCATAGGAAATGGGATGACCATTTTGCATTAATACACAACCAATTGCATCCTTAGAACTGTCAGTCTGAATTACAATTTGTTTTTTGGGATCAAAATTCACAAGCACTGGTGGACTTATTAAAAGATTTTTAATATTATTGACACATTTAGTATAACTATCATTCCATACAAATTCTATGTTTTTCTTTAACAACTGCCTCAGTGGACTGGTTATTTCAGACATATTGGGAATATATTCCCTAAAATAATTAACAAAACCTAAAAATCTCTGAAGACTTTGCTTATCAATTGGCATGTCATATTCTAAAACAGCCCTAATCTTATCTTTGTCAGGTACTAACTTTCCATCTACAATTTCATGGCCAAAATATTTAACTACATCAGGTAAGTATTGAATTTTCTTTGGGTTAAACTTAATATTTAACTCACGTGCTCTGCTGAGGACTTTTTCGAGTATCTCATCATGTTTTTCTCTGGATTCCGCAAAAATTAAGAAATCATCAATGTATATGAACAAACCTTCAATGTCACTAAAGCAATTTCTACAGTTTTCTTGAAAAACCTCAGCTGAGATTTCAAGTCCAAATGGTAAGACATTAAAACAAAAAGATCCATAAATTGTAGAGAATGTACAGTATTCTTTACTGTCATCAGTCAACCGAATCTGCCAGAATGACTCTTTCAGATCTAAAACAGAGAAAAATTTTGAATGACCTATCTGAGACTTTAAATCATTGATAGTTGGAATTTCATAATACTTTTTAAGAATACACTCATTGAGAGCCCTGGGGTCTAAACACAAACGGATAGAACCATCATTTTTTTCCACAATAACAATCCTATTCACCCATTCTGTAGCCTTCTCAACTTTGGATATCACATTTAGTTTACAGAGTCTGTCTAATTCATCTTTTAATTTATCTTTTAATTTTAAGGGAACCCTATGTGGAGGTTTGGACACTGGAATAGAGTTTTCTTTTAATAAAATTTTATATTTTTTAGGAAATTGACCTGTTCCTGAGAAAACATCTTTATACCTATCCATCAGTATCTGCTTATTTGATTGATTATCTTTGATACTGTTAATGAACTTTCTTTCAACAATGCCTAATAACAAACATGAATCCTTCCCTAATGTTGGCTGATACCCAGAATTAGTAACAATAAAATCCAATAAATAAACTTTTGACTTTAATTTTGTTTCCAATAAAACCGTGCCATAGGTTTTAATTTTTGATCTGTTGTATGCCTGCAATGTGACTTTTGATTTACTAAGTTGAATATTATTAAGTTTATGCCTTGGAATTTTATTTTGAATATCCTCTAGCAACGAGATAGGTATTAGGTTAACATCAGAACCAGTATCCAGTTTGAAGGTACAATTCATGACATTTTCAATGATTAAGTTCTGCTCCCAACAGTTAGTATTATTTATTTGACCTACCGATTCACAAAAAAACTCTTTATCATTTTGCTCTTCGGATACAACTTGTACTTTCTTGGTGCGGCACACTTTAGCAAAGTGGTTATATTTTCCACATTTCACACATTTTGCTCCCCTTGCAGGACATTTGTTGATGTCCCGCTCATGTTGACCACCACACCATTTGCACTGTATAGTGGGATTTTTCACCTGCACCTTATGAACATCTCCAATATCTTCTGAGTCACATTGCACTTCTTTGATTTGTGACTTTGTCACCTCTGAGAGACGTAGCCTCTTCACAGTTTTTTCTAAATCTACATCTCCCATGCTCAACAAATTCTCTTGTTCAGATTTATTTGTAGTACCAAAAATTATTCTATCGCGGATAGCTTCATCTTCATTTGTGAACTCACAGTTTCTAGCTAGACTTTTTAAGTCCGTGAAATATACGTCAAATGGCTCGCCCAGTCGCTGAGAGCGCTTATAGAATAAAAACCTTGAAAACAGCAAATTCTTCTTGGGTTCACAATATTGGTCGAACGATTTCAACACGTCATCGAATGTCACCACCTTTTTCTTTCCATCAGCATCAATAAGTTTGTCGAAACCAAAATTATTATATATTTTTACTCCTTCCTCGCCAATGACATTGAGAAAAATTGCAATTTTTCTTTGTTCTTTTTCATCATCAAGTCCAGAGGCAATTAGGTATATACTTAATTGTTGCTTAAACCTTTTCCAATTGCTTGGCAGATCCCCACCGAGACACAGTTTTTCGGGTAGGTTGTAAGACGCTGCGGCCATGTTTGCACTTTGCAAACAGTTACAAACTGAACACTGAACAGCGATTATCGCACAAGACGGTTACGTTATTAAACAATTACAGCTGCGCCATGTATCATGTTGATTGACACAATAAAACAATGTGTTTGCACATGTACTGTTTATTTAAATTCTTATTGCTTTCACTTCACATAACTAACTCTAGGATCGGTATCTGACGCCATTACCGTACCTCACCACTAGTGTTGTTCATTCATCCTATCTTATAGTGATGTTCCTACTTACTAAACATACTACAGTAGTTATACAAATATTGTAGTATTATGGAGAAACATGATAATAGACCTTGTGCTTGCTTATTATGTGGAAAAACTTACCCAAATAATAGTACTTTGAACAGACATAAGGCTTTAAAACATTTTGGTAAGACTTTTGATTGTGACGTTTGCGAAAAGAAATATTTGCAAAAGGATAAGTTGAATGCACATAAAATGAAAGTGCATCAGATTAAAATTGAAAAAGGTTATGAGGAGGGTAGTTAGAAAAAATATACAATTGTACACGCTTATACCAGGCGGTAACGACAATTTTGACAAACTTCTCGGTTTCCGATAGAGCTGTTTCGCAAACATGTTTAGTTTGGATAATGCATGGTTAGCTTAGTGACGTCATTCTAAATCCAAAATGGCGGACTGCCAAACATGGCGGACTAGTTATTTTTTATGCACAGGGGGAGCATAGCTATCAATCGAAAGGGTTTGCTGAAAAGAATACGAGAAATTAAATGACTTCACTAAAGCATGCATTTTAGTTTTTATTGTAAACTATAACGTTATTTTAAGTTATGTGAAAGATATAAACAAGGTGGCTTCTCTGAATGATAAGCAAAAGTCTTAAAACGAATAACATAGAAATAAGAACTTAATTTACAATAACGTAGAAATTACAATGTAAAAACAAATGTTTTGAATTTTTATTTTTTGCAACCTGATATAAAGTTCTCCTTTCCCTATATTCTAACAAGCTGCAATGGGCCCGCGCGTGTTGGAAAGGAGTTGAACCTCATCTGGCAGCAAGCCTTTCCTTTTCTGTCGCTCGTAACCGTCGTTTGCTGGAGCGGGAGTATTATCGAACGCGACAGCATTGATGATATTGGCAGCATGCCCTTCTCCTGTAGAGGAGCGATTCGCAGCTGTGGGAACATTATACACTAATTAACAGCTAAGGGATATGAAGAGCAAGCGTTTTACCACGTCTTCAGAACGTCATTCTTCACATATAGAACTTTTTCATAGATAATAAAAAAATCCAGCTGTTCCATACATTTTGACCGTTTAGGTCTTGCGCGTTTGTAGCAAACAGCACATTTTTAGGGTTCCGTACCCAGTCTGTCACCAGGCTGTATCTCATGAACCGTGATAGCCAGTTGAAATTTCTACAGATTATGTGTTTCTGTTGATGCTATAACAACAAATACTAAAAATAGAATAAAATACATATTTAAGGAGGCTTCTCCCATACAAAAAACTGGCCAAGTGCGAGTCGGACTTGCGCACGAAGGGTTCCGTAGCATTATTTATGAAAACGAGCAAAAAATCACTTTTTTGTATGGGAGCCCCCTTAAATTTTTATATTATTCTGTTTTTAGTATTTGTTGTTATAGCACCAACTGAAATAAATAATCTGTAGAAATTTCAACTTGCTACCTATCACGGTACGGTTCATGAGATACAGCCTGGTGACAGACGGACGGACAGCGAAGTCTCAGTAATAGGGTCCCGTTTGACCCTTTGGGTACGGAACCCTAAAAAGGAGGAGGTTATGTATTTCACCAGCATCTTTCATCAGTTGAACTATAGATTTCAGCTTTCAGATAAGGCTTGATTCAAAATAGTTTCCAATCCAAAATACTATGTTCGTAATAGCATAAAAATTGGTTGTCTGTAAAGTCGGTTTACTGACGATAGTTGAACGTGACAACGCTATAGGGACGCGTGCCTCTCACTCGCTCTCATTGTGAGCGCATAACGTGAGCGGAGCGTAACGCAGTTTCTTGAAGTGTCACCCGGCAAACCAATTTATAAGACGTTGTCACGTCAAAATTGTAATCAATACTTCTTTGCGATCATTCGTTAAAGATCCGCTTCGCTACTGCGTCGGATTTGGGGCAGCGACAAGAGTCTTCTGAGCGTTGTTGCTAGAAAGACCGGGCCGCCTTATGGAGCACCTATTTGCAGTGTACATGCACTGCGCACTGTTGCCGGGTGTCTCCGTGAGGTGGCGTAAATTCAGTATTTATTAGTTATTGTGTTTTAGTTTATTATACTAACATAGGTTAAGAAATACTTACAAAGGGGTTTGGGTAAAAGTGGCATGATTATCTAAGTCACTAATGAAAAATATTTCATTTGAAAGAATACAATAAAACATTCATTTTCTTCTATTAACAATTATTTCCAAAAATGCATCGGAGCCGAGATATACAGGAATGAATTGCACTGAATTTTTCAAGTCGGTGGAAGGCCAAATCTGAAACTATGAGGAACAGCGAAAAAAACTCAAAGGAGTCACGAGCCGATTTTGATAAAAACTAAAATGCAGTTTTAGTTTTTTAGTATTATTTGAAAAATCAGTATTCCTAGCCAGGAATCGAACCAGTTAATTTTGAAAAAAAAGACACCCTGTATTATTAAACCATTCGATAGTGACGCTGCTAAGGATCAAAATCTGGGAAGTAATGACATACGGCAAACGAAAGGAAATAGTTAATTTTCGATAAAATACATTTTTTCATTATCATCAGCCTATATTGTTCCCACTGCTGGGACGCAGGCCTCCTCTCTATGAGAGGGAATGGGCTGTAATCCACCACGCGGGCCCAGTGCGGGTTGGTAGATGTCACATGTCTTCGAATTTTTAGTTCTAGGACATGCCGGTTTCCTCACGATGTTTTCCTTCACCGTTTTGAGAGCAGCGGTGATGAAATAAATTACACAAAGTAATGCGCCTGCCTGGGTTCGAACCTACGGCTCACTGCTCGTAAGTCGGGGCTGCTACCACTGGGCCACCGCTGCTCCCCACTGGGCCACCGCTGCTCCCCACTGGGCCACCGCTGCTCCCCACTGGGCCACCGCTGCTCCCCACTGGGCCACCGCTGCTCCCCACTGGGCCACCGCTGCTCCCCACTGGGCCACCGCTGCTCCCCACTGGGCCACCGCTGCTCCCCACTGGGCCACCGCTGCTCCTGCGCTGTTTTTTAGTATTATTTGAAAAATCAGTATTCCTAGCCAGGAATCGAACCAGTTAATTTTGAAAAAAAGACACCCTGTATTATTAAACCATTCGATAGTGAAGCCGCTAAGGATCAAATTCTGGGAAGTAATGACATACGGCAAACGAAAGGAAATAGTTAATTTTCGATAAAATACATAACAGTATGCAAACTGTTAGTAGGAACAACGCAACTTTATATCATCAGATATTTCAGCTCCGATATAATTTTTGGCAAAACTATTTTAGTAGTCATTTTATCATATATTCCACTATACGTTAGCAAAAATAATCATTGTGGCCACTGTGAAAGAAATCATGCCACTGGTCCATACAAACTTACCCAATGCCCTTTATAGGTTCTACCTGAATAATAAATACAGCAGCTGAGAATACAGGTAGTCCATGACCCGAGACATACAACAAGTTGCAAGGGGTATCGTACTAACTGGATTGTGGAGGTCAGATAGGCAGTCGTTTTGGTATTCAGCTGCAATCCTTTAGACTGGAAAACGACCCCATCATTTTTGGAAAAAGGGCCGGGGCAGGCAGATGATGACGGTAGTCTTATATCTAAAAGTTGGTAACTGTCGTTACTTTTCGTGATGTATTTGGAGCGTCAACAGCATGTAATAGCCAGGGAAAACTGGGAGCGAAAGACAAGCTGGTATGGTGCAGCTTAGGAGGGATCTTGACCAGCAATGCTGCTTGACGGCACGGTTGGCGCAGTGGTTGAGCTATTGACTGCTGCGCTGCGTGTCGCCGGTTCAGGCCCCGCACGAAACAAATATTTGTATGGCCTACAGATAGTTTGTTTTGGGTCTGGCTGTTTGTGTATGTGAGTTTAAATGTTTGTAAACGCACCCACGATACAGGAGGAATTTCTAGAGTGGGGCTACGTTTAAAAAAAAAACACTACAGTAGGTATGCTCAGTTGGTTGATTATAAGGAGATCCAAATTTAAAAGTTACGGGGAAACTATCTTAGGAACTATTTAAGAACTCTGTAAGTACTCGCAGGTATGCTAATCTCACTGTCCATTTTCAATATACCTATCTGCCTCATTACTATGTCGAATATGGGTCCTCGGTGTAGTCTCGCGGTTGGGAAAACTGCTTTTGGCGTATTCCATTCGGAATTTCTCGGTGGCAGTTGTCAGTGAACATTTGCGCTAGCCTAAAGGCTATAGGCTCGTGTCCTGACGTCCACTGAGTCCTAAGGGTTAGGCCTAATAGTACACCCACATTTCTGCAGTTATGTTTAAGACCCATGTAACAGGGGGCGAGCCTATTACCATCAACTGGGCACAATTCCAGACTTCCAGTAGCAGCCACCGAGCCTATTGCCATCAACTGGGCACAATTCCAGACTCTTCCAGTAGCAGCCACCGAGCCTATTGCCATCAACTGGTCACGATTCCAGAGTCTTCCAGTAGCAGCCACCGAGCCTATTGCCATCAATTGGTCACTATTACAGAGTCTTCCAGTAGCAGCCACGGAGCCTATTGCCATCAACTGGGCACAATTCCAGATTCTTCCAGTAGCAGCCTCGGAGCCTATTGCCATCAACTGGGCAAAATTCCAGATTCTTCCAGTAGCAGCCACGGAGCCTATTGCCATCAACTGGGCACAATTCCAGATTCTTCCAGGAGCATCCACGGGGCTGCCACTGTGTAAATTCCTGATGGAAGAAGCCAACCCGCGGGAATCGAACCCAGTGCCTCATGCATAGCAGTCGCTCTTGCGATCACAAGACCAACGTAGTCTACGAGTATAATTTCAATGTGCACGTAATACTTCTAAAGGTAATTCTGTCTATCCCAAAAGGGAATACAGGCGTCATGTCGTGTTACAGTTTCTCTAAAACTCGGTTGACTGCTCTTAAGGGAGGATCCATGGCTCTTATATCATAATATTCACATAATTTTACATAAAAATAACTGTGTTAATGATGGTACCAGAAAACCTTTACGGATGTACTACCTACATATCTATTTGAACAATAATTAACCTTAACTAGCAACCAACAAAGTCCCATTTGTACTACACATTGAAAGTTGTTATTAAACCATACAATATTAACTTTTCTGTCAATAATCAAACTTTACATGCAATTGTAGGCTTTGCGACGTTAAAATAAGGTAGGGAAAGTATTTTGTAAATAGTAACACAAGTTTGTAGCACATTGCAGCGCAAGATTCGAAAGTGGACGCAAGACTTTAGTCCGGCAACTTGGCCGAACGAGGAAGACGCGTCGCTGCCTCGATTCGAAAAAAAAAACTCTTTACTTAATGGTGCATTTGACAGGTGTCAAAATTTCTTTGTGTTGCTCTTCATGTGGTATTTTGTGAACGAAAAATTAACGAAATAATTATAGTGAACGTTGAAATTTGGATTTTATAATAATTGTCATAAAACACCGGTTGAATCGCAGAGGTGAGTAAAGTTGAATGACTAAGAATTTGCGTATGTAGTTTATATGTGACATGAATATAATTCCCGTAGGTACTTACTATTATCGTCTAGCCATACCGGTTTTGCTTGCGTTTTGTGTTAACTTGGTGTTTTAATTTCTTTACTACAAGCGTGTTTGGTTTAATCATTTTTCTGTGGAAATGTCGGTGTGAAATTATATTTTTGTAAGTACTCAGTGAAGTTATAAATATTTGGAGTATAAATTGTTGCTGTACTGATTTTAAAACTAGGTAGGTATAATTTTTTATTTACCTAACGGTTCGAATTTAAAGCTACCCGCAATCTACAAAAAATATTCACAAAAAAAATTAAAACAAATTGAATATTCTTAAGTTTAAATGCTTAAATAAAAAATAATGGCCCAGTAGTAAGTCGGCCGGCTTTATAAGCCCGAATACGTGGGTTCAAAACCTGACAAATATACCTTGTGTTTTTTAAATATATTTTTTTACGGAAAAGGTACTTTCTTTCTTTCTTTAAGTTTGTTTCCTTGTTGAATATGGACAAAGCAAATGACTATGAAAAAGCGAAAACTACTAACTGCGACTATGGAAAAGGCTAGCAACCTATACACTTCCAGTATAACTCTGCCTCGCTTCCTATAGATTTACAAAACAATGAGAGATCCGTATAAACTGGTTATGTATAATGTGATTGGTTGCCGTGCATATCTAGTCCAAACCGGCATTAAAAAAGTATTAAAAACGCGTCAAATACTTTGGATTCTATTCACACATGCCATAACAGATAAAAAATACATTAACGTACGCAAGGGTTTTTTGTGTCAGAATACCTCCTTGGTCTGTCGGCCACAAGCTCGCCTGCTGACCGTGTAGTTCTGAGTTCAATACCCGCTTCGAGCTAAGTTTTCTTTCTGTAGGAGTCTGGATTTGCGCCTGAATGATGGCAATTCACTCGCTCCTAATAACATCATCTGCCTAAGGTTTTTCCGACTATTTTGGGGTCGGCTTCCAGTCTAACTGGATACTGGCAGCTGAATACCAGTATTTCACATAGAGCGACGGCCTATTAGACCTCCACAACCCAGTCAATACTGGGTAATACGATAAACCTTGGTAAGACTGTGGTTGTCAGACTTTCAGGCCACTGACTACCTGTAACGACTGTCAAAGATCTACAAATGACAGCTGGGACCAACGGTTTAACGTGCTTTCGAGGCACGGAGGAAACTCGGTATGGAATGGGTGGTCACCCATCCACGGACCAACCTAAAGAAGCGCGGCTTAACCTTGAAGATCGACCCGAGTGGCTGGTATTATTTAGCCATGAGCTCTTTTTAGCATAAGTCTTAAAAGTTGGTGAAATGTCGGTTTTTGTCCGCCACCACTGCTTACCCCTTCCGAGGTATTGAGGCGGGAAGTTATGTTATGTATGATCTGCGTCAACGCAAGAATGGAACACGTAACTCTTTGATACAGAAAGCGAATGTTTAAACCACAACAAAAAGCCATTTTGTCAATTCAGAGTAAAATGCTAAGTGACCACATGAGGTCGTTACGGCTAAACAAAAATCCGAAAGTCTGGTCCCGGGGATGAGTGACCATACATTACATACCGAGTTGGTCCCGGCTGTCATTTGTAGATCTTTGACAGTTGTTACAGGTAGTCAGTGGCCCGAAAGTCTGACAACCTGTCTTACCAAAGGGTATCGTATTAGTAGTACTAACTGGGTTGTGTAGGTCAGATAGTTAAAATACTGGTAGTCAGCTGCATCAGGTTAGACTGGAAGCCGCCCCCAACATAGTTCGGAAAAGGCTAGGCAGTTGATGATGTTCAACAGCACTAGCATGGCAGCAAGTTGACTTTGTGAGTGCCTCTATTTCGTTGCAGTAAGGTCGATTTTCGTCGTTCTGGTATTATTATTGTCTTGTAATAGACCAAAGAAACGACAAAAAAATAACTAAGTAGAATGAATGTATGAATGACTATCTGTCCCGCGCAACTTCGTCTGCGTCATATTTTCCCTCATTCGCAACATTTTTCATTGCTGCTCCGTATCTTTTGGTCGTAGCGTGATTATATATAGTGATAAAGCTATAGCCTTCCTCAAAAAATAGGCTATCAACACTGAAATAATTTTTCAAATCCGACTAGTAGTTCCTGAGATTAGCCCGTTCAAGCAAACAAACAAACTCTTTACCTTTATATTATTATACACAGGGTGTAACGGAAAGGGTATATACATACTTAAGGGTGTGCTACAGACCATCAAACTGAACATGTATCTCAACATAATTTTTTTTTTGCAGCAAAACAAAATATTAGCTGCCTATACATTTGGGTCGAATAGGTATTGTTATTTTCTATGGGGCAGCAGATTTTTTTTTGCTGAAAAACATGTTTTATGATGAGAAACATGTTCAGTTTGGTGGTCTGTAGCACACCCTTGAGGATGTATATACCCTTACCGTTACACCCTGTATAGTATACATTTTTGTGGGTTTCGTAAAAGTAGTATTCCCATTCTTATTAATATTAGGCGAAAACGAAAAATATTTCTTTAACAAAAGCGAGCAGTTGCATTTTCAAAGCTCAACAATAGCGTAACGTGAAATTAACCCCCCCACATAAAAAGGGGGGAGGGGGCGTCAGAATTATGTACTGTATAATTATGTGGTAACAGTTTGTGCTTCGAGGTATCTTCCACCCCGTATAAATAGATTTATGCAACTTTCAAAATAACCTTTGTCTAGTCCACTACCTACCTCTTTGTGGTATAACAGCTATAGGCGTGTATACCTATATGTTATGTTATGGAGATTTCATAACAATTATTGTAATAATTGATTATAATATTTTGCATGAAATTCATATTTCGTTATACTTATGTCACGATAGGAAAGTCTGTTTATATTGCATGCTTTCTCCTGTTAAATAGATTGATGAAATAAAACAAACTAGCTTGATAATGAGTAGTAATGGTGGTTTTCTTGAAACTTTTCTAGGCCGTACGTTCGAATTCAGGCAGGCACTTTTTATGAATAAACTAGCGACCTGCCCTGACTTCGAACGGGTGCAATTTGCTTAGAACAGCGCCATCTATGAAGTCCGAAACAAACCTATCTTGCAAGCTGGAACCAAAGTCTGAGATAAAGGGTCTTGACAGACAGACAAATGGGCGACAAAGTGATCCTATAAGAGTTCCGTTTTTCCATTTGAGGTACGGAACCCTAAAAATGCGAAAATATTGCACTAAATGCAAATGATACCAATCTACGGCAGGTCGACAGGCAAGTCAAGGCAACATGGCTAAGACAAAAGCTGTGAACTAGATTCGAGTAAAAGTTTCAATGATTTTTGTCGTATTGTTCGCGAGATTCGAAAGGACAAGCGACTTTACAGTCAACTGCACGTGCTTGATAACAATTTGACACACATAGTGTTCTTGTACCGTAGCAGTAAGGGCGGATTTTGAAGTTCAAATGTTGCGCTGCTGGAGTCAGTTGACTGTACGTTTTCACTTGAATTTGAGAACTTTTGTGTTGAAACTGTTGGCTTTAATTCTGTTTCTCTTGTTATATCTTTATCTTGTCTTTAGTAGTGCCTAACCTAATCTCAAAGTTTTTATAACGCCCATTAGCCTCTGAATTGGCTTTACATGCCGTCGAGAAATATCTCTTGAGGCAAGCTGGTTTCCTCACGATGTTTTCTTTCACCGAAGCAAGTGATCATTATACAATACGCACATGAATCCGAAAAAATCACAGAATTGGAGGTAAAAGACTATGCATGAGATATACCGTGACACTTGGACATGAGAGGACAAGCTAGTATCGAAGTTTGTCATTTTTGCCGATGTAAAATGCCAACGGAATAAAGACGGGCAATAAAAAAGAATTAATAACAAATATTTGAAACAATAGTGTGCAAAAAATGAAAAATAATCAGTATTCTTTATTCTTTATGTATGACACTGTTTTTGCATTCCAATCAAGTAGGCAGGTAAGCATCTTTGAGCAATAACATAAGTTCATAGCTCTTGCTCGGGTTGGTGTCCTATCTGGGCTATTAATAGCCCAAGTGGTTGTGGCGAGTCCTTGCGACAACCTCCTTTAACTACTTCGACTCGTCCAGTAACTTTGTGTGCTGTGAGAATGTAAAAAAAATATCTGTTTGGGATCTGTGTTGAAGATTGTAAAAGGTATTATCATCTGCCTAGCCTGTTTTTAACTATGTTGGGGTCGGTTAGATTCCAACCTAACCTGGGGGCCTACTCTCTAAGTCCGTCAACGAAAGTATGGGTCCGTCGTTAGTTTCATACTTTGAAATGAACCCTACTCCCTAATAAGTTCAGATTCATGAGTTATGTAAACATATCGGGAGTAAGGAAATCTGTCCAATCGTATTGTCATTAATATTTAGTTCTTCCCCCTAACGAATATTATGTCCGTAAGTGATACGGAGTAGGAAATGACCGTAACTTCGGCCGAAACTACGGATTTCGTGCTTAGAGAGTAGACCCCCTGTTGCAGCTGAATACCAGTATATTACATGGAGTGACTGCCTATCTGAACGCCATAACCCAGTTAGTACTGGGTAATACGATACCCCTTGTAAAGGCTGGTTGTCAGACTTTCGGAGAGTTTTGACTAGCCGTAACGACCTTATGTGGTCACTAAGCATTTTACTCTGAATTAAGAAAATAGCTTTTTAAAAACATTCGCTTTCTGTATCAAAGAGTTACGTGTTCCATTCTTACGTTGACGCAGATCATACATAACATAACTTCACGCCTGAATACCTCGAAGGGGTAAGCAGTGGTGGCGGACACCGACATTTTGCCAACTAAGTTTAAGTCTTATGTTATAAGGAGCTCGATATTCGGGCCACTGACTTTCTGTCATCATCATCAGCCTATAATGATCCCACTGCTGGGACGCAGGCCTCCTCTCTATGAGAGGCTATAATCCACTACGCGGGCCCAGTGCGGGTTGGTAGATGTCACATGTTTTCTATTTTTTAGTTCTAGGACATGCCGGTTTTCTCACGATGTTTTCCTTCACCATTTTTGAGAGCATCCTATAACGACTGTCAAAGATCTATAAATGATAGCCGGGACGAACGGCTTTACATGCTATTCGAGGCAAGGAGGATACTCGGTGTGTAATGGGTGGTCACCCTTCAAAGTCAAAGCATTTATTTCAATTAGACCATTACAGGCACTTTTGAAAGTCAAAAAAACAAAATAAAACGCGAAGCTACAGTCCCAGTCACAAGGCATATTAACTTATGAAAGTACTGTAGTTGCCCATTCCGTAGCGTAGATGTCTATGTAGAAGAACGGGCAAAGAAACTCCATGGACACTCTTTTAAGTCAAAATATGTTACAAAATCTTGGTTACATCATTCATGTTAAGAGTTACAAATATGTGAGAACAATGTAGAAATACGAGCAAGTTAAGAGCGTCCAGAGTAAAAGATCAAATCAGTAATTAAAAATAAAGTAATTAAAATAAACCGTGGCAGCTAAGAGATGACCAGTCACAACTGACAGCGCCCATTCGCATCCACAGGCCAACCTAGGCAAGCGCTGCTTAACTTGAAGATTGATCCGAGCGGCTGTAATTATTTAGCAACAAGCTCCCCGAACGAAGGAGTTAAATCAAATCCAATTATTGAAGTGAAACTTCTTATGCGACTTCCAACAAGTTTAACGTTTTCATGGGGGGGGAATATTTTCTATTACCCACAAAGAGATGGCGCTATTACAAGATTTGTGACTACGTAGTTCTACTAGGTACGCAAGATGGCGTGCAAACAGTCATGCATTCGACTCTTCGGTGTGACCAGCCTTCTTTCAATTTCCATGAGTAGAATAACCTCGATAAACTATGTAATAAAAAGTGTACAACAATAAAACAATAAAATATAATTTAGAAGCTCAATAAAATAACGAAAGTGAATGCGTAGCACTCGAACGCATGCGTATAGTATTACGAAGATTCACTTCTTCCGCGCAGAGGGACTCCACGCACAATTTTTTTTGCTAGAATGTAGGTTTACAATGTTGATCTTAAAACAATAACGGAACCTTTTCATATATTTTTTTAAGTATTAAAAAGAAGCCCGAAACGCCACTACAAATAACATATTATTAGAAACTACCTAAATGTAGTAACATTGAACAGTGTCATGATGAGGTCTTTGGCATCAACAAAATGACATTACCTACTTAGGTAGGTACCTTCTTACTTATCTTTATTTTTAATGACCAAGCTAGTCTGACGAAAGCACCCCTAACGAAGCCGAAAGACACGTGTTTTTCCCGTCATTGCGATCATTTTTAGGGTTCCGTACCCAAAGGGTCAAACGGGACCCTATTACTAAGACTTCGCTGTCCGTCCGTCTGTCACCAGGCTGTATCTCATGAACCGTGATGGTTAGCCAGTTGAAATTTCTACAGATTATGTATTTCTCTTGCCGCTATAACAACAAATACTAAAAACAGAATAAAATAAATATTTAACGGCGCTCCCTTACGTTTTTATGAATAATGGTACGCAATTGGCCGGTTTTTTTTTTGTTCTGGACCCTACCAGGGAACCTTCTAGTTATGAAGATATTGAAGGTCAAAGTTCCATGTTCTTCATACTTTTTTTTTAATACAAGTTTTCAATAACTTGACATACCTCCATGAACTCTGTACCATTTAATGCATCCATCAGCACAATGTTTTGAGTGCGTTAAATTGAGTCCTATCGTAAACCGTTATTTTTTGCGTAGAGTTACTTAGTTTGATCAATGTACAGAATGCTTGGTTGACGGCTTTGTGAAGTTTTTTTTTCTTATCCTTCATTATTCTTCTTCGTACCGCCACTGTCAAAACCTCAATTTTAATTTTGTTGGGCCATGAATGTCATGACTTCGCTACTTCATTTTGTTGGCCCATGACTTCGCTACTTCTACAGCATCGTCGGTGGTAGTAGCAAAGATGTAATTTTGTTTTGCATGTTTTGGGGGCTTTACTTATTGAAGACCAAGTAAAGTTACAAGCAGAATTATCTTGCATTCTTATTTCTTCTTTATCGTGTGGATAGGTTACCCTTACCTTTTTTTTACGGATGGGAAATCATCAAATGAATACTCCCGCTCTGGGCGGAGCGGCAGGGAGTGTCAGACTTGTACTGACTAAAACCCATCCATGTTCCTTCTTAGTTCCTTTGTGTTCCAGGCCCACGGTATCTCTTTCGAACAGCCCCGCAGCCCTGGCAGGAGGTTAATCTAACCTGGTATCAGAGTGTTTATGCCGCCATGGACCTCTGACATGGCTTTACATGCCGTCGAGAAATATCTCTCAGGCATGCTGGTTTCCTCACGATGTTTTCAGTCACCGAAACAAGTTATAATTATACAACACGCACATGAAGAGAAATCAGAGCGGCGTGTCTTGGGCTTGAACTTGAGATCTATAATGTGGTAGTAGGTCGATCACACAACTAGGCTAAAACTTGCATTTTAATCATATATTAATCAATTTCGCTGCCTCGTTGTTATAGTTTTATAGTGGATAGCGTTGCCAGGCGTCCCGATAAAGCCGGACACACTTAGGCTTTTTGGTTGCGTGTGCGGCAAAATTAGATGGTGTCCATAGCCTGTCCGGCTTTTTAAATTTGCCAAGTTTTGTTACATTTGTCATGTTTTTTACATTTGATTAATAATGGTTGTGCGTTGTTTCGTCGCTAATTGTTTCATCGAATTTCGTTTCACTTAAATTGTTTCTCATATTATCATTTCATAGAATAATCAATACGCAGAATACTTACTTTGAAGAATTTTAAATCATCAATTTTTGTTTCAAATAAAGTTTAATGTTAGAATATTCATATCATAGAATAACAAATCAAATATTCTTTATCCACATATTGTTTGTTTCACATAAAACTTATTACGAAGAATTACATTTTATCGAGTGACAGTTTCTAAAACTCATACCTTTGTAAAATACATACCCTCCTATAAAATTACAACACCGCATTCACAAGAATAATGCGGTTAAATTCTTGTCAAGCAGGAAAACAGTCTTTTTATTCTCAATAATGGTGTTCATGCCTGTTGCACGCAGCATGCAAGCAAGCATGTAGCATGCAAGCAAGCATGCAACATGCAGCGTGCAAGCAAGCATACAGCATGCAACAAGCATGGTTTCTGTCACGGCTCCGGCGCTGCGGGGCTTCGGTGGCCCCACGCGAGTTCATCGTCGCAGATGGTATTAACGCTCACCACCGCAGCCTCGGCTTGCTGGCCGGCAAGCCGGCCAGCCTCAGCCGCGGCGGCAACCGATAGATACCACCTGCTCCTCAGCTCGCGGGCCGCCTCATCCCTCCGCGCCTACGCGGGCTTAAATTACACTCTAGGGGTAGGGCAGACAAGACTACGTGGAGTCTGGTTTGCAGCCATTCGTTTTTGTCACTAACTTTTGTTGTACAACATATTGACTTTTAAGGACAATATTTTAATTTAAGGTTAATAATTTCGTTGAAATAAAATACCATGGAAACATACATCGAACAAACAATATTCGTTAAAAAGTAATTCTACTGTTTGATAAATTTGTTAAATAAAAAATGTGATTATAAAATTCATTGAATTGTGTTTCTGTAAAATATGTTTCATTCAAGTAAATAGTAGTTGAAACAAAAGTATTCGAAATAAAAATACGAGGACCAAATATTATGTGAAACATTTTCTGGGAAACGAAATTCTGTGAAACTTCTGTCTGCGAAACAAGGTGACACCTAAAGAAGACTGATTCATTCAATTTTATTGTTTTTTCATTAGAATTTAACAACATTTTATGGTAAACTAGCTTAGCTCGTTAGCTTTATGCCCGCGGCGTCGCCCGCGTGGAGTTCGATAATTGTCCCACGGGAACATACTATCGGGATAAAAAGTATCCTATGTGTTAATCCAGGTTATAAACTACCCGTGTGCCAAATTTCATCCAAATCCATTCAGTAGTTTTTGCGTGAAAGAGTAACAAACATCCATCCAACCTCACAAGCTTTCGCATTTATAATATTAGTAGGATGATGAAAAAGCCTGGTTTTTTTTTTTTAATGATTGTCGTGTTTCTGATTAAAAAATTAAGGAGGTCCGACATTTTTTCCCAAAAAGTTAGGCTAAACTGGCTGGACGGTTCGACTTTTCGATTTTAAGACCTGGCAAGCCTAGTAGTGGACATAAGCGTGACTGCTGAGCATGAGGTCCTGGTTCGAATCCCGGGTCGAGCAAAGTGTTATTGGAATTTCTCAGTAGCAGTCACGGGAGTTTAGATTTTTGCACGATTGATGGCAATAGACTCGAGCCCAATTACATGGAACCTAGACATAACTGGTGAAATATGGGTATTGGGTCAACTTGAAGCATATCATCATCTGCCTAGCCATTTCCCAAACTATCTTGGGGTCGGCTTCCAGTCTAACCGGATGCAGCTGAGTACCAGTATTTTACCTGAAGCGACTGCCTATCTGACCTCCACAACCCAGTAACTGGGTAATACGATACCCCTTGGTAAGACTGGATGTCAGACTTTTTAGCTTCTGACTACTCGTAACGATTGTCAAAGATCTACAAATGACAGCCGGGACCAACGGCTTAACGTGCTTTCTGAGGCACGAAGGAAACTCGGTATGTAATTATGGTCACCCATCCACGGACCAACCTCGGCAAGCACGGCTTAACCTTAAAGATCGACCCGGGTGGCTGTTATAATTTAGCCAAGAGCTCCTCTCAACTTGAAGCGTATACTAATTAAAAATCAATATTCAATTCTTCAGATGCTCTACAAATGACTCCACTCCCCACAAGTGACGTAAACGAGTCCTACTTACTACTAGTGTTGCGCCACGACGCCGGACACGTAACGTCAGCGTAAGCGTCACGTAATAGTATCGTTTAAAACGTCTCTGTCCTCCTTTAGTTTCCTGTTTTATGGATACTGAGTATGTGTGTGTTGTTCTTTAGTCGATTTACCGGATCAAAATGGCGGAATGACTTTCAATTAGGCATTTTAATGTCAAGGGTTGCCTAACACTCGTCAAGCTTAGATAAAGTAATATACCATCACGCCTGTATTTCCCGAAGGGTTAGGCAGAGGCGTACCTAATATAGTACACCCATATTTCTCCAGTTATTTTTTTAACTTGCTTATCAAAAAAACTTGTTTATCAAAAAAAACTTAACCTCCAATATCTTCGTTTACTAGATGGAAATTACTACAGATTATGTATTTCTGTTGCCGCTATAACAACAAATACTAAAAACAGAATGCAATACATATTTAAGGTGGGCTCCCATACAAAAAAGTGATTTTTTTGCTCGTTTTTATAAATAATGGTACGGAACCTTTCGTGCGCGAGTCCGACTCGCACTTGGCTGGTTTTTCAGATTCATGTGCGTATTGTTTAATTATCATTAGCATCGGTTAAGGAAAACATCGTGAGGAAAATATGCCTGAGAGATATTTCGCGACCGCATGTCTGCCAAAGCATGACCTAAAAGCTAGTGTTTTATAAGTATGTTTCGGTGTGACTAGTAGAAACATTATACCCAATTATGCTATTTCTGCTAACTTAAATCCTATACTCAATCTATGCAAAGGTCACATATGTACAAAGGCATATAAGTGCTTGCCTATATCGCAATACAGTTAGGTATCTATTCTTATGATCAATTACCAACACGCACAGAAGAACTCAAGGAAAAACAACGGGTGACGTAAAACGTGGTGGTGCAATCTAGAAACACGATCGAATAGAATGGTTCTTGTAGACAAGCGACCATCAGAGGAGCTCGTGGCTGTCAGGATGGATCTGCAGGTGCTCCACTGACGCGAAAACGTTTACCACGTATTCAAATCATTAAAAAAAAGGGTTGCACTCCGGGAGTGCCGATGCCGGCAGAAGTAAAAACTTGAATATTGACGTTGTGCATTTTTGATATTTTGGAATGGTTTGGGAATAATTTAGCACGAATTACTTTAATTATTAAATATATAATTATAAATTTAATAAAGTATAAAAGTACTATAATTATGTGGTAAAATACAATATTCATTTATTGCGCTATCGTACACAAGCATGACAATTTATATTTCATTAAAAATTTAACACTTCAGAACTAATACAATCCGTCTTACGAATTTTACCTCTTTGGAGAAACCGAAGGTTTTGTTTGTGCATAAGATAATCATCCAGTTTTGGAAACCCACACTCAATGACAGAATTCCATAAAGTTCAAATTCCTTCGTAACCTAATGTCAATCTGTCTTACGAATTTTCCAGTTTTAGAAACCCAAACTCAATGACAGATGTCATAAAGTTCAAGTTCCTTGGTAACCCAACGTCAAACCGTCTTACGAATTTTCGATCAGGACACGTGACCTGACCGTCACGTGTCCTGACACGAGTTTAACAATTTTTACCCATCACATAAGTGCACAACGCCGCTAAAAACTTTTCACTTAAAAAAAAACCAGCCAAGTGCGAGTCGGACTCGCGCACCGAGAGTTCCGTACAAACAAAAATTCCTGAATAGAATAAATAAAAATATGTGATGTAACTAAAAATTTAAGGATATCGCAATTTTTCCTTTTTCTGTGCTATAAGACGTTGCTTCGTACCAAATTTCATGATTCTGAGTTTACGGGTTTGATTCACTTGCGAGTGTCGTAAATTTGCGGCATAAACGACTGTATCTTTTGATTGCGTTGGCTTAGAAGTTTGATTTTTTCACACCTCCAAGGGACAGTAGCCCTGAGTATTTGATATAAATCCAGCTTGATACCTCCACGCGTTTCTGGGAAAAAGGGTCTTGATAGACAGACAGACAGACGGACGGACAACAAAGTGATCCTATAAGGGTTCCGTTTTTTCCTTTAGAGGTACGGAACCCTAATAAAAATGAAAATGAAATGATTTCTAATTTCTACTAGTTACTGTTTTTAACCTTCACAGATTGTAAACTCATTGTAAGCAAGATTTCTATGTAAAAAAGATGAGGTAACCTCTGCAATCGGATAACATAGGCTAAACATTTTTTGTTGATGTACAAATTCTTTACTGACTACAAATAAATGATTCAAGGCTATAATTATGTAGAAAACTATGGTGTAAAATTGTAAGAAATTGCTTAGCAGCAAGCCCGGACTTTTGAAGTAGTGTTGATTGACAAGATGTAGGTGTGAAAGTACTATGTATAAACCTCTGCTTACCCGTACGAGAAATACAGGCGTTATATGCAGTGTGCTGGATTCCCACATAAAGACTGATTTAGAAACAGCTCTTTTATCTTTAGTAAGTGATATAACCTTTTACTCTGGACGCTCTTAACTTGCCCGTATTTCTACATCGTTCTCACATATTTGTAATTCTTAACATGAATGATGTAACCAAGATTTTGTAACATATTTTGATTTAAAAGAGTGTCCATGGAGTTTCTTGCCCATTCTTCTCCATAGAGATCTACTTTGGAATGGGCAATTACAGTACTTTCACAAGTTATTATGCCTTGTGACTGGGACTGTAGCTTCGCGTTTTTATTTGTTTTACGACTTTCAAAAGTGCCTGTAATGGTCTAATTGAAATAAATGCTTTGAGTTTGAGTTTAGTATTACTGCTTTTTTGTCTTTAGTTGATCCAGTGTCTCATTCCGTGTTATATTCCTCCTTTTTTTGAAAATCGGTTAAAAAGACGATGTTTCAAATTTTGGTTTCATTCAGCACTTTTTGAACTTGACAATTACTTATGATCCGCCCCTAAGGCGACACTTTGACCAGATAGTCCCTCAAAACGCCTGCCCAGTAACACTGTCAACTGTCGGCTTCAATCTAGAAGACAGATTGATCACGAAGCTGTCAACCAAGCATTCTAACCATCAAAATTATTGCTGGGAAACGACTTTTTTTTAAAGAGTGAATTATCATGTATTAGGTACGCTTGGACTCAATATAACGCATTCAAAACATTGTGCTGATGGAGGCATTGAATAGTACAGGGTTCATGGATGTATTTAAAGTAAAGCTAAAACATTAAAATCTTAAAAAAAAAATGGAACTTTGACCCCCAATATCTCCATAACCAGAAGGGTCCCAGCACGCGTTATAGCACGACCACTGTATAAACAAGTTTTGTCTTTGGAAGAATCGACTTATTGACAGATAGACAATGACAATGTGCCATTTTTTTTATTCTTCCGTCCACTTAGCCCGTTTCCACGGCGGTCATGCTAAGCGTGCTGGTATGGTCTAGAACAAAAAAAACGCAATGACGGATAGAACAAGTGCCTTTCAACTTCATAAAGGATACTTAGGTACTTACACCCAATTTAATACTCTTTATTAGGTGCACTAAATGCCTTTAAAACCACTCACACCAACTTCTCTCTCAAACATCACGCTGACAACATATCACGCGCGGCAGAGCTCCAAGTGTCCCAACCATCACGGCTGAGAATACCGCTGCGACCAGCACGCAATGTCCCCATTATAATAGTTATTAGAGCAGAACAATAGACGCATTTCCATTTTAAACGCGTAGCTTCTATGTTTTCTTTATGACTAGTGGACAGTCCGGAGATTTGTGCTTCGTTCATGGTGATAGGCGCGCTCCCTTATTTGGGACTGCTGGTAATCATGAGGTCTTGGGTTCGATCAGGAATTCCTCAGTAGCAGCAACAGAGATTTGATTTGTGCCCGGTTGATGGCAATAGGCTCGCCCCCTATTACATGGGTCTAGTTTAGCATAGATTCTTAATTACATTTCAAGTTTAGCAAAAAAAGCACAAATCATTAAAGGAGTACCTATAAAATACAAATTATCATACAATAAGAATGAAAATAAAAATTAAGAATTACTCGAGAAATACAATAACAATATAGACTAATCGTTTGTCAACAAAAAGTAAAAATAATTAAATCAATTACCTAAATCCATTACATTATTATTAGGTCATATAATGCGTGTTCGGATAGCCGGCCTTTTAGTTTACGTTTGAAACCATTATCAGACGTCGAACTTAAAATATCTTGTGTTGTCTTTGGAGAGACGTTACAGTATAGGCTGATAATGCTAATCCAGCGGGCGCTTATTGCCTTAAATCTGAAATAACAAAAAAATATAAATACAAGGTGTTGTTTTGCATCCTCGTCAAATTTCAGGAGGTGGTCACAAAAGACATAAATAATTAATTAAAATGACGGTACCTAGTTAATTATTAATAAACGCAGATTTTTTTGATTGTTTAAGTTTGTCAGTATTTCAGAATAATCCCCTTACCGTGGTTTAGGGAGCAAGAAAATATCAAATAAATGTTTGATATTATTTGTTTGTGTGTAAGCGAAGTTATAGGGCGAGAACCAGACGGGCCGCGTTTAAAACACGGGTGGTACAAACTTACCGATTTCCGTAAATAAAAAAATATATAAAAATTACCTACCCATTTTATTATTGATTCGGGACGAGAATCATTAGCATAGTTATCTCCGTGAATTTGACGAGGATGCAAAACAACACCTTGTATATATAAATCTGACAAATTCGTAATAGAAAAACCCAACCTATCTTTTTTAAATTTCACAACAGCGTCTACCAACCAAATCCTGCCTCCTTTGGCTCCTGTCTGCTAAAACCTTGGTGGGATGTCGCAACACGCCCATAAGGCTAATCGAGGGGCGGGCAGAACGGTTGCGTGATATCACCTCGACGATACAAGGAGTCCTACGTGACCTGCATCAGAAAACAAATGACGCTCACAACGGGAAAATACTGGTAGAGTACGGTGTACGTGTTCTGGAGTGTAATTGGTGAGTTTTGGAAGGTGAATGTGGAAGTGTTGTGATAGACCATGTCTGCTCAACCTCAGGCCGGCAGACCATAATATGGCCCGCTACCGCATTTGAATAGGCTTTTTCTGGGTAAGCTCATACCATCGTCGACTTTGTCTCTGTCATCTCTGACCTAGACTGAAGTCAAGAGCAAACTCACTGCATATGCAGCATGCAAGCAAGCATGCAACATGTAGCCGGCATGGTTTCTGTCACAGCTCCGGCGGCGGCGGTCCCATGCGAGCTTGTCGACGCAGATGTGTTTTACGCTCACCACCTGCTCCTCAGATCGCGGGCCGCCTCGCCCCTCCGCGCCTACGCGATTTTAAATAATAGGTACTCTAGGGGTAGGGCAAGCAAGACTACGTGGAGTCGGTTTTGCAGCGATTCGTTTCTGGGGGTCTACTCTCTAAGTCCGTCAACGAAAATACGGGTCCGTCCGTTACTAGCTTTATACTTCGAAATGTACCCTACTCCCTAATATTTACGGATTCATGAGTTTTGAAAACACATCGGGAGTAAGGACAACTGTCCCATCGTGTTGTCATTCATTTTTAGTTCGGGCGCCTAACGAATCTCGTGTCCGTAAGTGATACGGAGTAGGAAACGACCGTAACTTCGGCCGAAACTACGGATTTCGTGCTTAGAGAGTAGACCCCCTGTCACGCCGCTCCCGCAGCACGCTCGCTATACTCGTTCGCCTTCGCGCGTTAATGGTCACTGTTCTAACCAAACCTAACCCGTATAATTCACTAACATAGAGGGTACTTGGCACTCCGCTTCGCTCCCGCCTTAACCTTCTAACCTAATATAACCCATCCGAGTCAAATATCTTTGAATCGGGGTGTTTAAACGATAGGCCTAATGATTTTCGATTAAATAAACGTTATATCAATATTATTTGTTTTAAACGATAGGTCTAATGATTTTCGATTAAATAGACGTTATGTTATACAAAAAAAGTATAAGAGTAAATAAATGTTATATGTAAAGAAATTATATCAACAGTTGGTATAACTCACGTTTATTATATCTTGTGAACGTTGTTGAAATGAAAATATACCAAATAACTTTATATGATATGAGACGCACCCAGTTAAGTCGATCGATGCCATCGATCGATGGTAGAATGGATCAGTCGACGACGGACGATAGTTTCTACTACACCAATCGATCGATCGTCGATTGAGGCCACCGATCGATGGGATGGTAGATCAACGTCGACCGCTGTCGATCGATAGCATCGATCGACGGTCGATCAATCGTTTATCACCCGGTATCCGGTTTGCTTTGGCTGCATTTCTTCTGATAACGATGGGATTTAAAAACGACGAACCCATCCCTGTAAATAGTATAATTTTTAAAAGTCCTTTCTGACATTGAGTGCTCACTGCTCACCTTTGGCATAAAATGAACCTTTCTTTAGCAAACTAGCATGCTGGACCTTGTAGCTTAGGCCCGGACTTCGCCAAAGCGAAGACGAGAGCAGATGCGTAAAAGCTAGGATATACAGTATGTTAGGTTAAACGAGGGACATATTGAGGGAGGGTATTCAGTATTCGATTCTCGTCCCAAATGTGTAAAAAACCTATAATTTTTAATGTTTGAATTTTTAATGTTTTGTTTAGTGCCTAGATATTTTGGACTGTCCTAAGCCAGGTAAGTTTAAAGTATGAGGGGAAAATGAATTATACCTAAGAGTCATTGCCCCGCTCACATGTTCTGCGATAGTATTAAGTCGCTAGCGCAAGGGTGCATACACGTTGCGTGTCATTTGCGAAAATTTTGGTATGGTTCTGTCTGTTATTTATCAGTGTTTTTTTTTTGTTTATATTTTTATTAGTATCATGTTAGCATGTACTATTATGGGTTTGAATATGTCCCTCGTTTAAACTAACATACTGTATACACCGAAGCTGTGCGGAGAGGTGCAAAGCTCACAGCACACCGCTCACGTCTCTTCTCGACTCCGCTGGCCTAAACAATTACGAGACATCTCCCCTCTCTGTTCAACCATTTCACCACTACAGAGGGATATCTAGTGGGCCTTTCTCCATTGAAACGTATTCCACTGTTTTCTTTGTGGATAATGCGTCTAGAGCAAAGATTTTGTTTCCAAAAAATCTAGTTCTTATTTTAATACATGTCCCTATAATTTCCTTTTTTTTTTCAAAACATAATCACTAAAAGAATTATGACAATCCAAAAACCCGAAAAAAGCCCGTTCTTACCGCTATGTTCAGACGACTATCAGACGAATTAGATAAGTTTTTAACAAAAAAGAAAATAATAGAAGCATAGATATACTTTTCCTCTAAATTTTGATATAATTATTATTTAGATCATTTTAGGTTTGAAGGAGAAAACAGCGGAATGCAAAACGTCTTTGGTCAAGATTTTTCTAGGTTCACCCTGAGCTGCAGTTGTCCGTTTCTCACTGTACGGGGCTTGGTCGGGCGCAGCGCGACGCCACTAGTTTCTTCAAATACATATTCATCAAATTTCCTCGGGACTAGAACTTAAGCTAAGCACCAATAGAATTGCGTTATCAACGCTTCTCGTAACCGCTATACGAGAAGCGTTAATAATGCAATTCTATTGGTGGTGTACAACACATCTCCTGTCGTCTCGTCTCGACTCTGCTTTGGCAGTGTCCGGCCCTTAGGCTCCGCATTTAGGTGCCAGTGAATTTAAGATTCTAAGATCCCCAGTTTGAAATAACACTGAATTATAATTCCAATTCCTAGCATCCTTTTTAGGGTTTCGTACCCAAAGGGTCAAACGGGACCCTGTTACTGAGACTTCGCTGTCCGCCTGTGTCACCAGGCTGTATCTCATGAACTGTGATAGTTAGCCAGTTGAAATTTCTACAGATTATGTATTTCTGTTGCCGCTATAACAACAAATACTGAAAACAGAATAAAATGAATATTTAAGGGGGCTCTCATACAAAAAAGTGTTTTTTTGCTCGTAAATAATGGTACCGAACTCTTCGTGCTCGAGTCCGACTCGCACTTGGCCGGTTTTTCTAATGAATTATCTCAATTATCCTTTCTTGGGTAACTGTGCCGAGTCGTGACAGTCAATAGGGCAAAAGGCCTCATTATGGAGGCTCTCGTCCGAATGGGTCAAGGGCTTTTTGCAAGCGGTGTAGACGCACATTTCATATAACTAGTAATGTAACAACAAACAAACGCGAGCCTATTTTTAACCGTCGTCTAAAAACAAGGTGGTTATGTTTTCCACCCGTATATATTTTTTTCATTTGTGTCTACTGATTTCTCCGTGATTATTGTTCCGATTTATGTGATTCTTTTTTAATTTGGTAACATTTTATTTTACTTTGCTTCGGTACTTAAAGGATGATCAGCTCATCTTCTTCATCAATGAGGATGATGTGCTGATAACTTCTAGTTACAATGTAAAATTGATACTTGCATGCAAAGTATCTCATGAACCGTAATAGTTAGCCAGTTGAAATTTCTACAGATTATGTATTTCCGTTGCCGCTATAACAATACATATCAAAAACAGAATAAAATAAATATTTGAGGGGGTATCCATACAAAAAATCGGAACCCTTCGTGCGCGAGACTCGCACTTGGCTGGTTTTTTTTTTTAAATTACTGATGAAAAATTACTATGTGCGGGGGGGGGGGGGGGTTCAGAATTATGTACTGATTATGTGGTAAGTGTTTTCGTGTCGATGTCTCTTACACTCTGTATACAAGGTGTTGTTTTGCATGCTCGTCTAAATTCAGGATGTTGTCACAAAATACATAAATAATCAATATAAATTAAGGTACTAGTGAATTAATAAAAACCAGATCTTTTTTCTGTTGTTTAAATTTGTCAGTATTTCAGAATAACCCCCTTAAAATGGTTTAGGGAATATGAAATTATCGAATACACGTTTGAGATTTTTTGTTTGTATGTAAGCGTTTATGGTGAGGATCAGACGGGCCGCGTTTAAAATACGGGTGGTTCACTAACCGATTTCGGTAAATAAGAAAAATAAAATTTGTAACCTCCTTGAATTTGACGAGGATGCAAAACAACACCTTGTATAACACAGTAACACACTACCGTTTATCGAGACTGTTAATTAGTATTTCGGGCTTCTAACTACCTACAGCGACTGTCCGTTTGTCAATGAATTTTAATTATCTAACGAAAATTAAAACAATGATCAATCAATCATTTTTCACGATTGAGGAAATTGGGAAAAATGAATAATTAATGATAACCACTTCTTCATCACTTTAAAAAATAAATAATTTACATAAACACAATAATAAATTTGTTTAAAATGATTCATTTTCTGTTTAAAATGCAAGATGCGTCAAACACATCAGGATTGTAGGAAAAATAAACATTATAAAATAATATCTGCAGAAATGTTTTATGATATGAATCAGCCATTCTGTTAGCTGTGGAGTACTAGCAATTATTTTGCTAGCCTTTTCTTTCCCACTCCTAGGCAAATGCCTCCCCTCCACTCCTATTTCACGCGAACCCGCGCGTCCTCCGTCCAGTTTTGACGGAACCTGTTCAGAAGAATTTTATCATTTAAAATTGTTTCATTTTCTTTTTAAACATGCGTGGTCTAAGTGACACTGACGCGAAAACGCGTACCACATTCTCAATAAAAAAAAAAAAAAAAAAAAAAAAAAAATACGTCATTGAAAAGGGGGTTCAGAATGATGTACTTAGAATGTCGTGCGGGGCATAGAAATTTTCATAGGAATTTAAAAAAACCGGCCAAGGTGCGAGTCGGACTTGCGCACGAAGGGTTCCGTACCATTATTTATAAAAACGAGCAAAAAAATTTTTTTTTTGTATGTATCCTTAGATATTTATTTAATTCTGTTTTTAGTATTTGTTGTTATAGCAGCAACGTAAATACATAATCTGTAGAATTTTCAACTGGCTAACTATCACGGTTTATGAGATACAGCCTGGTGACAGACGGACGGACGGACGGACAGCGAAGTCTCAGTAATAGGGTCCCGTTTGACCCTTTGGGCTGGCAGCTGTTTCGTACAAAAGTGCAATACCTACACGGTCAAATGGTGTGCAGGAGCTCGTGGCCGAATAATAACAGGCACTCGGGTCGCAGGTAAAGCGGCGCACCCTAGGTCGGCTGTTGATGGGTGACCCGATACATGCCGAGTTTTCTCCGTGCCTCGGAAAACACGTTAAGCCGTTAGTCCCGGCTGTCAATTGTAGATTTTTGACAGTCGTTACTTGTAGTCATTGTACCGAAAGTCTGACAACCAGTCTTACCAAAGGGTTCAGATAGGCAGGCGCTGTATGTAAAAACTAGTATTCAGCTGCATCCGGTTAGACTGGAAGCCGATTCTAACATATAAGGTAAAGGCTAGGCAGAGGACGATGAGCAGTTTCGATGAAATGTCAAGAGTTCAGAGTTCATTTATTTGTCAGAAACATGAATATGCACACATAAAAGCATGCAATATGTTGATGTACATTGCAGACAGGATCACAGTCATGTTTTACCTTTACGGTGTACAAATATGTATTTTAATAACATTTGGTCAATTATTTAATTAATTGTAACTATGAATTATTAAACATAATTAACTGAAGGTCATTTGTTAACGATTGCAATAAATTATATTGCATACATGATACAATATATGTACAGCATAAGTAAACATTAATAAAATTTGATAATTAGAAGAACAAAACATCATGTCAAAATTAATTCAAATGTCAAAAGATAAAAAAAAATGTCAAAATAAGATAAAAAAATAAAACAAACAGTCAACAGAGCCACACAGGTTACTTTAAAAAGCGTAATTTCTAAAACGTAGACCAAGACAGAACCTTAACAAATTGTCTTCAATGTGGACTCGACATGATTACTAAATATTTATCGGAAAGTGATGCGCTAGACAAATATGCCACTAGCGGAGAAAGCTGTTTCTAGTGTGGTCTAAGTCATAGGCGATTGGGTTTTAAATGTCAATTTATGTTTATCTTGTATAATAGTTTTAACAGGCACTTTTATACGTAATTTAGATTTAGAATCAAGTTATATGGTTAAAATTCCACGTCCCCGAACAAAGCGCTATGGTACCACATTTATTGTGCGAACCACCAGTCTGTCAAAATCAAAATATTTTTATTTCACATAGGCCTACATGGGCACAGTTTGTAAAACGTCGACAAAAAGGCGCTCGGTTCGGGTTGGTCGTTTCCTATGGAGAAGAAACGGCAAGAAACTCCATGGTTACTCTTTTAACATCATTTGGTTTTACAATTTTTCTATTTTACAGCGTTAGTACTTAAGTATGGGAGGACATCGTAGGCCCGACAATAAGTCATTGCTTACTACAAAACGTAGAACAAGATAAAAAGTTACAAAGATTTAGGAATCTACAGGGCCTGTGAATTCACTGCCAACTTCTGTGTTCCCTGATCATTATAATCTGGATCTCTTCAAAGTTCGAGTGATTTGGTTTCTTCTAGGCAAGGGTGCTCCACACTAGGCCGCATCATCGCTTCACATCGGTCGAGTGCGGCCAAACGAAAGCCTATTTAGCATAAACAAAGTAAAATTAAGTCGGAGTTCCTACTCTGAGAAGGAACAATTGAAGCAAACTCGGAAGTCACAGTTTCTTTTAAATTATCTTGATCAAGTTACATGCGGATTAATGATTTAGTCTAGTGTCATATTCGAAGTTTGGTGTATTTACACCTGCTTTTTATGGTTCCGTAGCCGAATGGCAAAAAACAGAACCCTTATAGATTCGTCATGTCTGTCTGTCCGTCTGTCTGTCACTTTATTCCGAAACTATTAGGACTACACAGCTGAAACTTGGTAGGTAGATGTATTCTGTGAACCGCTTTATGATTTATGTATAAAAATAAAAAAAAAAATATATAGAGAAGGATATCCCCCCCCCCCATATGGAACTGAAACAAAAAAATAAAAAAAAAAAACTATCAAACCTATACGTGTGGTGTGTCTTTAGATAGGTCTTTAAAAATGACATAGAGACTAAAACCATTTTTTGTCAATCTTTTGAAAGATAGACACTTCCATAGTGGTAAAACGTGTGCCCCCCCCCCTCTAATTTCTAAAGTAAGAGAAGAAAAATTCTGAAAAAAATATGAGAATGTAGAACGTAAAAAAAACTTTCAACGAAAATTGGTTTGAATAAGATTTGATATTTAGTTTTTGAGATATGGGACTTTTTCACCAAACTGCAGCAGTAACTTTGTTTTTCATTAACTTACTATGAAAAATAAATTTAGTTTTGCGGCTGAGTGGAAGTTTACTAATGAATGACCGTTCAAAATATTGATATTATATTGTTTGGGGCTATGGAACCCTGTGTGCGAGTAAAACTCGCGCTTGGCCCGTTTTTTAAATAACATGAGAAACAGCATGAGGTTCTGGGTTCGATTCCCGCGTCGGGTAAATATTGGGTTCTTCCGTCAGGAATTTCTCAGTAGCAGCCACGGAATCTGGATTTGCGCCGGTTGATGGCAATAGGCTTGCCCCGTATTACATGGGACTTAAACATAACTGACGATATATGGGTGTACTATTACGTTCGCCTCTGCCTAACCCTTCGGGGATTACAGGCGTGATGATATTTAATGTTTAACCCAATTCATGGACTTCTTAATGAATTTCATTGAAATTACTTTCGCATTTATAACTAGAATAGATTTTTGGGCGGAAAACCTAAGTCGTTATATCCTCGAATTCATATTTATAGTTTCTTCAAATAATTATTATGTAAGCATGTCAAGAATAGTATTATAAATATTGTAAATTAACGTTACCATTATGTAAAATTTTATAAATTAACATAAATGTTATTTCTTATTCCGGGCGTGTACCAATGTGTTATACAAACGTTTTTATGTATAAATTAGTAATTAAACAAACATTAATGTTTTATGGTGACGCGTGGATATACTTGGTTTACTTAGAACGTGTTTTTTTAATCTAATTTTTTTTACTTAATTTTTAATTTCATGCTTTTCAAACTTTTATTATTTTATCTTAGCCTTGACTGTCCCAATCCTGGGCATAGGCCTCCCCATTGCTTCTACTTATCTCGGTGTTGCGTCTCTTCTTGCTAATTAACGAAAACAAGGAAAGTTAAAAAAACCCGAGCTTTTATGGGGGAGTGGGGGTGGGTGCAGTCCTCCCCCGGCGATGCCCATGGTGACAAGTAATAAGATTACAAATTTTGAATCGACCAGACCCGTGGAAGTTGTTTATTTCCCTTCAACTAGAAAAGAGGTGATGACCTTCAAATGGCTCAGCAAATTTTCTCGAATTATAGCTAAGAACACTCTCGATTAAAACACCTTTCAAACGAAACCAATTTTATTAAAAGTGGGTAATCCGTTTAGGAGCTACGATGCCTCAAACAGACACACAGGTCAAACTTATAACGCCCCTCTTTTTTGGTCGGTGGTTAAAAATCGCTGCTGCTTATGACTTATACCAAACATTGACCGTCTCCCCAACCATTGTTATTCTCACCGCGTTTGTGTTGAACTTAAACCACTTGTCTCCACAGTGTTCTACATTTTGTCTTTGATTCTAAAAATCACTTGTTACTTATTTTATTACGCTACAGTACAAAAAGTTTATAAGTAGGTAAGTTTTTTTTTGTTCTGTGAAAAGTTGGTAGTTGTAGTTTTTTTTTTTGTATTGCTTTAATGGTTGGACTGTTTCGTTTAAATTGGGATATTAATGTTTGTCTTGTGAAACGTTTTGTTGGGTTATTTTTTTATGCTCCTTCCTAATTAATATGAAAAAGTAGATAGTTAAAAACGAACACCGTTTTGTTAGGATAATTTATACGAAATAACTTTTTACTGAGTAACGAACATTGCGGTTGGTTTGACAGCTCTTTTAGTATCAAAAATACATAACATTACGCCTGTAATACCTGAAGGGTTGGGCAGAGGTGTACCCATTAGTACCTACATCCACATTTCGCCAGTTATATTTAAGTCCCATGTAATGGGGGCGAACCTATTGCCATCAATCGCGCACAAATCCAAACTCCGTCGCTGCTTCTGGGAAATTCGTGACAGAAAAACACTGCCCGACCCGGGAATCGAACAGAGGGTTAATGCTCAGCAGTCGCGTTTACGTCCACTGGACCAACAAGGCAGCAACCATGCTTTAATCTCATTTTATAATTATTACATCATCAATTTTTAAGTAACTTTCCAAAACTTCTTTTATATCGTTTTGCTTGACAGTGCTTAGATTTTACTAAGCCACTATAGCTGAGCCGCGCAACTTCGTCTGCATCACATTTATCCCGTTTTTGCAATATTTTTCATTGATGCTCCGCTCCTATTGGTCGTAGCGTAATGTTATATAGCCTCTCTCAATAAATGGGCTATAATCCGACACTAGAATATTTTTTCAATTCGAACCAGTAGTTTTCGCGATTAGCGCGTTCAACTAAATAAACAATTAAACTCCTCAGCTTTATACTATAAATTTTATACTATACACCGTGTAAATCACCTCATGACGAAGCCGTCAACCAAGCATTCTGTACATGAAACTAAGTAACTTTACGCAAAAATTATTGCTTGGAAACGACTTTTTTTTGGGGGTGTAAAATCATGTTTTGTGGTAGAACTCAATGTAACGCACTCAAAACATTGTGCTGATGGACGGATTGAATAGTACGGGGGTCGTGGAGGTGTTTAAAGTAAAAAAAACTTGTAAAAATACTTGTCAAAAAGTTGGAACTTTGACCCCTAATATCTCCGGAACTAGAAGGTTCCCAGGTATGGTGTAGAACAAAAAAATTATCGCAATGACAGAGAGAACCAGTGCCTTTCGGCTTCGTTAAGAGGTGTTTTACACCCTTTATACAGATATAGATTGGGTGGTTAGCACATAAGACTTACAAGCAGTCTTACCAAGGGGTATCACGTTATACAGTTACTGGGTTAAGGAGGTAAGATCAGACATCTTTCATTGACGTGAATTTACCCTTATGGTTGAGTGAATGACATGGTCACTTAAATTTCACGGTGATGGTGGCGGGTGTGTCGGGTCATTTAGTTCCCTTTAATATGGTTGAGTTGAATGATGGCTGATATATGCGTCATGTGGGCGCTGTCAGTTGTGACTGGTCATCTCTTAGCTGCCACGGTTTGTTAACCCCAGTAAAGTTGAGAAAGGCTAGGCAGATAATGATGAACAGGGTGTAAAGTTCTTCATCTTCCATATAAAAGGGAGAATCCTCCGACCAGACGGGTGTTATATCTAGTGGGCTACTGCCTACTACTACAGTTGTTGACGGGTTTTTATATACACGGTGTAAATCACCTCATCACGAAGCCGTCAACCAAGCATTCTGTACATGAAACTAAGTAACTTTACGCAAAAATTATTGCTGGGAAACGACTTTTTTTAGGGAGTGTAAAATCATGTTTTGTGGTAGAACTCAATGTAACGCACTCAAAACATTGTGTTGATGGACGGTTTGAATGGTATGGGGGTCGTGGAGGTGTTTAAAGATAATAAAAATCTTACATTAAAAACTTGTATTTAAAAAAATACTTGTCAAAAAGTTGGTACTTTGACGCCTAATATCTCCGGAACTAGAAGGTTCCCAGGTATTATGGTGTATAAAAAAAAAATGATCGCAATGCCAGAGAGAACCAGTGCCTTTCGGCTTCGTTAAGAGGTGTTTTAGACCCTTTATACAGATATAGATTGGGTGGTTAGAAAATAAGACTTTCAAGCAGTCTTACCAAGGGGTATCACGTTATACAGTTACTGGGTTAAGGAGGTAAGATCAGACATCTTTCATTGACGCGAATTTACCCTTACGGTTGAGTGAATGACATGGTCACTTAAATTTCACGCTGATGGTGGCGGGTGTGTCGGGTCATTTAATTCCCTTTAATATGGTTGAGTTGAATGATGGCTGATACATATGCGTCATGTGGGCGCTGTCAGTTGTGACTGGTCATCTCTTAGCTGCCACGGTTTGTTAACCCCAGTAAAGTTGAGAAAGGCTAGGCAGATAATGATGAACAGGGTGTAAAGTTCTTCATCTTCCATAGAAAAGGGAGGATCCTCCGACCGGACAGGTGTTATGTCTGGTGGGCTACTGCCTACTACTACAGTTTTTGACGGGTTTTTATATATATTTAAGGTGCGGATAACGTTAACTGTTCGTTTTAGGCATATGATGTTAGTTCTTCATTCGTGTCATAGATGGCACTGTACGTAATTTTTGGTCTATGTTGCTGTAGTACGTTTTGTAGTGCCGCGGCCGCTACAAACTCAAAGCCAACTACGGATACTGCAGTGGGAAAATTACCAATGTTAAAAACTTATAATTAAATGCCAATGACCTTCTGCCAACCCGATACGGAAGACTAGCGTGAATATAATCGCAATCGAATTAGCTTTGATCGGTTTCGCAATAGATTTAAATATTTACAAATTTTCGAGATGACCCCTTTAAAGTTACGAGTTAACTTGCTAAAACTAGATGTAACCGGTTTAAACGGCTTCGTTGGTTGGCTAGTTGCTGGGCAGGACTTTTAAGTGGAAGTGTTAAGCAACGTTTGCCGAGGTCGGTCCTTGGATGGGTCAATCAATCAATCAATCAAAATATTTTTATTTCACATAGGCCTACATGGGCACTTGTAAAACGTCGACAAAATGCTCGGTTCGGGTTGGTCGTTTCCTATGGAGAAGAACCGGCAACAAACTCCATGGTTACTCTTTTAAAATCATTTGGCTTTACAATTTTTCTATGTTACAGCATTGGCACTTAAGTATGAGTGGACATCGTAGGCCCGACAATAAGTCGTTGCTTACTACAAAACGTAGATCAAGATAAAAAGTTACCAAGGTTCTAGGAATCTATAAGGCCAACAATGATGGGTGCCCATCGATTACCTACATACCGTTTCCGCCGGGAGCACGTTTAGCAGTTGGTCCCGGCTGTCATTCGTAGTTCTTTGACAGTCTTTAAATCACAAGCCTAAAAGTCTTGCATCCAGTCTTACCAAAGGCCCCAAGGGATATGGGGTTACCCAGTAACTGCCTATCTGACATCCACAATCCAGTTAGTACTACCCATTGGTAAGACTGGTTGTCAGACTTTAGGACCACTGACTACCTGTAACGACCGTCAAAGATCTACAATTGACAGCCGGGATGGACTTAGGTAAATCCACAATTGAGCTCCACAAATAGGCACGCTTCTGCCTTACCTTTCGAAGATAAGAAGCGTGATGTTAGGTAATCGTCTCACTGTAGTTCAAATGTCCAAAGATGTCCACTTATCGTCAAGTGGGCTTATTGAGTATTCCTCATCATAAGTCTACCCTTTTCCCAACACGTTGAGATTTAAAGACAACTGCCAGCCCCTCTGGGACTATTAGCGTGACGTTTCATTGTTGTTACACTTTTTCTTTCGATTTGAACGTAACACTTTCATTTTCACCGTGTATTTCCGGCAATTTCGCTACATTCAGTGCAAGTCTTTATGGGTTGGTGAATCATTTCATTTAATATGAAATGATTCACCAACAACAAGTCAAGTCAAGATTTAATAAGAATTTCATTTTCCTCGTTCTTGAAAACTTAAGAACGAGGAAAATGAAATTCATATAAAATTTTGTAATAAAAAACACTAATGTTAATTGTTAATGTGTTATTCGCATCCTATCCATACTTATTATTATAAATGCGAAAGTCACTCTGTTTGTTAGTTTGTTTGTTACCTTTTCACGACTAAACGGCTGATCGGATCTTAATGAAATGTGGCAAGAAGATAGATTTCATCCTGGGAAAGGACATAGGCTATATATCATCACGCTACGATCATAGGAGCGGAGCAGCAACGAAAAATGTTGCGAAAACGGGGAAAATGTGACGCAGGCAAAGTTGCGCGGGACAGCTAGTCGATTATAATCATCATTCTCTTGCCCTTGTCCCAATTTATTTGGCGGCGCAGCATGTCAGAAGACATGCTGCGCCGACCCCAAATCTTCCATACTTCTCTATTGCTTGTCATCTCATGAGACACCTCCTTTCTTGCCATATCATCCTTCACACAGTCTATGCTTCGTTTCTTTGGTCTTCCTCTACTCTTATAGCAACATTCATACTCAAAACTTTTCCTCGTTCCTCCGCATTCAATCCTATTAAAAACAAAGGTTCTGTATAAATATGGCGAACATTATAATTCTTTAATTAAGCTTTTTCCCCCAACTATGTTGGGGTTAGCTTCCAGTCTAACCAAATGCAATTGAATAACAGTTTTTTTACATGAAACGACCTGCTGTTAAGCCGTTGGTTCCGGCTGTCATTCGTAGATATTTGACAGTCGTTACAAGTAGTCAGAAGCCGAAAGTCTGACATCCAGTCTTACCAAAGGGGTTTCGTATTACCCAGATACTGGGTTGTGGAGGTCAGATAGGCAGTCGCTTCATGTAAAATACTGATACTCAGCTGCATCCGGTTAGACTGGAAGCCGACCTCAATAAAGTTTGGGAAAAGGCTAGGCAGATGATAACATGGAACTACTGCCTATCAGAAGGCCTATAAGGCTCGCATAGGTCTAAAAAGTTACAAAAAAATGTTTTTAGCAACTTTTTAGACCTATTATTATATTTTCTGTTATTTTTTGTATCCTGCTTATGCGTTTGAAGTTTTTTTTAAATTGGTTCAGCCATTTCGGTAAACTAGGACTTGAAAATTTGTATGAAATGTCGTAGGTGTAAACTCTCTTAAACTGGGCACAGATCCAGACTCCGTGGGTGCTGCAAAGAAATTTCTGATTGAAAAACCCTATAACACTTTGCCCAACCCGGGAATAGGAGATCGGACTGGGTAAAGAAAACGACATTCTATTTTGTCCGTCAGACAGGTAATACAAAAATATTAGACACGTATTTTTTGTTTTATCAAAATATCAAAAAATTACCTAGTTAAAACTCATTAAAGTTGGAGAGTGGGGGCTTACTACGTCACAAGTAGGTATAAAACTTACCTACATGTGACGTCATGCGTCATTTCAACTCAATATATCTCCGTAATTTTATGACCACGTGAAAAAAGAAAAAATACGCGTCCAATACTTTTCAATAAACTACCCGACGGACAAAGAAAAAAAATGGATTATCCCCTATTGAACCCGGGACCTCCTGCTCAACGGTCGCGCTTGACCAACGAGGAAGTGCTATACTAGAATCAATAAATATTCTACTAATTATTTTAAATCTGCGTAAACAGCTTACAATATTTGTTGACAAGCTATTTGTTTCAAGTTATTGTACTTCCGTGAGTCACAAGTAAATATTACTCATGGTTTTATCTGTGGAAGGGATCAACTGAGATGTTGGTTAAGACTTATATTATTATGTTAGTGATTAAATAATTACTACTCAGTACAGTGCTCATAGTATGAGAGCCTCGTGACTTAAAAATAACAGCTGCACGGGTCGATCTTTAAGGTTAAGCCGTGCTTGCCGAGGTTGGTCCGTGTATATGTGACCATAATTACATACCAAGCTTCCTCCGTGCCTCCGAAAGCACGTTAAGCCGATGGTCGCGGCTGTCATTTGTAGATCTTTGACAGTCGTAACGAGTAAGTAGTCAGAAGCCAAAAGTCTGACATCCAGTCATACCAAGGGGTATCGTATTATCCAGTTACTGGGTGGAGGTCAGATAGGCAGTCGCCTCATATAAAATACTGGTACTCAGCTGCATCAGGCAAGACTGGAAGCCGACACCAAGATAGTTTGGGAAAAGGCTAGGCAGATGATGACTCATAGTATGAGAGCCTCGTGACATAAAAAAAAAAGCTTGCCGAATCGTTGGATGGGGACCATCCATAACATACCGAAAACTGCATGTACCTGGGGGCTGTCATTTGTGGATATTTGTTTTTCGTTACGTGCAGTCAGAAGCCTCAAAGTCGACTCACACCAAGGGGTATCCTGTTACACAATAACTGGACTGCCTAAGTGCCTAGGTCAAATTTATAGACCATCGCTCTATAGGTGATGGTATTCAGCTGCATCCCACTTCCAATATACAAGGTGTTGTTTTGCATCCTCGTCAAGTTCTAGGAGGTAATTATGCTAATGATTCTCGTCCCGAATCAATAATAAAATGGGCAGGTATTTTTTTTTATTTTTTGATATTTACGGAAATCGGTAAGTGTGAACTACCCGTGTTTTAAATGCGGGCCCGTCTGGTTCTTGCCCTATAACCTAGCTTACACACATACAAACAATCTCAAACGTTTAATTGATAATTTCTTATTCCCTAAACCACGTTGAGGGGGTTATTCTGAAATATTGACAAACTTAAACAACCAAAAAAATCAGCGTTTATTAATAATTAACTTGGTACCGTAATTTTAATTGATTATTTATGTCTTTTGTGATCACCTCCTGAAATTTGACGAGGATGCAAAACAACACCTTTTAGTTCAGCAAAGGCTAAACTACTAGATGATCATGACAGAGCCATAATAGTGTATAGAAACGCCCATTACATTATTTCTATTGCTAAGCAGATGATGATGGATCCCAAACACGCACCTCTGATTTTTCGGATTCATGTGCGTATTGTACAATTATCACTTGCTTCGGTGAAGGAAAACATCGTGAGGGAACCAGCATGCATGAGAGATATTTCTCGACGGCATGTAAAGCCAAGTCAGAGGCCCATGAAGAAGATGATGACTAGAGGATGATGAAGAAGATGATGGCTAGGCTAATGATGAAATAATATTTAATAAAAAACTAGCTGTTGCCCGCGACTTCGTTCGCGTGGAAATTTTGATGGGTTTTAGGGGTATAAAAAATAGATGTTGGCCGATTCTCAGACCTACCCTATATGCACACAAAATTTCATACAAATCGGTTCAGCCGTTTCGGAGGAGTATGGTAACTAACATTGTGTGACGAGAATTTTATAAAGGGTCGAAAGGCACTGGTTCTCCCTGTCATTTCGATATTTTTTTTGTTCTACACCATACCTGGGAACCTTCTAGTTACGGAGATATTAGGGGTCAAAGTTGCAACTTTTTGACGAGTATTTTTTTTTAAGTTTTTAATGTAAGATTTTTACTTTGAACACCTCCACGACCCCCGTACCTACTATTCAATCCGTCCATCAGCACAATGTTTTGAGTGCGTTACATTGAGTTCTACCACACAAACATGATTTTACACTGCCCAAAAAATAGTCGTTTCCCAGCAATAATTTTTGCGTAAAGTTACTTAGTTTCATGTACAGAATGCTTGGTTGACGGCTTCGTGATGAGGTGATTTACACCGTGTATATAAGGTGACTTATGATCTTACTTCAAAACTACGTCAGTCTTAAACAGGATCCCCAAACATTTCGTCCGTACAAAAACGAGAAGACCTAAATGCATATAATATGTAAATGTAATAACAAGTCCCACCTTGAAATCAGACAATAGGTTTATTATAACCAATGCCCAGCCATTGTGGGGTACCATTGTAATGCAGATGTCACTAGTTTCTTAAAAAATAACTGTAGGTAATCTTTGTTTAAATGACAGTCTGTCGTTCTAACAATAAGGGACAAAGACCTCTCTTGTTATTTATTTTATTTTTACATTTTTAGGAAATATTGCAGACTTATAATTTTCATAATCATCTGCAAACTTTTTCCAACATTAGAGGGGTTGGCTTCCAGCCATTGGTTCCATGCCATAGATTCAGCTGAATATTGACTTATTGATGATGGCTCTCATGTTCACATGCTCTGATTCCCGTTCCACTTTTCTGTCACCGGCGCTATTTTTTCAGTTTTTATTTATTTATTTAACTATTTATGTACTCATCGGGAAAGTGAGAATATGGACACTTTTCCCGATGGTACCACTACCTACACACTTAATACAGAGAAGAAGAAAGGAACAGAAAATAGGTATAAAGGTGATGCGTATTTCTAAAGAAATCTCTTCCAGCTGCGAAAAGAGATATTTAAAAAAAGAGATGCAGTCATAGTGTGTAAAAGAAGAAGAGAGAATTGAATACGTAAAACTTAAATAAATAATTTAAAATATAAAATTCAATTTATTAACGCATTTTTCTTTAACATACAGCAACTTTTTTGACGGCCTGACATTTTTAGGTTGGCATTAACTAGTTTTAACCAGTCTTACCAATGGGTTTGGTGTTAACAGGGTTGTGGAGGTCAGATTATTATTAATATTCTTATTTCTTTATTCACTTTCTTACATACTAACGAAATTAGATAAAAACATTTATAAAATATATTCTTCCTACTAATATTATAAATGCGAAAGTTTGTGAGGATGGATGGATGGATGGATGAATGGATGGATGGGTGGATGTTTGTTACTCTTTCACGCAAAAACTACTGAATGGATTTGGATGAAATTTGGCACACGGGTAGTCTACCTATAACCTGGATTAACACATAGGATACTTTTTATCCCGATATTATGTTCCCGTGGGACAATTATCGAACTCCACGCGGGCGACGCCGCGGGCATAAGCTAGTTTAAAATAAAGATACAGCTACCGAATTCTCCAAACTTTACCGGAAAACATAATCAACATTTAAATACAAACGAAAAATGTTTTGCAAAACCAAACTAAATATTCCAAAAAAAAATCTTCCTGCAACTCGAAAATGATAATGAAACTGCAAATAACGTGGGAACTAAGTTCCAGACAAATTTATTGTATTTAGAAACACAGACCACAGATATCTTCAGCTGCTGTTAGAAGCGGCATTGACCATTGTCAACACTGACCACCCGCTGGCCTACCCTGACATCTTAAGAGGGGACTCTAGCCCCGAGGAATTTGAAGAATAGGTATTTGAAGAAACTATTGCCGTCGCGCTGCGGATGACCAAGCCCCGGTAAAGTGCAAAAAGGACAACTGCAGCACAGGCTGATTTTACCTACAAAAATCTTGACCAAAAGATGTTTTGTATTCCGCTGTTTTCTTCTTCAAAACTAAACTGATCTAAATAATGCTTACATAAAAATTTTGAGGAAAAGTATATCTATGCTTCTATTATTTTCTTTTTTGTTAAAAACTAATTTGTCTGATAGTCGTCTGAACATGGCGGTAAAAACGGGCTTTTTTTGGGGTTTTTGGATTGTCATAATTCTTTTATTGATTATGTTTTAAAAAAAAAGGAAATGATAGGGGCATGTATTAATAAAACCTAGATTTTTTGGAAAAAAAAACATTGCTCTAGACGCATTATCTACGAAGAAAACAGCGGAATACGTTTGTATGGAGAAAGGCCCACTAGAGTCCCCTCTTAAACCAGTATTATTTTACTCTTATCCCAGTGTGGGAAAGAGACGGAGCTATACAAGATGTCTAGCGCCATCTCTTTCCCGCACTGGAAAAGGAGTAAAACAATTATGTTTTAAGACGTCATGGAAGGCCATCTGGTCAAAAGTTGCAAGGCTCAAGTGACACTTGTCTTGCGGAGTTTAGAGGTATGAAGAACAGGGTATAAAGTTCATCATCCCCCTTAGAGAAGGGAGGATCCTTCGACTTGACCTGGGTGTTATGTCTGGTGGACTAATGCCCGACAGTTGTTGGTATTTTTTATATACTCTTAAGTCGCGGATAACTTTAACTGCGCGATTAAGAATTTTAATGTTAGTTCTTCTTTTGTATCATAGATGGCGGCGTAATACATTTTGTTCTATTTTGCTGTAGTACTTTTTGTAGTGCCGGTACAGGAGAAAACAAATGAAAGAACTTGCTCAGAGCACGCTACAAGTAATCACTAATCACTACGCGACTTGCTTAGTGACAGTACTCGCGTGAAAGAAACAAGTGACGCACGCGCTTGAGACGCAAAAGTCCTGAGGCCCGAACTCCACCAAAGCGGTGAGGAGATGAGCAGGAATCAACCAGTCACAGGAAAGACGAGAGACGTGGCCGCGATTCTGCGTGCCGTGATTCCGACACTTCGGTGCGTATGACGTTGACAGACGTCAGATGTTTATGACGCCGTAAACCGAATCGAGCAATCTAAATCTTTGTTGACGGCGATGCCGTCTCTAGACGATTCCACGTTCCATTGCTCTGTGTTCTAAAACAATAGTTACTAGTAATTAAGACAACAATATAAAATCTCACGCTGTAATCAATTTAAGTTGTAGTGATCTGTGTTGAGCAACAGTTGCAGTCAATGTGTTGGTGGATTGAAAGTAAAATGTGATTATAGAAGGTCAAGCATAACGTCCTGATTGCGACAATTTTGGCTATAAGAGTAGGGGAAGACCAAACAACCGGCCAAGTGCGAGTCGGACTCGCGCACGAAGTGTTCCGTACCATTATTTATAAAAACTAAAACAAAAAAAATACACTTTTTGTATGGGAGCCCCCTTAATTGTTTTTCTGTTTTTAGTATTTGTTGTTATAGCGGCAACAGAAATACATAATCTGTAGAAATTTTAACTGGCTAACTATCACGGTTCATGAGATACAGCCTGGTGGCAGACGGACGGATGGACAGCGAAGTCTCTGTAATAAGGTCCCGTTTGACCCTTTGGATACGGAACCCTAAACAATAATCGCAAAGCCGGGCAGAACAAGTGCCTTTCGGCTTCGATAAAGTTACTTTTACACCCATTTAAATAGACCGTGTCAGTGTTTGTTAGCGATTTTAAGGCAACATGTAGTAATTAAAGGAAACGAATTAACATTTCCTTTAAAAACTCAAGGTACGATAATTGTTGTAGTTTCTGAATTAGCACGTCAACATACGACTCACATATACATACCATTCATAAGCTCACGCCGTTCCCCATGGGGTTAGGTAGAAACTAGAGAACGCTAACTGGTACCATTCTTACATCCTCCTTCCGCTTCGTCCACCTTCATACCTCTCTCTTCTCATCTCTCGTCTGCACGCGTAGCATGACCACTGCAGAAACGAGTTTTGTCTATGGAAGAATCGACATAATGACAGATAGACAATGACAATGTGTAAAAATATATTTGCATTGTATAGATTCAATCGCTTAGTATTATATAATTGCATAGCACATGTGTGAGTACTATGTACTGTAAAGACACCATTTAATGAGTACCTAAATCTTTCATTGACGCGAAATTACCCTGGTGGTTGAGTGAATGTCATGCTCACTTAAATGTCACGCTGATGGTGGCGGGTGTGTCGGGTCGTTTAGTTCCCTTCAAAATGGTTGCGTTGAATGATGGCTGATACATGCGTCATGTTCGTGAACGGGCGCTGTCAGTTGTGACTGGTCATCTCTTAGCTGCCACGGTTTATTTTAATTATTTTATTTTTAATTACTGATTTAATCTTTTACTCTGGACGCTCTTAACTTGCCCGTATTTCTACATTGTTCTCACATATTTGTAATTCCTAACATGAATGATGTAACCAAGATTTTGTAACACATTTTGATTTAAAAGAGTGTCCATGGAGTTTCTTGCCCATTCTTCTCCATAGAGATCTACGCTACGGAATGGGCAACTACAGTACTTTCATAAGTTATTATGCCTTGTGACTGGGACTGTAGCTTCGCGTTTCATTTTGTTTTTTTGACTTTCAAAAGTGCCTGTAATGGTCTAATTGAAATAAATGCTTTGACTTTGTGTCAGTTTGTCGATTCAAAATCAAAATCAATCAATATTTTTATTTCACATAGGCCTATATAGGCACTTGTAAAACGTCGACAAAAGGTGCTCGGTTCGGGTTGGTCGTTTCCTATGGAGAAGAACCGGCAAGAAACTCCATGGTTACTCTTTTAAAATCATTTTGTTTTACTTTTTTTTTTGTGTGTATGGCATCTCTCAGTTCAGCCTCTGAGGCTGGCTTCTGCTTAACCGGTCAATCCTGTGGATGCCTTGAATTTAAGGCCTCCAGCCAGGGCAACAATTTTTCTATATTACAGTATTAGTACTTCAGTATGGGAGGACATCGTAGGCCCGACAATAAGTCGTTCCTTACTACAACACGTAGAACAAGATAAAAAGTTACCAAGGATCTAGGAATCTATAAGGCCGACAGTGTTCACAAATTTACAAACAATCGGTACCTAAATAAGAAAAAGAGTCTATACAAAAATTCTTCCGTCGACATAGCCATACGCGCACGCCGGTCGCGAGTACAACGCATCTGAAATTTCTAAAAGATTAAACCAATAAGGTCAGTGTATACGTTCTTCTACGACCTAATACAGAGTTATTATTTGCAAAATAACCTTAGCACGGCATAATCAGCGTATAAATTTCTCACTGCTGGGAAACGATAAGAGGAGTAGGCTGTAATCCAGCTCAAAAGTTTAAACCCAATTATTAAAAATCGGTTCATCCGTTTTGGAGCTGCATTGCCACAGACAGACACACAGATACACACGTCAAACTTATAACACCCCTCTTTATTGGTCGGGGGTTAAAAATAGAAACTTAAAAAATAAATAATAACCAAAATAAAACACTAAAAAGGGGAAAGTTACGTTTGGAAGTTGGTGTCAAAAAAGTTAATGAAACAAACAAAAGTCACCGACTTCCAATAAGTAATTTTCCACTTTTGAGTGATTTTCGGAAGTCGGTTTTTTCTTTTTGTTCTCCTTATGTCCTCGATCTTAAACTAAATTCAAATCTCTTTGAATATTCGTTTAATATAGACATGCTATTAGAGTGTATGGTTCTACAAAGTTTCTCCGAAGCCGTGTACTAAAAATAGGCTAGGTATATACGTATGGAGTCGTCTCGGGCGTTCATTTACAATCACATGAGACGTCTGGCTAACTTATGTATGATATGAGCGTTATGTGTGTATGTTGGGCAGGGATGTCTAGTAGCAAATGGTTCCGTAGTTAATGTTATCTCCCACCCGATCTCTGTCTGTCGTGTTGGATTGCTTTCCCAAAGGGATAGGGAAATGAAAAAAAAAATACCAAAAAATATACAAACATACTAATTTAAAAAAATACTTAAAAGTGCAAAAACTTTTATGTTTACTAGACTTCTAGAAAAGGAGGTGTTCAAAAATAACCGACATCCAAAGAAAATCACAAAAAAATGTAAAATAACTTTACTAACGGAATTCGGTGGATGTCAATGAAACAAGTAAAAGTCCCCGACTCAAAAAGTCAAAAAGCAGAACAAAACGAAAAGCTACAGTCCCAGACACAGGCATAATAACTTGTAAAAGTACTGTAGATGCGCATTCCAAAGCGTGGATCTCTATGGAGAAGAATGGGCAAGAAACTCCATGGACACTCTTTTAAATCAAAATATTGTTACAAAATCTTTGTTACATCATTAATGTTTAGAATAACAAATATGTGAAGACGACGTAAAAATACGTGCAAGTAGGTAAAGGGCGCCCAGAGTAAAATATTAAATCAGTAATTCAAAAATAAAGTAATTAAAATAAACCGTGGCAGCTAAGAGATGACCAGACTCCGGTAGTAACTTAAACTTATTTTTCCATATTTTGTGTTTTTTTATATGTTCACTACTCTACTTTACCAAGCTTACAAGACACAAGAGACAAGACACAATACCAAAAAACCAGAATAACCCACCACCCATACAACAAAATACAAGTTCACGGTTTCATAACCACGCTCACGGTACCCCAAAGCAACTGGCCCAATGGCGCGTACGTTCGTATTTGGAACGCGAGCAGTCGACCGGCGCAGGCGCATAGATGCGTACTGGTTTAATTATGTAGTTTGTAGGTACCGCATACTGAGGTTATGCTGGCGACTTGGCTATATGAGTGAACGGGAAGATCGACAAAACCATAGGTGGACTGTATGAAGGATGATATGGCTAGACAGTTTGTGATTCATTGCTATTAGATAAAGGGAGGAGCTCGTGGTTGATTAATAACAGCCGCTCGGGTCGATCTTTAAGGTTAAGCTGTGTTTGCCGAGGTTGCTCCATGGATGAGTGACCATAATTACACACCGAGTTTCCTCCGTGCCTCGGAAAACACGTTAAGCCGTTAGTCCCGGCTGTCATTTGTAGATCTTTGACAGTCGTTACGAGTAGACAGAAGCCAAAAGTGTGACATCCAGTCTTACTAAGGGGTATCGTATTACCCCAGTTGCTGGGTTGTGGAGGTCAGATAGGCAGTCAATTCATGTAAAATACCAGTATTTTACATGAAGTTACTGCCTATCTCAGTCTCAGTTGCATCCGGTTAGACTGTAAGCCGAGCCCAAGATAGTTAGGGAAAAGGCTAGGCAGATGATGATGTCATTAGATAACGGCAAATATAAAACTTTTTTGCAATAAAAAATAACCGGCGTCCAAAAAAGATAAAAACTAAAAAGTGGAAAGGGGTTTACTGCCGAAAGTAGATGACTTTTGTTTGTTTCTTTCTGTTTTTCCATTGTTTATTTAGTTTTCCGTTCATCGATTTATATTCAAAACTTGTGGGTAGGTATAACAGGCGTTATGTTATGTCCGTACATTGAACTTGTAAATAAAAAAAACAACAACCAATTGTAATTTACCTCACTCAAAATCTACCCAAAATAAAATTATGAACTGTAAACAAAAATGGGTTCTCAATAATAATTCTGACGAGTAATAAACAAATCTCTTTGTCTTAAGTCAAGGACCAAACTTTGAACCTGCAGCCTTGACGAATGACTAATGACAAACAAAAGAGGTGTCAGTTTGTCTTGGTACAATGTACAGGTATTGGAAAAACACAGAAACAATGGAGTGCCATTTTTATATGAAAAAAAATTCTTACCTATTAATCATCTGTCTAGCCTTTTCCTAAGTTGGGGATGGCTTCCAGTGTAACCGAATGCAGTTCATTACCATTATTAACCGACTTCTAATAAAGGAGGAAGTTATGTATTCCACCAGCATTTTTTTGTCATGTATATTCACCGATTTCTGCGTGATTACTTGTCCGAATAAATTGATTCTTTTTTTATTTGGTAGAAGACGCTTGCGCGGTCGTCCCATATAATTTCTATTACTTTGCTCTATAAAATTTATTTTTTCTTCGTCGTCTTTGTGGATGATGTGTTGATAACTTTTAGTTACAATATAAAATTGATTCTGACAAGGATTCGTGGAAGATACCACAACTAAAATAGGTAAAATATTAACTTTTGCAAAAAATATAACCGACTTCCAAAAGATACACTAAAAAAAAGTAGAAAATAACATTAATTGCGGAAGGCGTTGACAAAAAAGTCAATGAAAGAAACAAAAGTCACCCAAATTATGCTAGTATAGTTACGAGTAGTCAGAACCCAAAAATCATACATCCAGTTTTGTCTTACCAAGGAGTATCGTATTACCCAGTAACTGGGTTGTGGAACTCAGATAGGTAGTTGCTTCATAGAAAATACTGGTACTCAGCTGCAGCCGGTAAGACTGGAAGCCGACCCCAAGATAGTTTAGTAAAAGGCTAGGCAGATGCTAATGGAGCGACTGCCTATATGACCTCTACGATCCAGTTCTGGATACGTAAACCCTCGGTAAATCTCCTCAGACAGGACGATAACCAAAAAGGAGGTTTGACGTAAATATTTGTCAATATTTAAGTCTAAACGGTCCGCTGTTGATTATTTTGCGTTTACCTCTTCAAACAGAGGCCATTGCATTTCAGTTTATTATGATAAAGTCATTATTCTTTGACAATAACTTATTGTGGCTCTGTTTGACCTGGCGAACTTAAAACACCATTCATTTTCCAGTAATAATAACACCTATACAAGGTGTTGTTTTGCATCCTCGTCAAAATTCAGGAGGTTGTCACACAAGACATAAATAATCAATTAAAATTACGTTACCCAGTTAATTATTAATAATTGCTGAGTTTTTTGGATGTTTATGTTTGACAGTATTTCAGAATAACCCCCTTAACGTGGTTTAGGGAATAAGAAATTATCGAATAAACGTTTGAAATTGTTTGTATTTGTGGAAGCGCGGTTATTTTGCGAGAATGAGAAGGCCCGCGTTTAAATTACGGGTGATTCACACTTACCGATTTCCGTAAATGAGAAAAAAAATAAAAATTACCTATCCATTTTATTATTGATTCGGGACGAGAATCATTCACATCAAATCAAAATATTTTATTTTACATAGGCCTACATGGGCACTTATAAAGCGTCAACAAAAGGTGCACGGTTCGGGTTGGTCGTTTCCTATGGAGAAGAACCGGCAAGAAACTCCATGGTTACTCTTTTAAAATCATTTGGTTTTACAATATTTGAAGTTACAGCGTTAGTACTTAAGTATGGGAGGACAGCGTAGGCCCGACAATAAGTCGATTGCTTACTACAGAAGCATAGTTACCTCCTTGAATTTGACGAGGATGCAAAACAACACCTTGTATGCCATATAGTGTCAACAATACGGAGTATTTTTAATAATTGGCCATTATGACAGCTCTAACAACGAGGAGCTTGTGGCTAAATAATAACTGCCGCTTGAGTTGATCTTTAGATTGATTGCCTTGCTTACCTAGGTTGGTCCGTGGATGGCTGACTAACCATTACATACCAAGTTTCCTCCGTGACTCGGAAAGCACGTAAAGTCGCTGTCATTTCTAGATCTTTGACAGTCGTTACAGGTAGTCACTGGCCCGAAAGTCTAACAACCCTTCTTGGTTGTGAAGGTCAGATAGGCAGTCGCTCCATGTAAAATACTGGTATACAGCTGCATCTGGTTAGACTGGAAGCCGACCCCAACATACACAGTTAGAAAAACGCTGGGCAGATGATGAGCCCATGGCCTATTACCTATAAGCCTATATGATTAAAACGCCCTCATCCTACAATTTTGACGCGTACTTACGAAAGGCAACCTTGTGTCTTCAGGAATAGCGCAACGGAGGCGTATTTCCAAACGTTGGTAATAATTAAGGAGTAATTGCCTCGGCGTCCGGGCTGAAGGAACATAGAGTTTCCTTGTTGAGGAAATAACGCTGACTTGTAGACCTTTGAGTACTAGTAAAATGGTGCATCGAGGTTGAGAACAGATTCGTATTAAAAGTGTTGACTTTCTCATTCATCATCATCATCAGCCTATAATGTTCCCACTGCTGGGACACAGGCCTCCTCTCTATGAGAGGGAGTGGGCTGTAATCCACCACGCGGGCCCAGTGCGGAACGCTGCGGGTTGTTCGAAAGAGATACCGTGGCCCTGTAATACAAAGGGCGAAGAAGGAACATGGGTGGGTTTTAGTCAGTACAAGTCTGACACTCCCTCCCGCTCCGCCCAGAGCGGGAGAAGTCATTTGATGATTTCACATCCGTAAAAAAAAAGACCTCATTGAATTCGTCTGCTCGTAAACGTATAATACAAAATGGATGTTTACGCATTGCGAATTCGAATGTACTACGAAATTATCGCGTTGAGTACTATAAGTACTTTCTACCACTTCCACATCTTATTAATATTCTGAAATCGATCGCTATGTAAGTATAACTTTCTATCGGTGACAAAAAATTCTTGACTTGCTCGTAAGTACGCTACAGTGACGTCATCGCGTCATAATGACATAAATGGCGTCTTTGCGGTAATTATAACAATGAATTAGAATTAAACTCGTTAAGAAAATTGTAAGCCAAAAAAAGGTAAGCCATTATCATTCCCCTCCTTGAGTTATAAGTCGAGCTAAACGATAACTGACAAATGCTTGCACTGACTGGACAGGTCCACTCAAATCTGTGTGGTTCTTTCTTCAAAAGACCATCTCAGACACTAATCTGCATTGTGCTCATGTAAATTGAGCAATGTCTGGACTTTAAAAGAGTAACAAGTTAACAGAGAACCTCTGAGTTTGTTTCGGCTGTTTCTTCTCAGAGTAGTCAGGTACGAAACAGCGGAACCATCTAGCTTAAAAAAAAAATGACGTGTAAAAGTGTTTGTAAAAACCTACTTGCAAAATAAACATTATTTATCATTCCCTTCCTCTTATCTCAATTTATTAGTAGTCCGAGCAGCCTGTCTTCTTCTTCCATACTTCTATAATACTCGTCATCTCCTTTCAAGAACCATATCATCCTTCACACAGTCCATCCATCAAATCAATTCATTTATTTCTGTGCAAACATGGGTAATAGGTACATAGATGTTCGATAATAATATGGTTCTCCATATTTTTGCGTCGCATGGGCATGTCAATAATACAAGGTGTTGTTTTGCAACCTCGTCAAATTTCAGGGGGTGGTCACAAAAGACATAAATAATCAATTTAAAAAAAAAAATACGGTACCTAGTTAATTATTAACAAAGGCAGTTTTTTTTTTGTTGTTTAAGTTTGTCAGTATTTCAGAATAACCCCCTTAACGTAGTTGAGGGACTAAGAAATTATGAAATAAACGTTTGAGATGGTTTGTATGTGTGTAAGCGAGGTTATAAGGCAAGAACCAGACGGGCCGCGTTTAAAAAACGGGTGGTTCACACTTACTGATTTCCGTAAAACAGAAAAAAAAAAGAAAAATTACCTACCCATTTTATTATTGATTTGGGACGAGAATCACTAGCATAGTTATCTCCTTGAATTTGACGAGGATGCAAAACAACACCTTGTATATTATTAGGTTTGCAATTTAAATTCAAAGTGTAGCATGGCATTGGAAACACAATTAAAATAAAAATGCCATTGGAATTACAATAAAAAAGGACAACTTGGTCAAAGTTAAAAAAAAATACTATGAATAATGTCAAACGGAATAAAATGATGTCAACTAGAATAACAGTATGTCAATTAGAGTAAAACAGTAGGTATTTTATAAATCAACCAATAATAGTAGGTTTACAGCGTATCAGTAAGTATTTCAATTATTAAGAAAGTCTTTAATTAAGTAATAGCTTTCATAATTAAAATGTCATTTAGCGCCCTTTTAAATTAAATAAAGTCACGTTTTATATCATTAGGTACTTTATTATACAAGACGTTGTTTTGCATCCTCGTCAAATTCAAGGATGTAACTATGCTAGTGATTCTCGACCCGAATCAATAATAAAATAGGTAGGTAGGTAATCCAATATAATAATACGTTCAGGGTATTGTTGCGACTGCCACGCTTCTGTAGTGCATCAGCAATGTTTGTCGATGCACGCACTGACAGTTTTGATGCGTTGTGGCGTAAAAAATCTGCCCCGCTACTCCGCAGGTTGCGTGGCAGTCCCAACACTCTCCTGCAATCGATAGCCGCCCGGGCAGATAGCCCGCTAGTGTGGGCGCTAACCAATCGTACTCGATCTCTTCTAGTTATTAAGTATGAACATAGGCTAAGTTATTCTGTTACTAACAAAGTGGACCTTTTATATAAGTAGTCTGATAAATAAATAAATAATAATTATTATTATTATTTTAACTGATATCGGTAAGTGTGAATCACACTGTGTTTTAAACGCGGCCCGTCCGATCCTAGCCCTGTAACCGAGCTTTCACACATACAAACAATCTCAAACGTTTATTCGATAATTTCTTATTCCCTAAATCACGTTATGGGGGTTATTCTGAAATACTGACAAACTAAAACAACAAAAAAACAGCGTTTATTAATAATTAACAAGGTACCTAGGTACCGTAATTTATATTGATTATTTTGGTCTTTTGTGTCAACCTCCTGAATTTTGACGAGAATGCAAAACAAATTGTACATGCGTGGGGCAATATACCAAAAAACTTTTTTGCGTTAATGCGGTTTTACATCGTTTTTTTGGTGTTGTCCTACTTTAATAGTCATCCATATTCTTACTCTTTTTCTTCTTATATTTTACATTACCAAGAAAAAAAAAACTTTTTCCAAAAAAACGAACTGATTCCAAAAAAACACTAAAAAGTGGAAAATAACTTTACTTTCAAAAGTCGTTGACTTTTGTTTGTTTCATTGACTTTTTGCCACCGACTTCCGAAAGTAAAGTTATTTTCCACTTCAGTGTAAGGAATTTTTTTTGGAAGTCGGTATTTTTTTGCATTTTTTTTCCCCTTTTTTGTTGTGGTATCACACACAAAACTTTTTTAAGGATTAATTTTACATTGTAACTAGAAGTTTTTAGCACATCATCCTCATAGACGTTAAAGAAAATTAAAATTTCGCGAGCTACCTTGGCGGTTCCCCGTTAAGGTGGTAGACCCAGGATAGACAGCAAAATTCATATTTTTTTACGTTTATTGCAGTTTGCCGGTCAGTGTCATTTTGTATGTAGAACAAAATATGATTTGCGGCTGTAATATGCATGTGTTTACATAATTGTACTCATTAAATCATCTATACAAACTGCCTGAGTTATTTTTTTTTAATGAAATAGTCATTTAATGGGATTAAATGAAGTTAAAGGGGTTGTATTGATAAATTTAATTATTATAACTTTGTAATACTATACAAGATGTTGTTTTGCATCTTCGTCAAAATTCAGGAGGTTGTCAGAAAAGACATGAATAATCAATATAAATTACGGTTATAATTTTTAATTAATTATTAATAATCGCTGATTTTTTTTGGTTGTTTAAGTTTTTCAGTATTTCAGAATAACCCCCTTAATATGGTTTAGGGGATAAGAAATTATCGAAAAAACGTTTGATATTGTATGTATGTGTGGAAGCGCGGTTATAAGGCGAGAATCAGACAGGCCGCGTTTAAAACACGAGTGGTTCACACTTACTGATTTCCGTAAATAAGAAAAAAAATTAAAATAACCTACCCATTTTATTATTGATTCGGGACGAGAATCATTAGCATAGTTACCTCCTTGAATTTGACGAGGATGCAAAACAACACCTTGTATTTGTTACGACCGCGAATCCAACCAGCAAACTGCAAAAAACGTAAGAAAATTTGAATTTTGCGGGCGTCTCTGTCGATTCCACCTTAAAATGACATTCAAGATAAAACCAGGTCTTAGAAATGTAAGCCAAATTCATCATGTCCCACTTAAAATAGACATTGTGTTATAAAACCTGTCTCTCTGCTTATGCTGTAATACCATATAACATAACCAATGTGAAAGTTGGTTACACCGGTTCCTCAAATCTGCCACATGAATGTCACCTCTATTGCAAAGGGTGTAAGGGTCATAAGTGTTGTTAATAGAGAGGTATGGGGCTTGTTATCTTTACGCTTTTTAATTTTTTGGCATCGAGCAGATGTAATTGTTGGTGCAGGTTTTGCGATACGCGTGATAGTTTTGGCTGTTTTCGTGTAAGAGATTTCTGTAGGATATATGTAGAGATCTAGGCAACATATCATCGGCCTAGCCTTTTCCCAAACTTTGTTGGGGTCGGCTTCCAGAACCGGATGAACCTTGAAGATCGACCCGTGCGGCTGTTATTATTAAGCAACGAGCTCTTCAGAGATCTAGGCAACAGATTTGTTATTTTTTTTACAGGGTATATTTTTGAGGCAAAGGGGACTGCCCAGAACTGCATTGTTTGGCAAGATAAAAATAAAATGTGACAGTAAGAACTAAAACTCAAAATCTAAGTTATATTTGTGGTGTTTCCTTATGTTCTCTCTTCTGTGTACATGAATGTATACATATCTATTTACATAAATGATTAAAAATAAACAAATTAATTTTTAGCTTATTGCACCGATTTTTCAAAATCTGCGTAAGCAATGTCTTAAAAAAGTCAAAGATTAAGTATCTCCTAAGAAATTTTTTTGGAGTTGCTATGGTTAGGGTATTCTTTTGGGCTTTTCCTGATCCGTTAATTAAACCTGTAATTATCATTATCTGCTTGCCTTTTCCCCTGCATGTTGGGGTCAGCTTCCAGTCTAACCGGATGCAGCTGAATACCAGTATTTTCAACTCACAACCTAAACATCCCATTTAATACAATACAAGACCCCTTGGTAAGACAAAATAAAAAATTAAGTACAATAGTAGTGTAGTACAATAACCCCTTGGTAAGACTGGACTACCTGAAACGACTTCAAGGTCTAAAAATGATCCTGGACCAACGGCTCAACGTGCTTTTCGAGGCACGGAGGAAACTCGGTATGTAATTATGGCCACCCATCCACAGACCGACCATGGCAATCCTGGCTTAACTTGAAGCACTACCCGTGTGGCTGTTATTATCAAGCTACGAGTTTTAGGCTCGCCCCTATTACATGGGACTTAAACATAACTGGCGAAATGTGGGTGTCCCATTAGGTACACCTCTGCCTTACCCTTCTTGCGTTACAGCCGTGATTTTATGTCATATCTAGCTTCTGCCGACGGCTTCGCCCGCATTTTTTCGGTAATTGTCCCGCGGGATCACACTACCGGGATAAAAAGTATCCTATGTTCTATTACTGACTATTATCTATCCCAGTGCCAAATTTCATCCAGATCCATTCAGGCGTTTTTACGTGAAAGAGTAACAAACATCCATCCATCCATACTTTTGCGTTTTTAATATTAGTAGGATAAAATTATTGTTAATTCTAAAACTCGATGCCAACTTGGTCAGTATGTAAACCGGCCATTTTTTTTGTCTTTAAATAAAAATAATTTAAAAACTTGTTCTCAAAAGAACATGCGACTTGATTTTATTATTATTTAATGAATTGTAACAAAACTTGATTAAGGCTGCCTTGGGTTTTGGTTTTTTCTTGCATAAGCTCCTTAATATGGCCCCTTTCGTTATGACAAAGGCAAATTATTGTAAGGGTCAGCTCACACCGAGACGCGACGCTGCGTGCACATTTTAAAGACCGATTCAAAATTTAATTTTATTTTCTACACGAAAAGATACGCATTTCCTTGTGAGAATACGTTGCGCCACGCAGCGCTGCGCCGCGTGACGCCTGTAAAGAAATATGTATCCTTTCGTGTAGAAAATAAAGTTATATTTTGAATCGCTCTTTAAAAGTGTGCGCGCAGCGTCGCGTCGCGTCTCGGTGTGAACTGACCCTTAATTGAGTATTTGTACCATTAAAGATACAAATTCTCAAAAAAAAACAATTTTCATTTCTATGTGCATTTCGATTCTTATTTGCATTGAAAACCATCAATAGTTGTTCTTAAGACTAATAACTTCGCGAAAATTTAAATAAATAGACATTACTTCTATCCTTACATATAAATAAAATCACAATCTATGTAATCAATATTTTTTGTAACAATTAATATTTATTTTAATTTATATCACCATATATTCTGATTTTATCTTATACTACAAGGCTGGTAGGAAATAAATTCTTTATTAATTACTATAAAAGCCAGCAGACTAATATTTATTTATACGCAAGGTTCGCAGCATAGTGTAAAAAGTAAATAAGTGTTCCGGAATATTTGTCCCTACGGGAACAGGAAAAGCGTTATACAAGGTGTTGTTTTGCATTCTCGCCAAAATTCAGGATGTTGTCACAAAATACATATATAATTAATAAAAATTACGGTACCTAGTTAATTATTAACAACACTCGTTTTTTTTTTTGGCGTTTAAAATTGTCAGTATATCAGATAATCCCGCTTTACGTGGTTTAGGGAATCAGACATTTTCGAATAAACGTTTGAGATTTTTTGTGTGTGTTTGTGAGGTTATAAGGCGAGGAGCAGACTGGCCGCATTAAGAGCACGGTTGGTTCCCACTTACCGATTTAAGTAAATAAGGAAAAAAAACCTACCCAATTTATTATCGATTCGGGTCGAGAATCATTAGCATAGTTACCTACTTGAATTTGATGAGGATGCAAAACAACACCTTGTATACTGTACTTATGTATTTGTTGTTCACTGCTTCGTTGGTTTGTCGACGCACACACGAGGACGGAGGAGCCTCAACCTCACGACTGCTGAGCATCAAGTCCAGAGTTCCGTCCTCAGTTCAGTCAAAATGTTTGTTGGGTTTTTCTATCAGGAATTTCTCAGTAGTTGGCCAGAAACAGCATTTGAAATAGAAAGATACAATACTTTTTAATATGTACTATCATCTAACTGGGTATCGGACCACGATAAGGACTATCCTTGCTTGCAGCGTCCGGCCGCTATAGAAGCGCTTATTTACGCTCATCTACCAATAACATCACCAATAGTACGCCTTATAAATGACAGACATACCTGACAGGCATTCGTGCCCGGCTAATGGTAATAGACTCTCTCCGGGTCATTACAAATGGAAGAAGTTTTAACATTTAAAAGTTTAATAGAAAAAAGATAACAAACATATGTGAACACTAGCTGTCACGCCAACTTCGTCTGCGTCACATTTTCCAAGTTTTAGCAACATCTTTCATTGCTGCACCGCTCCTATTGGTCGTAGCGTGATGATATATAGTCTATCTTCCTCGATAAATGGGCTATCTAACTCTGAAAGAATTTTCCAAATCGGTTCTGTAGTTCCTGAGATTAGCGCGTTCAAGCAAACAAACTCTTCAGCTTTATAATATTATATATAAGTATAGATATGTGAATAATATGTATAATATATGTGGCTAAAACAGCCACATATATTTTCCACTATGACAGGTACATTTAAGATAGCGCCGATACAAAGTTCAAGCTGTGTTTTTCCTCTGAAGGTCATTACTTTAATGGGGAACATGCAGAGCATGATAATAAACCGTTTAGTTCTTTTTAACCGACTATAAAAACAAACATGTTTTATTAATGCTTGACTTGCTTCGGTGAAGGAAAACATCGTGAGGAAACCAGCATGCCTGAGAGATATTTCTCGACATGCCGTAAATCCAAGTCAGAGGCCTATGGGCGACATATAAACTCTGACATCAGGTTAGCCACTAATCACGCGTTAAAGAAAGCATGCTTGAATGTAAAGGAGAATGGGCACCTTGGTATGGTCCGTCCCCAGTGCAATACAAATATTTAAAGTGAACATACATCTCGTTTTGAACGGGACTGTCCCTTTCCTCGGGCACCTGTACGTCTACCATGAGTTTTAACAATCTATACTCGCTAGCGTCTGTAGTTAAAAAAATGTATGAAAACTTTTTCAGCGCCTCTAGCGGATAGTTGGGTACTAAAATGCGCAGTATGAGTCACTATAGTTATCTATCCTACGTCACCGTGTAGTAAACTAAATTACAGCGACTGCAAGTTTGGGCTTCATTTGCTTAGAATTTGGTAGTAAGCACCAACACAGCTCATGGTACCATTGAAAAAGCTAACTATAGTATTTGCTTATTGACGGAACTATTGCAGTTACGTCAAGCGATCTAACTATGACAACTCATGGTAGACGTACTGTTCCTTTTACCCAAGGAAAGCTCTGGGACGCAAAATAGTTCCGTTTTCCGAAACCGCGCGTAATATAAATTACGGACCTCGTAAATAGAGTAACCATGGAGTTTCTTGCCGGTTCTTCTCCATAAGAAACGACCAACCCGAATCGTGCACCTTTTGTTGACGTTTTATAAGTGCCCATGTAGGCCTATGTAAAATAAAATATTTTGATTTCGATTTTGGAAAATAATGTTCCTCTGACAAATATACTTAAACAGAAAAAAATATATAAATAAAAAAATAAAAATTATATATATATATTAAAGCTGATATAGTAAAGCTGGTGAACTAGTGAATGATTTAATTTTTCACAATTTGATGAAAATGTGCTCTGCGGCGGTGGCCCAGTGGTGGCAGCCCCGACTTACGAGCAGTAAGCCGTGGGTTCGAACCCAGGCAGGCGCATTACTTTGTGTAATTTATTTCATCATCGCTGCTCTTAAAAACGGTGAAGGAAAACATTGTAAAGAAACCGGCATGTCCTAGAACTGAAAATTCGAAGACATGTGACATCTACCAACCCGCACTGGGCCCGCGTGGTGGATTACAGCCTACTCCCTCTCATAGAGAGGAGGCCTGTGTCCGAGCAGTGGGAACATTATAGGCTGATGATGATGATTTTGTGTTGGTTTACCTGGATGATATTCATAAAATTTCAGGGGCAAAATGAAATTGGGTTTTAAGATTTGGAATTTCTTAGAAGCAGCTTGATTCCTTGTTGATTGATGACCGATTGATGCCCTCCCCTATGTCATGGTACTTAAATTTAATTGGTGACATGTGGATGTCTAGTGGTCGTAATCGCGACTGCTGAGCATTAGGTCCGGGTTCGATTCTAGGGTCGGGCAAATTGTTATTGGGTTCGTCCATCAGGAATTTCTCAGTAGCTGCCCTGGAGTATGGATTTGTGTCTCGTTTATGGCAATTGGCTCGCCCCCTATTACATGGGAAATAAACTTAAATAGCTTTAAGTGGATTTACTAGTGGTACTACACTTCTGCCTAACCTTCAAGTATCACACAGACGTGATGTTATGTTATTTAAATTAAACCGATACCTTAGAATAGAATCGAATTATAAAAACCTATACACCGTGTAAATCACCTCATCACGAAGCCGTCAACCAAGCATTCTGTACATGAAACTAAGTAACTTTGCGCAAAAATTATTGCTGGGAAACGACTTTTTTTGGGGGGTAAAATCATTTTTTGTGGTAGAACTCAATGTAACGCACTCAAAACATTGTGCTGATGGACGGATTGAATAGTGCAGGGGTCGTGGAGGTGTTTAAAATAATAATCTTACATTTTAAAAACTTGTATTTAAAAAAATACTTGTCAAAAAGTTGGAACTTTTACCCCTAATATCTCCGTAACTAGAAGATTCATAGGTATGGTTAAGAACAAAAAAATGATCGCAATGACAGGGAGAACCAATGCCTTTCAGCTTCGTTAAGAGGTGTTTTACACACTGTATACCCAATCAAAAAATCGCAAATATAATACTTAACGTTTTTTGACCTTGAATGTTTGTAAGTACCTATCAACAACTTACAATTTTATTAAATTAATACCTAGCATTATTTTTTGCCCCCTAAGAAGCTGGTTTTCAATAAAAACCCGTTGGCAAAGTATCAATGTGACTTTTTCAATGTCACATCTTAATTATACAAACACATTCTAAGTTATTTTAATACCCAAAATTAATATTCAGCCCTATCGACCATAATAATCCAATTTTTGTCATGATGACGACAATCATCGCGTTCAATTAAATTTTTTCCCCACTTTTAGTCCGCCATCTTTGACAGATTGTAAATGTCAATTTGCGTGCGTAGACTTTGACATTTAGCGCTCAGTTTCTGAAACAAAATTATAGAGACGTCAAAACTAAACGCAAGTCACGTTCACTCGTCTTGTGTATGTTATTGGGTTTTTGATAAATTCCAATCACAGCACATGCAGATAATTTTTGTTCCAGAAGCAGTGCATCATTGGAATACCTGATTTGCTCATTTTGACATTAAGATTTTGGAATAGTCATTGAGGTTTGATACCAAAACTTCAATGGTAATTCCAAGTAGGAAATCTTTGAATCTAATACTTATAATAAAGCTGAAGTTTGTTTGCACGCACTAATCTCAGGAACTACTGGTCTGGTTTGAAAAAATATTATTAAATATTCAGTGTTAGATAGCCCATTTATCGAGGAAGGCTATAGGCTGTATATCGTCACGCTACGACCAACAGGAGCGGAGCAGCAATGAAAAATATTGCGAAAATGGGGAAAATGTGACGCGGACGAAGTTGCGCGGGACAACTAATTGAATTATATGACGCAGTCAAATACTATCAATGCGAAGAGCATAGGCCTGATAAGTAAGTGACATGTTATTATAAAGAAATAATGTTCGGAAAGTTCCAGAACCATAAAAATGCAATTAAATTCAATTATCTACATCAAAATTTCTTTTTAATGTACTTATAAATTAAGGAAACATAATCAATCAATAAAGATATATAATAATTGTAACCTTTAAACATAAAGTACTAAAAAAAACTCCCGGCAGCCATCTTGGCATAAAACGATCTTGTTTTTCTTACCTTGGTAGATAATACATAATCGATAGTCATTATGTATAGATTGTAGGTTAACTATATAATTAACTAAGTAGCATAAGCTCGTGGCTTCACTCGTGTTTTGTAGGAAATTATTTCACGGAAACGTTTTAATTGGCTATGACACACGGGGATAATGTCTTGCCGTTAGTGAAAGAATTTTCTGATTCGATTTGAACTTCTAAAGATTAAGTTTTACGGGTCCAATATAATAACGGGTTCAGGATGTTGATGGGGCTGCCCCGTTTCTGCAGTGCATCAGGTATGTTTGCGCAAGCACAAGTCGATGGTTTCCACGCGATCGTCAGGCAGAAATCTGCCTCATTGCTCTGCAGAGTGCGGGGCATCTCCAACTCCATCCCGAAGACCATAGCGGGCAGGTACGATTCTCCTTTGTTAGGTGATGTTGTTCAAAGATGCATTTTGAACCTGGTGGAACGAAATACATAAGTTTACTAACATAGGTATAAGCTATCTTTTTGTTTACTAACCCATATAGATGTTGCTTATTCGAAATAAAGATTATTTTATTTTATTTTTACCCTACTTTCAAGCTGTGTGGTGCCGGCGGCGAATAGTACCAACCCATTTCATCCCGTGGGTGTCGTAAAAGGCGACTAAGGGAATAAACGAACACAGAACGGGCAGCAGCGTCTCTGAACCGTTTGACATCTTACTGCGATCGCCAACCCGCCTGCCAAGCGTGGCGATTATGGCAATTCCTCCCAAATGTTTGGGAGAGGCCCTTGCCCAGCAGTGGGATCCCTACGGGCTACTAAAAAAAAAAAAAAAAAAACCCTACTTTCAAACCTTACAAAGTATTACGTTTACTTTTGCTAGCGTCTTCGCTCGTGTTTTGGTCGGAAATTATACCAACAAGATGTTTTAATATAGTTTATATATAACACACGGGGATAATGTAACTTCCCGTTGATGAAAGAATTTTGGAAATCGGATCTGGAGTTTCGAAGAATACCCCCTACATACAAACAAATTTTACCATTTTATAATATTATTAATAGTATAGATAACTAGATATAGATTAATAATAGATCATGTTAATTTATGTAAGTTTGTCCTTAAGTTAGTTGCAAGGTGTTTGCTAAATATTGTTTCGAAGCCATTGCCAAGTATTACCCATTAATAATATTCTTGAGGTCAGATAGGCAGGTCTCTTCATGTAAAACACTGCTATTCAGCTGCATCCGGGCAGGTAGATAATCGTACTATACAGCGTGTAACGGAAAGGGTATATACATATTAGTCGAATAGGTATTGAAATTTTGTTTACGGCAGCATATATTTTTTTTGCAATAAATGATAAATGATGTTTATTTTGCAAATAGTAATTTTTTTTTTGTCGTATCTGACTACTCCGAGAAGAAACAGCCGAAACAAACTCAGAGGTTCTCTGTTAACTTGTTACTCTTTTAAAGTCCAGACATTGCTCAATTTACATGAGGACTATGCAGATTAGTGTCTGAGATGGTCTTTTGAAGAAAGAACCACACAGATTTGAGTGGACCTGTCCAGTCAGTGCAAGCATTTGTCAGTTATCGTGTAGCTCGACTTATAACTCAAGGAGGTCAACGAAACGACGAACAATACCAAAGAATGGACATTTGGGTAGGTCGCTTAATATAACAATGTTTGTCTGATGGAGAAACATGTTGTTTCATGGTCTGTTGCACACCCTTAAGTATGTATATACCTTTCCGTTACAACCTGTATATTTTCGACATCCACATAAAATTCACTTCCGCCTAACATTCGAGAATCTAAAACTTTATTTCTCTTCAAAAAGCAAGTCAAAGAACATTACCTTTCCTCTACTGTAATATTCTGATATATATTATAGGTATTATATGGTTATTATAGTAGGTATAGGTTTTTACGTCTACTTTTAATTTTTATATGTTTATTTATTTGTATGTATGTTTATTTTATATAGGTTTTAAGTTTGTTTTAAGCTCTAATTTAATTTTTTCCTGTTCTATCTTTTCTACACACTGTGTCTACATTTCTAATCCAACTTTCCTCTCGCAGGTCTGCTGGAAGAAATTTCTTTTGAAATAAGCAGTACCTTTGTGCTCTTGTATCTTAATGTATTGTCCTGTTAAGTATTGTGTGTGTACATAAATAAATAAAATTTGACAGTGGTTACAAGTAGTCAGAAGCTCGAAAGTCTGACAACCAGTCTTACCAAGGGGTATCGTGTTACCCAGTAACTGCAAGGTCAACAAAGCAGTTGCCCCATGTTTTTATTGGTAGCATTCATAAGCACCCGATTATATTGGAAACTGGCCCCAAAATACACCGTGGCTGCTAATAAGAAAATCATGACGTAAAATCCCAATAACATTTACTTTTTTTGGAACGAAGTTCCTTATCGCGCGTTGTGAAAGGGGGCTAGACGGAAAAAATTCTTACGAAAAGTTGTCACGACGCTTTTTGCTATAGTAAGCTATTGTAAGCTTTATCTCTTTAAAATAAAGTTGAAATTTCCTTAAATTACGTACAATTGGGGTGTGTATGTGAGGATAGATATGATTATTATTTTGAGTGACCGAACTACAAAGTACAAATTCGGTTGTGCAGTTAAGAGCCTATACAACCTCAGCTCAAATTCTAATTTGGCCCCCACTTCGCCGCGCCACACTCGCTCTTTATCTCGCTCGCACACTACTGCTCGCGGTCACGCGGGCGCACGCGGTTGAAGCGATTTTGTTAGAGTAAACTGTATTATCGGACGAGTAGGTACTAAGTAATAAAATTATCAAATGAATATAATATTAACTTGTCAATAAATGAACATAAAATTATACATAGCAAATTTAGTTTCAATGTTGTACCTACTAACGGCTACTCATCTTGCTATATTTTCCAGTATAAGCTGACCTCTCATTGAATGGAAAGCCTATATAATGCGAAATCAGCTTATACTGGAAAGTTATAGCTTGATGTCGTTACCGTGCGAACTATTTTACCTACTGCTACAAAATTCCAGTCAAGCGCGAGCCAACATTGCGCTGAGGGTTCCGCCCATTGGTTTAGTAGTAAGTTTGTGTTTTATAGTTTTCGCCGTGTATGTGTGTAATGTGACTGTGGTTGCCACCCGTACTATATTATAGTCAATTGTACTATACATATAATATAGAAAAATGATATAGTACGAAAAATACTATATTTACATCGCTAATTCAATTATCACACTTGTTTGTATTAAACTGTGACTGGTACGCACCCGCAGCGAAAAATCCCCTATAATACTATATTTTTTGTTTTTTTGTAGGCAAGTATGTAGGTAGGTAGTTTAGGTAGAAAGGTACGTACGTGGGATAGGTACTTATGTAGTATAGGTAGGTACGTACGTAGTATAGGAAGGTACGTACGTATGATAGGTAGATACGTACGTAGTATAGGAAGGTACGTACGTAGGATAGGTAGGTACGTACGTAGTATAGGAAGGTACGTACGTAGTAATCGTTCAAAACAAATATGAACTAATTTGAAATCAATTCGAATCCGAACACACATTCTCTCTCAATCTTACACTGACATACACGCACACATTCAAAGAAAAGCCCGGCTTTTAACTCCATACAAATTCCCAGATAAGTACCTATCAATTTTATCAAAACAAGAGACATTTTACTAGGAAAAACAGAGAGGCCCGATAAGCCAAATGCAGAAGCCAGTGAGTGCGAGTGGGAGCATCCGAACGAACATAGCGAAATAAGCATGAACTCTTCTTTTGTTCAGTGTTAGAGCGAGCCAGTCTCGCGGCCGGTAGGTATAGGAGATATTAGAATTTTTTTGGCAACGTCGCGCATCGTGTATTCTTGATAAATGCGCGCGAAATTTGACGTTATTATTATTTTGACATACATTTTTTGTTTGGAATGTTTTATTTTTTCTTATTTGTTGTGTTTTATTGTTAGGCAAGCCGGGCTTTTCGGCTTGTATGATAGTTCCGCCACTGATAGGTAGGTACGTACGTAGGATAGCTAGGTACGTACGTAGGATAGGTAGGTTATTTAGGTAGGTACGTACGTAGGATAGGTAGGTAGGTTAGAGTAGGTTAGGTAGGTATGGGATATACCATACGTTTTTAGAAAGTAATTAAACATCGTCAAAGTTATACAACATTTATTTTACTTCACTTAAATCTATAATTGGCATATTTATTACTACACAAAATCAACTTTCCCTTCTACAGGATTATTTAAACTCACTTCGCACAGTTCGTATTTGATGAATTCTTGCAAATCTGCATTTCAACATACAACCTTCTCATTAAAAAAAAAACTAGTAAGTACCAATTAGTATCATCATCATCACATTCATTTTCTGATGTGTCGTACTGCGGAGGGTTGTGTAAAAATCTGAAAAAAAAAAAGATAGTTTTGGTATATGAAGTAAGAAATTATAATCCTAACTTCCTAACTATTATAAATGCGAAAGTGAGTTTCTTTTTTTGTTACCCTTTCATACTAAAACGGCTGAACGGATTTGGATGTAATTTGGCACATGGGTAGACCATGTTCTGGAGAAGGACATAGGCAATTTTTTATCCTGTATCGCAAACGAAGTCGCGGGCAACAGCTTACGCATCCAGTATTCTTTCGTCACTATGTATATTCAGTGAACAGCTCATATTCACAGGTGGTACTTGTGATCTGCAAGAAAACACAATCTTCATTATAAAAGTACACCTGGAAGCATGATTTTGTCAACATGAATAAATAATACGGAACCCTAAAAAGTCCAACATTATGAAAAGTTTTATCGTGAACTCGCCAGTTTCGTGATAGTACCGTTACGCGTAAGTAGTACCAAGCGGTAGTGACTGCCCTAGGGGGAAAAACAGTTAATTTTTTTATATGATCAAACATGTATAACTTACAATTTTATATTTTTTAATATATTATGAAGATTTGTTTCGTCCGAATTTATTCCTACATCATCCGAAGGTATTTGGGTCCTGTAACAATCACACGTGGCAAGTTAATACCTACTTAGACCTTACATCTTTTTATTTATCATTTGGATAAGGAACCCTATAAATATACAATACAAGACTAAATCAACGAAATCTTCGATAAAAGCAGTCTTGCCGCATGAATAACAATGAATACCTACCTACGTGTATATTGGAAATACAAATTGGGTGCAGAACTGCAGACTACGCGTGGCTACATATCAAAGCTATACTTTTCCAGTATAAGCTGACCTCTCATTGTACGGAATGCCTATACAATGTGAGATCAGCTTATACTGGATATCTATAGCTTGATAACTATGTAGCCGTGTGTACTAATAACAGATCAGTAAACATTTTTAGGCCGGCAGAAGATACTCACGAATTTACCCGAATATTCTCTTTATCACCATCGCTGCATCGCCTTCAGTACTGTGTAATCAACGTCATCTGGAAGGATACATAATAATTATTTAGCTAAACTACCAAGGTACGTCCGCGTCAGTAAGTGCATAAATTGTATGTAGGTATGTGGTAGGTAGCACTACAGTCGGATAAGTAAGTTACAGTTTTGTTTCCTGCAGGTAGGTACTTACCGAAGATACCTATTTTTTTTTATTACTTTCTAAAGCGCTTGGCTGATGCACTACGGGTCGCGGGTTCGATACCACACGGTACAAATATTTTTATAGAGTGCAGATAGGTAATTGTGAAGACTTGTGTTTGTAAACGCACAGTCTCCGTTATAGGAGAAATCCTGGAATGGGGCAAAATTATAAAAAAATAATTACTACATTTATGTAGATACCTATATTTTGTTGTCATGATACAAAAACAAACCTATTTACTTATGTAACTTTTATATTTTTATAAAAGTTTCCCCACATTGGATTTCCTTTGAATCGTGGACGGTTCATTTTTGTTTGTAAACTTACAAAGTTACAAACACAGATCTTCAGAAATACAGAAACACCTGCGACCCCTAGCGCAGCAGCCAATCACTTAGCCACTGCACCAAACGTGTCATATACTATCTACTTACATGTTTGTAATCAATAATACTGTAAGTAGATACGTAAATAGATACTTACTTCATTACGTTTATCATATGTTTGCCTGTTTCTTTACGCCAACCTAGTCGCTTCTTATTTTTATTACGCTTATTTCCCATTGCGCCAACACTAAAAACCTAAGCACTTCAATGTTTTAATTTTACGTTTTCGTCCTGTTGCGTAATGTGTGTTCTGTGCGCAAGCGACACAGCTATCCCGTTCGAAAGCCGAAGCGAGACTGAGCGGGGGTTGGGCGGCAGTGAACAACTTCAAGACGCCGCCGATAGTTTAGGTATTTTCTTTTTACGGTGAAAATAATAGTAATTAAAGAAAAATAAAAAACATAAGCCCTGCGTAATAGTTAGTTCAGTTAGTATGCCAAGTTTCATGATCTAATTTGCAGTATTTTTTGAATACCAGCGGTTAATTGTTCGGTTTAGAGGTAACTTTGGAATTTTTTTCTATCGAGTCAATTTTATGGAATCGTGTTTTCGTCTAACATAGTACTTAACATTAATCCTCAACTTTAACATATATTTATTTCAAAATTAATGCTGCAGTATTTTCGGCGTAACGGAGGATCACGCAAAGCTATTTGAGGTAGTATGGGCTCTTAAGTAAGAGGTATTGCTTCGAATTAAGGATTAATCTTCCTTAAATTAAATATTTTATTTTTCGCACACTAACTTAAATCTAAAATGTTTTGATATTATGTACGTGAAAGGAACTTCGTTCCATCCGGGTGTCCCTTGACACCTCTCAAGTTTCTTTTTTTTTAAAAGATACATTACATAAGATTTAGCCATATTAGATTATAATAAGTAAGTTTAATATAACATTAGTTAGTAGTACAATTGTTATACAAAAGAGCGCCTCTCGCCATCAAACGTAAAAGTTTGGCGAGTTTAGTCTTAAGTAATACCTCTTTAATGTTATTCTTATAATTAAAAAAAAATATTGCCCTACTCGGGAATCGAACTCAGGACCAAATGCTCAGCAGTCACTCTTGCAACCACTAGACCATCGAGGCACTCGGTGATGATTAAAAAATAGATGGTAAAAATTCTTGCCTTTTTCCATAGAGGCAGATAGAAACTACAGAACGCCACCTACTACGATCCCAAAATACTCCTTTTGCCTAGTTCCCGTTCCATACACGATTGTACTTGAAGATTTTCTAAAATATAAAATAACGGTTATATTTACCGTGACCCAACAAACTGTGGAGCATTGATTAGCACTATTACTCATGAGAATGGCTGCCTTGCCTCCTACGTGACTAAGTTAGAAGTGAATGAACTTATTGTATTGAGTTTTGCATGGGTGCGAATTTGTTGAAGTATTTTTTATTTTTTATAAGAGTTATGTTTGAGTGCGTTACTTTGAGTCCTACCGTAAAACAAGATTTTTACCCGCGTTTCTTAGCTTTAAATTTGCGTAAAATTGCTTAATTTTATGAACAGAATGTTTGGTTGACGGATTCGTGAAGCGTCCGTTTATATCTTTGATGACTTTCTTCCTCTTGGTCTTGAATGTCATTTACATTCATAAACTTTTTCATAATTTTTTGCCATGGGGAAGACAGAAGTTACTGAAGGTCATCTTCTACGATCCTGACATATACTCCTTTAGTACACTCCTGACCTTACCGAAGAACTTCACCAAAAAGGTCAGTGTATGCCATTCTAGGGCGTCCCCTTCCGGCTGACCATTTCATGTATTTGCCTTTTCTTACCGTAGTTATTGAAGTACGGATGACATTTTTCGTCTCATCCAAAAAAGGGCTTCAATGGTTTAAAGTGCAAGGAAAAGACAGGGTCAATGATGTCAAGGGAGTTTAAAGGTTATACCGGAAAAGATGTAATTTGTTTTAACACCACCTTTTGATTAATTATTTTAACGCTCTTATTCATACATGCAAGCAAAACCGCGTCATAGTAGGTACTATACTAGGTGTTGTTTTGCATTCTCGTCAAATTCAAGGAGGTTACTACGCTAATGATTCTCGCCCCAAATCAATAGTAAAATAGGTAGGTAATATTATTTTTTTCATTTATGTACGGAAATCGGTAAGTGTGAAACACCTGTGTTTTAAACGCGGCCCGTCTGATTCTCGCCCTATAACCGCGCTTACAAACATTCAAACAATCTCAAACGTTTTTTCGATTATTTCTTATTCTCTAAACCACATTAAGGGGGTTATTCTGAAATGTTGACAAAGAGAATCAACCAAAAGAAATCCGCGTTTAATAATAATAAACTAGGTACTATAATTTTAATTGATTATTTATGTCTTTTGTGTTAACCGCCAGAATTTTGACGAGGATGCAAAACAACACCTTGTATAATGATCCTTTAACACTTGGATTATTTTATAGGGTCTTTCTGTCCACCCTTTTTTTTTTGCTGATGGGAAATCATCAAATGACTTCTCCCGCTCTGGGCGGAGCGGGAGGGAGTGTCAGACTTGACTGACTAAAACCCACCCATGTTCCTTCTCAGCCCTTTGTGTTCCAGGGCCGCGGTATCTCTTTCGAACAACCCGCAGCCCTTTTCTGTCCACCCTGCATTTCAAGTTTTCGACTATTATCATCAGCTTCTTGACCTTGTAACATTCTACTTGGGGTTGGCGCAATACGTTTTCTACTTCCATTCTCCTGAAGTTTTCGTCTGTCTTCGAAACAAGGCTTATTAAACGAATGCCGAACATGAAGCTCTGTGTTTAATTCCCTGGTCGTTCACAGTGCTATTGGGTTTTCCAACAGCACACTGTAACAGCCACGGAGGAGCTCGTGGCTAAATAATAACAGCCGCCCGGGTCGATCTTTAAGGTTAAGCCGTGCTTGCCGAGGTTGGTCCGTGGATGGGTGACCATAATCACATACCGAGTTTCCTCCGTGCCTCGGAAAGCACGTTAAGCCGTTGGTCCCGGTTGTCATTTGTAGATCTTTGACAGTCGTTACGAGTAGTCAGAAGCCTAAAAGTCTGACATCCAGTCTTACCAAGGGGTATCGTATTACCCAGTTACTAGGTTGTGGAGGTCAGATAGGCCGTCGCTTCATGTAAAATACTGGTACTCAGCTGCGTCCGGTTAGACTGGAAGCCGACCCCAAGATAGTTTGGGAAAAGGCTAGGCAGATGATGATGTAGAAAAATAAATTGGGGTAGCAGAATAATGATAGGAAGTCACGCAAACTTTTGTACAGACAGCTGCTGTATGTGCTAACCCCTCTACAGTCCCGCCGAGTACGCCAGGGGGGTTACTACTTAATAACGCAGTCATTACAAGTTGCCACAGTCGTTGTGAGAAAATTTCGTCTCATCCAGCATGAGTTCGCTTCAGCTTAAAAGCTTTAGAACTTTGGTTTAGGGAGACTGAGTATCGACGTGGAAACGGCTTGAGCCTTTTAGAAAAAGGCTTTATGACCATGCAATAAGTTGTATATTTCAAAACGGTGCGAATCGCGTCTTCTGAACCAAAACAAGGCGAATGACGATTTGATCTAAAATTACCCTAGTTTGTAAGCCCTGGCTGGAGGCCTTAAATTCATTTGAGGTCACCACAGGATAGTCCAGTTAAGCAGTTGAAACTTTAGCAGGTTGAACTGCGAGTGGCCATGTCAAAAGAAAAAAAATGATCTAAAATTACCGATGATTTTATTTAAAAAAGTGTCCATGGACGTTCTTGCCGTTCTTCTCCATAGAGATCTACGCTTTGGAATAGGCAACTACAGTACTTTCACAGTTATTATGTCTTGTGACTTACTGCATCTTCATCTTTTTGTTTTAGACTATGTAAAACATCCTTTCAACGTAAGATGGTATAAAATGTTCCTTTTCAATATTAAAGTTAGCCTGATTTACAACCAATCATGACTGAATATTTTTGCTGCACCCTGAATATCATGGTCGTAAAATACGAAATCAGTACTATCTGTAGTAAATCTATTGAAAAGGAACGGATCTTCTAACGTTATCCGCACCATCCTATGGCGAAAGAACTATAATAGTATATATTTTTTTGGTATAAAACTTGACTTTTTTTTCGCTGTTCTATCCGCCTTCGTATAAATAAGTGTGGCCACTCCTTAACGTATCGACGCAGGTATGGCAGGAGCATAACAATTTTTTCTCAATAACACTTATCTTGTCCACAGGTTGCGCGTACGCAAGAATCGCGACGCTCTACACACATCGAGCGTCAGTCGAACTCAGAACGCCACGCGCATTGGTTGTGCCGGTCGCCGAAATAAATAAATGGATAAATAGAAAAATAGTGCAGTGTTAGTGTGCCAAGCGATGCTGTGTTGAGTGGCAGTGATTTTTTTTTTGGAAAAATTTTTTTTCTTTATTTTTTTTTTTATAATTCAAAATGCAAGGCCGTGATAAGTGGTGTGCTAAGCTCACCAGCGCGTTTTTGAGGAAGTGGTGTAAGTACCTTATTTTTTCCTTTTTTCATAGTATAAAGGTTCTGAAGTTATTCATAGTTTTTTAACTAATGGAACAACATCATTAAAAAAATATTGACATAAAATACGGTATGTGGGATTCTCTGATTCCTGCGATAGTTAAAAGTTAGCCTTTAAATAAAATAATACATACATAAATTATTAGTGACATTCAACTTAACATATGACATGACCTATTATGTCATGACTTAAAAAAAAAAACAAGTAGGATATCTTTATATTTACTTTAAAACTATACTTTTCTAGTAATTAAGTTACAACAGTCATTTGAGATTTTTAACCAATTTAACATCATATAGTTAATTTTTAATAAATTATAGTCAGAAGTATAACAGTTACTTAATTATAATTATGTCATTACTTAATTTTTATTTCGTCATTTCAAAAATAAAATACCCAAAAACAGACCATGAATTTCTGCGATATACAGCTTCGATCAATAATAGTTATTGATCGAAGTAATACACTGACAAACACACTTAAACTAGACAGAGAGAGACTCTACATTTGCCTACTCTGGTACTTACAAAAGTGTGTGTATGTGGTACATACTTGGAATGTCCAACATTTACATATAACATAATAAGTACCTACCTATGTACCCGCGTGTTTAGAATACTTATAGAATACATCCGTATAAGACAATGCTCACACCAAAGATATTTAAAAGAGTTATAAAGCGTTCTTTCTTCTTTAACGTGAGGTTAGGGCCTAACTTGGTGTCATAGTTTTTATACCGCCCATGGACCTCTGACTTGGCTTTACATGCCGTCAAGAAATATCTCTCAGGCATTCTGGTTTCCTCACGATGTTTTCCTTCACCGAAGCAAGTGATGCACGCACATGAATCTGAAAAATCAAAAGAGCGATAAAGCGCTTTTGAGCTTGAAATAATGATGCTGGACATTTTCGATTTTGACTCACGAATAAGCTACCTGACAAGCGGGAGTATGACGCTAGACAGATCCACTGATTACTAAGTAATAACACGTATTGGATAACGATTTCCTTTTTTTATTTGCGATGCGTTTGCTCTTGACTCTTGTCTAGGTCAGAGATGACAGAGACAAAGTCGACAATGGTACGAGCTTACCCAGAAGAAGCCTGTTCACTCTAACTTTGAAGAGATTAGGGTTGTAAGCTTTCGGAAACACAGACGCAGACAGAGAGTTCTATTCCTTTGCTGTACGCAATTATGAAAGACGTTTGAAAACGCTTAGTGCGAATTGGTGGAATAGTAATAAGGTAGGGATGGTAACTTGCAGTGCGTCCAGATGTCCGATGTTAGAAGGAGGCCGTGGGATGAGGTCGTGGAATTCTTGGGCACACTCACCGAAGTACAGCCTGAAGAAGACCGACAAGCAGGCAACCTTGCGGCGACGATCCAATCTGTGAAGCTTGGCATCTACCAATTTCACGTCGTCAATCAGCCTCTTTGCTCTGTGTTCCACCGAGTCAAGCGCGGCAAGCTGGTATTTAGCTGAGCCATCCCAAAGGTGGCTGCAATACTCCATGTATGATCGAACTTGTGCTTTATATAGTGTTAAAAGCTGTCGAGGCAGGTATCGGTTCACTCAATTTAGGATGCCCGTCATGGCTTTGGCTCAAACTAAACAGGTGGAAATCCCTATATCCATTAGTTTAATCTGTGGAGCTTGACAGACGAGCTTAAACAAAGTGACATTTTCCATCTGGTACTGGGTATCACGATATTTCAGCCAGCCTGGACGATCTTTAGGTTAAGCCTTGCTTACCTAGGTTGGTTCTTGACCATTACATACCGAGATTTTCCCATGCCTCGGAAAGTACGTTAAGCCGTTGATCCCGGCTGTCATTTGTAGACCTTATAGTATCTGCCTACTACAGACACTCTATACTCACACTTATCATCCATATTCATACTTTTATTGGTTTTACATTAGCATATTACCAATCATTTCGTTTTTATAAATATTTTCTTTATATCCTTTGTTGTGACATGTTTACTTCAAATTTGTCAGATGTCATTTACTTTTATTTTTGATTCTTACCAGCCAAACTCTCTATGAAGGTTTCATTTAGATTATATATTACTAAAAATTATTATCATCAATTCGTCAGTTCAAATTGTTGTATTTTATAGTTAATTGCGAATATTTGCTGTGTAAAGATATTCTGAGTTATATTTCTAAAAATATTATGTGCAGGGTTTTTGACCATTGTTACTGGCTGTTTTTAATACTGGCAGGTTGCGTCTTACTAGAGCGCAGCAGTTTTGAATCTAAAAAAATGATTGGAAGAAAAGAAACGGAAGATCAGGGTATAAAAGGGATTTCTGACAGATGCCCTGGTTCTAGTCTGGAGTTAAGAGTCGGTTCAGTCTGGACACGAGAAATCAGTATAGTCTAAAATCAAGAAAACAGCTAAGTCTAGTTTGGAGTCAAGATCTGTCATATCTTGAGTTTTGAGCACAGCCTGGTGGAGTCAAAGAGCGGCCTTCGTTTAGTGCTGCCGTGGCTGTTGCTAACTGTCTGCTGGAAGCTGCTTTGCGAACTGACGAGCCTGGCACTGGGGCTCATTACCTGTCTGCTGGAAGCTGCTCTTCGAGCTGACGAGCCTGGCATTGGGCGGTACGTGTCTGCTGGTGGGTCCTACCAAATCGCCCTGCATCAAGTTCGTCGTGGTCAAGCTCATCTTAATCAAGCCAGCTTTCTACGACTGCAAGTTTGTCTTCAGTTACTATCACGCTCAGAGATTTGCGGAGATATTTAAAACGTTCTCGGTTAACCTGCCCTTCACTTTTGTACTAATTTATTGTATTTTTCATTTCATCATTTATTAAATTCATTTTCCCCTAATTACTTTTTTAATGTATAAATCTGTTTACTCCTTTCATCAAGGAATAAGCAAGTTCGTTACATTTTGGCGCCTAACGCAAAATCAAGTCTTGATCTTAAACATATTCCCTAAATTCTAAAACAACTTCCACAAGAGATTATATTTGGTAACTATTTTCATCATATTTTCATCATATTACATCACTAAATCTCTACTTATACTCTTAAACACTTAATTCATATATTTATCTATATCTTCTATGAATCTCATCAAAAAAGGTTTAGTGTCGTGGGCTCGAACTATTATTGGCGCTGTTTGCGTCCTTCTTAATAATAACTCAGACTCTCTTGACTCTCTCTCTCCCTTTTAATTTTATCTACTTTATTTTTAACTTTTTTATCTTATACTTACTCATGACTCATCTTCCTCTTCCCTTCTTCTAACTGTAGAGTTTTATTCGGTCTATTTAAACTCTTAAGTTTTTATTTTCTTTGTTCATTCATTGGTTCTTAAACCATTAAAAGATTATTTTTAATCTTCTTCTATATCTGTTCTTATCAGATAACTCTTTGAAGTGCTTTTAGGTACAAGTTATCTAACCTTCTATTATACTAACTGTACTATAAGTTGGTATAACTATTTTCTTATCAACTCTAAAAGTTGACTCTGAAGCGGGTTGCGACTTCCTTAAAATAAGCCTTCGCTAATCTTCAACTCTAAAAGTTGATTGAAGCGGGTTGCGACTTCCTTAAAATAAGCCTTCGCTAATCTTCAACTCTAAAAGTTGATTGGGGTGGATCCCTTATTATTATTTTTCATCTTATTATGGGTTTTAGACGCGAGCGGATTACAACTCCAAAAATAAGCCTACTGTTATTGATTTATCAGGTGGAGTAGTGATCATTGAATGTGAATCCTACCTGGCCTAACTTCGTAAGATGTCGGTGTGTTTGAATGAGTTATGAAAGTTTTGTGAATGCTGTAATACTTTAACCTTACCAAAATTTTTGTTCTAGGCCAAAAATTTTCTCGGGGTCGTTGGGGAAATATAGTATCTGCCTACTACAGACACTCTATACTCACACTTATCATCCATATTCATACTTTTATTGGTTTTACATTAGCATATTACCAATCATTTCGTTTTTATAAATATTTTCTTTATATCCTTTGTTGTGACATGTTTACTTCAAATTTGTCAGATGTCATTTACTTTTATTTTTGATTCTTACCAGCCAAACTCTCTATGAAGGTTTCATTTAGATTATATATTACTAAAAATTATTATCATCAATTCGTCAGTTCAAATTGTTGTATTTTATAGTTAATTGCGAATATTTGCTGTGTAAAGATATTCTGAGTTATATTTCTAAAAATATTATGTGCAGGGTTTTTGACCATTGTTACTGGCTGTTTTTAATACTGGCAGGTTGCGTCTTACTAGAGCGCAGCAGTTTTGAATCTAAAAAAATGATTGGAAGAAAAGAAACGGAAGATCAGGGTATAAAAGGGATTTCTGACAGATGCCCTGGTTCTAGTCTGGAGTTAAGAGTCGGTTCAGTCTGGACACGAGAAATCAGTATAGTCTAAAATCAAGAAAACAGCTAAGTCTAGTTTGGAGTCAAGATCTGTCATATCTTGAGTTTTGAGCACAGCCTGGTGGAGTCAAAGAGCGGCCTTCGTTTAGTGCTGCCGTGGCTGTTGCTAACTGTCTGCTGGAAGCTGCTTTGCGAACTGACGAGCCTGGCACTGGGGCTCATTACCTGTCTGCTGGAAGCTGCTCTTCGAGCTGACGAGCCTGGCATTGGGCGGTACGTGTCTGCTGGTGGGTCCTACCAAATCGCCCTGCATCAAGTTCGTCGTGGTCAAGCTCATCTTAATCAAGCCAGCTTTCTACGACTGCAAGTTTGTCTTCAGTTACTATCACGCTCAGAGATTTGCGGAGATATTTAAAACGTTCTCGGTTAACCTGCCCTTCACTTTTGTACTAATTTATTGTATTTTTCATTTCATCATTTATTAAATTCATTTTCCCCTAATTACTTTTTTAATGTATAAATCTGTTTACTCCTTTCATCAAGGAATAAGCAAGTTTGTTACAACCTTTGACAGTCGTTACAAGTAGTCAGTGGCTCGAAAGTCTGACAACCAGTCTTACCAAGGGGTATCGTATTACCCAGTTACTGGGTTATAGAGGTCAGATAGGCAGTCGTTTCATGTAAAATACTGGTACTCAGCTGCATCCAGTTAGACTGGAAGCGGACCCCAACAAGTTTAGCAAAAAGCAGGCAGAGGATGACTTCTTGGTAACGTCGTTCTCATTATGTTGACCAAAATTTCAGACATACCGATTTATAGATGACCTATGCTCCTAGAATGACCACAGCGTATAATTTAGTTTCGTACATGTTTTGTAAGCGTTTACACAAGTTCACACACAAATGTTAATATGATCGGTTGCCTAGGCAAGATACTATTGAGAAACGAATACTTTCAATTTGAAAGAAGCTCAGAATAGATTATTACAGAATTTTTAATTGAATAGACTATGGTGCAATCAGCTGGTCCGGCCAGTCATTTCTAGATCTTTGAGAGTCGCGATTGATGGAGATCTAAGGAAGAAGGCGTGCTTTGCATAATTTTCTTATACCAACTTAATAGTGGTCACTAATAAGTTGGTATAAGAAAATTATTAAAAACCGGCCAAGCGCGAGTCGGACTGGCGCACGAAGGGTTCCGTACCATTATTTATAAAAACGAGCACTAAATCACTTTTTTGTATGGGAGCCCCATTAAATATGTATTTATTTTATTCTGTTTTTAGTATTTGTTGTTATAGCATCAACGAACAATCAAAGAAATACATAATCTGTAGAAATTTCAAGTGGCTACATATCACGGTTCATGAGATACACCCTGATGACAGACGGACGGATGGACGGACAGCGAAGTCTTAGTAATAGGGTCCCGTTTGACCCTTTGGGTACCGAAGCCTAAAAACGGAATTTTTGATGATGACTTTACTCGACATCGGAATCGAGCTCAGAATCCCAAGTCTGCGATATTTGACGAGATTGCTCAAAAATTTATTCTTCCTCATTTGTGAGATGACCTCTCTCAAGATATCCGTATCTTGTATTCTCGTATATAATTATTGTCCATGTGGCCTCCATATAAAGTTCAAGTTCACTTGCATTTGTCTTGTAATTATCATCTTTAGCTGTTTGTGTAGTACAAACAGCTCTAATGATATCAGAAGTTTTGAAAGCCTTACAGACTGATGTGTTACTGGGCTGTGTGTTCCTCTTCTTTTTTCTCAGCTTTTTCATTCTTTTTCGGGTGATAAGTGCCTTTTTTTTTTGTGGATGGGAAATCATCAAATGACTTCTCCCGCTCTGGGCGGAGCGGGAGGGAGTGTCAGACTTGACTGACTAAAACCCACCCATGTTCCTTCTTAGCCCTTTGTGTTCCAGGGCCGCGGTATCTCTTTCGAACAACCCGCAGCGGTGATAAGTGCCTAAGCTGGTATTTTATGCCGCCCGTGGGCCTCTGACTTGGCTTTACATGCCGCCGAAAAATATCTCTCAGGCATGCTGGTTTCCTCACGATGTTTCACGAAGCAAGAGATAATGATACAATACGCACATGAATAAAAAATCAGAGGTCTTGGATTTGAACTTGCGATCTATAACTTGGCAGAACGACGATGCCACCACCAGGCTACTGCTTTTTTCTTAGCTAATAACATGACACTTATAAGTAGTGTAGGTCGGGCGCTATGCGGGACTGTCTTTTATAATTTTTGACGTTCCAAAAAATCTGTTTCTGGGTAAGCACGTACTATCCTCGACTTTGTCTCTTTCATCTCTGACCTAGACTAGAGTGAAGAGCTCATAGCAAATAAAATAAAAATAAAAACTTGCACCATTCATTAGTGGTCTGCGCAGCATATCTTCTGCCATAGATCTCTATCAGTAGTCATTTCGTTAGTCACCCCTTTTCTAGCCATAACACCTTAAATTAATAGCCTTTTTATTTAATTTTGCCACTATCATCGTCATCGTCTGCGTAGAGATAAAGTATTGCTATATTTTCGAAAATCTCTGATCAGGTGGCCTAACTGCCTAGCACGCGTAGCATGACCACTGTAGAAACGAGTTTTGTCTATGGAAGAATCGACATAATGACAGATAGAGAATGACATTGTGTCAGTTTGTGAAATGACACTATACATAATGATCGTTTTGACATTTCGACACTGAGATCAGAATTGAGTAACACGTTTTAATCGTTTCAAAGATAGTTATAAGCTGTCAAAGATCGGAGTCAAGTCTCGACAGACAGGACATGCAACTGGCATTTAATATTATGATTGTCATGCAAGAAAAATAAAATAAACACGGAAACGTAGCCTTTGGCACAGTTATTTCAAAATATAACACAGATTCACGATTATGCATACCTAATTATCAGATATCTAGTAATAATACCAATTAATAAATATAAAACACGTGACGAAAAAAAGAAACAGAAAATCCTTCGACAGTCTGCTACAAAAAAATAAAACACGCGGCTGGCCAGAGACAAAAAAATGTACGAATTGAAGATGAGTATCAAAAACAAAACAAGGTAGGCCATAGCATCCTTCTGAGAAACTAACATACCATACAAGTTATTATTATCGTATATATAGCTAGTAGGTTGTTAAGCAAATACCTTGTAATGGACGTCACCGTTACCAAGAACAATGCTCAGATAAATTAACGAAAATCAGAATGAGAGGTAACATTTTAAGCGGAATTTTGCATACACCTTCTTTTTTGGCATTCAATGTCTAAACTTTTACGATTTTGTGCAAAAATATGTCAACGTTTAATGGCATATTATTAAACTAAATTTATGAGCTCGTAAATCATAACAGCTGCTTGCTTGCCTAAGTTGTCCCGTGGATGGGTGAGCACCCAATACATGCCAAGTTTCCTCCTTGCTTCGGCCGTCGATAAGTAGTCAGTAGCCCGAAAGTCTGACAACCAGTCTTACCCAGGGGTATCGTATTACCTGGTGCTAACTGGGTTGTGGAGGTCAGATAGGTAGTCGCTCCATGTAAAATACTGGTACTCAACTGCATCCTGTTAGACTGGAAGCCGATCCCAACAAAATTGAGAAAAGGCTAGCAAATAATGATGAAAAAATTATCCCACTCTCAACCAAGCTTACGAAGACCATAGGAATGTGTGAAGTTTATTTTTTCTTACTTCCGTTATCACTTTTCCTATAAAGTGACGTGATTTTTTTACTCTGTATTTCGTAACTTTCTCATGTCAAGATGTAATACCGTGCATTCCATGTTTTTTTCTCATCATTGAAAACAATGGTGTGTATAAAAAGATGTCTATGATGCAAGCTTGAGCCACAGGGGATTACAAATGAGACAGTTTCAGTTTATGACATAGAACATTACGCCTATTTTGTTTGAAGGTGTTGACAGAGGTGTGACACAATCTTCTCGCCCTTGTCACATGTTTCTTGTATCGTGTGACAACCTCCTGAATTTTGACGAGGATGCAAAACAACGTCTTGTGAGTGACTGGAAATTAGTGACCGATACTTAAACACATGATTATACTCATGATAACAAACAATTTTCCCAAAAAAACATTTTTTTTTTATACTCATTCACTTTTATTACAATAACACAACAGCCATATGAAATTAGCGCGCGCGTGCCTCTTTGACCTATCAGCTGTTAGCCGCGTGACGCTGTTCTGTCTCATTACTATCGTACCATGCCACAGAGGGTAGGCAGAGCACCGTTCACAACTCCGAATTTCATATGGCTGTTGTGTTATTGTGATAAAAGTGAATGAGTAAAAAAATGTTTCTTCGGGAAAGTAGTTTGTTATTATGAGTACAATCGCGTGTTTAAGTATCGGTCACTAATAAAGAGACACCCTTTAAATAAATGTCGCAATTCTCATAAATTATGTCTAGAAATAGTAACACTTACATAGATATGTGAACGTATTTGAGACTAAACAAGTATTGACAAGGCCATGTCAGGTTAGCTAGCTGTCAAATTATACATTATGTTACTATAAAGTCTGAATGTTATAATTTAGACCGGCTTCGTTAGCCTTAACCTGGATCTTAAGCGAAATATGTCAAGCAATGAGAGTCTAGTGGTATGACCGATGGACTGCAAGTCATAGGTCTCGTGTTCGAACCCAAGACACGCACCTCTGATATTTCGGATTCATGTGCGTATTGAATAATTATCACTTGCTTCGGTGAAAGAAAACATCGTTAGCAAACCAGCATGCCTGAGAGATATTTCTCGACGGCATGTAAAGCCAAGTCAGAGGCCCATAGGTGGCATAAAAACTCTGACACCAGGTTTATTTATTTATACCTGCCGAAACTATGACCGAAACCGAAACTGCATTCGGGAGTTCTCGCGCTGCGATCGGTCATGTTCGGTGCGTTGAGTCAAGATAAAAAAGATTTATTTTGTTTTGTTTTTTGTTTATTACTTAAATATTAAGTACCTATGCCGAAGACTGCATAGCAATGTGATAAAAATATGTGTGTGAGATAAAAAAATAACGACTGACGGATTAAAATAACGTTTTCTTCATTTTCCCCTCAAAACATGATCCTTGTAGGGAAGTTTCGGTATCGATTTCGGTTTCGGCCGAAACTGAGACCGTTGCCGAAATTCGATTTCGATTTCGGTTCCGGTCGTAAAAACCAGTTTCGGTCGGACACTATTTATAACTTCAAAAATTATGTACAGAGGCGGACTTAATGCCAGAGGCATTTTCTACCAGTCAACTTTTAAAATTAATTAATAAGGTATAGAACGATTTTTAGACTTACTTTTTTACCATGATTTTGTAAGAAAATGTTTTAAAACTAAACGAAGCTACCATGACTTCGAGGTTATCGATAAATTCACCAAAAAACTTGCCACTAAGCTTGCTTTTAACTTTTAACTAGCTTTTAAGTAATTAAATAAATCGACTAAGTACTTAAATGTTAATCGGACAATTAACTAATTGCTATCAAATTGGGCACAGACGAATTTGAACTATTAACTAATTAAATAATAGTTTACATATGTTTGGAATGCGTCATTTTTTAATTAAATGCAATAGGGGATCGGACTGGGTAAAGAAAACGACATTCTATTTTGTCCGTCAGACAGGTATTACAAAAATATTAGACACGTATTTTTTGTTTTATCAAAATAAAAATGACTTGGTTAAAACTCATTAAAGTTGGAGAGTGGGGGCTTACTACGTCACAAGTAGGTATAAAAGTTACCTACATATGACGTCATGCGCCATTTCAACTCAATATATCTCCGTAATTTTATGACCACGTGAAAAAAGAAAAAATACGTGTCCAATACTTTTCAATAAACTACCCGACGTACAAAGAAAAACAAATTGGATTATCCCCTATTCTAGCTAGTTTTTTGTGGGTAGGTTTTGTGGTCGCGACTGGCCTATCAGGGCCTGAGTTCGATTACCAGGTCGGTTAAGGGTTATTGGGGTTTTCTATCAGGAATATCTCAGTAGCAGCCACGGGGTCTGGCTTTGTGCTCGGTTGATGGCAATAGGATCGCTCTATACAAGGCGTTGTTTTGCATCCTCATCAAAATTCAGGAGGTTGTCACAAAAAACATAAATAATCAATTAAAATTATGGTACCTAGTTAATTATTAGTAACTCTTTTGGCTATCGAATAAGCGTTTGAGATTGTTTGTATGTGGAAGCGCGGTTATGGGGCGAGAAACAGACGGACATCGTTGAAAACAAGGCTGGTTCACACTTATCGATTACCGTAAATAAGAAAAAAAAAAAACTACGCTTTTTATATTTGATTCGGGACGATAATCATAAGCATGGTTACCTCCTTGAATTTGACGAGGATGCGAAACAACACCTAGTATATCATGGAACTTACTTATAACTCGCAAAAGTGGGTGTACTATTAGGCGTTACATGTCTGCCTTATCCTTCTTCGGGGATTTATAGGCGTAATATTAAAAAGAATTAAAAATTGGAAGACGTGTGAGTGACTGCAAACCTGACCTCCACAACCCAGTTAGTACTGGGTAATACGATACCCCTCGGTAAGACTGGTTGTCAGACTTTCGGGCCACTGACTATCTGTAACGACTGTCAAAGATCTACAAATGACAGCCGGGACCAACGGCTTAACGTGCTTCCCGAGGCACGGAGGAAACTTGGTATAATGGCTCGTCACCCATCCACGGACCAGCCTATGCATGCGCGGCTTTACCCAAAGATTGTTATTTGGCCACGAAACTCCTCATAACCTCTTAGTACTGCGTAGGTACTTTAATACAAATCTTTATTAATGTTGTACTATTTATTATTCTTATATTTGTGATCAGTTATTAATAAAAACTTTTGTAAAACGACCATAAATTTTTAAGTTACTCGTTCTAGTGGAACTGGTTTTTCAAAGTCGATGTGTTTTTGTCAGGAAGTTTTGTAGGTTCAAAGTTCGTTTGCGCAATGGTGTAGAAGAAGGAAAATATTTGACCATGTAAAACTCAGGTAATTTTAATAGAACTTTTTTAAACCCCGACCAAAAAAGAGGGGTGTTATAAGTTTGACGTGTGTATCTGTGTGTCTATGTGTCTGTCTGTGGCATCGTAGCTCCTAAACGAATAAACCGATTTTGATAAAATTGGTTTCGTTTGAAAGGTGTTTTAATCGAGAGTGTACTTAGCTATGTTTCGAGAAAATCTGCTCAGCCGTTTGAAGATCATCACCTCTTTTTAGGTAATGAAGGGATATAAACAACACCCACAGGTCTGGTCAATTCGAAATTTGACATCTTGTCACTTGTCACCATGGGCATCGCCAGGGGTGAGGGGGCAGTTGCACCCCTCCCCCCCTAAAAACTTGAGATTTTTGTATCCGTTAATTAGCGAGAAGAAGCGCGCAACACCGAGAAATATCCATCCATCGTTTCCTTGGTCTTCCTCTCCCTCTCCATCCGCTAACATTTAGATTTATCATTTTTTAGTCACATTCGAAACGTCCCTTCTCGTCACCATGTCCATACTAAGTCAGTCGATAACCTTTCAACTTTTCAAACTTCCTCTAATAAACTCGCTCCCTACCTTATCCATTCTTGTGACACCATACATCCACCTCAACCTTTTCATCTTAACAAAAGATAAATAAAAGCAATAATCTCCACGTCAATATTCTTCGGTCAACGTTTATTATTATTTATTGTAATCATTTGGTCACGCGCGGTGAGAAGACGCCATTCAAGGTAATAAGAGCAACTTATTTTAAGAATGAATTTTGATGCTAATGTTTTTTGGTAGGCGTTTCGTTTGTAACTTTCTGTGTAAACTTAAAAATATGATATCGCCGATTACGGTCGGGGATTATCCTACGTATAGGTTTTTTTTTTTTATCTTGTTCTACCTTTTGAAGTAAGCAACGACTTATTGTCGGGCCTACGCTGTCCTCCCTGTGTTAAGTACCTATGTACTTAATACTAACGTTGTAACATTCAAATATTGTAAAACCAAATTAATTTAAAAGAGTAACCATGGAGTTTCTTGCCGGTTCTTCTCCATAGGAAACGACCAACCCGAACCGTGCACGTTTTGTCGATGTTTTATAAGTGCCCATGTAGGCCTATGTAAAATAAAATCTTTTGATTTTGATAATGTAGCTTCCCATTAGGGTCAGCTCACACCGAGACGCGACGCAACGCGACGCGATCAGCTGACTCTTAGTGAGAGAATTTTGGCAATCGGATCAGTATTTCCGAAGATTACACGCTACGTACAAACTTATAAATTTTACCTCTTTATAATATTAGTTAACATAACGGAACATAACATCACGCCTGTAATCCCCGCAGGGTTAGGCAGAAGTGTACCGAATAGTACACACACATTTCGCCAGATATGTTTAAGTCCCATGTAATAGGGGGCGAGCCTATTGCTATCAACCGAACACAAATCCAGACTCCGTGGCTGCACTTTGACCGAACAGCGAACCGAACCCATGAAAACGTGCTGCAGTCGTGCTTGTAACCACTAAACCTATGAGGCACTACTATTTCTAAATAATTATAATAATTCTAATTATATCTTCCTGATTATATACAAATATCTAAATGTTTATAAATTATCATGCTTCGTTTAGCATTATATTATGACATTCTAAATTATTGTAACACAATATCGTCTCGTGTAAGTACTTATGTAAAGCACAGTTATTTTGTAAATAATTCACTCTTGACGATCTTATACATATAATATATCTAGGTATCTATTATTTATAATATATCGAATAATATCGATTGTAATAATATTATTCTAAAACGGAGATTGGAGAGAGAATTACAGAATTTAGGTGGAAGTGTACTTTATCACAGTACCTACATCAACATATTTTCTCCTCTTACGTTTATTTTCCAACGAATAGCGGGACAGACTGCGGGCTTCCAAAAATCTATACTAATGTTATAAAGCTAAAGAGTTTGATTGTTTGTTTGTTTGCTTGAACGCGCTAATCTCAGGAACTACTGGTCCGATTTGAAAAAATCGGTGTTAAATAGCCCATTTATCGAGGAAGGCTATAGGCTATATATCATCACGCTACGACTATTAGGAGCGGAGCAGCAATGAAAAATTTTGCGAAAACGGGGAAAATGTGACGCAGACGAAGTTGCGTGGGACAGCTAGTTTTAGATAAAAGCAGTACTCCTGGACACGGCTCGTATTGTTAGGAGGTTCCTTTCTCTGGAGCCCTGACCACCGGTAGCTTAGATTCAGTTCCTGATACTGGTGCGCTACTATTTAATAAAAAATATGATATACAATTGATATAGCTTGTCCTTAATTGGGAAGGGAATTTAGGACCGATTTCTAGAATTAACGGTCATCAGGAAATTTAATAAAACCAACAATTGTTTAGCCCAGATAAGTTCTGGATCGACAGGACTTGATGTCATGTGGAGAGGCCTATTACCATCAATGGGATGACGAAGGCACAGACCGAAAATGTTTAGCTAGCTTCGCTCGCTCTTAAGCCGTATACAGACATTGCGAGTCATGCGCCGCGAACAACGCACAGCGAATGCCTCGCAAGGTGTGTACCTTTATATTCGTGGCGTGGCATGTGCTACGCACGTGCGAGGGCGAGCCGACGTGTGGCCGAGGCATTCGTTGTGCGCCGTTCGTGGCGCATGCCTAGTAAAGTCTGTATCCACTTTCACATACACATGTGGACCGCATTAAAGTACCCGGGGCCTCTTAAAGCTTAAAAAAGTCCCTCTCAGCCACCGTAGTCTTCTGGCGCACTATGAAACTGTTATAAATATTCAGACAAGTAGAGTTGCAACGACTTAATTTTTTTCTGTTCGTTTATGTACCCTCTACCTAAGATCAAATCTATACCAGTTTCATTGGCCCCCTTTTTAAGTGAACTTTGCTTCGTCATGTCAATACCTAAGGCTCACCCTTTGTCCCACAGGAGCACCTCGGTGCCTCGGTGGTCGGGTGGCGTCTCTCGAGGTCCCGGGTTCAAATCATGAGCGATGCACCCAAAGAGACCCCCCTTGTAATACGTGATACTGACGCCCCCAACGCCCCCAACAGTGAAACCGCAAAGGGTACTTCAGCTATCCGGCAACGATTAAATAAATTGACTAAGAAAGAAAAATACTGTTTAGGTAGGTGGCTTTTATGTAAAAGTATATAGGTAGATAGTACACAACGTGAAACAAAAAGGGTATTTATATACTTAGCGGTGTGTTATAGTCTCTGTCGGTCAAACATCGTAATAGCGAAAAAAAATATCAGTTGCCCCATACATTTGGGTCGAACAGGTATTGCAATTTTGTATGGGGCATAAGAAATTTGTTTCGCTATTTGATGTTTGTCCGATGGAGAAACATGTTCAGTTTGATGGTCTGTAGCACACCCCTAAGTATATACGTATATGTTGTTTTGCAACCTCGTCAAAATTGAAGAGGATGTCACAAAAGAACTAAATAATAAATTAAAATTACGGTACCCAGTTAAGTATTAATAAACGCTGATTTTTTTGGTTGCTTATGTTTGTCAGTATTTCAGAATAACCCCCTTAACGTGGTTTAGGGAATAAGAAATTATCGAATAAACGTTTGAGATTGTTTGTATGTACGAAAGTGCGGTTATAGTGCGAGAATCAGACTGGCCGCGTTTAAAACACGGGTGGTTCACACTTACAAAAAACAAAAATTACCTATTCATTTTATTATTGATTCGGGACGAGACGAGAATCATTAGCATAGTTACCTCCTTGAATTTGACGAGGTTGCAAAACAACATCTTGTATAAACCCTTTGTTTACACGTTGTATACTCCACTAGCTGTGCCCCACCATTTCTCGTTTTGCTCGGCTCCTAATGGTTGTAGCGTGATGTTAACCAACCTATAATCTTTCTCAAGAAATGGACTAAAACATAAGTACCGTAATATTACGCCTGAATTCCCCGAAGGGTTCGGCAGTTCGCGTTAAGTACCATGTGATAGGGGCGAGCCTATTGCCATCAACCGGGCACAAGTCCATACATCGTAGCTGCTATTAATAAATTCCTGATGGAAAAACTAAAAAACACTGCCCGGCCTGGGAATCGAATGCAGGATCTAATGCTGAACAGTCTCTCTTGCGACCACTTAGCAACGTCATATTAAAGATCTACCAATGACAGCCGGCACTAACGGCTAAACATGCTTTTCGAGGGACGGAGACGTGTCACATACCTACTGTCATGATGATCACCCATCCACCGACCGACCTCGGCAAGCATAGCTTAACCTTACCGTTGTTACCCTCCTGACCTCTAAACTGAAATAAAAAGCGCCAGTAACTCAAACTATTTAATATTTTGCAAGCAAACAGTTTATGTTAATGAATATTGGTCAATTTAGAACGACCTTCAGATAAAATGGCGCGTTATGAAAGCGATACCTCTCTACGCGCAGTTGGTTAAGAAAACATTGCAGTAACCGGCAGTAGAGCATTGGTGCTATGTCGATAGCTAAGGTCGGTGGTTTGATACCCGTTTGCGCTTTTTAACACCCTACCAAAAAGAGAGGTGTTATAAGTTTAAGTGTGTGTAGTTTAAGTGTGTATCTGTGTGTCTATCTGTTTAATCGTAGCTCCTAAACGGATGAGCCGATTGTGATAAAAGTGGCTGTACCACTCCCCATCCCCCATAAAAGCTAGGGTTTTTTTTAAATTTATAACTTTCCTTGTTTTCGTTAATTAGCGAGAAGAGGCGCAACAACAAGAAAAGTGGATGGAATGGCAGGAGACCTAATATGCCCAGGACTGGGATAGTCAGGGCTAAGATTTTTTTTTAAATTTTATAAAGCATGAATTAAAAATTAAAAAAACCCCGACAAAAAAAACCTCAAAAAACCAAAATTAAATTAATCCAAGCGTTTCGAGGTAGCGCCGGGGGAGCGCTAAGTATACCGCTAGCACAGGCACAAAACAAAGCGGACCTCCGACCCATTCCATATTCGTACTCAAAACTTTGCTACGGGTGTTGATGAGAATTCAACATAATTTAGAAAATCTATTCCCAAAGATTTCCATCCATGGGTACAATATATTTTAATACTTAAACACAACCGTAAAACTGTGCGAAACAGGGGCGGGTCACTAGTTTCTTTTTAATCTTAGAAGTGACATTTTAAGGTCAAATTTAAGCTTATTTCCGCCGGATATTTTAAGGTTTTTTGTTCTCAAATATGTATTTAGTTAGATTACATTATGTTGCTATACACAACGTAACGCTTTGGGAGTCTTGGAAAGGGTAGGCAGACATAATTGCCTCGCTGGTCTAGCATGAGGTCCTGGGTCCATTCCCAGAACGGGTAAACTATTTTGGGTATTTTATATGTGCTATTCCAGACTATTATCTATCTCTGTTCCAAATTTCATCGAGACATCCATACATCGAGACATACATACATCCAGACATCGAGACATCCATACATCCATACATCCATAAGTCCATAAATCCATAAATCCATAAATCCATAAATCCATAAATCCATAAATCCATAAATCCATAAATCCATAAATCCATAAATCCATAAATCCATAAATCCATAAATCCATAAATCCATAAATCCATAAATCCATAAATCCATACATCCATACATCTAGACAACCAGACATCCATACATCCAGACATCCATACATCTAGACATCCATACATCTAGACATCCATACATCCATACATCCATACATCCATACATCCATACATCCATACATCCATACATCCATACATCCATACATCCATACATCCATACATCCATACATCCATACATCCATACATCCATACATCCATACATCCATACATCCATACATCCATACATCCATACATCCATACATCCATACATCCATACATCCATACATCCATACATCCATACATCCATACATCCATACATCCATACATCCATACATCCATACATCCATACATCCATACATCCATACATCCATACATCCATACATCCATACATCCATACATCCATACATCCAGACATCCAAACATCAGGACATCCATACATCTAGACGTCCATACATCCAGACATCCAAACATCAGGACATCCATACATCTAGACATCCATACATCCAGACATCCAGACATCCAAACATCAGGACATCCATACATCCTGATTTCCAGACATATATACATTCTCACAAAGTTTCGCATTTATAATATTAGCAGTATTGCACAGCGCTATTTTACAAATATTGTGCTAGCCTACTCATTTGGCCATAGACAAATTTATATGACAATACAAATCTATTCTAGTCAAGGCCAAGTTTATTTGTTATTTTTTCTTAGTAAAATTAGTCATATACAAGAACTATGCTAATAATTCTCGTCCCGAATCAATAATAAAATGGGTAGGTAATTTCTTTTTCTTCTTTACGAAGATTGGTATGTGTGAAGCACCCGTGTTTTTAAAGCCAGCCATACACGCTACGGTCTACCGGAGAGATCCACCTGTGCAAGTATGCCTGCGCAGGTAGACCGGAATGTGTGTTGTAATAGACCTGTGCAGTTTTTTGAGCCTGCGCAGGCGACTGGCGCGAGATCGAAAATCAATTCTTGGTGTAGGTACCTGTGCGTGTGTGCGTGTACTCCGGTCGCCTGCGCAGGTCGCGTCAGTTTTCTAGTGTTTCTTTCGGACGTGCCACGTAATTCAGCAATTGAAAATGGCGCCACCACAATAAACTAAAAAATCCTTGAAGATTTTATCAAAATTTATAGAAGTCATCCATGTCTTTGGAAAATTAAAAACAAAAATTACCATAATCGAAACAAAAAAGAAGCTGCTTATAGATTACTCATAGAAAAATTGAGAGAAATTTCACTGTTTTTGTATCTTTTATCTTCAAAATTAAAGCAAGGCCTAGCAATGTCAGCGCGTCATCGTCATCATTCGATGCCATCGCAAAAAGAACTGAAGACCGCTCCGGTACACCGGAACGTTCCCATACACGCTACCAATGTTCGGTTGACCTGCGCAGGCACACCTGCACAGATAACCTCTCCGGTAGACCGGAGCGTGTATGGCTGGCTTTAAACATACAAACAATCTCAAGCGTTTATTCTATAATTTCTTATTCCCTAAACCACGTTAAGGGGGTTATTCTGAAATGCTGACAATCTGAAACAACCATACACATACGCATGCACACACACGCAGTCACACACATACACACTCACACACAATATTTTAGGAGTGTTTTCAAAGTTCTTTTTTCTTTTTATAGTTTTTTTTTTTTTAATTTTAGATATTACTTATAATTTCTAGTTTAAATTTCATTTTATTTTTGTACACCACTTATTCCATTTTTTATTTGTAATTGAAGAGCGGGGCCTCCTAGTAAGATTTACTGTAAAAGTTGTACAAGTTTCTGCAGTAAACTTTTTTATTTTATAGAGGAAAACTTTTAACGCCTAGGCTTGGGTAGGTATCTCTTAAACGCTATTATTGACAATGTCATCATTTCACCTGACTGCCTCGCGTTGGTCTAGTGGCCGCGACTGCTGACCACGAGGACATGGGTTCGATACCCGGGTCGAGCAAAGTGTTATTGGGTTTTTCCATCAGGAATTTCTCATTAGCAGCCACAGTGTCAGGATCTGTGGCCGGTTGACTGCAATAGGCTCGCCCCCTATTACCATGGGGCTTTTCCTATGGGCGCCACCTATAGAGAGAGACCTGTATCCCAGCAGTGGAAAAGTTAAATGGCTGATTATGCTGTTAGAATATAAGTTTACCAATTTTACTTTAAATAAATTCGAGACAATCAACTGGGTAATTTTTTAATTTTACAATAACTGAGAGCAGCGGTGGCCCAGTGGTAGACGCCCCGACTTACGAGCAGTAAGCCGTGGGTTCGAACCCAGGCAGGCGCATTACTTTGTGTAATTTATTTCATCATCGCTGCTTTCAAAAACGGTGAAGGAAAACATCGTGAGGAAACCGGCATGTCCTAGAACCAAAAATTCGAAGACATGTTACATCTACCAACCCGCACTGGGCCCGCGTGGTGGATTATAGCCCACTCCCTCTCATAGAAGAGGAGGCCTGAGTCCCAGCAGTGGGAACATTATAGGCTAATGATGATGATGATTGACAATAAGTTAGGTACAAATAACAATAAATGATATAGGGAGTTCAAGAATAGTGAACTATCCAAAATCTGAAAGCCCAAGAGGCCGCTCCGTTTTTTTTTTTATGAATGGCATCTCTCAGTTCAACCTATGAGGTTGTCGTCTGCTTAACCGGACTATCCTGTGGGTGCCTTTACAGTAAGGCCTCCAGCCAGGGCATAAAAACTTACAAACTAAGCGACTGCACGCCAAGGGCACCCCCTGTGGGGTACGAACCTCGGCTTAGGGCGTCGCCAAGAGGCCGCTCCGCTTGTGTTTCGCCGTTTTAAAGCTTCAGGCACCCCCAATGCTGGAGCCTCAGCAATATGAAACTGCCTTCATTGATGTCAGTTTCTTTGCTGTCGTCTGCAGATGGCGCTTCAAATGTAGTGTTGCCAACAATGCTTATCAAAGGTCGTGGGGTTCGAAGCAACTGAACTCTTAAGCAACGGAAAGATTTGAATAAATTGGCTCTAAATTAAATTAACACGTTACACAATTCCTAATCTTCACGCTATTGTGACTCAGAGGCGTACAGAGTGAGTTTCAACATCATCCGAATAATTTATTATTTTAAACGACAAAAAATGTCAGGTCAGGCCAATTTGCAGACCTTTGTCAACTTGGCGAAAAAAAATATTTAAGACAATGTCAAGGAAACGCGATGATTGACAAAAAATGTGTTAAAGGTTGCATGCTGTCTGTTTTTCAATCCAAATATTGACTAATGACGGATGAGCCATGGCTAAATGATAACAGCCGCTCGGGTTGAGTCGGTGTTGGTTCGTGGATGGGTGACCAGCCCCCGTATTCACAAACGCTCGGATTCGATTTCGATTCGAAAAGTCGTATGCCTATCTCGCTCGCTTTCGTAATGCCAAAACAAGATAGACATACAACTTATCGAATCAAAATCGAATCCGAGCGTTTGTGAATAGAGGGCCTGACCACCTTTTACATACCGAGCGTTGGTCACGACTGTCCTTTATATATCTTTGACAGTCGTTGCAGGTAGTCAGTGACCCGAAAGTCAGACAACCAGTCTTACCAAGGGGTATTGTATTCGTATTGCCCAGTACTAACTGGGTTGTGGGAGTCAGATAGGCAGTCGCTCCATGTAAAATACTGGTTTTCAGCTGCAGCCGGTTAGACTGGAAGCCAGTGGCGGATTTACCAGCAGGATGAGTAGGCTGGAGCCTAGGGCGGCAGATTTTTGGGGCGGCAAATTTGGGGAGTGAATTTTTTTTTTTGCTCCTTCGTTATATTCAAAAAGATTTTTGCATGGCAGTTTTCGGATTTTTTACAGATAAAAGTCTGCAACAAACACCTCCTTTATTAATCGTACATAATTTAACTTTGATTGAAAATAATAATAAATTTGATCAAAAATAAACCTAAAAATTATTTTACGTGCAATTTTAACGAAATTGTTGGATAGTAAAAATAATGTAGGACATAAAAATTGTAGAGGCAAGGGCGGCAAAAACTTTACAGCCTATAGGCCTAGAAATTTGTAAATCCTTGGATCAATTCCCAAGTCCTGAAAAATGTTATTGGGTTTTTGAAGTGAAAAACATCTTTAGCGGCGTTGTGCACTTTTGTTATGGGTAAAAAATGTTAAACCCGCGTCAGGACACGTGACCGTCAGATTACATTAGGTTACGAAGGAATTTGAACTTTATGAAATCTGTCATTGAGTTTGGGTTTCCAAAACTGGATACTTATCTTATGCAGAAACAAAACCTTCGGTTTCACCAAAGATGTAATATTCGTAAGACGTAATAGTTCTGAAGTGTTAAATTTTTAATGTAATATAGATTGTAATGTTTGTGTACGATAGCGCAATAAATTAATGTTGTATTTTACCACATAAATGATAGTACTTTTATACTGATAATTAAAGCAATTCGTGCAAAATTATACCCTAACCATTCCAAAACATCAAAAATTCACAACGTTCAATCTAAGTTTTCACTTCTGCCGGCACTCCTGGAGTGCAACCCTTTTTTTATCAGGAATTTCTTAGTAGCAACCACGTAGCCTGGATTTATGCCCAGGTGAAGGCACACCCCTAATTACATAGGGATTAAATCTTAAGTGCACCTCTGCCTACCACTTCGGGGAATACAGGCGTAATGCTATGTAACCTCTGTCTTACCACGTAAGTAAGATAAACCACCCCATTGTTAGATTAATTCTTGAAATCACAATAGGTGGTGACAATACCGATTCATATAAGTATTGTTTTCAAAACGTTGAGTCGATTCACAGAAATAACATGACGGTAGCGAGTTGAAAGGTGGACCTGGATATGGCTAAATAATAACAGCCGCTCGGTCTTCAGGTAAAGTCGCGCTTGCCTGGGTTGGTCCGTGGATGGGTGACCTCCCATTACATACCGAATTTCCTCCGTACCTCGGCAAGCACGTTAAGCCGTTGGTCCCGGCTGTCATTTGTAGATCTTTGACAGTTTTTACCTTTAGTTAGTTTCCCGAAAGACTGACAACCTAGTCTTGTTAAATGGTATGGCATTACCCAGTACTAACTGGGCTGTGGAGGTCAGATTGGCAGTCGCTGCATGTAAAATACTGGTATTCAGCTGCATCCGGTTAGACTGGAAGCCGACCCCAACATAGTTGTGAAAAGGCAGGCAGATGAGCCTATAGTCTAGATTTGTGGTCGGTTGATGGCAAAAGGCTCGCCTCCAGTTACATAAAACTTAAACGGCACGGTTGGCGCAGTGGTTGAACGATCGACTGCTGCGCTGCGTGTCATGGAATATTTGCTCCGTGTGGGTTCGATCCCCGCACGAAAAAATATTTTTTTGGCCTACAGATAGTTGTTCCGATGTCTGGATGTTATCCGGATATCACAAACGTGTATGTGAGTTTAAATGTTTGTAGACGCACCCACTCTACAGGAGAAATTCCTAGAGTGGGGCGACGCTTTAAAAAGATAAAAATACAACTGTTTAAATATGGACACACTGACGATAGTCCTCCCTCACCGACCCTTCGGAGATATACAGGCGTTTTATTATGAAAAAAAGTGTTGATGAATATAAATTTTGATGACGGAGAGGGTGAGGAAAGCCAAAGAAAAGATAAATAGATTGTGTGAGGAATGATATAAAAGAAAAAGTCGTAAGGGGTCATCCATACAGTACGTCACACTAATTTTGTGATTTTTTTACCCCTTGTCACAGTTGGTCACATTTATGAGACCCTCCCCTCCCTAGTATGACGACACATATCTTGCAATTTTACATCTAGATAGATTATTAAATTAAAACTGCACTCTATTAGTTTAATTTTCATTTAATGTAACTAGTAGAGCGAGTGTAAACCTGCTAACAAAACAATTTTATCCTTACAGATGGTTACAGATAGAGTTGAATATATTTTAAGTTATTCGTTAATAGTTCAAATGTTAATGGCATTTTAACACTTAAATGTATAACATTTTTTGAACGAAGAAATGGGACGTCCCTCCCACCCCTTGTCACACAATGTTTTTTTTTTAAAACGTTTCCCACACTAGGAATTTCTCCTGTATCGTGGGTGCGTTTACAAACATTTAAACTCACATACACAAACAGCCAGTCCCGGAACAACTATCTGTAGGCCATACAAATATTTGTTCCGTGCGGGGTTCGAACCTGCGACACGCAGCGCAGCAGTCAATCGCTCAACCACTGCGCCAACCGTGCCGTCACTGTATGTAACACTTTGTCGACCCCCTCCCTCCCCTTTAACGTGTGACGTACTTTATGGATGATCCCTAAATGATACCATGACGGTTGACATAGATGAATGGAAGAAAAAAACGTGTTTCGCTGAGTAACATAGGACCTGGGCAGGAAGGTGAAATATCACACTCGCAATGCATTTTAATTGCATACTTCAAGATTTAATTCACAGTGTTTATTCCAAGACATAAATCATCTATTTAATTACATGGTTTGCAGAAATCCGAAGTAATTATAGCACTTAATGTATTTACAAGTTATACTTAACTGTCTTGTATTTTGCTCATTTTTAACATAACATTTTAAAAGTGAGAATGAAAACATATGGCTGTAATTCCCGGGGTACCTTATACACCCCCGTTTCGCTAGCTATTTTATTTTTATTTTATCAAATAGGAACAACAAACAGCTACATTATGCGATATTATAATCATGATAACATAAATAACTTTTTTTTTTTTTTTTTTGCGGATGGTAAATCATCAAATGACTTCTCCCGCTCTGGGTGGAGCGGGAGGGAGTGTCAGACTTGTACTGACTAAAACCCACCCATGTTCCTTCTTCGCCCTTTGTGTTCCAGGGCCGCGGTATCTCTTTCGAACAACCCGCAGCCCTGGCAGGAACATAAATAACTTAAATAATAATGTAGCCCACAGCGCTGTTCACAGATAACCAATAATAAAAAACTTTAAATTCCTAGGACATAAGCTGTTCATGCATGACAGTTATATATCACTTATTAAAAATACAAAAAGAGACTACTTACACTAAAACTACAAAATCATCTTTCTCCTGCCCTTGTCCCAATTCATTTGGGGTCGGCGTAGCATGTCTTCTTCTTCCATACTTCTGTATTACTTGTCATCTCATCAGACACCTCCTTTCTTGCCATATCATCCTTCACACAGTCCATCCATCGTTTCTTTGATCTTCCTCTACTCTTATAACCATCCACATTCATACTCAAAACTTTCCTCACGACATTTTCCTCATTCCTCCGCATCACATGCCCATACCACGAAAACCGATTACCACGCATCTTTTCAGTCACCGGCGCCACTTTCAGAATGCCCCTTATGTACTCATTTCTTCCATTCGCGTAACACCACACATCCCCCTTAGCATTCTCATCTCAGCTACATGCAAATGCCTTTCATTCATCCCTTTTGTGGTCCAACATTCTGATCCATATAAGACAGTAGGGTCTTACCATTGTTAAATCCTAAAATTACAAAATAAAAATATTTAATCTAAGAGCTCAAGTGCCTCATACAAAAGTCTTCGAAACTGTATTATAGCTATGTTTTAGTACCATACAAAGGGGGGCTTATTGTCATCAATCGAACCCAAGACCTCAAGCTCAGCAGTGCCAAGTTCGCCAGTTCAAACTGAAATTTGTCAGTAGCAACTACGGAGTCTGGATTTATGCTTCGTTGATGGCAAAAGGCTCGCTTCGTGACCTGGGGACTTGAACAAAACTGTCGCAATATGAGTGTTTTAGGTACACCTCTGTCCAACACTTCGAGAATTACAGGCGTTATGTTATGTTCATGATTCATGATCTATGTACTACGTACTAACTTATGTACTAGAGTATATACTGACCTTCTAATAACACGACAGCTTACTAAATCAGCAAAATTAACTCGCATTGTAACGCGTCCAAAACGTAAACACAAAACGCAGTTTTCAGCGTTTAAAACGGAACACTTAAAAAAAAAACAACAGAATAACGTAAAATGTAACGTTTCGAGTAGCAACGGCCAGTCACTCTTGCGCATTCGTACTGCGTGATGCCGCCGCGCTCAGCCAATCGCGCTTAATTCCAAATTTGAAATTTTGCAAAATTTTCGCTCATTTTCACGATGGCTATCCGATCAGTCAGTCGTATGATAGATTATGTCAGAGCTAACAGGAAGATAAGTTAGTGTTTTTTTTACGTTTTTTTAAGTGTTATTTTTTCTTTGTTAAAATTGCAGTGTTGCGTGCATTGTTCGGTATTGAGTAATCTAGTGACCTTTTGGTAATAGTATTTAATGTGTGCCTCACGTTCTAACGGAGTTTTTGAAGTGAAATTTCATTATTTTATGTTCAGCCTTCAGTTGTAATCGTGCGGATTAAGAAATCGGTGGTTTTTTCTTCGTTTAGCGATTTGGTTTGCAATTAAGTGTCATTGGTTTACTTAACTAGGAGTTTTTTTTATGAGGTTTGACCTGGTTTGTGACTTATACAGCGTTTTTTGGTGAATCAACATGGCTGGACTATAAAAGAGATCTGTGTTTGTTTCAGATGTATATTCTCAGAATATTCGGGTAGGAAACACAGAACCCCAACATAGTTCATTTTTGACGTGTAAACGTGTTTTTTACAACCAATTTACAGAATCAATTTTATTAATAGCATTCAATCTATTTCTAGGAAAATTTAGTACTTAATTAAATGTCAATTCAATGTGTACATTATTTAAAATCTACAGATAGATCTAAAGTAATAAGTAAATAAGTCCAAGTATCAAAATAGAAAAAGAATTACAGGACATCAATAAAATTCGTCCACATCGTTGCCAATAAGAAAAGTGCCCAGAAGGCAGCATTGCCACGTTGGATGGCAATGCTAATTCTCTGGCCAAAAAAGGCTAAATTAAGTTGACTTTTCAACAGTGTAATTATAATGAAAATCTAACCATCATTTTCCGAGTAATTTCACCATTTTCATATCTACATTCACTCCAGTAATCATTAGTATGGAATGTCAGACGTTCTAAGTAATAAAAAGATAGAATTTATATGTGGAACTATAACGGTATAAAATTGCGAATATTTCTGTTACTTATAAAACCTCCCAATGTCGTAGTTTTTAATAATCAGCAAGTTTATTTAAAGAAAACTGGTTCGAATCGAGCTCAGGCGTTCTTACAGTTAATTTTTATCTTAATCCAGGACCTGTTTTAGGATAGCAAGAAAAGAGGTTTTATTCAGTTTGAAATAAGCATTTTTAAATGTCTAATAATATGTCCTTACTTAGATTAATATCTATAAGAAACATTCATAAAAAAACCTTTCAAACCCTTAAAAATATAGTCGTTTCAGCCAATGGCTTAATTGCCAAGATCCTCGACTAATACCTGAAGAGGCTCTCGTTAGGCAGCTGGATCAAGGGCTTGATTCAGAAAGCGGTACTCCTTGACACGGCTCATACTGTTAGGAGGTTCCTTCCTCTGGAGTCCTGACCACCGGGAGGTTGGGCTCTGTTTCCGATACCCTATCATCTTCCTAACCGTGTCCCATTCTACTTGGGTTTGAAAAACATTTTCTTCTTACTTTCTCCCCTGTTCCCGATACCGGTGGGCTACTATCTTTTCCCAGGTCGTTCTATTGTGTTCTATCATCGAGAATTGTGCCTGTTTGATGGCAATAGGCTTACCCTCTTTTGCATGGGACGTTACTGGCCTTTTCTGCTTTGGGCAAGGCATGTTTAGTCAAGTCAGAAGCCAATGCGTGGCTTATAAACCAGGCGTACCAGGTGTAGGTGACACCAGGTTTGGTTAGTTAAACAAACGATAAGACTTTACTGGTGATCTCTTCGGGGTTTAGAGGCACAACAATAAAAACCACCTTATTAAAGGTTTTCGTGTCAAATACCAAACAAAAACATATAATATCGTTGGTAAACCATTCGCCCCAAGCATTTATCCGACCACAGACTACCAATGACCTAGTTCTAGTTAGTTTCGTTCAAACTCGCGCGGGAAAGTAAAAGGCACACAGTCACTGAACAGCCAGCAACCAAGCGTGAATCCTAAGCTTTAAAGATGGTTTCACACCCGCGAGACGTGTGTAACATAGAACCAAAAAGTACTATAGCAATATGGTACAAAATTTAGTACAGCGCCATCTATGAGACAAATAAAGAACTACAGTGCCATCTATGACAAAATGGAGAACTACATAGTAGGGACCAAAAATTTTCGGCTTCAACTAAAAAGTGAAGGATTAAAATCCAAACAAAATCGATCTATATACAAGTTTTGCATTCTCGTCAAAGTTCAGGAGGTTGTCACAAAAGACATAAATAATCAATTGAAATTACGGTACCTTGTTAATTATTAATAATCGCTGATTTTTTTAAAAGCTTTTATTTTTGGTTGTATAAGTTTGTCAGTCTTTCGGAATAACCCCCTTAACGTAATTTAGGGAATAAAAATTGATCAAAAAAACGTTTGAGATTTTTTGTTGGTGTGTAAGCGAGGTTATAAGGTGAGGATCAGACGGACTATGTTTAAAACACGGGTGATTCACACTTTCCGATTTCCGCAAAAAAGAAAAATTACCTACTAATTTAATTAGTGATTCGGGACGAGAATCATTAGCATTGTTACCTCCTTGAATTTGACGAGGATGCAAAACAACACCTTGTATTGATCGAAAATATTACTTTTGTCACTGTAACTAGAAAAAACTTGACTAATTTAGTGACATGATAATTTTGTATCTCTGTTTAATCTAATGTGTGTAGGCTGGAATTTTTTGGACTGTGAAAACATCAAAGGTCTAAATCGTGAAGTTAAATTTATCCGCGACTTAAAGAGTTTATAGAAAACCCTGCCAACAACTGTCGGGCAGTAGCTCACCAGACACAACACCAAAACAACGGTCAGAGGTTATTCCCTTTTCTATGAGAGATGAAGAACTTTACACCCTGTTCTTTATAACCTTAAACGTTACAATAAACCAGTACGTTTCCGATCCGTATCCGATTTTAATCCGTTTCATCATCCATTCTTTCTTGTCAGACGTCACGGCATTGTTAACTCCTTTTTCCTTCATAACATACCTCACAAAATCCATGTGGATGAGTACAAGAGTAGAGGAAGACCAAAGAAACGATGGATGGACTGTGTGAAGGATGATATGGCAAGAAAAGAGGTGTCTGATGAGATTACAAGTAATAGAGAAGTATGGATGAAGAAGACATGCTGCGCCGACACCAAATGAATTGGGATAAGGGCAAGAGAACGATGATCAATAAAAAAACCGGCCAATTTCAAGTCGGACTCGCGCATGATAGTTCCGTACCATTGTTTATAAAAACGAGCAAAATAAAAGGCTTTTTTGTTTGGGAGCCCCCTTAAATATTTATTTTATTCCGTTTTTTGTTATAGCATCAACAGAAATACATAATCAATAAAAAATTCAACCGGCTACCTATCACGGTTCATGAGATACAGCCTGGTGACAGACGGACGGACGGACAGCGAAGTCTAAGTAATAGGGTCCCGTTTGACCCTTTGGGTACGGAACCCTAAAAATGAGGATTGTATGAAACAACATTTTCTAAAACGTCAAGTTTCTGAGTCACCCACACCCTAGCTTCGTCCGGTGTGAAACAACCTTAAGTCTAACAAAAAATCTAAAGAAATGATTACTGAAATATTTGGCTAAGATTGTTATTTGCAATAGTTAGTAATAATATAGCGTAGAGAGAAATATACAGTTGGTTGGTCAGTGTTTTGTTCTCGTTTGTCCAATGGAGGCAAGCTGCTGGGAATGAGGTCATGAGTTCGATTCCCAGGTTGATCAAAATGTTATTCGCTTTCTTCTATCAGGATATCTCCAGTAGCAGCCACGGAGTCTAGATTAGAGCCCGGTTTATGGCTATAGGCTCGCCCCCTATTACATCACTTAGACGTGGCTAAATGTGGTTGTCTGCTTAACCATTCGGAGATTGCAGGCGAGATGTTATGTGGTTTTGTTTTGTCGCCTTTTGCGGCATAAAAAACCAGCAATGTAGGTATTAAAAAAAAAACATACATAAAGGCAGCTGCTGCTGCGGATGCTGAGAGCCTCAAACGGCGTTAATACTGTAACCTAAATGGCAGTTACAGTTTTGAGCCGTTTGGGGTCGAAACGCTCGGCTCATGGGGCCCAAGTGCACATTCTCTTTTTAAGGAAATATCTCGTCGACTGATTGACACTTCATGAGACCAGAGGGCTGGCTATTTCTTTGGGCAAAGAATTAGCATTGCCATTCAACGTGGCAATGCCGCCAGTCTTCTGGGCACGTTTCTGGGTGACAGCGATGTGGAGGAGTATTTTGACGCCTAAACGTCCTGTTGTTTTTAAGTTAGTTTATATTTAGTTAGATAGTTTATGTAAATACTGTAATATATATACATAAATAATTAAATAAATTAAAGAAAGTCAGATTATAAGGCAGAGGTGTACCTATCTAGTATAAAAAATTCTCGTGTCGCAAAGTTTGTTTTTGTGTGCATATCGGGTAGGACTGAGAATCGGCAAACATCTATTTTTCATACCCCTAAAACCCATCAAAATTTCCTCGCGAACGAAGCCGCGGGCAGCAGCTAGTTGAAATATAAAAATCATTTATGGCTGTTCCTAATACACCCAAATTTGGCCAATTATGTTTAACTCCCATTTAATAAAAGGTCGAGCCTATTGCCATCAACCGTGTATTATCTCCGACAAGTCTAAGAAAAGATTTCTCGGGAAAACGGATATCGATAAGATATCTAACCGTTAACAGTGTAAATGTGAGTACAATACAATCACAATAGGGGATAACCCATTTTTTTTTCTTTGTCCGTCGGGTAGTTTATTGAAAAGTATTGGACACGTATTTTTTCTTTTTTCACGTGGTCATAAAATTACGGAGATATATTGAGTTGAAATGGCGCATGACGTCACATGTAGGTAAGTTTTATACCTACTTGTGACGTAGTAAGCCCCCACTCTCCAACTTTAATGAGTTTTAACTAAGTATTTTTTTGATATTCTGATAAAACAAAAAATACGTGTCTAATATTTTTGTATTACCTGTCTGACGGACAAAATAGAATGTCGTTTTCTTTACCCAGTCCGATCCCCTATTGATTGTAGGATCTGAATAGTAAACATATTCTGGCACTGATAAGAATAATAAAAAGAGAGATTAAAGTTGGCCTCTTCTCTGGAGGACTGACCGACACTTAGACCCGGTTCCTTAGCTTGGACCCTAATCCCGCTACTGTACCGGGTACTATTTATTTATATTTTTAAGTCTTTTTAGGGTCCCAAAGGGTCTAACGAGACACTATTACTAAGACTTCGCTTTCGTCCGTCTGTCACCAGGCTGTATTTTATGAACCGTGATAGTAAGACAGTTGAAATTTCTACAGATTATGTATTTCTGTTGATGCTATAACAACAAATACTAAAAGCAGAATAAAATAAATATTTAATGGGGTTCCCATACGTTTTAATGTATTATTAAGTAATGGTACGGAACCCTTCGTGCGCGATTCCGACTCTTACTTATCCGGTTTTTATGTTGTATTTAAAAAATATACAAAAAGCACATTAAGTAGACCCTGGCTGTCATTGTAAATCTTTGACAGTCATTACAGGTATTCAGTGGCTCGGAAGTCTGACAACCAATCTTACCAAAGGGTAGGGTTGTATTACCCAGTACTAACTGGGTTGTGGACGTCAGACAGACAGTCGCTCTGTGTAAAATACTGGTATTCAGCTGCATCGGGTTAGACTGGAAGCCGACCCCAACAAAGGTTGGGAAAGGCAGATGATGGTGTTATTATTAACCAAAAGCCTGTTCCTCGTCTGTTCAATAAAAGGTAACAATAAATAAATCTCAACAAAATACAAACGTCAATCATTCAAAATAGACCGAATCGGTTTGAAAGACCAAAATGCACTTGTAAACGTTCAAATGAATCATACTTTATTACTGGCATTTCTGTCTAGGCAGATGAATTGATCCAGAAAGTCAAATAAGCAAATCGTCAATTGATCCCGCGGGTCCCAAATGAGTGGGATCAGTTGACTAAAGAGCCTAGTATTCAGCACTTTTTAATTGAGTGAAGAGATGAAAGAACTCCTCAGCATCGACAGCAACACATCAGTCTGTTAGAATTTAAACTGCATGGCGTTTTCCCGCGGCTACACTCGCGTTGTGGCCGAAAGCTACCCCATGGGAACATGTTAAAAAAAACTTACACTCGGGGATAATGCAACTTCCCATTAGAGAAAGAATTTTGGGACTCGGAACAGTGGTTCCAAAGATTAGTTTCGTTACCTCTTTATAAATTAGTAGAATAACCTTCTAAGACTGTCCCACCTGCAAATGAAACAGTACAATAATACTAAAAGCCACACAATCGAACGTGATACATCAATAAGATATGTCAACATGGCATAAGTACAAAAATATTAACATAAACGGAAAAATATAATTTTCTGCGAAGTCTCTGCCACAGCACGCACATGACATGTTGACTTTTATGTACCTACCTAAACTCGTGGTTTGTTTGTTAAATATGTTTCTTTTGTAACTATGAGTACTTGTAGGTTAAAATAGATATCCTATCCTAACTGTTTGCATGCCTTAGTTAAGTATCCATACTAATATTATAAATTCGAAAGACAGTCGGTTTGTTTGTTACCTTTTCACGACTAAACGGCTGATCGGATCTTAATGAAATTTGGCCAGAAAATAGATTTCAACCTGGGGAAGGACATAGGTTATATATCATCACGCTACGACCAATAGGAGCGGAGCAGCAATGAAAAATGTTGCGAAAACGGGGAAAATATGACGCAGACGAAGTTGCGCGGGACAGCTAGTTTATTATAAGGATCAGTTTAAACTTAACATCAATAACTTGTACCTACTTTCTGTGCAATTATAGAACTTTTCTATTCTATTCAATATCTATTATGTACTTCTAGCAAAACATTTCCAGTATAACGTGGCCTTGCTTTGTACAGATTTTCAGTAAAAGGACAGATCCGCAAAAACTGGTTTTGTATGGTTTGAGTGGTCGCCGGAGTACTAGTTTTTACCCCCTACTTCGCCTGCGAGGGTCGGAAATTACGAAATACCGGGATAGAAAGTATCTCTTTGCCTTAACACAGGCCCACCGATATCAGCGGAAGTCACATTCGTTCCTGCTGCCCCCCGACGCAAGTGTGGGAGGGAACACCGGTGTGGTTTTAGTAAGTACGAGTCTGACAGACCCCTCCGCCCTCCCCAGGGCGGGGGACATCCATCGAGAATTTCCACATCGTTAACAAAAAAAAAAAAATGCCCACCGATATGCCTAAAAATTCGAAATTAAATAAAAAATAAAAATAACATTCTAGTCCGTCAAAATAATGTGGGAATGGGGAACACATTTAATAAAAAAAAAACAGTGCCAGCAATATTGTCTGGTTTCAAAAAGGTTTTCAATATGTGTTTCGTAATAGTATGTAAATTCACTGTTTTAAACTCGAATGACAAACAACAATAAAAACATTCTAAAATGCGCGCCAAAATCATTACCCTCGGGTCAGTCGACTAATAAATAAAAAAAACATTTGCTTTGACCACAGATAAAAAAGTGACCTAAAATTAAAACTAAAAAGTTACTACATTTCCCTAATTGCCTGCAATAATTATATTACACAATTAAACAATTTACTATAATTGTCTTATAAATTAGCCAAATTAAGTTAATCACGTCATTATTAATTGCGTAAAGCTCAAGTGAAAATAAGAAGATTTAAGACAACAATATGGAAATTAGGCTCACACGTTACACTTTCCAAAGATATTATAGAATAGAACCGCAGTTTATAAATAAAACGTAGAACATTTTATATTTATGAGAAGGCAAATATCTTAAACTAAAAAACATGGTGCCCAGTGTCCCTTAGTGACTTTAGAAAAATAAAGACAATAAATTAATGAAAATCCATATACTATAAAATCATTAAACTGAAGACTTTGTTTGGTTAAACGAGCTAATCTCAGAAACTACTGGTTCGAATAGAAAAAAATCTTTAATTGTTGGATAGCCTATTTATCGAGGAAGGCTTTAGGCTCAACAACATACATTTATTTTCAGGCAACTTTGGACCTTACAGTCCATCACACATATGATAAAATACAATTTGTTTTAGTAAATAAACATTAAAACTACAAGTGTTAGTAACACTTCACTTGCACACTACGTCACTGTGCGTTCATGTGGCACTTGCCCGCGGAAGCGACGGAACACCACTCCCTGCGGCCAAAAGTCCTCTTCCAAGACGAGGTGCAGATAACAAATTGGTTTTCGCACCACGAACGCCTTAAAGTTGACGTTGCGGCGCGACTCAAGCAGCTGCACTCTCGCCACGTACACTAAGTGCGTACTTCTGACTCCCATAACATAAAGATACGACCAATAGCAGCGGAGGAGAACTTAATAAACCTCTTTTAAATCTCTTTTCTGATCTTAATATGATGAATGTGTCCGTGGATGGGTGGCCATCATTACATACCATGTCTCCTACGTGCCTCCGGAAGCCCGTTATGTTGGTACGGTAGTCAGTGGCCCAAAAGTCTGACAACCAGTCTTGCCAAGGGATCTTGTATTACCCAGTACTAACTGAGTTGTGAGGAGCTAGTGGCTAAATAATAACAGCCGCACGGGTTGATCTTTAAGATTACGCCGTGCTGGCAGAGGTTGGTCGGTCGATGGGTTACCATAATTACATACCGAGTTTCTTCCGTTTCCCGGAAAGCACGTTAAGCCGTTGGTTCCGGCTGTCATTTGTAGATCTTTGACAGTCGTTACGAGCAGTCAGAAGCCAAAAGTCTCACATCCATCATCACATCCATCACATCCAGTCTTACCAAGGGGTATCGTATGACCTAGTTACTGGGTTGTGGAGTGACCTCCACAACCCAGTAACTAGGTAATAACATGGAGCGACTGCCTTATCTGACGATAAGGCAGTCGTTCCATGTTCCGACTCCGGACACAGGTTAGCCGAAGCAAGGAAAACCTGTTCAGGTGGAGATTCATAGATGACTCTGCCCTGGAGTGTGAATGTGGTGTTACGTCAAAAACGCTTGGGACACTTGATTTCATGTCCTGTTGTTTGCACATCAAAGGAGCTAATAGAAGCTACTGAAAGTGTCAAAACCGGCGCCAAATTTTGGGCTGACTCAATTTGAATTGTCATCGACACGCTAAGAAGCAGAAGAATGACTATTTGTAATGTAATCATTGCCAAAGTAGTTAAATGTTTAGGTGCCTACTACATAAAATTTTGTAAAATACTGGTATGCAGCTGCATCCGGTAAGACTGGAAGCCGACTCCAACATACTTAGGAAAAGGCAGGCAGATGATGATCACTGCTCTCAAAACGGTGAAGGAAAACATCGTAAGGACCCCGGAAGGACCTAGAACTAAAAATTCGAAGACATGTGACATCTACAAACCCGCACTGGGCCCGCGTGGTGGATAACAGCCCACTCCCTTTCATAGAGAGGAGGCCTGTGTCCCAGCAGTGGGAACTTTATACGCTGATTATTGAATGAAGACTCGTACTTCCTCAAGGTCACATAAAAACAATGTCGATGTTTTTAAACCCAGTGGCACATAACTGACGGCCTTTGATGTAATAATACCTATTGATAAAAAATCTATTGTTTTTTTTGGTCCAAATAAAACAATAACGTGACCTTCAAATAATCTTTGTACTGCCAGTTTTTAGTGACATGACGAATTTCTTCAAATTTAACATCAAACCAGTAATACACGGAGGGTTAGGCAGAGATGTGCCATTAGTACACCCACATTTCGCCAGGTATGTTTAAAGTGCCATTTAATGGGGGCGAGCATATTGCCATCAAGCGGTCACAAATCCAGAATCCGTGTCTACTACTGAAAAATTGCTGATGGAAAAACCTAATCGCTCTGTCCAACCTAAGAATCGAACGCAGTACCTCATGCTGAGCAGTCGCGCTTGTAACCACGAGACCAACGAAGCAGTCCCTTAACATGCTAAAAAATAACCATCATGTTTGTGACCACTTCAATTACGCATGACATAACAAAAGTAGACCCAAATAACAAAGTTGCCATTATTAAAAATGGATTTTGTCAATTTCTCTTTTTTTCGACATTTGCAACATTAACCGTTATTCGGCGTACGTCGACTTTCTTTTTGACATTTGACATTATTTTTTACGTGTATCAAAAAAATTAAATATACCAATGAAAGAAAGGAGAACGCGACCAAAATCGTAATCTATTTGCAATTAATATCAAATAACAAAAAAAAACAAGTACTTTGCACTGAATACAGATTGGAGTTCTTTATTTAGCATTGATATTATTAGGTTCAACTTTCTCCCTTAAGCTAGGCTAGGCTTGTATCTAAGGGGCAGTGTCCGGCTATAGGGATATGCTTAATATAATTCTATTTTAGCACACGAAGTGGACTGTGTGTCAAATGAGTGCATTCATGATGTATTGGCAAACCATTAAGGTTAGCGAGTTATGCGAGAGTAACAAAGTGATGATTATGTGTGGGTATGTTTGGAGTGTTTTGTGCTTGTCGTGAGCTGAGTTTTCCAACTGGTTGCTGTCGGTACTAAATTAAATGTCTGTCGTGCCCCGACAGTGTAGGTAACATCAAAAGATAAAAAAAGTGTAACATGTCAAACTTGACTTTGACAGCTGTCACTTTTGACATATTATTAGTTTTTCGACGGCATTTCTTCTGATACTTAGTCTCTATGGTAGTAGGTACAGTTCGTGTTAGATGTTTTGGCGTATGTCCATAATCGTAACCAACAACGCTGCCATCTTGTTTTATGCCAATACCACAGAGAAATGCACAGATGTTTAACAAAAGCACCATCTCGTCAGTGTCAGCCAATCATCAAAAGATCCATAAATCATCATCATCAATCTCCTGCTCTTTTCCCAATTCATTTGGGGTCGACGCAACCGTCTTCTTCTTAGTAAGAAAAATGTAAGAAGTTCTTACATTCTTCTCCATAGATCCAAGCATCAGTGATCTGAAATATCTTGGAAGTGTAACAACCTAACCTCTTTAGATAATACCGTGATCACATGCTAATATAAACCGGTCTAGACTCTAGAGCTAGGTTCTAACTTCGTTACTTGGAAATCTGGGCCGTTCATTAGGTACCATTCACTAGGAGTGGGGACTAGGGATGTCACCAAACGCGGTCTTTACCTACGCCCCTAGAGATTTTTAAGACTTATAGAGCGCAACTTGGGAATCCACACTAATATTATAAATGAGATAGAATATCTCGTGGGAAAGGACTTAAGCTACTTTAATATATCTAATATATTAAATTCTCGTGTCGCGGTGTTTGTTACCAAATTCCTCCGAAACGGCTGAACCGATTTGTATGAAATTTTGTGTGCATAGTAGTAGGTCTGAGAATCGAACAAAATTTATTTTTCACACCTCTAACGCCCATCAAAATTCCCACGCGAACGAAGTCGCGGGCAGTAGCTAGTCTATTCAAATACATACATTCAAATAAATAAGATTGACTTGTCTGTTTGTAATTTTAAAATAACCGCTTTTTCCTACATGCTTATGTATAAAAAAATGTTATTTTGGTAAATGTACCGTATATACATTATATACGGTACATATACCAAAATATTTTTTTTAAAATTTTTGTCTGTCTGTTCCGGCTAATCTCTGAAACGGCTAGACCGATTTTCGGCGGAAATTTCACTGGCAGATAGCTGATGTAATAAGGAGTAACTTAGGCTAAAGAAAGACTAAAGAGTAACTTACTTCTATTTTAGAAACGCGCGGACGAAGTCGCCGGCAGCAGCTAGTTTTCATATAAAAATAACGATTCCGAATATTTTCGATTTTGACTCACAAATGGTAACTGACAAGCTTGCGTATGACATTAGACATACCGATTTATTACAAGATCGACACAACTTTTGATTACGATATATATTTGAATGTCTTTGCCTTTGCCTACATTGCCTACGCCACATGCGAAAAATATCTGATTCGTTTAGGTGTATTCCAATAGAAAGAAATATTGTTGTTATCGTTTTAAATTGCTTTATTTTAATAACCGTTATTCCTTCCCTGTAAAAAAATCAAACGACCGTAACTTTTAACTTGTTAAAACTTTAAGGTGGACATTGAAAGACGTGAACTTTGCAATCAGAAACTATCCTGGTATCAGAAGTGCTGGTCATTTTGAAGTTCTTTTATTTTGTTTCAAAGGTAGCAATTAAATGACTATAGGTAGTAAAAAGTAGCAAATAGGTAGCATATTTTGGTCACGAGCCAGGAGGGCTACTCTCTTTCTCCGAAACGTAACTTCGGCAACGAACGAAAATTAAACTTAGTTACGTTTGTGACCCTACTCTATATAATGAGTGGACGCACACAAGAAGTTCGAAGTTACAGACAACGAGTGTATTGAATGTTTTTGTGTGCGTCCGCAAATTATATAGAGTGGGGTCACAAACGTAACTACGTTTAATTTTCGTTCGTTGCCGAAGTTACGTTTCGGAGAAAGAGAGTAGCCCTCCTGATGCGAACCGATACAGAAATTATTAATGTCATGCCTCGCTAGTATGCGCGATCCAGGTCTAACTCACGATCACAAAGCAGAGTGCAAACAAATAAAGAACATGTCACTTTATTTGGCCCTAAATCATTTGTAAAAAAAAAAATATAAATGAAACTTAAGATATTTTCGTCTCAGAGTCAACCTTAGCTACAAACGACATACCTTTTATGGCGTTTGCGTAAACGCTCGGTTACCTTCACGCTGATTATCACTCAGTGGGTCAGCAGACTGGATTGTACTCTAGTTAAACAAGCCAAACATTGATTCCCACGATTTTGTAATCTCTTTGTGAAGTTAACAGGCAGGCAGGTATGGTCTAGCTAGAACAAAAAAAACATCGGAATGACAGGAAGAACAAGTGAAGGGTTAATATGCTTAATAGTTAGTTAGTTTTCGTTTTTTCATTTTCAGTTCCTTTATTTGAATGTAAAATGACATTATCTGTTCGCAGCACTCCAATTATGTAAATAATATAGCTAAAATAAAATTAAAAAACCAGCCAACCAATAAGACGGCGGTTTGATATGTCCGTGACTTTTAGGGCTCAATTACTGAGATGCGGCGCGTCGTGCGGCGCGTCTCCGTAAACGAGCCTGCGTAAAAAAAGTGCATAAAAGTCTCCTGGGAAAAAATCTAATCCGGTGGAATATGATTCAAAATAAGGAGCTGAATGCTTGGGATGTCAGTTTGCGGAGAGCTGTTACTTACACCCTGTATAGGTCTAACCCGTCAATCTTATAACTCCGGTATCGGTCCCTGTTTAATACACGTTTTACCAAGTTTAATCTTTGTTTCACATTTATCCGCAAACCCGACACTCCACTAACATGTAACGTCAACATAAATCCATAACATCGTCAGTTCTTCGCTTCAAAACAAAGATGGCGGCTTGTTTTCAAAATAGTATCGTGTTCCATTTGTTTGACGTTTCCGTCAGTTTCTATGTAATATGGTGGGTTGTTTATGGTTGATAGAGACGGCTTAACGTAACATCATGCTTGCCTAAAGGGTTTGGCAGATGTGTGTCATCATCAGCTGACGGTTTACAGCCGCGGGTGGGTTTTAGCCTGGTCGAGTATGCAGGGTGGATGAGCCAGTTGAAATTTCTACAGATTATGTATTTCTATTGCCGCTATAACAAAAAATATAAAATCGGAATAAAATAAATATTTAAGGGGGCTCCCATACAAAAAAGTGATTTTTTTTGCTCGTTTTTATAAATAATGGTACGGAACCCTTCGTGCGCGAGTCCGACTCGCACTTGGCCGGTTTTTTCTTTTTCAATCAGCTGTGCCATCATTTTTACCGTGTAGGTATTGCACTTTTATAGGAAAAAGCTGTTTTTTTTTAACTTCCACCTTGTATTTTTCCATTGTGATCTATTTCTGGCATTTTCTTTCCAATTTCTCATGCCAATAGTTTACACCCACATTTCAAATTCAAAAATTCAAATTCAAAATCATTTATTCGCTAACATGGGTAATTACATAAAGTTGTTAGAATAGAACATAGTTCAGCCATATTACGCCTTGAGGCATGCAAATCTCAAGTTTTGTCTGTTTGACAACATTAATATACAATTCATTGCAAAAATAATAAATTTTGCCAAGTCCCGTGTAATAGGGGGCGAGCCTGTTGCCATCAATCTAGCACAAATCCAGAATTCGTGGCTGATACTGAAAAATTCTTGATGGAACAACTCAATAACGTTTTACCCGTCCTGGAAACAGATACTAGGACCTCATGTCACTACGTATAGATAGTAATTACACCCATATTTCAACAGATATTTAAGTCCAATGTAAAAAGACCGAATGTTTTTTTTATAACTGAATGGACCTGTTCTTGACCTCGATATTGCTAATTGAAAAGTGCTGACCATTGCGATCAATGATTAATGATGTTTTTTTTTGCAAATAAGTTTTTACAAACACTTTTACACGTACTTTTTAGGGTTCCGTACCCGAGGGTCAAATGGGACGTCCGTCCGTCCGTCTGTCACCAGGCTGTATCTCGTGAACCGTGATAGTTAGCCTGTTGAAATTTCTACAAATTATGTATTTCTGTAGCCGCTATATCAACAAATACTTTTTTGCCCCTTTTTTATAAATAATGGTACGGAACCCTTCATGCTCGAGTTCGACTCGCACTTGGCCGGTTTTTTTTTCAATGATTAAGCCGGTGTTTCGTACCTGATTACTCTGAGAAGAAAAAGCCAAAACAAACTCAGAGGTCACCGTCTCTTTTTAGGTCCAGACAATATAATCTTGGCCAACTCATATGTGGACTGTGCAGAAAAGTGTCTGAGCCACAAACAAACACGTCCTAGAAAGGGTAATCCTATACATACGTCACCTATTATTCAGGAATATATACAAATAATGCACACGCTACTAAATAATTTTGACATCTTATACAATATGACATTTAAGCGGGCGTTATGAAATACTGTAAGCGGGCCACTTTCGAATGCTGCGCCGTTCTCTAGATTAACCGTGATAGACATGCTGACCGATTACGATGCCGTGCGTAAAGACGTAAGAATACATTGTATTTGCGTGACTTTTTTCCTCGTTAAAAAAAAATACAGTAAGTACTGCGTAATACGATAACCCTTGGTCACACAATATATATTACACAGAAATGAGCATATTTACTATTCTAACTCTTCCTTTATGAATATTGATTAGTTTGCCGAAATTCCATTAAAATCTATTCAGTAGTTTTGCAGTAGAAACGTTACATAGAAACAGACACACTTTCGCAAAATAAAAATACCAATAACATTAAATTCGATTGCTTAGCAATAAGTTATAAAACTTTCAAGGTCAATGCGTTATGTAACTTAAATTTACAATTAATGTAATATTTCACATACCTACCATTCGTTGGCAACTAGTTTTCTTTCGACATAAGGCTTTGGTTATTTTGAAAGCGAGTAGAGGAGCGATTTTGTTAAAGAATATTGCCCGCTTTCAGCTAGCCTACCATGAAGTCTTAAAGCAGTATTGTTTTAATCTTATTCCAGAGCGGAAAAGTGATGGCGCTAGACGTCCTCTATAGCTACGTCTCTTTCTTACACTAGAATGACAACTGCTTTAAGACGTCATAGTAACCCTCTAGGAGTGAAAATTTAGAGAGCTGTCAAAATCAAACGCTTTTAATTTGGTGCATCGATAATTTTTGTTCGGGGCGTTAATGTATTTAGCGCCTAAATCACATATTTAATTTAGTGAGCCCTAAGTTTATTCCGCGGGTTTCGTAAAAGTCACAGATCAAGCAAATACCTCGCCGGCAATTTCTGCTTGTGGTGGTATTGTTAAAATTTTCATACAAACCAAGTACCTATACAATCTGTGCAGACAGAAATTGTGCATTTTTAAGGACTTTTCGCCTTGCTTCTTGATTCTTGTTTTACTCGTACGTACCGAAAGTAGAACGAATGTTTCGCTTCCCGCTTTCAACGTAGCGTAGGGTTTATGGCCATTGCCTAAAAACCTTTGACCTAGAAAATATAAGAGCTCGCTAATTCGCTTATTATTCTTATTTAAAATCGTATATCATCGTTTTTAGGGTTCCGTACCCAAAGGGTCAAATGGGACCCTATTACTGAGACTTCGCTGTCCGTCCGTCCGTCCATCCGTCTGTCACCAGGCTGTATCTCATGAACCGTGATAGCCGCTATAACAACGCAATACTAAAAATAGAATAAAATAAATATTTAAGGGGGCCCCTATACAAAAAGTATAATTTTTTTGCTCGTTTTTTTTAAATAATGGTACGGAACCCTTCGTGCGCGAGTCCGACTCGCACTTGGCCGGTTTTTTTTAGAAAATTACAACCTCGCAGAATACAACGTCCCAAAATAACAACATCGCAAAGTGCCAACACGATGCAAATTGTTACACTTCGTTACCCAATACCGTCAATTTCACAAAGTCACGTTTGTTTTTTGTATGGGTTTGCTCTTGACTCTAGTCTAGGTCAGAGATGACAGAGACAAAGTCGACGATGGTACGAGCTTACCCAGAAGAAGCCTGTTCACTCTAACTTTGAAGAGATTAGGGTTGTAAGCGTTCGGAAACACAGACGCAGGCAGAGCGTTCCTATTACCTTCTGAAAACGGCAACATTTTTCTGACATGTTCCTTTCTTCTTGTTCCAGGGTTCGTGCTGGCGTCAGCAGTGCTGTTACTGCTGGCCGGTATCATCTGCGCAATCTTCTTAGGAACATGGGTGCGAATGTTTATAAACCATGTAAGTATAATGATTTATAGTACTAGCTGACAATAACCGTGACACGTGGCGCCATCTATTATCAAAAGAACGTTATTGTTGTTTTCCTTGCGGGAACAGTACTTTTTACGTACCCTATGTCCGTTTCTGTACACCTGGCGACGTATATGCAAAAATTCAGCATAATCGGTTCAGTGGTTTTGGCGTGAAGAGGTACCTAACAAACAAACAAACTTACTTTCACATTTATAATAGCAGATAGGATAAGTTAATGATAACAGCCGCTCGGGCAGATCTTCAGGTTAGGCCGAACCTGCCTACCGCCCATTACATACCGAGTGTCCTCCGTACCTCGGAAAGCACGTTAAGCCGTAGGTCCCGGCTGTCATTTGTAGATCTTTGACAGTCGTTACAGGTAGTCAGTGGCTCGAAAGTCTGACAACCAGTCTTACGGAGTATCGTATTGCCCAGTACTAACTGGGTTGTGGAGTTGAGATAGGCAGTCGCTCCATGTAAAATACTGGTATTATGCTGCATCCGGTTAGACTGAAAGCCGACCCCAACAATGCTGGGAAAAGGCAGGCAGATGATGATTGATTCTGAAAGCTTTTGAATACCAGTCCAGATAATTATAATGCTGATTGCGTTCAGTTTCAATTAAGAAATTCGCTCTCAAAAAACTTGAGTAAAAAAAAACGGGTTGCACTCCGGGAGTGCCGGCAGAAGTGAAAACTTGAATATTGACGTTGTGCATTTTTGATATTTTGGAATGGTTAGGGAATCATTTTGCACGAATTGCTTTAATTATCAGTATAAAAGTATAATAACATTTATGTGGTAAAATACAATATTCATTTATTGCGCTATCGTACGCAAACATGACAATTTATATTACATTAAAAATTTGACACTTCAGAACTATTACAATCCGTCTTACGAATTTTACCTCTTTGGAGAAACCTAAGGTTTTGATTGTGCATAAGATAATTATCCAGTTTTGGAAACTCAAACTCAATGACAGATTTCATAAAGATCAAATTCCTTCGTAACCAAATGTCAATTCGTCAGGACGCAACCGCAAGTTTCATATTTTTAACCCATCACAAAAGTGCACAACGCCGCTAAGTTTTCACTTGAAAAATTTGATTCGTCGGGCCACAAAAAAATCGCCTACTTGAGCGTATTTTGTGATGGACAAACAGTAAACTAAGTACCTACGTACGTCTGCAAACACACTGATTATGTCATACCACAAAAACCTGGCTGGTCTAAAGATTGCCGAGATTAGATTTCGTATAAAAACCAAAATGTTGCCCAGTCACTGTAGAAAGTTTTATTCTAGGACCAGAGATATACATCTATGTTAATAACGTAATAAATAAGACCCAATTTAATATGCATGTAATCTTAATATACAACAAAAAGCACGTGTCACTATGTTCGTACATGCTAATCTCCGAAACCACCAAACTGATTTCAATGGAATTTTGTGAATGTGGGTTGGTTCGAGCTTGAAAGATAGGAGTGAACATTGTAGGCCTTGTAGATTCCTAGATGCTTGTTAACTTTTTTTTATGAACTTTTTATCTAGCTTTACGTTTTTTATATGTACTAAGCAACGACTTATTGTCGGGCTTAAGCTGCCCCCCTACTTAAGCACTAATGCTGTTACATAGCAATATTGTAAAACCAACCCATTCTAAAAGAGTAGCCATGGAGTTTCTTGCCGGTTCTTCTCCATAGGAAACGACCAACCCGAACCGAACACCTTTTGTCGACGTTTTATAAGTGCCCATGTAGGCCTAATAAAATATTATGATTTTGATTTCGAATGGGACCGTAATGTGACGCTGTTGAAAACATCCGCCCGAGAGGACGAAGTCGCGGGAAACTCGCGCCTTCCTACAATTACAGTATGCCACCTGCAGGCTATGATCCTCATATTCTCTGCGCATTGTCCACCTTCATAAGTTGGTTTACGCTTCTATCAAGTTTGATTAAAACTCAGCTTACTTGCTGCAGTACTATTGGCGGTGGAAAGCGAAGCGTTAGAGCTTAGAACGCACTCATGCGCAGACATCCTTGGACAATTGTACATAATACATAAAAAGTTGTATAGCGATGCCTGTATCACTGTCTTCTGTCCATAATGGAATGGTTTAGCTTACCACGTTTCATGTAGATTTAATAATTTCGGGTCTTTAAAGTGGTGAAATGTGTAGTGAAACTATAAAAGAATGACAGTAAAGTAGTGTAGTGAAACAAAGTTTAAACCGTAGATCAGCTTTTGTTAATCGAGGTAAGTGGTTGATATGTAGAGCTAGTTATAGTAGGATGTTATTGGGCATTTTACCACACCGAGAGTGACGAAGGCGAACGGAGTGAGCCGTAGGAACGGCATGCGGCAGGTGGGGTAGAATGCCCAATAATATCCTACTGTAAACGTCCATATGTCATTAGGGGCATAAAATCTACATCATGCTTAAAAAAATAATGATGACGAAGATAAAAATATATTTTTGTAACTTTTTAAACTGATATGGCCAACACTATAATTCAAACTGAAAACGGGATTGTTACCATGCTCATGTATGGATGTTTTCCAGGGTCCCAGCTGTGGGAACGTTATAGGCTTATATTTTTTGTAGTTTTATGTAAGCGTGACTTGTATGTACTAAGTAAATTATTTTTATTCTCATCCGGTTGCATGATTTCACAGAAACATTGCAAATGTCGTGATTGAATATAATTTTGTTGTTAGTGCATGAGTTAGCAGAATGTAACCTTAACGAACTGTTTATGTTTTCCTCTCAACTGTTAGGTACTTATTATATTTATTACATAATTAGCATAATAACTATACAAGGTCATATGAAATTTGATACTCTCAGAAGCAAAATGGATATATTATATTGTATATCTAACGGCGGGCGATAAAAAAAAATAGTGCGTCCCTCGGAGTCCCCCGCGCGGAAGAAGTGAAGCTTCGTAAAACTACACGCATGCGTTCGAGTGCCACGCATGCACTCTCGTTATTTTAGAGAGCTTCTAAATAATATTTTTTTGTTTTCTTGTTGTATTATTTTTATTACAAAAGTTTATCGACGTTATTCTACTCATGGAAATTGAGTGAAGGCTGGTCACACCGAAGAGTCGAATGCATGACTGTTTGCACGCCGTCTTGCGTACCTAGTAGAACTACGTAGTCACAAATCTTGTAATACTGCCATCTCTTAGTGAGTTTTGGAAAATATTTCCCCTCCATGGTAGCGTTAAACTTGTTGGAAGTCGCATAAGAAGTTTCACTTCAAAATCTAAACTTAACAGTATTTTGATTCTTCTTTATCGTGTGGTTGGTGTTTAAATCTGTTGTCAGAATTTATAACCCGCCCATGGGCCTCTGATTTGACACTGAAGCTGAAGCAAGTGATAATAATACAATACACACAAGGATCCGAAAAACCAGCGGTGCCTGGGGGTCTACTCTCTAAGTCCGTCAACGAAAAAACCGGGTTCGTCCGTAACTAGCTTTATACTTAGAAATTAACCCTACTCCCTAATATTATCGGATTCATGAGTTTTGAAAACAAATCGGGAGTAAGGAGATCTGTACAATCGTGTTCTCATTCATTTTTAGTCCCTAACTAATCTTATGTCCGTAAGTGATACGGAGTAGGGAACGACCGTAACTTCGGCCGAAACTACGGATTTCGTGCTTAGAGAGTAGAGACCCCCTGACCTAGGTTCGAATTTGAGTCCTGTGACTTGATAGTTAGTCAGACGGTCTCATAGACCATCTTTGCTTCTAGTAGTACTTTAGTAATTTAAAAGAGTGCCCATGGAGTTACTTTTTCGGGCGCAAAAAAAGTAACTAAGAAGATAAGTTTATACCAGTTTTAAAAGCCCAAGATATCTCTAGTATTAGTGCTTCACAAATATCGACGGTACTCAGCATTGTGTTCCGCAGATTCCGTGTCGAACTGATCGGCACCTTGACCGAAATGCGAGCATTGTGCGTTCGGTCCATTAGGTAACCAAGAACCGCCGGTTTAGATGTTAAAATTTTTATTATAACATAACGCCTGTAATTCCCGAAGGGTTTGGCAGAGGTGTACTTAATAGTACACCCACATTTCGCCAGCTATGTTTAAGTCCCATGTAATAGAGGCGAGCGTATTGCCAACAAGGGGGCACAAATATAGTGTTCCACGGCTGCTACTGAGAAATACCTGATAAAAAAACCCAGTAAAACTTTGCGCGATCCGGGAATGAAAGATGTATGAACGTGGACGAGGCTCAAGGAGTATACCGTAAGGATTGCGTATACGTGCGGGCCTGTGGACGGTGTGTAATGGGTAATACAGAAATAAGTTTTTAATAATAAAATAAAATAAATCGGATGTAGCAGGTAGACCTGCTACATCCGATTTATTTTATTTTATATTCAAAGATACTAGAGTATGTTTCATTCAAATTCTTGTTGTTAAACGTAACTGACCTGGGGGTCTACTCTCTAAGCACGAAATCCGTAGTTCGGCCGATGTTACGATCCTTTACTACTCCGTATCACTTACGGACATGGGATTCATTAGGGGCCCGAACTAAAAATGAATGACAATACGACTGTACAGTTGACCTAACTCCCGATCTATTTTCAAAACTCATGAATCCGAAAATATTAGGGAGTAGGGTTCATTTCGAAGTATAAAGCTAGTTACGGACGGATCCGTATTTTCGTTGACGGAATAAGAGAGTAGAACCCTTGATTCGGCACGATTTGGTACAGTCAAGCTTCAAAATATACATTCGATTCTGCCGCTCGGGCTCAAGCCAGCCCGCACATATAATATAGCACCTCTTACAGATCCACATACATAAGTATTGTTATATACGTATGTATAAATATCGTTAATAGTATGTCACATCCTTTGACGTAAGTTCCTCAGTTCGACTGTTTGAAAGAGTACGTTTCCGTGATGTTGCAAGTCACACATTTAACATACCTGCTAGATGTTTGACGTGTGAAATTATTATTTACATGAACGTTGTTTTTTAACCGACTTCAAAGAAGGAGGAGGTTCTCAGTGGATGGGAGCCTGGGGAAATCGAGGGAACTCTTCAAATTTTATTTCTACGTCGTCTTTGTGGATGATGTGCTGATAACTTGTAGTTACAATGTAAAATTGATACTCGACAAGAATTTTTATGCTATACTGCAACTTAAAATGGGTACAAAAATTAATTTGCTGGCAAAAAAATCATTGAAACAAACAAAATTCACTTCCGAGAGTAAAGTTATTTTCAACTTTTAAGTGTTTTTGAAGTCTGTTATCTGTTTGGCAAATAAGTTTTTTGCCGTCAAAATCACGTTTATAAGACGTTGATCCCGGCTGTCATTTATAGATCTTTGGCAATCGATAACATCATCAGCCTACAGCAGTCTACTGCTGGACATAGGCCTCTTCAATCGCACGCCACTTAACTCGATTTTCGTCAACTCTTATCCAGTTGCTACCAGCCACCCTGCGAAGATCGTCGCTCCACCGAGCTTGAAGGCGTCTCACCTTACGCTTGCCGATTCGCGGTCGACACCCAAAAATACGTCGTCACATCTATGACTATACCTATGACTATATCTACCTAGACAGAAGCCTAAAAGTCTGACATCCACACTTACCTCGAGATATCGTGGTATTTGGCAACTGGGTTGTGGCGCTCAGATAGGCAGTCGCTCCATGTAAAATACTGATGTTCAGCTGCATACGGTTGGACTGGAAGCCGACGCCAACAAAATTGGGAAAAGGCAGGCAGATGTAGTTATAGACGTAATAGGGGATAATCACATTTTTTTTCTTTGTCTGTCGGGTAGATTATTGAAAAGTATTGGACCCGTATTTTTTCTTTTTTCACGTGGTCATAAAATTACGGAGATATATTGAGTTGAAATGGCGCATGACGTCACGTATAGGTAATTTTTATACCTACTTGTGTCGTAGTAAGCCCCCACTCTCCAACTTTAATGAGTTTTAACTAAGTATTTTTTTGATATTTTGATAAAACAAAAAGTAATAAATAATAAAAAAAAAAAAAAAAAAAAAAAATGTTTATTTCTTCACTTAACGACTTAACTATGTTAGGTTTGGAGTCACCTTTTAAGCAAAGATTTGCTTGTATTAGGTGGTTCCGCTCCTCCAGTTTACAGACATTCTACAGATGTGTGAGAAATAAGCAATAAGTTTAATTTAAGACTAATTAACATTTGTAAAATCATATATCAGCAAGGGAGCGCACTGGGTGTAGAATATGTTTGTGAGTGTGTATGTGTGTACGTTTGTGTGTAAGTGTGTTGTATGTGTAGCGCGATGGTATGTGGGTGTGGTATGTATGTGTGCAAGTTATATGTGTTTCTTAGTTATGTGGTCTTGTGTAGGATATTTTCGGTTTCTTCGTAACTTTTACTCTTGAGCCATTCAGTTAGTGTTTTTTTGCAGTCGTGGTATGTCATAGAGTAGATGGCACATTGTTCATTGAGAGCGTTATATATACGGGAAGATTGTTTAATAAATTGCCTTGTAGCAAATGTAGTATTCACTGGTAAATCTGCAGCTACTTTATTTTTTCTCCTAGACTGTGTCTTAGAAGTAATGAAGGGAAGAGATTTGTGTTTTTTTAATGCAATCTGCAGGACATAGAGTTTCCTAACTGACAAAAGATTTGAGATTGAGTATAAACTTTCCGTGGGGAATCTAATCGGTTTAAAGTACATGACTTTTAGTAAAGCTCTCTGTGCCCTCTCCAGCTCCAAAAATTTTGTTTTTGATGCTCCGCCCCAAATTGGCAAACAGTACGTCAGTATAGACTGACCCAGGGAGACATAAATTTGCTGGATAAGATCCTTAGTGGTCACGTGGCGAAGAGATTTGAACGTCCAAATTAATTTCCTAACTCTGTTCATTAATAGTTCTAGGTGCAAGTGCCACGATAGCCTTTGATCTAGCATAACACCAAGGTATTTAGTACTGGATACTTTATTGATTTTTAAACAAGAGCAGGTGGTGTTAGTGTAGCTGGAGCAGGTATGGATTTTAATCTGAATATCTGATGGCTGGGTACGGTCAAATATGGAAAAGCAGATATAATTTGTCTTTGAAATATTCAAAGTTAAAAGGTTCCGATCGAGCCAGGTAGCTATTGTAGACAGACCACGTTCGGCGATGCGACCAACGCTGTCCCATGTTTCTCCCGAGAAAACAATTGCTGTATCGTCAGCATAAGAAAATATGTGAGCACCTTCGATACTCATGTTACATAGGCTGTTTATATAAATGAGAAACAGCGGCGGCCCGAGCACACTACCTTGTCCTACTCCGTAAGTCACTATTTCTTCGGAACTAGTGACTGATCCTATTTTAACCACGTACCTGCGCTCACTCAGGTATTCCGTGAAAAGTTTAAGTGGTACGCCTCTTATACCAATATCTTCTAGCCTATGTAAAAGCGCGGGGACAGAGACTGTGTCGAAGGCTTTTTTGATGTCTAAAATGACGGCCAGACACTTTTCTCGATTGTCCACTTTTTGAGTGACGATAGAGGTCAGCGCTAGGACCGCGTCTTCAGTAGACTTTCCCTGTCTAAAGCCAAACTGTGAGGGTGAAATTATTTTATGTTTTGTTAAATACGTAGTTAATCGTTGGTTAATTAGTCTTTCGACAATTTTAGACAGGGACGGGAGGACGGATATCGGCCTATAGTTAGACGGATCGGTTTTGTCACCACACTTATGCACAGGTGTTATTACTGCTTGTTTCAGGGCCGTGGGAAAGCATCCTTGTCCAAAACATAGGTTAATAAGGTGTGAAATTATCGGTGAAATAATAACCTTGGCAGATTTTAAAAAACTTACGGGGATTTTGTCCCAGCCAGTAGCACTGTCAGATTTTAGGCTCGTAATTACGGTTGCTACTTCTTCAGCGTCAGAGTTGAAAGAAAAGTACGTGTCTAATATTTTGTATTACCTGTCTGACGGACAAAATAGAATTTCGTTTTCTGTACCTAGTCTTCACCCCTATTGATGGCTATATGAGAGGCGGAAGACAAAATAAATTATGAATAGACTGTGTCAAGGATGATATGGTTAGAAAGCAGATGACAGCTGAGATGACAAGTAATAGAGACGTATGGAAGAAGAAGACATGCTGCGCCGACCACAAATATATTGGGATAAGGTTAATAGAATGATGAAGTCGCATTTAAAGACAGCAGTGATTCTTTTGTTGCTCAAAATGAATAAGTTTCATGCAAATTGTATGATGGTAATAATTAATCATACATGCATAGATGTTCCCACGCGAATATTATTATAATCAGGCGTTTGATGTACGGTTTAAATACAGTAAGGCTTCGTACGGATGTGTAGACACGCGATATTTTTTTGTGCGTGGCAAGTAGTTTTTTAATTTTATTTGTTGATAAAAACATGCAGAATATTACCGTTAAAAATGTTATACGCGATTTATTGTAATAGTTATGTAGCTTCTTTTAGCCAATCAATGTTTTGCAAATAATGAAAAGTTTTTCTGGCGTTTTGTTGTTTCGAACTACGTACTTACCGCCATATTTGAATATCTTTGGTACCCCAGCACTCTCAGAAAAAAACAAAAACTGAACCCGATCCGTGTATACTGGCCTCGCCGACGAGGCCCCTCGCGACGCCCCAGTAACATCACCCCCCGACCCTTGCCCGACGAGCCAGCCCGCGCTGCTGAGCATGTAGCGTTACATTCCCCAAATAATAATAATATGACCTAGCCTGTCTCTTGCCGCCCACCCCTCAATGACGCCCTAAGCCGAGGTCCGAACCCCACAGGGGGTGCCCTTAGCGAGCGGTCATTTAGCATAAATATCTAGTTTGTGCGCCCTGGCTGGCCTTAAATTCATTTGAGGTCACGACAGGATAGTCCGTTTAGGCAGTAAAAACCTCGTAGGTTGATCTGCGAGGTGCCACGACACGAAAAAAAAATGACATAGAAATAGCAGTGATAGAGTAGTGGTGTGACCTTCGGACTACCAAGTCATGTGTCTCGAGTTTGAACCTAAGTCCCTTTGATTTTACGGATTCATATGCGTATTGTATAATAGGGGATAATCCTATTTTTTTTTCTTTGTCCGTCGGGTAGTTTATTGAAAATTATTGGACACGTATTTTTTCTTTTTTCACGTGGTCATAAAATTACGGAGATATATTGAGTTGAAATGGCGCATGACGTCACATGTAGGTAAGTTTTATACCTACTTGTGACGTAGTAAGCCCCCACTCTCCAACTTTAATGAGTTCTAACTAAGTATTTTTTTGATATTTTGATAAAACAAAAAAATACGTGTCTAATATTTTTGTATTACCTGTCTGACGGACAAAATAGAATGTCGTTTTCTTTACCCAGTCCGATCCCCTATTATTATCACTTGCTTCGGTGATGGAAAACATCGTAGGGAAACCAGCACGCCTGAAAGTCTTAACTCTTCGCATAGTCTATCCACATTAATACTCAAAACTTTCCTCACGATTAAAATAAGCACTTGAAAGTTTGTATGAAATGCCGAAAGGCGTAAACGCTCTTAAACGCTTGTCTCAAAGTCAGTGCTCAGCCTAAGAGAAGGCAGTACATTGCTGCCCGTCACAACAGTATATCAATGCCATCGACTCATGTTCATACTGATCATTACGTGTCGTAAAATTTGAAGTACTTAGTTTATAATGAAGTATATACGTCTTCACGACTATTTGCAATTGAACTTTGTACACATTTCTAGTTGTTTTTCAAGGCTGGGTAAGTGGGTATTACGTTGTACGGTTGGCGCAGTGGTTGAGCGATCGACTACTGCGGTGCGTGTCACGGGTTTGATCCCCGCACGGAGAAAATATTTGTAAGGCCTACAGATAGTTGTTCCGGGTCTGGCTGTTTGTGTATGTGAGTTTAAATGTTTGTAAACGCACGCACGATACAGGAGAAATTCCTAATGTGGGGCAACGCTCAAATTTGTTGCATATTTGCCCCAGATTTTTTCTTTCTGTGTGTTGTCTGCTTCCTTTATTATATCCGTCATGTTTTGTGCAACTATTACTTCTCTCTCAAATCAAAACAAATCAAAATATTTTTATTTCACATAGGCCTACATGGGCACTTGTAAAACGTCGACAAAAAGGTGCACGGTTCGGGTTAGTCGTTTCCTATGGAGAAGAACCGCCAAGAAACTCCATGGTTACTCTTTTAAAATCATTTGGCTTTACAATTTTTCTGTGTCTCTTTCATCAACTAACTCTTCATCTCTCTCTCTCCAGACCCTGGTCCTCAAGGAAGGTTCCATGACCTTCGACTGGTGGGCGCGGCCCCCCGTGCGTCCCATGGTGAGCGTCTACGTGTACAACGTCACCAATGCGGATGAGTTCCTCAACAACGGCTCCAAACCGGTGCTGGACGAGTTGGGACCTTATGTTTATTCGTGAGTATGGCTTTGTTTTTAGGGTTCCGTACCTCAAAAGGAAAAAAACGGAACCCTTATAAGATCACTTGTGTGTCAAGACCCTTATATCTCGAGAACGCGTGAGTTGAAAATAAAACTATATACTCAAGTTTACGGTCCCCTGAAGTTGTGATAAAATCAAAATTCTAAGTTAACGTAAACAAAATATACGGCCGTTTATGCCGTAAAAAACGTATATTTCGACATTCTCAAGGTAATCAAAATGTATAGGGTACTTCCCGTTGACCTAGAACTATGAAAGGCAAGTAATATCGTTTCATACTACAAATTCAGCGAAAATTCTGAAAACTAAACATTTGTAATCTGCTGTTACATACATTTTGACCGTAAGAATTGCATCTTGTATGGAACCGATTTTTCTGGCCTGATATGAGATCTGAGATTCTGGCCAGAGAACCATGTTTATAGTCTTGAATCCATGGTACAAGATTGTATCATGATGTCCCTTACACCTTCATCATAACATCACCCGGGAATCACCGACTGCTGGATATAGGCCTCCCCCTTTTTCTGCAACACTTCCCGGTTCTGTGCGTCCCATATCCAGGTTTTCCCCGCGAATTTGATGATATCGTCGACCTAACGATACACCTTGTAGGATAACGTCGCCCCAACGATACACCTTGTATGATATCGTTGCCCTAACGATACACCTTATACGATATCGTCGCCCCACCGATACACCTTGTACGATATCGTCGCCCCACCGATACACCTTGTATGATATCGTCGCCCCACCGATACACCTTGTACGATATCGTCGACCCAACGATACACCTTGTATGATACAAATCACAGTTTTCTCCCATAATTCGATTTAGCGCAAATTTTCTCTAATCACAAAATTTATTTAAACCAAATTTAGCTTTTGAAGCCAAACCTAACCTATTTATTTATTTATTATACCAACAGTTTCTACGTAAAAAAATATCATAAAAAATACTGTCCTGGAGTTACACAGTCGCCAATTACTTGTCAACCAGCATTCACAAAAATATGTGATAACATGAAAAAAAAAAACATCACAAGATTAACGAAATGTATACCGAAACATGACCTGGTTTTATTCAAATAACGGAAAGCATACATTACATTACGAAATATAAAATAAATGAGTTGATATGAATGCAGGTCTTACTTCCTTCCAAACTGGTTAGCAGGAATTGCGGTAATCTTAATTAAAATGTCTGAACTAGAGTCACTCGTGGCCAAATATAACAGTATCTCGGGTCGATTTTAGGTAAAACTGTGCTTGAAAATTTTACATCTTGCCTCCAGTAAATTCAGATAATATTTGTTTAATTTTAGGTCCTAATGTCAACATGCTCTATTGTTTGCAACTTTGTGTACCTTGGGGCAAGACGCTCGTAATTTATTTCAGCCTCTGCCTATATCGGTCGGTCATGCAAAAGCCAATAAGAGAGTGCCAATCTAGAGGCAGAAAAAAGGAGACGTGATGAAAGTCTTTTCGCGGGTTTCAAATTACAGCACATCAAGCTGTAACAAACTGTCAAATTTCTTGAATAGATTGTCAACTTTATCGTTAAAGAATTAGCTTCAAGATTGATTGGGAAGATTATATAGATAGATAATAGTATGTATACACGCAGCAACTTTTAAAAATGATTTTCTCCTACTGTATTGATTAAGGTTTTACGTTTTCACGAACATGATATTTTGGAAGCCATACTATTACGAAATAGGTCTTATCTCAACGTAGAAACCGTAATTTCACGAGCAAATCACTTTTCAGATTTGCTAAGTGTATACATATTTTATTATTAAAAGCTTTTATTTAACTTGCAATGTATGTATGTATGTATGTTTGTTACAGTGGAATCTTGGAAGCTTAATTAGAACCACTTTCCGATGTCCGATTGAGCTGAAATTATGCACACACCTTTGATTCTAGTGACAATACATTTTTATGACAGACATAACTTAATCCTGCAGCCAGGATCGTCTCCTCACGAGAGAACTCCTCGACGTTTAATAGCACAGACACGAAACTTTACATGCACGTTCTTATTTGATAGATAATCACGATTTGTATCATGAACTTATCCTGCAGCCGGGATCGTCATCTCACGAGGGAACTCCTCAACAGTTAATAGCACAGACACGAAAATTTGTATGCACGCTCATATTTGCTGGATAAATATAATTGTTCGTGACAGTACAAACCGCGTTACTTGCGATGGTTGGCAGTCTCGCACTCGCCCTGCCTCGCAGTGCCTCGGCAAGAGTGTACAACTTATAGGAACTTACCGAATCCTCGTCTAATCCTCTCTTTCTCCTCCCCCAGCGAGGAGTGGGAGAAGGTAAACATCACGGACAATGAGAACGGCACGCTGTCCTTCCATTACAAGAGAACCTACTCCTTCATGCCGGAACTGAGCAAGGGGCTGGACGATGATGCTGTCGTGGTGCCGAATATTCCTATGTTGGTGAGTACCTTACTTTTGTTTTTAACTGCTGACTGTTATATGATAAATGATGTTAATTTTGCAAATAGGTTTTTACTACCACTTTTAGACGTTGTCTTTTTTATGGTTTCATACCCAAAGGGTCAAATGGGACCCTACTACTGAGACTTCGCTGTCCGTCCGTCCGTCCGTCCGTCCGACTGTCTAAGGCTGTATCTCATGAACCGTGATAGTTAGCCAGTTGAAATGTCTACAGATTATGTATTTCTGTTGCCGCTATAACAACAAATACTAAAAACAGAATAAAATTAATATTTAAGGGGGCTACCGTACAAAAAAGTGTTATTAATTATTTTCCTCTTTTTTATAAATAATAGTACGGAGCCCTTCGTGCGCGAGTCTGACTCGTACTTAGCCGGTTTTTTTTTTTAAATTGGTGATGCCTGTTTTTCGAACTTGACTAGCCTGACTGCTAGCCTTAATAGTTTCACGTTTTCTATTTCATTTTGTAGGTCCAAAGTATTTGTCCCTAGAGGGTAACCTCAATGGAAGAAGTCTTAAATTAAATATCGTTTATCAACTCCTTAACAAGAAAAGGCTGCCATATCTTCCCCCATGATCTTTATGAGGAAACCATTTACACAACAAGAAAGTCATTGTTAAACCAAGCTTCCTTCTCCACCTTATAAGTTTTGAACAAAAATCTTTATATAGATGTTAAAAACTTCGGTATTTTTCCAAAATATATTGTATGTAGAGGTCGTCAAGTCGATATGAGGAAGTAACTTTAACACTGAAAGGAACATTATGATAATCTTTTGCGTTTACGTATGGCTGTTTTAAGAGTAAGTGATTGTATTGTGTTCCTGAAGTTATGGTCACAACACAACAATATGAAATTGTGAGTGTACACGCCGGTCCACATCAAGTCCAGTATAAGATGGCCTCGCATTGTAAACATTTCCGGCACATTGAGAGATCCGCTTATACTGATTATTTATAGATTGATTGGCCGTCTTCCGTACTATCAGGGTTATTAATTTTTCACTTAGTCACTTGTCGTAGATTGTCAGTTTGTTGATTTGAATATTATGGACATTAGTTTATAGTCAATACCGAGTTTCCGTCGTACCTCGGAAAGCACGTTAAGGCTGCGGTTCCACTGAGGCGGAGCGGAGCAGAGCGGAGACGAGCTGTGCCGCGATTCACCAATCACATGGCTTGCAGTGAAGTGAAGTGGAGAAGAGATGAGGATTTCAAGCCATGTGATTGGTGAATCGCGGCACAGCTCGTCTCAGGAGGCCTACTCTCTTTCTCCAAAACGTAACTTCGGCAACGATATAGAGTAGGGTCACAAACGTAACTACGTTTAATTTTCGTTCGTTGCCGAAGTTACGTTTCGGAGAAAGAGAGTAGGCCTCCTGCTCTGCCTCAGTGCTGCGGTTGCAGCCTAAGCCGTTGGTCCCGGCTGTCATTTGTAGATCTTTGACAGTCGTTACAGATAGTCAGTGGCCCGAAAGTCTGACAACCAGTCTTACCAAGGGGTATCGTATTACCCAGTACTAACTGGTTGTGATGGTCAGATAGACAGTCGCTTCATGTAAAATACTGGTATTCAGGTGTGTTCGGTTAGACTGGAAGCCGACCCCATAGTTGGGAAAAAGCTAGGCAGATGATGATAACATTTATTTCATGTCGTGGCGTATAACCATATCATTACAAAACGTACCACACAGACAAAAATGAAGAAATACAAGATGTTGTTTTGCATCCTCGTCAAATTCAAGGAGGTAACTATGCCAATGATTCTCATTCCAAATCAATAATATAATGGGTAGGTTTTTTTTTTTTCTTATTTACGGAAATTTCTGGCCCTATATCCGCGCTTCCACCCATACAAAAAATCTCAAACGTTTATTTAATATTTTTTTATTCCCTAAACCACGCTAAGGGGGTTATTCTGCCAGGGCTGCGGGTTGTTCGAAAGAGATAACGTGGCCCTGGAGCACAAAGGGCTAAGAAGGAACATGGATGGGTTTTAGTCACTACAAGTCTGACACTCCCTCCCGCTCCGCCCAGAGCGGGAGGAGTCATTTGATGATTTACCATCCGTAAAAAAAAAATGGGATTATTCTGAAATACTGACAAACATAAACAACCAAAAAAATCAATGTTAATGTTTACTAATAATTAACTAGGTACCGTAATTTTAATTGATTATTTATGACTTTTGTGACAACCTCCTGAATTTGACGAGGATGCAAAACAACACCTTGTATTTAAAGTTATCACCATTATTCTAAAGTTTTGAAAAGTCAGGGAATTTAAACGAGAGATTATTTCTAATATAGCGTAATTAGACGCGTTTAGTTCTATTATGTTATGATTTAATGACTTAGAATTATTTGCATGCAACTTTTGACATTTACCTATACAGGGTGTAAGAGACACCCTGTATAGATCTCAAATTCTGAACCATCATTCTGAACTCCCCACAAATAATTCTTTCACCGGTAATTAAAAAAAAAAAACATCTGTTCCTACACAGATTTCGAACTACATTTTTTGTCTGTCTGTTTGTTTCGGCTAATCTCTGGAACGGCTGGACCGATTTTAACGGCACTTTCACTGGCAGATAGCTGCATGATTTAATAAGGAGTGACTTATGCTGCTTTGTACTATTTTAGAAAAAAAAAATGTTATAAAAAAGTAAGTGTCCAAGTATGAAAAAAAAAAAATAACTTTTTTGTTAAATTCCACGCGGACGAAGTCGCGGGCACAGCTAGTTAATTAAATAGTTTTCTTAACGTCGAATTCGTCGGTTTCGTGCCTCGCTGATGACAATAGGCTCGCCCTCTAGGACTCAGTGTTACAGGCGAACTTGCTTTACCTGCAACAACCTCTGTCTGACCCTTCGGACATAACAAACGTGATGTTATGTACATTACTTAGAACTAAATGGGACCATTTTGCACTTGTCTACCAATCCTTTCGCGGACTACAGGCGTAATGATCTATACATCAAAACATTTATTCAAGTACCAACAGCTTGCCAAAGCAATTACCCACGGTCACCTTCTAATTCGCGGCCGCGACGCGAGTTGCTTAACTCTGATGACCTAATCGGCAACTACTAGTGAGATTACGCAAAATATGCAAAGCGGGCCTTGAGAGTACCGAGATTGTGTTATTACTGAGTAACTGAGTAAGACAGTATAATAGATTAAGGTTCTTTAGACAATTTAGTACGGGGATAAAATCTAGGAGTTGCCAATCTATCTGCTAAAGAGCGTTGAAGCCTTACGACATTTTATACAAACTTTCAAGTGCCTATTTTCCGAAATGACTTAACTGATTTTAATGAAACTTCATACGCATTAGCAGGATCATCATCATCATCATCAGCCTATATTGTTCCCACTGCTGGGACGCAGGCCTCCTCTATGAGAAGGAATGGGCTGTAATCCACCACGCGGGCCCAGTGCGGGTTGGTAGATGTCACATGTCTTCGAATTTTTAGTTCTAGGACATGCCGGTTTCCTCACGAGGTTTTCCTTCACCGTTTTGAGAGCAGCGGTAATGAAATAAATTACACAAAGTAATGCGCCTGCCTGGGTTCGAACCTACGACTTACTGCTCGTAAGTCGGGGCTGCTACCACTGGGCCACCGCTGCTCATTAGCATTAGCAGGATACATAGGTCTAAAAAGTTACTAAAAAAAAACGAAAAATAGTTTAGAGCTAAATTAGACCGATATTAATTATCAAGTAACAGAAATTTACAATTATCTTTTTTTTTGTAAAAGACATTTCGATAATGTTTTTTAGTAAGTTTTTAGACCTCTGTATCCTGCTTATGCGTATTAAGTTTTATTAAAATCGATACAGTCATTTCGGAAAATATCGATTTGAAAGTTTTATTAAATTTCGTACGGCGTAAACGCTTTTAACAGAACGTGATTTGTCACTTAGCGCGTCAACAACATCAGTACTCATACTTACCATACCAAGACAAACAACTTCCTTCCAAATTTTTCTGGAACAGGTGCCAGTTTTAAACTTCCTCTAATATACTCATTCCTTACTTTATCCATTCTTGTCTCTCCACACATCCATCTCAACATTCTCATCTTTGCTACATGGAAATGTTTTTCATCCATCTTTTTCAAAGTCCAGCATTCTGATCCATACAGTACGACTATAAGTATTAAGTACTATAAATTCGAAAGTTTTGATGAATGAGTGTTTGTTACTCAATCAAGCCAGAACGGCTGAACAGGCTTAGATGAAGTTTGGCACAGATTTTAGTTTGGAATAGCACATAGGCTACTTCTTTTTTCTAGTTGTAACGACACTTTTTGCTATAGTTGTAAGCCGTGCGGCGTGCGCGTGTTTTTCTGTCTGTCTCTCTCACTCTCTCTCATAGAAAGCAAGCTAGTTATTTTCGTTTCGTCTTTCTATTTCGCATTGAACAGTGTGGTGTCACGACGATTATTTTTGTTGAGAGTATACAGGTTTTTTGTACGTAATAAATATTTAAAAAAAAATGAATCCCAATTAAAAAAAAACAAAAAAACTTATTTTTTTTTTTTGCTTTTTTTTCTATTTTTTTTTTCGCTAGTTAATCTAAAGGAACTTCGTTCCGTCCTGGTGTCCCTTGACACCGCTCAAGTTTTTTTTTACTTGCGATGTGTTTTCTCTTGACCCTAGTCTAGGTCAGAGATGACAGAGACAAAGTCGACGATGGTGCGAGCTTACCAGAAGAAGCCTGATATTGTGTGTTTACTTTTATCACAGCTTCCATTTAGTAAAGTATCTAAGATAAGTATATAGTAAATAACAAAAACTGAAATAACAACGTAATCATATTACTCTAGTAGGCGCGAACAGAGAAATCGTTGCGCTCCGTTTCCGTTGAGTTAATGTAACATCACACTTGCTATTACTGGAGAGGTGGGCAGTGAGAAAGGTGTTAATGATTGACGGATGTAAAAAAAGTATGGGGTTTAGAAAGAAACGACATTGTAAACACCGAAGGGCAAGGGGTAGGCAGAGGAGTACTTAATAGTACGCCCTCATTTCGCCAGTTATGTTTAAGTCCCATGTAATAGGGGTGAGCCTATTGCTATCAACTGGGCTCAAATCCGGAGTCTGTGGCTGCTACTATAATATTTCTGATGGAAAAACCCAATAACACTTTGCTCTACCCGGGAATCGAACACAGGACTTAATGCTCAGCAGTCGCGGTTCGAAACCACTCGACCAACGAGGCAGTATAACAGTGCTGCAGCCCTTTGGGTACGGAACCTTAAAAACTGTACTAGTTTTTAAGGTTCCGTACCCAAAGCGTCAAACGGGACCCTATTACTGAGACTTCGCTGTCCGTCCGTCAGTCACCAGGCTGTATCTCATGAACCATGATAGTTAGCCAGTTGAAATTTCTACAGATTATGTATTTCTGGTGCCGCTATAACAACAAATACTAAAAACAGAATAAAATAAATATATAAGGTGGCTCCCATACAAGAAAGCTATTTTATTGCTCGTTTTTGTATAATGGTACGGAACCCTTCGTGAAAAATCTGTTGTGTAGCTTTAAAGATCTAAGCGTACAGACGACGGGAAGTGACTTTGATTTTAACCCCCGACCAAAAAAGAGGGGTGTTTTATGTTTGAAGTGTGTATCTGTGTGTCTGTCTGTGGCATCGTAGCTCCTAAACGGATGAACCGATTTTGATAAAATTGGTTTATACTATGTAAAGATTGGTTATAAAAATTCCGATATTTTCTCACGAAGTAAAAGCTTTACGAAGCAGGGGTCGGGTACTTAATAAAAACCGAAAATATACTTGAAAATAAACTCGTGAAGCTGGCTCATTGAGCCGTTTCGCTTCGTCTTCCATCACGCTCTAATAATGTTGGGTAGAGAACAGAATTCTGCCGTAAATCACATGTTAGTGCATTTTTGTGTTAAAGCGTCAATTACTCACGAATCCAACTACACTTCTTCAACTACTAATCTGTGCAAGTGTAACAACACAGAACTGAAATAAATGTACCCAGTTTGACATATCGATGCAAATTTTCTTGACAAGCAAAGCCTCTTTTTTACGTATGGGAAATCATCAAAGGATCATCCTGTTCTAGGCGCAGCGGAAGAGAGTGTCTGACTTGTACTGACTTAAACCCATCCATGTTCCTTCTTGCACTTTGTGTTCCAGGGCCACGGTATCTCTTTCGAACTGTCCCGCAGCCTTGGTAAGAATAGGCCCTCTCGGACCCCTTCCGATTTGCTGACATCTCCTTGAGGCGCGCGTGGATCACGAACGCGCCGTGTCGACACCATTTCATAAAAACTTTCAAGTCCTTAATTTCCGAAATGACTGAACCGATTTTAATGAAACTTCATACGCATATGCAGAAAATATAGATCTAAAAAGTTACTAAAACATTTTCAAAATGTCTTTAAAAAAATTAAAAAAAATGGATATTTCTGTTTTTAGATCATTTATAATCGGTCTAATTTAGCTGTACTTATCACTATTTTTCGAAAATGTTTTTTTAGTAACTTTTTAGACCTGTGTCTCCCTCTGAATAGGTCTAAAAATTTACTAGAAAACATTTTCGAAAATTAGTGTTACAGCTAAATTAGATAAATTATCCATAGAAACAGCAATTTCTAAATATCCTTTTTTTTAAAGACATTTCGAAAATGGTTTTTGGTAAATTTGTAGACTTATATATGTGTTCTACTTATGCGTATAAAGTTTCATTGAAATCGGTTCAGTAATTTCGAAAGATACGGACTTGAAAGTTTGTATGAAATGCCGTAAGGTGATGTAAACGCTCTTATTACAAGTTGGAAGCCCGAACGTCCGACAACCAGTCTTACCAAGGGGCATCGAGTTACCCAGCAACTGAGTTGTGGAGGTCAGATAGGCAGTCGCTCCATGTAAAATACTGTTAAGTTTTCAACTGGATCCGACTAGACTTGAAATTGACTCCAACATTATTAGGACAAGGCTAGATAGATAATCATCAATGATACTATTGTTACGTCTTACTCATCCCACAAAACGGCTAAGCCGAAAGTTATGCAACTCACGTAGACAACCCACGTCTTCATTCCCTGATCACGATCTAATATAAACACATAATGGAATATGCAAACATACATGTATGTATATAAGTACATATACCATGACCGGGCGTTCAACTCTATGAGCAACACCATAACAAGGGAAATTACACCTTAACTTTTAGTCTCAAAGTTGATTTTTCTAAACAGAGATGGTGGGATTCCATTATCAATATTTTGTTTAAGGGAAATTGCACTTACAGTGAATAAAATAGAGTTTAGTTTTGGTTTGGTATACATGGATGTGGGATTCTATGAACAATTTCTGCTTTAAGGGAATTTAAACTCGAATGTCAGATAAATAAAGTTTAATTTAAGTTTCTTTTATGTAAACTCAGGTGTAATGTTCTTTGCTAATTGAATAAGCGTTCATGTTCACGACTTATTTTAAAGCAGGATAGGAAAATTAGTTTTTTATATGAAATTCATAGTATGAAGAGTAGAGGAAGACCAAAGAAACGATGGATGGACTGTGTGAAGGATGATATGGCAAGAAAGGAGGTGTCTGATGAGATGACGAGTAATAGAGAAGTATGGAAGAAGAAGACATGCTGCGTCAACTACTAATAAATTGAGATAAGAGCAGAAGAATGATGATCATACCACTGATAATAAAGGGTGTAAAACACCTCTTAACGAAGCTGAAAGACACTGGTTCTCCCTGTCATTGCGATCATTTTTTTGTTCTACACCTTACCTGGGAACCTTCTAGTTACGGAGATATTAGGGGTCAAAGTTCCAACTTTTTGACAAGTATTTTTTTAAATACAAGTTTTTAATGTAAGATTTTTACTTTAAACACCTCCACGACCCCTGTACTATTCAATCCGTCCATCAGCACAATGTTTTGAGTGCGTTACATTGAGTTCTACCAAAAAACATGATTTTACACCCCCCAAAAAAAAGTTTTTTCCCAGCAATAATTTTTGCGTAAAGTTACTTAGTTTCTTGTACAGAATGCTTGGTTGACGGCTTCGTGATGAGGTGATTTACACCGTGTATATTGATTACCTTGAACACGTAATTAGAATACCTATCCCATGAACAACCAGGGCAATACAAGGTGGAAGGGACAAGGGACACTATCGCTGAAACAGTTACCATGGATTCAGTATATCATTCATCACATAGACAATTCTCATCAAAAATTAAAAAAAAAAGTACGAAACAGCTGTTTTTTTAGGGTTCCCTACCTCAAAAGGAAGAAACCGAACCCTTATTAGAAGCTCGGGGAGCTCATGGCTACTTAAATAATAACAGCCGTATGGGTCGATCTCTAAGGTAAAGCCGTGACTGCCGAGGTTGGTCCGTGGATGGGTGACCATAATTACATACCGATTTTCCTCCGTGCCTCGGAAAGCACGTTAAGCTGTTGACCCCGGAAATTTTGATGTATATGTGTGAGAACAAAAAAGCGAGCATTATGTCCTTCCCCTGGATTAAATTGAATCCTTGCCAAATTTCATTACAATCCGATCAGCCGTTTAGTCGTGAAAAGGTAACAAACAAACAGAGTTACTATAAAGCGTGTTTTTTAGTTTTCTTAAACTATAATATTTATTAACATCTAGGACATTTGTCCTCATTAAAAAAACTCCAGGTTCCTTTGAACCTAATCTACCTTAGTTCACTTTTAATATCATCTTGCCGTAAACTAACTACATATTCCCTACTTCACTCGAGCTACTAAACAAACAGTCATCGTCATTACGGGCCTGGCAAGTGAAAGTGGGCCACACAGCCACACAGCACTGGCTCATGGCTCATGGCTCTAGCTTGTGATTATATGTACAGACTTGTGCTAACAAACTGCCGAGTATTTTAATTGAAAACTGTGCTTTTATTGTCCCACAAGATCTGTGCCTGATGAGAAATCGGCAAAGTATCAACTTGACTCTAAATCGGCTAACACAAACTATTGTGAACTTTTAAAATTTGGGTCAGAATTTTGGGCCACAAAGTGATGAATTGGCATTTGCATGAGGCTGAGATGAGAATGCTAAGGTGGATGTATGGTGTTACGCGAATGGATAACATAAGAAATGAGTACATAAGAGGAAGTCTGAAAGTGGCGCCGGTGACTGAAAAGATGTGCGGTAATCGGTTGTCGTGGTATGGGCATGTGATGCGGAGGAATGAGAAAAATGTCGTGAGGAAAGTTTTGAGTATGAATTTGGATGGGTATAAGAGTAGAGGCAGACCAAAGAAACGATGGATGGACTGTGTGAAAGATGATATGGCAAGAAAGGAGGTGTCTGATGAGATGACGAGTAATAGAGAAGTATGGAAGAAGAAGACATGCTGCGCCGACACCAAACAAAATGGGATAAAGGCAAGAGATATTTTGTCTCCTCATTATGTTCACCTAAGACTGTCTGCAAAATTTCATCATTCTAGTACCAGCGTTTTAGGATTTATTAATGAAGTTGATCTCTCTTTATTTATTTTCATGACAATTACTTACAAATCTGGACTCACTGCTTACTACGAAAAACTTAATAAGTCGTGAACATATAGCACTATCAACAGTATGCATTGTGCAGTCAAATGTAAAGAAATCATTGTATTGGAACAAAACAGTTAACTTACTGTTATTGCATCGTTAAACGTATTGTTAGTTCTTAGTAGTAGTTACTCTGTAGTCTGTATATGCGTAAGCTTCCATGGTATAGTCTAGTATCGCATTACCCAGATTGGGTTGTGGAGGTCAGTTAAGCAGTTGCTCCATGTAAAGTACTGGTATTCAGCTGCATCCGGTAAGACTGGAAGCCGGCCCCAACATAGTTGAGAAAAGGCAGGCGGACGATGGCATTCTTATTCTTTTTCTTTATTGCTCATAAAATTAAAAGATATACACACAAATAATATATAGCTTATGTACAACGGTGAGCTTAACCCAGAATTGGGTTTTCTTACAGCAAGCAAACCTTATTTTAGAAGGAATATTTGCCAAAGAGGATAGAGCTTTGTGCATGAAAAATACTTTTAAAACTTAAATCAACTTGTTTTATAAACTAAACTAATACATACAATATAATAAACGTAATACATACTATACATATAAAGGGTGTAAAACACCTCTTAACGAAGCCGAAAGGCACTGGTTCTCCCTGTCATTGCGATCATTTTTTTGTTCTACACCATACCTGGGAAACTTCTAGTTACGGAGATATTAGGGGTAGTTCCAAATTTTTGACAAGTATTTTTTTAAATACAAGTTTTTAATGTAAGATTTTTACTTTAAACACCTCCACGACCCCCTTACTATTCAATCCGTCCATCAGCACAATGTTTTGAGTGCGTTACATTGAGTTCTACCACAAAACATGATTGTACACCCCCCAAAAAAAAGTCGTTTCCCAGCAATAATTTTTGCGTAAAGTTACTTAGTTTCATGTACAGAATGCTTGGGTGACGGCTTCGTGATGAGGTGATTTACACCCTGTATACACCAACATACACATAAAATACTATAGGTACTTACATACTATAATCATGTTGACAGGAAATGTTCTCTAATTCCTCTCTTGAACACGTCTAACGAAGCGCTATCCCGCAAGGAGTGTGGCATCGTATGGTCTAAAGGCGGTCCCTCACCGGGAGCATTCGCCTGGAATGTCATAATGTCATCTGCCTGCCTTTTCCTAACTATGTTGAAGTGGGCCTCCAGTCTAACTAGATGCAACCGTATACCTGTAATAAACAAATATTGTAAAACCAAACGATTTTAAACGAATAACCATGAGATTCTTGCCGGTTCTGCTCCATAGGAAACGACCAACCCGAACCGTCCACATTATGTCGACATTTTTCAAGTGCCCATGTGAAATAAAAATATTTTGATTTGGTTTTTAACTCGATGTAAACTTTGCTTGCGAGATTCAGACCATATTAGTTCTTCTATTTTCTTATAGGTGTCGCTGTAGTAATTTTTGTTGCGAGTTGCTTTTTGCAGGTCGCCACAGGTTTTTTTAATCGCACGCCACTTAACTCGATCCTCGGCAACTCTCATCCAGTTGCTACCAGCCACCCTGCAAAGATCGTCGCTCCACCGAGCCTGAGGGCGTCACACCTTACGCTTGCCGATTCTACGGCTAATATGCCGCAGAACAGATGCCATTGCCACTTCAGCTTACTTATTCTGTGAGCTAAGTCGACTACTCTGATTCTCTGTAGGATCACCTCGTTCCCGATGCGATCCCTGACAGAGATGCACAAACTTCTTAAGCAGATAAACAACACAAAGATCATTAATTTCACATATCGGGCAGTTTACGGACAATTCAAGTATAAGTGTTACTTATTGTATTTTTTTCATTGTCTGAGTACCACCTCTGTCTACCCTATTAAAATACACGATGCATGATGTTATGTATATTAATGCCAAAGAAACCTACGCCTCTACCTACCCTACATGTGCTAAAAGCGTGTCGGCCATAGTATTAAGTAGAAAAGTGTCAATTTGTAATACTCGGTCAACCGCGGTCATGTGTAAGCGAGTTTCACCTTTCTAGAAACATACATACGTCTTCGTTTTTATCGTATGGTGAGTTACTAACCTGGGGGTCTACTCTCTAAGCACGATATCCGTAGTTTTGGCCGAAGTTACGGTCGTTTCCTACTCTGTATCACTTACGGACATGAGATTCGTTAGGCGCCCGAACTAAAAATGAATGACAACACGATTGAACAATTGTCCTTACTCCCGATGTGTTTTCAAAACTCATGAATCCGTAAATATTAGGGAGAAGGGTACATTTCGAAGTATAAAGCTATTAACGGACGGACCCGTATTTTCGTTGACGGACTTAGAGAGTAGACCCCCTGGTGTCAAAATTTTTATGCGGCCCATGGGCCTCTGACTTGGTTTTACTTGCCGTCGAGAAATAATTCTAAACGGCAAGTCACAGGTCTCAAGTTCGAACTCGAGACACGCACCTCTGATTTTTCAGATTCATGTGCGTAGTGTAAATGGCGGCAGGTCACTGGAACTATCTGCGACTCCCGCATTCCCCTTAAACTTAAGGGGAAGATTTATAAAACAATGGTTAGACCTGCTGTCTTGTATGGATCAGAATGTTGGGCCACAAAAGGGATGAATGAAAGGAATTTGCATGTGACTGAGATGAGAATGCTAACGGGGATGTATGGTGTTACGCGAATGGATAACATAAGAAATGAGTACATAAGGGGAAGTCTGAAAGTGGCGTCAGTGACTGAAAATATGTGTGGTAATCAGTTGTCGTGGTATGGGCATGTGATGCGGAGGAATGAGGAAAATTTCGTGAAGAAAGTTTTGAGTATGAATGTGGATGGTTATAGGAGTAGAGGAAGACCAAAGAAACGATGGATGGACTGTGTGAAGGATGATATGGCAAGAAAGGAGGTGTCTGATGAGATGACAAGTAATAGAGAAGTATGGAAGAAGAAGACATGCTGCGCCGACCACAAATAAATTGAGATAAGGGCAAAAGATGATGATGATGTGCGTATAATTATCACTTGCTTCGGTGAAGGAAAACATCGTGAGGAAACCAGCATGCCTGAGAGATATTTCTCGACGGCATGTAAAGCCAAGTCAGAGGTCTATAAGCGGCATAAAAACTCTTACACCAGCTGTTTAAATTGACCTGCTATTAGGTTGCATGGTAACTCCCAAATCAGCTGATTGCCCATATCAGTCAGAAACCGATATTCCTAATAAGGTATGGCCATTAAACCCATTGGTCAATACGTATAGTAACACCCACGGTAATTCGCGTAACGGTAAACATTTGCATAATTTACCGCTAACGAAATACGCGTCATTGGTCATGCATAGATTTAGGTTTTGTGTGCAGTAAAAGAGTTTTTTCGTGAGGTGATGATGAATGAACGACAAAGGAGTGAATGTTAGATTCAAGATTCTTTATTTGCATGAAATATGGTACATAATGGTCTTATAAATAAAAAGGTTTCACATATTTCGCCGACTTATTTCAGCATGCAAACTTAAAATTAAATTAAAATACCTAACAAAATGTAGTCGACATTAGGTATCAAACTTCTAGACGTAGTTACAAAATAAAACATATTTAGAATTTAATATACCTACTTGTGTGTAGGATACAGGATAAAGTAACAATATTAGAAAAAAATATAACAAGGAACAGATATAACATCAAAAAAATTAAAAAATAGGAACAATAGTTTTCAAAAATGGGAACATATGCTAGGTACTTAACGATTACAAATGGGTTTATAAGTCTAAAATTTATTTATTGTATAAAACACATTATTGCAGAGCCACTTCTGCAGTTTCTTTTTGAAGTAGTTAATAGGCCGTTCTCTGATTTGTTTCGGAATGTTATTGAAGATTTTGACCGACATACTATAGCAATTGTTTTGGAAGAGAGTGCTTCTGCTTCTTGTTATGGCCAGTTTGGTGGGATCTCTAGAGAGAAACTTTTTATTTTCTGTTACTTTAGTAAATAGGTTTGGGTGCTTTTTAACAAACATGCCTACTTCTAAAATGTATAAACTAGTTAGAGTAAGTAAGCCCAGCTTTTTGAATAGAGGTCTACATGAATCGAGTTAGAGTGACAACTGCTGAGCATGAGGTCTTCGGTTCGATTCCCAGGTCGAGCAAAGTGTTATTGGGTTTTTCCATCAGGAATTTCTCAGTAGCAGCCACGGAGTCTGAACTTGTGCCCGGTTCATCATCATCAGCCTATAATGTTCCCACTGCTGGGACACAGGCCTCCTGTCTATGAGAGGGAGTGGGCTGTAATCCACCACGCGGGCCTAGTGCGGGTTGGTAGATGTCACATGTCTTCGTATTTTTAGTTCTAGGATATGCCGGTTTCCTCACAGTGTTCTCATTCACCGTTTTTGAGAGCAGCAGTGCTGAAATAAATTACACAAAGTAATGCCTGCCTGGGTTCGAAACCAGCTTACTGCTCGTAAGTCGGGGCTGCCACCACTGGGCCATCGCTGCTCTCCGGCTGTGCCCGGTTGATGGCCATTTTATTCCTTTGAATCGTGAAGTATTCATTTTTAAGGTCTAGCTGCCGCAGACTAGACTCTACCTAGATAATCTAAATCATCATGACATCAACGTAAACATTCAGATTTTTAAATTTAGCACACATAACGAGAAACTAATGAGATTCGAAATTAGATCTTATCATAGACAAAGTAGATCGGCCTTGTTTTAATGGATTTTTAAATCATTGGTACTGAATAAATATGATGTCTGATTTGATTTGAGGTTAATCGCTCCAATCACGATAAAACATAACTTTGGACTGAACATTCAACACAACAACGACACGGCTTTGCAAATTGCAAAAAAACGTTTTTTATTTTTTATTTTACGGAGTAACCTGGCGCTTTCACCAAAAACAAGATCAAAATCAAAAGTCATTTATTCAAACTAGGCTGATAATCAGCACTTTTTGAACGTCAAAATTACAAGAGACAGTCCCCCAAAACGCCCGCCCTTCGCCACTTCCTAGTGTTTTAGCTGGGAAGAAGAAGTGGCGGAACAAACTCCCCAGCAACACATCTGTCTGTTAGATTAGAAGAACCAGATTCTATACAATAGTGTTCAAGTTTATATAAACAAGGAATCCATTACATAAAATTAATGTCACATGTCAGCTAGCACACACCAATAATTAAATAAAATAAAATAATAAAAAATACGGAGACAGCGGTGGCCCAGTGGTAGCAGCCCCGACTTACGAGCAGTAAGTCGTAGGTTCAAACCCACGGCATTATTAACGGCATTATTAGTATTGGTTAAAATAAAATTTAATTATTATAAAATTTCTATGGGAGAGCAGTGGTGGCAGCCCCGACTTACGAGCAGTAAGCCGTGGTTTCGAACCCAGGCAGGCGCATTACTTTGTGTAATTTATTTCATCACCGCTGCTCTCAAAAACGGTGAAGGAAAACATCGTGAGGAAACCGGCATGTCCTAGAACTAAAAAATCGAAGACATGTGACATCTACCAACCCGCACTGGGCCCACGTGGTGGATTACAGCCCATTCCATCTCATAGAGAGGAGGCCTGCGTCCCAGCAGTGGGAACATTATAGGCTGATGATGATGATGATGATTAAAAAATATACTCAAGAATAAATAAAGCCTCCAGACATAAAGGGCGAAAAATAGGTAAAAAAATAGGTGTGATAGCACACCTATTTTTCACCTATTTTTCGCCCGCCTCTTTTGCCTGTAAATACAACCGTGATATTACGTTACGAATAAGTCATGTTACTTCACAACGTGTCCACCCAACCTGGCTAAGCTAAGCCACTTATAACACACAACACGTTTAAATATTATTGACACGGACAACAGAAGACGTAATGATATGACGTCAGGCAATAGAAGTTTTATGTAGATATTCTATGTCTGTATTTATAGTTATGTAAGCTTGGATATGACATATTAACACTTATCACGTATGTCCAAAAGCACATATTACATTAATCAGAGACACAAAACTTTCATGTCACTTAAGACTGAAGTTTTCTGTAGTTACCCACAGTGACAAAAGTAATATTTTTGTTCGATATAGTCTCTCTATATTCCAATTTTTTTTAAGGATCCCTAACTTTATAGTTTTTTATCTTGTTCTACTTTTGTAGTAAGCAACGACTTATTGTCGGGCCTACGCTGTCCTCCCATACTTAAGTACTAACGCTGTAACTTCAAATATTGTAAAACCAAATGATTTTAAAAGAGTAACCATGGAGTTTCTTCCCGGTTCTTCTCCATAGGAAACGACCAACCCGAACCGTGGACCTTTTGTTGACGTTTTATAAGTGCCCATGTAGGCGTATATAAAATAAAATATTTTGATTTTGAAGCTGGAAACTTTTGCAACTTTTGCCATGTATGCTGTGATCTAGGTAGTAATTTCGACGAAAAAACTGTTACACGAATTCCTGTAGGCATTTTGGTCCTTCGAGGAGCTTGCGTCAATATGTAAGTTAAGCCGCGCTCGCGTAGGTTGGTCCGTGGATAAGTGACCATCTATTACATACCGAGTTTCTTTTCATGTCTCCTAAAGCACGTTAAGCCGTTGGTCCCGACTGTCATTTGTAGATCTTTGACAGTCGTTACAGGTAGTCAAGTGGCCCGTAAGTCTGTTTTTTCAAGTGGTATCGTATTACTCAGTACTGACTGGGTTGTGGTGGTCAGATAGGCAGTCGCTCCGTGAAAATTACTGGCATGCAGCTGCATTCGGTCAGACTGGGAGTCGACCCCAACATACTTGGGAAAAAGCCTAAGCATATGATGTTCTTCTTAAAAACTCGAGTTAATCGGTTTCTTCTATACCACCCTATGGCGCATCATCGCTTTACATCAGGCGAGTTGCGGCTAAATACAAGCATAAAACAAGTAACTAAGAGTTAATAAAAAACCGGCCAACTGCGAGTCGAACTCGCGCACGAAGAGTTCCGTACTATTATTTATAAAAACGCAAAAAAAAAAACAATTTTTTGGGATAGGAGCCCCCTTAAATATTTATTTTATTCTGTTTTTAGTATTTGTTGTATATAAGTATAATCTGTAAAAAATTCAACTGGCTAACTATCACGGTTCATGAGATACAGCCTGGGGACAGACGGACAGCGAAGTCTCAGTAATGGGGTCCCGTTTGACCCTTTGGGTACGGAACCCTAAAAAACTGAGGCAGTCATAAGGCCTGCCGGCAGAAGTGAAAACTGAAAACAATGGAAGTACTGTTTTTTTATATTTTAAATCAGGTAGATTATACGCTATACTACGCGTCGCTAGTCTGACGCAATACGTCACGAGCATGTCAAGGTCACCGGTGACACAAATCCAAAGATTTTCTCCCTACCAAAAATCGCTCCACGCAGCTAAAGAAGTTTTCACTTCAAAAACTTACAAATTAATTCCGTAATTCTACGTGTGCGTTTAATTTTAAACTTACAGTTATATAAGTGTAACCTTCAGTTCATAGCTTACTCGGCACACATGACACTCTCAAGGTTCCGTATACAGGAAGATACTGTAAACCCGTCGACCTTACTCGATGATTCAGATTTAGGGTTCCGCGGAAGCGTGGAATTATAAAAAGGTTGGAAAATTTTATTGAGTTATTTTAAGACTGCTGGCAAAACGTGTCATGTCGATATTTATATTTTTTTCCAACTAATTTTAGGCTTACTCAAACAAGCCCAGGGGTGGCCCAGCCATTTTGGCCCCAACTTTGATGGGCAGGTTTGTAATTTATTTCATCACTACTGCTCCCAAAACGATGAAGGAAAACATCTTCATCACTTCCACACTTTTATTTATTTTATGTCTTAGTTTTGCATTAACTTTTTCTAATTTATTTTTTCTGTGTTAAGTTTAAACAAGTTTATTATTGTTAATAAGTTATGGAAGAGTGGAGTTTCCTAACACAGGCTTTAGACGCCTAAAAGGAAACTACAATCACTAGTTGGTAAGAAAAAAACTTGGCAAGAACAATAAATCATTTTTCTTTTTTTTTCTTTTCATTTTCATCTTGAGCAAACAGACACGTCCTAGAACCGGAAAATCGGATACATTGTGACATCTAGCTACCAACCCGCTGTAGGCCTGCGTGGTGGATACGTGCCAGGGAGCGTCGGCGTCGGGGGACCGCTAAGTAGACCGCTTAGTACATAAAAATATATATACAAACAAAGCGGACCCCCGACGCTACGACGCTTGGATTAATTTTATTTTTGTTTTTTTAGAGGTTTTGTCCGTCGGGGGTTTTTAAATTTTTTATTTAATTTTTATTAATAATCTACCCGATAGACAAATAAAAAAAAATGAGTCACCATCCCTATTGTACAGTGAAAAGAAACATATTATTTAGAATAAAGTATGATAAAACATTTAAAATAAAGTACATACTTAAAATTACAACAAAAAAAAAGTCATCTTTCATGCATCCTCCTAATTAATGAATTAATATTAAATGTACAGTAAAAAGAAACATATTTAGAATAAAGTATGATAAAACATTTAAAATAAAGTACATACTTAAAATTACAACAACAAAAAAGTCATCTTTCATGCAACCTCCCACAGAGCAAGTTCAATGTTGCAAATGCAATGCACTGTCTTGTTCCTTCCCACTACTTACCTACCTACTATACCTACCTACCTATTACTTACTTACCTACCTACTACTTACCTACCTACCTATTACTTACTTACCTACCTACCAATTACCTCCCTACTACTTACCTAGCTACATAAAACCTTCTCCAAAGTATTAGAAATCATTTAAAAAAAAAGATCAATTATATCTGTACCACTGAATAGTCCGTGGGCACGAAAATACCATAGACAACTTCACTATTAGCTCCACAGTCCCTGGGTAGTTTTGTATCTAAACGGTACCTATCGGTTTAAACGTGTCTTACGCTCAAAGGACAAGGCCAGGAAGATGATCATAATTTACTATTGCTCAATCGAATAAAAATAAACACTCATGCTTGACAATAAGATAGTTTTTTCTTCATATCTTTGCAGTACTAAACATATTACCGTAATAACTTTGAAAACGTTAGTAATCTCATGATTTAACTCATGTTTTTTACCGACATGACAGCCGTTTAATATGTAAAGAGTTGTTTTTTTAGGGTTCCGTACCCAAATGGTCAAACGGGACCCTATTGCTGAGACTTCGTTGTCCGTCCGTCCGTCTGTCTGCCACCAGGCTGTATCTCATAAACCGTGATAGTTAGCCAGTTGAAATTTCTACAGATTATATATTTCTGTTGCCGATATAACAACAAATACTAAAAACAGAATTAAATAAATATTTAAGGGGGGCTCCCATACAAAAAAGTGTTTTTGTTTGTTTTATAAATAATGGTACGGAAACCTTTGTGCGCGAGTCCGACTCGCACTTGGCCGGTTTTCTTTAATGGTTATTAATCACTAAAGATTATAAATATTATAATATATTGTTGAATGCAGTTGCCGCTTGTTGTTTTAATAACATAACATAGCGCTTGTCATCCCCGAGAGGTTAGGTAGAGTGTATCATAGTACACCCACATTCCTCAGTTACTTATGTAGAAATTCGCCACTCCCTGGTTGGTCTAGTCACAATTGCGTATGCTGAGCATGAGGTCCTGGGTTCGATTCGCGGTTCGGGCAAATTTTTTATCAGGTTTTTCCATCAGGAATTTCTCAGTATCAGCCACAGAGTCTGTATTTGTGCCCAGTTGATGGCAATAGGCTCGCCCCCTATTACATGGGACTTAAACATAACTAGCGAAACGCGGTTGTACCAAACTCTTACGTGTGGGGTATATCATTTTTTTCTAAAGTGAATAGTTTGCGCGAGAGACACTTCCAAAGTGGTAAAATGTGTGTCCCCCCCCCCCCTCTAATTTCTAAAGTAAGAGGATGAAAATTCTGAAAATATTTAGGATTATAGAACGTAAAAAAAACTGTCAACGAAAATTGGTTTGAATAAGATATGATGTTTATTTTTTTAGATATAGGACTTTTTCATCAAACTGCAGCAGTAACTTTGTTTTTCATTAACATACTATGAAAAACAAATTTAGTTTTGCTCTTACATGTAAAAATTATTTAATAATATTAAAAATATTTTATATTTTATTGTTTGGTGGTAAGGAACCCTGTGTGCGTGTGAGTACGACACGCACTTGGCCGGTTTTTAGTCCTATGTATCCTGCTTATGCGTATGAAATTTAATTAAAATCGGTTCAGTTATTTCAAAAAATAAGGACTTAAAAGTTTGTATGTATTTAAGGCGTAAACGCTCATAGCACAAATCCAGTCTCGTGGGTGCTACTGAAAAGCTCCTAATTGAAAAACCCAATAAAACATTACCCGACCTGAGAATATGGGATAATCCTATTTTTTTTCTTTGTCCGTCGGGTAGTTTATTGAAAAGTATTGGACTCGTATTTCTTTTTTCTTATATTATTTCTTTTTTCACGTTGTCATAAAATTACGGAGATATATTGAGTTGAAATGGCGCATGACGTCACATGTAGGTGAGTTTTATACCCACTTGTGACGTAGTAAGCCCCCACTCTCCAACTTTAATGAGTTCTAACTAAGTATTTTTTTGATATTTTGATAAAACAAAAAATACGTGTCTAATATTTTTGTATTACCTGTCTGACGGACAAAATAGAATGTCGTTTTCTTTACCTAGTCCGATCCCCTATTGCGGCTGCCTATTTGACCTCCACAACTCAGTTTTGTTGGGTAAAAATTCATGACACGAACAGACGAACTTTAAGCTGAGGTTGTTTAAATAATCTCCTATTTTTAAAAGATAAATTGATGTGGTATAATTAAACTAGGCGACCTATAATTTTTCGATGATTTTCCTTAAAATATAATCGAACCTTTTAATTTATCGTTGTGGTTTGCGGTTACAGAATTTTACCTTAAAAACGGTGACATATAAGAAAATCTTTATGCATAATTTAAGCATTTTTCCTCAACATTATTTATCATAACACATTTACTGCCTCGTTGGTGTAGTGTTAGCAAGCGCGACAACTTTTTTTTTTTAACTTTGGCCCCACTAGGAACTTCTCCTGTGTTGTGGGTGCGTTTACAAACATTTGAACTCGCATACACAAACAGCCAGACCCGGAACAACTATCTGTAGGCCATACAAATATTTGTTCCGTGCGGGGATCGAACCCGCCACACGCAGCGCAGCAGGCGATCGGTCAACCACTGCGTCATGCTCAACCGTGCCGTCAAAAGCACGGCACAGCTGAGCATGACGTCCGGGGTTCGATTCCCAGGTTGGGCAAAGTGTTATTGGGTTTTTGAAGTGAAACTTCTTATGCGACTTCTAACAAGTTTAACGTTTAACGCTACAATGGAGGGGGAATAGAAAGAGACAGAGCGAGAGTGAATGCGTGGCACTCGAACGCATGCGTGTAGTATTACGAAGTTTCACCTCTTCCGCGCGGAGGGACTCCACGCACAATTTTTCCAAAAGGAACTTCTCGGCTCGCCTCCTATTACATAAGACTTTAACATCGAAATGTAGGTGTATTAGATACACCTCTGCCTGACCCTTTAAGCATTACAGGCGTGAAGTTATGTTAGGTACATAATATATACTTCCTTAATAATTAACTAAAGATTTTCGCACTTAAACCTGACCTTACATGGGCAGTTCAAGATCATTTCTTAGTTATTTTTAATTGAGATCATAGGACGAGGTTTAAATAATTATTTTAATTTTTAGTTCAATTTTTATGGTGTTATTTTTACCGATAATTACCGGGAATCGGTACCGGTATGTTTGATTGCGTCGGATTTTCTTCCGATATTTTTATATAGAGTTTCGTAAAAAAAAGGTGCTCAACTATACGTAACTATTGCTATTGTTTTTATTAATTTTAACCATTTTTTCTGTCTTAAGCGAAACTAATATATTTTCTTTCTTTCTTTATACATAAGGCTTGCTACATACTTTTTGTGTCAGCACAAACGGTTAGGGAGTATTTTTTCAAAAAACATGCCGACCCGAAGCAGTTACACGTATTGGCGTTGTTACGGCTCGTGCCGATTGACAAACACCGTTCGGCATGCATGTTTTATGTATTCCTTTTTCTCTTCTTCTTTAACATAATATGTCTACATCTCTTTTTTTTTTATTTAGTATCTGCTTTCGCAGGTACCTATGCTGGAAGACATTTCATTACAAATAAGCATCTCTTTTGTACCATATTCTTTCTGTATCTATTGTTTACATAAATTATGAAATAAATAAAAAATCCTCTCCATATCAAGTTCGGGTCGGAACGACACAATTTGAGCGTATTTTTGCGGCCGGCTGACCCAAACCGAACACAAGAGTAGCATACATAACCATTCAAAATTAATACTACACAATTCGAATATTTAAAAGGCAAATATGTTCTTGCAAAAAAAGGAAGCATTGGAATGGTCAAAGTTATCAACGTTTTTTACCTCCATACCAAATCATTTAATAATTTTGTTGTCAAACAAGTTTGCTTAAATAGATTAATAATTAAAATAAATTAAAGATTTGACTCCACAAGGTTTTACGAGAGGACTTTTTACAGGTTTATCGTGATTAAAATGACCTTCATAAAAAGTTGATCAATCCAGTATTTTTGTACTTACAAGACTGTGGTGAAGTCAGTCTAAAATAATTCTTACGTGGCGGTCAAAGTTTATTATTGGTTAATTGGTAAGATCATATCACCTGTTAAAGATTCTAGAAGCCATACAAAAGATAACATATTATGTCCATTTATCTCTATCTAAAACGATGAAGGAAAACACAGTTTTTTCCACTTGCTGGGACGGGAAACGTATGCCACCACGCGGGCCCAGTGCGGGTTGGTAGATGTCATATGTCTTCGATTTTTTGGTTTTAGGACTTGCCCGTTTCCTCACGATGTTTTCTTTCACCGTTTTGATAGCAATGCTCATCATCTGTCTGCCTTTTCCTAACTATGTTGGATGCAGCTGCATACCAGTATTTTACATGGAGCGACTGCCTACCTGACCTCCACAACTCAGTACTGTTTAATACAATATCCCTTGGTAAAACTGGTTGTCAGACTTTTGGGCCACTGACTACCGTACTAGCATAATGGTAATGTGCTTGTCTCGGTTAAATCCCATGACCCGACCCCACGATATGTTTCATAATATGTCGGAGCCGTTACCACTGATCTATCGTAGTTAAGAAAAGGCAAGGTAACCTAACAGATAGATATGTTGCTGGGGAGTTTGTTCCGCCACTTCTTCTTCCCAGCTAAAACATTAGGAAGTGGCGAAGGGCGGGCGTCTTGGGGGACTGTCTCTTGTAATTTTGACGTTCAAAAAGTGCTGATTATCAGCCTAGTTTGAATAAATTTGACTTTTGATTTTGATTGATTTTGATTTTGCAGACAGATGATTGCCTTTATTACCTCCACAACCCACTGGGCAACACGCCCAGGTACATATAGTGGATACATTGCTTATGTACCCACTATATGTACCTGCCTCGTTGGTCGAGTCGTCGCAAGCGACTGCTGAGCATGAGGTCTTGGGTTCGATTCCCAGATCATGCAGTGTTATTTGGTTTTCCCATCAAGAATTTTACAGTAGCCACGGAGTCTGGATTTATGCCCGGTTAATGGCAATAGTCTCTCCCCCTATTACATGGCACTTAAACATAACTGTTGAAATGTAGGTGTGGTATTAGTTTCACGTCTACCAGCCCTTTTGGCGATGGGAACCTTGATTTTTGAAGGCTTTTGTTATTCCATTCTAACCAGCTCATTCTCTTCTTTTTTCAGAGCGCAACCTCCCAATCGAAGCACGCAGCCCGGTTCCTCCGCCTGGCCATGGCTTCCATCATGGATATCCTGAAAATCAAGCCTTTCGTGGAGGTGTCAGTGGGGCAACTGCTCTGGGGCTATGAGGATCCTCTGCTGAAGTTAGCCAAGGATGTAGTGCCTAAGGAGCAGAAGCTGCCATATGAAGAGTTTGGACTGTTTTACGGGGTAAGTTTAGATTGGGAAATCTGGTTTATATTTTATTTGCTTTTGCTGTCGCTCCCGTTATGTACTGGAATTAACCCATGGGAGCTGTTTAAATGTAGCCTATAGCACTCGTGGATAAAATAGCTTCCTGTTAGTGAAATAATTTTCGGAATCGGATCAGTAGTTCCGGAGATTACCCCATACATACAAACTTACAAACAAATACTTCTTTATAATATTTGTATAGAGGTTGATAATCTGGAATGAGTAATTAGCCTCACTGAGTCTGGTATTAGCACATCATATTTCTGGAATCTCCTTAGATATACAGTGTGTAAGGAACACCGATGCTAAAACGGTTACAAAGTATTCAGTACAAAATTCTGAGCCAGGGGTCTCATTGAAATTCATGGTTAACGTTCTAGCTTCGTTATCGATTTCACCTTGAATTTAGCAAAACCACCAGTAAAGCAAACATTGGTCAAAATTGAACTTGAAGGAATTGCCAGAGGCAACTGACAAAAGACGCTTTGGTCTCACTGCAATGAAACCCGGAAGAGACGCGGTATGTCATTGATGAATTTTGTTTTACTACTGCTTAGAATCGTGAAGTTTCGGGTTCCAAACCGGGGTCGTATCAAAAAATGTGTTTTTCTGTCATAAAATGCTTATGTGCCTCGTTGGTCTAGTGGGCGCAAACGCGACTGAAAGAGGAAAGAAAAAGAAGAAAGAGAAAAGGCAGTCAATATTTACAATACTGTCTGCAAAATAATATCATCCCTCTGAACATTTGTAACAGTTTCTCTTTTCTCCCCAGAAAAACGGCACAAGTCCCGACGTAGTCACGATGTTCACCGGAGCCACCGGCATTGAGCGCTACGGCATCATTGAACGCTATGCCATGAAGGACAAGTTGCAGCACTGGACCACCGACCAGTGCAACAGCATCGCTGGGTCTGACGGCTCTATCTTCCCGCCGCACATCAGCGCTAACGACACGTTGAAGGTCTACGATAAGGATCTGTGCAGGCTGCTGCCGCTCAAGTGAGTAGACCATGGGAAGTGGTGGGAATATCCTTATTGTCTTTCCTATTCTTTACTAGCATATGCCCGTGGCTTCGCACGCGTGGAGTTCGGTAATTATCCCACGGGACCGTACTACCAGGATAAAAAGCATTCTATGTTAACACATTCAGGTTATCAACTACCCATCTGCCAAATTTGATCCAAATTCGTTCAGCAGTTTTTGCGTGTAAGAGTAACAAACATTTATACATCCATTGATCCTCACAAACTTTCACATTTATAATATTAGTAGCATCAAGGGAAAAGGAACAAACGACTCGCTATGTGCTTGATGCAAACCGCATCGTTCGAAGCCGTCATCAGGTCCAGACGGTGGTTGTTTTTGTATTCGGCTCGTGCCGTGAAACTCTGTTCGATACCTGCCACAGCTGAATCATGTTCGGGTCGGCTCGACGCATTCTGGCGCATGTAACAAAAGTGCAATACCTAGTACCTAGACGATCAAAATGTATGGAACAGCTCAATCAAATCAAATTAATTTATTTCAAGTAGGCCAGTTACAGGCCCTTTTGAATAGTCGAACAGCAATAAAAATGAAACTAGTCCCAGTCACAAGACATAATAACTGTGAAGTACTGTAGTTGCCCATTCCTGCAGGAGAGGATGATGCAGTGGACAGCAACATTAGTACTTAGTTTTGTTAACCCTATGTTGTATATATGTTGTAGTTGTTTATTATCCCTTAAATAAATAAAAAAAAATGAAATTCCAAAGCGTAGATCTCTATGGAGAAGAATGGGCAAGAAACTCCATGGACACTCTTTTAAATCAGACTCGTGTTACAAAAACCTTGGTTACATCACTAATGTTGAGATGGTACATTATTTTTATTTAACAATTTATGTACACACTTAATACAGAGAAGAAGAAAGGAACATAAAATAGGTACAAAGGTAATGCTTATTTCTAAAGAAATCTCTTCCAGCATACCTGCGAAAGGAGATATTAAAAAAAAGAGATGCAGACATAGTGTGTAAAAGAAAAAGAGAGAATTGAATACATTATGTGAGAACGATGTAGCTCATTTTTTTTTAATTACTCGGTGTTCAGAATGAGGTACTGAACACGTGGTACCGAATACCGAATACCGTGTGCCGAATCAGGCCCACCGACTAAGTGTGTAGCATGCCTAAGGTTTAGTTAGTTGAATTTCCTACTGCGATATTCAATATTTAGAAACATTTCATGGTATCCTTGTACTTGTTTTATAAACACCACTTTTGGACATAACCGTGCAGTGACTTTGTTTAATATTAAGTTTACATTATTATAAGTGAATGTTTTGATTGGCCTTGGTATTACTTAATACATAATATCAGCAATGGATTATTGCACATTTAATCATTCATCAAATAACGAGTTATTTGCTAGTTCATGTTTATAGAGCTTAATTTCATTACAACGAAATTTCATGGAAACGGTGACAGGTGACAATGCTATTGCATGAAAGCACCATACTGCCTTTTATTACTCAAAACTAAAAGCATTTATTTAAAAAAAAACGCGAAGCTACAGTCCCAGCCGCAAGGCATAATAACTTGTGAAAGTAATGTAGTTGCCCATTCCAAAGCGTAGATCTCTATGGAGAAGAATGGGCAAGAAACTCCATGAACACTCTTTTAAATCAAAATATGTTACAACGTCTTGGTTACATCATTCATGTTAAGAATTACAAATATATGAGAACGATGTACAAATACGGGCAAGTTAAGAGCGTTCAGAGTAAAAGATTAAATCAGTAGTTCAAAAATAAAGTAACTAAAATAAACCGTGGCAGCTATTTTTTTGCTCGTTTTTATAAATAATGGTACGGAACCCTTCGTGCGCGAGCCGACTTGCACTTGGTCGGTTTTTTTTAACGTACATCTTCCTCTATTTCCAGGTTCTTAAGAGAAGTAGAACTGAACGGCATCCAAGCATACCGTTTCACTCCCCCGGAGGACGTGTTCGCTGATGACGAACATAACCGGTGCTTCTGCCCTGCCGGCCCGCCTTGCGCACCCAATGGACTCTTCAACGTGTCTCTCTGCCAATACGGTAGGTCCATCATCTGTTTATTGAAGTGAAACTTCTAATGCGACTTCGAACAAGTTTAACGCTACCATGGAGCGGGAATATTTTCTAAAACTCACTAAGAGATGGCAGTATTACAAGATTTGTGACTACATAGTTCTACTAGGTACGCAAGATGGCGTGCAAACAGTCATGCATTCGACTCTTCGGTGTGACAAGCTTTCGCTCAGTTTCCATGAGTAGAATAACCTCGATAAACTTATGTAATAAAAATAATATAACAAGAAAACAACAAAATATTATTTAGAAGATCAATAAAATAACGAGAGTGAATGCGTGGCATTCGAACGCATGCGTGTAGTATTACGAAGTTTCACTTCTTCCGCGCGGAGGGACTCCACACACTATTTTTGAGGAGTTTGTTTCGCCATTTCATCTCCCCAGCTAATACGAGTAGACTAGGAATAGGGGATCGGACTGGGTAAAGAAAACGAAATTCTATTTTGTCCGTTAGACAGGTAATACAAAAATATTAGACACGTATTTTTTGTTTTATCAAAATATCAAAAAATTACTTAGTTAAAACTCATTAAAGTTGGAGAGTGGGGGCTCACTACGTCACAAGTAGGTATAAAAATTACCTACACGTGACGTCATGCGCCTTTTCAACTCAATATATCTCCGTGGATGGGGTACGATAAAAATACATACCGAGTTTCCTCCGTGCCACGGAAAGCACGTTAAGCCTTCGGTCCCGGCTGTCATTTTTAGATCTTTGACAGTCGTTCGAGTAGTCAGAAGCCAAAAGTCTGACATCAAGTCTTACTAAGGGGTATCGTATTACCCAGTTACTGGGTTGTGGAGGTCAGATAGGCAGTCGCTTCATGTAAAATACTGGTACTCAGGTCTGGTCGATACTTCATCCGGTTACACTAGAATTCGACCCCAAAATAGTTTGGGAAAAGGCTAGATAGATGATGATGATGATGAGGTTTGTATTGATGATTTTAATAATTATAATTCAGTAGGCCATATTTTTTACGGTTGTGAATCATTTTTTTAATCAATATACAACCTGTCACTTACCTGCAAATTGCAAAACATCTTAGCACGACTTATCTATCACCATACCTACACGGTGTAAATCACCTCATCACGAAGCCGTCAACCAAGCATTCTGTACATGAAACTAAGTAACTTTACGCAAAAATCATTGTTGGGAAACGATTTTTTTTTGAGGGTGTAAAATCATGTTTTGTGGTAGAACTCAATGTAACGCACTCAAAACTTTGTGCTGATAGACGGATTGAATAGTAAGGGGGTCGTGGAGCTATTTAAAGCAAAAATCTTACATTAAAAACTTGTATTTAAAAAAATACTTGTCAAAAAGTTGGATCTTTGACCCCTAATATCTCCGTAACTAGAAGGTTCCCAGGTATGGTGTAGAACAAAAAAATGATCGCAAGGACAGGGAGAACCAGTGCCTTTCGGCTTCGTTAAGAGGTGTTTTACACCCTTTATTTCTGCCACCAAGTGTCAATGCTGGGATGACAGCCATCAGCTATCAGATAGCAGTCCAAAGCCTGGATTTGCTCGCGTGACGCATCTTCAATATCTTGAAGGATTTACTGGCGAAATAGGCGTTTAAACTTCTGCCTTTAACAGACTAATAATTTAATGTTTTATTTCTTTATCTACAGACTCCCCGATTATGCTATCGTTCCCTCACTTCTACCTGGCTGACCCGAGCCTACGAGAGGCTGTGGAGGGTATCTCACCGCCCATCGCGGAGAAACACAGGCTATTCATCGATATCCAACCGGTAAGGAAGCTTGTCTTTATTGTAACTTGGGAAGGAGATGGCAGAACGAACTGGACAGGTTCCGTCAAAACTGGAAAGAGGACGGGCGGGTTCCCGAGAAATGGAAAGAGCAGGCTAAGAAAACAAAAAAAAATTGTACAGCATTTTTGTCTTTCTGGAAGTTTCCCGAAAGAGAATAAAAAGCGCCCAATGAGAGACAAGACGAAACAATAAGCGTCATCTCTTGGCAATTTATTCGGCAAAGAACATAAGTCATTCTAAATCCAATATGGCGGACTCCAAAAGATGGCGGACTAGTTATTTTAAGCACCCCCATTATTTGGTTATACCTTATAATGTTGAGGTTATTAAAATAGTTTGCTGAGAAGCTTATTGTTCCTCTTCTTTTTCGTATCGATGGTACACATGACGACATGTCAAACTATACATATGCTACTATATATGTATATCAAGTTATTATAGGAGGAGCTTGTGGCTAAATAATAACAGCCGCACGGGTCGATCTTTAAGGTTAAGCCGTGCTTGCTGAGGTTGGTCCGTGGATGGGTGACCATAATTACATACCGAGTTTCCTCCGTGTCTCGAGAAGCACGTTTAGCCGTTGGTGCCGGCTGTCATTTCTACATCTTTGACAGTCGTTACGAGTAGTCAGACGCCAAATGTCTGACATCCAGTCTTACCGAGGGAAATCGTATTACCCAGTTACTGGGTTGTGGAGGTCAGATAGGCAGCCGCTTCATGAAAAATACTAATACTCAGCTGCATCCGGTTAGACTGGAAGCCGACCCCAAGATAGTTTGGGAAAAGTCTAGGCAGATGATGATGATGTATACCAAGTTATACTTAACTTAAATTCGTTAACCGTCAAATACAATGTTTTTTCATATTCTAACCAGCACTAACCTTGTACCTTCCGTTTCCAGGAGATGGGCATTGCGATGCGCGCTCGCGCTCGGATCCAGATCAACCTGGCTGTGTCGCAAGTGGTTGACATCAAGCAGGTCGCCAACTTCCCCGATATCGTGTTCCCTATTCTCTGGTTCGAGGAGGTAAGCAGACATAGATGTTAATTAGCTTTAAAATACTATAGGTAATAATAATAAGTTTATTGTTCATAAAGAAATACTATAGGTAAAGAAAACGAAATTCTATTTTGTCCGTCTGTCAGATAATACAGAAATATTAGACACGTATTTTCTGTTTTATTAAATTAACAAAAAAATACTTAGATAAAACGCATTAAAGTTAGAGAGTGGAGGCTCACTACGTCACAACTAGACTTGCTACGCCGGCAGCTAATAAACTTAGGATAACGCTTAATCCTAATGTCTTCAAAGTGAACAGGCTTCTCTCGGGAGAGTCAAGTCAAGTCTAGAGTCAAGAGCAAACCCATATAAAAGTATCTCCCCCCCCCCCCCAGGGTATCGACTCCCTCCCGGAGCAGGTGACGTCACTGCTGCGTCTGGCCACGCACGTGCCGCCCATCGCGCGCTCGACGCTCGGCTGGGGACTCTCCGCGCTCGGGATCCTCCTCATACTGTTGGCTGTCACTTGTCTTATTAGGTAAGTCTTTAAAAATACTGTCATTTCATATGTATAGCCTATAAAAAACCGAGTTATTCCTCTTGAAAAACAACAGCCGCACTGTTAGCTTCACTTGCTTCACAACTTGGGTGACCACACCCATACACGGACTTGAAGCTGGGATGGGTGACCACACTCATCCACGGACTTGAAGCCATCAATGCGTCCGTGCCTTGGATAGCACATGAAGTCTTTAGTTCAAGCTGTCATTTATAGATCTTTGATAGTTTTTACGGATAGACCGAAAGCCTAACAACAAGTCAAATCGTGTTCTTCGCTCACATCAGCCACCCGGCCCTCAATTAATTACTCCATGTTATTCAAAAGCCCGACCTGGAAGTCGAACTCAAGATCTTATGATTCTGCAGTTTCGCTTACGACCTCTAAACCAACGAGGCAAATAAAGTATATCTAGCTAATACCTTTCCTCATTCTAGGTCTTCCCACCGTCAAAGCACACTAAGACTAGAAGGCCACGTGGTAGCCAAGCCTCCGCCAGCGAAGACACCTAGCAAAGACGCCAATGGTTATGAGCTTAACAGTCGGAGGTAATCTAAGTCTAACTCCAATCATATTGTAATTTTTCACCTCGAATTTCTGATTACCTGGTCGAAAGACGGTTTTGTAAACTTGGTTGATGTTGAAAGACGGTTTTGTAAAATTGGTGGATGTCGAAAGACGGTTTTCTAAAATTGGATGATGTTGAAAGACGGTTTTGTAAAATTGGGTGATGTTGAAAGACGGTTTTGTAAAATTGGGTGATGTTGAAAGCCGGTTTTGTAAATTATTGTTTAGACGTTTAGTTTGTTTTTAAATGTTAATGAAGGTTGTTATATATACTTGTTTAGCAAAAATCTAGATATAGCGGATAAAAAGATCACAATAAATATCATGAAGTTATCTATGTGCCAAATTTCAGCCAAATCCATTCCCCATAATGTAAAATCTTGTGACATTATGACACAATTAATGTTAAACAATTAGGCCTTTCAACCATGTTTTACCAAAAGATCAGTTTTTCAGAAATTCATTCTAAAAGAAAACTGTCTTAAGACAACGATTACTTTTATAGACGTTTTTTAAAAATCACTTTCCTTGGAGTCGAATCTCAGACCTCAGTGGAGGCAATTTTAAAATATTTTTACACAAGTGATTTTTTTAAATGTTTATAAAACAAAATATAGCTGAAATACCTTTCTTACCTAGTTTTATTTTAGAATTATAATCTGTAGTCACAAAGTATTTTTAATCTATATTACAGTTGTGTTGCCAGACCAAAAATATTTCCAATATGGCGACTAAAGTCTTAAGGCAGTGTTTTTTTACGATTACCATTATTTGATATTTTTGACATTTTAATTTGACGTTTGATATTGTACTGAATAATCTTAGCCTTTTTTGAAAAAGGTGATAATTGACTTACAGTAATAAATGACTATAAAGTGCAATTCTTTGCAATATCAAAGAAAAATGTACTCGACAACGTTAAGAAAATATCAGTGATGGGAAATTATCAAGACATCGAATAGATAAAGATTTTTTTTTATAATTTAATTATTTTGATAGGGCTTTTCGGTTTTAACACTGTACGGGCTTTAGCTTCGCACACTGAGATGTAGTTGGACGAAACACACGGGATGTGTACAGGAAACACACTACGTCTCATTGTGCGGAGCTACTGCCCGTACAAACACTGTTAAGGCTGTTCATGCATTTGCGATTTTTTCACGATATAATGATTTATTTATTTTTTAAGAAGGATTTTTATTTAAATATTTGCTGTAAATACGGACATTTGAATCTTTTTTATTTTGTTACTTGCCTTACTTTTACAAGAAACTTTAAGGCATATTATATCAAAATTAATAACATTTACAAAAAAATATTCCACTTAGCCTAATCGCGTTTTAAAATCGTAAATGTGTTAACAGCATTCAAAGAGAGAATATTTCATAGGTTGACATTTTATAAACGTATTAAGCATTTGCGATTATTTTGTACCACCTTACTTTTTAAGTTAGAACTAATGAATTGAAGGCAGTAACGGCGGTATTGTTTCCATACATGGGCTGTTCTGTCTGATCTGTACCAAAAATTGGTACCGTATGTGGCCTCAAGATCTATTAAACACGGAGACGCCCTGTTAGCCGCTGCTAAAGCTATCATTATCAACACTCCAGGTGGCTTAAATCACGTATAGAAACTGACAGCTGTGAAGGCGGTTTGTCATAGACATGTTGTGCACATGCGATGCTATGATTTTAGTCAGTACTGCAATCTCTGGACATCATTAGCGCGGCGATTTTGTGCTATGTGTCTGGCTTTCTATAGCCAGAGTGATAGCTAACTGAAAAAGTCCGTTATCCCGAACAAAGCGCTTTGCTTCGACATTGATTGTGCGAACCACCGGTCTGTTTAATTCACTGCCGGCTTCTCTGTTCCCTGATCATTATAGTCTGCATCTCTTCAAAGTTCAAGTGAATCGGGTTCTTCTAGGCAAGCGTGATCCACCCTAGGACGCGTCATCGCTAATATTAGACGAGTTGCGGACAAACGCAAACCTATTTAATAAATAAAAAAAAAACAAATACTGCTAAAGAAAATACCGCCTTCAAATCAAAATGTTCTAAAAACCTTTGTATAACTAAGTGTCTTCGAATGTGATAAGAAATATTCCATGTTTTTGTATTAAATTTGTAGAATATTATATTATGAACAAAATATTGTAAAACGTTTTTTTTACATTTTGACATTTTATATTGAAGAAATTTTATTTTTTAAACACACGTTGACATATCACTTTTAAAATGACTATATTTTTTAATCTGTAAATATTCATTTGTGGGGCTCACTGGGGCTATGATAAAGGCTAGAAATTGTTTATGGCCTATTTATACTTATTCTTGGTTTTGTTCCATACAATATAAGCTAATATAATCATTGGATTTTTTTTCAATATTATGGACAAGAATAATGCTTTTTAATACTACTTACAACTGAAAAGTGCATAGTTAATAATAGTTGCTTTTGGCTTTAAAACATTTACAGCCATAGTCATAGCCAGCAGTGTGGCAACATTACTTTATTTTTAACTCTCTGGGCTTCGGGTTGCCATTAAAAACTTATTGTATCGGTTTAAAAAATAAAACAGGTGTTATTGTTGGGACTGCGAGAATATCGATACTAATTTTATCGACTAAATTATTTAGTCTATCTTTTACTTAAAAAACTTTTTTACAGAATCTTGACTATACAAAAACTTGACTAAAAAGTTTAGTTGATATATCGATAAAATTGTAGGATAGAAAAATATTATTTTTATTAAAAAGAAATACTAATTTACCGATAGTTGCTAGTCTATTACTCGTGGGTCCGTCCATTAGGTTTCTTAGCTTATTATATTTTACCAATTATCAATGTTTCGTAGATTTATAAAAGGAGCGGTTACTACGTATATTTAAGATTCTTCTGGGCGTGCATTTGGTAAAAAACTTGGCCAAGTAGAAAAAATAAGTAGACGCACTTGCCCAAGTGTAATGTATATTGGAAAATCATGGCAGCTTATTTACAAGAACAAAATTATGATAAAAATAATACTAAATTCTATTCGTATCTACAGCGATTTTTCTCTGCATCATCCAAAAGTTGATTAGTAGGAAATGCCTATGACACATAAGTCCGCCTCAATACATTTGTGAGCTTAAAGAATCAAACGAATCGAATTAATAAATATTTTTCTTATAGAATGTCGTATGCCAAGTTAACAATTGCACGTTCATATTTTTACGAATAGTTCGTCAATTAGGAATTATGAAGAAACTATTTTGGAATACGTACTTAGGGATATAGAAATGAGAATGATTTATGGAATGTCAGCCATACCTACGGTCCTTTCACAGTTATTATACCTTTGACAGCTACAATACAACAGCAACCTTAATGTTACGGAAATAAAGATCATTGCGACTTAGGCAGTGATGAAAAGTCAAGGGTACACTAACTATGTAAGGACTGTATCTATACCTACTTAAGTTGACTAAATTGTGGTTAGTTGACAAACCAACTAAGAAATGGTGCTAAAAGGTCACTAATATGAGCTGGCGCTAAATTCCGTCCATCAATAAAGCCTGATTTACACGATGCAAGCAAGCAAGCAAGAAAATATTATTGTAGCATTGCTTAAACAGTGTGTTTAGACGATGCAAGTTATTTTCGACGATGCAAGGTCATCTGTCTACCTTTTCCCAACTATGTTTGGGGCGGCTTCCAGACCAACCAACTGAACTGTATTTTACATGGAGCGACTGCCTATCTGATTAACACAGACAATGGGTGCTACAATACTTCTTGGCAAGACATCCTTTGTGAAACTTATTTTAATCATTGATTTATATATATTGATGTTTATTTAATTGCGTGGATCTAACGAAAAACTTGCATAGTGGAACTAAGGTTCATCTTTTGATGCATTCTATGCTATGGCTTGTTTAATGCATCATAATTGGTGCTATATTAAAAGCTAGAGTGAGAGAGATAGCTTTTACCCGGATTTGACGATTAAAATATATATTGAAAGTACTTTTGTTCCTGCGTTGGAAGTAAAAGTTGAGAAGACGTCAGCATAAATGTTAAATAGTATGAAATTACTGGCATACCGAAATCAACATCTGCCAGCCCTTTTCCAACCATTTTGGGGTCGGCTTATTTTAGATGGAGCGACTGCCTAGCCCCCCGCAGTAAGACAAAACATACAATCCGAAGATAGTAAATTATGTTTTACTGTTACTTACAATATATTAACAAAATGAAATGTGCCTTGTAAAATCACCTCTAACTACTTATATTCTTGACTTCTTTTTGTCTGAAGACCGACTTTTCATTTTTTTTTTAAACAAAGACGACCAACTTTCTTCCAAAAATAGAATATTTAATATGAATGTTATTACAAAAAAGTTTTCATAGCACATTGATTGCTGGCAGTTAAAAGGTTAACAATTAATTTTTACCCTAGCTTTACTGATATTTTCTATTCTTCTTGAAGTCGGTTTTAATCTTTTTAAGTTTATATTAATTTTATTTACATTATACGACGTATCTATCATTGTAATCTTGGCCACATATTAAGACCAAGTGGAAACATTGTAAACTTATCTATATATGACTTGGCCAAGTTTTAAACACGGGCCAAGGTGAATTTTGTAAACTTACCTATGTATAGCTTGGCGAAGGTCAAAATTGTAAACTTGGCTATAAAAGATTTGGCCAAGATTTTAATTCAGGCCAAGTCACCAGACCTAAACGATTGTTGCTCAAATTCAGTAATTTAGAACATCACTTAACTGTACTTTTTAATATTAAAATTGTTTGTAATTTGTAAATAAATGAAGGTGTAAGATATACTTTTTAAGTGTTTTATTTTACTTTTCTCCAAAATCAATGTTAAGCTACAACTTTGAAGGAGCCAGCAACTACAAACCGCGACGAAAATGAAGCTCACAACACTGACTTAAAAGGTTATGTACTGGGCATATAAGACTTTTTATACCTACCAGGCTACTCCGCACAATGATTGCAGAGTCCACATCTCACATGTCAAGTGTGTGCCAAGTCCAGATACTTGATTTGCTTATCTTTCTCGGCTTTCACGAGATTCTCGTCATGCGGAACCGTTATGTCAACAATCATTGCGCGCCGCTCTGATCGATCCACCACCACTATATCAGGCTTATTGGCTACAATAGTTCTGTCAGTGATGATGGATTGATCCCAATACAGTGTGATATTGCAATTTTAGAGAACTGGGTTGGGCACATACCTATGGTAGGGCACTTCCGATTCCACAAGGCTGTATTTCAGAGCAAGTTGCTGATGGATAATCCTGGCTACAAGGTTGTGTCTATGCAAGTATTCTCCGTTAGCTAGACGAGAACACCTGGAGATAATGTGACGGATCGATTCGCCCGGACGGTGGCATGCCCGAAATATGGCAACCGTGCCATCCTTCATAATAAATCTCCGGTAGTTATTGGTCATCATAACTTCATCCATAATTGCACAAACAAAACCTTCGGTTTCTCCAAAGAGGCCCCCGGAACGTAGCCAGGCTACGTTTTTTTACGGCTTACGTTTCCATGTATGGGGAGCTCCCTTCAATCTTTTTTTTTTTTCTATTTTTGTGTAAAAATCGTAAAACGGTTTACAGAATACATCTACCTACCAAATTTCAACTGTGTAGTCTTAATCGTTTTGGAATAAAGTGGCTGTGTCATACGGACGGACAGACAGACAGACAGACATGATCTATAAGGGTTCCGCGGTTTTTGCCATTTGGCTACGAAACACTAAAAAATCTTTGGGTTCAGTGCAAAAAAAAAATCTCTTCAAATTTTTACCAAATTCGATACAAATAGAAGTCATCATAATCTGCCTATATTGTTCCCACTGCTGGGACACAGGCCTCCTCTCTATGAGAGGGAGTGGGCTGTAATCCACCACGCGGGCCCAGTGCGGGTTGGTAGATGTCACATGTCTTCGAATTTATAGTTCTAGGACATGCCGGTTTCCTCACGATGTTTTCCTTCACCGTTTTGAGAGCAGCGGTGATGAAATAAATTACACAAAGTAATGCGCCTGCCTGGGTTCGAACCCACGGCTTACTGCTCGTAAGTCGGGGCTGCCACCACTGCTCTCCCATAGAAATTTTATAATAATTAAATTTTATTTTAACCAATACTAATCATGCCGTTACATAAGATTGTCCCCGCTTTGAACGCCCGCTTACGGTGTGCCTGTTTTTAAGTTAGAAATATTCGTACCTATGAAATGATCTCCTGCCCTGGGCCTTACCCCAATTTATTTGTGGTCGGCGCAGCATGTCTTCTTCCATAGTTTCCAATTGCTTGTCATTTCAGCAGTAGCATCTTTTCTTGCTATATCTTCCTTCACACAGTCCATCTATCGTTTCTTTGGTCTTTAAAATATTGCTTACATTTGTTTTATTTTTGTTGTGCATACCTAAATAACCTCTCACCTTTTTTGCATGGACCCCCAGGCAGAACTACGGGACGTCACCTATACGATCCTTCTTCTCCTTTCGCCTAGTCCACGATTGTATATCTGGACACACACGTATAAAGGGTGTAAAACGCCTCTTAACGAAGCCGAAAGGCACTGGTTCTCCCTGTCATTGCGATCATTTTTTTGTTCTACACCATACCTGGGAACCTTCTAGTTACGGAGATATTAGGGGTCAAAGTTCCAACTTTTTGACAAGTATTTTTTTAAATACAAGTTTTTAAGGTAAGATTTTTACTTTAAACACCTCCACGACCCCCGTACTATTCAATCCGTCCATCAGCACAATGGTTTGAGTGCGTTACATTGAGTTCTACCACAAAAACATGATTTTACAGCCCCCAAAAAAAAGTCGTTTCCCAGCAATAATTTTTGCGTAAAGTTATTTGGTTTCATGTACAAAATGCTTGGTTGACGGCTTCGTGATGAGGTGATTTACACCTTGTATAACCAAGCTCTCGTAAAAAATATTTGGATTTAAAGAGCGTCCATGGAATTTCTTGCCCATTCTTCTCCTTATAGATCAACCCTTTGGAATGGGCAAGTACACAAGTTAGTATGCCTTGTGACTGGGACTGTGGCTTCATCCTTTCGTTTTTAGACATTCAAAAGTGCCTGTCCTTTGAGCATTTATTTCAATAAACGGTCTTATTGAAATAAATGCTTTGAGTTTGAGTTAGAATAAAATAAAAGTCTAAATAATGTGTTATAAGTATATTATAATAACATAGCTGCATAAAATAACATACTTTATTCACAAAAGCAAAGTACAGAAATAACTCAAAATAAAAAAATAAAAATAAACCTTATTTATTAGGTTAGGTATACAAAAAAATACATAACTTAATGATAAGTCGACATAAAACTACGTAAGTTCTATCTGGCAATAATCAACATTGGCCTCCACGGTTAAACTGGGTAATAAGGGGCCATCCATAATTTACGTCACACGCTAACTGGGGCGAGGCGAGGAGTCGACGAAGTGTGACATTGTGGGACAAGGGGTGAGAGGGGTCCCATTTCAAAATCGAATATAATTAACAAAGTATCACAGACAAGAAATTTGAACTATTAACGAAAAACTTAAAAATATTTCCAACACTGTTTGTTTAAACATGTAAAATTGTAAAATATGTGTCACATTAGGGAGGGGGTGTCTCGCAAATGTGACCAACTGTGACAAGGACCGGGGAGTGGGTAAAAAATCATGAAATTCGTGTGACGTATTTTATGAATGGAAGTTAGGGTTAACTACACTTCATCTTTACCCGGTTATACAGCATTCACTAGCAAAGTGTGGTCATATTTGAGAATGTGGTACGTCGCAGTCAAAACTGTTAATTACTCAAACATACTTTTGACCGGTTAAAACTATTTTTACTTAGAAATTCATGGTTGTGAGGTTTTTTTTGTGACACTTTGAAAAACATCGTGTTATAGTTATTGTAGCCACATGTGAGGGAATCTGACTTTTTAAAGTGAAACTTTTATTACATCGTCTCAAACTTTTTCGTCTGTGTGTTGCATGTCGCGTGACGGTCGGCCGCGGAGTAGGGATAAAGTGAAAGGTGCTCATCAGAGCAGCCAAGGCCAATATGGCGGCGCCTATAGTTCGCAGCAGCTGACCGTTTTGTGTGTAGACTATTACTCATTTGTGCCAGTGCGCTATTTTGTTTGTTTTTGTCAGTGTTTAATGTAAATATTGTTAAATTTTTAGTAAAATGACTATAGTATGAAAAAAAGTTTAACTTTTACCGTGGTTTCATAAAACCACCCAATCTTTTTTTTTTTTCTTCGCGTTTATGATGTTGGCGCAATGGACCACATAAAATAACGCCTGTAATCCCCGAAGGGTTAGGCAGACGTGTACCTAATAGCAGACCCCTTTGCGAGTAATATTATTGATTTCCATGTAATAAGAGGCGAGCCTATTGTCATCAACCGGGCACAAGTCTAGACTCCGTGGATGCTACTGAGAAGTTCCTGATGGAAAAACCCAATACTTCGCCCGCCCCGGGAATCGAACCGAGGACCTCATAGTCAGCAGTTCCACTTGTGACCTCTACACCAACGAGACAGTTTATACCACACCCTTAAATAACACCATACAATTTTAATACATACTGTATTAAAAAAATAAAAGTAAAAATTATAAAGTACATATTATTGAATAAAAAGTGGTCGAATCATTTTACCAAAATTCTTAAAATACATATTACATATACATATTTACTACTATAACTAACTGCATTTCAACAAATGAATAAATAAACATTATTATAATTTTGACTTAATCCAAGATGTACATATTAATATATCGAAATTCATACATCCAAAGTTATCGAAGCATTGCCAAATACAGTAAAACGAAAAAAATATCACTCAATGTTAAAACAAAAACAATAAGTAGTTATGAAACAAGAAACTTTCTACGTGTTATTGAAATACCTGAAAACCTCTAACCTCCTCTAACCTCTCTATCCATAAATTACGTCACACGTTAAGGGGGGGAGGGGGTCGACAAAGTGTGACAAGGGTTGGTTTCTAAATGTCGTGACACTTAAAAAATATTACCAACTCTATCTGGGTGAACATGTAAAATTGCAAAATATATGATGTCACACTAGGGTGCGGGGAGTCTCACAAATGTGAACAACAAGTATAACGTAATTTATGGATGGCCCCTAAGAAGTCATTGTACTCAACTTTTACCATGGATATACCCTGTAATCGCGTAGAGAAAAATCAAAATCAAAAGTCATTTATTCAAATTAGGCTGATAAACAGCACTTTTTGAACGTCAAAATTACAAGAGACAGTCCCCCAAAACGCCCGCCCTTCGCCACTTCCTAGTGTTTTAGCTGGGAAGAAGAAGTGGCGGAACAAACTCCCCAGCAATTAAAATCACTGTACATTTTGTCGAGTAATGAGAACATCACCTTATAGAGAGGAGCTCTGTGTCCCAGAAGTGGGAACGTTGTAGGCTAATAAATTGATTATGCTATACGAACATACAATGTACTATCTTTTGCCGACAGCTTCGCTCACCATTTGAGAAACGAAAAAAAAAGAAAAAAACATGCACCCTAAATAATTATTATTAAAATTTATATTAGCAAAAGAATTATCAGATGTATGGAGCAGACGTTTTTTCCTACGATTGCAGAGCGGTCCCGTTATAAAAGTTGTTCAAATTGATGAGTACAAATACCTTTTAAGAAGTTTTCGGTAATTTCAATAACACTTTGTGAAAAAAAAAAACCGGTGAAAGTGAATAATAAGAATAACCGAAATATTACACGTATTAAATACAAATTAATAAGTCAATGTAGTACGCGATACAATTTAAAATATGCTTGAAACATGTCAGTCATTAATTTAAAATAATTGAAAAAAAAAAACAAGAGAAAACATTATTCTAGCTAAGTTATTTGTTTAATAATTTTAACATATGTCTCCTTAATCTAAAAATTTTGCTAATCAATAAGATAAGAGATTTTAAAAATATAATTCTTAACATTCATCTCCGTTTTCAGTAAGACTAAGCGACACTTAAACTCATGCCTAAATAAAAGTACTCGGCGCCAGGCCAAGAGTTTGAATTACAATCGTATTTAGGCATCCAGTTAAGTGAAACTTAGTTTAGTGAAATGCATTACAGATTTTAAATGAAAAGGGTTCCTTAAGCCAACCAAAAACCCACAAATTTATTAATTTAGATCAAAATACCTTTTACACGCTAATATTACAAACACAAAATTATCCTAATTTTCTCAATAATACCCGTTTTGTTATTTCTCCAGTCAATTAACACAATCTAATTTATTTTTAATATTTAATTCGTGCAGTTGCTTTTATAAGTTTATACATTAAAAAAAATAATTAATAAAAAAATATTATAGAACCTTTATACAGAATGTATCTTAAAACAACGAAGCTAAGGGAAATAAAAATAATAAGTGACTTTTTTTGTTCATTTATTAATTTTATTATTCCAAGTACGATGGTTAGGCATGAATCTTTAATTCTTGAAATTCGATTGCCAGTTAAAAAAAACATTTAAAAGTCTATTCTGTTGTCTTAGCTACGACCTGTATACAGGGTGTAAGAGACGGACACCGACGCGGAAAACGCTTAAGACGCACTCAGTACATAATTTTAATCATGTACTGAGTACCGGTAAAGTTAGTCTTTACTGAGTACTGAAACAAATAAAAAAAATCATCTGTTTCATTAATTTTAACCGTGTACAGCTGTTTTTTTTTACAAATTACGTACGTACCCACGTACTCAGTACAAAGAAAAGTTTCATCGGTTATTTAAAAAAAAAACAGCTGTTTCCTACAAAACTGCAATACCTACACGGTCAAAATGTATGGAACAGCTGTTTTTTTATAAATTACCGTTGAAAAATAAATATGTATGGAGTTTTGAATAATGTACCTAGTGCGTGCTAACCTTCTTCGCTTCGGTGTCCCATACACCCTGTATGAAATTTTCAGTGTCTCAAGTTGGACCAAGCACCGATTGGTATATCACTTCATTTTATTTTCACAACCAAAGTATACTGGATACACTGTAAGTGTACAGTGTAGTGTACTGTATATTATTATGATACTCAACCACGGTAAAAACGATGCATATAGGAACTATTTCATAAGTTATCACTTCATGTTATTTATTGCAGTTTCAATAAGAATAACGATGATTTTGTGTAAAATTACATACAAGGTCGGAAAGGACACCAACGCTAAAACGGTAACCACATACATTATTATATTACGGATCAGCGTTCTCGAGTATATCTATCTCATTCTGTCACGTCAAGGCATCATTTGGCGGAGCGAGAAGTCCGGTCGCAAGCATTCATTCGCATCGGAAGCAATTTAACGTACGATTGGACCTCTCACTTTAGTGAGTTGCAATAGGGATGGTGACTATTTTTTTTTTATTTGTCTATCGGTTAGATTATTAAAAAGTATTTGACACGTATTTTTTCTTTTTTCACGTAATCGCAAAATTACGGAGATATTTTGAGTTGAAATGGCGCATGACGTCACGGCTCAGTACATTTTATACCTAGTTGTGACGTAGTGAGCCCCCACTCTCCAACTTTAATGCGTTTTAACTAAGTATTTTTTTGTTAACTTGATAAAACAAAAAATACGTATCTAATATTTTTGTATTACCTGATTGACGGACAAAATAGAATTTCGTTTTCTTTACCCAGTCATCATCCCTATTCTAATGGACAGAAAGGGACAAAGATGCAAGAGTTTATGCCGGCCATGGGCCTCTGACTTGGCTTTACATGCCGTCGAGAAATATCTCTGAGGCAAGCTGGTTTCCTCACGATGTTTTCCTTCACCGAAGCAAGTGATAATTATACAAGAAAATGCTGATCTGTGCGTGTTAATGTTTTACTAATTCACACTATAACGCCATGTTTTACCCGACTAACTAATATTATTCAGATTATGTGAGAACCAGTGTCCAAGATGGTCCCTTGACGACTAACCTGTGATATCCATCGCTGTCAAATAAAACTGTATTCTATTTTCCTTACAGTTAAGTTGCTATTGGCAGTATTTGTTAGTTTCTTCGACGTCGCCGTTCGGATAAAAGTTAATCCGTATTTATGTCCGCGAAAGCGACTTTTTTCATTCGAACTTTTATAATTTAGGAGCAGAGACAACGTATGTGTTTTTTTTTTCCTTTTACTTACTACATTTTGGCCAGATGTAGTGATGGGAAATGGACTTTCGGGGTTGTTGTGTGTACCCCATTTAATTTTTATAGATATCTTTTTTTTATAGAGTTACCCAGTAACTATTTTATGGAGGTCAGATAGACAGTCGCTCCATATAACATACTGGTTTTCAGCTGAATCCGGTTAGACTGGAAGCCGATCCCAACATAGTTCGCAAAAAGGCAGGCAGATGCTATTTTGATGTTTCTCTACTCGTCATTGTAATTCCAGTGACTCCTTTCATCTATGAAATCTTTCTCCCCTCTTTTTCTGTTGTAATTCACTTCCAAGTGTCAAAAATGACAGCTGTCAATTTTTTTTAAATACCTAACTGTCATTTTTGTTGGGTATTTTAATTTTAGTTGAATCAATGACAATATCTAATTTTCTTTTATTATTTTGTACAACAGGTTTTATTATAATAGGTGTATTGCATTTGAAGGTCTTTACCATTGGCGTGAAACTTTGACCATCGTTGATATTTTCTTGTTTTGAACTATTGTCAATTCTTGCCCGATTGTTTATGCCCGGTTGTTTTTGAAAATTACCGGGCATAGTTATGATCATTTCACGTTTTGCCGCCGGTTTATATTCAACATTTTCTATAATAATAGGAGAGGTTTTAGTTCTAGTAACAGTGGGTTTCGTACTACTAGTTTTTGTGGGCGGAGTCTTTAACTCAGTATCTTGATTGGGTGGATTTATTGGGGCAGTATTAGAAACGATTTTTTTCTTCATATCTTCCAAATTAATCTGTCCCTGTGCGTTTTTGACAAGTATAAAATCGCTGCCTTTGTAGTCGGTTGGTAAGTGTCCATCAAAATATTTAATAGAAGTAAGTTTGTTCGCTATTAGCATAGACAACTCGGCGATATTGAATTCTGTCAAAAGGTCATTTACACTGGAGCCAGCAAAGTTGTCAATGCCTGGATCGGCGCCATTTTCTACTAGGATTTCTATTGTTTTACTGAAATAGTCCACGATTTTTGCTTTGTTGCCTCGTTCTGTAATAAAAAAAGATAAATATTAAAAAAAAACATTTCTCTCATTAGACATTAAAATAATTTATTTTGATTAAATGACAATAATTTCGGCTAAGTAATAACAGCCGCACGGGTTGATCTTCAAAGTTAGGCAGCACTTGCCAGGCTTGCAGGCACTGACTAACCTTGAAATGAATGTTTCATACCGAGTTTCCTCCGTGCGTCGGAAAGCACGTTAAGCCGTTCAAATTCAAAATATTTTTATTTCACATAGGCCTACATGAGCACTAATAAAATGTCGACAAAAGGTACACGGTTCGGGTTAGTCGTTTCCTATGAAGAAGAACCGACAAGAAACTCCATGGGTACTGTTTTGAAATCATTTGGTTTTAAAATATTTTTATTTTACAGCGTTAGTACTTAAGTATGAGTGGACATCGTAGGCCCGACAATAAGTCGTTGTTTACTACAAAACGTAGAACAAGATAAAAAGTTACCAAGGACCTAGTTTATGATTTCGGGATTTTAAACGAGGTATAAAATAACGAGATATAACTTTATGTCACTTCCTTCCTAGAACTTTACGTAAATACACGGTGTAAATCACCTCATCACGAAGCCGTCAACCAAGCATTCTGTACATGAAACTAAGTAACTTTACGCAACAAATTATTGCTGGGAAACGACTTTTTTTTGGGGGGTGTAAAATCATGTTTTGTGGTACAACTCAATGTAACGCACTCAAAACATTGTGCTGATGGACGGATTGAATAGTACGGGGGTCGTGGAGGTGTTTAAAGTAAAAATCTTACATTAAAAACTTGTATTTAAAAAAATATTTGTCAAAAAGTTGGAATTTTGACCCCTAATATCTCCATACCTGGGAACCCTCTAGGAGTTCCCAGGTATGGTGTAGAACAAAAAAATGATCGCAATGACAGGGAGAACCAGTGCCTTTCGGCTTCGTTAAGAGGTGTTTTATACCCTTTATACTCCACCTATTCCGATCTCTACTTATGATACACCACAAGGCTATCACTGCTTCTAGGTCTACTGTTAGGCAGATGATGATGAGCACTTACCGGCAGCATCCATACAAGCGGCTCCTACAGCGAGGTACAGCGCCGTATTCCCACTGTTGGGCATGGTCAGGTTAACGGTCGCTCTACAGCTTTCCACTAAGGGTAACACATTGTTGTACCTGCCCAGTTTACTCGCCAACATCAGGGGGGTGTAACCTGAAATGGAAGATACACAGTTAGCATCAAAATGTTGCATCACTGATTTTTTTGATTGTTTATGTTTGTCAGTATTTCAGAATTAGCCCCTTGACGTGGTTTAGGGAATTAGAAATTATAGAATAAACGTTTGAGATTGTTTGTATTTTAACGTTTATTCGATAATTTCTTATTCCCGAAACCACATTAAGGGTGTTATTCTGAAATACTGACAAACATAAACAACCAAAAAAATCAGCGTTTATTAATATATCAGAACTTTATTTCAGATCAAAAACATGTAAAATAGACAGATCCATAATTGTGTTAGTAAGCACTTAAGAACTATGTTAGTAAACCTAAAACTAAAAAAGTACAAAAATCAATCAACAATCAGACTGACACGTGGAGTGCAATCCAGTGTCTAACAAACGGACCATCTAGCCTGTCCGCTATTACTCCCAAGATTGTGTTGGAGCTTGCCCGTATACGGTGCAACAATGAGGCCGATCTTTTTCTCATGATGGCTTGAAAGCCATCAATCCGAGCTTTCAAAAACATGCCCGATGCACTGCAATATCTCGGAAGACCCAACAACATCCTAAAAATATTATTGTATTGTACCCGTAGGGCATTGAGTGCCCGCTGAGTACAACTGATCCACAGGGTGCACGAGTAAAACGATAGACAGTATGCACGGAACATAGTGCACTTCACCTCACTCGTGCACCTTTTAAACCTGCGAGCCAGCATGTTCCCACGGACAGCCAACGCCCTACGCTCCCTCTCAACGTCCATGTCATCCGCGAGGTCTTCCGTAACCCAGTGACCCAGGTACTTAACCTGCGTCACTCTGTTCAGTGGTACACAATTTAGTAAAACAGATGGGGCAGTGTCAACTTTTAAATGCCGTGGTTGGAACACTAGCAGTTCACTTTTCTTCGCATTGTACCTGAGCCCATGGGCCACGGCGTACTCCTCACATCTCATAATGAGTTTCCGCAATCCGCCGATTGAAGGACTCAGCAGCACCATATCATCAGCATAGCTTAAATTGTTAATACGAGTGCCATCAATAGTACAGCCGACCGCAGTGCTGCTGAGACCCTCAATCAACTCATTGACGTACAAGTTGAAGAGTCGAGGGGATGTTAAACCACCCTGTCTCACACCACACTCCAACCTGTACTCATCGGACAAAACATTAGCCCACCTAACAACATTGACTTGATTGCTGTACCAGTAATCAAAAACATTAATGATCTCCACGGGGAGTGTGGTGGACCTCAGTTTCTCCCATAGAAGTTCATAAGACACCATATCAAAAGCCTTTGATAAATCAAGGAAGCATCCATAAACCGGAGTCTTCCTGTCCGTGTAGTACCGGACAGTATGTTTAAGACATAAGATTGCCGTTTCTGTAGACAGTCCGGCTTTGAAACCGAACTGTGCGTCATTTATTTTGAGGTGATTACATAAGTGTTGATCTAGCATACTGTCCAGTACCTTAGCTACAGTGGTGGCTAGCGAGATGGGTCTATAGTTGGAACCATCCGAGGGGTCACCAGTCTTATTCTTGATCACTGGTACAACAATAGCTTTCGTGCACACGTCCGGTATATACGAGTGTCTTATACAAAAAGTGAAAAACATAGATAACACTCTAGGCAAATGTATACCCGCATGCCTCAGGTGCTCAATGCTAATTCCATCATGTCCAGGGGACTTACCCCTCGCCATCTTACTGATAGTGAAAGCTACTTCCTTAGCAGAGAAGCTAACAGATGGTAAAGTATTTAACTTTTGAGAATCAGCCTTGAGCACCGGCGGCAACATACGCGGACGATCAGATGGCACCACTTTAAATTTATTAACAAACATATTAGCAATATCCAGCGACTCGCCAAACCCATCCACGCTGAGAGGGGTGTACGGTTGTGGATTGAGCTTACTGGTCTCTTTCCAAAAGCTTTTGAAACTTTTCTTTGCATGCTGTGTAGCCAGAACATCCATTTTTACCTGCTCCGCGTTATTTTGACACCATTTCAGTTTCGATTTAAAAATACGACGAGTCTCTGTCATTTTATTGTAAACTGGTCCACTACGCGGACGACCCAGTGACAACCACAACTGAAACTGTATACGCGCTTCCTTATGTGCTGGATAAACATGTCTGTTCCAGCCCACAACACACTTTTTATGTGATTGAAATTTATGACCGAAGCTATCCACAGCCGCTTTACTTAATATGTGAATTATATTGGTGTACATTTTATCAATTACTAATCTGTGTTCCACCTTGTTACACATGCCATCACAACAGTGACTTAATTCTGAAGGAAAATCTAAGTCCTTAAGTTTTTAATTACAAAACTTTTGGTAACGTTCAATTTGTTTAATATCCCTATAACCCCAGACAACTTGATTACAACTTATTTCCTTTAAAATATAATGGGGTCTTAATACATTTAAGCTGCAACTAATCTCTAACGCCAGGTGGTCAGACCAAGTTGAGTCATAGTGCACCTTCACATCTATAACCGACTGCCTGGCGGCTTCAGTCACTACGCAGTGATCAAGCCAGCGAGTGGTTCCGTGAGCGTCGCTTATAAAAGTGAAGGCACTACCTAACTTCTCGACATCTATACATGACCACAGTTGGTCACAACAGAATCTTTCTAGTTCTCTGCCGAACCGCTCACCGGGGTGAGCATTATAGTCACCCAGCATATAAACCGAAGCCACTTGTGTATTTTCTATGATTGAACTCATTTCACTTAGACATTCAGTAAATTGTATTAGAGTTATTAATAATTAACTAGGTACCGTAATTTTAATTGATTATTATGTCTTTTGTGACAACCTCCTGAATTTTGACGAGGATGCAAAACAACACCTTGTATAACATCACGCTAAGAGCTATAGGAGCAAAGCATCAATGGAAAATGTTGCAAAAACGGGGAACATGCAACGCAGACGAAGTAGCGCGGCTCAGCTAGTTATTCATAATTAGACTGCAGTTCTTACCTTGGTTATCATATAACTTATTGATATACTTCAGTAGTATCGGCGCCAATTCTTCATCGCTCTTACAATCGTAATCTGGGCGCCAGAGCTGTTCGTTATCATGGATGATTTTTCTGAAAATCCCAAAAAACAACTTTAATAAAAGATTCCTATATGAACTATTCATTTTTAGGCCAAAAAAAGTATCTTATGTCAGTTGGGGATAGATAGCTTTAAACTGTACAACCTGTTTTTTTATATCCCATAACTCTAGGATATGATTGAGACCATATCAAAGAATCAACTGGCATATGAATTAGGTATGTTTCAATCATACTTTTTTGTTTTTGCTTTTTCGCATTTTCATAGCTTTAAATATGAATTATTGGTTTGAATAAAATAATTACTCGTATTTTCAATGAAACTACTACTATTTTACTACACTACTGCGAAGTTTGGCAACCTCGCAAAAGTAAAGATTCGTCATATTGGTGACAATTTTTGACCTAATTAAATTATGATTGATGATATCTCCGAAACTATACATTTTTGGACCACCTATTCCAGGTTTAATTTAATTTTTATTTTATATCCTATTAATTATTTTATATTTCCGTTTTTATGTATTCAAGTCTATCGAAATAAGGGTGGATTATTTGGTACATGTACACCTCTGCCAAACCCTTCGGTGGAATTATGTTTTCCTACTCCTCCGCTATTATTTTCTGTTTAATTTCGTTGCGGGATCCAAGACAGTTAAATTGTTTCTCTGGGACTTCGTCGAGCTTCATAGGCCCGGCGCTTTTCTGGTGGTCGCCACTGTTGATTCTGGCGTACAGGAGTTGCAGTCGTTTGGGAATAGTGTGGCGGGCTTGATGACTCTTCGGGGATTACAGGCCTTCAAGAATGAAGAAAGACACTTACTTAGCATTTAGTTGACAATGATTGATCAAGATCTGCAGATGATCACTGGATATCTCGGCAGCGATGTGGAAGGCGGTCCTGTCTTCTTCATCAGACTCCAAGGGATCAGCACCAAATTGTAGCAGGGTGGACGTTAATAGGGTGTTCTTTTGATAGAGGGACATGTGAAGTGGTGTCTGGAAAATGATAATTTTGTTATTACAATGTCAAGTTACATAAGCTAAGATTTGTGGACGTGGTCAATCCATCAAGATAAAGGTGAAAGTGCCAACGCCGCGAAAATCGAAGGGGTTCGAACATTTTTGTATGGAGCCTGGCATATCTAGCCGCCGCCATCTTGATTTTTTTTTCTAAATTTCCGAGCACAAATGGCGATCTTTACTTCCAAATATCTCGGAAACGTGACACTTTAGGATACCATGTTATATTACATTTTTTGTTTGTATAAGTGTCCTGTATCCAAATATACCACTTTTATCGTACTCGGAAATTTTGAAAAAAAAACAAGATGGCGGCGGCTAGGTATGCCACAAAGGTTCGTACCCCTTTTCTTTGTTTTTTTTTTTTGCAATTCGCAGGACAGTGTCAGACAGGATGTTAAAAAAAATTAGACGTAAAAAATATTTAGTTACTAAGCTCATTCAATGGACTGATTGAGGAGCTCAGCAGTGCTGGTGGCGGTTGTTCAGTGGATGGTGTTTTTACGAACAATATTAGCTATGCTGATGGCATGGTGCTGCTGGGCCCCTCAATCAGTTCCGTGAGGTCGCTATTGACCATATGTTAACGGTATGCAATGGGCCATGGGCTCAAGTACAATGTTCAGAAGAGCGAGCTGCTAATTTTTAAGGCTGGGTCTACAACCTACCCTGTTCCTCCAATGACACTAAATGGAACCGCCCTACAGCAAGTGTCCAAATTGAAGTACTTGGGTCACTGGGTCAATGAAAAACAAAATGATGATATGGACATGGATAGGGAGCGAATGGCATTGTCGGTAAGGGGTAATATGCTTTCTCGCAGGTTTACGCGATGCTGACGTGATGTTAAATTCACACTATTTAAAAGCTATTGCATTTACCATCGGACATCTAGACGCACTGCAAATTACCATCCCTACCTTATTGCTACTCCACCAATTCGCGATAAGCGTTTTCAAACGTGTTTCATAATGCACACAGCAAAGGAGTGGTACTCTCTGTCTGCGTCTGTGTTTCCGAACGCTTACAACCCTAATCTCTACAAAGTTAGAATTAACAGGCTTCTTCTGGGTAAGCTCGTACCATCGTCGACTTTCTCTCTGTCATCTACGACCTAGAGTCAAGAGCATACCGATCGCAAATAAAAAATGTATGTATGTTAGGCAGATGATGTTTACAAACAATATTTATACATATGTCGGCGCGTGGATGACGCAAATGTTTTCCAACTGCGCCCTTCTGACATCATTCAGATGCCCAAATGCCTCTGTAGCTCTCAAGTATAAAATACAAGCATCTGTCCGCGAATTCGTTCGCATCAAAAATACATATACGTTTTTAAAATCGGATGTGTTGTTTCGGAGGTTTTGTGCTACAACCAAACTTGGAAATTCCACCTCTTTCGTAATATTTGTGTAGATAGCAGATTCATTTTTTTTTATGTGTCAACGAAACTCCGAGCATAGCCCTCGCCATTGCCCTTTGGGTGACTTTTAGCCTTCAGATGAGTCCCATTGTGAGCAACCACGTTTCGGTCCCATCTGTAATCACTGGAAACACACACTGGTCATAGACTTTTGTCTTGAGACACTGCGGTAAGTTGGACGAGCAGATACCACGCAACTTTCCGAACGCTGCCCAGCCAAGTCGGATTCGATGACCTTACAACTTAGACATTATACGCAGTGTTTTTTATCATCATTATTTTAATTTGTTTGCAACGGAGACCCATAGATATAAAATACTTACATATAGTAATCTTATTAGTACAATAATAAACAAATATATATTCAAAACATTTACAAAGCTATACTACTAGCTGCTGCCCGCAACTTCGTTCGCGTGGAAATTTTGATAGGTTTTAGGGGTATGATAAAAATAGATTTTGGCAGATTCTCAGAACTACACGATATGCACACAAAATTTCATAAAATCGGTTCAGCCGTTTCGGAGGAGTTTGGTAACAAACATCGTGACACGTGAATTTTATATATTGGAAATACATTTGGGTCGGAGACGTATTGCGCTGAGTCGAAGTGTCGTGTAGCCTTCCGCGAAAACGTCGATACACTCTCCGGCCAATATTTCTCCGTCATAAAAGTCTTGAGAAGATGAGTCGGGAGTTCGGGACCCGCACCTCAAAAGGCTTGAAGTTAATCATGATCATGAAATGTGGCGGGACTTCAACCTCTCGACTCCCAAGGTGAACTTGGTCTTGCTCTTTATATACTCCACGACCTTCTTTGGCTTCGTGATGTGATGTAGACGGGACACGTACAGCTGTGTCGATGGAATAGCGGGACTTGGACCTATCATTGCGGTTCCCCAATGATTGCGAGTAAGGTTATTTTTCTTCTTTTGCATACGAAAATTATCCTTCTTCATCGGCCCAAAGTTAGAAAAGAACTTCAGTGTAGAACTGAAGCTTGATAGTCACTGACTATCAAAAAGAGAGCCAATCGTACTGCTGATTCGATCGTCACGTCAGCAGATTCATAGACACTAATATTACACCAGATTACACCATACGCTTACGATATGACGAAAATGGCGTCATTAGAAATCCGGTATACATTTTTTGCACAATATGCGTCATTTATATGTCATGCCGTGTCATGGAAGTTCTTTTAAAATCGACTCGGCTGTTTTCAAAGAACAGATATTAAGTTCGAGGTTATTGAAGGCCGTGATGTGACCCATATTTGTATGATTGAAACAAATAAATTAATATTCACGTGAATGGCTATACTCAGCCAGTTCCAGTTAAGATTGTGACGTGTTTGTAAAGACTTGAAGAACAAATTTTTGGTATGTCCGGAGTAATTCATCATCTGCCTGCCTTTTTCCCAAGTATGTTGAAATCGGCTTCAAGTATCCAGTCTAACCGGATGCAGCTGAATATATTTCACATGGAGCGACTGCCTATCTGACCTCCACAACCCAGTAAGTACTGGGTAATATACCCCTTGGTAAGACTGGTTGTCGGACTTTCGAGCCACTACCTATAACAGTGTCAAAGATCCTACATATGTCAGCCGGGGCGAACGCTTTAACGTGCTTTCCGAGGCATGGAGGAAGCTCTGTATGTGATGGGTGGTCACCCATCCACGGACCAACCTAGGCAAGGGCGGCTTAACCTGAAAATTGATCCGAGCGGCTGTTATTATTGGCCACGAGCTCGAATGGAAAACCAAAATAGTTGGTACGCAGCAGTAGTTACAATAAGCTTACGTCAAGTCGACCGTTCACAGATATAGTTGTACAAGAATGTTTATGGTCGTGGCCAAAATCGGTACTAACGATCGCGTTGGTGACTAAAAAAAACTTGTTTTTCCGCGTTTGTCGCCGATGCTCGAAGCGATGGTGGAGACAATACCTAGATTGAATTGTAATGGTGACATCACAATTGCAAGCATGGATCAGCGTTTTCGAGTATATCTATCTCATTCTGTCACGTAAAGCCGTCAGTTGTTGGAGCAAGAAGTCCGAGCGCACGTATCCCCATTCATTCGCATCGGAAGCACTTCGTGCGATTGGACCACTCACTTTAGTGAGTTGCAATTCTAGTTGACAGAAAGGGACAAAGATGCTCATACAACGAAGTTACAGGAGGTCGGAAATGTCCAAAAGGCTTCGAAAAAAGGATAGTACGGATGTTATTTTTTGTTGGTAGACTTGGCGAGCGCATTCCCGAGCCCCCATATCTGAGCGTGTTAATGTGAATTGACCCTAAATCGTTTCGCCTCTATAAGGGCGCGTACCTACTATGTCGCGACGATTAATTTATCGTTGGACGACTGTCGTCTCTAGCTGTTCCCGTTATATCGACTCATTTGAGAATCTGTCGTCACTTTAAAATAAAATCGTGGACGACAGTTAATCATGTCGTCCTATATGTGAACACCTCCATTTAAATACACAAGCCACGATGTTTTAAACGATAATCTGTCGTCACGAAATAGCGGTAACGCGACTTTACACGTTTGAGGAAAACATCGTTCCCGGAAATTTTACTTTAAGTATTTAACAAAAGTTACATAGAAACACATTCATCAAATTCAACGAAATTTAAAACCTAAGTAGTACATTTTAGGTACAATAATACTTCATTTGAAATATATATATTTTTTTTTACTATTGATTTTTTACTATTTATATGACATATTACTGACCTTTTTATATCCATTTGTTTTTTATTTAAATTTGTCATTCTATTTTTTTTATTGATATTCCCAGAAAATAAGAAGACATATTGTTAAAGTTTATAACACGATTTGTTTATTTTATTATTTTATTTTTATTGTATTATTTATAGAAGGTCACATTTCGTTTTATGATGATTTAATTTTGGTTTCGCTTTACCTTTTTTTTTGTGACCTTTTGCTCTATTGTATACGAATTATTTTTAATTGAATGTGGATTAAATCGTTTTGAAAATGTTATTCTACATATACTTATGTGAACTAATGGCTACTTATTTATGTAATGTTTTCGATTGTAATGTTTTGATGGTACTGTTTTATTTACAAAATTTCTACACAATGCATATTGTTGAAATTGAAATAAATGACTTATGACTTAATTCGGTTTTTCCTCAAAAGAATTCCTAACGTTATACGATTATTGTCATTTGCTTAATGATATATTTAACTATTGTATTAAACTCTCGTTTAGACAGACCGGCGACATGAAATGAATAGTTATCTAATTACGACTAATTAATTGTCGGTATATTTCTTAAGTGTCAAATTCCTTTATCTTTACAAATAAATGAAATGTAAGTATCTGTTAGCAATTTCAAAATAACAGCTTTTTCTGAATGCATATGAAAGTATACTGCACAGTACTAATAAAAAAAAAAAACATTTTTTTAAATGTTTGTCAGTCTGTTCCGGTTTATAACATCCGAAACGGCTGGACATATTTTGGGACTTTTACCGACAGATTGCTGGTGTCTTATGGAGTAACTTAAGCTTAGGCTTTTTTAGAAAGAGGATAAGGGATCCATGCAACAAAAATAAAATATCGCAATAACGGGGAGAACAAATGCCTTTCGTCTGCGTGAAGGACCCATTATAATATAGTCTTACCAAGGGGTATCGTATTACTCAGTAATAATTGGGTTGTGGAGCTCAGATAGGCAGTCCCTCCATCCATGTAAAATACTCGTATGCAGCTGCATCCGGTTAGTCTGGAAGTCGACCCAACATAGTTGAGAACAGGCTAGGCAAAATATGATGACAAAACAGACAGACAGGTTAACGTTAAATAACTAAAAACAACATTTTCCTTGCATTTATGTGACGTTTTATAAAGTTGTCTGATAAGCAAAATATACTACATTCACGAAGTATGCGTTGCATGTCAACTTATTCATTAAACGGGGACTTACCCTGAGTTTATGGTTCTAAGTATAACATAACTGTATTCATGCATTTTTGCCTCATTTTGCATACACAAGGAAAAATGTCCAGGTATAATAATGAGAGGACTTCGTAGCTCAATAATAACAGCCGCACGCCCGCACTGGTCGATATTCGGAGGTACCCACCCCGTTCTTCGTTGGATCAAGTAGATAAGACACCAATATGAGTAGGAGTGAGGCAGCAGAAAGATAAGTGGTTAAATTGGCTATATGTATAATAACAGCCGCACGGATCGACCATCAAGATTAAGCTGCGCTAGCAAAGGTCGGGCTGCGGATGGATCTGTTTAATGCCAAGTTTCCTCCATGCCATGGAAAGCACATTAAGCCGTTGTTCCCGGCTGTCATTTGTAGATCTTTGACAGTCGTTACAGGTAGTCAGTGGCCTGGTAAGTTTGACACACAATCTTAGAACTGACTCCACTCTCACAGGAGATAGAGACACGCGATATGGATTTCAACCAGTGTGATTGGTCGATTCCCGCACATCTCCTCTCCATTCCACTCGTATTCTCCGCTTTTGTGAAGTACGGACCTTACGGTATTACCCAGAACTAACTTGGTTGTGGTTAGGTCTTCTTTTTAGCGTATCGATGGCAAAAAGTTCAAATGTGTTTTGTCCGAAACTCAGCCACGCGAACTGCGCTCACTGATGCAGAAGATAGATCATCAAGTGTGCATGCGGTGCAAGATGGAAGGTGGGCTATTGTCTGTGGGGACACGCCGCATACGCACATGAGCCGGCCATAAACGCAGAGGTTATCTTTGCTAAGGCCGACTTGGATTCGAAGGATGACAAATAGTTGTTAGGCAGATGATAACAAAACTGGCAACAAACTGTTTCAGTGTACCTACGTTATACATTTCTGCCTAAAATATCGGGGAATATCATCGAGATATTAGTTTTTGTTTTTTTTTTCCTCTTGTGAGCGAAAGTGATAAGGTTTTTAGGTTTTGCCAACAGGATATGGTTAATGCCAATTTAGGTTATTACCCAAAAAATGCTATCGATATTGCACATTACGTGACGGAAATTCCGCGAAAGTATAGGCAGAGTCGTACCTAATCGGTGTAAAAGTCAAGTCATGGGTCTCGAGTTCGAATCCAAGACACGCATCTTTGATTTTGCGGAGTCACGTGCGTATTGAATAATTAGCATTTGCTTCGGACAAGGAAAAGATCGTGAGGAACAAGCATGCCTGAGAGATATTTCTCGACGGCATATAAAGCTGAGTCAGAGGCCAATGGGCGGCATAAAAACTCTGACACCTGCCCCCGTATTCACAAACACATTTCGATTCGGAAAGTCGTATTTCTATCTCGCTCGCTTTCGTTAAGGCAAAAAAGGATAGACATAGGACTTTCCGAATCGAAATCGAGTCGAAGTGTTTGTGAATACGGGGAAAGGTTAGACTCTAACCACACCATAAGAGAAGAATGGTTGTAAAATGACCCTTAACGAAGCGGTGTTAGTTCCTCCTAAAGAGGTATGAAGAACTGGGTTTAAAGTTCTTCATCACCCATAGAAAAGGGAGGATCCTCCGACCAGACGGGTGTGATCTGGTGGGGTACTGCCCGACAGTTGTTGTCGGGTTTTTATGTATATTCTTAAGTCGCGGGAATAACTTTTGCTGTGCGATTTAGGATTTTGATGTTAGTTCTTCATTTCAAACTCAAACTCAACTCAAAGCCTTTATTTCAATTAGTCTATTACAGGCACTTTTGAAAGTCAGAAAACAAAAAAATACGCGAAGCTACAGTCCCAGTCACAAGGCATAATAACTTGTGACTGTAGTTGCCTATAAGCGTAGATCTCTATGGAGGAGAATGGGCAAGAAACTCCATGGACAGTCCTTTAAAACAAAATATGTTACAAAATCTTGGTTACATCATTCATGTTGAGATTTACAAATACGTGATTTGTTTCATAGATGGCGCTACGTACCTTTGTACTACTCTGCTGTAGTACTTTTTGTACTATGTTGTACTTTTTGTAGTGCCGCTACATCATTCTTCCCCGGAGACCAAGGTGGATAGTGCATCAATGCACCTTGTGATGTTTGCTGGGCCAGACCATGCTAAACCTTTTGGCCTCGTACAGGACCAGTTTCTTAATATATTTTTGTATTTTTTTTTGTTAATTTTAACTGTTGTTTCTTTCAGTCTTGTGCGACACTAATAAATACTTTTTCTTTCTTTCTCTTTTCCGAAAATTAACGACTAGATAAAAACTTACAAACTACCCCTACTAACTAATACTAATCCTACTAATATTATAAATGCGAAAGTTTGTGAGGATGGATGTTTGTTACTCTTTCACGCAAAAACCACTGAATGGATTTGGATGAAATTTGGCTCACGGGTAGTTTATAACCTGGATTAACACATAGGATACTTTTTATCCCGATAGTATGTTCCCGTGGGACAATCATCGAACTCCACGCGGGCGACGCCGCGGGCATAAGCTAGTAATCTTATAATATTATTAGTAAGTTAGAAGTTTTTATTGCAATGCGTTGCACTGCAGCCCTGTGCGTCTGTTTCGCGCGTTTATCTTTACTTGTAACAATTGTGTGTTAAATAGTACGCAATTAGTATGTTAAGTAATTATATAGAACAATTAACTAGTTTAGCAAATAGTTAGATAACGCTTTGAGCGATAAGACCGCCAATTGTGTGTCTAACTTAACTTTTGCTCCTTGCGTTAAATATACTTGGTTTAGTGTATTTGAATGTTGAGGAGCTTGTGGCTAAATAATAACAGCCGCACGGGTCGATCTTTAAGGTTAAGCCGTGCTTGCCGAGGTTGGTCCGTGGATGGGTGACCATAACTACAGACCGAGTTTGCTCCGTGCCTCGGAAAGCACGTTAAGCCGTTGGTCCCGGCTGTCATTTGTAGATCATTGACAGTCGTTACGAGTAGTCAGAAGTCAAAAGTCTGACATCCTGTCTTACCAAGGGGTAGCGTATTACCCAGTTACTGGGTTGTGGAGGTCAGATAGGCAGTTGCTTCATGTAAAATACTAGTACTCAGCTGCATCCGGTTAGACTGGAAGCCGACCCCAACATAGTTTGGGAAAAGGCAGGCAGATGAGTGTATTTGAATATTATAAATACAATAAAAGTGGAAGACATATCCTGGCGCTTCCCCACTAAAACGCATGGACGTAAATTACGGAATTAGAATTGCGTCTTCTGCCTATTTGTATATTTTATAAAAAAAAATAACGAATCATTTAAAATTTTAAAGTAACTTATCTGATTAAGAAGGTCAACATTTTTACCCAAAGAACTGTGAAAAAACCCAAAATTTTATTAATGGAGTAAGTATCTACGTACAATTATTTCAGCGTCAACAGTTCATTGATTTGAACTTATATTTTTTATCAAGTGTTATAATTTGTAAATAACCTACGATAATTTATGTTTAAAAAATTTAAATAAGTACATGCTTTAGTTAGACATTCTTTTTTTATCATTTAGTTAGTGTCTGACCTGGTGTCAGAGATTTTATGCCGCCCATGAATGAGCCTCTGACTTGGCTTTACATCGTCAAGAAATATCTCTCAGGCATGCTGGTTTCCTCACGATGTTTTCCTTCACCGAAGCAAGTGATAATTATGCAATACGCACATGTATCCTAAAAGACATTGCAATACCTACTTTAAATATACACATTTAAAAATAAAAAGACGTGTATTAATGATTCTCTTTCTACTTGGATGCTTTTGATAATTACGGATATTTTTTGATAACTAATGGATAAATTTGGATAATTATCGAATAATTTTTGATAATTATCGGTAATTTTTTGAAAATTATCTGTCTATTTTTTGATAACTATCGGAGAATTTTTTAATAATTGTCGGACAATTTTTAATAATTGTCGGATGATTTCTGATAATTATTAATTAATGATAATCATTGGATCATTTTTGATAATTATCAGATATCTGATAATTTTCAGATAATTATGCTGATCTTATGATTTCTTAATTTTTAACTCCATCCGCCTTTTTGTTTTAACGTACTCGAATTCATACCAAATTTGTTTTTTATTTTATTTCGGCTATGTCGTAACTATCACTCATGTCCTGTATAGTGAAATAGTAACAAACAAAACTAAACACAAATGTACTAAAATTCAGTTCATTGACTTGATTAAAAACACAAAATTAGTGACGTTTTTTTTTTCAAGTTGACTCTTAACGCATTACTGTATGTTAAAATAAAAAGTCAGGTCAACACATTTTTGTTAAAATAATGATCACGCCTGTAATCCCCGATGGGTTAGGCAGACGCCAAACTAATAGTAATTCTTAATTTCGCAAGTTATTTTTAAGCCCCCTAATATGGGGCCAAACTTATTGCCATCCACCGGGCATATAAATCCAGGCTCCAAGCTATTGAGAAATTGCTAATGGAAAAACCCAATAACCCTTTTTTCGACCTGGGAATCGATTCCAGGCCATCATGCTCAGCAGTAGTGCCTTCGACCACTAGACCACCGAGGCCATTGATTAATCTTATCAACCGAAATTATTATAAAAACATTTTAAACTGAGTAGGTGATAAAATTTGTCATTTTGATAATAATTTTCGTGAAACGGTTGTACTAAAAAGAACGTTACACTTAAAAAAATAAGTTTCACAATTGTATGAGACGTTTATTTTGTTTTGACAAGTTAGGTCAAAGATCAGCTGAATTCTGACGTCGTGTTCTTTTATTTTAGACTTGCTGTGCCACGCGGTTTCACCCGCCGCTTCTTTGTTTGCTCGACTCCTTAGCGTCAGCTCACACCGAGACGCGACGCTGCGCGCACATTTTAAAGAGCGATTCAAAATTTAACTTTATTTTCTACACGAAAAGATACACATTTCGTTGTGAGAATACGTTGCGCCACGCAGCGCTGCGCCGCGTGATGCCTGTAAAGAAATGTGTATCTTTTCGTGTAGAAAATAAAGTTATATTTTGAATCGCTCTTTAAAAGTGTGTACGCAGCGTCGCGTCTCGGTGTGAGCTGACCCTTATGTTGTAGCTTGATGTTGAATGGCTTATAATCTTCTTTAAGACTTGTGCTATCAGATGCAAAAGGAATTTTTCAAATCTGACATTTTTGTTCCGGAGATAAAAGCGTTTAAACAAACTTTTCACCTTTTTATAATTTTATTATACAAGCTGTAAACGGACCGGAACGGATATTCTGAATTCTCACAACGAAATGTGTATCTTTTCGTGTAGAAAATTAAGTTATATTTTGAATCGCTCTTTTAAAGTGTGCATGCAGCGTCGCGTCGCGTCGCGTCTCGGTGTGAGCTGACTCTTACGGTGGGACTCAATGTATGTAACATGCTCAAAACATCTACGAGTTCATGAGCGTCAGCAGAAATGCTGACCTAAATTAAACCTTGATAAGTTATTCACCCAGACTTCCGCATGAATCAGTCCGTCTATTAGTGAAAATTTTATCAAAGTCATTCGGTAGTTTTTGAGTTAATCTTAGTGTCCGACCGAATGTACGGTTTCGGTCGAGTTTCGGCAAAAAGACGAGTTTCGGTTAAGTTTCGGTTTCGGCGGCAAACCTGCCGAAACTACGACCGAAGCCGAAACTGCATTCGGGAGTTCTCGCGCTGCGATCATCATGTTCGGTGCGTTGAGTCAAGATAAAAATAGATTTATTTTGTTTTGTTTTTTGTTTATTACTTAAAAATTAAGTACCTATGCCGAAGACTGCATAGCCATGTAATAAAAAAAATATGTTAGTGAGCTAAAAAAATAACGACTGACTGATTATAATAACGTTTTCTTCATTTTTCCCTCAAAACATTATCCTTGTAGAAAAGTTGCCGAAAAAGAAAGACCGTTGCCGAAATTCGGTTCCGGTTTCGGTCGTAAAAACCAGTTTCGGTCAGACACTAGTTAATCTTGTGCAGACAGACAGACAGACGCGGCGGGGTCTTTTTTTATAATAATTATTGTGTAGTGATAAGAATGTATGCGTGTAAAGATTATTATTTAAATGGAGCTAGATCACGCATGGGAAGTCATGACCTTTTAAAGATAGTAATAAATAAATAATTCGTATTGCGACATTCATGAACTCATTATTTATGGACAGCAAAAGAGTGACCGTAGAGTTACTTGCCGGTTCTTCCCCGAATTGTAAAAAGATACTGCTTGCATTTTACTAGCCATTTTTTATAATGGATAAAATGCATTTCTTGTTGTTGTTTAATACATAACACCACGCCTTATTTCCCTAAAAGGTTAAGCAGTAGTATACCATAGTACCCACATTTGGCCAATACCGCGAAGCCTACAACCGGACACAACTCAAAATATCCGAACCAAAAAACCCAATAACATAAATAGGGGTATAAAGAAGAGGGTGTAAAGTTCAGACGGGTGTTTTCGGGTTTTTCTATATAATCCTGAATCTTAAGTAGTTAAAGTTATCTGAACTTTAACTGCGCAATCTAGAATTTAGATGTTTTTTTTTTCATAGATGGCGCTGTAGTACTTTTTGTAGTGCAGCTACCAACTTAAGGCCCTGCGGGGAATTTGAGCTTGCCCTTTTTTCTGCTTGAAAACTGGGCCGATTCGATTATTTTTTATAATAAATTTTTATGAAAGATTACGTCTAGTCTCTGATTCAATTTCTTTTATGGTAAAAACTTTTCAAATTTGTCTGGTAGTCCTCTTATCACGACAGTAAAAATGGCGTATTTTATGTAATTTTGGTGGGTTACATTTGCAGTACTTATTAATTGCTGGAAAGAAGAAAGACAGACACGTGACAGGGACGTGTCTACACAAGATCTAGATGATACAACAACAAAAAAAAAAATTGTGCGTGGAGTCCCTCCGCGCGGAAGAAGTGAAACTTCGTAATACTACCTACACGCATGCGTTCGAGAACCACGCATTCACTCCCGCTCTGTCTCTTTCTATTCCCCCGCCATGGTAGCGTTAAACGTTTAACGCGACCTTGTTGGAAGTCGCATAAGTAGTTTCACTTCAAAAATCTCTAGCTGGATGTATTACAGGAAGAAAACAGGGGAATACATTTGTATGGAGAATCGCAGCCCCTGTTCCCTTTACTCAAGTACAAATAATAGGACGCAACTTGCGTCGATACTCTTGCGCCATCACATCTTCCAAGCTCATCGTGCTGTACAGGCGCTGCCGCTGCGGCTGCGGAGAACCTCAAGCGGCGTAAATATAGTAACTTTTGTGGTAACTATATTTTCGAGCCGTTTGGGGTTGAAACAATACAATACAATATCATTTATTTCAGGCCACTAGGGCCCATAAAACACAATACATATCCATACTTCCATACTTAATATTATAAATGCGAAAGTCACTCTGTTTGTTTGTTTGTTAGTTTGTTTGTTTGTTACCTTTTCACGACTAAACGGCTGATCAGATCTTTATGGAATTTGGCAAGAAGATAGATTTAAACCTGGGGAAGGACATAGGCTATATATTATCACGCTAATAACTTTAGGAGGAGAGCAATATTGCATTATGTCGGCACTCCTTAACTGTTTGACAACTGACAATTGTCATGACAAGCATTAGAATAGAACGGCTATTTTAAACCAATTGTCACCGAAGTAAGTAGCCCGACGGTTTAGCGGCCGCTCGAATCGCATGTTCCAGGATCAAACCTGAGCCAGTATGAAATTCACTTTTTGTATTTTATTTTGTTTTTTAATACTGTATGATTTCCAAAAATGACCATGGTTCGAGCCCCAACTGGTTTTTTTTTTGTAACGTAAATTCGTAAAGTATTTTGTATTTTTTTTTTAATGCTTTAAGATTTTCTAATCATTACTAAATAGTTTAAGTTTTATACATCCTTTTAGTTATTTTGACCCATGTAAACAATAGTTAAACAACTATAAATGTAAATTCACAAACTTATAAAAAAACTGGTACCTAATGTGCCCAAGATTGAACATAGGCTTAGCCTCTGGCCAATGTAAAAGCCAGATCTTGATTCTCAGAAATCATAAGCTATGAGTGTAGCAATTTCGTTAAAAAGGCTGTGAGCAATGAGTACTCGGACCCCACGGTCCCAAAGTTTCAATCCCAAACGACTCGAACATATGTTTACCGATAAGTTTACTTTGTAGCGACCACAAAAAGCAACATACTACAAAAAGTACTACAGCGCCATCTATGACACTACGGAGGAACTAACATCAATTTCCTACAAGCAAAGTTTACATCGACTTTAGTATATATAGAGAAACCCGATAACAACTATCGGGCAGTTGCCCACCAGACATAACACCTGCCTGGTCGGAGGATCCTCCCTTTTCTAAGGAGTATCGAGGAACTTTACACCCTGTTCCTCATACCCCTAAAACTTTATTAACGCTGCTTGAGGTTCCCCGCATGTTTTGACCAGCCAATCTCTCACAAACGCCTATAAATATCGTCGCGCCGGCGTTAAATTTTAAATCACAGAAATACATTGTTAATCTTAGAATGACTTCGCTAACATGTAAGTAAGTAGGTGTTACTTGGTCAATGGTACGACCCGTACGACAGCTCTGCTGAAAACTGGCAAAGATACAGGTGCCATACAAGCACCAGATAATAACGGCAGTCACGTAAGATCACGCCTGTAATCGCTTAAGGGTTTGGCTGAGGTGTGTCCATTTAGTACACCCACATTTCGCCAGTTATGTTTAAGTGCCATGTAATAAGGGTCGAGCTTATTATAATGAAACGAAAAATAAAAAACAAATAAAACACCGCCCGGCGTTTTGTATCAAACCAAGGACCTTATACACAGTAGTAGCGTTTCCGACCACTAGACCAACGATACAGTATAAACGGTCTCTATATATCAGTCTGTTTTAACTTTTCACACCTAAACAGCTAAACGGATTTGGATCAAAGCCACAAGAGAGACAGGTCATGATCTGGATTAGGACATAATATTAGTTTCATTTATACATGACACCGCACTACTATTTACTCACTGATTAATCACTCAAGAACTACTTCTCCTTTTGAACTATTTAAATTTAAATCTCGCCAGTGCTTAGTACGGTAGAAAGGTATTTTTGACCCCCAAGTGGGTTTAATGTTAAGCTTAGTGGGCTATTTGTAATTTTCACATGAGTGTTTACTATTTTTGAAAATTCTACCCTTATTTTTGTTGGGGTCAGGGCACGCCATAATAGTGGTAATAAGTCCCCTCTTTAAGAAGTGGCTGGAGAGGAGCCACGGCGCCCTCACGTTCCACCTGCCGCAGGTCCTCACCGGGCCCGGTTGTTTCGGGAAGTTCCTGCACCGAACCGGGCGGGAGGAAACGCCCGGCTGTTACCACTGCGATGATCGCCCAGAGGACACGGTGGAGCACAACGTAGAGGACTCCTCTGGTTGGGCGGAGCGCGGCCGTGTTCTCTTAGCGGCGATTGGCGGCGGCGACCTCTCGCTTCCGGCCCTGGTTCAATCCAAGGTGCGGAGCGAGAGGCAATGGGAAGCCGTTACCTCCTTCTGCGGTGGCGAAACGTGAGAGGGAGAGAGCCTTGCTTCCCAGCCGCCACGGGAGACGCCCCGGGCGTCGGCCATTTTAGACGCGGGTCTGTAGATGTTGAGTAAAGGCTTGCTCATAATCCGTCCGTCTTACGACGACGGGCCGTGGCGACGGGACGTTCGTGTTCCACGCGGGCCTTAAAGAGATGTCAGCAAATCGGAAGGGGTCAAGGCAAGCCAAGGGCCGATGCCTGCCGGGGCTGCGGGATTGTTCGAAAGAGATACAGCGGCCCTGGAACACAAATGTGTAAGAAGGATCATGGAAGGGTTTTAGTCAGTACAAGTCATCTGACACTCCCTTCCGCTCCGCCCAGAGCGGGAGGGGTCATTTGATGATTTTCCATCTGAATGAAAAGGGTGTAAATATTGAGATGGAGATTACACATGAAAGTTCTTTCAAATGAAAAATAATCAATTTAGATCGCTAGGGTCGATCTTTAGGTTAAGTTGCGTTTGCCTAGGCTGGTCCATCGATGGAGACCACCGATTACGTACCGAGTTTCCATTGTGCCACGGAAAGCACGCTAATTCGTTGATACCAGCTGTCATTTATAGATCTTTGACAGTCGTATAACTTGCGACCCACGTATGCCCTTCAAGTTAAAGGGTAAAATATACAAGTCTGTGAGTCTAAACCTGTCGTATTGAGTGGATCACGACACCACCAGTGGTGCGGTTTAGTAGTGTAAAAGGGAAGGAGAGGATCAGAATGCAGGCCTTTGAAGCAGAAGGAAAAAAGATTGCGTGTATCAGAGATGATTATAATTTAAACAAAAAAAGTGATGAAAATAAATGTGGATGGAGACCGAGAGGAAGATCTAGAAAACGATGAATGGATTGTGTGAGAAATAATATGAAAGAAAAAGGAGTAAATGATAGCTTGACGAACGACAGAGGAGCATGGAAGAACAAAAAGTGTTGCGCCGACCCCAAGTAACATGGGACAAGGGCAGGAAGATGATGATGACAGTCGTATAACCCACCCAGTACTAACTGGTTGTGGAGGTCAGATAGGCAGTCGCTTCATATAAAATCCAAGTATTCAGCTGCATCCGGTTGGACTTAATGCCGACCCCAACATAGATGGAAAAAGACTAGCCAGATGATGGTGTATTAATACTGGAGAAATCAGGTAACGAATTCAAAACAAAAATTTGGAAACCAGAACCTCCTTACTAAAAAACTTATTCTAGGCAAATCGCGAACCTAACGCGTACGAAGTCGCGGGTAACAGCTAGTATAAGTATAAAAAACAATAACTACACACATCAAAAGTGTCTAGGGATCAAGCATTTTTATGCGGATTTCTTGAGATTGAGATGTGGCTTTGTAATAAATTTATGATTTTATAAATTTATATGGATCCTTTTTGGTGCATTTCATAATTTGAATCAGGAACCGTGAATCAAATTCGAGTAAAAGATGAAAATCAGCTGTCAATATTTTCCCTATAAAAACATACAACGCATTGAAGACATTATTAGTGCTACTGTTTCCCTACTACTGATTAAAACCAACGTTATTATGGAGCGGCGACGTCATTTAAGCAGGGAAGAAATGCTCAGAGCCGTGGGAATGATAGAAGCTGGTTCCCGGCAACGTACTGTGGCTTTAGCTCTGAATACAAGTCAGAGTGTAGTGTTATCAGCCGACTTTGGACACGTTACCGAAGCACTGGTACCACCGTGGCTGAGCGCCATGGAGGACGGTATCGCTGCACCACACGGAGACAAGACCGATACATTCAAATCTTAACTCGAAGAGCTCCAACAATAACCGCCATGATGTTAGCCGTGAGGCTTCATCACTCTTCAGGGAACTTAATTAGCGACCAAACAGTCAGAAACCGCTTGCATGAAGTGAACCTTCATTCCCGAAGACCGCTACGGGTACCACCTATAGCAATGCACAATCGTAGGATTCGATATCAATGGGCTCTTGAACACAGAAATTGGGCAGAAGAACAATGGCGTTTCGTGTGCTTTTCTGATGAGTCTCGTTTTGGTATGAGACCGGATACAAGACGTATACGACACTGGAGAACCCCTGGACGCCAACAGCGATTAAAATCCTGCCAGGAAGTCCATCCTTATAGTGGTGGAACCATCATGGTATGGGCGGGTATTTGGATCGGCGGAAGAACTGAGTTGATTTGGATCAGAGGCAACCTCAACGCTCAAATTTATGCTGAGACGATTGTATCAGACGTCATCGTTCCTCTACAAGTGCAAATCGGTCCCTTATTTCAGTTAATGCATGATAATGCACGACCGCACACCGCAAGAGTTGTAAGACAGACTCTCGCCGCAGCTAACATCAATGTCCTGCCCTGGCCTGCTCAGTCGCCAGACTTGAACCCGATTGAGCATGCATGGGATATGCTACAGAGAAGAGCTCTGCCGAATATGGAGGGTATCCAGTCGCAAGAAGACCTTTTTTTGTTGTTGCAACGAACATGGGCGGCCATTCCACAGCGTGATTTGGATGAACTCATTTTGAGTATGCCAAACCGATGTTCTTGTGTTGTTAGTGTTCGCGGTAGAAACACGGATTATTAATTGTTTAAGTTACCCAATAAAATTTTAAAGAAAACTGTTATTTCAGTCTTTTTTTCGAACTTTAATGTTAGTGGTTCAAACGTCAAAAATCCCTTTATTAGAAAATGGCAAATTTCTTTATTAATGCAAAGGTGACTTGGTTTATCGTTACTGTAACAAACGAAAACACTTTATTTGATGAATCCTTAAAGAAAATTTTAATTAATATCAATCAGGAGAAAAGTTATTGCAAAAATATATGTTGATTCCTAGACACTTTTGATGTGTGTATAAACTAATAAATACTATTTTACAAAAATAACTTATCAACTACTGCACACGAAGTGACGGCGTCGTGTTACGCTGCGAGGTGTCACGTAGCTGGCCGCGGAAACGCCGATACAGCACACCTTTCGGCCAAAACTCTTCCTTGAGACAGGTCACCAAATGATGAGTCGGAACGCGCACCACAAACGACTTGAAATTGGTGTTATGGCGCGCCTCCAGCTTCTGCACCCTCAAGGTCCAGTTGGTCTTCACCCGTATGTACTCTACGATGTCCTCAGGCTTCGTAGTGTGGTGTAAACGGGACACGTACAGCTGCGTCGTCGGTACTGCAGGACGTAGCAGCATGTTAGATCCTGCCGGCGCCGTCCCACACTGATTGCGATACGTAGGCTTCCTCTTCTTTCTCTCCACCTTGATGAAGCCGTCCCCATCGCATGTGTTCTTCGATGGAACCTGCTGTTCGTGGTCCATCACAGCGCCCTTAGTCGCGCTCATTGCTGAGCGACTCTGCTTTCCACCTTTTGATTTTTCTGCTTGTCGTTTTGTTTGCGACACAGCAGGTTTCGTCTTGGCGACAATTGCAGAATAGGCACATTTGGGATTGATGTACCTATAACACGCGTCGCCTCCCCGGCGGGTACGACGCGATCAGCGGAACACGATGCAACGCTTGCATTCTTGACAGCCGATGACGTTGATTCACTCGCCGACTGAAAACTGCAAACAGAAGCATTTTGTGCCCCGCGACGTAGGTTTACGTTGGAGCCGGTGACCCACTTGCTGGATTAGCATTGCGCAACAACGCTACTTCGGCTCGCAATTCACCAATGATGACATCTGATGACTCCAACTTGGACTTCATCTCAGCCTGGCTCACCTTCAGAGACGTGATGTCCTTTAGCAGCCTGGTGACGTCGACGTGGTCGAAAGTGACCGGAGGCAGCTTGTGCAGCTCCTTCGCCACAAAATCTGGCACGTCATCCGGATCGGTCCTCTTCAGCAGGTCGATGATATCCTGCAGACTCTTCTCGCCACCATCCCTCCGGCGAGATGGCATCTGTCCGACTTGGTCGAGTGACTGAAATAACAGCCGCTTGGCACTGCATACGTCTTCCTCTTTGAAGGAGGACTTGCAGATCTGCAAGATGCTGACCTCGTCCATGTAGTCGATGGCATGCTTGACGAATGCCAAAAGCTCGTTCGCAATGAGCTGCTTCGTAGCCATTGCGTACAAAATCAGGCAGCGGTTACCGCTGCGCAAATCGTGAATAAAATATTCGGTGTCGTGTAGCGCAAACGCGTCCGTTTCCGAGCGCGCATCGCTCGCTACTGAAACTCTGGGGCCGTAGGGTCCGAGTGCTCACAGCCTTTTCAAGGAAATTTCTAAACGCCTAGTTGACACTTCCCGTGACCCAAGGGCTGGGTTTTACTTTGGCCAGAGGCTAAGTATTACCATACAACGTGGCAACGCCGCCAGTCTCTTGGGCACGTTACCAGTTGACAGCGTTGAGGAGGAGTTTTTTGACGGCCTTTTGTAATCTAGTTTTAAAAATAACAATAATTTGTAAAATATAATAAACAAATAAAATCACAATGTGTACTCACATTACCATCAGCTCGTTCATCGACGTCAGATCCTCTCATCTTCAGTACGAGGCACTGGCGCTTTAACATGTCCACATCTCCTGTCAGTATGGCTACATGGATTGGTCTGAAAAGAAAAACAAATTATAGGTTTATCATGGTCGAATGGCATGAAGAAAGATTGCATGTGAACGTTGAGATGGATGTATGGAGTGACATAAATGGATGAGCATATTAGAAGTTTGAAAATGGCGTGTGGTGAATTTAAAAGAGTGTCCAGGTAGTTTCTTGCCCATTCTTCTCCATAGAGATCTACGCTTTGGAATGGGCAACTACAGTACTTTCACAAGTTATTATGCCTTGTGACTGGGACTTGTAGCTTTGCGTTTTGTTCTGTTTTTTGACTGTCAAAAGTGTCTTTGAGTTGAGTTTGGCGCCTGTTACAGAAAAGAGTCATGGTAGAAAAGAGTCACGTTATGGTATGCCAGCAGAACGTAATAAAATAAACACAGCCTTTTTTTTTTGCTGCAAAACGGCTTATTTTTTGGTATGATAAATCTCGAGCGCGCAATGTAACGCACTTAAAACATTGTGCTGATGGATGCATCCGTGCATTACTACAAGAATCATGATTATTTATAGTAATAAAATGTTGGAACTTTTACCGCTAATATCTTCGTAACTAAACGGTTTCTGGGAATGGTCCAGAACAAAAAAAAAATCGCAATGACGGGCAGAGCACGTGCCTTTCGGCTTTGTTAAGTCTTTTTACACCTGTTATACAAGAACTATTGGGCATGAATTATGACTTGATGAGGAACTCGACATCATGTTCCCCATACCGCTAAAGACTCAACGGGATATGACATAAGATTCTATTTACAGCGGCAGTACGTTACCCATGACATAATTTAAACTAGACGTAGGCCGCGGGTATAAACTAGTAGGTATATGTATACTTCCTTTTTTTATGTTAGCCAAGCCCGACACACTATTCCGAACAACGTTCTAGTTTTAACAAGGTCCTCTTAAGGGGAAGCGCCACTGGCTAGAGAGGCGGCACGGCGCCCTCACCTTCCGCCTGACGCAGGTCCTCACCGGACACGGTTGTTTCGGGAGGTTCCTGCACCGAATTGGGCGGGAAGAAACGCCCGGGTGTTACCATTGTGAGGATCGGCCGGAGGACACGGTGGAGCACACCGTGGAGCTCTGCCCCGCTTGGGCTGAGCACCGCCGTGTCCTCGTAGCGGCGATTGGCGGCGGTGACCTCTCGCGACCGGCCCTGGTTCAATCCATGGTCCGGAGCGAGAGGGAATGGGAAGCCGTCGCCTCCTTCTGCGAAGCAGTCATGCTAGCGAAGGAGGTGGCGGAACGTGAGAGGGAGAGAACCTCACGTCCCAGCCGCCGCGGGAGACGCCCCGGGCGTCGGGGGGCAACCAGTGGCCCCCGGCCACCGTAGGCGCGAGCCTGTGGACGGTGAGTAATGGGCTAGCTCACCGTCCGTCCGTCTTATGACGACAGGCCGTGTCGACGGCGCGTACGTGTTCCACGCGCGCCTCAAGGAGATGTCAGCAAACCGGAAGGGGCCCGAGAGGGCCGATGCCTGCCAGGGCTGCGGGTTGTTCGAAAGAGATACCGAGGCCCTGGAACAAAAAGGGCGAAGAAGGAACATGGGTGGGTTTTAGTCAGTACAAGTCTGACACTACAGCCTCCCGCTCTGGGCGGAGCGGGAGGCTCCGCCCAGAGCGGGAGAAGTCATTTGATGATTTCCCATCCGAAAAAAAAAAAAAAAAAAAAAGGGGAAGCGCCACGGGAGGCCGCATTTTGACGACACGGTTGGCTCAGTGGCTAAGCGATTGACTGCTGCGCTGCGTGTCGCGAGTTCGATCCCCGGACGATGCAAATATAAGGCCTACAGATAGTTGTTCCGGGTCTGACTGTCCCGAGATTAATTTTAAAGATCAGAAAAATCCCGTGATTTATTAAATAAAAAAGTTATTTACTTTTTCACAATTCAAACCTAAGAAGTTGCTAAATTCCAATGCGCACACGCACGATGTTGCCTTAGGGTCAGCTCACACCGAGACGCGACGCTGCGCGCACATTTTAAAGAGCGATTCAAAATTTAACTTTATTTTCTACACGAAAAGATACACATTTCGTTGTGAGAATACGTTGCGCCACGCATCGAAATGTGTATCCTTTCGTGTAGAAAATATTTTATATAAATATTTTGAATCGCTCTTTAAAAGTGTGCGCGCAGCGTCGCGTCGCGTCGCGTCTCGGTGTGAACTGACCCTTACATTTGTAGTTCGCACAACATATCTTTGTTTTATTTGTCTTATCTATCTCTGAGGTTTTTAGTATTATTTATTTGTAATATTGTTGGCCACACGGGATTGTATTATAAATCCCGGGAAATCCCGGGAAGATCCATATTAATATCAACATTTCGATGCAAGTAGGTACATGAATAACTGTACCTAATTCCGACCTCTGGTTATAATATTAGGACAGGTTTCAAGGTACACCCCTCATAGACGTGTTATAATACCTGAGTGTGGGGGCGGAATGTGGGCGTTCTATGACGCACCTACGATGTGTCAGGGAATACCTACAATCGGGATAATGTTTAACAGTATTCAGATTAAACATATGAATCCCAGTCAAAAAAAATACACCTCTGAACCAGTGAACCTCTATAAGCTATAACCCTCTTTAAATCGTAGCAACAGAGTTGGTATTCGCAGTTCACGTGGTTTACAGCAGATGATAAGATTCAAATACTCGTATTTCTGATAACAATATGTATTGATAACAGGCGATATTAAAAACCTGGTGATTCAATTCAAAATAAAAATAGATATTTTATTGTTGCTTTTGAAAGTGGCGCCTATGTAGAAGAATTGAAAGGGAGTCGTCTGCCTTTGTATGGACATGTGATGTGCAGGGGTGTGTAGTCACGACCAATAATACACCGTGTAAATCACCTCATCACGAAGCCGTCAACCAAGCATTCTGTACATGAAACTAAGTAACTTTATGCAAAAATTATTGCTGGGAAACGACTTTTTTTTGGGGGGTGTAAAATCATGTTTTGTGGTAGAACTCAATGTAACGCACTCAAAACATTGTGCTGATGGACAGATTGAATAGTACGGGGGTCGTGGAGGTGTTTAAAGTAAAAATCTTACATTAAAAACTTGTATTTAAAAAAATACTTGTCAAAAAGTTGGAACTTTGACCCCTAATATCTCCGTAACTAGAAGGTTCCCAGGTATGGTGTAGAACAAAAAAATGATTGCAAGGACAGGGAAAACCAGTGCCGTTCGGCTTCGTTAAGAGGTGTTTTACACCCTTTATGTATACACGCAGCAACTATTGTGTAAAAGTGTTTTTCTCCTACTGTATTGATTAAAGTTCTTACGTTTTCACGAACATGGAATTTTGGAAGCCATACTATTAGAAATAGGTCTTACTAGAACGTTGCTTGAAACCGTAATTTGATGTGTAAATTACTTTTCAGTTTTGTTAAGTGTATACATATTATTGTTCGTAACTGTACAAGGTGTAAACCATTAATAACACTTGCAACGGGATATTTACCATGTGTATTATTTGTTTCGAGTTCCCGATATTTCGGCGCTGTTGCAAACGCTATGATCACGGATAAACCAAAAAATGATGATGAAACAAATAATACACATGGTAAATATCCCGTTGCAAGTGTTATTAATAAGGTGTAAACCCTTCGTGAAGCTTAGCAAAAATATTTTTTGTTTGGGGTGAAAAATAACGTTTTACGGTAGGCCTCAATGTATCGCACTCAAAACATTGTGCTGATGGATGAATCGAATAGTCCGGGGGTCGTGGAAGTATTTAAAGAAAAAACTTGAGAGGTGTCAAGGGACACCCGGATGGAACGTAGTTCCAAAAATAATCGTCGCGACACCACACTGTTCAATGCGAAATAGAAATATCTGGCTTGCTTTCTATAAGAGAGAGAGAGAGACAGACAGAGAAACATGCGACGCCGCACAGCTTACAATAGCTTACTATAGCAAAAAGTGTCGTGACAACTTTTCGTAAGAATATTTTCCGTCTAGCCCCCTTTCACAACGCGCGATAAGGAACTTCGTTCCAATAACATTAAAAACTGGTACCTATTAAAAAAAAAAAACTTGCGGAAAAGTTGGAACTTTGACCTCCATTATCTCCGTAACTAGAAGGTTCCCAGGTATGGTCCAGATCAAAAAAATGATCGCAATGACAGGAAGAACAAGTGCCCTTCGGCTTCGTTAACCTTTTGACCGCCACGTCAAAAAAGAAAAAGCGTGCCCTCAGCGCCAAGCTCCGAATTCATCCTTTAATACCTACAAAATAGTAGTGAGGTCGAAATTATATCGATAAAGCTCCTGGAAAACTGACAATATATTTTAACATGGGTTTTAATTTAAATAAAGATTATTATACCATCCTTGTGTTGAGTTTTATTTCATCGCGATTTGTACTTTACGACATAAATGTAATAATCTGTGTCACAGTTACGGCGTTTATTCCACAAATAGAAACGACAATCGATAAAACCAAGTCAATACCATCACAGCACTATTGTTCATCATGACGTTATTTTTTGTCACTCTAAGACGACAGTGGCGCAGCTGGCACGTATTTCTTGAAATTGCTCGTTTCTGCTTTAGAGGTGCGACACCGATACTTATTAATAATATCGAAATATTTTATTTTTATTGTTTTGTACTTTTAACATTGTCAACTTATAAAATTTAAGTTTCTTTGGAAGAACAAGCAATATTAATGCTTTAATTATCGCCACTAACTGATGACATCAGTGCAGAAGTAAATACTGTTTACTGTGTTAGTGTTGTTTTCTTTCGCATGTAGACACAACACTGATATGAATAGGAAATAGTGAGGAATAATGGTACCTACCTAGACAAAGTTTCCTTAGTTCCACAAACATGAAGTTCACAAAAGATAAAATAAAACACTATTTTTATAAAAAATCGTCTTTTAATTAAAAAGTTAGGTAGTAGAAATTGGTAGAACAATCACAAAATTTTTCTTACCTTCACACATTATATACCGTTCAATATGTAAAAGACAATCAACATAACTTTAATTTTACAATTGTATATTGATTTATATCGATATACCTATGTATTTTTAGGTAGAAAAGTATTTAAATTTTTTGGACTTCAGTAATCACGCTACGACCAATATTGATTGATAGTTAAACATATAATTTTCAATAATTGCCTAATCATTGTAAACTTTTTTCATATATGTCTGGACGTAAAACAAATATTTTTCAATATTTTAAAAATATTATTTAGTTTTATTATAAAACTAATCATATTAATCACAGCTTCACTTGGTACATTATTTGTTTGACAAAAATTTAAAATATTCATAAACCTTACTAATATAAAACACAATAAAAACTAACATAAACATAATAATAAACAAGAAAACATCTTTTTTAATATCTATTAGGTACTTTAATTTTAGTTTATGTACTAGTGGAGTTAGGTTTAGACGACATAGAGTCGTGCATACTGCCAAATGTGTATGCAAAAATTATAACTTTTCTGCAAGAGGCTAAGGGCAGGCATGCTAATAACATAAAATTTGACACTCAAAATAATTAAGAACTTTTTTTTTTTTTCTTTTCTTTAGTGTATGTTTATAATAAATAATTGCCTTGTTCATAGTTTCGTTTTATTTCCTAATGTAATAACATAAAATAAATTGATAAACTTACCGCAAAATCTTCGTCTTCTAGAACTTCCGCACTGTGTTCAGTGTCTTCCATATTAAACGTGTCATTATCGACTCCTTGCAATATATTTAATAAGTCTTCACTACTCATATTATAGTTATCCATTATTAATAATAATAATGTATACAGTAAACAATAATTTTAACTGCAAAGGAACTACTCTATTCAAAAATTTTCCTCGTTTGACGTCATGGGACTGTCAATCATAGACGACTGTGGCGTTCATGGCACAGACAATACAACAGTGTGATAGAGATGGGTATTGCAGTCATAACAATCAATCGATAATCTTTTAACACTCGACTTTTAAAGAGCGCATAGTTCAGTATTATAAAATTTTCTTGATTTCTCAAACATGAAAGTTCAATATAAAATGTTTTATTTGTTTAATAATGCAGAATTCAGAGTAAATCAAATATAACGTAGGTTGCCGTCGAGGTCGATATTCTTGTTATATTGACTGCTGCCTACATCACTACGTGTCAAGTTAAGGCGACTGTGGCGTTGAGGGCACTATGTTTTTCGAACTTTTTAACTGGTTTTCTTTTTTGTCATCTTATGTTACTACAGATGAAATCTAATCAAAGCAGTTCACTTCAAATAAATTAAGAAGAGTCAAGGTACATAATTAACAAGGGAAAAAAACAAAACAATGCTGTTTAATGACATTTATTTACGTTTAAAATTCTGTCAACCATTCGCGACCGTGGCGTACTGGGCACATTTTGGTTTGTCGTCTATACACGCCTGTGGCGGTCAAAAGGTTAAGGGAACTTTTACACCCGTTATTTTATTGTAGGTAACCTAACTTACTAATACATGTAGTTATGAGTCATCGATCGATAGTATTTCCGTCACTGTACTTATAAAACCAGGGCTTTGACCTCCAATGCGAGAATTATCTACTTTTCCATAGACAGTCGCTTCAACACAACTGGGCTTGAGTCTTGGAACATTTTTTTTTATATCATCATTAAAAAAAAATAGACGTATATCCGCCTTGTAGTCCGCCTCTGTATTTGCTTGAAGTGTTAAATAAATATAAAAATTATTAAGATTATCAAGGATCCTCTTTGGGTAAAGACCTCCTCCATTTGTTGCCACTTCTTTCTGTCTACTGTTATAAAGGGTGTAAAACACCTCTTAACGAAGCCGAAAGGCACTGATTCTCCCTGTCATTGCGATAATTTTTTTGTTCTACACCATACCTGGGAACCTTCTAGTTACGGGTCATATTAGGGGTCAAAGTTCCAACTTTTTGACAAGTATTTTTATAATACAAGTTTTTAATGTAAGATTTTTACTTTAAACACCTACCTCCACGACCCCCGTACTATTCAATCCGTCCACCAGCACAATGTTTTGAGTGCGTTACATTGAGTTCTATCACAAAACATGATTTTACACCCATAAAAAAAAATCGTTTCCCAGCAATAATTTTTGCGTAAAGTTACTTAGTTTCATGTACAGAATGCTCGGTTGACGGCTTCGTGATGAGGTGATTTTCATCGGCCAATCTCTCTTGGGCTGACCATGCCTTCTGTTTCCTTTTGGTCCAGACCACATACCTTTTCTCTTCGCTCATTTTTCATTCTTCGAACGGAACTTTTATTTTAGTAGTGAGAAATTCTTGACTCGAGTTCCTCGTATACTAAGAAATGATTTTTTCATCTCCGAATGGGGTTTTATAGGGCATTAAAGTTCGTCAATTTGATTTAGTTAAATGATGCTGTGACGACTGACAAGAGAGAGAATGGAAGAGCAAGACGAGGGCAAGAAGATGATGATTTCAATGATGAGAAAACCTATCGGGCGAAAGGTTTATCAAATTGTCCGGACGTGGAAGACAAAGGCTTTGATGGTTGATCCAGAAATTACGGTATGTTAGTAGATATTTGGTCATGGACTTGTGGAGGTCAGGGTTTCGTTGAGCTCCTTGAGTTATAAGTCGAGCTACACGATAACTCACAAATGCTTGCACTGACTGGACAGGTCCACTCAAATCTGTGTGGTTCTTTCTTCAAAAGACCATCTCAGACACTAATCTGCATAGTCCTCATGTAAATTGAGCAATGTCTGGACCTTAAAAGAGTAACAAGTTAACAAAGAACCTCGGAGTTTGTTTCGGCTGTTTGTTCTCAGAGTAGTCAGGGTCCGAAACACCGGCCCCGTCTAGTTTAAAAAAAAATGACGTGTAAAAGTGTTTGTAAAAACCTATTTGCAAAATAAACATCATTTATAGACAGTCGGTCTATGTTAAATACTAGTATTCAGCTGCATCCAAAGAAACGATGGAAGGACTGCGTGAAGGATGATATGGCAAGAAAGGATGTGTCTGATCAAATGACGAAATAGAAATAATTGATTACGAGTGTCAGAGAGAAGATTACAAAGTACGAACGTTTGACGATATTGATTGTACGATTTTGAGCAGTAATAGAGAAGTATGGAAGAAGAAGAAATGCGCCGACCCCAAATTAATTGGAATAAGGACAAGAGAATGACCTAAGTCACCGTCCGTCCGTCTTATGACGATAGGCCATGTCGATAGCGCGTTCGTGTTCCACGCGCGCCTCAAGGAGATGTCAGCAAATCGGAAGGAGTCCGAGAGGGCCAATGCCTGCCAGGACTGCGGAACTGTTCGAAAGAGATACCGTGGCCCTGGAATGCAAAGGGCTAAGAAGGAACATGGATGGGTTTTAGTCAGTACAAGTCTGACACTCCCTTCTGCTCCGATCAGAGCGGGAGGGATCATTTGATGAATCGCAATGCGTAAAAATAAAAAATGTTTAGACTGGAAGCCGACCCGAACAAAGTTGTGAAAAGGCAGGCAGATGATAATGATGAAAGAGCAATTTGTAATTTACAATCTCCACGCGAAAGTCACGCAGTTTAGGTAACTAGTAAAAACATGAATAAGAGTCTTGATAAAAGTATTTATCAACTCTTTGAACTATAGGTTTTATCAACACAATATTGAGTCAAAAGGCTTATAAACTTATAATACTCGGATGACGAATTCTTAGGATTTTCCATTATACAAACATAGTACAACGGTCACACAAAGAGGAAGGATGCAATAAAATGCACGTGGATAAAAAATTCTAAATTTAAATGTTGACAGGTAGACAGGGAGAGGAAGACCAAAGACGAAATAGATGGATTGTGTTGAGAATGCTATTAAGGATGTAAAGACAACCTCAACGAAGCCGAGAGGCATTTGTTCTTCTCGTCATTGAGATCATTATTTTCTTTTGTTTTGGACCATACCTGGGAACCTACTAGTTACGAAGATATTGGAAGTCAAAGATCCAACTTTTTTTAAATAAAAGTTTGTATTCTTATAACTTTACTTATACCTGACCATGACCACTGTAAAATGCAACCATAAGCCATATGGAGTTCTACCGTAAAACTTGACTTTTCACTACAAACAAAAACTCGTTACTCGGTAATATCTTTAGTGTAGGGTTACTTAGCACAGGCAGTCAGTATATGCTAACCCCTCAACACTCCGGCCGAGGAAGCCGGGAGGTGGGGTAAGTACTTAATGGAGCTGTGTGTACAGAATGCTCGGTTGACGGCTTCGTAAAGAGACCGTTGAGACTTCGTATTTAACACGTCTTTGTGGGATATTTTCCGGCCATTAAGATTTTTACATACACAGAGCAGCATTTGCTTGCATCATTTTCCCTTTTTAAAATTGCAGATCACTAAAATGAGAGGTCCAATCGCAAGTTATCATTTTATGATTCAGATTCGAATGCACGCGGATGCTGCCGACCGGACTTCGGCGGGGCAGACAGAATAAGACAGACGATGGAAAGAGATAGATAGTTAAATACGCTGATCCGTGCAAGCCAATGAGATTTAACCCTAAAAAAGAAGAATGAAAAAACTTGCGAACCCGCCGAGAAAATCTAATCCTAACTAATATGCGAAAGCAAGTTTGTTTGTTACCTTTTCAGGACTAAACGGCTGATAGGATCTTAATGAAAGGCAAGAAGATAGATTTCATCCTGAGGAAGGACATAGGCTATATAATCATCATCACGTTACGACCAATAGGAGCGGCGCAGCAATGAAAAATGTTGCGAAAACGGGGAAAATGTGACGCAGACGAAGTAGGGTAGGGTAGGTAGGGTAGGGTAGGGTAGGGTAGGGTAGGGTAGGGTATGGTAGGTGGGTAGGTAGGTAGGTAGGTAGGAAAAAGTGCATTGCAATTCATAAAAAATAAACACGTAAGTGAATCATAGGTCAGTAAACGCATTAACAGACACTCTGTTACCGCGTTATAGTTAATTAAGGATAAGACGTGATAAGGAGTCGTGAAGACTTCTATGACAAAGCTCTGTGGGATTCCCGACGATCAAAGACCCAGAGTTTTTGAGTGTTTAACTGTTTACTATACTTAGTTGATTATCTGGCGGTACCTATTTGGGAATAGTGATATGGTTTGGACGGTGTTGTGGCTTAAAGGCTGTTTTAAGAGGGGACTCTAGTGGGCCTTTCTACATACAAACGAATTCCGCTGTTTTCTTCGTGGATAATGCGTCTAGAGCAATGATTTTTTCAAAAAATCTAGGTCTTATTAATACATGCCCCTATCATTTCCTTTTTTTTTTCAAAACATAATCACTTAAAGTATTATGACAATCCAAAAACTACAAAAGAATCCCGCCATGTTCAGACGACTATCAGACAAATTACATAAGTTTTTAACAAAAAAGAGAATAATAGAAGCATAGATATACTTCTCCTCTAAATTTTGATATAAGAATTATTTAGATCAGTTTAGATTTGAAGAAAAAAACAGCGTAACATGCGTTGCAAAAAAACAGCGTCTTTTGGTCAAGATTTTTGTAGGTAAAATCAGCCTGAGCTGCAGTTGTCCCTTTCGCACTTTACGGGGGCTTGGTTGTGAGCACGCGACGGCAATAGTTTCTTCAAATACCTATTCTCGGGTGTAGAGTCCCCTCTTAATGGCCTTCCTTTTAAGGGCGTTAATAGACCCTTAACGAAGCCGAAAGACACTTGTTCTCCCTGTCCGTCACAGCTATAATTGTTTTGTTGTGGACCATACATGGGAACCTTCTAATTCCAGAGATATTCGAGGTCAAAAGTCCCTACTTTTTTACAAGTATTTTTTTTTAAAGAAGTTTTTAATATTATAATTTTACTTTAAATACCTTCTCAACCACCGTACTATTCAATGCATACATCAGCACAATGTTTTGAATGCGTTACATTGAGTTCTACCGTAAAACTTGACTTTTCACCCAATAAAAAAGTCATTTAAAGTCACATACACAAACAGCCAGACCTGGAACAACTATCTGTAGGCGATACAAATATTTGTTCCGTACGGGGATCTAACCCGCGACACGCAGCGCAGCAGTCAATCGCTTAGCCATTGCGCCTGCAGTGGGATAATATAGGCTTATAATAATAATGAAGTTTAAAAGCTCTACTCATCAAAAGCCGTCGACCAGCCGTCATGTGTCGGCTAATTTGTTGTTGGTGCGGTTCAAATAATTGGTAGTCGAAAAACTGTGTAGGTGGCATTTCAGCGGACGAGAACAGCCACGTTTTAGGGTTCCGTACCTCGAAAGCAAAAAACGGAACTCTTATAGGATCACTTTGTTGTCACTTTTCGGTGCGCGAGTCCGACTCGCACTTCGCCGGTTTTTTTTTTTTAGTGAGTCGGTCAGAAGAATTAAATAGCCTAGCTCGTATTGTGGCTATAGCAGACCAAAACTGAATTCAACGAGCTAGAAGGTTCACAAAGTGTTCACGGGATGGATCGAATAATTTACTCATCCGTACGTTTTGGACGTAGACTTGCGGACCCCAGTCCTATATACAATACAAATATACAATAGACTGCTGACAAAGTTTTTTTTTGAGAGCTCGTGCCTAATAACAACAGACGATCGGGCCTCGGAAACCACGTTTAGCCGTTGGTCCCGGCTGTCGTTTGCAGATCTTTGACAATCGCAACAGGTAGTCAGCGGCCCGAAATTCGGACAACCGGACTGACTAAGCTGTATCGTATTACCCAGTACTAACAGTACTCAGATAGGCAGTCGCTCCATGTAAAATACTGGTATTCAGCTGTATCCTGTTAGACTGGAAGCCGACCCCAAAATAGTTAGAAAAAGGCAGGCGGATGAATGGTTGACGAAGTTTACCGATTGTTTGGGAGCCGAATGGAAACAGTAAGAAACATATTCAATCATTGAATTTTTCCGTTTGATGGTATGTAATAGGTCCCCTTATATGGACCCTAATGTGGGTACACGATTTTGGGATATCAAAAGGTATTTCCAAATGGATCAAATTTAAGTATAATGTATTCCAAATCCATAAGGAAATCCCTGAGTCTAATTATGGGATCATATGACTCGGATTAGGTAAATACTTTGTATAAGTACAAGGTATTGTTTTGCATCCTCGTCAAAATTTAGGAGGTTGTCACAAAATACATTAGTAATCAATTACTGTACCTAGTTAAATATTAATAAACGCTGAATTTTTTGGTTGTTTAAGTTTGTCAGTATTTCAGAATAAAATAAGAAATTATCGAATAAACGTTAGAGATTGTTTGTATGTGTGAAAGCGCGGTTATAGTGCGAGGATCAGACGGGCCGCGTTTAAAACACTGGTGGTTCACACTTACCGATTTCCGTAAACAATAAAAAAAAATTACCAACTCATTGTATTATTGATTCGGGTCGAGAATCATTAGCATAGTTACCTCCTTGAATTTAACGAGGATGCAAAACAACAGCTTGTATAATCCATACAAAGCATTTCATTTCCATTCCATTATAAAGCTGAAGAGATTTTTTGTTTGGTTGGAAACACTTCTCTCAGGAACTTCCGGTTAAAAATGGAAAAATGATTTTAGTGTTTGACCCATTTACCGAGGAAGGCTATAGGCTATGTTACATCACGCTCGCATCAATGAAAAATGTTGTAAAACCAAAGAAAATGTGAAGCAGACGAAGTTGCGCGAGTCAGCTAGTATAATATAGTAATTCCCATATGATAGACCACTAATTATAAATCTCATTACTGATTAGAAAATAATTAATTAATGGCATGTGTTCAACTGTCATTACCTTTAGAATCTGCCATTCATAATCTTTCATACTAAGATTAATGGAGATTACTTATATGAAAATAGATGTCATTCATAAAATAATCTTATCAGGTATTTTAGGTATCATTTGGAGGTGAAAAAGTCAATATAATATACAGAGTTATTTGTAAAACACCGACAACCTCTCAGGACTATGTTACTAACATCCTAATCAACAACTTTTGTTCTATGACTTTTAAAAATTCATCATATTATTTACTTAACATTATTATTACATTATTTATTTAACCCTCGCTTCGCAGAGATTTACGAACGAAGCAAAAGAAAGCGATAGTACAATAGCGAGAGGAGCTCTTCTTGGGGGACTTCGTAACATTTAGAGCGTTCAATTTAATTTTTTTATTTTTGTATGAAAATCTGATGAGCTAAAATATGATGAATTTTTAAAAGTCATAAAACAAAAGTTGTTGATTATGATGTCAATAACATATTCCTGAGAGGTTGTCGGTGTTTTGCAAATAACCGTATTTACATATTGTCACACCTACAATCACAAGAAATATAGTACACCCACATGTCGCGATGTAATAGGGGGCGAGCCAATTGCCATCTACCAAGCACAAATCCAGCCTCCGGGCTAAGTATGGAAAGTATATGCGGTACTTATGTATACAATCATTTTTACAATTTTTAGTATTCCGTACCCAAAGGATCAAACGGGATCCTATTACTGAGACTTCACTGTCCTTCCGTCCGTCTGTCATGAGGCTGTATCTCTAACCGTTATAGTTAGCCAGTTGAAATTTCTATAGATTATGTATGTATTTCTATTGCCGCTACAACAAATGCTAAAAACAGAATAAAATAATTACTTATTCCCATACAAAAAAGTGTTTTAAAGTGAAACTTTTATTACATCGTCTCAAACTTTTTCGTCTGTGTGTTGCATGTTGCGTGACGGTCGGCCGCGGAGTAGGGATAAAGTGAAAGGCGCTCCCAAAAATTTTTAGTAAAATGTCTATAGTGTGAAAAAAAGTTTTCACTTTTACCGAGGTTTCATAAAACCACACAATCCTTTTTTTTTTTGCTCGCTTTTAGAAATAATGGTACGGAACCCTTCGTGCGCGAGGCCGACTCGCACTTGGCCGGTTTTTTTTTTTACTATTATTATTATTTACTGTGTCCGTTTGTTCCGATTTGACGGGACTTCGACTGGCAGATAGCTGTTGTTATAAAGAGCAACTTAGGCTAATTTTATTAGCAAAAAAAAAATAAAAGCCTTTGATTGATGTTCTTAATAAAATCTGATTCAAATAGGGAAGTAATATTTTTTAATTGCACGGAGACATAGGTTGTGGCCAAAGGCTAGTTTGAAATAAAAAATGCCCATTATTACAAACATGAGGTGACACTTAAATCAATGCCTTAAAAAAAGGGTAAGACATAATTGTACAAAAAAAAACCAACAGTACAATTAAATTGAGATATGCATTTAGAATTTGAAAATAAGCATACCGTATCAAATGGCTAAAAAGAAGACAAATTATATTAGGCTATGTTGCATAAAACCTGAAATATATAAAAATACAATTAAATAATGGGTAAATACTCACAGATGACCGTCAGCATCCCGAATCAAGCAGTACTGCAAGTCTGTAAGCCCTTGACGAATCAGCATTTTTATTCTCTCCTCCGGCGAAGTCGTTTTTAACGGTTCTTGCATAACAAACGGTAACTTCTTTTGCATAGGGGAAAATCCTTCCGGAGAACCTTGAAACTGTTGTTTACGATCTATTTCATGCTCGTTGACTTCACTCTTTATATCCCGTGTATGTTTATCAATGTTTTTCAGTACGGACAAAGGCGCATTTAACAAGTCTGGGATCGAGGGTACAGACCACGAAGACACTATAGTGTTATTTGAATTGTCATCATTAAAAAGGGGTCCATCAACAATTGGTAATGTTGATTCCGATGTAAAAGATTCATCTTTAAAGGTTTCTTTTTCAGTTTTTAAGACAAATGTGTCAAATTTGTCTGGGGTAATGACTACTTTTCTAGGTAATTTCACTTCCGGTTCATCCTTCACCACGTACGGTTGTAACGGTTGTCTTTTATTCCTTTTCCGTGTCCTTGTGTATTTCTTGAGTGCTTCCACACTTATAAGATTCACTTGCGTACATGTCTCCATTGTTTGACAGGCAGAATCTCTGATGTTCCTTAGCTTGCTAAAACTTGTTGGATTTGTCTCTGTCTGGCAAGAAGCACTAGCACTTTTTTTTGGCACTGTCAAAAGAGCATTAATGCTGCGTATTTTTAATTCTTGATTTATTATTGAGCACAGAGAACTGAAGAGAATATCGTAATTTTCCTGGCCTATTAGCTTGGTTACTTCGTCAGAAGTCTTTTCGAAGTTGTGACCGGAGTGACTCTGACATCTGGCTATGGTTTGACTCGAATTGGTTCCGACATTCAGACGATTAATAATCGTCATTTTACGGACTTCCCCTGACGTGAAATCCCCTTGATTTGATGTGTAAATAATATCCTCTTGCACAGAACTTGGTGAAGATTTCACTACTTTTATTTTCCGGTTCTTATAAATGATATTTCTGTTCAATATCAATGGTATTTTTTTCATTTTAATCGGTTTCACGTTTTTCGTGGCCATTTTAGACGTACAAAATTTATGTCGTCACTGTTTATTGACCCTGTCAGCCGCTGCGCGCGCGATAATGACGACTTACACGAGTAAACTTATGTTTTTTTTTGTAAATAATTATTAACCTCCTACTCCATCGGGGTATCCCCCCTGATACTAATGACATAACAATACTAACCTTGCAGCTGTACGTTTGGTTTTTATTTACACCGTACGATTTCGACCATAGAGTTTCCACCGATCCGACCAAACGATCCGATCCGTGCTTCGGTACGATGTTTAAAATTTTCACCATTTCTTAGTCTAGTTTTTATTTGTTTGTACTTTTATAGCCAGTTCTTGTTGCATAGTTTGTTTGCCCTTTAAATTAAATAGTTATTGTCTTTAACACTTTTTGTTGTAGATAAATGTCACAAGATCTTGATGGCTTGGTTTGTCAGTTCAGTCGAATAGAATGTACATTCGACTCATCAAGAAATTCATCATAGTTTTATATAATATCATGAAGTATTTTTCCTGTAAAAATTGTGCGTGGAATCCCTCCGCGCGGAAGAAGTGAAACTTCGTAATACTACACGCATGCGTTCGAGTGCCACGCATTCACTCTCGTTATTTTATTGAGCTTCTAAATAATATTTTTCTGTTTTCTTGTTGTATTATTTTTATTACATAAGTTTATCGAGGTTATTCTACTCATGGAAATTGAACAAAGACTGGTCACACCGAACCGAAGAGTCGAATGCATGACTATTTGCACGCCATCTTGCGTATCTAGTAGAACTAGGTAGTCACAAATCTTGTAATACTGCCATCTCTTAGTGAGTTTTAGAAAATATTCCCCCTCCATAGTAGCGTTAAACTTGTTGGAAGTCGCATAAGAAGTTTCACTTAAAAAAATGAAATTGGTAAATATTTTACCAAAGGAACGCACAGTTATGGGCATTGCCGTAATTCAGATTTCCGAGACGAGTTGCTCTCGGTGGCAATTAAAGTCATCCTAATGGGAATGCGACCCAATTTAAAGAGCACTCTTGTTATTTTTATATCATAACGACAAACCACATAAATAGTAATATTAGTTTTAATAACTTATAGAACTAGAGTGAAATAAAAAAAAAACTTGAGAGGTGTCAAGAGACACCCGGATGGAACGAAGTTCCAAAAATAATCGTCGCGACACCACACTGTTCAATGCGAAATAGAAATGAAAATAAGCTTGCTTTCTATAAGAGAGAGAGAGACAGACAGAGAAACATGCGACGCCGCACAGCTTACAATAGCTTACTATAGCAAAAAGTGTCGTGACAACTTTTCGTAAGAATTTTTTCCGTCTAGCCCCCTTTCACAACGCGTGATAAGGAACTTCGTTCCAATAAAAGAGAGAGAATTACAATAATATATTATTATGTCAAACATAAAATATTATTATCACAGTGTAGATGAGTGGTGTTGGTATAGAACCTCACATCACTATGTATTTATACTGCGCATTTTAAAAACGAGCACCAATCTGCAGAGATCGGATCGGATGATCGGTTTGGATCATATTTTATGTGCAGAAACGCTTACTTTCTTCTCTCTCTTGTCTAGTCAGTCTAATTTATCTCTCTTACTCACTCCAAAAATTTGTATCATGCTCATTTACAAATTCCACAATCACAAACAAGTCCTTTGTGAAAAAGTATTATTTTGTTGTTTTTTTTTTATTATTTGAGTCGTGCAGTGTAATGTGCCGATTAGAAATTTCCACGAGGCATTCCCCTTGCGATAGCGTCCTCGCGCTGTTTGTGCAGTGTTGCCAATACTTCTCGAAAAACAGAGGATTTCTGTACCAGTCCAATCTTAGGGTTAAAAGGATAATTCCATGATAGCCTTATTTTATGTTATTTAGTCAGTATTTTGTTGGTTTCTACAGGTTTTATAGTTTACGTTTTTGTTTGCCACTTTAAATTTGGTAGGGATAGCAACACTGCTTGAACGTTCAGAATACTTAAAACTATAGCATTTGCAGCAAGGTCTGCTTGGTGTTTTAAATAGCTGAATTTACTTAATCCAAAGTTATTAGGAATAACATTGTTAGATTACACAAAAAGGCCAATTTGATCAATTTAGGTATCAAAATTTTGTCATTTTTTTATTTGTGTGAATAATAAAATATTGTAGATACCGAGGAATTGTAAAAGCTATAATTATAAAACTTAGTTTTTGAGCTTCCTTAACCTAAAAACAAAACATTCAAAACAATGCCATATGACTTATTGCGTAACTGACAATTAATTTGTGTGTGAAAATTTGATTTATAACACGTTTTTTGAATGATTATTTATCAAATTATGGTAAAAAGAATATAATAGTACGTTCTTCTGATTAAAATAGCACAAAAAAGTTAGAAAGAGTGGTGTATTCTTAGTTTAAATTAGCAAATGAAATAAAACCAAAACTTAACCTATTAACTTTGTGATATTTTTCGTTTCTGGTAGTGAAAGTTCTCATCATTCCGTCCTTTAGGTAAATACATAGAACCTCATATCGGAGTTGCTGGAATCTGCAATAATACACTTCAGAAATTACTCAAAATGACTCATATGCAAATAAAAGTAAAGAAAAAGTCTACAATTTATGTTAATCGCGACTGTGTATTACCTACTTTACGTTTTAATTAGAAGAAGTCAGAAGAATATTCTCTTATAATATTTAGATCCAACAAGAAATCATAAAAAAAACAAACTTATTTATGACCACTATAGGTACTATCACACACTGCCTTTGTCTATGAATGATAACATCAACACTGATATGAATAAAATCTTTCAAATCTTCATTTTTCTATATAAAATACAAAATAGACAAACATCACACTTTCATATATTAGTACTTATTCTTATTGCGCAGTTGGTATTCTATAAGTAGGTTGCCAGCGTCCACGGTCAAACAGAAAGATGTCAGGGGAATTCCCTCCATAGACTCATATACAAAGATTTTTAAACTGATTCTAAAATGAAAAGAGGTAGAATTGCCATTATGAACTGTTTTGGTCATTAAAAAAAAAACAATAATATCCTAAGTTTTTATGAATGTATTGCAAAAATGGGGTGAGATGGTAGCTTGTATAGAGGTATAGAAGAAGAAAACATGCTGCACACTTCTATTACATGAGTATAATGGCAGTAGCATGATGAGACACTAAAAAAAAGAATTAAATACATTTAATTTGCTAAGAAATTGATTGGGTATTGTTGCATAAACTGTAAGAGTTTTATTTTTATTAAAGGTGTAGTAACTTCATAAAACTAAAAAGTTATGGGCTATGGCTAATCTGCTATGTAAATACATACAGTCAGAATATAAATATTTAATTAACATGAATTGCTACTCACTCAACAGATTATAAGCCTTATTTTAATTTACTCTAAGTTGATAATTGAGTGACAATTTGTAATGATAAATGACCATTACCATTTACATTATAAATTGAACTTTGTTTATTGTTAAAATAAAATTAAAATAACAGTATTTACATAAACTAACTAACTAAATATAAACTAACTTAAAAACAACAGGAAGTTAAGGCGTCAAAATACTCCTCCACATCGCTGTCATCCGGAAACGTGCCCAGAAGACTGGCGGCATTGCCACGTTGAATGGCAATGCTAATTCTTTGCCCAAAGAAATAGCCAGCCCTCTGGTCTCGTGAAGTGTCAACCAGTCGACGAGATATTTCCTTAAAAAGAGAATGCGCGCTTGGGCCCCATGAGCCGAGCGTTTCGACCCCAAACGGCTCAAAACTGTAACTGACATTAAGGTTACAGTATTTACGCCGTTTGAGGCTCTCAGCAATGGCAGCAGCAGCTGCAGCACAGCCCGCCGTACTTGCAACATGAGATGGCGCAAGGGAATCGACGCAAGTTGCGTCCCACACCAAAGGCCTACCCACCTTCCAAGGCATACTTACTTTGCTTTGTATGTCATAGATTTAGTGCTTCCAAAACCATTAAATAGGTAAGTAAGTATAGTATAACATCACGCCTGTAATCCTTTAAGGTTTAGGCAGAAGTGTACAACTACACTACACCCATATTTCGCCAGTTATGTTTAAGTTCCATGTAATAGGGGGCGAGCCTATTGTCATCAACTGGGCACAAATCAAGACTCCGTGACTGCTACTGATGGAAAAACCCAATAACAATTTTCCTGACCCGGGAGTCGAACTAAGGCCCCTATGCTCAGCAGCCACTAGACCAATGAAGCAGTGTAATAATTATAAACGTGAATTTATCTGTAACCTAGAGTTAATGAAAACGTCAATCATTTCGTTATTTATGTATGTATTGAATAGGGGATACTCCAATTTTTTTTTCTTTGTTCCACGGGTAGTTTATTGAAAAGTATTGGACACGTATTTTTTCTTTTTTCACGTGGTCATAAAATTACGGAGATATATTGAGTTGAAATGGCGCATGACGTCACATGTAGGTAAGTTTTATACCTACTTGTGACGTAGTAAGCCCCCACTGTCCAACTTTAATGAGTTTTAACTGAGTAATTTTTGGATATTTTGTTACAACAAAAAATACGTGTCTAATATTTTTGTATTACCTGTTTGACGGACAAAATAGAATGTCGTTTTCTTTACCCAGTCCGCACCCCTATTACGCTGAGAATGTCCGTTATAGATGCTTCATGTACCTATCAATAAGTGAGTGTAGCCATATCAAGAGAAACTTTTCAACTTTCAGTAATTCCCCGAGTGTTTTACAATGTTACATACCTACAAACCTTTTTTTTTTCGGATGTGAACTCATCTATTGACTCCTACCGCTCTGGACGGAGCGGAAGGGAGTGTCAGACTTGTACTGACTAAAACCCATCCATGTTCCTTCTTAGCCCTTTGTGTTCCAGGGCCACGGTATCTATTTCGAACAGTCCCGCAGCCTTGGCAGGCACCGGCCCTCTCGGCCCCTTCCGGACTGCTGACATCTACTTGAGGCGGCCCTCTCGGACCCCTTCCGATTTGCTAACATCTCCTTGAGATGTACGTGGAACACAAACGCGCCGTCGACACAGCCTGTCGTCATGAGACGGACGGACGGTGAGCTAGCCCATTACTCACCTCCACAGGCCCGATACCTACAAACCTCCTTTAATGATTTCATTAAAAGACTGTATTTTTTTAAGAAGCCTTACTAAGGTCCAGGAAACTAAGGCTGCCTTAGTTTCGCGTCTGCTGAGCATGAGGTTCTGGGTTCGATTCCCTGGTCGAGCAAAGAGTTATAGGGTTTTTGCATGAGAAATTTCTCAGTGGAAGCGACGGAGTATGGTAATAAGCCCGGTTGATGGCAATAGACTTGTACTATTAATTCTGTGGCAATAGGCTCTCCCCCTATTGCATAGGATTTAAAAATAATTGGCTGTACTATTAGGTACTCCTTCGAGGATTTAAGGCGTGAGGATGTGTCAAAATCAAAATATTTTAATTTCACATAGGCCTACATGGGCACTTGTAAAACGTCGACAAAAAAGTGCTCGGTTCGGGTTGATCGTTTACTATGGAGAAGAACCGGCAAGAAACTCCATGGTTACTCTTTTAAAATCATTTTTGGCTTTACAAATTTTCTATGTTACAGCGTTAGTAATTGTAACGTAACGCTGTAACATGGACATCATGTCATGTGTGTTTTTTATTATTATATTAACATTTACTTAATTCAATAATACAATTTGAATTATCTGTTTAATGACTGCATGATTTTGATCAGTAATTTAAATAAAATATGTTACTTTATTTTATATTTGCACGCCGAAATTAAAGGCAGAATAAGAGAACAGTTTTGTACATTTTACCAACCTTTTGTACCTTATTTAGGCAAATAAATGTTAGTCGTAATTTATCCCGTGGGCGACGACGACCTGTGGTCCAACATAGTCCTAAACGAAAATAACTGGAGGTCTTGGGGAGAGGCCTTTGCCCAACTGTGGGATGATGCAGGGTAACATTATCGGTATAATTTATTAAGTTACTAGCTGTGCCGAGCAACTTCGTCTGCGTCACATTTTCTCCGTTTTCGCAATATTTTTCATTGCTGCTCCGCTCCTATTGGTCGTAGCGTAGCGTGATGATACATAACCTATGTTACTTCTAATACCTCCAAGAATATGTGTACAAAGTTTCATGATGATCGGTTGAGTAGTTTTCGCGTGAAAGCGTAACAAACAAACTTACATTCACATTTAAAATATTAGTAGGGATTAAACCGAGGAGTTTGAACAAAGAGGGGGTCAGAAAAAATCACCATTAATCTCGTTACCGGGAGATAACACACGATCACTACGGGGGTCATCGTGATCACGTGTACTCTTATCGAGTTACGAAAAAAAAAATTGTGGCGTGTTAAAAAATAATTAAAAACTGTTTTCTTTTTTGTCTAAAAAAACCGAATAATCGAATTCTTAAAAATCCGATAGATTATTTTTTATTAAAATATTCTAAATCTGTCTGATCTCTGAGGAGCTGGAGCCTAAAAACGTACGACAAATCACAAATGGGGGAGGGGAGCGTCATAAAAACGTCACGTGATTAAAGAATGGCCCTCTAAGAAAAAATTACCTACCCACCTACTCGAAACGACAATAACTACAATCTTTAAAACTTTGGAGCTCTCATGAAGAGCGCGCGGGTTTTAGGCAATTATAATATTTGACGGGTGACGGGTCAAATGACTCAATATAGAAACATCTCATCTGTATTTCCCGAAAGGGGCGTAGGTAGGGTGACGGTAATTTCCGGTAAAATCTTTTCATATACAAACTGTTCTGCACGCTTCTGGTCCAAGCGCCCGCCCGCTCTGCGCTACAGCTCCGGGTGTAAGCGATTTTCGCCTTAAATGGTCGATAACAACGGTCCATGTTTGAATGCCTATAACAGTTACACCCACAAAGTAGGTACTTAGTTACATAGCAGTACCTACATAATACTTACTAGAGTTGCATCTGGAAAGTGACCACCAAACTATGGTATGTTTGTGCTATACAAACTCGTACACACATGACCTAACGCTGAAACCAAAGAGAGAATAAGCGAAAAAAAGCAGTTGTTCCATACATTTTGACCGCGTAGGCAGGTAAACCGCCCGCTCTTATTCTAACATTTTCGAATTCGAATTCCCAATGCTTTTTGTTTTGATTCGATAATACAACAACATTCATTGCCGTTGGTCCGGGCCATACCAGGCTGTCAATTGTAGATCTTTGATATTCGTTACAGGTAGGAGCAGATGCAGAATAATTTATGCCTACCCGATGGGAAAAGCCCAGTTTAAAATATAGGTATGCACTCCAACATATACCTGTCCTCCCCAACTCCTAGGCTAATATTGATCACCTCACAGAGGGAGAACCAAAAAGGTAATTACCCAGCAAAAACTTTTGATAAACTGTTGAGATCAGCCTCCATACAAAATGTATTCCTCTTTTTCTTCGTCAATTTTTTTCATGGGCATCAAGGTCTTCTGTAGACACGTCACTGTCATTTCATTTTTTTCCAGCCACTAATATGTAACGAAAATATATATGACCCACTAAAAATTACATAAAATGCCCTTTATTAGAGGACTACCAGACAAATTCCAAAAGTTTTAACATAAAAGAAATTGATAGGAGTTAGGAACCGAGACAAAGGTCTACTCTTTCTTAAAATTTTAATGTTAAAAATGATTAAATCGGCCCGGTTTTCAAGGACGTAAAAGGGGATACGAAACGTCCATCTCGTCAAAATTTTTGTTTATCCGCATCTCACTTTCCGGGGGCAAGCAAAATAGCACCGCGAGGGCCTTAATTACCTACTTATCTAAAACTTTTTTATTTATTGCTACGGAACTTATTTGGGAGATACAGCTCAATTATGTGTCGTTATCGTCAGGATGTATTACATTTTTTAACTGTCTGGGCCCGTACAGGTCATGTAGCTATGTTCAGCGATAAAAGAATCCACAGGTCATCATCTTTGACGCACACTCTTAAGTTTCAAAGAACATTTATCGCTAGATTTTGCGCGCATAAGAATATATAATAATATCTTGACTAAAATGAACCAAAGTAACTGTCAAACAGGAGATAGCAAAATGTAGCACCAAATAACCTAAAATGACTCACAAACCACAAAAATGAGCTTGCCCTCAAACTCAGTGAAGATCCTTCAACATACAAGATTGAAGAGTCATAGTGTCCCAAACCTAAAAGATAGATTCATCAACGCCGCAACACAGTAACGCCACTATTTTGTATGCCTTTCGGCGGAACATAGGATGGACCAAACATTTTTTATACAACATCAATTTGTACCCTGTGTTCACAAAATTAATAAATGAATTTGAATCAAGATGAAATGAGACACAGCTACCCGAGAAGTGTCTCACCAAGCTAAAAAGCGGAAACCGATACACTCGTATCAGACAAAGCTGTTGTTGTTGTGTCCAAAAAATTTCCAAGGAGCTGGAAGAAAATATTGCGCGCGGCTTCGTCCACGTTGTTGCCGTTAATTTTCCCATCGGACTTAGTAAAAGGATAAAAGTAGCCTTTGCCAATAGGTACTCAGGTCATCGGCTATAAAACCTAAGTATGTGCCGTAGAGGCTCTAGCTTGGCGGATGGATCAAGGGCCTGATTCAGAAGGCAGTACTCCTCGATACAGCCCGCATTGTAAGAAGGTTCCTGTCTGGAGCCCTAACCACCGGTAGCTTGGACCAGAGTTCGGCAAAATTTGTCGAATGACGAATAACGAATATTTTTTTTTCTTTCGTTATTCACGAATTATAAATAATTTCATATACTTATTCAAAGAAAAAATATTCGAATGAAGAATAAATTATTTTATTCGTTAGTCGGTTAATAAATAAAACAAGGAAAAATATAATAGGAAGAAAGAGTCAGTCTCGGCCACACACGTGTCATCCGTAGAGTCCAAATAACTGTTTATGTGATATAAAACGAATTTTCAAAAAAAAAAAAAACGAATAATTTATTCGTAGATAATTTATCTACGAATAATTTATTCGCATTCGTAAATTTCATTCGAATAATTATCCAGATGACAATCTATTTATTCGAATAATGCCCAAGTCTGGGTTGGACCCTGCTCCTGACATCAAAATTCTTTCAGTCGTTAAGATGTCATTGATCAAGGCGTGACAAAAAACTAACGAATTCAAGACCTACGTATTGGTACTCTATCTAACAAAATATTGAATGGTAAAGAATACTTAGGGGTGCATCTTTTAGGCTTAAACGCGGAAAACGCTCATTGAGCGGAAAACCGACCACAATGCGTTGTAGCAAACATAAAACGGCCACAAGACGAAATTCGGGTTGTGGCTGTTCGACCACAACGCGTTCTGGCAATGTTGGAATGCCAGAACGCATTTCGACAATGTGGAAATCGCGTTCTGAACCCTTTTTAAACAGCCACAACCCGATGTAAGCCGATGTAGTACACAACATTGATAAGGAACTAACCGATGTTGATGGGTATGGTATAGGTGAAGCTTGAATGAAAATCCAAAAAGTGCGGATGTGAACATTTTCACGTCATGGTTGTCGCTTTCACGGTTTTCGGGGGCGCTGATGCCGGCCGATTTTGGTTAGCCAGCTTTAAGATTAAGCAATTGTGAAATAATTGCTAAAACTATTAACCTAAAATTAACCTAAGAGACCCAACGGTACCGTTTCAAATCAATTCAAACAACTACCTACAAGGTTATCGTAAAAATCATTGACCTGTGCTCAGCAAAAAAAAAAAAACTTTAGGTATCTATACTCTGTGTTGCGGGGAATCCCCGGCGTATATTTTGGGAACGACAAAGACAGACAGATTTATTATCTACTTAAGAGCGAGAGGGACAGCATTATCCTCATTTTACTACGTCTATGTTTGTTTATAATGGAATTACATAACAGATGGTAGGTACTGATGTTAGATATTTCCACGGTCAGACGAAAATAACGTTTTTTCGCGTGACGATGGCAATCTAAATTGAGTCGGCTCAGACGCTCTTGACAGAGTGACATTATAAACTATAACGACGAAAGCAAAATCAACAATGTATGGAACTGCTAGAGAAGATGTAAACGGAGCCGCTAACCAATATTAATATTTATCCAGCATTCTGCCCTACATCAAAATAAGTAACTCGACGCAAAAATCATCATCTGCCTAGCCTTTTCCCAAACTAACTTGGGGTCGGCTTCCAGTCTAACCGGATGCAGCTGAGTACCAGTATTTTACATGAAGCGACTGCCTCTCTGACCTCCACAACCCAGTAACTGGGTAATATGATACCCCTTGGTAAGACTGGATGTCAGACTTTTGGCTTCTGACTACTCGTAACGACTGTCAAAGTTCTACAAATGACAGCCGGGACCAACGGCTTAACGTGCTTTCCGAGGCACGGAGGAAACTCGGTATGTTATTATGGTCACCCATCCACGGACCAACCTCGGCAAGCACGGCTTAACCTTAAAGATCCACCCGTGCGGCTGTTATTATTTAGCCACGAGCTCCTCGACGCAAAAATGATTGCTGGGAAATGACAATTTTTTTGAGGTTAAAATCACGTTTTACGGTAGGACTTAGAGTACAGCACTCAAAAAATTTTAGATTATTGAAATTACCTAATGCCTTGAGTTTGAGTACCTGCCTATTTTCAGTTGGACAAAATCAAATATTGTGTCTATTTGGCCAAACTAGCACTTTTGAATTTCAAACTTTATAAGGATTTCATTTCTAGTTGCCCATTCAAAATCAAAATAATTTAGTTTACATAGGCCTACATGGACACTGAAAATGCACGGTATTGGTCGTTTCCTATGGAGAAGAACCGGCAAGAAACTGCATGGTTACCTACTCTTTTAAAATCATTTGGTTTTACAATATTTGAATGTTACAGCGTTAGTACGAGTACTACACAAATACTTCTAGTTTCTTATTAAAAGAATGGGTAAGAAACTTCGTAGCTTCTTCATTGTGCCACTGCTGAGCAAAATCCTTCCCCATAGCCTTCAACTCTACTCTCCGTGCGGTTTTATCCGGCCAATCTCTCACAAACGCCTCTAGGTAAACAAACATAGTGACTCTAAAGGGTGTAAAACACCTCTTAACGAAGCCGAAAGGCACTGGTTCTCCCTGTCATTGCGATCATTTTTTTGTTCTACACCCTACCTGGGAACCTTCTAGTTACGGAGATATTAGGGATCAAAGTTCCAACTTTTTGACAAGTATTTTTTTAAATACAAGTTTTTAATGTAAGATTTTTACTTTAAACACCTCCACGACCCCCGTACTATTCAATACGTCCATCAGCACAATGTTTTGAGTGCGTTACATTGAGTTCTACCACAAAACATGATTTTAAACCCCCCAAAAGAAGTCGTTTCCCAGCAATAATTTTTGCGTAAAATTACTTAGTTTCATGTACATGGCTTCGTGATGAGGTGATTTACACGGTGTATAAATGTACCATTGTAGTTACTTTTTAAATGCTTCCCCCAAATTCGTATCGGTATCTTATTCTTTCTTGGGTGATTCCGGGCAGAAATGATGATCTTTGTCTTGAGTTACGTCGTACTAGCTTTTACTGACTTTGCGGTACGCGGCTAACTCGTTACGCCATCCCCGGATCGGTCTCGGCCACGTGATTGAAAAACCCAATAACACATTGCCCGACCTTGGAATCGGGACCCAATGCTCAGCAGTTGCGCTAGCGACAACGAGGCAACAAGACAGTTTTAAAAAATTACTAGCTGCCCGCGACTTCGTTCGCGTGGAAATTTTGATGAGTTTTAGGGGCATGCAAAATAGATGTTGGCCGATTCTCAGACCTAACCGGTATGCACACGAAATTTCATACAAATCGGTTCAGCCGTTTCGGAGGAGTTTGGTAACAAACATCGCGACACGAGAATCCACACTAATATTATAAATGCGAATGTCACTCTGTTTGTTTGTATGTTTGTTTGTTTGTTACCTTTTCACGACTAAACGGCTGATCGGATCTTAATGAAATTTAGCCTACGCCCTTCCCCAGGTTGAAATCTATCTTCTTGCCAAATTTCATTAAGATCCGATCAGCTGTTTAGTCGTGAAAAGGTAACAAACAAACAGAGTGACTTTCGCATTTATAATATTAGTAAGTATGGAAGTATGGATTTAAACTTTTATTGTGTTCCAACGTGCTGTAGGTACCTAAGTACGTGATTTTTGCAACGGATTCAAATCATTATGTATTAGTACTACTTCTACATACACCAACGGGGAATTCTGGTTTGATGTAACGCATTGTTTTAGCCAAATTAGGTACCAAGGCACCTAATGATGTATTAATACTTTCCTCATTATGTCATCACCAACTTATGCCGTTGCCAGCTCTGATGGTGAGCCTGTAATTTTAAATCAGCGCCTAGATAATGAAATCTTTCAGATCCAGCCTGTCCCTTTGCTGCCTTCCTCCAGCGAAGCCCTAATCCGAGGCTCGTACCACGCAGGGGGTGCGTATTGTCGCTTAGTTTGTAAGTTTTTATGCCCTGGCTGGAGGTCTTACACTGAAGGCATCCACAGGATAGTTCGGTTAAGCAGATGACAACCTCATAAGTTGACCTGCGAGATGCCATTACCTCCCAAAAAAAAACAAAAACTCACCAAGATGCCTCGACCACTGGGGGCGTAAGCCATGGACCCGTCGAGGGGGTCGGCACCCACGTGGCTCGGCAATTGTCCCTTGGGATAATGCTACCGGGATAAAAAGTCTATCTGTGTGCCAAATTTCATCCAAATCTGTCGAGTAGTTTTTGCGTGAAAGAGTAACAAACATCCATCATCACAAACTTTCGGATTTGAGTATAATATTAATAATCCAGTTATTTTTCAGGTTACAACGACCCATAGATAAATACCCCTAATTATACATACTATAACAATTGTGTTAGTATAAGAAACTTAAAATTATGTTAGTAACACTTCACTTACACGATGGTGTGTGCGTTCGTGTGGAATTTATCCGCGGAAGCGACTGAACACCATAAGTATAATAGTACCTAGTAAGAATCAGAGGTATCCTATCCGTATCCCTATCCTTAGGTGTTCGGCGCAGCATGTCTTCTTCTTCCATACTTCGGTATTAATCATCTCAGCAGTCACCTCCTTTATAACTATAACATCTTTTACTCAGTCCATCCACCATCTTTGATCGCTTATGTATCATTACACGTGGTGAATAGGGATGCGCGGGAGTATAGGAATAAAACTTTGAATATGATTTCATCGTTGAATACAAATAAATCGTCACTAAAAAGCTATTGAGATCATTTCTGTTATAATTTAATAAACAATAGAGTATTTTTAGGCTACCAACAGTATTTATATAACGTGAAAATGCGTTTCAAAGTTTTGTCCCTATTCATTTTACGTACTTCGGTTTAATATTATAATAACACCAGCCTATGCCCGCGGCTTCGCACGCGTGGAGTTCGATCACTGTCCCACGGGATTGTACTATCGGGATAAAATTATTCTGTGTTAATCCAGGTTATAAACTACCCCTGTATCAAATTTCATCCAAACCCGTTCAGGAGTTTTCGCGTGAAAGAGTAACAAACATCCATCCATACTTACGAACTTTCGCGTTTACAATAGGGGATGATCACATTTTTTTTTCTTTGTCCGTCGGGTAGTTTATTGAAAGTATTGGACACGTATTTTTTCTTTTTTCACGTGGTCATAAAATTACGGAGATATATTGAGTTCAAATGGCGCAGCAATGATATTTTGATAATACAAAAAATACGTGTCTGATATTTTTGTATTACCTGTCTGACGGACTAAATAGAATGTCGTTTTCTTTACCTTGTCCGCACCCCTATTAGTAGGAAGTAGGATAAAATGACACATAACATATTATCATCATGTAATCCCAGATGGGTTAGGCAGAGGTGTACCTAATAGTACATCAACATTTCGCCCTATTGTCATCAACAGGGCACAAATCTAGACTCCGCGGCTGCTACTGAGAAATTTCTGAAAAACATAACACTTTGCCCGACTCGGGAGTTGAACCTAGGACCTCGCAACTCAGCAGTCACGCATGCGACCACTATCAACTCGACGAGGCAGTCAGAAGAAATCATATTAGCTAGTAACTGGGTTCATGGGTTGTGGAGGCCAGGTCCCGGCTGTCATTTGTAGATCTTTGAGACTCGTTACAGATAGTCTTTGAACCGAAAGTCTAACAACCAGTTTTACCAAGGGGTGTCTTATTAGGGAGCGTTCAACGCAATTTTTGGAGATTTTTGACCCCCCCCTCCCCCCCATGTAACGCGCCGTAACGTCTGTATGTACCCCCCCTCCCCCCAGGTAACTAAAATCTACGAGACCGAACGGTTAAAACAATGTTACGTAACACGTAGTTCAAATGCCCCCTCCCGCCCCTGTAACGCGTCGTAACGTTTCAAAACATCCCCCCCAATTTCGTTACGTAATACTTGAACGCTCCCTTATCCAGTACTAACTGGTTGTGAAGGTCAGATAGAAAGTCGCTCCATGTAAAATACTGGTATTCAGCTGGATTTGGTTAGTCTGGGAGCCTACTCGAAACATGGTACATGTAGTTTTAAATAAAACAAAAACTAGGTATTAATAATACTTTTTATTTAATACAAACATAATTTTATCAGTATTTTACTTTAAAAGAGATCAAAAGAGTACAAAAATTAAGTCTTTTTAAAAATACTGTTATGTTATATCAGTCACATTATGTTCAATTGTTACATTTTGGGGTAATCAGAACTCTTACATAGATTTTATACAAAGTTAATTCTATGTTGATTAATATGACACGAACAAAAGCAACATTTTTGGAGATTTCTTAGGATTTTGTTCTTAAAGGGTGTCAGTCAACGGGACCCCACTTCTTAAGGTGGAATCGCCAGGGTAGTCCACGAAATTAAATTTTTCTTACGTTTATTCCAATATGGGATAATCCTATTTTTTTTTCTTTGTCCGTCGGGTAGTTTATTGAAAAGTATTGGACACGTATTTTTTCACGTGGTTATAAAATTACGGAGATATATTGAGTTGAAATGGCGCATGACGTCACATGTAGGTAAGTTTTATACCTACTTGTGACGTAGTAAGCCCCCACTCTCCAACTTTAATGAGTTCTAACTAAGTAATTTTTTGATATTTTGATAAAACAAAAAATACGTGTCTAATATTTTTGTATTACCTGTCTGACGGACAAAATAGAATGTCGTTTTCTTTACCCAGTCCGATCCCTTAGTTGCATGTCAATGACCGGTATTTTAGTTTTTTAAATTTGCATTGGGTTTGCTCTTGACTCTAGTCTAGGTCAGAGATGACAGAGACAAAGTCGACGATGGTACGAGCTTACCCAGAAGAAGCCTGTTCACTCTAACTTTGAAGAGACTAGGGTTGTAAGCGTTTGGAAACACAGACGCAGGCAGAGAGTTCCACTCCTTTGCTGTGCGCATTATTAAAGACGTTTGAAAACGCTTAGTGCGAATTGGTGGAATGGCAATAAGGTAGGGATGGTAACTTGCAGTGCGTCTAGATGTCCGATGGTAGAAGGGGGCCGGTGGGATGAGGTCGTGGAGTTCTTGGGCACACTCACCGAAGTACAGCCTGTAGAAGACCGACAAGCAGGCAACCTTGCGGCTATGCGCCAGGCTGTGAAGCTTGGCATCCACCAATTTTACGTCGCCAATCAGCCTACACACGCCTTTTCCTCATGGGAGTAGGCAGAAACCACAGAACTCCACTACGAGCCTTGCATACTCTTTTTGCCTTGTCCACGTTATATGTATGTTTCAGATTTACTTTATAAAATATGCCAACAATATAGGCACAGGTATAAGATGATAAAATACACAGACACAAGTATGTCTTTACTGAGTTATAATCATTAAAATAATCAAGAGCTTGTATTGAATGATCATAATTTTGTAACTGCATACGTGTTACGGTCGCAAATTATATTTTAATCCACCAACTAGCTGACACTGACCAGAAAATTGCAAAAAAAACATAGAAAACTTGAATTTTACTAGTACCCTGGCGTTTCCCCCTAAGTCCAACTACCGTAGACCAGTTTTCTTTACATAGCGTTCATATTTCAAGCGAAATTACTCAATAAATCCATCTATAAAATAATTTCCATACTAATCATCACAAAACCAACACAGTATAACTTACAAATATGGTAGGCACTACAAAAATACATTTTACATTAATATGCATTGATTTTTCCTATACAAAATTATTTGAAACTTCCACATTTTAAAAGCTTGATCAAGTCTAAGTCTCATAGCTAATCAGCTACTGTAAATAGAATTATAACGTCCCCACTGTTGGGACACCTGCCCCCTCTCTATGATAGGGAGTGGGACTGTAATCCACCAAGGGCACAGTTGGTCATCAAAACCGGCATGTCCTTGAACCGAAAATTCGAAGACATGTGACATCTACCAAACCGCACTGGGCCCGCGTGGTGGATTACAGCCCACTCCCTCTCATAGAGAAGAGGCCTGTGTCCCAGCAGTGGGAACATTATATTCTGATTATTTTGACCTATTTAGGCTTTTTGAAATGGTTATAACCAAAGGCAATAACAGATTCTTTAGGCTACATTTGCTTCAAAAATAAATCAATACCGTTTTGGGTAGTCAGGGCTTCAAGTAAAATAATAGTTTAATAATTTCATAACATCGCGCTAGTCCCGAAAGTGCAGACAGTGGCAGAGGCGTACGTGTAATACACTCACATTTTGCCAGTTATGTTTAAGTCACACATATAAGGGGGCGAGCCTTTTGCCATCAATCGGCCACAAATATATACAGACTCCATGGCGGTTATTGAGAAACCTAACCCTGTCTGACTTGGAGAACGAAACCAAAACGAGGCATTCCTCATAATCTAGACTTTTTAACATTACATAAGGCTGGCAGTCTTACAACCAGTCTTACCAAAGAGGATCGTATTTCAGTACTAACATAGATGAGAAAACGCAGACAGATGATGATCATGATATAACGCCTGTGTTTCTAAAGGGGTGGGCTGGGTTACCTACAGTTCGCGATTTGTATGACGCATATTTTTATCATTATATTTACTTTGTCTATACAAAGACTGGCTTTCATAACAATTATGTTCCGAGAAAGTCCCTTTATGATGAAAATATAGAATGTGTTATGCAATATAATATATTATGACTGTTTGACCAGAGCTGTTCGATTTTGAACTTTCGGCGTTGGACCGAGCGTTTGAAATCCAACACATTGTTTTTGTTTAGGCATTGAACGCCCCCGTGAACCAAAAAGCTGATGGTATCTCTAAATTCTGTTGTTTTTTCCGCATTTAATGTACCTAATAATCAAATTAACCTCATCTATTTTAGGACATTAAAAAAATATAACTTTACATAACATTAAGCCTGTAATCCCGAAGGGCTATGCAGAGGTTTCCTGTATCTAATAGTACACCCACATTTTGTCAGTTAAATAATATGTAACAGGGGGCTAGCCCATTGCCATCAACTGGGGACAAAACCCAGACTCCGAGAAACTGAGAATTTCCTGATGGAAAAACCCAATAAAAAATTGCACAGCCTCGGAATCGAAGCTAGGACAGCAAGCACAATTGGGATCACTTGACTAAGGAGGCAGTCAAAAATCAGTACGAAAAATTAACAAATTTTATTTTTTGTACAAAATAAGAGAAATGTGAACAATAGGGATGATGACTGGGTAAAGAAAACGAAATTCTATTTTGTCCGTCAATCAGGTAATACAAAAATATTAGATACGTATTTTTTTTTTATCTAGTTAACAAAAAAATACTTAGTTAAAACGCATTAAAGTTGGAGAGTGGGGGCTCACTACGTCACAACTAGGTATAAAATGTACTGAGCCGTGACGTCATGCGCCATTTCAACTCAAACTATCTCCGTAATTTTACGATTACGTGAAAAAAGAAAAAATCGTGTCAAATACTTTTTAATAATCTAACCGATATCATTTCATTCTGCCTAGCCTTTTCCCAAACTATCTTGGGGTCGGCTTCCAGTCTAACCGGATGCAGCTGAGTACCAGTATTTTACGTGAAGCGACTGCCTATCTGACCTCCACAACCCAGTAACTGGGTAATACGATACCCCTTGGTAAGACTGGATTTCAGACTTTTTGGATTCTGACTACTCGTAACGACTGTCAAAGATCTACAAATGACAGCCGGGACCAACGGCTTAACGTGCTTTCCGAGGTACGGAGGAAACTCGGTATGTAATTATGGTCATCCATCCACGGACCAACCTCGGCAAGCACGGCTTAACCTTAAAGATCGACCCGGGCGGCTGTTATTATTTAGCCTAATCTAACCGATAGACAAATAAAAAAAAATGAGTCACCATCCCTATTCACTGTTTCATCGAAACATAAACTGGAGTTTCCGCATTTTGGCTTACGCAGCCGTTTCACCTATTGTTACTGAAAACGGACAACAGCGTCACATTTCACTAGGTACGCAATTTTTATTTCATGGGGAATAACCATTTCGTAAAATTAAGAGGTACTTAACATTGCTACAGGAAATACCAAGAATTATTTTTATATTACTGGGTATTTTTGTTACATGTTTTTGTGGAATGTTAAGTGACTTTTTATTTTTGTCATAGGTATATAGATACATAAGATAAAACATTGATCTTTTGGCACCGAAATGGAGCTGAAAGGGGTGCCTTTTTTTTACCGAAAAAAAGGAGTCTTTATGTCTAAATATTAGGTATTAGGTAATCTATCTTTTATAGTATTTTGTTGTTTTCCGATTTGAATTAATATTTAAAAGCTGTAAGATTTATGTTTTGTTTTTTTTTTCTGTCCGTAGTCTGTAGGTATAGTCATAGATATAGTTATCGTATATTGCTTGGCACCGACTCCAAAAAATAGTTAAATTTTATTATAGGTTAATCGTAGGTAACTTTAGGTTTATTAATAAAGGTAGGTTATAGTATAATTTTTAACTTTTTAGTGCTTTTAGTGTTTTTTTTTTATAGGACAAGCCCGACACACTATTCCCAAACGACTGTAACTCCTGTGCGCCAGAATCAACAGTGGCGACCACCAGAAAAGCGCCAACACAATGAAGCTCGACGAAGTCCCAGAGAAACAATTTAACTGTCTTGGATCCCGCAACGAAATTCTTCATCTGCTTACCCTTTTTTCCTAACTATGTTGTGGTCGGCTATCAGTCTAACCGGATGCAGCTGAATACCAGTATTTTACATGAAGCGACTGCCTATTTAACCTCCACAACCCAGTTAGTACTGAATACCATACCTTTTGGTAAGACTGATTATCAGACTTTCGGACCACTGCGTACCTGTAACGACTGTCAAAGATCTACAAATGACAGCCGGGACCAACGGCTTAGCGTGCTTTCCGAGGCACGGAGGAAACTTGGTATGTAATGGGTGGTTTATCCACGAAACAACCTAGGCAAGCGCTGCTCAACCTAAAGATCGCCTATGCGGCTGTTACTGTTGAGCAACAAAATGAATCCGAAAATAATAGGATAAGCATAATTTCTAATTCGTGGGGCGTTGTTGTGCCCTAGTTTTGTGAAACTATTGTATGTTCCTCATGTGACTTGAGTAAGATTACGTATGGACTTTAAAAGAGGCTGTGACCTATGAGTTTGTTTCGGCTGTTTCTTCCCAGAATAAAGTTTCTACATCGTTCTGACATATTTGTAATTCTTAACATAAATGATGTAACCAAGATTTTGTAACATATTTTAATTTAAGAGTGTCCATGGAGTTTCATGCCCATTCTTCTCCATAGAGATCTACGCTTTGAAATGGGACACTACAGTACTTTCACAAGTTATTATGCCTTGTGACTGGGACTGTAGATTCGCGTTTATTTTTTTGACTTTCAAAAGTGCCTGTAATGGTCAAATGAGTTTTGAGTTTGAGTAGTCGGAATATAAATAAGTTTATTGATACATTGTTACAAACATTGCGTTTTTTAAAAAGGAATCACCGATCTATCTAGTTCAAAAAAAATATTTTATTTTTGAACTGCTCGTTGGTCCAGTGGTCACAAGCACTGCTGAGCATGACGTTCTGGGTTCGATTTCCAGGTCGGGCAGGGTTATTGGGTTTTCCATTAGGAATTACTCAGTAGCACAACCGGCAAATTGCAAAAAAAAACGTAAGAAAAATTTAATTTTGCAGGCTACACTGGCGGTACCACCTTAAGGCTTAGAACGCAGTTCTCTCTCATAGAGGGGGCCTTTGTCCCAACTGTGGGAATATTATACACTGATTATGTACACTGGGATTCATGTATTAAGAGATGAACATGTATACATATGAGGCCAAATATTAAAAGATTACTTTAAGCTCTGTCATCCCCTTTACAAATGGTAGTACAAGAATAATGTACAAACACATAATTTTTATATAAAACACACAATTTAAAGGAAGTTTCATACAAAAACGTTTTCCCGTACAAAAACATTTGTAGAAAAGTTTAAAAGTTTCCAAAATCTAATCTAAAACGCTATGTTTTGTAAAAACGTTTATACAAAAACGAAGTTTTTATTTCGCTTATTATGTTAAACTATAAAAGCTAATATCTAAGGCACTAAAATAGAAAACTATAATGAGGCTTGCAAACACGACTAAACACTAAATGCGTTAAGTGCTAAACTTATTAAGAAGATACATTCTGAATGCTGCAATTATCTTCCATACTAATATTATAAATGCGAAAGTCACTCTGTTTGTTTGTTACCTTTTCACGACTAAACGGCTGCTCGGATCTTTATGAAATTTGGCAAGAAGATAGATTTCAACCTGGGGAAGGACATAGGCTATATATCATCACGCTACGACCAATAGGAGCGAGAACGGGGAAAATTTGACGCAGACGAAGTTGCGCGGGACAGTTAGTCTGTGAAATATATCGATGTTATGATGAATTTCTATAACATAACATCACCCCTGTAATACCTTTAGGGTTTGACAGAGTTGTACCTAATAGTACACCCACATTTCGCCAGTTATGTTTAAGTCCCATGTAATAGGGGGCGAGCCTATAGCCATCAATCAGGACACAAATCCGTCGCGAGTGTGACCACTAGACCAACGAGTCAGTAGCGAAATTTTTGGCAGATCATCTGCCTAGCCTTTTCTCAAACTATCTTGGGGTCGGCTTCCAGTCTAATCGGATGCAGCTGAGTACCAGTATTTAACATGAAGTGACTGCCTATCTGACCCCCACAACCCAGTAACTGGGTAATACGATACCCCTTGGTAAGACTGGATGTCAGACTTTTTGGCTTCTGACTACTCATAACGACTGTCAAAGATCTACAAATGACAGCCGGGACCAACGGCTTAACGTGCTTTCCGAGGCACGGAGGAAACTCGGTATGTATTTATGGTCACCCATCCACGGACCAACCTCGGCAAGCACGACTTAACTTTAAAGATCGCCCCGTGCGGCTGTTATTATTTAGCCACGAGCTCCTCAAATATTTGACAGATATTTGCGATGTTGCCAGTTTTTAGAATGTACCTCTTAAAGTTCTGTTTCAGGCAAAGTTTTGACGATGACAAATACAGAATTATATTTTTATTATGTTTAGTACTGAATGCATTTAGTGGATAAGTCGTGGAAACGGGCTTATATCTAAAATCTAGTTATTTCATAGTTAAATATTATTCGAGTAATACCAAAAATGGTAGAACCTTTTCGAAAAATCGGTGGCGTACAGTCTTTTTATTCAATATTCGCATTTTGCATATGTTTTTTTATAAATCGGTGCATATACTTTTTGCATTATGTGCATTGCTGAATATAAAATCGGTATACGTACATGAAAACAAAAACAAATGAAAACACAACCTTCTCCTTTTATAAAGTCGGTTAAAAAGAAAATAGAAGGTGAGATTAAAATTATTGTTAAGTAAAATAAATACGTTATTTTTTAGTTTGTTAAGTAATAATCCTAAGTGCAAGTTATTATTTGGACGAAATTGATAGTTGCAACTTGTAATATTAAATTGAATTTAAAGACGGAATTAAAAGTAAAAAAAAAAATTCAAATAAAAAACAGTAATAGTATAATAGCATTAAATTATCCACAAAAAGGTTTAGTTTATGTTTAAGTGTTTAACATAAAAATAAAATTGGATTTGCATTGTTTTCCGATATTTTGAGATCAATACACAAATTGGTTAGATCATGTAATGGTTCATTTATTACAGAAAAAGTGGGCGTTATATCGGGTGGAATCCCAACCTGTATTTGCCTCAACGCTATGTTTCTATACTATACGTATTAATTTACTTGTCAATGTTTCTACTATTTATTTTTCTATATTGTTTTAAAAACTGTATGAATTACTTTACAGATCCATATAAATAGTTAGATCTCCAGTGATTTCTACATTATTATACATACACGTGTGGAAAAATACAAAAAATATACATTATCTTAAAACTAAAGGTGGGTATCTACAAATATTATAATGACAGACTACGGCACCCCATATACCACCAAAACCATTTAGCACTAAACTAAGTTCAACATCGCGAGGAAACCAGAATGTCCCAGAACCGAAAATTCGAAGACATGTGACATCTACCAACCCGCACTAAGCCCGCGTGGTGGATTACAGCCTACTGTCTCATAGAGAGGCCTGTGTCCAGCAGAGTTTATAGCTGCCTATGGGCTTCTGACTTGGCTTTACATGCCGTCGAGAAATATCTCTCAGGCATCCTGGTTTCCTCACGATGCTTTCCTTCACCGGAGTAAGTGGTAATTGTACAATACGCACATGAATGCGAAAAATCAGAGGTGCGTGTCTTGGGTTCGAACACGAGACCTCTGACTTGGTAGTCCGAAGGTCACACCACTAGACTATCACTGCTTAGCTTGAAATGATTGACAGATAAAGATTTTTTTACATAATTTCGTGCTAAAACATTTTCGATAGGTATTTGTGGTGTTATTGGGACTCGGTTATAGTGGATTTTAATAAAGTAGGATGGTAGTATTTAAAGTAATGTTTTTAGCAGTTGAGCTTTTTTGTTAACTGCTTTTTTCAAACAGGTATTTTTGCATAATATCACGCCTCTAATCCCCGAACAGTTAGGCAGAAGTGTAGGTAGGTGCGCCAGTTATGTTTAAGTCGGGGGGCGATCCTATTACCATCACCCGGGCACAAATCCGGATGTCGTGGCTGCTACTGAGAAATCCCTGATGGATAAAACCCAATAACAATTTGTCCGACCCGAGATTGCAACCAGGACGTAATGCTAAGCAGTCGGGATCGCGACCCAACGAGGCAGTCGACAGGTGTTTTATGTATTAGTATTTATTTATGTTTTTTTTTTGTAGATACGAAACAATATGTATAGCTGCTAATTACTCTTGTGTAGTACTGGAATTATAAAATTCGTGTTCAAAACACAATGCTTGTCTTTTATTATATTATTACTAGCTGACCCGCGCAACTTTTTCTGCTGCGGTCCTATTGGTCGTAGCGTGATGTTATAAAGGGTGTAAAACACCTCTTAACGAAGCCGAAAGGCACTGGTTCTCCCTGTCATTGCGATCATTTTTTTGTTCTACACCATACCTGGGAACCTTCTAGTTACGGAGATATTAGGGGTACAAGTTCCAACTTTTTGACAAGTATTTTTTTAAATACAAGTTTTTAATTTAAGATTTTTACTTTAAACACCTCCACGACCCCCGTACTATTCAATCCATCCATCAGCACAATGTTTTGAGTGCGTTACATTGAGTTCTACCACAAAACATGATTTTACACCCCCCAAAAAAAAAGTCGTTTCCCAGCAATAATTTTTGCGTAAAGTTACATAGTTTCATGTACAGAATGCTTGGTTAACGGCTTCGTGATGAGGTGATTTACACGGTGTATAGCCTATAGCATTTCTCGATATTTTTTTAAATTCAAAGCAGTAGTTCTTGATATTAGTGCGACCTATTATTATAGATTAATAGATTGGACCTATTTGAAAAAGGCAAAGTAGATTTATTTAGAAGAGTCCTAACTAAAAACACGTCAATAAATACTACCAATATTATGAATTAGTTATTATAATGTAAAGTCTGCCATTTCATAAGTGTATTATTATTAAAAAATACAGTCTTATTATCAAATTTGAATTCTGCTGAAAAAAATAACTTTAATTTTGTTCCCTTTATTTTTAAGTTCAGCAAGCCTTGACTAAATAAATTCAAAATGATTGTTTTTTTTTTGACAAAATATAACATCACGCCTGTGATCCGCAAAGGATTAGGCAGAGGTGTACTCTAACTAAAATACTCTCACATTTTGCCAGTTATGTTTGATATCCAGGGTGTAACGGAAAGGGTATATACATTCTTAGGGGTGTGCTACATACCTTCAAACTGAACATGTTTCTCCGTCGGACAAACATTAACAAATTACAAATTTTTAATACCTATTCAACCCAAATATATGGGGCAGTTGATATTTTTTTCGCTATTACGATGTTTGTCCGAAGGAGATACATGTTCAATATGATGGTCTGTAGCACACCCTTAAGTATGTATATACCCTGTATCGCAAACAAATCAAGAGTTTTTTATAAAAATTACTTCCAAACAATTTTGTAATTATTTAGTCAAATGCAAGGTATTTTTCGTGATTTCTTAGTATGTAATGAAAACACAATAATCACAAAAAAATGGTGTTTTGTAAATACACCATTAAATATGTTATCGCAAAAAAAAAGTTTTTATAAAAAAAAAAATTCAGGCCCCTATAAAACCTCGAAACATCCCGAAAAATTACAAAAAAAAACGACAAATTTTCTCAGCAGAACAAAAAAAATAAAATAACTAAAATCTAAGCTAAATTCTCATCAATAACTAAATTATTACTATCATCTAAAGATTCACTTAAATCGCTATTATCACAATCGTCTTCATAAGTAACGTTCCTCAAATAATTCTCCATATTAAAACTCACCATCAACTGCTTCTCAAAAAGACTCTTCGTGAAAATATTCCTTTCCATCGTTGTCCGGAGCAGGTTTGCTAGTATAGGATTCGATTTTAGCATTTCCGGCTTCAATGTATTCAAATCAAAATTTTCTTTTCCACTGTCTTGAGAGACGTTTGTGTGTGAACGTTTATGTAAGATGAACACATCGGGGTCTTTAAAGCATTTTGAACACTCTTTGCATTGGAACGAGATCTTGTTTTCAATGTCCGGGCTGGTATTGTGGTTGGAACGGTGTAAGTCTTGGTTGGTAGTGTGAACTTGGTTGTCGGTTTCTGGGGTTGTTGAAGTGTGTGGGGGTGAGTTTTCTGTTGAGGGTTGTGGTAGACCTGTGGAAGAGATAGGGTAAAGTTTTACTTATTTATAATTTATTTATTAATACTTTTTTGCACACAAAAGTAATTGTAAAAACTAAAAAACCGCCTAAAAAGTAAAAAATTAAGCACAACCAATTGGAAGCAAGCGAGGCCCATTGTTTTTTTTTTTTTAAAATGGCAGCTTTGCAGGTTTTTATAAAAAAATAATTAAGTATGATTATGTGAAAGATTTCACAGACAATTTAACTTCTTGGTTTTTTCACTTTTTAACCGACTTCAAAAAGGAGGAGGTTCTCAATTTGATTGGTATTTTTTTTATGTATGTTCACCGATTACACTGAGATTTATGATCTGATTTACGTGATTCTTCTTTAGAATCTTTTTGCGGAATAGTTGCCATTTGGTCCCATAAAAATTTATCTTAGTTTGGCCCAGTAGTTTTCATTTTATGAACTTTTTTTTTATGTACATTTTTCACGTATTTACAGCTATTTCTCCGTGATTACTGGACCGATTTAGATGATTCTTCATTCATTTGGTAGAGAAAGCTTGCCCGGAGGACCCATATGAATTTTATTATCTTTGCTTAGGTACTTTTTGAGTCATCCTCTTTATTATGCATTTTGTCCTTTGTCGTATGTATGGACGATGTGCTGGTGTGTAGTTACAATGTAAAAAAAAAAGATACTTGATTAGTGAGATACCACAACCGAAAAGGGTTTTTTTTTTTACTTTTTTGTTTTATTTAATTTTTTGCCACCGACTTCCGTAAAATTATTTTCCACTTTTTAGTGTTTTTTTTGGTAGAGTAGAAGTTTTTATAATGATTTGTCCTTCGTTGTACGAGCTACAGGTAGTTGTTCCAGATCTAGCCAGTGTACATGTTTGTTAGTTTAAATGTTGACGACACGGTTGGCGCAGTGGCTGAGCGATCGACTGCGCTGCGTGTCGCGGGTTCGATCCCCGCACGAAACAAATATTTGTATGGCCCACAGATAGTTGTTTCGGGTCTGGCTGTTTGTGTATGTCAGTTTAAATGTTTGTAAACGCACCCACGATACAGGAGAAATTCCTAGTGTGGGGCAAAGTTAAAAAAAAAAAAAAAAAGTTTGTAAAGACACCCACGATACAGGAGAAATTCATTTGTAGGGCAACATAAAAAAAACACCCCTAAATACTTCTTCAAATAAATTAAGATAAGTGGTAATGATGCTGACTTACCATTACACAAGGAAGTCAGAGCCAGTGGATCCTGAACACCAGCCGCTTGCATTGCCAGCATAGTCTGCATGTAGATAGCTTGGGCCAGATGTCGCGTTTGATCGTGCAGCTGAAATTAAAGATTTACGAGGTTAGGTTCAGAAATTAGGTGACCACCATGCATACCGAGTTTCCTTGGTGCCTCGGAAAGCACGTTAAGCCGTTGGTTTCGGCTGTCACTTGTAGATCTTTGACTGTCGTCACAGGTAGTCAGTGCCTCGAAAGTCTCAGAACCTTACCAAAGGGTATCGTATTACCCAGTACTAACTGGGTTGTGGAGGTCAGATAGGCATTCGCTCAATGTAAAATACTGGTATTCAGCTGGATTTGGTGGACTGGAAGCCGACATAGTTGGGAAAAGGCTAGGCAGATGATGAAGTTCAGAATTTAGAGGAACTAAGTAATAACAACAGCCGTTTCGAGCTCCTGTAAATTGCGTATCTACATACAAAATGGGTTTTCACGACTCATTTGTCGAACGGCGAGCGTTTTAGGGGACTATCTTGTGTAAATGACGTTCAAAAATTGCTGATCTTCCACCTAGTTTGGAATTAATGACAATTGATTGATATGATTTAATTCTTAAAACCCGGATTCAAACCGGAAGCAAACCAGTAAATTTTGAGAGGCAGATTTTTCACTGGAAGAATGGACCTCAACAGTCAATAACCGCACAAAAAATCTGCTAAAGGTTTACTACCGATCGCAAGATGAACAATAAAAAACAAAAAACCCGGTTTCGGAATGCCTCGTTGGTCTGGTGGTCGTAAGCGCGACTGTTGGGCATAAGGTTCTGGGTTCGACTCCCGGGTCTGGCAAAGTGTTATTGGGTTTTTCCATCAGGAATTTCTCAGTAGGATCCACTGTATTTGTGCCCGGTTGATGGGCTTTTAATTGTGGGTGTGTAGGCTACTCAGCCTACGTCTGTCGGCTGTATAGGCGTCTATCGTCAACTGCTTATCTTACGTGGCTCAATAGGGGTGCGGACTGGGTAAAGAAAACGACATTCAATTTTGTCCGTCAGATAGGTAATACAAAAATATTAGACACGTATTTTTTGTTTTATCAAAAAATTACTTAGTTAAAACTCATTAAAGTTGGAGAGTGGGGGCTTACTACGTCACAAGTAGGTATAAAACTGACCTACATGTGACGTCATGCGCCATTTCAACTCAATATATCTCCGTAATTTTATGACCACGTGAAAAAAATAAAAAATACGTGTCCAATACTTTTCAACAAACTACCTAACGGACAAAGAAAAAAAAATTGGATTATCCCCTATTGCAATTCATTTTCAAAACAAAACACACGGCATGGAGAACAAATGGCGTTACAAAATCCCCAGGTACACATTGTAATATTGAAAGAACTATGTCTAGCATGATATGATGCATTCATAGATGTAGTTTAGCTGAAATGATCATCATCTGCCTGCCTAGCCTTTACCCAAACTATCTTGGGGTCGGCTTCCAGTCTAACCGGATGCAGCTGAGTACCCGTATTTTACATGAACCGACTGCCTATCTGACCTCCACAACCCAGTAACTGGGTAATACGATACCCCTTGGTAAGACTGGGATGACAGACTTTTTGGCTTCTGACTACGTGTAACGACTGTCAAAGATGTACAAATGACAGCGGGCTTAACGGCTTAACGTGCTTTCGAGGCACGGAGGAAACTCGGTATGTAATTATGGTCACCCATCCACGGCCGAACCTCGGCAAGCACGGCTTAACCTTAAAGTTCGACCCGGGAGGCTGTTATTATTTAGCCACGAGCTGAAATGATGATTGTTGTAAATTAGATATTTACCTGTGGATCTAACGCAGGTGCATTGTTAGGTACCCAGGCACCAGACTGTCTTCTTGTGTAAGGAGCCGGCGTGTCTGAAGGCAGGTTCTGAGAAGGTATCGCATCTTTACGTAGGGTTCGCCATTGGCCTGAAAATTTGCATAATTAAAACAATATGAGTGATAATTATAATCGTTATTGGGTTTTACCTAAGTGAGAGACTTTTGGTGTGACTGTCAAGTCATACGTCTCGAGTTCGTCGGCGGATTCATGTGCCTGTTTAATTATCACTTGCTTTGGTGAAGGAAGACATCGTGAGGAAACCAGCATGCCTAAAAGATATTGTCGAACGGCATGTGAAGCCAAATCTTCCACACCAGGTTGGAGGGAAGGGAACCGATCACTTTTCCGAATTTTGTTTATTCGAATTTCATTTTACCGAAAACTATTGACCAACGTCTCTTTTGCTATATGCGTTTTTAATATTTTTGGTTCATCAAAGTACCATGTGGCACACACTATCTTGGTAGCTCCTGGAAAGAAGTCTCTACCTTGCCCACTCCAAACTTTTAGCATTTGACAAGCTTATGCTGGTAAAGAAGTAGAAAGTTTACATATTGAAGTCAAACATAATCGCATGAATCCCCAAATGCATAGGCAGAGGTGTATTCATTAGTACACTAACATATAGCCAGTTATGTTTGAGTCCCATGTAATAGGGGGCGAGCCCATTGCCATCAAACAGGCATTAATAGAGACTCTGTGGCTGCTACTGAGACTTGATGGAAAAAGCCAATAACAATTTGCCCAACCTAGGAATTGCAACCAGGACATCATCCTCAGCAGTCACTCTTGGGACCACAAGGCAGTGAAGACAAACTCTGAACTAATCAATGATGCTAGCTGCCCATGATAGACATTTTCTGTTATTATGAATGGCATTATTCAGCAGATACCGAACTTGTGAAGACATTTCTGCTAACAGATTAATGATAGAATGCATTAGGGGCAGTATAGCAAAGTGGAAGGATTTTTTGAAGTTAGTTCTAGTAACTATAGCCAAATTGGGGTCTAGCACTGGCTTAAACAACGAAGCGAAAACTGTATACTTTACAGTATAACTTTTGGTATATAGCCCAAATAGATAAAGATTATCTGGCGACATAATAAATACGCGACCAATAAATAACTGTACACAAACATAACATAAATATATTCCAACGTTACAAACAACAACAAAAACAGACGCTAGCAACAAATAGGTATCGTAATCACAGCGTAGGTAAGTAATACAGAGAAAATCAAACGTGCGTTAGGTACCTACCCTTATTTTTTCCCGCACTAGTTATTGTATAATCCTCAGGTTTAAAATGAAGGCTGCATACTTTAGAGTACTTTGTATACGGTTTCCCTCGCTTTAGGATATCGTTCCAGAGTTTAGCGAGCTCTTCGTCTCGAGGAAATTGATGAAAAGAAACGTTCTTCGCCTTCCCAGCCATGGACGTGCATCGGGGCACGGTGCAGTAGTAAGGCATGTTGTTAGTACGCAACTAGTTTAATTACACAAATTAACATATCTAAGCGATTATACTGTTATTGTAACAGTTGTATTTTTTCCAGAAAAACAAACAAAACTTCGCGCATAAACACCAAGCTCCGACATTTATCAAAGTTGTAAAACAAAATCAGTGTTGCCACACTTGCTACTTTTGTTGGACTGCATAGGATCGACTGTTCCTCGACCAATTTAGTCGATTTTTAAAAACCAAACTTTTATTGCGAATGTTTCCAAAAAGGGTTATTATTGTAAAAGGTTATATAATAATTATTTAACTGTGTGTGTAAATCATAGAGAATTTACACCTACCGCACGCAAGCAACAGATTGTCGAACAAATTTTACTGCCACTTTTACAAATACAACACACTACAGGAAATTGGCGTTCACACACAGAGACATGCATCCTATTGCTAGAAACGCACACGCAAAACAACCACACAATAAAGAAACTCACACACTCATTGACAAATTAGCGTGTATATATACAACTTAATATCCTATATCATCATCTTCCTGCCATTGTCCATGTCCCATTTTATTTGGGGTCGGCGCAACATGTGTTTTTCCTCCATTCTCATCTGTCATTCGCCATGCTATCATTTACTCCTTGTTCTTTCATATAATTTTTTACACAATCCATCCATCTTTTCTTTGGTCTTCCTCTCCCTCTCCATCCATCCACATTTATATTCATCACTCTGTTAGTCGCATGTGTTCCATCCCTCATCATCACATGTCCATACCAAGACAGACGACTCCCTTTCATCTTTTCTGTAACAGGCGTCACTTTCAAACTTCCTCTTATATACTCATTTCTCACTTTATCCATTATAGTCACTCCACACATCCATCTCAACATTCTCATCTTTGCTGCATGCAATCTTTTTTCATCCGTCTTCTTCACGGCCCCGCATTCCGATCCATACAGTACGACTGGTCGTATCACAGACTTGTATATTTTCTATGTGCTTTGTTTTGTTGTTTGTCATCTGTTCGTGGTAAAAAAACGAGAATGAAGAATTATGGCTGTTTACGTTGTGAGTAATCTTTACATAGTTTAAAACAAATTCACTTCCCGCCGTCTGTACCTACGCAAGAATGTTGATGCGTTTTTCATTAATATACCTACAGAATGATTCATGAGAAAGGTTATATGTAGTTATAATTTATGCCTGAAAAACATTAAAAATTTCCACCCTAACGAAGTCGCGGGAAGTTACAAATATTTTCAATACTTTAGTAGTTAGAAACCAATTTATTGTTTGTGCGCCATCTATCGGTGTTTTTAAAATTTTGCCAATAGCGACTGTAGAGAGCGAGAGAAATAATGACGAATTGACACGAAGAGTTCAGTTGTTAAATTTAATTCAATAGATGACTCTTAAATCATTTACTTGACACTGACTATAAATCAAGATATTGAAATAGTTGTAATTTTGTGACGAGATATAAAATGCGCAGTGTTTTTTTTATATTAACCACTGTTTGTAATTTTATATTTAGGCACATTTAAATAATTGGAAAATAAAACAGCTTTGAAAACCAATATCAGAACAGGCAGCGAAACTTATTTTTTATCCCAATATCGTCAGTTGTCTAGTTGGGCTTTGCCCCCGTTTCATTGGAGGCACGCCACTGCTTTCATACTATGCGACATTAGCTTTATTCATCTATAGTTATTGCACTCCAGCACATCACCTTTGTTTTTGAAGATGGGCACCAGCGCACTGTTACACCTTTCGTCAGGTGTGGCCTCCTCCAGCAACAACTTATTGAAGAATAAAGCTAACCACGTTCAACCATCCACCCGCAATAACTTCCACATTTCAACTGGTATTCCATCTGGTCCTAATGCTTTACCATTCTTCATCCCATTCACTGCTATTCTGACTTCACCTATACAAACCTTTCTTACTAATCCTTCATTCACTGGTTTATTATCCAGCACACCACTCCAGTCATTCTCCTCATTCATCAGTTTTTCAAAGTATCCCTTCCACCTATCCTTAATTTTCTCATCATCCGAAATAACCATTCCCCCTTCATCTTTTACGCATTTAATCTGACACACATCCCTCGCCATTCTCTCTCTAGCTCTAGCAAGCCAGTATAGTTGTTTTTGGCCAGCTGGACTATACAAAGTTTCATAAAGCTTGTCTTGGGCCTTCGTTCTAGCTATGGCCACAGCTTTCTTGGCTTTTTTCTTAACAAACTAACAACTATAACCTTAATAACTATACAACTTAATATCCTACACCAAACAAAAACTACCAGGGATGTGGCACAAGCAATGAGTGGTATTTCATTCATTATCCATGATTAATTAACTACATTTATTAATATTTTAACTTGAACTGAAAAATGTTTATTTTATCTTTCATTCTTTTCCGTTGACCTTGCCCAAGAGAGCACTTGTTTGTGACATAAAAACGATACACAATAGCTGATGAATCTGATGGCAAGTAAACTAGCTGTCAAAAATGTCTATGGTATAAAGACTTTAGCAAACTGGTGAGTCTAGAGCTTTTTCCTCTATGTGGAAATCGTCATTTTGACTAGGAATCTTTACTTCTGGAAAAAAGTTACTTATGGTGGAAGCGACAGGGTGCGGCGAATTTCAAATTTACTCACTTTTTTTGGAATTTGCCGGTCAGTGACAGTTTTTATGTTGAATAAAATATGATACGCGGTCGTAATATGGCTTTACTAAGTTATAAAAGATTATGATTTGAATGAAAACGTACGTTTCTTCTCAGAGTAGTCAGGTACGAAACAACGGCCCCATCTAGTTTAAAAAAATGACGTGTAAAAGTGTTTGTAAAAACCTATTTGCAAAATAAACATCATTTATCATTTTACGGCCGCGTATCATATTTTATTTATCAAATTTTGGTAAATTGCAAAAAACTTAAGAAAAATTGAATTTCGCGGGCAACCCTGTCGCTTCCATCTAGCAGTGACAGAAAATATGACATAATCGACAGCCACTGTAAAGTTTAAAAACACTACTTTGGTGCACATTTGGTTTTTTGATAAATTGCTTTTTTTTTTCGTAAATTTTTTTATGAGATTACGATTGCGATAAAAGTTAAGATTTTGGCTTGGTTACGAGGAATGGTTATAGCAACAAGTTGATTTGCTTTTGGCTCCCAGTCCACTTCGTCACTTTTAAAATGTTGATTCAATTTTAATCCTTTAGTCGATTTCTAGGCATAACAACTGAAGTACTATTGCATGACATTGAAAGAAACGACGTCAAAACAAAGTCTATGGTACATACGAGTGGCCATTTTTTCCGAAAAAAAAGTGGGAAGGGAAAAATAGATGTCAAATATTTCAAGGCTACAGTGTGATGATTCCATTTTTTTCCAAACCAACGTGATAACGTTCTCAACAAATAAATTAAATAACATATTTGTGTCCGGGACTAGAGGTTACAATCTTATTCGATGTGTTGTGTTAGTTTCGCCGACTGTAAACATTAATAAGTTTGGGAAACCAAGTAAGAAAGGAAGATGGGATATTATTGCACTGTCCCACAATGCACGTCTCTCGCCGGCAAGACGAAAAACGTGAAATTTCATCGGTTTCCTCGTGACGTTTCTATGGCAGACAAGTGGAACCTGATTTTGAAGAGAGGCAAGCCGTATACGAAGTATTCAAAAGTTTGCAGCCTGCATTTCACACAAGCAGATTATAACGTCACAACTATGGGTAAGAATAAAGGTATTTCGGGTTTTTCCATCTCTGGTAACAACATTAATAATATTTCCTTCGGCGATGACTCATAAAAGTTTCACCAATTTATTTGTTTTGCCTCTTGTAACACATGCAAGGGTCGAATGCATTTCATTTTGTGACTAACCATACTTTTTGTATTTCGAACTTTGAGTGTTGTGCATGATCGTAATCGCTATTGTTATTTTTTTTTTTGCATAATTTTGGCAGACAATGCGAAATGATGTGGTCATTGTCCAAAAGAGTTTTGTCTTTGGTAAAAATTGCAAGGAAACCACAAAATGCAATTATGATTTTCAAAAATATTTTCTAGTAGCAATCTTGTTGGGATTCAAAGATTAATGTAACCTAAAAGTCCGTGTAATTACATGAAGCTACAGTTTCTATAAAAACACAATATTTATGACTAATAATTTGCATTTTTTACTTTAAAAAGACAAAGATTGGTCATTACATCATTCTGTGAAGACTATTCTCATTTGAGAATATCCTCTTTGGTCAACATAATGACAAGCATGATTCTCATTGGAAAATAAATAAACTTTGCAAAATTCTGCTATGAATGGAAAGAAAACTGTTTGCGAAACTTTATTAAGTTTTGCAAACATTTTTCTTTCCACTCAATATTAACCTCTCCAACCTTGCGGCTAAGCGGTAAAACACCCAGCCGGCCTCACAATGACGTCATCGAGCGTGTCAAGTGTCCTGCGCTCATAAAAAGCTTATCGCGCGAGTTCTATTAGCTCTTATCTCAAGCGGTAAACAGTTTCGGGTTCTTGATTAACGAGACCATGTATTACAATATAAACAACTGTTTTATAACTACTTGAGAATTATAAACATCGCATAGAATTCAGAGAGCTCGCCGCAAACATACTGTTGTCGTAGTTTGTTTTTTTTTGGTAAAACTACTGAATCAATTTACACGAAACTTTAGATCTAACATAACAAATATACAAGTAATCTAATGACAGTGTTTTTTAGGAGTCCTACATAAATTATTCTTGCAAGATTCCAATTCAAACGTCTTATTAGAATCGGCCATTTTCTAACTGCGCAGTTCAATGCATGAAAATACTTGAAATATCAATAAATATGAATAAATATGCCTCGAATGCATGAAATTATGAATTATCACTATTTTTTCGCTTATTACTAATGTTTCCAAGACCATATTTCATTGTAAAAGAGTCAAATTCATATTTTCAATTTCGACTGACGAACTTCACAACAAAGGAATTTTTGGAGAAATTTTTGGGTCAAAAACATAATTTTTAGATATTTTTTCCAGCAAATGACTATCTAAAAAGTTACATTATACACTTATAACATACTATACTCATTTACTTACCAAAGTTTAACAACACAAAACACAAAAAATTCACTGCATTCCAAAACAAAACACCACCGTTCCACACTGGCCGCCATGACTCATTTTGACAGTCGACAAAGACGCGTTTCTTTATTTTTTTAATAATTTTGTGCAGTTGTTAGGTTGGTATGTTTGGTTTCATTTTAATCGAACTCTAGTTGGCCAGAGACGTAAATTTTTACAAACGAATTAGACCCTTACTGTACGTACGATAAGGGTTTAAGTTTGCTTGTACGAAGCGTTCCCATATGGGAACCTCGGGGCTCAACCGAATTGTTCGGCGTTCCCATATGGGAACCACGGGGCTGGAGAGGTTAAGTTACATAAAAAGGGCTTTATGTGTTAATCTGTAAATAACTTACTAACTTAATATAAGTAATCATAGTCTACTTACAAGAGCCAAGTTTAAAGTGTCAACTTGGAAACTAGGAAATTGTTTTTTTTTCCATAGAATTACTGTGTCATTGGATCATCTTTTTTCTATGACATTCCTTCTGTTATTCTCTATAAAGTAGCGTAAACCTATTTGGTTTAAGTTGACAATTTATTTCAGCTTGTTATGAATCACATAATTATCTTATCACAATCAAGGATTATGCTATTTTTAAATAGTATTTATTTTTGTTGTGACTCATCATAAGCATGTGTTGGGAATGTCTATGCTGAAATGAAAGTGAAGTTGATGCCTGGATTTATCTCCCAGCCTGGGGAAAGTTAATTCATCTGGAATTTCTTAGTAGCAGCTCTTGAGTCTGGTTTAATGAAAATACAGGCTTATCCCTTATTACATCCACAAAAGGTTACGCAAAGGTGTATTTAATAGTCCCCCACATTTAACCAGTAAGTCACATGTAATAGGGGGCGTGCCTATTGCCATCAACCAGGCACAATTCCTCTGTGACTGCTATTGAGAAATCTCTGTTGGAAAAAATTAATAACAGTATGCCTAACCCAGTAATGGAAGCCAGGACCCCAACCTCCGCAGTTGCGGTTGCTAACACTAGACCAACGTCTATCAAATAATGACATGTTAAACACCTCTGCCCTATCCCTTTGAAGCATTGCAGCTTGATGTTAGTTATTTTCATATCAGAGTTTTTTTAGATTTGCATGTGACGCTAGGTCAGAAACCGCAAGTCTGATAACTAGTCTAGCCAATGGCAACATCAAGTTACCCGGTAATTGATTGTCGAGCTGTATCTGGTTAGCCTGCAAGTTAGGCCAACGCCAAGTCTTTTTTTAATGAATTTGATCAGGATCTTGAGAGAATAATTTTTAATCACTAAAGTGATTCATAGTAAAATACACCTTACCCTTATGAAGTTAATGTTGAGATTCCTATAAGCAACTACAAGAATCTCAAACCAATATGAAGTGTTGCTCTTGACTCTAGTTTAGGTCTGAGATGACAGAGACAAAGTCAACGATGGTACCAGCTTACCTAGATGAAGCCTGTTCACTCTACATTTAAAGAGATTAGGGTTGTAAGCGTTTGGAAACACAGCCGCAGGCAGAGAGTTCCACTCCTTTGCTGTGCACATTGTGAAAGACATTTGAAAATGCTTAGTTTAAATTGTTGGACTGGACTTAGTGTGCGTGTGGATTGAGAGATCTTTTCGAAAAACTCTTTCAATCCCACCCAAATTATAAGAGGATTTAGGAAATAATTGTTAAAACTTCATGGTAAGGTATAAAATTTGTCAAACCTAAACAAAGAAAGTTAGAACTCATTAACTGGATCTCTCAATCTGGACAACTGAAGAAAAAGCCATAACGCGTATCCAAGAATATACTGCCTATGTGTTTATAATTTGCATTTTAATTAATTGTAAAGGATTTGTGAAAGCTGCTAAACAAAATTTCGATTCGTTTCAAAGCCACGTTTAAGATTTATAACAGTTTATATGGATCACTCAGAGTGGACAATTTTCAATTGAGTGATCTTGTAAAACACGACCTAGTACTGAAAAAGTATGATTAATTATCATGTTTATTACAAATTATGCTTCTGGGAGAATTTGTAAAACAAAAATCGTGATTGAAATCTTACTGGTTCAAGGGAAAATGAAAATTTTGTTTTTTGTCGATCGTCCCAACTGAGAGATCCTTAATTTGAACTATATTTAATAAACCAAAACTTATAGGTAGAAGGCAGATACATCAGAAATTGTTAAAAAGGTTGTACTAAAATTTGACGAATCAGTCGTCCCTGTAAGTGTTATACTTAAAAAGATAAATCATTTTTTACAATCCTTGAGGAAAACGTTGAGTAGGGTGACCATATCGCCGGTCGGAATCATTACCGGTACAATTCAAATTATGATGCTGTTTAAACGTTTTTATACAAGTTTATGTCTGGTTTCACTACATAATTTAAATAATATAAAATTACGTTTTTAAATGACAAGTTTCTGCTAAGTTAGGTACTGTATGTGTAGTGCTCTTACTAAGGAATTCTAAGTTCGTAATTCTAATTCTAAGTAAATCTTACACACAAAAAGTTCAGAAATTTTAAGGTAACCAAAAAATTACTTTATTTTTATTATTTAAACTTTTTTTTAATTTCACTCATAATTACATACTTGCTCAAGTAAGCGTTCCGTTGACTCGCAACATTGTAAGAAAGCAAGCCTACTTATTTTGTCAAGCCAATGAAATACTAAATACTTTCAATGACGTCAAATGCATAGCAAGTAGAAAATGGCTTTCGAATTTTTCGAAACGAAACCCTGAAATTTCAGTTCGCAAAGCACAGTTTATGAACTCTGCAAGGGCTAAAAATTGAACAAGTACATTATGCAACAGCATTTAACTGCAATAAAAAAAAAATATGATGAGTTAGAAATTCTTCGGCATCCAGAACGTTTATATAATATAGATGAAAAAGGCTGTCGATTAACATTGCACCACCAGCAACATGTTCTTGCACAAAAAGGCAGTAAAAGAGTACATTTTATTGCACAGGAGCATGCTGAAAACGTCACCATCGCTATGTGTCAATGCTTTAGGTAATTCAGTACCACCAATGATAATATTCAAGGGTAAAAGGCTAAGGCCTGAATTTAACGATAATTTGCCTGATGGCACTATAGTCAAAATAGCACCAAAAGGTTAGCATGACTACTGAATTATTTATAGATTTCATCCATCATCTTGGCAACTACAAGTCGCCTGGAAAATGTTTGCTTGTTTTTGATGGACCTGCTTCGCATTTGGATGCTAGGATTGTGGATGCCGCAGACGAAAACCAAATCGTATTATATTGCTTACCCTCTAACACTACCCATGAGTTACAACCGTTAGATAAATCAGTGAACAAATCATACGAACATCATTGGGATAAAGAAGTCCGGTCGTAGGCCTAACGTCACCCAAAAAAAAAAACGGACAAAATAAAAAAGTGTGTCTACCCTACTCAACGTTTTCCTTAAGGATTGTAAAAATGATTTATCTTTTTAAGTATAACACTTACAGGGACGACTGATTCGTCAAATTTTAGTAAAATCTTTTTAACAATTTCTGATGGATCTACCTTCTACCTATAAGTTTTGGTTTATTAAATATAGTTCGAAATAAGGATCTCTCAGTTGGGACGATCGACAAAAAACAAAATTTTCATTTTCCCTTGAACCAGTAAGATTTCAATCACAATTTTTGTTTTACAAATTCTCCCAGAAGCATAATTTGTAATAAACATGATAATTATTCATACTTTTTCAGTACTAGGTCGTGTTTTACAAGATCACTCAATTGAAAATTGTCCACTCTGAGTGATCCATATAAACTGTTATAAATCTTAAACGTGGCTTTGAAACGAATCGAAATTTTGTTTAGCAGCTTTCACAAATCCTTTACAATTAATTAAAATGCAAATTATAAACACATAGGCAGTATATTCTTGGATACGCGTTATGGCTTTTTCTTCAGTTGTCCAGATTGAGAGATCCAGTTAATGAGTTCTAACTTTCTTTGTTTAGGTTTGACAAATTTTATACCTTACCATGAAGTTTTAACAATTATTTCCTAAATCCTCTTATAATTTGGGTGGGATTGGAAGAGTTTTTCGAAAAGATCTCTCAATCCACACGCACACCTGGACTTAATACTAGTAAGGTTTGTTCGAATATGAAACCCTACAATACTTAGATTGAATAAAGCTTTAAGTTTGCTCTAAAGATCTTAGCTTTTAAGTTACCCAAATCATGCCTAAGCTTCTAATGTTCTACTATTTTTAAATTGTTAGTAATTTTTTTCTCTATCAAGATATAACTAAGGAGTATCATATTAAGTAACTGGAAGTCATGGGGAGAGGGTTTTGCCCAACTGTGGGATCACGCAGGCTAAGAGTATCAGTATCATATTACCCAGAAACTGGCCTGTCAAGGTCAGGTAGGCAGTCGCTCCATGTAAAATGCTGGTATTCAGCTGCATCCGGTTAGAATGGAAGACCACCCAAGCATATTTGGAAAAAGGCTGGTCAGATGATGATTGTACCTATAGAAGTATCTCCTTTAGCTACAAATTGTTTTACAATATAATTTCCTCTTATATGAATGGATTTTAGGGGACTCCCCTGAAACTAAACTATACATTAAAAACAATGGAAGCTGATTATTAATAATTTATTATATATTTGAAATAATTTGCTGTATCAAATTTATTTTAAAATATTTTTAATAGGAAAATAGGTATTTTATTGATTGTATTGTTATACTCACTGTTGCTTGTGACAATTTTTTTTTTTTTTTCAATTAAAATATGGCTGTAATTGCGGAAAAATAGCCTGAAATAACGAAATAAAATTTTTAATTTTAAAAGTGATATGAAGGAAAAAGGAGTAAATGATAGCATGACGAATGACAGAGGAGAATGGAGGGAAAAGACGTTTTGCGCCGACCCCAAATAATATGTGGCAAAAGCAGGAAGATGATAAGTAGGTTATTAAAAACCGGCCAAGTGCGAGTCGGACTTGAGCACGAAGGGTTCCGTACCATTAAAAACAATAAAAACAAGCAAAATCGTCACTTTCTTGTATGGGAGCCCCCTTAAATATTTATTTTATTCTGTTTTTAATAATCTGTAGAAATTTCAACTGGCTAACTATCACAGTTCATGAGATACAGCCTGGTAACAGACGGACGGACGGACGGACAGCGAAGTCTCGGTAATAGGGTCCCGTTTGACCCTTTGGGTACCTAAAAACACTCACACACATTTTTTTTTACCAGACATATGACGTTGGTGATTCCTACCTAGCTACTCAGACAAGATCATGTCTGGATTTGAAAGGAGATTGTGACCAACTCCACTGACTCATTGGTCACAATCTCCTTTCAAATCCAGACATGATCTTGTCTATGAACTTTAGGTTCTTTCACCATCATCATATTTCATATCAATCGTTTAGGAAGTTTAGTCATATGGAATCAAGTTCTTTTTAAAACTTAACAGACAGATGTGTTGCTGGGGAGTTTGTTCCGCTACTTCTTCTTCCCAGCTAAAACAAGGAAGCTGCAGCTGGGAAGTGGTGAAGGGTGGACGTTTTGGGGGACTGTCTTATACAAGGTGTTGTTTTGCATCCTCGTCAAAATTCAGGAGGTTGTCACAAAAGACATAAATAATCAATTAAAATTACGGTACCTAGTTATTTATTAATAAACGCTGATTTTTTGGTTGTTTATGTTTTTTTAGTATTTCAGAATAACCACCATAACATGGTTCAGGGAATAAGAAATTATCGAATAAACGTTTGAGATTGTTTGTATGTGTGGAAGCGCGGTTATAGGGCGAGAATCAGACGGCCCGCGTTTAAAACAGGTGGTTCACACTTACCGATTCCCGTAAATAAGAAAAAAAAAAGTTACCTACCCATTTTATTATTGATTCGGGACGAGAATCATTACCATAGTTATCTCCTTGAATATGACGAGAATGAAAAACAACACCTTGTATAATTCTCAGACAGTGCTGATTGTCTTGTTTTTTGATATATATAAATCTGACTTATAATATTCCTGCTTATTATACTGATTTTGCGTCGATTGCAGCATTTCTTGATAATAACAGCAACTCGAATCGATCTTCAGGCTAAGCCGCGCCTGCCTAGGTTGGTCCATGGATGGGTGACTGCCCAATACATACCGAGTTTCCTCTGTGCCTTGGAAAGCACGTTAAGGCGAAGGACCGGGCTATCATTTGCAGATCTTTGACGGTTGTTACAGGTAGCTTGAAAGTGAAAACCGGTCTTACCATAGGCTATCGTGTTGATCAGTACTAACTGGGTTGTGGAGGTCAGATAGGCAGTCGCTCCATGTAAAACGCTGGTATTCAGCTGCATCCAGTTAGTCTGGATGTCGACCCCAACATAGTTTAGAACAGGCTAGGCAGATGATTTTGCATTCAAAGTCAAAGTCAAAGCATTTATTTCAATTAGACCATTACAGGCACTTTTGAAAGTCAAAAAAAAAAAATTTAAAACGCGAAGCTACAGTCCCAGGCACAAGGCATAATAACTTATGAAAGTACTGTAGTTGCCCATTCCGTAGCGTAGATCTCTATGGAGAAGAACGGGCAAGAAACTCCATGGACACTCTTTTAAATCAAAATATGTTACAAAATCTTGGTTACATCATTCATGTTAAGAATTACAAATATGTGAGAACAATGTAGAAATATGGGCAAGTTAAGAGCGTCCAGAGTAAAAGATTAAATCAGTAATTAAAAATAAAGTAACTAAAATAAACCGTGGCAGCTAAGAGATGACCAGTCACAACTGACAGCGCCCGTTCACGAACATGACGCGAACATTGCATTGCATAAATTTAAATTTTCCGTTCCACATAATAGTATATTATAATTATTTTAAACTCTAAATTTAGATTATATAGCACAATGGCACAGGTGATTAGGTAGTTTTATTAAATTAGTTGTAATTTAAGGAAACATGTATCTGTTTCCTTTTAGCATACCTTTAGTGGATTTTTATTTTTTTATCAACAATCACAATGCAACAAATTGTTATTTTTAATATCAGTCTTTTCAAGGTGTATGGTTTTACCCCAGTAACTGGGTTGTTGAGATCGTATAGGTAGTCGCTTTATGTAAAATACTGGTATGCAGTTGAATTTATTTAGACTTGAAGCTGAATCCCATCATCACTTTCTTGCCCCAATTAATTTGGGGTCGGCGCAGCATGTCTTCTTCTTCCATACTTCTCGGCAGTGATCTCCTTTCGAGCCATATCATCCTTCACACAGTTCATCCGTCGTTTCTTTGGTCTTTAACAGATAATGTACAGAAATACAAGGTTTTGTTTTGCATCCTCGTCAAATTCAAAAAGGTAACTATGCTAATGATTCTCGTCCCGAATCATAATAAAAACCGGCCAAGTGCGAGTAAGACTCGCGCACAAAGGGTTCCGTACCATTATTTATAAAAACGAGCAAAAAAATCAGTTTTTTGGATGGGAGAGTTAAATATTTATTTTATTCTGTTTTTAGTATTTGTTGTTATAGCATCAACAGAAATACGTAATCTGTAGAAATTTCAACTGGCTACCTATCACGGTTCATGAGATACAGCCTGGTGACAGATGGACGGACGGGTACGGAACCCTAAAAATGGTAGGTAGGTTTTTTTCTTCTTATTTATGGAAATCGATAAGTGTGAACCACCAGTATTTTAAACGCGGCCCGTCTGATTCTCGCCGTATAACCACGCTTTCATACATACTAACAATCTCAAACGTTTATTCGATAATTTCTTATTCCCTAAACCACGTTATTCTGAAATACTGACAAACTTAAACAACCAAAAAAATCAGCATTTTTCAATAATTAACTTGGTACCGTAATTTAAATTGATTATTTATGTCTTTTGTGACAACCTCCTGAATTTTAACGAGGATGCAAAACAACACCTTGTATTTGTTGCTTCAAGTTCCGGTGCAGCCAGCTGTCTGTGATCTTTTACTCTTCAGGAGAAACTTGCTGCCAGTTTTCCGTCGTCCCGGCCGAAGTCTGTTTAGACGACACGACGTAGGCTGTCAAATAGATAGTGTTGAATTTGATTCAGTTTGCGTGCCGCGCGTAGCAACAGTAGGGGTGCGGACTGGGTAAAGAAAACGAAATTCTATTTTGTCCGTCAGACAGGTAATACAAAAATATTAGACACGTATTTTTTGTTTTATCAAAATATCAAAAAATTACTTAGTTAAAACTCATTAACGTTGGAGAGTGGGGGCTTACTACGTCACAAGTAGGTATAAAACTGACCTACATGTGACGTCATGCGCCATTTCAACTCAATATATCTCCGTAATTTTATGACCACGTGAAAAAAGAAAAAATACGTGTCCAAAACTTTTCAATAAACTACCCGACGGACAAAGAAAAAAAATTGGATTATCCCCTATTCGCTAAGCTATAAAACCCCTTCCCTTATTCAGTAGACTTCTTTCTATGTTTTCTTTGACTAACAAACTGTTTTTGGGTTTACCTATCAGGAATTTCTCAGTAGCAGCCGCAGAGTCTGGATTTGTGCCTAGTTGATGGCAAAAGGCTCTCCCCCCTATTCATGGTACAAACATAAATGTTGGTGTACTATAAGGTACAACTCTGCCTATCCCTTTGTGGATTATAAGCGTGATGTTATGTTATGTAGTCTTCTTCCATACCGTTTCTTATTATCAAAGAAAGAAAAGTGTTAAAAACATGACCCTTACCATCTATACTCTATAGTATAGGTACATACGTACAATACATACAAATAAATAAAATTGAAGTGTCTGTTTGTAATATCAAAACAACGGCTTTTTACTACATGCATATGAATGTATATACGGTACATAATACCAAAATAACATTTTTTGTCTGTCTGTCTATCTGTCGGTCTGTCTGTTTGTTCCGGCTAATCTCTGGAACGGCTGGACCGATTTTGACGGGACTTTCACTGGCAGATAGCTGATGTAATAAGGAGTAACTTAAGCCTAAGTCTTCTCTTTTAGAAAAAATCTGATTCCACGCGGACGAAGTCGCGGGCACTGCTAGTCTAACATAACTGGGTACCACCACCATAACACCAACCACTAGTCACCACTTAAGTCACTTGTGGGTCCTAGCCTATTGCCATCAAAAGGGCAAACCAAGGCTACTATTATTTTCAAATATTCTACATTAATTTATTACCTACTTTCGCTTTAATGATATCATTAAATTATATAATGTCCAGGTAAATTATTTAGAAAAACAACTGACCACATGAGTAAAACCCAAAACTTACAAATACATGATTAAATAAATTAAATCTTAATAAATAAGGAAAAAAATAAAAATCAATTGTTTACAAAAATTGGGAAAACAAACACGTACGTCAATACTAGTTATGATTAGGAGCAATAATTGCAATATTTATCTCAATTTCGTGAAGAATAAAATTGGCGACATTTGATGCGGAAAGTTTTAAGTATGAATGTGGCTATAAGAGTAGGGTAAGACCAAAGAGTGTGTGTGAAAGGCGTGCTTGTGAGAAAAGTAAATACTTAAAAACGTAAAGTAGCATTTTATAAAAAAAAAAAAACATGTTATTAAATAAATGGCGTTAAATTACGGACCATACAGGTGTCTCATTGATATTAATGAAGAGAATGTCATGGCATGAGCATGTGATGAGGAGGGACGGGACGAAACGCATGTGACTAAAAAAGTGATGAATATATATGTTGATGGAGAGAGAAAGACCAAGGAAACGATGGATGGATTGCGTGCCGTGTTACGGAGGAGGTTTTACTCCGACGTCATAAACTCTTTTGATAATGTATACTCTATGTTCGAATGCTCTTTAAAAATAGTCATGTCACTAATGTCACCACAACGTTGGTAACTAAGCCGAATACAAGGTGTTGTTTTGCATCCTCGACAAAATTCAGGAGGTTGTCTCACAAGACATAAATAATCTATTAAAATTACTGTAACTAGTTAATTATTAATAAACCCAGATTTTTTTAGTTGTTTATGTTTGTTAGTATTTGAGAATAACCCCCTTAACATGGTTTAAGAAATAAGAATTATCGAATAAACGTTTGAGATTGTTTGTATTTGTGGAAGCGCGGTTATAGGGCGAGAATCAGATGGCCCGCGTTTAAAACACGTGTGGTTCACACTTACAGATTTCCGTAAATAATAAAAAAAAAAAAAACATACCCATTTTATTAGTGATTCGGAACGAGAATCATTAGCATAGTAACCTCCTTGAATTTGACGAGGATGCAAAACAACACCTTGTATATTTTACGTGTACAAGAAACCAAATCTTTTATTCACATTCCAACAGAATGAAAATGAAAGAAAATAAAGAGAGTAAATGGTAGAGTGACGGATGACAGAGGAGAATGGTAGAAAAAAACCGGCCAAGTGCGAGTCGGACTCGCGCATGAAGGGTTCCGTACCATTATTTATAAAAACGAGCAAAAAAATCACTTTTTTGTATAGAAGCACACTTAAATATTCATTTTATTCTGGTTTTAGTATTTGTTGTTATAGCATCAACAGAAATACATAATCTGTAGAAATTTCAACTGACTAACTATCACGGTTCATGAGATACAGCCTGGTGACAGACGGAGAGCGAAGTCTCAGTAATAGGGTCCCGTTTGACCCTTTGGGTACGGAACCCTAAAAAGAGTAAATGGTAGCATGACGGATGACAGGAGAATGGAAGAAAAAATTGTGTCTCAATGACCCTAAGTAACAGGGGACAAGAGAATAATGATGGTGGGGTTATAACAACAAGTTTTCATAAGATCTCAATCAAAAAAATAAAAATATATAAAATACTAGCTGTCCCGCGCAACTTCGTCTGCGTCACATTTTCCCCGTTTTCGCAACATTTTTCATTAATGCTCCGCTCCTATTGGTCGTTGCGTGATGATATATAGCCTATGTCCTTCCCCAGATTAAAATCTATCTTCTTGCCAAATTTCATTAAGATCCGATCAGCCGTTTAGTCGTGAAAAGGTAACAAACACACAAACAAATAAACAGAGTGACTTTCGCATTTATAATATTAGTATGGATGTTTCGGCCGGTGTCGGGAGCAGGGTCCAAGCTACCGGTGGTTCCAAAGAAAGGAACCTCCTCACAGTGCGGGCCGTATCGAGGAGTACTGCCTTCTGAATCAAGCCCTGATCCAATCGCTAAGCGAGAGCTTCGAGCTCTTAGCCATAAGGCCATTGGCCGTTACGACAAATATTATTTCCTTAACAATAATTCTGATTCACACTTAATCCACCCAAAACACAACTTATGTCATATCAAAATCATCCATATCTCTTATCGGACTTAGTCATAAAGTTATCTATCTTATCAAAACTTACAATTTGCATAGACAACGGCTCAGCTGTTAAAAACTGACAGATGTTATGTAATATTAAAACCTTTTTTGTTTTTTGTTGTATAAAGCCTTATCGCGTTGGCCTCTTTTTGCAGAAAAAAATACAATTGTTTCTGATAGCGTTATTGAGAGAAAAAATATGTTATAATATACAAATTACACGAACCACTAATACACTCTCAAGTGTATTAGGGGTTCTTCCATGCTTCGCACGTCTCTATCTATCGGGTCCAAAACTACCCTATCTTTCAAAATCTAAATATTTTATTGAACATAGGCCTACATGCACTTAAAAAACGTTGAGAACCGGTGCACGGTTCGGGTTGGTCGTTTCCTATGGAGAAGTAATGCCAAGAAACTCCCTGCTCTAGTTTTCGTGAATTTCTTTCCTGCCCTGATGGTTATGTTTATTTTATATAGGTATAAAGTTCGTTTTAAGCTGTAATTCAATTTTTTCCTGTTCTATCTATTCTACACACTGTGTCTACATTTCTAATTCATCTTTCCACTCGCAGGTCTGCTGGAAGACATTTCTTTTGAAATAAGCAGTACCTTTGTGCTCTTGTATCTTAATGTATTATCCTGTTAAATAAATACTCTTTTAAAATGATTTAGTTTTACAATAATATCATGTTACTGCATTAGCACTTAATTATGGGGAGACAGCATAGGTCCGACAGTAAGTCGTTACATAGTACCCAAAAAACCTAAAACAAGATAATAAGTTATTAGCATCTAGGAATCTGCAAGGTTTAGAATGTTTACGCATTCACAAACAATCGATCTTTCAAACTGGAACCAACCATGACCACTCATAAAATTTCATTCAAATCGGTTGGGTAGTTTCGGAGATAAGCGTGTAAGAACATAGTGACCCGGTTTTTCCTTTGACGCAACTTATGCTTTCGTCCGGGGAAGCACCTACGTCTTCCACACGTATATCTGCCGCTATCTAGTTCATCATTAATAACTCTCTTGCCCTTATCCCAATTCATTTGTGGTCGGCGCAGCATGTCTTCTTCTTCCACACTTCTCTATTACTCGTCATCTCATGAGACACCTCCTTTCTTGCCATATCATCCTTCACAAAGTCCATACATCGTTTCTTTGGTCTTCCTCTACTCTTATACCCATCCACATTCATACTCAAAACTTTCCTTACCGACTTTCTCCTCATTCCTCCGTATCACATGCCGATACCACGACAGCCGATTGCCACACAACTAGCTTTAGCTAGTTGTCTTTCATCAATAACCTTAACATAACCAAACCATCTCATCATCTGCCTAGCCTTTTCCCAAACTATCTTGGGGTCGGCTTCCAGTCTAACCGGATACAGCTGAGTACCAGTATTTTACATGAAGCGACTGCCTATCTGACCTCCACAACCCAGTAACTGGGTAATACGATACCCCTTGGTAAGACTGGATGTCAGACTTTTTGGCTTCTGACTACTCGTAACGACTGTTAAAGATCTACAAATGACAGCCGGGACCAACGGCTTAACGTGCTTTCCGAGGCACGGAGGAAACTCGGTATGTAATTATGGTCACCCATCCACGGAGCAACCTCGGCAAGCACGCTTAACCTTAAAGATCGACCCGGGTGGCTGTTATTATTTAGCCACGAGCTCGTCCAAACCTCCAAGCCACGAGCTAGATAACCAAACCATCTAAGCATACGAAAAAATAATCTGCATAATTAAGTTCTGATTGCTAACCGACCTCAAACACAATCGGAAGCTAGCACTTTGATAATAATTACAATAAAGAAAAAATCTTTTATACTTAATCTCCGTTATCGTGCATTACGTACAAATTACGACATTTATGTCAGATGATTCGTTTGTGACAATAATAGTAATATGCGTTCTTATCGGAGGACTGTAATATAGTAATTTGGCGTGGATATAGTTGTTGCTATACAAGGTGTTGTTTTGCATCCTCGTCAAATTCAAGAAGGTTACTATGCTAATGATCCTCTTCCCGAATCAATAATAAAATGGGTAGGTAATTAACGAAAATCGGTAAGTGTGAACCACCCGTATTTTAAACGCGAGCCGTCTGATTCTCGCCCTATAACCGCCCTTCCCTACATACAAACAATTTCAAACGTCTATTCAATAATTTCTTGTTCCCAAACCACGTTAAGGGGATTATTCTGAAATACTGACAAACATAAACAACCAAAAAAATCTGTGTTAATTAATAATTAACTAGGTACCGTAATTTTAATGAATTATTTATGTCTTTTGTGACAATCTCCTGAATTTTGACGAGGATGCAAAACAACACCTTGTATTGTTGTATAACACTTTGGTTAATGTCAATGGTTCATCTGCTGTCTTGTATGGATCAGAATGTTGGGCCACAAAGGGAATTAATAAAAGGCATTTGCATGAGGTTGAGTGTGGTGTTACGCGAATAGATAAAATAAGTGAGTACTTATGAGGAAGTCTGAAAGTGGCGCCGCGCCGGGGACTGAAGAGATGTATGGGAATCGGTCGTCGTGGTATGAGCATGTGATGCGAAGAAATTTCGTGATGAAAGTTGTAAGCATGAGTGTGGATGGCTATAAAAGTAGGAGAAGACCAAAGAAACTATGGATATACTGTGTGAAAGATGATATTGCTAGAAAAGGGATGGCTCATGAGATGAGGTTGAAGAAGAAACATGCTGCGCCGAACCCAAATGAATAGGGATAATGGCAGGTGAATCACGATTTCTGCCGTCATCCGACCTCAATTATCATTTTTTTTTTTGCTTTTTTTAAAAAAACGTTGCCCCACACTAGGAATTTCTCCTGTATCGTGGGTGCGTTTACAAACATTTAAACTGACATACACAAACAGCCAGACCCGGAACAACTATCTGTAGGCCATACAAATATTTGTTCCGTGCGGGGATCGAACCCGCGACATGCAGCGCAGCAGTCGATCGCTCAACCACTGCGCCAACCGTGCCGTCAAATTAAATACTGGTTTATACAATACCCCTTGGTAAGACTGCTTGTCAGACTTTCGGGCCTCTGACTACCCGTAAAAACAGCAATGCATGGTAAAATGCATGGTCACTAATCGAACGACCTCGACAAACGTGACTTCACCTTGATTGATCGATCCGTGCGGCTGTTACCTAGTCAAGTAGACATAGCTGGTATAAATACATAAACTCAAGCCTCACGCTTTTTCTCATGGCGCTAGGCAGAAGCTACAGAAAGCCACCTGCTTCGATCCTCATATACTCCTTTTGCCATCGTTCGTCCATGTTCATACCTCAAGTTCATATAGCTGTTACATCATTAAACTGCCTCCTTGATTTAGTGCAAGCTCTTCTGTTGGATACGACGTCTAAGGAGCGATTCCCAAGTAGGGCTAATTGTTATTGGGTTTAATTTCTCCGTAGCAGCCCCGAGTTTGGATTTTTGACCGATTGATGGCAATAGGTTCGCCCCCTCGGGCTTGAGGTCGGTTTCTAGTCTAACCGGATGAAGCTGAATAGTAGTATTTTACAGGGAGCGGACTGCCTGTATGACCTCCTTTTCTCCACTGAGTGATATGATACCCCTTGGTAAGACTATGATACCCCTTGGTAAGACTGGTTGTTACACTTTCGATCTTCTGACTATCCAGACTTTAACAAATCTGAAGAAATTTTGATGTACCATGGCATTTCTGCCCAAACGTTCGTGGGTTACCTACAGGCGTAATGCTGTGTCTATTTTTCATCAAATTTTTCCTTATCCGTTCTTGCTAAAGGTGGAAACCCCTATTCAAATAACTCTTTAATGGGCTGTGACTGGTTTGCGCAGTCATATTTGCCACTTGCTTTTGATAGCGGCTTCGCTCCTGTTATGATCGAAAATTAGGCTATGGGAACGTTTTAAACAGCCCATGACAATTTAGCTTCTCATTATTTTTATATTTAATCAGCATTATTATATTCGAGCATCAAGACTCATAGTAAGTAACAATGTACTTACAAACTATGTTAGTAATACGCTTACAAAAATTTAACACAAAAACAAACAGATTGTGACATCACTGCTGCAAGCTGACAGGCCCAGCCGAAACGTTGTAGCAGTGGTTCACAAACTCACAATCAAGCCTGCTAGCATCATAGATAGGATTCTGTTTGCACTGCCCCGCACCCTACGGACCAAAGATCCGCAGCGTTTCCGCATCACCGGGTAGAATTAGTCCACGTGAGCTTCAGCAAACATCCCTGATACGCTGCAGTATCATTAGGCGTCGTCGCCGAGGGAGGCTTGAAAAAGCTGACGTGACGATTTAGAGGCGTTTGTTAGAGATTTGCTGGAGAAAACCCCACGGAGAGAAGAGTGGAAGGCTATGGGGGACGCCTTTGGCCAGCAGTGGGACAATATAGGCTAGGAAAAAAAAATTGTGCGTGGAGTCCCTCCGCGCGGAAGAAGCGAAACTTCGTAATACTACACGCATACGTTCGAGTGCCACGCATTCAATCTCGCTCTGTCTCTTTCTATTAACCCTCCACGGTGGCGTTAAACGTTTAGCGCAAACTGGTTGGAAGTAGCATAAGAAGTTTCACTTTAAAAAAAAATTGTGAAAGATTTTTTCGAATCTGACCAAGATATCTGCCACATAACAATCTGTTCAGTGGTTTTAGCGTAAAAAAGTTGCTGACAGAGTTACTCTCACATTTATAATATCTGTATGGATTTATTGCCCATGGTTCAGCATTGAGGATTTCCTCCTTTCCAATGCGTATGAATGTTGCCAGTACTTCCCGAAAGATTAAGTAAAGCATTCGCACACACATTTTGCCAGTTACGTTTCAGTTCCATGTAACAGGCTACCCAAAATTCTGAAGCAAACACGCAATATGAATCGGCCTGATTTAGGGATCGAAGGCAGAACTCTTACAATCATATTTGCGACCACTACCTAGATCTAAAAACGGAAAATGTCGTGCGGAAAGTTCTGAGTATGAATGTGGATGGGTATTAGAGTAGAGGAAGACCAAAGAAACTATAGATGGACTGTGTAAAGGATGATATGGCAAGCAAGGTAGTATCTCATGAGATGACAAGTAATAGAGAAGTATGGATGAAGAAGACATGCTGCGCCGACCTCAAATAAATTGAAAGTAATAAATACTATGGGGGTTTGAAGAACAGGGTGTCACGTTCTTCATCATCTGCCTAGCCTTTTCCCAAACTATCCTGGGGTCGGCTTCCAGTCTAACCTGATGCAGCTGAGTACCAGTATTTTACATGAAGCGACTGCCTGTCTGACCCCCACAACCAAGTAACTGGGTAATACGATACCCCTTGGTAAGATTGGATGTCAGACTTTTGGCTTTTGACTACTCGTAACGACTGTCAAAGATCTACAAATGACAGCCGGGACCAACGGCTTAACGTGCTTTCCGAGGCACGGAGGAAACTCGGTATATAATGGTCACCCATCCACGGACCAACCTCGGCAAGTACGGGTTAACCTTAAAGATCTTCCCGCGCGGGTGTTATTATTTAGCCACGAGCTTCTTTGTAACATTCTTCATATCCCATAGAAAAGGCAGGATTTGCCGACCAAGACGAGTGTTGGTGTCTTGTGGGCCACTGCCCGAAACTTGATGTCAGGTTTTATATACTTATACGCTTAAGTGGCGGATAACTTTAACTGTGCTGTACTTTAAATTTGGGATTTCGATGTCAGTTCTTCATTTGTGTCATAGATGGCGCTGTAGTATTTTTTGTCCTATGTTGCTGTAGTACTTTTTGTAGTGCTGGTACCCTATTACTACTACTTCTTCTGGTGTATTCATAATGTTTTGACTAGAAATAGAAAATCCTTCATGAAAAGAAAACTATGCTGATGACAGTGTTTCTGCCTTAGCAAGTTGAGTTAAAGTTGTTACTGTATGGATCGGAATTCTGGGCAGTGAAGAAGACGGATGAAAAAAGATTGCATGCAGCAGAGATGAGAATGTTGAGATGGATGTGTGGAGTAACTAAAATGGATAAAGTTAGTAGAAAGTAGCGCCTGTTACAGAAAAGATGAAAGGGAGTCGTCTGTCTTGGTATGGACATGTGATGAGGAGGGATGGAACACATGTGACTAAAAGAGTTATGATTGAATATAAATATGGATGGATGGAGAGGAAGAGGAAGACCAAAGAAAAGATGGATGGATTGTGTAAAAACTGATATGAAGGAAAAAGGAGTAAATGATAGCATGACGAATGACAGAGAAGTATGGAGGAAAGAGAGTGAGATGAGTTAAAGTTGTTAGTGAGGTAATACATGTGATTCATCGATATAAGACGTGTTTTATGGTACATGATTCTTATGCCGCTTAAATGTCGTCAGGAGGGCGCTGCTGTTGGTAAACATTTATGAAAATTGGATTGAAATTATGAAGAAAGTGATAAAAAAAAACTAAAAAGCTGGACTGAAAAACTGAAGAGCAAAAACAAAAGAAGTGAAGCGATGATGCTAGGGTGGAATCAATTTGTACATGACTAACATTACATAAAATTAAAAAAAATGCGATAAAAACAAAATTGTTTTAGTATTCTATAAAACAATATGTGTAGATTTACCTTTTAAAATACTGTAGTTCCAGTAAAAAGTCGAATTCACGTTAAAATAATAATTAGTCTATTTAAATGTCAAACTTATACAGTCAGACTTTCGCTAAATTATTTAATTGTAAAACCCACACCGTCATCAGGATGAGACATGCAATAAGAATGCCATTTAAAAAAAAACCAGAGTTGGTCAAAGTTGCTGAATTGACATTGCTATGTTCCGGGGTGAAGGGGGTATACAGGACACCTGAAAATTTCATTATTCTCCTTTTCTTAAGATGATCTGTAACCCCCGAAAAGATAGACAGGGGTGCACTATTAGGTACACCTCTGTTCTTCACCAGTTATGTTTTAAGTCCAATGTAATAGGGGGCGAGCCTATTGCCATCAACTGAGCACGAATCCGGACTTAATGGTTGCTACTGAGAAATTCCTGATAGAAAAACCCAATAACACTTTGCATAAACCGGGAATCGAACCCAAGATCTCATAGTCACCAGTACTCCTGCTGTCTCTATTTATTTGGGGTCTGCGCAGCATGTCGTCTTCTTCCATACTTCTCTATTACTCGTCATCGCAGTCACATCCTTTCAGCCTTCATACAGTCCATCTATCTTCCCATCATCATAGGATCTGTTTTTCTTACCCCTCCGCTATTATTATCTGATTATTTTTTTTACGGGATCCGAGACAGTTAAATTGTTTCTCTGAGACTTCGTCGAGCTTCATTGTCTCGGCGCTTTTCTGGTGGTCGTCAATCTTGATTCTGGCGCACAGGAGTTGCAGTGGTTTGGGAATAGAGAGGCGGGGTTGTCCCAAATGTGGTCCATCTATCGTTTCTTTGGACTTACCCTACTCTTATTGCCATCCACTTTCATACTTAAAACTTTCCTCATGACAAAAAGTTTAGATATGTCATCATTTTATGTCTGCCTTTTATCAACTGTGTTAGGGTTGGCTTCCAGTCTGGGTGGATCCAGCTGAATACCAGTATTTTACATGGAGTGTTCTATCTTACCTCCACATCCTAGTCAGTACTGTGAAACCTGTGTTGTGGTGGATTACAGCCCACTCCCTCACATGGGGAGGAGGACTGTGTCCTAGCTGTGGGAACATTGTAGGCTTATTATGCTCAAGTGGCCAACCTGGGACCGAACCCATGACACGTATATAGGAGCCGTTACCACTGCCCCACCATTGTTTTGTTGGTGTCAAATCAGGCGGCAATTGCGGTTAATGCCTTTTCCGAATTTCTTGTTTCTTATTCGTTCGAAGTTAAGTTACGTTTGGCAAAAATGAATAACCATTCATAACAGAGACTCATCCGTGCGTCGGTAAAATGGACGTTAAGTTAATGCCTGCTGTCGTTTGTTGTCAGTCCATGGTTAGGTGCCCATCGGACCATCTAGATCTTTGACATTCGGCACAGTTAGTCAGTGGCCCGAAAATCTGACAACCTGGTCTTACTAAGGGGTATCGTATTCCCCAGTACTATTTGGCGTAGTGGAGGTCAGATAGGCAGCTGCATCCGGACTAATCCGGAGCCCAGCACAGTTGGGAAAAGGCTGGCAGATATCTGGCAAACCATACATCTATTACACAAATGGACCAAAAATAAATACTTCCATTGCAGTGGTATCTCCAGTGGAGTCTCCATTTGCTGGGGGCATTATCCTAATGGCAACAACTATTATTAACTCTCATTCCATTTAGTGATAATCCCCATAATTCCTTGAATCGGCTTATCAATCCTTTTAGAATATATTTAGTATTACGATGAATTAACTTAAATATCCTCCTCATTAATATTATTCGCTATTCTTATCTTTTGGAAAGACCCAAGTTAACATGGACGTCAATGAAAATTGTCATTGTTATGGATTTATTGCATCAATTTAATGAGTAAACAACAACAATAATGTGTTATTTGCTGATAAATAAATGAAGCAAAACTCATTAAAATTCGGATACCCTTTTTTTTGATTAACCAGAACCAAAAGGAAAATTGTTGCGAGTGTGGTTTCGTCTTTATCATGTCGCTACATGAAAAGAGTCACGTTGGCGTTACTGGAGGGCTACTCTCTTTCTCCGAAACGTAACTTCAGCAACGAACGAAAATTAAACGTAGTTACGTTTGTGACCCTACTCTATACAGGGTGTAACGGAAAGGGTATATACATCCTTAAGGGTGTGCTACAGACCATCAAACTGAACATGTTTCTCATCATAAAAAAAAATTTGCAGCATAAAAAAATATCAGCTGCCTACACATTTGGGTCGAATAGGTATTGCAATTTTCTATGGGGCAGCAGATATTTTTTTTGCTGCAAAAAAAAATTTATGATGAGAAACATGTTCAGTTTGATGGTCTGTAGCACACCCTTAAGGATGTATATACCCTTTCCGTTACACCCTGTATAATTTGCGGACACACACAAGAAGTTCGAATTTACAGACAACGAATGTATTGAATGTTATTGTGTGCGTCCGCAAATTATATAGAGTAGGGTCACAAACGTAACTACGTTTAATTTTCGTTCGTTGCCGAAGTTACGTTTCGGAGAAAGAGAGTAGCCCTCCTGCCTCGTCTACCGGTCGCGAGCGCGACTACTTAGCATTACGAGGCTTCAATTCTTAAATCGGAGAAAGGTTTTCCATCCAGAATTATTCAGTAGAAGTCACGGAACCCGGTCAAAATTTCAGGGATTTAAACATAACTGTCAAAATTTGGGTGTACTATTAGGTCCATCTTTGCCCAACCATTCGGGGATTACAGGCCTCATGTTAAAATTTGCAGAACCAGAAGTATTGTCGTTGAAGTACCGATTTGCAGCCAATAATCGCTTGCGCCGTTCGGCATAAACTAGCATCTTTGGTGTTGGCGACGCATCAGCGCGCGTCACCGTTATATGGTAGAAGTTCCACGGACCCGAACAAAACGCTTCCACATTTATTGTTCAAACCGCCACTCAGTGGAATTCATTGCGGGCTTCTTTATGCCCTGATCATAATGTGAATCGGCTTCTTCAAGGCAAGTCTTTGGCCGCGTCATCGCTTCATATCAGGTGACTTGAGGCCAAAAGCAAGCCGATTTAGTATTACTGAATCTGTTAGCCTGCGTCATCCCACTGCTGGGCAAAGGCCTCCACGACCTCCAGTAGTTTCGATATAGGGACAATGTGGATCATTGGTCGCTGGCCTTATCCAGCACGTCCCGTCATCTTCTACGAGCACTGTCACGACGCATTCTGGCTGTGTCAGTGCTGCAGAAGGGGTTTATTTTGGCCCACAGTTCAGCTATTTAGTAAAAACGTAATTCCGATGTGTGAGGGAAGCCATTGAATGGTGACGGTTTTATTTATAGACTGCATCTTACAAATTGGGCTTAAAGTAATGATAGCTATCAGGAACCCTCGAAGACTCGAGGTACTCTAGCAAAATGTAAGCCGTCACGCAATAATTTCTCACGCCTTTTTCTAACATATCATTTTTCACACAATCCATAAAATTTTTCTTTAGTCTGACGTACAAATATAAAATGAAAAATATAGCTTTTAATTGCGCATGACAAAATACGTGACTTAAAATATAGCATGGCGTCATAACTTGACTCAAGACCGAAAATTGACCACCCCAACAGGAAAAAAATTGTTAACCCGATATAAGGAAATTCAAATTAAGTAGAATTTAGTCTTCAGCTCATTCGTTTTGGGAAATTTTGGTCCAAAATCGATGATCGCATTTTTTCAGAGAAATACTAATATATATCTTCGCGGAAGATAGGATGTGCGTATTATTATTACCTGCATGGACCTGTTTTCTGCAACTCTAAAAATAAATAAATAAATCTAAGATTAACGCGCGTATGCGGCTCCCGCGCGTCACCCGGCCCTCGCCCGCACACGTCCTCTGTGTAATTTTGTCCATATAAGTACATGAATACAGATGCCGTAATCCCGCGCTCGACATGCGCCCATATGATGCGACATGTATTGAAAACACACAAATATCTATATATTTATTTATGTATTGTACAAGGTGTTGTTTTGCATCCTCGTCAAAATTCAGGAGGTTTTTACACAAGACATTAATAATCAATTTAAAATACGAAACCTAGTTATTTATTAATAAACGCTGATATTTTTATTTGTTTATGTTTGTCAGTATTTCAGAATGACCCCCTTAACGTGGGTTAGGGAATAAGAAATTATCGAACAAACGTTTGAGATTGTTTGTATTTGTGGAAGCGCGGTTATAGGGCGAGAATCAAACGGCCCGCGTTTAAAACACGGGTCGTTCACACTTACCGATTTCTGTAAATAAGAAAAATAATAAAAATTACCTATCTATTTTATTATTGATTCGGGACAAGAATCATTAGCATAGTTACCTCCTAGAATTTGACGAGAATGCAAAACAACACCTTGTATTTATATTATACATGTATGAAGTAGTGGTATGTTGTTGTTTTGTTTAAAATTTTTGTGGTGTACACCACTGATTACCCCTTTTTTATTTTAATTTTAATTCCATAATGTCCATCCAAAGGTTGTCTGCAAGACATCGCTATAAGCGATAAGACCGCCGTTGTAACCATAAAATCAGCAGTTTTGTAAACCCGTTATGTTTGATTTTTGGTGTACAATAAAGTTTTATTCTATTCTATTCTATGTGCCCGCTTCATGTGTGTGATGAGCTTAAGAGTTATCTAAACGAACGCCTGAATATTAATGTGCTGTTGGAGTTTAAACTCTAAGCGCTGAGCTGCGCTTTGACAATCCAACACGGGGAATCTTGTGTGTTTTGTTTTGGCATTCATCATTAACTTCCTCCCCTTGGCTTCCAGTCTAACCAGATGCAGCTGAATACCAGTATTTTACATGGAGCGACTACCTATCTCACCTCCACAACCCAGTTAGTACTGGGTAACACGATATCCTTAGTAAGACTGGTTTTCAGACTTTAATTTCGTAAGGGGATGTTATTGTCAAAACATATTTCATAATTTACGTTTGAAATGGTTACGAAAGAGGTTTTAATGAGGACAATATAATATCGCATACATTATTATATGGTCATTCTGTGGTCGTTTGGTATGTGGTCGGTACGGGAAAGGCCCTTGACGTCATAGAACTGATAAAATTAACACTTCTTCTTTGTTTTACAAACGACCTTGGATTTCAATTATATTGAAAAATCGATAATTATGTAACTCAGGCCAAAAATAGGGCAAAAGTCGCCTGAAAACAATGCTTGTTTGCGATAATGCTTAGTGCGCGTTTGCGTTTGCTTGGCTGTCGGCCGGTTTCTGAATGATCCTTGGCGCCGATCGAGCCTCACGAGTTTGATATCAGGCATTTCTGATGTCCTGAGTATCCCGAATGCGTCGTACGTATACACGATCCCCCCAACTAGGACGTGTTTGCTTGTGGGGTGGACTTAGAGCAGATCTACCCCGGGTACTACTTCACTGTGTAGAAACGTACTCCCCGAATGTGGCCGACATAAGCAGCAATAGCTCTCAAATTGTTTCATAATACTACATCGACATTCAGCAGGATTGATATCAGCATAAGTTATAAGTACTTATAAGTTTTTAAACTGGCATGGTTGTTTTGAGTTCCCGATATTTCGAAGCTGTTGCAAACACTATGATTAGCGAAATATCGGGAACTCAAAACAAATATTAAACATGGTAAATATCCCGTTGTGAGGCGGCGCGGCCGCTAATAGCGGGCGTCGTTCTACTAATTACGTACGATTCTAAATTGTCGCGACGCGGTCCATTCATCATAGTACTGTAATCCAATCTAGTAAAATATAGTCAATAATTGAAAACCACTTCGGAGTCTCCTTTATCTCCAGTCTACACACACGTAACCCAAACCCAACCGGGACGAGGTCACAGCCCCCAACATTGGTCCTTCGAGCCGGATGGTAAACTTCTGCCTACCCGCTTCTCGTATACAAGCGTGATGCTCTGTTATGCAACAAAACAATTTTATCGGGATATGTAACACGATAAAAGAGGTCAAAACAGGTGATAAAGTTGCCAAAATGTCAATATAATGGTTACCGCGCATTTAATATGGCGAATTATTTCGTTCAGAGAGTACTCAAATGATCATCAAAGTTATTGTCATCCTCATGGCCTCATTATCATCTGGCTAGCCTTTCCCCAACTATTTTGGGGTCGGCTTTCAAACATACCATTTATTTACATTTTAGATTAGTTGGTTTTTTCTTTCTCATATGCAACTTATACTTAAAGCATGCGGAGTTTACCTATAAGTGATTGTTACACTATTGTACGGTCAGCAGCAAAAGTCGCTTTACATAACCAAAATTATAAGAAGTCTTAGTTTTAGAACGATCCATATTAACAGACTGGAGTAAAAGACATAACAATATTTTCATCAATGGTTACACAAATTCGCAAAACAATATTACATTAGATCACACTGACCAGCACAAAACTTGGTGTAATATTTATAAGTGTTAACCGACTTTTGATGCTGACTGTACTCTATTTTATTGCATGTTACCTTTAGCATAATACTAGTGTAAACAATAGGGGATAATCCTATTTTAGGAGGATTCCTAGGATTATTTGCGTGATGTTATCTTACTAGAGTATTTTGTATTTTTGCATGCCTTCTGGTTAAATATGGCTATTGCTAATAGTGGATAATCCAATTGTTTTTTGTTTGTCCGTCGTGTAGTTTATTGAAAAGTATTGGACACATATTTTTTCTTTTTTCACGTGGTCATAAAATGACAAAGATATATTGAGTTGAAATGGCGCATGACGTCACATGTAGGTAAGTTTTATACCTACTTGTTACGTAGTAAGCCCCCACTCTCCAACTTTAATGTAGTAATTTTTTGATATTTTGATAAAACAAAAAATACGTGTCTAATATTTTTGTATTACCTGTCTGACGGACAAAATAGAATTTCGTTTTCTTTACCCAGTCCGATCCCTGGTGAACCAATAAATAAATAAATACCGGATGTAGTAAAATACGAGCATTTTACAGAGTGGCTGCCGATGAGACCTCCACAATCCAATCACTGGGTTATAACTTTGCTGGGTAGTTTGTTCCGCCACTTCTTCTTCCCAGCTAAAACACTAGGAAGTGGCGAAGGGACTGCCTCCTGTCTCTTGTCATTTTGACATTCTACAGGGTTATTTGTAAAACACCGACAACCTCTCAGGACTACGTTACTAACATCATAATAAACAACTTTTTCTATGACTTTTTAAACAATCATCATATTTTCGTTCATCAGATTTTCATACAAAAATGAAAATACTCGCTCGCTCTAAATGAACGCTCTAAAGCGCTTTAGAGCGTTCAATTTAAATGTTTTATTATATTTTGTCGGTGTTTTAGAAATAACCCTGTATATGTGCTGATTATCAGCCTAATTTGAATAAATGACTTTTCATTTTTATAATAAGATACCCCTCGGTAAGATTGGTTTGTCAGACTTATTCTGTCCTTTACCTTCTACATCCGGCATTCCGGCCTGATCGTACTTAAGGTCGTCGGTTTTCCAGCTGGGGGCTTCCCACACTTAGGGTTGCCATATGTTCGGAATTCCCGGAATTTTGTGTCTGTTTGGTTCCGGCTAATCTCCGAAACGGCTGGACCGATTTTTACGGGCCGATAGCTGATGCTAAAAGTAGTAGCTTAGACTACTTTTATTTTAGAAAAATATAGGGCTAAAATCAGAGAAACTGTGATCGTAGTTAATTGCTACCGAGGGTGACGTGACGGGACCTAGTTAAACATATGACGGAAATTTCACGTGCTTTTAATTACAGTTTACGCGTTCATTTTTGGAGTTCCGTACCACAATAGGAAAAAACGGAACCCTTGTAGGATCACTTTTTTGTCCGTCTGTCTGTCAAGACCCTTTATCTCGGCAACGCGTGGAGTTATCGAATTGAAATTAAAACCATATATCCAGGTCTACAGTTCCTTGAAGCTGTGGAAAATTCAAACTTCTAAGTTAATGTAAAAAAAAGATTCGGCCGTTTATGCCGCAAAAAACGTATATTTTGCCACTCCCAAGGGGGTTCAAAACTTACAGGGTACTTTCCGTTGACCTAGAACTATGAAAATTTGCATGTAATATAGTTTTATACTACAAGTACAGAGAAAATTCGGAAAATTAGACATTTGTAATTAAATAATAAAAATATAGTCTTTGCAAAATTGTACGGAACCCTCGGTGGGTGAGTAAGACTCGCATTTGTCGGGTTTTTTAACTATCACTATAATATTTCTCTTAACACCTCTGCCTATATCTCGTGGAAAATTAAAACAAGAGTGTTATTATTACAACATTTAACATTTTTTCATATAATAATCATATAATAAAATAAAGTTACTGATTAATTGCCCATAAAACAGCAGTAAATTTTAATTCATAATATTCATTTGATATTATCCTCTAAACCGCTAACATCGTGGGTAAAACCTATGGTTTACTTGGCCTGTTTCCTATATTAGAACTCTTAGGGTTGCCAACTTTTTTGGAAGAAAAACCTTACACGGCGTAAATACAATAATAGGGGATAATCCAATATTTTTTTTCTTTGTCCGTCGGGTAGTTTATTGTAAAGTATTGGACACGTATTTTTCTATTTTCACGTGGTCATAAAATTACGGAGATATATTGAGTTGAAATGGCGCATGACGTCACATGTAGGTAAGTTTTATACCATATATTATACTTGTGACGTAGTAAGCCCCCACTCTCCGACTTTAATGAGTTTTAACTAAGTAATTTTTTGATACTTTGATAAAACAAAAAATACGTGTCTAATATTTTTGTATTACCTGTCTGCCGTACAAAATAGAATCTCGCTTTCTTTACCCAGTCCGCTCCCCTATTTCATTGGGAATTGTTTTTGAGCCGTTTGGGGTTGAAACACTAGGGCCATGGGGCCCGAGTGCCCACCTTGTGTTTCGGGATATCGTCAAGCGGTTGGTCGAGTTCTCACGTGACCAGACGCGCTAGCCTTTTTTTTTTGGCCAACGAATCAGCATTGCCATCCAACGTGGCAATGCGGTCAGCCTTCTGGGCCCTTTTCCTGTTGACAGTGGTGTGGACGAATTTTTGACGCTCTGTAATTTTGATACTTGTATTGAGAATAAATGAACTTAGACGGTGTATTTACTAACTCTTGTAATCAACAACATGATCTATGGCTGTTGGCAGATTCAATGTACCCAGAGTCACTAATTACTTTGGTGATAGAACCCTAGCAAAACGAATACCATATCTTTTGAACAGTCTGCGGCAAACATAGAAAGCTAATAAAAATAGTTTTAAAAATAAATTTAAAAAATATTATTTAGAAATTTGTTAGAGTGCCTTCAGCGTATTATTACATTATATAGCTTTATTATTCTTAGTCCTATGTACGATGTTTTAGAATGAGTGTATAGAGACTCACCGACCCCACAGTCAAACCATTACTACAGTTTTGTGGGGCTTAGTTTATAATTTTTCATACCTTGTGTCAATATAAATAAATAAATAAAAAACAGCCGCGAATCATATTTTGTTTCACACTTTTATTCTGCGGATTACCCTGGCGCTTGCCCTTCAAATTAATCAATTAAATTTAGTCTTCAATTAGACAGAAAGAAAGAAAATTGTTTTTATTTGTCATTAATAACACCTTAAAAAAATATATAACATAAGTAAATAAACAAGACTAATAATGGCAAAAGGTCCTCAGCTCAGCATAATGCAATGCAACACAACTTATCACAAGGTGTACCACCTGACGCTGATTTTCAGCTGCAGCCCACGAGTGCCATACGCTCAAAAACAAACAAACATATTTAAAGTCATTTTTTTTGCACTAATACCAGTCGATTTTTATTGTTACTTAAATACATTAAGAAACAATAAGAAGTAAAAATTAAATTTAAAAAACCCCCGACACAAAAATCCTCTAAAAAACCAAAAATAAAATAATCCAAGCGTCTTAGCGTAGGGGGACTAAGACCGCTTAGTACAAGCACAAAACAAAGCGGACCCCCGACGCTAAGACGCTTGGATTATTTTATTTTTGTTTTTTTAGAGGATTTTTGTGTTTTTAAAATTTTTAATAAAAAAAAATTTCATGTTTTTTAAACTTATATAGTTTTATCTTAGCCTTGACTGTCCCAATGCTGGGCATGGGCCTCCCCCATTGCTTCCACTTTTCTCGGTGTTGCGTGTCATCTCGCCAATTAACGAAAACAGCAAAATTAAAAAAAAAAAAATTTTTGGTCGGGTGTTAAAAATTATAAAATTTATAACATTTATTAACGAAAACGAAATTGAATATTACATGGGACTTAAAGTTAACTGGTGAAATATGGGTGTACGTTTAGGTCCATGTATGCCTTACCCTTGAGGGAATAACAGGCGTTATGATATGGTGAATTTAGTTCAAAGTCATAGCCAATACAACCGTGTATCAAAAGACTGCACCACACCCTCAATAAAGCCACAAATTTCAGTATGATAGTACGGTTGTCAACCCTAGCATATCCACACATAAAAATGAACTTTGTTCAATGATTCACTATTAGCATACGATAAGGTAAAAGTGTTACATTTATTATTGCAATTGTAAAATAAAATCATTTTTATTTAAAACGGTTTAAAATATGACTTATTTCTTTGTTTCGTAAGAACAAAATGATAAATAGAGGCGTTCAGCAGATATCTTGTCTCGGGATTGTTTCTGATGTTGGCAGTCGAATGCCGTGCCGCCTGACTTTATTCGCGCGAATTTCCCCACGTCGGGGCATCCCCCAGTAAAGATAAACAAGGCCATGCCCTTTATGAAAATAGTCTTATACACTTCTGCCAACCCCTGCGGACAATACAGGTGTGATGTTATGTAGAAGCGCCCATTTAGTAGCAGTTCTGCCTTTAGATCTTAGATCTGAAAAAAATCCGTATGTGCCTTTCAAGAGCAAATTATCGATAACTTTTAACCGAAACAAGCAGGGCGTAGAGTCTGAACAGTTTAATTGTTTCATGTATACAGACGCTTACATATACCCTTATTAGCAATGGTGGCCTAAAGCCGGCGCAATAGGGGATCGGACTGGGTAAAAAAAACGACATTCTATTTTGTCCGTCAGACAGGTAATACAAAAATATTAGACACGTATTTTTTGTTTTATCAAAATATCAAAAAGTTACTTAGTTAGAACTCATTAAAGTTGGAGAGTGGGGGCTTACTACGTCACAAGTGGGTATAAAACTTACCTACATGTGACGTCATGCGCCATTTCAACTCAATATATCTCCGTAATTTTATGACCACGTGAAAAAAGAAAAAATACGTGTCCAAAACTTTTCAATAAACTACCCGACGGAAAAAGAAAAAAAAAATAGGATTATCCCCTATTAAAGTAATTTTTCACTTTTTTTGACTTCGGTTAATGTTTTTTTTATTTTACCCTTTGCTACTTGTGACATGTTATTTGTAGCTTAATAATTACGAAGAAATCGGTGTACATACAATAAAAAAATGCCTAATACATAACCTCCTACTTTTTTTTTGTAATTGGGTAAACGGTTAGTCCTCGCCACAAGATTGGCAACCATGACCAAAAACGATCATGGGATAATACTATTTATAATTAAAGCCTAACAATAAAAAAAGTTTCCATCTTTCCAGGGCAATGGAAGACGTTAAGCAAAGATGCCGTGCCCTCACAGAACCTGCCTAAGCTGAACCCTGATGGCACCGTCATGGTCATCAGGAAGAGCCGCACCGTCAAGTACAGGGAGGGAAAGAAGGAGGATATCCATGGGTGAGTTCTAGAACCTTCTGTCCATGTGTCCATGGAGTTTCTTGCCCATTCTTCTCCATAGAGATCTACGCTTTTGAATGTTCAACTCCAGTACTTTCATAGTTATGATGCTTTGTTAATGGGAGTGTAGCTTATTTTTTTTGTAATCTTTTAGAATTTAAAATTCCTGTAACTGGTCTACTTGAATTAAATGCTTTGATTTTGATTCTGCCTAAGTGGAGATCGACGCTAAAGCGGCTTAAACTGATCACGTTTAATTAATTGTTGCCAATTGTAGATCTTTGACAGTCGTTATAGGTAGTCAGTGGCCCGAAAGTCTGACAACCAGTCTTACCAAGGGGTATCGTATCAGCCAGTACTAACTGGGTTGTGGAGGTTAGATAGGCAGTCGCTCCATGTAAAATACTGGTATTCAGCGGCTTCCGGTTAGACCAGAAACCGACTCCAACTTTGTAAAAGTGCTAGGCAGATGATGATGCCATCTAAAGAATTGATTAGCCAGCATTTTCTAAGTTAGTAGTCTTCGAATCTAACCCAGCTCATTGACAACGACTCCCTTGTCAACGCTAAGCTCCAAAGCCTTGAAAATCGCCAGCATATCGGTTTTTAACGGATACATTACGGGAAGTGAGTTTGGAAGTACACAATCAAATTCCCCCATCCCCGTTCTATCATCAGACGAACAGAGATACGGCGGCGTCACCGTTATATGCTTGAAATTCCACTGACCCGAACAATGCGGTTTGCTTCCACATGTATTGAGCTCGCCGCCAGGCTGTTTAATTCACTGCCGGCTTCTCTGTTCCCTGATCATTATAGTCTGCATCTTTTCAAAGTTCAAGTGAATCGGGTTCTCCTAGGCAAGCGTGCTCCAACCCAGCCCGCAATATCGCTTCATACACGGTGTAAATCACCTCATCTCGAAGCCGTCAACCAAGCATTCTGTACACGAAACTAAGTAACTTTACGCAAAAATTATTGCTGGGAAACGACTTTTTTTGGGGGGTGTAAAATCATGTTTTGTGGTAGAACTCAATGTAACGCACTCAAAACATTGCGCTGATGGACGGATTGAATAGTACAGGGGTCGTGGAGGTGTTTAAAGTAAAAATCTTACATTAAAAACTTGTATTTAAAAAAATACTTGTCAAAAAGTTGGAACGTTGACCCCTAATATCTCCGTAACTAGAAGGTTCCCAGGTATGGTGTAGAACAAAAAAATGATCGCAAGGACAGGGAGAACCAGTGCCTTTCGGCTTCGTTAAGAGGTGTTTTACACCCTTTATAAGGCGAGTTGCGGCCAATCGCAAGCCTGTAGAGTATTTGGAAAAAAATGCTGTAGAAACCAATGCATAGTCACAAGGAAAATATTAACAATGTCATAAAATACAGATACATACCCAACAAGGAAGGAACTAGGGTTTGGGAATTCCCGACAATTTAAAGGTCCTGGAATACGAGACAGCCTACTATCAAAGATCCGGGAATTCCCGGGACTTCGAGACTTAGTTTTTTTTTTTTTTTGTTAAGGTTCATCAAGCCTTTTTTGAAGAATTTTAATTGAGTTAATTTCTGGTGATACGTATTAAAATAAAGCATTTTGTTTAATCAACTTTTATATAACAGAAAATTAAATCTTTATAAGTTTAAGGTTAATTTCAGTGTTAATATTTGCTTTATTTCTTTTAATCACAGACAGATTCACTTTTAAGCAGTTAAATCTTAAAGTTATAAAACGTACTTAGTTAAAAATCATACTAATTCGTAGTAACTTAACTATTATCTAGTAATTCTAGTATCTTGTCATTAGTCATAATCACAAAATTGTTAATTCTCATAATCACAGATTTGTTTCATAATTAAATAATCTAAATAATAAACCAGACTTATAAATCAGTTTTTTTTAATAATCAACTAACACATTAATTAGACTTCTTTGCTGATTTAATAAAACAGGCTTTTAAAAAAATCAGAACGTCAACAGCTTTGTCCGACAATCTGTTTCTGATTTTTGTAATAATGCAATCGGACAAAGAGAACAGTCGTTTACAACAAATGTCGGTTAATTGTGGCTTTATATGGTAGTTCCAAACTTTCTGTACGTTTTCCGGTTGCTTCAAACAACTGAAACTCCTTTTTTAATGTTGCTCTTGTTTTTTTTCCGAATCTCGGTACATTTTCTTGGATATTTTTAATTGCTAGTTCCATTTGATTTACAAAAGACTCGTCAGGCTTTTAGACCAAGTAAATTATTCATTAAACTAACAGATGGCGCTAGGCTCCTTCAATTATTTGAAAATAAAAATGATTACATAACAATTTCGACAATCTTGTCTCGTCTTGAGTCTCGACCCGTAAGTCCCGGGACTCGAGACAACTAAAATAACGAAAAGTCCCGGGACTTCAAGATATGAAACGTCCCGGGACCCAAACCATAGAAGGAACTTGACTATTTCATCACAGTTAATTTGTTACTCTGTGCGTCATAGTATTTTCTATTATATTTTTATAAATATGGTGAAAGTACGTCATCATCAGCCTGCTTTTCTCAACTATGTATATGTTGGGGTCGGCTTTCGGTATAACCAGAAGCTAAATACTAGTATTTTACATGGAGCGACTGCATTAACGAAGTTACCGGGTAAATCGATACTCCTTACGCAAGGCCGGCTGTCGAGACTTCTTAGGGGAGAACAAATGCCCCTCGGCTTCGAGGGTATTTGACACTCATTATACGAACTCGAGTCTTTCCTCAAAGATGAGCCAATAACAGCTATGCTTCTTCTCCTTGTCGTATCGATGATACTTCTTTGTTATATGGTTTGGGCCCAGTAGGTAGCCACATTTACTGCAGCGTCAGAGGCGTTATTTTGGTCGTCGAGAGTGCAGGTAAACGGACACCTGGAACACTGTGGGGCATAGATTGTTCCGGAGGAGGAATTAATAATACCCCATTTTGCCAGATTATGTTTGCAGCGACCTACTTGAGTACGCAATCGATTTAAAGCTTTCCAGATAGGCCACTGCAGATTACTACCGGGGAGGTTTTTGCTCTGCAGCGCGACGCAAATGATAAAAATAATATTACCATCAGGCCTGTATGCCGAATGGTCAGGCAGAAGTGTAGGTACTAATAGTACACCTACGTTTCGTCAGTTATGTCGCAAGTCAAATGTATTAGTGGTCTAGTGGGCGTGAGGTCTTGGGTTTGATACCCATGTCGGGCAAAATGTTATTAGATTTTTCCATCAGAAATTTCTTAGTAGCAGCTACGGAGTCTCGAGTTGTGCCCGGTTGATGGCAATAAGCTCGCCCCCTATAGAAATAATAATATGACGTGTTATTGTTATATTTTACAGTGAGAAGGTCGACAAATGGTCAATGAACCTGCCAGCACACAGCGCGTTACCTCTACACAGTGATCAGCCGATGGCTTGTGATCCACAGGATAATGCTGTAAGTCAAATAACACTATAATTGTTCTTACTTAGCGTCCATATTTGCAGAAATTGAAACTGTTAAATTAAATATTATGTAAAATACGGGCTGTAAGGTACACTGACGCGAAAACGTCTACAACGTACTCAATACAATGTATGCAACTGCTGATTTAAAAGAAAAATACCGATTAAAAATTTCCATGTGGGGGTGTTCAAAATGATGTACACCCGTACAGGTCGCCCTTACACGCCGTATAAAAAATAAAATCATAACAAAAAGCATAAAAATACATATTGCTTTCAAAATATGTAGGTTAGTACTTTTAATTCCGCAAAACATATCCAGCCATTGTTGCACGATGCAGCACCGCCCTCTTGCCCGCAAAAATATGCACATGCAAGAAAAACAATAATAATTAGCATTCCTTGCACCCAAATCTATACAGTGCGTCATGCATCCTGCCTTTTTCGCAGAATAGGGATGATGACATTTATTTTTTCCTTGTTTATTTGTAGGTTATTAAAAAATCGTATTTTTTCACGTAATCGTAAAATTACGGAGATAAATTAAGTTGATATGGCGCATGACGTCACGGGTGGTTAATTTTATACCTACTTGTGATTTAGTGAGCGACTCTTCAACTAGAATGCGTTTTAACGAAGTAATTTTTTGATAATTTGATAAAACAAAAAAAAAAAATACGTGTCTAATATTTTTGTATTATATGAGTGATGGACAAAATAGAATTTGGTTTTCTTTGCCGCGTCATCATCCCTATTCCCTTTATACACTTCTTGTATAATCTACCATTTCAAATATCTAATTTTTCTCTCTTTTTCCTTCCACAGTTAGCCTACCGCTACGCACCTTTAAACACAATGAATCTATCACCACAAATACCCAACACGCACTTATCACCAGTCATCAAGCCGAAAAAGCAAGACGCATTCATGCAAACAGACCCAGTACAGTCTGAAGAGGATGACTCGCAACCGAACAATACATACGCTGAAGTCTCAGATAAATATCAGACAGAATACAGCCAGAACTATCAAAAAGATACACTTGAAAAATATTCTGAAGCAAAAGATTACACCAACAAACAAGATGATTACTTACCACAAACGAATGAAGAATATAATAAAGAAGCCGAAAAATACGCTTTAGAACGAAAATCTCTGAACGGATACTCGGAAAAATCCGTCGAAAATTTCTCGAAACCTGTCGATCTTTACTCCGGTTTCGAGAAACCGTTTCGTCCGGATTACGGGTTTCAGAATTACCCAGATACTGTGGAGTTGCTGAGGAATCAACAGCATAATTTACAGATGCTGCAGGAGCCACATAGGATTACGGAAAATCAGAACTTTTTCAATGAAAATCATATAAAGCAGGAGATTGATATTAATGTTGAGGATGACAAGTTTTCTTCTTATGAAAGGAATAAGGAGCAATTGGGTGAGTGTTTTATACTTTACTAGCTGTCCCGCGCAACTTCGTCTGCGCCACATTTTCCCCGTTTTCGCAACATTTTTCCTTGCTGCTCCGCTCCCATTGGTCGTAGCGTGATGATATATAACCTATGTCCTTCCCCAGGTTGAAATCTATCTTCTTGCCAAATTTCATTAAGATCTGATCAGCCGTTTAGTCGTGAAAAGGTAACAAACAAACAGAGTGACTTTCGCATATCAGTATGGTATTTTCCTTTTTTAACCCCCGACCAAAAAAGAGGGGTGTTATAAGTTTGACGTGTGTATCTGTGTGTCTGTCTGTGGTATCGTAGCTCCTAAACGGATGAACCGATTTTGATCAAATTGGTTTCGTTTTTAAGGTGTCTTAATCGAGAGTGTTCTTAGCTATGTTTTGATAAAATCTGATCAGCCGTTTGAAGGCCATCACCTCTTTTCTAGTTGAAGTTGAAGTTTCTAGTTGAAGGGAAATTAAAAATTTCCACAGGTCTGATCGATTCGAAATTTGAAATCTTGTCATTTGTCACCATGGGCATTGCCAGGGGGGGGTGGGTGCTAACCCTTCCTCCCCCCAGAAAGTTTGAATTTTTGCTGTTTTCGTTAATTGGCGAGATGACACGCAACACCGAGAGAAGTGGAAGCAATGGGGGAGAGGCCTATGCCCAGTATTGGGACAGTCAAGGCTAAGATAAAACAATATAAGTTTAAAAAGCATGAAATAAAAATTAAATTTAAAATTTAAAAAACCCCCGACACAAAAAACCTGTAAAAAACCAAAAATAAAAGCGTAAGCGTCTTAGCGTCGGGGGACCGCTAAGTAGACCGCTTAGTACAAGCACATAACATAGCGGACCCGCGACGCTAAGACGCTTGGATTATTTTATTTTCGTATGGATTTAATATAATATGGATTTAAATTTAAATCGAAATGTCTTATACAGTCGGTACAAATAGTCAGTGAGCCACAAGTCTCAAATAACAAAAGGCCGAAAGTTGCGCTTGTTTAGGTGACCACCCATTTCATACCAAGTTTCCTCCGTGCCTCGGAAAGTACGTTAAGCCGTTGCTCCCGGCTGTCATTTGTAGATCTTTGACAGTGGTTACACGTAGTCAGTGGCTTGAAAGTCTGACAACCAGTCTTACCAAGGGGTGATGTGTTACCCCATACTAAATGGGTTTTGGAGGTCAGATAGACAGTCGCTCCATGTAAAATACTGGTATTCTACTCAATCCGGTAAGACTGGAAGCTGACCCCAACATAATTGGGCAAAGGCTAGGCAGATGATGATTAATCAAAATATCATCATCAACATCATGATCACACCAGTGATCCTCGAAAGGTTAGGCAGTGGTATACGCAGAGATGCGAGATAGTACACCCACGTCTCTCCAGTTATGTTTAATTGCCATGTAATAGGGGGCGAGCCTATTGCCATCAACTGGGCACAAGTCCAGACTCCGTGGCTGCTACTGAGAAATTTCTGATGGAAAAACCCAATAACACTTTGCTCGACCCGGGTATCGAACCCAGGTCCTCATCAGGACCTCATGCTCCTGCCAGGGTTTCGGGACTGTTTGAAAGAGATACCGCGGCCCTGGAACACAAAGGGCTAAGAAGGAACATGGATGGGTTTTAGTCAGTCAAGTCTGACACTTACTTCCGCTCCGCCCAGAGCGGGAGAAGTCATTTGATGATTTCGCATCCGTAAAATAAAAATTGGCCTAGTGCGAGTCGGACTCGCGAACGAAGGGTTCAGTACCATTATTTATTAAAACGAGCAAAAAAAAAACAGTTTTTTGTATGGGAGCCCCCTTAAGTATTTATTTTATAAATACTGTTTTTAGTATTTGTTGTTATAGCATCAACAGAAATACGTAATCTGTAGAAATTTCAACTGGCTACCTATCACGGTTCATGAGATACAGCCTGGTGACAGACGGACGGACAGCGAAGTCTCAGTAATAGGGTTCCGTTTGACCCTTTGGGTACGGAACCCTAAAAAGGACCTCATTCTAAACAATCGCGCTTACATGGAACTTAAACATGACTGGCGAAATGAAGCTGTATACACCTCTGCCTACCGCTTTGAAAAACACAGGCGTGAAGATATACTATGACTTCATTACACTCAGTATTATGAAAACACATTTTATGTTGAGATTGTACCTAAATACCTAAAGTAACAATTCACATGGGCATTTTACTATAATAGTAAAATCTTCAATAACATAGAAACAGTTTACTTTCGAAGTACTAATATTATGGTATAAGAAAAGAGTGATGACCTCAGTCTTATTATTGAATTTAAAAAAAAACCCGTACTTATTTTGTCAAAACAATGATTGTTGATATTTCTGGTACTCATGACAAGACATTTTGCATCGTAGATAACATTATATCCGTAACATTATAACATTAGTTCCGTACAATACAGGGTGAAAGCGACTTAAACGCACAAACGATTATCACTTATCATTCCGAAGAGAGAGAGAGATAGAGAGCAGTGGTGGCCCAGTGGAGGCAGTCCCAACTTACGATCAGTAAGCCGTAGGTTCGAACCCAGGCAGGCGCATTACTTCTTATTTAGCGCATTATTTCATCACCGCTGCTCTCAAAACTGCGATCAAAAACATCGAGAGGAAACCGGCATGTCCTAGAACTAAAAATCGAAGACTTGTGATATCTACCAACCCGAACTGGGCCCGCGTGGTGGATTACAGCCCACTCCCTCTCATAGAGAGGAGGCCTGTCTCCCAGCAGTGGGGACATTATAATCTGATGATGATGATGATTCCGAATAGAATAGTCTTTCGGGATTGGCAGTCGCTCCATTTAAAATACTGGTATTCTGTTGATTCCAGTAACACTGGAAGCAGAAAAGGCTCGATTCCGAATAGAAATTTTCTTCGGTAATTTAAGAATAAATCAATAAGTAATTTCCTACAAAAGTGCAATACCAACACGGTCAAAATGTATGGAACAGCTGATCATTTTTGACATTAGAAAATTTTCTATTTTGGGGGCTCGAGATGATGTATTGAATACGTGTTAATCGTTTGTGCATCTGTGTCGCTTCCACGCTGTATACAGGCATAGCCAAAATATACAGTTCAGCCCCATGAGAGAAACGGTGAGTAATGGGCTAGCTCACCGTCCGTCCGTCTCATGACGACAGGCCGTGTCGACGGCGCGTACGTGTTCCACGCGCGCCTCAAGGAGATGTCAGCGAACCGGAAGGGGTCCGAGATGCCTGCCAGGGCTGCGGGTTGTTCGAAAGAGATACCGCGGCCCTGGAACACAAAGGGCGAAGAAGGAACATGGGTGGGTTTTAGTCAGTACAAGTCTGACACTCCTTCCCGCTCCGCCCAGAGCGGGAGAAGTCATTTGATGATTTCCCATCCGAAAAAAAAAAAAAAAGCCCCATGAGAGAACGAAAATCATTCGAATTGCAATAACCACGTTTACTGCTACGTAAATAAAGGCGCTGTCTAATTTAATTTTTAACCTTAATGAGTGCTTGACTGTACACACATGCAGTCATGTTGTAATTCAACTTATTGAGGAAAAGAACCCAAGACCCCAAGTTCAACAGTCGCCCTGCACGCGTAGCATGACGTGTTTTGTCTACGGAAGAATCGACATATTGACAGATAGACAATGACAGTGTGTCAGTTTGTAGAATCTTTCGTCGACATAGCCCGTTTCTACGGCGGTCATGCTATGCGTGCTGGCAACCACAAGAAAGACCTACGAGGTTATCCATAAATACCCCATCCACGGCCCGACCTCACCAAGCGCGCCTTAACCTAGAATATCTAATTTCAACAATTAAATTATAATGGGATTAAATATAATGAGCACCAAAAAATACATTGAGATCCTAAGCTACGTTACCAAAAAAAAAATACTAAACACCAAAAAAAATTGTATTCAAAGACCAAATATAGTAAATGATCACCAAATATAGTAAATGTTCACCAAATTTTGTGGCAAGAAGAACTTAGGAAGCAAGTGCGAGCAAAGCGAGCTCGGGATATTGGGCACCCCGACTCGGACAGGTCGACTACGCCTTAGTTCGGAGCTGTGATTTTCAGGTTTTTAATTCTGGTGATCATTTACTATTTCTGGTGATCTTTTACTATTTTAGGCAGTATAAAAATGTTTTTTAAGGTTATATTTACTTTATCTGGTGTTATGTTAAATATAAGCCAATTATAATTCATGAAAGTGAGCAAAAGGTTATCGCAAATTCGGATTTCGGAATTCCCGAGTCATTAAATATTCGTATGATAACTTCAAAAGTTTTTTGAGTCATAAAATACAAATAATTATTATACGGGGTGTTAGAGAAATAATATAAGCCGCACGGGTCGATCTTAAAGGTCGACCCGTGCGGCGTGCGGCGTGAGGATGCAAAACAACAACTTGTATAGGCTGATTATTGCCTATATTGCTTGCACCCTGTATGCAGCGCTGTTTGTCAGGGACGTTATCTAGCTCCGTCTTAGAATTGGACGAGTTTGTTGTGGTACAGCCGACGCTTCTTCATCGTCATCATTATGCCTATAATGTTCCCACTGCTGGGACACAAGCCTCCTCTCCTTATGAGAGGGAGTGGGCTGTAATCCACCACGCGGGCCCAGTGCGGGTTGGTAGATGTCACATATCTTCGAATTTTTAGTTCTAGGACATTTTCCTCAAGATGTTTTCCTTCACCGTTTTGAGGGCGTTTCTTCATGTGGTAGTATTTCGGGGCGGTTTTCAAGAGACTTGCAAATTAAATGTTTGCTATAACATTTCAGACGCAGACATGTACGGCAGTAGGAGACTAATCGAACAACAGCGCTTGTTGGAACAAATACAACATCAGGTCAAACAGGAGCCTGAAACGCCTAACGGTGAGTGTATACCTTTGTATCCTGCTTATGTGTATTAATTTTCATTAAAATAGGTTCAGTCATTTCGGGAAATAAGGACTTGAATGTTTGTATGAAATGCCGTAAGGTGTAAACGCTCTTAAACCCTAAGTATACTTAATATATTAAAAGCTAATAAAACAATTCTCTTCAAAAATAACAAATTTAATTATTAAACTAAAACTTTTCTACAACGATTATTGATTTCGGTCTTCATACACACTTAACAACTAAAGAATATTAATTTTATACGATACGTAAGTGATGCGCCCGTCCGCAGAGCCGTCTCGAGCAAAAGTAGCTGTCAAACGGCAAATCCATGGATCTGGGTATTTTAGGTCTTTCTGTCAGTTGATTTTGACAGTTCGGCTAACGTCACATTGATGATGTTTCCTTATAATATGTTATTTATTGCAGGGTGTGACAACGTGATGCAGCCTCAAGGCAGCCCTTATTACCAGTCAAACAACCACAATAATGTCACAAGTACGTATCTTTCACTATTTACTTACCAACAGTCAACAAATAAAAAAAATAAAAGTTTAAAAAAAGCTAAAAAACACGCTTTTTATAGAAAACCGAACTAAAAAATTTACCACGCTTTTTTTCTTAATTTAAATTTATTTTCAATTTTTTAGTTTTTTTAAACTATTATTTATTTTATACTTTTTAGTTTGGGTTATTTATAACTGCTTGTTTTTTTTTAACTATTATTTGCTCTGTTGAATTAAAAATTCTCTTTGGTATTCGAAAATTTCCTAATATTAGATAAATCGTTTAGGATGATGGTTGAAATTTAAAATTAACATCAATTCCTGCCTTATCGACTATAGATGAAAATTATATAAATTAACAAAAAACTTATTTTGCAAATTGAAAAATGGAATAATTTTATCAAATTAATGTATTGTCATCGGTCCTCGATATATCTACAAAGTTTGAACGAAATCTGGCCGTGTAAAGTGGGTCAAAATCGCGGCCAAAGGAGTCGGTTACAAACATAAATACAAGTGAAGCTAATAAAAAGCTTGTAAAAATAGTTCGTGGAGTCCCTCCGCGCGGATAAAGTGAAACTTCGTAATACTACACGCATGTGTTCGAGTGCCACGCATTCATTCTCGTTATTTTATTGAGCTTCTAAATAATATTTTGTTGTTTTCTTGTTGTATTATTTTTATTACATAAGTTTATCGAGGTTATTCTACTCATGGAAAAAGCGAAGGCAGGTCACTGTTTAGGCCTTTGCCTTGATGTGTGTGCCAAGGTAAGTGTGAGGAGCTGAAATATGAACTCGAATTGACTACTATAGGTACTTTTAATTTTCTTTACAATGTTACACGTCTATATAGGTTATAAAGTTTACAACTATTACAAGTTCTGAAGTCCGTCGTCGCTCGCGACCTGTGCGCGCGCTTTTATATCCTCAGCGGCGTGGAGTAGGGACACCAGCCTGGTTCCCCCCTCACCCTGCGGGGTTGGGCCTTAACATACTCCCCCCGTTGAAGGAGATTCCTTCAACTCTTCTGCTTCAGGCTCGAACAGAGGGCACAGGCGATTTACCGCTCGACGGATAGTGCCACTGGCTGTCCTTACATCTGCTACTCTGGATACATCGTCATTGCCCCTTTGTAGAGCTTCTATGCGGCCAAGTCTCCATTTTAATGGAGGCAAGTTATTTTCCTTTATAATGACCATATCTCCAACGCGAAGTTCCATCGCAGGTTTGCGCCATTTCGTACGATGTTGCAGTTCCGTAATGTACTCATGTTGCCATCTCAACCAGAAAAGCTGTCTCATTCGTTCCAATTGCTCATATCTGTGAAGTCGATTACAGTTAATATTGGTCAGTACTGGAGAGGGAAGAGCTATCAGCGGCTTGCCGACGAGGAAATGCCCGGGAGTCAGGGGATGGAAGTCATTGGGATCGGATGACATAGGAAACAAAGGCCGGGAGTTGAGTATTGCTTCTACTTGGACAAATAAAGTTGAAAGTTCCTCATATGTTAAATGCCTCTCTCCTAATATTCTTTTTATGTGATATTTTGCTGACTTCACCCCTGCCTCCCACAACCCCCCAAAGTTTGGGGCGTATGGGGGTATGAAGGCAAACTTCATTCCTTCATCAGAACAAAATTTATTTATTTCATCTTTGCTTAATATCAAATATTTATTAAGTTCATTACTAGCCCCTAAAAAATTTGTCGCATTATCACAATATAATAAACTCGGTTTAGAACGTCGTGCGATAAATCTTCGTAATGATAATAGAAATGCACCTGTACTCAAGTCGCTTACGACTTCTAAATGTATAGCCTTGGTTGTAAAACATACAAATAAACACATGTAACATTTACTTATTTTACAACCGCGGCCTTTCCTATCAGTGATTAAGAAGGGACCAGCCAGGTCCACTCCAGACGTTTCAAAGGGCGTTCCTGGAATTAAACGCTGTTTGGGTAGATTACCCATAATAGGAACTATAGGTTTAAATCTAAATCGCTTACACACTATACAATTATTTGCCACACTTCTAGCCACCTTTCTACCATTAATAACCCAATATTTTTCTCTAATAGCCGATAACAACATCTGCGGCCCAGCATGCAGTAACCGACTATGTTCACTCTCAAAAATAAGTCTTGCCAATCGGTGTTTAGAATCTAATAGTAAAGGATGTTTTTCGTTATACGAACAAGTTGAATTTTGAGTACGACCACCCACTCGTATAACGTTACATTTACTGTCTAGAAAGGGGCTTAGAGATAAAATCTTACATTTACTCCTTAATGGCTTATTATTTAATAAACTAAAATACTCATCGCTAAATGAGTCATGCTGCGAGAATTTGACTAAATATATCAAACTATCGTTCAACTCATCGGCACTTAAATAACTACTGGTAAGTCTACCTTCTTTATTTTTTATTCTACAATTTTTAACAAATCTAAGAACATAGGCCATTGCACGTTGTACCTTATGTAAACTGGAATAACGTTCAAATTCAATCAACCTTTTATTATTCATACTTGTTACAAAGGTACCTATGATCTTAACTTCAGGTAAGTTTACACTATTTAACTTATTACTATCGACCTTGGGCCATTCGGACTCGCTTAGGGATAAAAAGGGCGGCCCACTCCACCACAATCTGTGAACCTTTTTATCCATGCGATCTACTCCTCTGGAAATGAGATCTGCTGGATTTTGGTCTGTTGGTACGTACCTCCACTCACTCCCCTTTGTTAACTTACTAATTTTATTTACTCGATTTGAAACAAATACCTTTAATTGTTTTGGAGCGGCGGTGGCACGTAACCAACCGAGCACAACCATCGAGTCTGTCCAGTAAACACACCGAGCCAAAGTACATCGCAGGGAGTGAGTCACCTTTTCCCCCAACTCAGCGGACAGCAGCGCTCCGCATAGCTCGAGTTTCGGTATGGTTAGACTTTTTAATGGGGCGACCCTAGATTTAGCACAGAGTAACTGTACATGAACTTCCCCAATAGGATCTATTGAACGAACAAAAACACAGGTCCCATAGGCACACATGGACGCATCTGAAAAGATGTGAATTTCAATATGTGATGCATTTTTACACATGACGTGCCTTGGAACTTCGACATAAGTTAGAGAATTCATGTTCTTTATAAATTTAAACCACATAATCTGTATTTCATCGGCTACTGGATCGTCCCATTCTAATTTACTTATCCATAGTTTCTGCAAGATTAACTTAGCCTTTACAACAAATATACTTAAAAGTCCCAAAGGATCAAAAATCTTTGCAATAGAAGATAATATACTTCGCTTAGTGATCCTCTCGGTTTTATCTACATGGACGGAAAATTGAAACTTGTCAGACTGAGGCGTCCATGTTAACCCTAAAGTGCTCGTGGTTGTTTTAAATTCTGTAATTGATTGTGTTTCATGTGATTTATTTTCAACAAGTAACTGATTGGCATTAGACCTAAATTTTCTTAACTTAAAACCACTCGCATCTAAAATCTGAGTTATTTGTCTACAAATACGATTTAACCCTTCCTCAGTCTGATGACCTGTTAACAAGTCATCCATGAAAAAATCATGTTTCATTATCTCGCGGACCTCCGGATCATTACATTCATTTGCCAATTGAAGAAGACAACGAGTACTTAAATACGGCGCGGAAGCGGTTCCGTAGGTCACCGTGTTCAATTTTAAATACCTTATGGGTTCGTTCTCATTGTCCCTCCACAGAATCATTTGTAAATGTCTTTGACTCTCAGATATTAATATTTGTCTATACATTTTTTCGATATCTGAGGTCATAACATAATTATGTTGCCTAAATCGAAGCAAAATACTAAAAATGTCGTCTTGAATCACTGGCCCAACCATTTGGATATCATTTAATGAGTAACCACTATCGGTTTTTTCCGAAGCGTTAAAAACAACCCGAAGTTTCGTAGTCTCACTTTTCTCCCGAATAACTGGGTGATGCGGTAAATAATATCCAAACTCAGGCTTATATGTTTGTGACAAATGATTCAAGTGCTCATATTCATTTAAAAAATCAACATAGGACTCCTTCACTTTAGGTTGCCTTTTCAATCTTTTTTCCAAATTATTCAATCGCGACTTAGCCTTAACAAAGGAATCTCCAAGTACAGACGGTGAAGTGTGAAAGGGCATCTTTACACAAAACCTACCATTTTCCGTCCTATACATATGTTTTACAAAGTGTTTTTCACAAAATTCCTCTTCATTACTATACGGTATATGGTCTATACTTAATATTTCCTCAACCTTCCAAAATTTTTCTAATTGTTCACTTATACTTCTAGTTAAGTTACACGTTACTTCATTATTTGATTTACAAATATTTACGGGGCCCGTAACAAGCCAACCTAATTTACTACTTTGCAATATGGGAAGACCTTTACCTAGTCTTATTTGTTGACCTGTTACCAGTTCCCAAAACAAGTCCGCTCCAATTAATATATCTACGTTAGCGGGCTCGTAAAATCTACTATCTGCCAAATCCACAAATACGTCACCAGGAATCTTTAATTCATTTACATTAATCTTTACATTCGGCAACATATTCGTGATTTTTGGTAAGACTATACAGTTGATTTCTACAGAAAAATCATCACGAGTTGATTTGATTACAAAGCTACAACTTTCTACGGACTGTAACTTAGTATTTCCTATCCCATATACATTAAGGTTGTCCTTAGCACGTTTGCAGGACAATCCTAATTTATTACAAAAACTTTCTGTTACTATGGACATCTGACTACCAGAATCTAATAACGCGCGTGCTACATAATGTTCATTATTTGTTTCGTTAACTACGTTGATGAGCGCGGTCGACAAAAGTACGTATTGAGTGGCGATCGTAGATAAGGAAACCGGTTCCGAAGCGGCCGCCGGGCACTCATGTACAGCGGCGCTCGCGGCGTGCGGTTGATACGAGAGTGCAGGTTCGAGCTCGCCTTGACGTACAACTCCGACCGAAGTCGGGGGTGACGTACCAGTCGACTTTTCACTACGGGAACTAACATTATTATCTACAGATGACGATCTATTTCTATGAAGCAATAAGTTATGCTTATACTTGCAAATCTTGCAGCCAAATGATTTGCAATTGAAGGCACGATGACCTGGTTTTAGACAATTAATACACAATTTATTTTTCGAAACAACTTCATTTCTTTCTTCCAAATTCATAGAAATAAATTTTGTGCATTCAAACAGACGGTGATCTTGTTTACAAATTATACAATTAGATCGGTTGTTATTACTCGTCTGAGCGGATGCAATCAAACTATTTACTTTTTCATTTTTACTGGTTATACTTGGTTTATTATGCTTGACTGTTTCTAATACATCCGCCCGATCGCGTAAAAACTTAAAAAACTCTTCGAGGGTAGGATCATCTCCTATTATACTTTTTTGTTCCTCCCACCTTCTACTCGTTACATTGTCAAGTTTTAATGACGCAAAATGTATTATCATAGTGTCCCAATGTTCTACTGGCTTTCCTAACGCCTCTAACCCACTCAAATTCTTTTTTATACTGTCAATCATAGCACGCAATGCTTTGTCAGACTCCTTAGTTATACTTTCCATACTGAATATTGATTTCATATGATTACTTATTAAGAGACGTTTATTATTGTACCTTTCACATAGCAAATCCCACGCCAGGCGATAGTTATCGGCACAAAAAGATAATGATTTTATAACCATTGCAGCGCTACCCTCTAATGACGATCGCAAGTAGTGGAACTTATTTATTGTCTCGATAGCATCATTCTTATGGATTACGGCCTCATATGTATCCTTATACTCTAACCACTCATTATAATTCCCATCGAAAGTGGGTAACTTTATAGTCGGTAATTTTAATGAACCTCTAAATATGTTTCCACCTTCGAAACTATCGGATTGCCTAAAGGTTGTATTTGCCATACTTTTCCTTCGATCATTAAGTTCTTCTAATCTTTCTAAAACACATTGACCTTCGGAGATTAAAGAATAAAATTGACCTTCGATCTCAGAACGTACCTTCATTTGTTCTTCAGGTTCTTCCGATTCAATCTCGATTTCGGATTGTAAGTCATCGAAAGTGGATAAACATGCTTCTAGCTTGGTTAACCTTAACCTTAACTCAGCTATTTGTTGGTCCGTTAACCTTTCTATAGATTTGATCTCGTCAAAATAAGCTTTGAAAATTGTTAATCTACCTTTAATGTAACTTCTCCTTTTTATTGGGTCAGTCACTTTCTTAGCGGTCTGAGGCATTGTGATAATACGAAAAATTTAACGTTGTGATAATTTTATGTAAATGAACACCCAGGTACTTAATATACAACGGAAATTCGAAGAAATAACTAATTATCCAAATAGTTAGCACTGGAAGTAAGATGTGGGTAATTAGGAAAAAAGGAACGGGCTCACCAATTCTTCTGCGCTTTATACTCTTTCTTTACTGTATTCTTCAATTTCCTTATATTTCCTTATATGTACATAATTTGTTTGTCCTTCCAATTTATTTGGGTATTGTTCCTTCGAATATCCTGGTCACGGCACCAAAATGTTTAGGCCTTTGCCTTGATGTGTGTGCCAAGGTAAGTGTGAGGAGCTGAAATATGAACTCGAATTGACTACTATAGGTACTTTTAATTTTCTTTACAATGTTACACGTCTATATAGGTTATAAAGTTTACAACTATTACAAGTTCTGAAGTCCGTCGTCGCTCGCGACCTGTGCGCGCGCTTTTATATCCTCAGCGGCGTGGAGTAGGGACACCAGCCTGGTTCCCCCCTCACCCTGCGGGGTTGGGCCTTAACAGTCACACCGAAGAGTCGAATGCATGACTGTTTGCACGCCATCTTACGTACCTAGTAGAACTACGTAGTCACAAATCTTGTAATAGCGCCATCTCTTAGTGGGTAATAGAAAATATTCCCCCTCCGTTAGAACGTTAAACTTGTTGGAAGTCGCATAAGAAGTTTCACTTCAAAAACTTGATAGTTCTCCAAAATGCTGAATTGAAGTTTAGGTCTTACAGTAACATGATCAGCCTATAATATTCCCACTGCTGGGACACAGGCCTCTTCTCTATGCCTCTCTATGAGAGGGAGTGGGATGTAATCCGCCATGTAGACTCAGCACCTGTAGTGTTTCTTCAACGTTTTGGGAGTAGTACTTTCATTTGTAAATAGGAGCTCGTGGATAAATAATAATAGCCGTTAAGCTAAGGGTTAAGCCGTGCTTGCAGAGGTTGGTCCGTGGATGGGTGACCATAATTACATACCGAGTTTCCTCCGTGCCTCGGCAAGCTTGGTCCCGGCTGTCATTTGTAGATCTTTGACAGTCGTTACGAGTAGTCAAAAGCCAAAAGTCTGACATCTAGTCTTACCAAGGAGTATCGTATTACCCAGTTACTGGGTTGTGGAGGTTAGATAGGCAGTCGCTTCATGTGAAATACTGGTACTCAGCTGCATCCAGTTAGACTGGAAGCCGACCCCAAGATAGTTTGGGAAAAGGCTAGGCAGATGATGATAGTGTACACACTACAATATGCCCTATGTTGTAAAGACCCCTTTTTTTAATTTTTGACCCACTTACAACAAGATCAAATCTTTTTAAAAATTTTTAGGGTTCCGTAGCCGAATGGCAAAAAACGGAACCCTTATAGATTCGTCATGTCTGTCTGTCCGTCCGTATGTCACAGCCACTTTATTCCATAACTATTAGGACTACATAGCTGAAACTTGGTAGGTAGACGTATTCTGTGAACCGCTTTACGATTTTTGTACAAAAATAAAGTATATATCCCCATACACGGAACTGAAACTAAAAAAAAACTGTGTCTACAGATAGGTCTTTCAAAATGACATTGAGGTTCCTAAAACCATTTTTTTTCAAAGTCAATCGTTTGAAAGATAGACACTTCCAAAGCGGCAAAACGTGTCCTCCCTTCGATCAATAATAGTACTAGATTAAGGATCAGGAACAAAAATGAATCGCAAAAGTGTCCACAGTTTGCACACACGTAAACATCTATATTTCTTAGAAAAAAGTTTTATAAGATTAACAACTTCAGTTTATTATAAACCTTAACACTCTAACATAAAGTTTTAATTACAATTACAAAATATATTTATTTAAGTCCTTCCATCGGAGAAAGGTAAAAGGCAATAAATTTAAAATGTCACTTGAAAATAAAAAGTCATGAGTTAAAAAATATTTATTCTAAAATGAATCTTAAACTATAAATGACAAAGTTCAAAACATTATATTGACGATTTCGTGCTTACTCTAATTTAGAACTAGACGTAATTCTTGGTATTACATTTCAATGCTCAGAACACAGTAAATATTGAAAGACGTAGAGTTGCAGAATATATTTTTTTATGCAAAGGTTCGTTTTGTAAAGTTGCAAATAGTTTTGATCGATTTAAAAAAGTAGTAAACTAAGTAGTAGGTACTATTTTTAACCGACTTAAAAAAAGGGGGAGGTTCTCAATTTGAGTATATTTTGTTTTTTTTTGTTGTTGACCGATTACTGCACTAATTGTAAACTGATGCTCAAAATTCTTTTTTTATTCGAAAGCCTATACTCTAGTGGTGGTCCCGTTGTCACCAAGTCAGGATCTGATGGTAGGATCCCAGAGAAATCGAGGGCAACCCTCAAATTTTATAGGTACTTATACAATGTTTTTCATGTACTTTCTAACGAGGCACGTCACGTATACGTGGTATCTTAAAATAATTAAACTTGTTGAAGGTGTGGCTTGTAAAGAAACATACTTACGCGGTTTATTGAAAATAGTTTTAAAGTATTTCATGAAAATACCTACAGGTATAGTTTTCATCCGATATTTTTTTTTTGTAATTTATGCCTTTGCGTGTTTCCAGTTATGTTCAAACTATCAAAATGAATCAAACATATTCTCGAATTTTTATAAGGTTTTATATTCTGCACATCGAAATGGGTCGCCAGAAATCTACAAGAAATCTACAAACAAAAATAATATTTAAAATAACAACACTACTCCATGCATTGCCTTTTCCAGAATAGTCAATGTTTGTAACAAAAGTTGGTGCGTTGTTGCAAACATTGGTCAAACAATCATAATATTAGCTAATTTCACTTTTATTGACTATTTAATTCTGTTTTTATTTCATGAAAAATCACTTATATATATCCTTATCGAAAAAAACATATTCCTTTCAAAATCTTAGTGTTACGGTCATTATTTTCACAGTTATTGAACGCGCACTGCGGGCATTTCGACGTCTTAATGTTGGCTATGATTGGACCATACTAATTTGAAATAAGACCACAAAAGCATTTGTGGTCTTATTTTTCGAGCCGTTTTTGAAGCGCTCATCGGGAATCTAGTACTATTATTGATCGAAGTGTTCTCCGCTCTAATTTCTAAAGTAAGAGGAGTAAAATTCTGAAAAAAATATTGGGATGTAGAACGTAAAAAAAACTTTCAACGAAAATTGGTTTGAATAAGATTTGATATTTAGTTTTTGAAATATGGGACTTCACCAAAATGCAGCTAATAACTTTGTTTTTCATTAACTTACTATGAAAAACAAATTTGAAAAATGAATGACCGTTTAAAATATTGTTGTTATATTGTTTGGGGCTATGGAACCCTGTGTGCGAGTAAGACTTGCACTTGGCCCGTTTTTTATAAGAAATGTATTAAATTGTATGTCACGTTTTTGGTGGCTTAATTTGTGTTCACAAATTAACCATGCACTTTTGTGTAGGAAAAAACTGTTTTTTTATATCTATTGTTACCCTATATGTTAACCTAAATAGTTCCATCTCCAGGTGGGTACTACGACCAGCTCCCGCGGCCCGGACCAGAGCTACTGATCGCCAAGCAGAACGCACTCGCGGCACACACACAGTTATGTAAGTATACTATACTAAGTACAACTAGTATGGACCTACAAGACATTTGTGTTCACCTAATTTATTGGACAGAGAGGTTCAGAAGCCAACATGTCGCAAAAATGGGCTAAATTTCCATATTTACTATTTTTAAGCCCCGACCAAAAGTGAGAGGTGTTACAAGTTTGACGTGTGTATCTGTGTGTCTGTCTGTGGCATCGTAGCTCCTAAACGGATGAACCGATTCTGATAAAATTAGTTTCGTTTGAAAGGTGTTTTAATCGAGAGTGTTCTTAGCTATGTTTCAAGAAAATCTGCTCAGTCATTTGAGGAAAACCACCTGTTTTCTTCCACAGATCTGGTCAATTCGAAATTTGAAATCTTGTTATTTGTCACCGCCGGTATCGCCAGGTGGCGGCCCCCCCAATACCCCCTAAAAGCTCGTTTTTTTTAAAAATTAAGAACTTTCTTTGTTTTCGTTAATTAACGAGAAGAGGCGCAACGCCGAGAAAAGTGGGAGGAATGGGGGGGAGGCCTATGCCCAGGACTGGGACAGTCAAGGCTAAAAATAAATTAAAGTTAAAAAGGCATGAAATAAAAATTAAATTGAACTCCCGACACAAAAAACCTCTAAACAACTAAAAATAGGACGTATGTAGAACAGAGTGTAAAGTTCTTCATCCCCTTAGAAAAGGGAGGATCCTCCGACCAGACAGGTATCATATCTGGTGGGCTACTGTCCGACAGCTGTTGTTGGATTTTTCTATCTAACTTAAGTCGCGGATAACTTTAATAGTGCCATGTAATTTGGTGTTAGTTCTCCATGTGGACACACATAGATGGCGCTGTAGCACTTTTTGTAGTGCCGCTACACTAGTAATACGCGAATTAATATTCTGTTGACATTGCACCGTTGGGATTTCAGCTCTCACATCTGATCGAAGCGTAAAGAACTGACAAAGTGTTTTTTATTCAGGCACTAGCTGCTGCTCGCGACCTTCGCCGCGTGAAACAATATTTAAAAAAAAAAAAATTACTTCCTTATTTGAATCGGTTTGGAAATTTCAAGGATTCTTTTGCACGGAACCCTAATCCTTTTTCTACCATCAGCTAGTATAAAGTCCCATCAAAGTTGGTATATCAGTTTTATAGATAAGCCGCAACAAACACACAGACAACTACGTCCAACGTAACCACAATGTTTGTCTGTGTTGCCATGAGTGTCAATGGCAACACTAACTAACAACGGACAACGAATTATTATAATGGACAACGAATTATAATAATGTTCTTTCTTCCACAGGGCAAAACACAATGAAGCGGCCTTTCTTCTACAGTGAAAGCCCGCACTACAACAGTAACCCGATACTACATAGATATGAGGTGAGCACTTATCTTTTAACTTACAAGTTTTTGAAAACAATATGTAGCTAAAATAAAATAGCTAAACCAGAAAAATAATGCGCTTCGGTAATCTTCGTGTTCTCTCATCGCGCCACAGAGTAACCCCCCAACAGAGGCAAAACTGACAGCTATCATTGCGCGTTTTTTATTAAGTTTTCTCTGTCATGTTACCTATTGCACATTTTCTAACCATAGGCAAGGTTATGCAAAATGTACAATTTATATGTAAGATCTCATGTTGATCGTTTGTTTGTATTTCCGAAGACAGATGGCGCCAATGCGCATAATTGCACTGGAATATCAAAATATCAAAAAAAATATTTTTATTTCACATAGGCCTACATGGGCACTTGTAAAACGTCGACAAAAGGTGCTCGGTTCGGGTTGGTCGTTTCCTATGGAGATGTACCGGCGAGAAACTCCATGGTTACTCTTTTAAAATCATTTGGTTTTTACAATATTTGAATGTTACAGCGTTAGTACTAAGTATGGGAGGACAGCGACATATCTGCAATATAGTTAACGACGCGTCTATCGCAACAATTAGACGTAACGTCAGAATAGAATGGGCAGATTTTAGGCATTTTTTTATACATATTTTTTATTGTAATTTTACACTGTTTCTTGCGGGAAATATAAAATAAGTGTTATAGCCGAGACCGGGGTCCCTCCCGCGTCAGATTGGTTGAAATTCGGCTCGAAACCCCCCTTCACCCAAACGCCTCACGTAATTAATGGTCGGCCCCATAGATGTATAAGATGAAGAAAAATTGTTTCAATTATTTAATTTATTTACAAGATATATGTTTTATTTTCAGGATATCTCAAGAATTCTCCAGTGAGAAACATTCCAAAGTTTCGCAAAAGAATAAACTTGAAAGGAAAAAGTTTATTATTAAAAAAATAATTCTCTTTACGACGATAATCTCTAGATGGTTATTTTTAATTTTTTTTTTTACATAATTGTAATAATTATTAATAGCAACGATGATGATAATATATTTTTTATTATTAATTATTACTTAAAGAGCTTGGTCCCTTTACGAGAAATTATAGCTATTTTTTTATTATAATTTTTATTTATTTAATATTATTTTTTTATTTAGATTTTTTCAAAGGGACCAGACGTTAAATTACTATGCGACTTGTGATAAAACTTTGAGTTTAGTATAAGACAAGAATTTTGTTATTTGAAATTAAAAAACAAAACATTTTACCCCATCGTTAAGGGATGTTCTATACTAATATTATTTGAAAATATGCTTTGATCAGAGACAAAAGGAGTATATGAGTACCTTGTAACGTTCTGTAGTCTGAAACTTTTATTACATCGTCTCAAACTTTTTCGTCTGTGTGTTGCATGTCGCGTGACGCTGACGGTCGGCCACGGAGTAGGGATAATGTGAAAGACACTCGTAAGAGCGCCTTTCACTTTATCCTTACTACGCGCTATAGTGGTAAAAAAAAGTTTCACTTTTACCGTGGTTTCATAAAACCACACAATCCTTTTTTATGTACATAAATGTATGTTTATAAATGTTTTACAAGGATTAGTAATTGCAGTATTCTGTTATTAGAAAGACACTTAAATACTGGTCATCATCTTCTGCCTGCCGTTTCCCAAACTATGTTGGGGTCGGCTTCCAGTTTTACCGGATGCAGCTGAATACCAAGTATTTTACATGGAGCGACCGCCTATCTGATCTTGTGAGAAAAGGAGGAGGCTCGTGGCTAAATTATAACAGCCGCTTGGGACGATCTTCAGGTTAAGTCGTGCATGCCTGGGTTGGTCTGTGGATGGGTGACCACCCATTACATACCAAGTTTCCTCCGTGCCTCGGAAAGCACGCTAAGCCGTTGGTCCCGGCTGGTATTTGTAGATCTTTGACAGTCGTTCCACGTAGTCGATGCCCCGAAAGTCTGACAACCAGTCTTACCAAAGGGTATCGCACTGGGTTGTGGAGGTCAGATAGGCAGTTGCTCCATGTAAAATACTGGTATTCAGCTGCATCCGGTTAGACTGGAGGTCGAACTTAACATTGTTGGGAAAAAGCAGGCAGATTATGACTGTCTATCTGACCTCCACAACCTAGTTAGATACTCCTTGTCAAGACTGCCCTATCAAATATGAGTAAATGAATATCTTTTCATGATGTAAGTGATATACTTGTGTTTTCTGTTTTATACTAAACTCGAATAATAACATAGTAATATAAAATATCTTATATTTAAAAATAATATGATTAAAAGAATTAAACAAGAAATTGTACAAATCTTCAGAAAAAGGTAAAACTTCGCTTTTTGTAAAAGTTTGTTTTTGGATAAATGAAAGTGAAAAATGTTATAGTCTGTGTATTATATGGACAATTATTAAATTTTATCCCACACCCGAAATTCAAAGAAATGTGATATCTACCAGCCCGCGTGGTGGATTACTGCCCACTGTCTCACATAGAGAGGAGGCCTGTGTCCCAGCAGTGGGATCATTATACGACGAGTATGCATGCTATGGTATATTTTGGATAATAAAAATGTACGCAAACTATAACATTTTTCAAAAGAAATCATGTAAATTAATCAGCCAGTCTTTATAAAAATAGATTTTCAAGTCAAAAGGTTTTCATACGCCGATTGTACATTTAGGCATCTATAAAGGCGTTCGTGGACCACTTATTATAAATACTAAATTGATGCCATTTCTCTTGTTTAAGATATTTATAAAAGGTTAAAGTTACTTAGCTAGCAAAACTCCGCATATGTGACAGTTATTGATAACTAAAAAAAAAAAATTGGCGTACTTTTCATAAATACTCTTTGGTCAATGACGCCAAAGCTAGCTGTCGGTATGATCGAGACACGCACCTCTGATTTTTAGGATTCATGTGCGTATTGTATAATTATCACTTGCTTCGGTGAAGGAAATCATCGTGAGGAAACCAGCATGCCTGAGAGATATTTCTTGACGGCATGTAAAGCCAAGTCAGAGGCCCATGGCCGGCATAAAAACTGTGACATCAAGTGAGCCAATAACCACTCCAAAAATAATGTAGCGCTTAAAATCAAATCAAATCTTTTGTTTTTATTTTATATCTGCGGAGTCTTGCTAGCTAATTAAATTTTACCCCGTATAGTGCGCTATGGTTCTTTTGCCGTTTTAATTACATTGACAAGAGGGCGCTGTCGGTAAAAATTTCGGTTGTTTGCGACAATAATGACACGTCGGAAAGACTAAGAAATACGTGTTTTAAGACGGCGTTTTTTTGAGTTAGACTCAAAATATTTTCCTTTTATAAAAAGATTATCTGTTGCTAGCGACTTCGTTCGCTTGGAAATTATGAGGTGTTTTTCAGGGATAAATTATGCATATAAACTTCGTCTTGAACCATTCTGTCTATTGATGAAAATCAAAATCCGTTGCGTAGTTCAAAAGATCTACGTCTATTTATTTTATACTATGTAGAGGCGAAAGGTTTATTTCACGTATTTCGTTACTTAATTTAAATATTTACTTCCGTTACTTTTATTACTACAAACAACATCGAAATATCTAAATTTAGTGTCATGTCATCCTTGTAGCAAACGAGCGAAAAATAAAATTGTAGTGATATAGACTAAGACGCCAGTAGAACCATATAGCACAAAATTCTCGTAAGTCAAGTCAACAAATTATCTTTTCGTTTTACATATATTATAAATTATATTTTATTTAAAAATGTCTACAAAAAAAACCTCTAAATCTGATTATATTTTTCAACGTTGTTTTTTTAGTATTTTAGTTACTTTGTTATGTTATTCTATTAAGAAATATATATTATTAGTATTTTTTTTAATGTTTTTCGTGTGTGCAATTTCTTAGGTTTTTGGAAGAAGGATTGAAATACTTAGACTTTGTATAAAATGTCTTGATGACTGGAAATAGGATATTTTTTATGACAGGGTGATTATTGATTGCACTATGCTTGTATGTGTGTATTTGAGCAGTGTGGTAACGGCTCCAACCAGCCATAGGTTCGATTATGGCAGGCACGTTAGTTTCTGTAATTTATTTCATCACTACAGCTCTCAAAACGGTGATGGAAAACATCGTGAGGAAACCGGCATGTCCTAGAACTAAAAAATCGAAGACATGTGACATCTACCAACCCGCACTGGGCCCGCGTGGTGGATTACAGCCCACCTCCTCAAATATACCACTTCCTGAAATATACAATATACAAAAGGCAAATAGATAGGCCTGTGTCCCAGCAGTGGGAACGTTAGTTTCCTATTTCCAGCATGAAGGGATGTATGCAATAGGCTGGTCCTATTTGCCTGTTAAACATAAGAATATCCTTTAAGACCTAGCAATTTTACGCACGGATTTTTAATTTTTAGACCGTTTGGGTGAAAATGGCCGGACTTAGTACGTATAGCAAGTTTTTTATAAGAGATAATATTTTTTTTTATTACGAAAACTACATGTTTGTTTAAAGTATTTTTGTAATTACACTGCTTTCTAGAGCCACCACATTTTCTAAATATTTTGAAAAGTCTGTGTTTTATAAATTTTCACAGATTATGATAATTTAAAAAAAAAACTTAAATTATACTAAGTCAGGTCATTTTCATTCTTACGTTTTTCTTTGATATTATTTTGTAAAGAAAATAAATAGTTTTTAATTACCTTATCGACAAATAGTTACCAGAAACATGTACATGTATTTTTGCCATTTAATGCTCTTTTTATATTTTTTATTATTGTTTTTGTGGTCACAGGCGATGTTTTCACATATATTTTTTTTTATAAAATAATTGTTGAGGGAATAAAGTTTAAAAATTTAAAGAAATATTATACAAGTAATTCGCCCAAAAAAAAGTCGTTTCCCAGCAATATATTTTGCGTAGAATTACTTAGTTTAATGTACAACACCTTTTATATTGTTATAATATAAAATAATCAAGATTCGATTTTTCTTAAAATAGCACGGGTTTTAAACTTCAGGGGTGGAATAGTCAACGTGACAATATAAACAAAGAATCTAGTTCGTAATGGTTACCAAGACATAGTCGACTAAGCTTATTACTTTAGTTAATACTCTGTTCTGTGTTGACAATTTATATTTAACAGCACAGAACAGGTCAGTTCTGATTCGTTACCAATAAACGTAAAGCTCTGGGTATAGTGAGGCGAATAGTACGCGGAATGTGGGACGAAATTCGCTTCCATTCATTGTGATAACGTACTTGTTAAAATTAGCGTAATTTCTTAAGAGGGAACAGGGAGCTGCGATTCTCTATGCAAATCTCTATGTATTTTCCCTTTTTCTTCCTGAAAAATGATTCGAGTTCCATAAAATCAAGGTCTGCTCTACAGCAGACCTTGATTTTATGGAACTCGATGCATTATTCACGTCTCTACACACGTCCCTGTCATTTCCTTTATTTCAGTAAATAATAAGTAAAGAAAGTATGACCTACCAAAAATTTAATTAAATGCCCCATTTTTACCGACGTGATTAGATTTATAGATATTGTAATGTCAATAACACCCCTCTTTTTTGGTCGGGGGTTAAAAATAATTGAATCGGCCCAGTTTTCGAGGAGAAAAAATTGGGGATATGAAACGTCGATCTCGTCAAGATTTTTGTGATATGATTGGTCTGTGCTGCAGCTGTCCCTATCTCACTCTCCGGGGGCACGCAATAACAACGCGACGGCAATAGTTTCTTTAAATAACTATCATTCAAATTCCTCGCAGGCCATGTTCCTTCTTAATACTAAAGCCAATACGTGCGGAGTCGCGTCCTTTATTCCGCTCGGCTTTCGCTTATCAGAGCTTAACAGTAAAGTAAATCGACTAGTTTCCTTCTTCCTTAGTCAGTAAATATATCTCGTTTTTTCTGTTCCTTATTTTGTCAGACAAAATATCGCCTGTGACCACAACTGTAAGTTACAGCTTTGGGTTAAGTCGGACGACAGTTGAGCGACTGTGGGGCAACTTGGAATTCCATTAGTAACCGTCTTTTTAGTACTGGGTACTCTTTGTGAATCACATTTGCAGTTTTGTCTCTGTCTAACCTCGCGGGGATTACAGGCGAGATGTTTATTATGTCCCACTAAAAGGGCATGTCTGTTTTCCAGCTGTGGGAATGATATAAGCTTAAGTATCCATCCAATACAAACTTGCAAATGCTATTCGAAAGAGTCCAGTTTTTTTTTTTTATATTTTAAACTATTGGTCAACAAATAAAATTATGCTTGCAAAATACTTTCTAAAAGAAAATAATGATACTTATTGTGAAAGAAAAAATATTTTTTTAATAAGTGATAATTTATCGAATTTACATGGCAATTATAAAAAAAAATGGAAAAGAAAAATTTGTAAAAATTATAGTTTTTAAGAGAAAAGAATATTTTTGGTCACAACTAAATTTGATTTTCGTTGAGAAGAATCTTGCCAAAGTTTTTGTTTTTTTTTTGATTGTTAAAAATAGGTGATCAATAGTCATTTTGTTTAAGAAATTATTGTAGTTTTTAATGTTTGAAGTTATGGGTGTGGGCGTGTCAAACATGACTTTTTAACTTTTATTATTTTTAATTATTGATTTTGGTGCTCGTCTAAATATATCCAAATTGCATTTTTCTACGAATTTTCATTATGAGTACAATATTGAATTTTCTAACGCACATTAGAAAGATCGCTAGCTAGATTTTTTTGTATCTTTTTTTAGATTATTATTACAAGTTGAGAAGAAAAATCTTTTATTTACTCTAGAAATTAAGATAAAAAGTAAGGAATGAGGGAAAGTTAGAATAAGGAAGAAAGAGCGCGAAAAATATCTTTTTTGTGTTTTTTTTAAATATTTTTTTTTCAGTCGAATTATTCGGACTTTTATGGCAGAGTTGAAATGTTATATTTTTTAATACGCGCTCTACATAGACCAAAGCTGTGAAATAATGTAAAAAAGTTGAGTAAGATTAAGAATAAAGTATGCTTTTACACAAAACTATGTTTGTTTATTTTTTACACTTTGTCTCGACAGACATGGCAAGGACTACCCACTTTTATAAATTAGATACACACCTACCTAACTACATACACTGCAATTTTATTTTAATTACTTAAAAAAAATTAAGATTTTGTTAAAGTAGGTCGAGGAGTCGATTAAAAAAAAAGGACAGTGACCTCGTGTCAACTTCTCACTCAAAAGAACCATAGGCAACTTTCTATGAAATCTGGGTGCATATATCTCAAATAGCTTATAATGAGGCCTGCCCTTCATACTAAAACACTCAAGTACATACCTAAGTACAGACATACAAGCACCTGAAGTATGAAACCTTATGTATTCTTCCAAAGATTTGATCTAATATTCAATCAAACTAATAAAAACCTAAATAAACAAGAGGGCTCCGGTACACAGCCTTCAGTCCTCGATTCTAAAGGGTTCTCTCGATTCGCTGGCATAGCTTGGATTAATTTATTACTGTGTGCTTAGATTTAGCACATTTTTTTAATGTCATTAAAAATAAATGACTGTTTGAGGCAAATCTTCGACAAATTAAAGTAAATTCCAACATTTTCAATTGACTCTATTTCTAGTCTATGGTGACTTTGGTACTTATCGCAAAAATATTAATTGGAGTACTTTTTAAACGAGCGATTTATTATTAGAGATACATTTCAATTCTGTTGGACTTACGTCCTTTTTGCCCAAGAGCCTTTAGATTAAGTCGCTTTTAACACATTCGCTGCTAAGTTCAAATAATCCCTTTTTTACTAGTATGTGCGTTATCTATAGCTACAGATAACGACGACTCGGTAGGCGGGTTATGCGCTAGGTGCTTACCGTGCTTAATACCGAAAGTGTGAAGCTAAACTAACTAAATGAAGACCAGCGGTGGCCCCGTGGTGGCAGCCCCGACTTACGAGCGGTAAGCCGTGGGTTCGAGCCCGGGCAGCCGCATTACTTTGTGTAATTTATTTCATCAGCGTTGCTCTAAAAAACGGTGGAGGAAAACATCGTGAAGAAACCGGCATGTCCTAGAATTGAAAATACGAAGGCATGTGACATCTACCAACCCGCACTGGCCCGCGTGATGGATTAAAGCCCGCTCCCTCTCATTGTGAGGAGGCCTGTGTCCCAGCAGTGGGAACATTAAAAGGCTGATGATGTTGTTGATGAAACAAATGAAGACGAAGACTCACTTAAGGCCGGACTCCACCGAAACGGAGACGAGACCATAGGAGAGATGTGTTGGAAACCACCAATAGAATTTCTTTACTTACACTTCTCAACCGCTTAGTTTTAGTGCTAACGGTTGAGCAGATAGGAGAAGAGATGTCTCGTACTTGTTCTGGCCAGTCTCTGCAGTCGGCGGCCAAGCGCACAGCGGAGACGAAAAGAGACTTAAGCTGCGAGCGGTGAATGGTGTGCTGTGGGCGGTGTGCTGTAAGCAGCGTACGGTTAGCGGTGTACTTTATGCTGTGTGTGGCGTGATCATCTCCACACACCTTTGGTGGATACACCCTAGCTCTTTCGTATCTCCTATCCTCTCCGATTCTCACATTTTCACTCGTCTCCGTTTTGATGGAGTACCTACTAACTTAATTCAGATTCACACATTTGTTTTGGTAATATTCGTTGAACATAAATTCGGAACCAGATGAACACTACCTACACATTATTCGGTTTGCATCATAAGTTAGAAGCCTGAAAATCTGGCAGCCAGTCCTCCCAAGAGGTATCATGTAACCCTGTGACTGGGCTGTAGTCTCCTAGATGTCAGATAGGTAGTCGCTCCATGTAAAATACTGGTACTCAGCTGCATGCGGTTACACTGAAAGCCGACCCCATAAAAGCAGGCGGCAGATAATGATAGATATTCTAAGATTAGCTCCGTTGCCATACTTTTATAACTACTTACGTAAAATATGAACAATACAATAGGTTCTACGAGTGAATCAGTGGACACACCGCAGAGCCGCTTCGATAATTCTATGTTTGGATGAAAAGCGTCAAACAAGACGTTATTTTAGTTATATGTTGTGTTAATTGCTGGAGGATTTCTACTGCAAAACCCACTAAATAAATCGACAAATGCAGTTCTTTTAATAACGGTTTTAAGCTTAGCCTATAGGTAGGTATATTTTAATGTTCTGCTTGGGTTATTGTGGAGAATGCAATTCTGTCCCCGCACCCCAGCCAGAATGTGGTTTTACCAGTAAGAGTCTGACAGAGTCCTCCGCCGGGCCGGCCCCATGCCGGCGGACATCCTTCAAAAGGATACCCGTACCCGGTTCTACCCGTATAAAAAAAAAAGATATTAAAATATTGTTACGTCGGCTGCTTTATGAGAACATTCTAGGATTACGTTCGAGTCTAGAATGATCCAGTATGACTAGAAGATTCGAGAATAATCCTAGAATGTTCCACGTTGGAAATATCTGGAAAGTTTGAGAAAGTTCTGAAACTTTCTGGAAGGATTGCTTCCACTATGGAGCTATCTGGAAGGTTCAGGAAGGTTGTGGAACTTTCTCGAAGGCTGGGTTCCCCTAAAGAACTGCTTAGGCGTTCACGGGAGTTGTGGAAGTTTCTCGAAAATGGGTCGGCCATATAAATAGTTGACAGCTTTGCATGGGCAGGTTCATTCTGATCCAGCCGGTCCCCATGCTGTCCCCCCCCGGCGACGCCCTAAGCCGAGGCTCGTACCCCACAGGGGGTGCCCTTAGCGTGTAGTCGCGTTGTTTGTAAGTAGTTTCATGCCCTGGCTGGAGGCCTTACACTCAAGGCACCCACAGGATAGTCCAGTTAAGCAGACGACAACCTTATAGGTTGAACTGCGAGATGCCCATACCATTCAAAAAAACAGGAGCAAGCAGTCTGATATTGGCTACGAAACGAAGTGATCGAAGTGAACTACTAGTGCGATATCTAAGTGAATAGTGATCTGTTGTGTATTTGTGATTAAGTTTAAGTGTTAACTGTTAAGTAGTGTGTTAATTTATCCTATACCCAGCTCGTAACATTTTTTTATATGTGTGCTTACTAAATAAGCAATTTGGACTGATAATTATTGTTTCTTAAATACAATTTCAGATTCGTTGTTAAAAGAACGATCATCCATCCTCAAACAGACTCGGATACTGCACCTTACACAGCAATTACACCCACCCCAATTTTCAACCACATCCCACCAATATTTGGTGTACCATATCATTATTTAGGGAGTGGCCTCCAGTGCCCCACCTTCAAAAGTAATTTGTTCAGAAAAAACAATATTTTGGCCGTGCCCCTTAGCCAATATAACCTGATCCACATACCAGTTTTCAAACCAGCCTTCTATCTCCACATCAAGGTTGACTTTCCAATGATGTTTGGAAGTTTTGAGGTTACAGTTATTCTGGTTTTTCTCAAGCAATTGCCAAGTAATTAAAGTAAGATTTCTTGTTCAGAACAACGTTTAAGAGTTTTTCCGTGGATTATTTCGCGCGGTTAAGTTTTTGTTTGAGTGCAAATATTTTGGGTGTCGAAGCTACAAAAGGTTTTGGAGTAAGTTCAATGCGGCAATTGTGGAGTTTGCTAAAAGAATATTTGACGATAAAGTAATGAAAAAAAAAGCTGTAAAAAGCGTGTCTTGTGCAAACTTGTTCTACGCCAAGTGAACTAAGCTCTGCGTTACTTATCAGTAGGTGAACTCAAAAGCTCTAACAAAATAATTTATTGAAGTGAAACTTCTTATGCGACTTCCAACAAGTTTGCGTAAAACGTTTAACTCTACCATGGAGGGGGAATAGAAAGAGACAGAGTGAGAGTGAATGCGTGGCACTCGAACGCATGCGTGTAGTACGAAGTTTCACTTCTTCCGCGCGGAGGGACTCCACGCACAATTTTTTTTTCAATTAGACCGCTACAGGCAGTTTTGAAGGTCAAAACAAAAGGATAAAGCTAAAGTCCTATTTTTATTATGCCCCGTCACAAGGCATAATAACTTGTGAAAGTGCTGTAGTTGTCCGTTCCAAAGCGTAGGTCTCAATGGAGAAGAATGGGCAAGAAACTCCATCTAAATTTCATCATTTTTCCAAAATCTTGGTTACAGCATTCATGTTGATATCATACAAAATGTGTGAACGATGTAGATTTCAGTGAATGACTTAATTCGACACACGTTAGGCGCAGTGGCTGAGCGATTGGCTGCTGCGCTGCGTGTCGCAAGTTCGATCTCCGCACGGAACCAATATATTTTGTATGGCCTACAGGTAGTTGTTTTGGGTCTGGCTGTTTGTGTATGTGACTTTAAACGTTTGTAAACGCGCCCACGATACAGGAGATATTCCTAGTGTGGGGCAACGGAAAAACTTCCTTATTGCGCGCGGTTTTTTTTTTATATCAATAGGCTCGCGCTTGACCACTATCTCACCTGATGGTAAGCGATGATGTTTATAGATGAAAACACTTTTTGCCCGACCCTGGAATCGCGCAAGACCCACGCATACCAAAGGGCTTGTAACTTAGAAGACATTGAATGTTTACTGATTGTTTTAAAAATACCAACTCCAAATACCTTCGTAGCTCCTCCAAAAACAAACATAACCGTCATTCGGAACTCATTTCATACATTTTTCTTGTGAAAAGCAAGAAGATGACATTTTTTGGAGCAAACCGTCTCCGTACCTCCATACTGCGGTAATCAGTAACCGGGCGATTACGGCATATCAGGACATGGTGGACTGTTGACGATTTTAAACAGCATTGTTTTAAATTTTGATGGTTGTGGGGTATGTAAAATATGAGTTTACATACGCAGGTAAACAAGGTGTAAACTGACATTTTACGAAGCCGTTAATCAAGCATTCTGTACATCAAACTTAGCAAGTCTACGCATAAAACTAAATTGCTGGAGAACGACTTTTTTTTGGGGTATACAGTCACCTTTTGCGGTAGGAGTACGACTCAATGTAACGCACTCAAAACATTGTGCTGGTGGATGCATTGAATAGTACTGGGGCCGTGGATAATTAAAGTAAAATTAGAAGGAACATTAAAAACTTGTTTTTTTTTAAATGCCTTGTCAAAAGTTTGAACTTTGACCTCCAATATCTCCGTAACTAGAAGGTTCCCAAATATGGTCTAGAACAAAAAACCGGCCAAGTGCCTGTCGGACTCGCGCACGAAGGGTTCCGTACCATTATTTACAAAAACGAGCAAAAAAAACACTTTTTTGTATTGGAGCCCCCTTAAATATTTATTTTATTCTGTTTTTAGTATTTGTTGTTATAGCATCAACGGAAATACATAATCTGTAGAAATTTCAACTGGCTAAGTATCACGGTTCATGAGAAACGGCCTGGTGACAAACGGACAGCGAAGTCTCAGTAATAGGGTCCCGTTTGACCCTTTTGGTACGGAACCTTAAAAATGATGACAATGACGGGGAGAATCAGTGCCTTTCGGTCTCGTAAAGAGTATTTTACTCCCTTTAGGTACAGAATTTGGACAGTAATTTTGCACATAGAGCTTTCGTGGCTAAATTATAAAAGCTACACATCAATCTTTGATCCATGGCTGGGTGAACATTGATAACGACATTGTTCCGGAGGAGATTCATTCTCTCTGCATAGTATAAAACAAAGTCACTTCCCGCCCCGTCTGTACGCTCAGATCTTTTACACTACGCAACGGATTTTGATGCGGTTTTCATCAATAGACAGAATGTTTCCAGGGGAAGGTTTATATGTAAGTATAATTTATGAAGTGGTTTGGGATTAGTGTAGTGGGCCAATGGCTAGGCTTATATCACCCTCGCAACAGTCTAGCCACCTGAGATTTGGCATTTATAACAAGACTTATACATATTTATATAATTACTGTTACTTACTGACATCCGTACACTCACCATTTAGGTTCAGTTGAAAACCAGCGTCGGGCACTAGTTGCCCGGCATTTGGCTGATCGGCCTATTTGGTGCAGTCGTGAGTCACACAATATTTATTGTTTAGTTTTAAGTTTTTAAAGTGAAACTTTTATTACATCGTCTCAAACTTTTTCGTCTGTATGTTGCATGTCGCGTGACGGTCGGCCGCGGAGTAGGGATAAAGTGAAAGGCGCTCCCAGAAATTTTTAGTTTTTAAAAGTCTTTAGTGTGAAAAAAAGTTTCATTTTTACCGTGTTTTCATAAAACCACACAATCCTTTTAAAAAAAATATATATTTCCGTTTTAAAGTGAAACTTTTATTACATCGTCTCAAACTTTTTCGTCTGTGTGTTGCATGTCGCGTGACGCTCGGCCGCGGAGTAATGAAAGGCGCTCTGACGAGCGTCTTTCACTTTATCCCTACTCCGCGTTATATACCCTTAATGGAATATTATTCCAAAAATTTTTAGTTAAATGTCTATAGTGTGAAAAAAAGTTTCACTTTTACCGTGGTTTCATAAAACCACACAATCTTTTTTTTATATTGTGTGTAGTTGTGACATGTACCAATAAACGTTTTTTCTTTCATTCTCTTTCTTTACATATACTGGAGACAGTCTCATGGGACTTGTGGTCGCATGGACGGTTACTGTACCTACATGTGGTGATGGGTTTCATTCCCGAGTCAGATAGTATTATAACGTTTTATACGAATAAGAATATAACATAACATCACGCCATATACATGCGTCATGTTCGTGAACGGGCGCTGTCAGTTGTGACTGGTCATCTCTTAGCTGCCACGGTTTATTTTAATTACTTTATTTTTAATTACTGATTTGATCTTTTACTCTGGACGCTCTTAACTTGCCCGTATTTCTACATTGTTCTCACATATTTGTAACTTTTAACATGAATGATGTAACCAAGATTTTGTAACATATTTTGATTTAAAAGAGTGTCCATGGAGTTTCTTGCCCGTTCTTCTCCATAGAGATCTACGCTACGGAATGGGCAACTACATTACTTTCACAAGTTATTATGCCTTGTGACTGGGACTGTAGCTTCGCGTTTTATTTTGTTTTTTTTGACTTTCAAAAGTGCCTGTAAAGGTCTAATTGAAATAAATGCTTTGACTTAGACTTTGACCTTGTAATCCCCGAGGGGTTAGGCAGAAGTGTACCTAATAGTACACTCATTTCGCCAGTTATGTTTTTCATTCCCACATGTAATAGAGGAAGAGCCTACTGCCATCAATCGAGCACAAATCCAAACTTCGTGGCTGCTACTGAGAAATAACTGATGGAAAAACCCAATAACACTTTGCTCAACCCGGGAATTGAATCCAGCACCTGATGCTCAGCAGTCGGCTCTTAATATTTTTTTTCCAAAATATTAAATCCTACTTAATATTATAAACGCGAAAGTTTGTAAGTATGGATGGATGAAATCAAAATCAAAAGTCATTTATTCAAACTAGGCTGATAATCAGCACTTTTTGAACGTCAAAACCACATGAGACAGTCCCCCAAAACGCCCGCCCTTCGCCACTTCCTAGTGTTTTAGCTGGGAAGATGGTTGTTTGTTACTCTTTTACGTAAAAACTTCTGAATGGATCTGGATGAAATTTGGCACAGGGATAGATAATAGTCTGGAATACCACGTAGGATACTTTTTATCCCGGTAGTGTGATCGCGCGGGACAGTTACCGAAAAAACGCTTGCAAAGTCGTGGACAGAAGCAAGTTATAAATAAATAAAGTTTGATTATGCAACAAAACGCAAACCTATTAGTGTAGATAAAATCGAAATCGATCGATCCGTGCTGTTTAACTTACCCACGAGCCCCACAAAATAATGAATGATACCCCCAACCCTTTACAAACCAACAAAATATGACCAACCACAAACGATTTGAAAAAGATCAGATCATAATCAACAAAATATACGAAAAAAACAACCAAACTACACAAAGATTCAGTTTTTGAGATACGCACACACAAAACGACGGACATTGATAATACATAACTTGGTGTTTTTTTGGTGCAGTCGGTTAAGATATTCTGTGCATGCTGCCCTAGACTCATCAATAATATGAGCTATGCGGGGTTTAGATGGTGCGGGACGGGCACGATACGATGTTGATTTTATTTAATATCGGTGACGGGTTTATTGGTGGCCTTTTTATTTTGAGCACACATTGCATATGTGTTTCGCAGCAAATAGATTGGGGCAGAGCGGGTGTATTTTGATTTTATTTTTGAACTACAACCTTTTTCTTTTATATCATGCTTTATTCCGTCACCTATATGTAATATGCTTTACACCATGCCGGGGTTAGCTTCTAGTCTAATCGAGTGCAGCTAAATACCAGTATTTTCATATGTAAATTGACATTCAACAGCAAAACTAAATTTGTTTTTCATAGCATTACAATGAAAAACAAAGCTACTGTTGCTGTTTAATGAAAAAGTATCCATATTTCAAAAACTAAACATCAAAATTTATTCAAACCAATTTTCGTTTAAAGTTTTGTATACGTTCTACAAACCTACATTTTTTCAGAATTTTCCTCCTCTCGTCTTATAAACTAGAGGGACACACACACAATGAAAACTCTGTGCCATACGGACAGACCAAATCGATAATGGTTCCGTTTTTGTCATTTGGCAACGGAACCCTAAAAGGGATAATTATTGTGTTCTCATGGCTGCGCCAAATAAGCCCCGTTCAGCAAAATCTCGGGCAGCTAGAGTGCCCGACTCTGAACAGGTAACTGACAAGTATTGGCAGAAGCCAATACTTGTCAGTCACCTGTTCACGAAGAATCGTCAGCCACGAGACGACGAGTCGTGTGCCTTAGTCCAGTCGTGTCGTCTCCTCTAAACATCTTATACATCGCAACATTTCTAAAATACGCGCCAGAGTTAAGGCGGCACTTTTTATCATAGAGACGTCTCACAAACGGGGTAGGTAGACATGATGTGTTTTTGTCATTGTAAGCAGTTGAACTGGTAACATTGTGGGATAAGAAAAATAGACAGCGGTTTTAGAATAATTTTGAGTTTTTTTACTATGTATTTGTAACATAAAACAAGTTAAAGAGCTCGTGGTTAAATAATAACCAGTCGTTCAAGTCAATCGTTAAGTTAAGCCGCGCTTGCCTAGGTTAGTCCGTGGATGGGTGACCACGCATGACATACCAAGTTTCCTCCAAAAAGCACGTTAAGCCGTTGATCCCGACTGCTATTTGTAGATCTTTGACAGTCGTTACAGGTAGTCAGTGGCCCGAAAGTCTGACAACCTGTCTTACCAAGGGGTATCGTATTACTCAGTACTAACTGGGTTGTGGAGGTCAGATAGGCAGTCGCTCCATGTAAAATACTGGTATTCAGCTGAATCCGGTTAGACTGGAATCCGAATTAAACATAAAAATAAAACTGGGAAAAGGCAGGCAGATTTGTAAAAAAGGTACATTAAATAAATGCAAATAATATTGCTCCCGTATGTCAACACATAAAGGTTCGTTTGGCTCTTAGATGGGCAATAAAAGCCACACAGGTCGAACTGCAAAGTTAAGCAATACTTGCCGAGGTCAGTCAGTGGATGGGTGTCCATCTGTGCTACACATACGTGAAACCTTTGGCCCCGGCTGATATTTGTAGGACCAGTCTTAGTAACAGAATTGTTTTTCCCAGTCACTGGGTTGTGGAGGTCAGATAGGCAGTCGCCGCCATGTAACATACTGGTATTCAGCTGCATCCGGTAAGACTGGAAGACGACCCCAACATAATTGGGAAAAGGCCGTCAAAATTAAAACAGGACTCGACCTTACACACTTATAAACAAAAACCAGCATTATAACCTCTGTACCTAAACAAACTAATCGTCATAAATAACCAAAAAAAAAGGATTATAGCATAAAAACAAAAAAAATATAACAAACAATATTTGTATGGCAACATTGAGATATAAATAATTTTATAAAATTAAACGACATAGCGATGCCCCGCGGCGTTCCCTGCGATTTCTTTTAAATGACATACATGGAACGCGTGGTACTTGTTAAGAATTTATTATTATCATAACATCACGACTGCAATCCTCGAAGGGTTCGGCAGAGGCGTGCACTGTGCAGATAGAACACCCACATTTCGCCAGTTATGTTGAGGTCCCGTGTAATATAGGGCGAGCCTATTGCCATCAACCGGGCACAACTCCAGACTACGTAGCTGCAACTGGATATTCAACTGGAAGGGTTATACACAAAAAAATGGGTTTTAGAAAAAGACTAGCACTTGCTGATGTCGGCGATCTTCGTCCGCGTGATTTTTTTATAAAACTACTAGCTGTACCCGGCATGCGTTGCAATGCACTTTTATTACCTTCCTACCTACCTACCTACCCTACCGGATCCTATGTCCGTCTCCTGGTTCTAAGCTACCTCTCCACCAATTTTCAGCCAAATCGGTTCAGCCGTTCTTGAATTATAAATAGTGTATAACTAACACGACTTTCTTTTATATATATAGATTACTTCCCTATTTTAATCGGATTTTGGTAATTTTATAGGGTCACATTTTTATTGCAAGGAACCCTAATTCTTTTTCTAAAATAAAATTCGCCCAAGTTACTCCTTTTAACATCAGCTATCTGCTAGTAACATTCCCCTCAAAATCGGTCCAGCAGTTTCGGAGATAATTATCACTTCGAACCATGATGATTACATTTATAATATAAACTCACGCCTCTTTCCAGAGAGGTAGGCAGTAACTACAGAACATAACCTGTTTCATATGATCACATCAAACTATTTATTTCCGGTATAACATAACCTCGTTTTGTTTAAATTTTAAGTAAAATGAGAGTTCTGCATAAACTGGTTTTGTATATATCTGGATTGGTCTTTATGAGTACCTTTAAGTACTTCTACAAAGTGTTGTTTTGCATTCTCGTCAAAATTCAGGAGGTTGTCAGACAAAACATAAAGAATCAATTAAAATTACGGTACCTAGTTAATTATTAATAAACGCCGATTTTTTTGGTTGTTTATGTTTGTCAGTATTTCTGAATAACCCCCTTAAAATAGTTAAGTTAATAAGAAATGATCAAATAAACGTTTGAGATTGTTTGTATGTGTGGAAGCATGGTTATAGGGCAAGAATCAGACGGCTTAAAATAAGGGTGGTTCACACTTAGGTACCGATTTCCGTAAATAAGAAAAAAAAAAAACTTCCCATTTTATTATTGATTCAGGACGAGAATCATTAGCATAGTTACCTTCTTGAATTTGACGAGGATGCAAAACAACACCTTGTACAAAACACCCACGTTTTCAAGGAAACTCATTTCAAATTATTTATTTTCAATTTTTGTATCAACATTTCGGGCATTCTTGTTTTCATATTGTTTTTTGACATTTTATCATATTTATGCAAATTGAATTCTCGGCAGAAGGTGACGTGATCGCGTAAATGGAATGTTTGACTGATAACATCACGCTGTATTCCCCGAAGTGTTAGGCAGAGGTGTATCTATAGTGGCAGGTTCAAACCAGCAAAGTTCTAGGTAGCATGGGTCGAACCTATTGTCATCCAGCCAGGCAGAAATAGAAAGAGAGAAAAAATATTTATTCGGCCCATGCCACAAGTACACACAATACAATGTGAAAAACTTAAAAATATATCGACAAAGGGGAAAAAAATATATAATTGTGAGTCTCACGACTCTCAAGGCTGCGCCGAAAAGGCCCAGTTCAGTAAATTGCCGAGCAGCTAGTGCCCGACGCTGATTTTCAGCTGGACTAGCTGCTACTGTGCAATTTCTGATGGAAAAACTCACTGTGAATCGAACCCAAGACCTCTTGCTCAGCAGTTATCATTATGCCACCATTATCCCAATTTATTTGGGGTCGGCGCAGCATGTCTTCTTTTCCATACTTCTCTATTACTCGTCATCTCATCAGACACCTCCTTTCTTGTCATATCATCCTTCACACAGTCCATCCAGTGTTTCTTTGGTCTTCCTCTACTCTTATAACCACCCACATTCATAATCAAAACTTTCCTCACGACGTTTTCCTCATTCCTGCGTATCACATGTCCTCTATACCACGATAATCGATACTCTTGCTCAGCAGTAGCGCAACTACTATCTAATCTGTTTTGGTGCTATGAAAAGGGCGGGCGTTTTGAGGGACTGTCTCTTGTAATTTTGACGTTCAAAAAGTGCTGATTATCAGCCTAATTTGATTAAATGTCTTTTGTTTTTGATTTTTTTTGAAGTGAAACTTCTTATGCGACTTCAACAAGTTTCACGCTGCCATGGAGGGGGAATATTTTCTATAACTCACTAAGAGATGGCAGTACCTATTACAAGATTCGTAGTTCTACTAGGTACGCAAGATGGCGTGCAAACAGTCATGCATTTGACTCTTCGGTGTGACCAGCCTTCGCTCAATTTCATGAGTAGAATAACCTCGATAAACTTATGTAATAAAAATAATACAACAAGAAAACAACAAAATATTATTTAGAAGCTCAATAAAAGAACGAGAGTGAATGCGTGGCACTCGAACGCATGCGTGTAGTATTACGAAGTTTCACTTCTTCCGCGCAGATTTTTGAAAATAAAGGGACAGCCTCGTTGGTCGAGTGGTTGCACGCGCGACTGCTGAGCAAGAGGTCCTGGGTGCGATTCTGGGGCAGGGCAAAGTGATATTGGGTTTTTTCCATTAAGAATTTCTCTGTAGCAGGCATGGAGTCTAGATTTGTGCCCGATTGATGGCAATATGCTCGCCCTATTATATGGGACTTCAAAAACATACCTGGCGAAATGAAGGTACCAAATAAGGTACACCTCTCCCTAACCTTTCGAGGATTGCAGGCGTGATGTTAGGCATGTGTGAAAAGTAAAGGACATTGACCCACCACCAGCATCGCCTGTCCTAGAAAGATTCTGGTAGGACCTTAGGTCCTTCAAATCGGTTTTCGTATAAGCATCATTCGTGTAACCTTTAGCCTATGTTGGGGTCGGCTTCCAGTCCAAACAAATGCAGCTGATTACCAGTATTTTACATGGAGACAGTTTAACTGACCTCCAAAACCCACGTTCTGAGAAACGAGTTTTCTCATGACTGGTTGTCAAAGTTTTGGGTTACCAAACCACTGTAATCATCACCATCATCAAAAGGCGGGCGCCTTTTCCCAAACTATATTGGGGTCAGCTTCCAATCTAAACGGATGCAGCTGAGTACTAGTATTTCACATGAAGCGACAGCTTATCTGACCTCCACAACCCAGTAACTGGGTAACACGATAACCCCTTGGTAAGACTGAATGTCAGACTTTTAGCTTCTGACTACTCGTAACGACTGTCAAAGATCTACAAATGACAGCCGGGACCAACGGCTTAACGTGCTTTCCGAGGCACGGAGGAAACTCGGTATGTAATTATGGTCACCCATGAGGAAACTCGGTATGTAATTATGGTCACCCATCCACGGACCAACCTCGGCAAGCACGGCTTAACCTTAAAGATCGACCTGTACGGCTGTTATTATTTAGCCACGAGCGCTGCTTACCAAACCACTGTCAAACATCAACAAAATGACAGCCGGGACCAACTTTGTCCGCTTTGTTTAGTGTTAGTACTAAGCGGTCTACTTAGCGGTCCTCCGACGCTACGACGCTTGGAATAATTTTATTTTTGGTATTTTAGAGGTATTTACTGCAGGGACTTTTTTAAATTTTTAATTTAATTTTTATTTCATGTTTTTTAAACTTTTTTTTTTAACCTTGATGGTATCACTCCGGGGCATAGGTATTCTCCTATTCCTTCCACTTTTCTCGGTGTTGCGCCTCTTCTCGCTCATTTACGAAACCAAGGAAACTAAAAAATTAAGAAAAAAAACTGAACTTTTAGGGGGGAGGGAGGGTATGCAGCCTACGGCCCTGGCGAAGCCCATGGTGACAAGTGACCAGAAATCAAATTTCGAATCAACCAGACGCGTCGAAGTTGTTTATAGCCCTTCATCAACTAGAAAAGAGGTGATGAGCTTCAAACGGCTGAGCAGATTTTCTCAAAACATAGCTAAGAACACTATCGATTAAATTAACTTTCAAACGACACCAATTTTATCAAAATCAGATCCTCCGTTTAGGAGCTACGATGCCACAGACAGACACACAGATACACACGTCAAACTTATAACACCCCTCTTTTTTTTGTTTGGGGGTTAAAAACAGCTTCCTACAAAACTGCAATAACTACACGGTCAAAATGTATGGAACAACTGATTTAAAAAGAAAATACCGATGAGAAATTTTGATGTGGGGATGTTTAAAATGATGTACTGTGCAGGTGGTAGCAGTTCTCGCGTCGGGGTCTCTACCACCCTGCATACTCGACCAGGCTAAGTCCCACCCGCGGCTGTAAACCCTCAGCTGATAATGACACACCTCACCCCTAACCCACACCTAACCCTCCACGAATTACAACGCGTGATGTTAAACAAAGAACTCGGTATTTTAGGATAGTTACCTACCCGTCCACAGAACAGCCTCGGCAGGTGTTGCTTAACCTTGAATATCGATCCGTGCGGCAGTTATTACTTGCATTGAGATATTCGGGTTTTCGTAAATCCTGTTACAGAATTCTCGGTAACAATCTGGAGTGTGGAATCGTGTCCAATAATGCGAAATAAGATTGGCTATCAAAATATTTAAAGCGTCAAAAATTTGTTGTGATCAAGAAATTATTAATTATATTTGTTTTTATAACATCATTGGAGATTAAAACAGCTGGCTTATTATTTTTAGGGTTTTAATGATTCATTAAAGAAATCAAAAGAGTATCAAAACAGTTGGATTGTGATTTTTATTATATAATTTGCATGAGGACTTCACGATTGGCAGTCATTGGTGTGATTACCAGAATAGGGGATAATCCAATTATTTTTTTTCTTTGTCCGTCGGGTAGTTTATTGAAAAATATTGGACACGTATTTTTTCTTTTTTCACGTGGTCATAAAATTACGAAGATATATTGAGTTGAAATGGCGCATGACGTCACATGTAGGTAAGTTTTATACCTACTTGTGACGTAGTAAGCCCCCACTCTCCAACTTTAATGAGATTTAACTAAGTTTTTGATATTTTGCTAAAACAAAAAATACGTGTCTAATTTTTTGTATTACCTGTCTGACGGACAAAATAGAATGTCGTTTTCTTTACCCAGTCCGGTCCCCTATTGGTAGACGAAATTTAAAAAAAAAAAGAAATATAAGTGATTTTTCCGTAATCAAATTTCAGTAACATCATCATTAGTTGGTCATTTTACAAGACCAACTAATGATGATGTTACTGAAATTTGTTGAGCAGTACTATGCCATCAGCCTCGGCCCCTAAATCATGGCACCACAAACATAACCAACAAAATAGTGGTTTACTAAACATCTCTGCTCACCCCTCAGGCACAACACGCGTGATGTTTTATATGTAAAACAAGTGATATTCCATAATCTAAAGGCGGGTGATATACTCAGTCACATTACTCTCCCAGTGGCATACTTACTTTATTTTATACTGGACAACAAAAAATATTTTTAAAGGGTATGCTACGAGTTTATATTGGGAGTATGGTTCCGTACATCTGTTCGAATTCTTTCTTTCTTTTTCGTGTGGTTAGTGCCTTAGGCGCTCGTGGCTAAATAATAACAGCCACCTAGGTCGATCTTTAAGGTTAAGCCGTGCTTGCCGAGGTTGGTCCGTGGATGGGTGACCATAATTACATACCGAGTTTCCTCCGTGCCTCGGAAAGCACGTTAAACCGTTGGTCCGGCTGTCATTTGTAGATCTTTGACAGTCTTTACGAGTAGTCAGAAGCCAAAAAGTCTGACATCCAGTCTTACCAAGGGGTATCGTATTACCCAGTTACTGGGTTGTGGAGGTCAGATAGGCAGTCGCTTCGTGTAAAATACTGGTACTCAGCTGCATCCGGTTAGACTGGAAGCCAACCCATAGATAGTTTGGGAAAAGGCTAGGCAGATGATGAGTGCCTCACCTGATTTCAGAGTTTTTATGACGCCCATATAGGCCTCTGACTTGCCTTTACATGCTGTCAAGAAATATCTCTTAGGCATGCTGGTTTCCTCACGATGTTTTCCTTCACCGAAGAAACTGATAATTATACAATACGCACATGAATCTGAAAATACAGAGGTGCGTGCCCTATTGTGTAATTTTAAGTGGCTAATTGGAAGGTGTGAAGATTAGAATTTAAGTACCCAGAGTCTAAGTTAAATGTTTTGAAGTCCAAATGTTTGGTACCCAAATAAAATACTACTTACTCCGTGTAATGTATTCGGTGAGACTGGAAACCGATTTCAATTTTGTTGAGAAAGGATCCTGGTTTAACGCTCAGGAACAGTAATCTCAGTCAGAATTTATCTCTAATATATAAAATTCTCGTGTCGCGGTGTTTGTTACCAAACTCCTCCGAAACAGCAGAACCGATTTGTATGAAATTTTGTGTGCATATCGGGTACGTCTGAGAATCGGCCAACATGTATTTTTCATACCCCTAAAACCCATCAAAATTTCGTACGAAGTCGCGGGCAGCGGCTAGTGTACAAGTCAAGCTACCCGAAACTGTCAAATTTTCCCAATCAACTTTGAACCGTATTCTTTAAAGATAAGGTTGAAAATCTATTAAAGAAGACAGATTGTTGTAGCTTAATGTGCTGGCGTCTCTACTATAGTTTTTGCTTACCACCATGAGAAAAAGTCAAAAGTTGATGTATGTAAGTCATCATCATTCTTTATTATTGGTCGGCGCAGCATGTCTTCTTCTTCCATACTTCTCTATTACTCGTCATCTCATCAGACACCTCCTTGCCATATCATCCTTCACACAGTCCATCCATCGTTTCTTTGGTCTTCCTTTACTCTTTACCAATGTAACTTATCTACATTCATACTCAAAAACTTTCCTGACGACATTTTTCGCTTGTAGTTAATGTATGTAAGTAACCATTCCATTCTTAAAAGACCGAACCGTTCCAAAATTCTCCCACGGATCTCTAACACAATAAAGCAACCGCACATCGTTTTGTTTCTGTCCCATGCGCATGCGACGATCCTCCCTCCTTTTCCCTCATAAGACAACAGAAAGAGACAGCAATATCTCTTTTTAAGACCATGTCCTGACCGCCGTAAAAATATAAAAATGAATATTACTTAAATATTTAGGATGTTTACTTTGATACCTTTCGATATTAAAAATTAGGGTTCCTCGTGTTTATTTTTTGAGGTTTTTCGGAGTGAAAGAATGTTGTTTCGCTGAATGTCCACTGGTTTCGACATATCTATACTAATATTATAAAGCTGAAGAGTTTGTTTGTTTGTTTGCTTGAACGCGCTAATCTCAGGAACTACTGATTCGAATTGAAAATGTCTTTCTTTTCTTCTGCAGTGTATGATAGCCCATTTATTGAGGAAGGCTATAGGCTATATATAACATCACGTTACGACCAATAGGAGCGGAGCATCAATGAAAAATGTTGCAAAAACGGGGAAATTAGTGCGTGGAGTCCCTTCGGACAGAAGCAGTGAAACTTCGAGTGCCACGCATTCACTCTCATTCTGTCTCTTTCTATTGCTCCTCCCCAGGAGCGTTGAAAGTTTAACGCAACAGTGCTTTCATACCCCCTCCATGGTAGCGTTAAACGTTTAACGCAACCTTGTTGGAAGTCGCATTAGAAGTTTCACTTCAAAAACGGTGACGCAGACGAAGTTGCGTGGTTCAGCTAGGTATTAAAAAGCGATCAAAATTGATGTCAGCTTATAAGGCTTGGCGTTGTTATTTGATGAGCCAATCACAACATGAGAGTAGGAATGATGACTGACTGAGGAAAAAAGACCAAAATTCTATTTTGTCTGTCAGACAGGTAATATAAAAATAATAGACACGTATTTTTTGTTTTATCAAATCAAAATGAGTTGAAATTGCGCATGACGTCACCGTTGAGTAAATTTTCAAATTTTGAGAAAAAAAGAAAAAATATACTTGAACAGTACTTTTTGATATTCTAACTGATAGACGTAGAAGAATAGTCATTATCCCTATTATACAGGGTTGGAGAGACAGGGTGGTGCATCTTATATTGACCTGCTAATAAGATTGCATGTCTGTTAGCATGCTGAAATGATGTTTTTCACCGGACCTGAGGGGTTACTATGAAGTCTTAAAACATTATTGTTTCATTATTATTCCAGAGTGAGAAAGAGATGGAGCTAGACGACCTGTATAGCTCCGTCTCTTTCCCACTCTAGAATAAGAATGAAACAATAATCTTTTAAGACGTCAAAGCAGGCCACCGGTTTTCTACGTCTCTACATGTCTTTATTCCATAACTTGCAACCAGTCCCTACTTTGCCAACCTGTCTAGTGGTCGCTAGCGTGACTGCTGAGCATGAGGTACTGGGTTCGAATCCCAGGTCGGGCAAAGTGTTATTGGGTTTTTCCCTCAGGAATTTCTCAGCAGCAGCCACGGAGTCTGATGGCAATAGAATCGCCCCCTATTACTTGGGACTTAAAAATAAAGGGTCTTTAATAATGATATTATTAGCTGTGCCCGCGACTTCTATTAGATTTTTTTTAAATATAAGTAGCCTAAGTTACTCCTTATTACTTCAGGTGGTCTACCATTAGTTAAAACATTATCGTTTTACTCTTTTTCCAGTGTGGGAAAGAGATGGCGCTAGACATCCTGTATAGCTCCGTCTCTTTCCCACATAGGAAGAAGAGTAAAACAATACTGCTTTAAGACGTCAGGTGGGCCAGCAGCTTTCTGCCAGTGAAAGTCCCGCCAAAATAGCCGGAACAAACAGACAGACAGACAAAATTGTAAAAAAACATATTTTGTATATGTACCGTAAATACATTCATATGCATGTAGTAAAAAGCGGTTATTTTAATGCTACAAACAGACACATCAATTTTATTTATTTGTATGTATAAGAAGATCTAGATATACATACCAACGGAACCCACACTAACTCCCTACCAAACTTAATAAAACCTCATTCATAGATACAGTAGAAAAAAAAATAACAAAATCCTTTTTGACATCTGTGTCCCTTTAGAAAAAAAAATATTACTGATCGTATCTTGTTTTTAAAATAAATAATATGATGGCGGACGAAATAGTTCTGATATTATTTATTGATGGAAATCGACCCCCGGCAGTTTGGGCTTGTCAAAATTAATTTTATCTTGGGAATATTTAAAAGCAAAGGCCTTGACGGACGTTTTGGGTAATAATGGTGTGACGGACTGTCGAGTCAACCGAAGACCTTTGATTTTTCGTATTCATGTGCGTATTGTATAATTATCACTTGCTTCGGTGAAGGAAAACATCGTGAGGAAACCAGCATGCCTGAGAGATATTTGTCGACGGCATGTAAAGCCAAGTCAGAGGCCAATAGGCGGCTTCGAAACTCTGAAACTAGTGTAGGCAGTAACCCCGATAAACAAGATCATCTGCCTTTTCTTAACTATGTTGGGGTCGGCTTTTAGTCTAACTAAATGCAGAATTATACATGAAGCGACTGACCTCCTCCACAGCTAAGTTAGTACTGGCTAATGCTATACCTCTTGATAAGACTGTTTGTCAGACTTTTGACGGACTGTCACGACTGCTCGGTTTTATAACACTAGAGTTGTCTCCTGGCTTTCCTTGGCACCAGTCTACTTGTCATCTACCTAGCTTTTTTGCGTTTGAATACCAGTATTTTACATGGAGCGACTGCCTATTTAACCTCCACAACCCAGTTAGTACTGAATTCCATACCTTTTGGTAAGACTGATTATCAGACTTTCGGACCACTGCGTACCTGTAACGACTGTCAAACATCTACAAATGACAGCCGGGACCAACCGCTTAACGTACTTTCTGAGACACGGAAGGAACTCGGTTTGAAATGGATGGTCACCCATCCACACGGACTGACCTTGACAAGCGCTGATCCGTTCCTACTCCTCCGCTATATTTTCTGATTAATTTCGTTGCAGGATCCAAGACAGTTAAATTATTTCTCTGTGACTTCGTCGAGCTTCATTGTGTCGGTGCTTTTCTGGTGGTCGCCACTGTTGATTCTGGCGCATAGGAGTTGCAGTGGTTTTGGAATAGAGAGGCGGACTTGTCCCTTAAAAAAAAAGCTGCTGCTTTAATTTGAAGATTGATCTTTGCGGCTGTTATTATTTAGCTAAGAATCACAGAGTACAACTACACTGCGTGGTTCGTCAAATGGTCCCAAGCGCCACTGCTGAGCATGAGGTCTTGGATTCGATTCTCGGGTTGGAAAAAGTGATATTGTGTTTTTCCATTAGGGATTTAATCAGTATCTGCCACGGAGTCTGAATTTTTGCCCGGTTGATGGCAATAGGCTCACCCCTTATTACATCAGCATCATCATCTGCCTAGCCTTTTCCCAAACTATCTTGGGGTCGGCTTCCAGTCTAACCGGATGCAGCAGAGTACTAGTATTTTACATGAAGCGACTGCCTGTATGACTTCCACAACCCAGTAACTGGGTAATACGATACTCCTTGGTAAGACTGGATGTCAGACTTTTGGCTTCTGACTACTCGTAACGACTGTCAGAGATACAGCCGGCAGGCACGGAGGAAACTCGGTATGTAATTATGATCACCCATCCACGGACCAACCTCGGCAAGCACGGCTTAACCTTAAAGATCGACCCTCTTCACATCCCTTATTACATGGTACTTATTATTATTTATTTACCACCAATTATAGCAACATTACAGACAAGTCCAATACGATGCTATAAGTCACAAAGTACAATTACATTAAATATAATAACAAGTACCATTACACCCAGTATTAGTCCTAGTCGCTGGCACTTCTAACAGTGCGGGACGGGGCGGCGCGCTTCCACGCACCCGTCCGGCGCGCACAGCCGCAACGCAGCCAGCACCTCGGGGTGGTGCATCAATCCTACAGGTCCACGCACGTCCCTTCTTACTGCCAGCCTGGTGTACCCAACCATGCCCAGGACGAACATACTTTTCCTACTCCCGTCCTTCTGATGCACCTTGCAGGTCGCATCTAAGGAAACTCCTTAAATCCCCCCCCCCACTCTACCCCCTTCTACTCCTACTCCTTCACTGTACACGCTGTGCGGTTGTGGAATTCACTTCCGCCTGACATTAGAGAATGCCAAACTGTTGCAGTTTTCAAAAGAAGAGTAAAAGAACATTATCTTTCCATTCCGTCATAGTTGCATAGGTATTTATTTTATTGGTATATATTTTGTTTTGTATTTATACATAAGTTAGTATATTTTTGTATTATATTTTAAATTATTATTTTAAGTAGCTTTATGTTTTACGTATTCAATTCTATCTTTTTCTTTTACACACTATGTCTGCATCTCTTTTTTTTTAATATCTCCTTTTGCAGGTATGCTGGAAGAGATTTATTTAGAAATAAACATTACCTTTGTACCTATTTTCTATTCAGTGTACATAATTATTATTTAGTGTACATAAATTGTTAAATACTTGGATACATCAGAGGATAAAAGGGATAAACTCCGTACTGCTTAAGGTACAGAAATCTACAAAATTTATTCTGCATTCTTTCCAACATGAGGCTGTATTTTGTTTCATGTGGATTCCAAATGAATGCACTCGTTTCTAGGTGACTTCTCACCAGTGCGTTATATAAAACCTTAACAGCCGCTGTATCAGTAAAATCCTTACACTGTCTTATGATGACCCCAAGATTCTTGAAAGCCCTACCACACACCTCCACTATGTGTTTGCGGAACATAACTTAAAACATAACTGGTGAAATGTACTATTAGATACACCTCTGCCTGACCTTTTCAGGATTACAGGCGTGATGGTACGTTATGTTTCATGTTATAATCTTATCATTCTTTTATCCAACTGTGTTTAAAACAGTAATAAAACCTTTATATTTATTTGACAAACTGCTTATGATGCGTTCAAGACATTGTTTTTGAAACCCCCGTGGCTAAGGCGAGAATCTCGCTAATATTATAAATAAAAAACCCTTTTTTGTTTGTTTTGGTATATTTGTGCTTATTATACTTAATTGGAGGGGCTCGTGCCTAAGTAATGATACACGAGTCGATGTTCAAGGTTAATTAAGCAACTTTTGTCGAGGTCAGTCTGTAGATGGTAATCGTAAGGATAAGGCGAAAAGTAGATATAGGCGAAGACCCACGGAACTCAATCTCACTCACTTTAAAGCTCTGCGTAACCGCTGCAATCGTCTGTGTCGAGATGCCAAGAGACGCTATTTCCACGAATCTCTCGTTGATCGCAACTCCTCTGATATCTGGAGATTTTTAAAGTCTGTCGGTATCGGCAAATCTCCCACGAATACTTGTAAAAATGTCGACTTATTCGCTCTCAACAGGCACTTTTCTTTTCCACCTGTTTCTCTGGACCCTAGCATTAAAGCTTCAACTTTGTTTGAGCTCTCTAGTTTGCCGTTACCTCATTGTACACCTTTTAATTTCAGTCCTGTCTCTGAAGACGTTGTCAAAAAATCCCTTCTCTCTATTTCCTCCTCTGCTGCGGGCCATGACAATTTGTGTTCGAGAATGATAATACCTATAATCTCAGAGCTGCTCCCCATCATAACTCATATTGTAAATTTTTCTTTATTCTCTGGTGTATTTCCGTCAGCCTAGAAACAGGCTCACATAATACCACTTCCTAAAGTTAGCAATCCTTCTGCCTTATCTGACTTCAGACCCATTTCTATTCTTCCTTTCCTTTCCAAAGTTCTCGAACACATCGTTCATGGTCAAATTTCCAGTTATCTATCATCTAATACCCTTATTTCCCCTTTTCAATCTGGCTTCCGTACTGGCCACAGTACTGTTACTGCACTCCTGAAAGTTACAGACGATATCCGCTGGGCTATGGACAATAAATCTCTGACTGTTTTAGTTTTACTTGATTTTAGTTGCGCGTTCAACTCAGTGGATTTCGATATTCTTCTTGGGATCCTTCAATCTTTAAACTTCTCTGTCTCTGCGGTAGCCTGGTTTGACTCGTATCTTCGGGGTCGCTCTCAGTGTGTCCGCCAAGAAGAGATCTACTCTGATTGGTGTGATCTCATTGCCGGTGTACCTCAGGGTGGCGTTCTCTCTCCTCTTCTTTTCTCTATCTTCATAAATTCTGTTACTAAAGTTATTACTTCCAGCTTCCACCTCTACGCAGATGATTTGCAGCTATATCGACATTTCTTGCTGGCTGATGCGGAATCAGTAATCAATGCCATGAATCAGGACCTGAAGAGCATTGATCAATGGGCTAAGTCGTACGGCTTACAGATTAACCCTTCTAAGTCGCAGGCCATGATCATAGGCAGCAGATTCTATCGCACTGCACTTAACTTGTCATCTTTAACTCCACTAACTCTGGGTTGCTCGACCATTGCCTATGCTGAAACAGCTAAGGACCATGGTGTCTTAATCGACAGCAACCTTTCTTGGCGAGCTCAAGTGAATGAGGTTAGTCGGAAGGTGCACTTTTCCTTCCACTCGCTTAAATCCTTACAGAGCTTCCTGCCGTTTAAAACCAAAATTTACTTGGCTCAAACTCTGATTCAGCCAATTATTAATTACGCTGATGCCTGCTATTTGGATGCCACCGAGGAGCTGTTGAACAAGCTTGAGCGATTGCAAAATCTTTGTATTCGTTTTGTGTTTGGTCTTAGGAAATATGACCATGTTTCTCATTTTCGCAAGGAACTCAAGTGGCTCCCTATCCGTCTTCGCAGGAACACTCGAATATTATGTCTCCTATACAACATCCTTTATAATCCAGCCTATCCCAGCTACCTGCGTGACCGTTTTTGTTTTACCCGTTCTCCTGATGCTCTGTGTAGATCCCACCTTAGGCACCATCTTAATTTTCCATCCCATAAAACTGAATTCTACTCTTACTCCTTCTCCGTTCATGCAGTACGTTTGTGGAACTCACTTCCACCTAACATTCGAGACTCTAAATCTTTATTTCTCTTCAAAAAGCAAGTTAAAGAGCATTACCTTTCCAGCAGAGCATACTGTAATATTCTAATATATATTATAGGTATATATTTACCTTTTTTTTTTATATTTGTATATTTGTATGTATGTTTATTCTATATGGTATATTTTAGTTTTAAGCTCTAATTTAAATTTTCCTATTTCGTCCTTTCTACACACTGTGTCTACATTTCTAATCCAACTTTCCTCTCGCAGGTCTGCTGGAAGAAATTTCTTTTGAAATAAGCAGTACCTTTGTGCTCTACTATCTTAATGTACTGTTCTTTTAAGTATTTTGTGTGTGCATAAATAAATAAATAAAAAAATAAAATAAATAAATAGATGGGTGACCAACAAAATATAACAAGATCTCTCCATTTCGATGCCTCGGAAAGCTCGTTAAGCCACTGATCTTTGGCAGTCGTTGCTGATAGTCCGAAGTCAGAAGTCTGAAAGTCCGACAACCTCTTGCCAATGGGTAACGTGAAACCCAGTAACTGGGTCGCGGAGGGTCGTTATGTTCAAACTCTCAAACATTGACGTCATAGTCTGCCTCGTTGGTCGCTAAAAAAGACATCAACGCGGGTGCCATGTGTGTACTAGATAGTTTGAAGTTAAATTGTGTCAGAAATGTATTACTTAGACTGCTTCGGTAGTCTAGTGGTCCCAAGCGCGACTGCCAAGCAAGAGGTCCTGGGTTGAAATCCATAAAGTGTTATTGGGTTTTCCCATAAGGAATTTCTCAGTAGCACCCTGGCGTCCGAATTTGTGGCCGATTGATGGCAATAGGCTCATGAGACTTAAACATAACTCGCTAAATGTGGGTGTAATATTAGGTGCACTTCTGCCTAACTCTTCGGGGGTTACAGGCGTGATGATATGTTATGTCATTTAGTATTTTTTACATACCACACAGGTTGATCCTTTCATTCATGAATAAATCAACAAAAAAGCAATACATTGCCGGAAGCAATACCACAAAAAGTCAACCGATTCATTGAAAATCTCACTCTTTTTAGTTCCCCTGCTATTAGGTACTGCTTGCCACCCATAACAAAACATGCTTGAAGATATACGCGAAATTCGACTTAAATTTCCGAGAAACAGTCATAATTTTGAGACAACACATACAAAATAATAATTTATATATTATTCGAGAAATATATTTAATTATATCATGTTGATCCTTTATTTTAGGGTTCTGAAGATTACGAAAGATTTATGTGGATCTTTCAATCGGTTCATTTTAGTTTTTGCAAGATTGCACTCATTCGATGAGGAGCTCGGGGGCTAAATAATTACAGCCGCACGGGTCGATCTTAAAGGTTAAGCCTTGCTTGCCGGGGTTGGTCCGTGGATGGGTGACCATAATTAAATACCAAGGTAACCTCCGTGCCTCGGAAAGCACGTTAAGTCGTTTCGGTCCCAGCTTTCATTTATAGATCTTTGAATGTCGTTACGAGTAGTCAGAAGCTAAAAGTCTGACATCCAGTCTTACTAAGGGGTATCGTATTACCAAGTACTAACTGGGTTGTGGAGGTCAGATAGGCAGTCGCTTTATGTAAAATACTGGTACTCAGCCGCATCCGGTTAGTCTGGAAGCCGACCGCAAGATAGTTTGGGAAAAGGCTAGGCAGATGATGATGCACTCATTCGACTTTTAATTAGAAGTCGGCGCAGCATGTTTTCTTCTTCCATACTTCTCTATTACTCGTCATTCCCTTTCTAGCCACATCATCTTTCAGACAAACTATTCTTTGTTGGCCATCCCCGCCATCGCCTTAGCCCGCCATCTTTGGGATTCCACCATATTGGATTTTAGAAAGACGTCACTTAGCATTGTCATCCAATCTAAACGTGAATGCAAAATTTCAGCTCAATCGCTTGCAGATAACTGTTTTTAAATTAAGTTGTAAGATTTGACCTAAACAAACATCAAATCATTGCAAGCTTGTAAAAAAAAAAAGAAGAATCATTGCCAGCACGGAAGGAACCTTAACTACAAGAAAAACCATGCAAGACGACCAACCCATTACCATATTTCCCTCCCAAGGAAATCACATACCCAGAAAAATACTTTCCCAACTCTTCGATCAGCATTTTAAACGGTCGATTAGCATACGGAGTTGATTTTTTGCGCTGGCAACATTTTTCCACAGAAACAATATTATCGAAGCTAGTTAACAGTCGTTGGTTCTCAGTGTTGCCATTTATGGTGGGTTGCGGTTTAGTTTTTGCGTTTAGGAGGCAGGGATGGATTTGGATACGTTAGTATTTTATTGAACATACATATTACACACAATACAAAGCTTATTTTGACTTTATAATGTAATCTCTTGGTTAAATAATAATAGAAGCTCAGGTCGATCTTTAGGTTCAATACTCGCCTAGGTTGATCCGTGGATGGGTGGGACCACCCATCATATACATACTGAGTTTCCTCCGTGCCTCGGAAAGCACATTAAGCCGTTGGTCCCAGCTGTCATTTTAAGAGCTTTGACAGTCATTACAGGTAGTCAGTGGACCAAAAGTCTGACAACCAGTCTTACCAAGTGGTATCGTGTTACCCAGTACTAACTAGGTTGTGGAGGTCAGATACGCAGTCGCTCCATGCAAAATACTGGTATTCAGTTGCATCCGGTTAGACTGGAAGCCGACCCCAAGATAGTTGGAAAAACGCAGGCAGATGATACCTCCGTGCCTCGGAAAGCCTTTGGTCCCGTCTGTCAAAGATCTGAGTGTCTTTGGTTTCTACTCCTGCACTTTCGTCCCCATCCAGAAAACATCTTCGAGACGGGCCACGTCTCAAACTAATTCAACCACAATTTAAAAACATTATATTAACAAAATTCTAGATCAATCCATTAAATACGAGTATATTAACTTAACTTTAATGTTAACTATATATCCGAGCCGTTTGGGGTTGTAACTCCTAGGGTCGTGGGGTCCGAGTGCTCACAGTCTTTTCAAGGAAATTACAAAACGCTTAGTTGTTCCCGTGACCCAGAACTGGCTTTTACTTTGGTCAGAGCACAGATAAATAATGCTAGAGGCTAAATGCTGCCATGCAACGTGGCTACTCCGCCAGTCTCTTGAGGATATTGCCAGTTGATAGCCTTGAGGAGGAGTTGTTTTGATACATGTTTTTAGTTTAACAAATAATATTGTTAGCAAAGTGAATAACAACATTATTTTACTATCGTTGCTACTCCGCTCCTGTACAAGGCTCTAAGAACATACATATTACTATATTAGTCTTGGGAGCATATCCGCATTTTTCTTTTATGTTACATACTTACAAACTACTTACAGACGCTTCCTCTGTGGATATACAGATACGGGCTTATGCACTCCTGGTGGTTCCAAAGGAATTTGTTAGGGTTTTTTCGTGGTATTCTTGACTAAGAATTAGCTGTTACGTATCTCCTAGAGGCGACCAAAGCTGTGATAATAGAATGGAGAATTTTTGGCAATAGGGGATAATCTAATTTTTTTTCTTTGTCCGTCGGGTAGTTCATTGAAAAGTATTGGACTCGTATTTTTTCTTTTTTCACGTGGTCATAAAATTACGGAGATATATTGAGTTGAAATGGCGCATGACGTCACATGTAGGTAAGTTTTATACCTACTTGTGACGTAGTGAGCCCCCACTCTCCAACTTTAATGAGTTTTAACTAAGTAATTTTTTGATATTTTGATAAAACAAAAAATACGTGTCTAATATTTTTGTATTACCTGTCTGACGGACAAAATACAATGTCGTTTTATTTACCCAGTCCACACCCCTATTATCGCCGAGCTACATTACAAGTGGCGGAGCAATTTTTTTCGGCAATAAAACCTCTTTGAACTGGCCCTCGTATTATAAGATGGCGGGACGAGTTGGACAAGCCCAGCGACCAGTGGTCCGCATTGGCTCTGGATCGAAACAACTGGAAGTCATGGGCAGGGGCCTTTATCCAGCAGTGGGATGACGCAGGCTAACAGTATCAGTACCCCAACATCATTCAACCCATCGATGTCCGTTCTTAGCCTTTTGTGTTCCAGGGCCACGGGATCTCTTTCGAACAGTCCCGCAGCCCTCGCAGGTGGCAAGTAACCCCTCTATTTGCCATACTATGTGACATTACAAACTAGCAACGCCATTTCTTTTCATATATCGTTCTTTTACGGCTAAGAAAAACGTTCAGTGATGTCATTTTATGTCTTAGTTAGGTTAAAACCCCGGAGTGACGTGGGGGGTTAAAATGTAACTGGAGTAGATGGCATAGCTTCACGCCTGCGTTTTCCGAAGCGGCCAGACGTACCATAGATTCTGCCTACCCTCGTGGTAGAATGAATATAACTATGGAAACGAAATGATCGTTGATTTTGTCTCTGTCATCTCTGATCTAGACTCGACTCAAGAGCAAACCCATCATTATCTGCCTAGCCTTTTCCCAAACTATCTTGGGGTCGGCTTCCAGTCTAACCCGATGCAGCTGAATACCAGTATTTTACATGAAGCGACTGCCTATCTGACCTCCATTACCCAGTAAGTGGGTAATACGATACCCCTTGGTAAGACTGGATGTCAGACTTTTGGCTTCTGACTACTCTTACGAGTAGAAGATCTACAAATGACAGCCGGGACCAACGGCTTAACGTGCTTTCCGAGGCACAGAGGAAACTCGGTATGTAATTATGGTCACCCATCCACGGACCAACCTCGGCAAGCACGGCTTAACCTTAAAGATCGACCTGTACGGCTGTTATTATTTAGCCACAAGCTCCTCCAACAACAAGTCAAGAGCAAACCCAATGCAAATGAAAAAAAAAGTGTGTATGTGGTGCTACAATAAATGTCTGGCACCCAAATATCATTGGCAGGGGGCGCTGAAAAATAAATAGCGGAGCTAGTTCCGATTTTTCCCACACACTTAAAAAAATCATGAATAAGTGGGTTCGATTCCCGGGTCGGGTGAAATGTTATCGGTTTTTTTCATCAGAAATTTATCAATAGCAGCCACGTAGTCTAGATTTGTGCCTAGTTGATGGCAATAGGTTCGCCCCCTATTACATGGGACACAACTTAAACATAACTGGTGAAATGTGGGTGTACTATTAAGTACACTTCTGTCTTACTCTCGGGGATTACAGGCGTGATATTATGTATCTTTATTTTTTAAGTAACCTAAAATAACCTTGTACAGATACTCATATATGTATGTCTGGTCACAGCCCTGGGTGTCAAATAAACATTGTCATTCAATCCTTTTTATGTCAATTCTTTAGCATCACATAAAAAAAATGTAGATCAATAAAAATCCCTAAATTTATTTTTAGCAGAACGAAAAACATTCACTCAGCCATCAAAAACCTCATCCTTACTAATCCAATGAAAAACCAAACTTCGATATTTATGGCAAAAATTACCCTCAAAACACACACAGTAAAACCAACCCTACATATTTGAAATAAGGTTTACTTCCCAATGAAGTTAGTAAGGAGAGAAAAAATACATTAAAATTGTGTTTGTTTTTATTTTGTTTGGAATCGTAAAAATGTATTTGAATGCGGGTCCCATACGAAACGAGTGAGTTAAAATACTGTCAATGCGATGTGGTCGACATTTGTGGTTATAGACATATACATACATGTAAGTAGATGAAAGTACTACTAAATTGTTATTATGTACTAAAATCTTTGTATTTTGCAAGTTTTTTAAGGATTGAGGACATAACAATGACGCTTGTAATCCCAGAACGGTGAGACAGAGTTGTACCTAAATAGTATACACACATTTCCTCACTGATGTTTTTAGGACCCAAATAATAGGGGGCGACCCTATTGCCATCAACCGAACACAAATCCGGTCTCCGTGGCTGCTACTGAGAAATTCATTATGGAACAACCCAATAACAATTTGCCCAACTTGGAAATCGAAACCAAGACCTCGTGCTCAGTAGTTGCGATTTTGACCACCAGACCAATGAGGCAGTCCAAGTTATGTCTTACACAATTTAGCTCAAAGCTATCTATCAAACACGCGTAGCTCCCTAAAAAAGACATCAACGCGAGTGCCCGCTTTGATGTCTTTTTCAGGGAGCTACGCGCCTCTGGGGAGCTATGGCTAAATAAAAAAGTAGTGCGTGGAGTCCCTCCGCGCTGAAGAAGTGAAACTTCGTAAAACTACACGAATGCGTTCGAGTGCCACACATTCACTCTCGCTCTGTCTCTTTCTATTCCCCCTCCATGGTAGCGTTAAACGTTTAACGCAAACTTGTTGGAAGTCGCATAAGAAGTTTCACTTCAATAACAGCCACTCTTGTCGATGTAAGCCGTGCTTACCTAGGTTGGTTCGTTCATTACATGGACGCATATTTGACGGCACGGTTGTTGCAGTGGTTGAGCGGTCGAGTGGTGCGCTGCGTGTTTCGGGTTCGATCCCCGCACGGAACAAATATTTGCATGACCTACAGATAGTTGTTCCAGGTCTGGCTGTAGTTGTACGTGTGTTTAAATGTTTGTTAACGCACCCACGAAACAGGAAAAAATCCTAGAATGGGGCAACATATTTAAAAAAAAATACATACCGAGTTTCCTCCGTGCCTCAGAAAGCACGTTAAGCTGAGGTCCCGGCTGTTATTTGTGGATCTTTGACAGTCGTCACAGGTATTCAGTGGCCCGAAAGTCTGACACCACGACTTACCAATAGTTATCGTATTATCCAGTACTAACCGGGTTGTGAAGGTCAGATAGGCAGTCGCTGCATGTAAAATATTGGTATTCTGCTGTGTCTGGTGAAATTGGAAGCCGACCCTAACATACTTGGGAAAAGGCTGGGCAGATGATGGTGAAATCTTTGTGTACTGTAGATACACCAGCTCTGCCTAACAAAACCAAAATACAGCAGGAAAGTTATACATTTCTGACACAATTTAACTCCAAGCATCTAGCACACTCATGGCACCCGCGTTGATGTCTTTTTCAGGGAGCTACGAAGCTGTGAGTTTTGTTCATGGTTCATGTTAAGCGAGGCTATCTCTAGACTTGAGTCCAAGAGGGTCGATGCCTGCCAGGGCTGCGGGACTGTTCGAAAGAGATACCGTGGTCCTGGAACACAAAGGACTAAGAAGGAACATGGATGGGTTTTAGTCAGTACAAGTCTGACACTCCCTTCCACTCCGCCTAGAGCTGATGCTTTCCGAGACTTTGCATTAGTGTCATCTTAATTAATAAAGAAGTTGTTTTTATATTTTAACATAAGTTTTTTTAAGGAATACACTTTTTTTGTTATATAGAAATAAATAAAGGAAAAGTTGCTGTTGAAATCGAGGATCTTGACTTGACTCACGAGGTTGTCGACATGTGGGATGTGGACTCAGCAATCATTGATGGCGGAGTCTTAGTTCGCTCAATTCGCTGGCTGACTAGATCCCGCTATCCACTTCGAAGCTAACCTGTCCAGTGTCGGAGTCAGGGTGCCTTAGGTCCCGATCTCGCTTCGCTCGTTCTTGCATCCTATGTTCTCCCGGAGGGAACCCCGCGCTGCACACCGTTGTCGTTTCGCTCACTCCGATTTTCTTCGCTCGATTTAGTTTTTTAGATTATCTGTTTTCCACTGCTCATTTTAGGAATTTTAATCATTCATAATCTACTTTAGTTAATTTTTCGCAAACATAATATAACGCCGTTTGGTTTAGTACTAAAGTATCTCATTAACAGTCGTCCATATATTTTTATTATTTCCACTATATTTTTATATTTTGAAATGTATATTTCTATTTTTTTTTGTGACACTTGTGTTATTCCTATGTCCAGCAGTCGACGTCTTTCGGCTGAAATGATGATGGTGAATATTACTTAAGATTAAATATTTGTATTTATTTCTTAAATTAACTAAAAATGTAATTAATATTATGTATATATAATTATACTGAATATGTATGGCTTGCTTGTCGCCATGTGTACTCCGTACTAACAATTGCAGACTGAATGCGGAAGTGTAGTTGTTTATTTGATTCCTTTTATTTACTCATCACGACTGCTCTTAAAGCTGAGAACGAAAACATCGTGAGGAAACCGGTATGTCCTAGAACCAAAAACTTGAAGACATGTGACATCTACCAACCCGCGTAGCCTGCGTAGTGGATTACAGCCCACTCTCTCTCATAGAGAGGGGGCCTGTATCCCAGCAGTGGGAACGTTATACGCTGATTATGTTTTTTACTTAAAACAATAGTTTTCGATATTTTATGACAGAAAGCTGAGAGAGCATTCTACGACTGTACTGTAAAATACCCGTTAGTTTTGTTTTACGATTGTAACGGTCAAGCATTCGATTCCAGAGCGGTGTAAAACATCTCAGAAGTGAAATAACTGTAATCTTATTGTTTTATTACGACTCCTTTTTTTGTGCAAGATGGGAAGGTGTAAAAACTCAAGCTTTTTTTCCTATGGCAGAAAATACAAAACGCTAAAATCCTTAGAATCCTCATACGTGCGTTTCTTCGTTTGAATCAGTCCCGCTTTGCCAATTTAAACCTTTATGTTGACTCGTAATTTTTGATAGTTTTGATGCATTGTCTTTTGTTAAACTTCGGCGTGGTTGTCACAGAGTACTAAGTACCTTTGAATAATGTATTTATTTATGTACACACAAAACACTTGACAGGATAATACATTAAGATACAAGAGCACAAAGGTACTGATTATTTCAAAAGAAATTTCTTCCAGCAGACCTGCGAATGGAAAGATGGATTAGAAATGTAGACACAGTGTGTAGAATAGATAGAACAGGAAAAAAAAATAATTAGCGCTTAAAACAAACTTTATACCTGTATAAAATAAACATACATACAAATAAATACACATATATAATATATCTTCTAAGTACAAGATGTATTGTGTTTGTGTGGTACATTCAAATCTCCGACAGTTTTGTTTAAAACTGACGTGCATAACGAGTAGTATTAATTTCGGTCACTCAGTTTTTTTTTTGCTCGATTTAATTTTTAATTCAGCCACTAGGAATTTTAGTTGCTAACTTAGATAGCACCAACTGCAGGGGTAGCACTCTGCAGTTTATCTGTTCTGATTTGACAGAACTTTTGAGTTCAGTCTAACTGGTACGCACTGCCACCAATCTAGCTAAACAAAACCAGTTTATGAGGATCTGTCATTGAACCGTAAATGTATACAAAGTGAAGTCATGTTATACTGGAAATTTATAGGTGATAGAGGTGTACCTAATAGAAGCCAAGACTATTGCCAACAACCAGGCATGAATCTAGACTTCGTGACTGCTATTGAAAAACTAAATATCTTGGCTTGTCCTGCTCATTGGTGTCTAGAAATACAGGTCTTTCGTCTAGCCTAGGGCGCGTTCAAGTATTACGTAACGCAATTTTTGGAGATTTTTGACCCCCCCCTCCCCCCATGTTACAAGCCGCGCCCCCTAGTAAACGTTATGTGGCGTAAAGTATCAAAGTATCGGAAAGTCACGTGCTTTACATATGGAGTTTAAAAAAATAATGATTAAAAATTATTCATTATTCTGTAAAGTGGACATTCAGTTTTAATAAATGCGTGAGAACCATCCCCCCCCCCCAGCCACTGTAACGCATCCTAACGTTTCAGAAGACCCCATCCCCCAAATTCGTTACGTAATACTTGAACGTTCCCTTAGACAACAGTCTACCACTGAATCATAAAACCATGTATTGTTCTCGAAACCTAATAATGTACTTACTTGTGTTTTGTGTTGATAAATAAATCTTTGTCTTATCCTTGAGCTTGTTACTAAATAATAACAGCCGCATGGGTCGATCTTCGAGGTGAAGCCGCTCTTGCCAATTTTGGTCTAAGGTTGGGTATCCATCTATTACATACCGAGTGTCCTCCGTGCTTCGGAAAGCACGTTAAGCCGTTGGTCCCAGCTGACATTTGATGAACTTTGATAGTCATTACAGGCAGTCAGTGGCCCGAAAGTCCGACAACCAGTCTTACCAAAGGTAAGGCAGATGATCTTATTAGCAGCGCTAGTTACCGCTAAACCAACGCTGCACAACGAAAATAAGGTTTCAAAAAATCGCTTCCGCCTCATTAAATCCCGCTCCCGCTAATCGCTCCGCTTATACCCTAAGCTCGCTACCTAACAAGAAGTGGTGGACACTTCAGAAACATTTTTTCTTCCAATCGTTTATCATAATAAGTAGTAATCTATTCGGAACCCCTCCGGTTCATGTGACTCATCTTTTAGGGTTCAGTGTGATGGTTTTGGAGTTTGATAAACCATTTTTTCAACCAGAAAGGTTTTCTGAGTAAATTATTTTATTATGAAGTAGCAGTTTTTGTTCTCGGCTTTGCCTGCATGTAGGTTAGAAGTTATTCCACGGAGAACATATCCAATGACCTGACGTCTTAAAGCAGTATTTTTTACTTACTCTTCTTCCCGTGTGGGAAAGAGACGGAGCTATACAGGATGTCTAACGCCATCTCTTTCTCACACTGAAAAAGTAGAACAATAATGTTTTAAGACGTCATGATAGGCCACCTAGGCGTGGTTTTTCGTGTGTGCGATTCCATTCATAACAGTTGTTGAAAAAGTAACACGGAAGCAGCTCTGTAACAGACACATAGACAAATAGAGTTTCTTTCATACTTAAAATATTAGTGTTATTAGTATGAAACTGCACTGCTGTAACAGCAATGAATAATAAATTACGTAATTCTGTAAGTATGAGTACTTTTTATTTGAGTTCAGTATGTATATTATTTACAAAATACAAACTGATCTAAAACTATAATTAAAATGTACAAGTATCAAAATAGAAAAAGTCAAAATCAAAATTACGAAGCGTCAAAAAAAATATCCATTATTTTCGTTGTCATTAGGAAAAGTGCCCAGTAGACAGGCAGCACTGCCACGTTGAAAAAAAAACTTGTTGAGGTTAGCATTTCCTGTTCGACTATTCTGACAAACAGACATAGCAACAAAACTCAGAGTCCCAGTCTGTTTTAAAGTCCAGTCATTGTGACGATGGTCAATATAAACACTGGCTGAATAAAATCAACGGAACCCACTCAAAAAACAGCGCTACACGCTTCCCAAACATTTTTGAACATCAAAGATTAGGGCAGGTCAGTTTACGATAAAACTTTTGTTTGAAAACAGACCTTTTTTTTCTTTTTGACATAATCTGTCCTGTGGGTATCTATTGTCGGGCGGTTGAAATATTTGAGCTCTTTATTATTACGAGGTAAGCAGGATTCTTAGTAGACGACATACAAAACAAGGACATAATATTAAGCCGGAATTCTACGAAGGGGTTGGCAGAGGTATACCCAAGATTTCACTCGGTGTCAATCTGGTATAAAAGTATAGGGGTGTATACACCGTGTAAATCACCTCATCACGAAGCCGTCAACCAAGCTTTCTGTAAGTACATGAAACTAAGTAACTTTACGCAAAAATTATTGCTGGGAAACGACTTTTTTTTGGGGGGTGTAAAATCATGTTCTGTGGTAGAACTCAATGTAACGCACTCAAAACATTGTGCTGATGGATGGATTGAATAGTACGGGGGTCGCGGAGGTGTTTAAAGTAAAAATCTTACATTAAAAACTTGTATTTAAAAAATACTTGTCAAAAAGTTGGAACTTTGACCCTAATATCTCCGTAACTAGAAGGTTCCCAGGTATGGTGTAGAACAAAAAAATGATCGCAAGGACAGGGAAAATCAGTGCCTTTAGGCTTCTTTAAGAGTTGTTTTACACCCTTTAGTACTGGGTGTAAATAGTTCTTCATCCCCATTAAAAAAGGGAGGATCCTCCGACCAGACGGGTGTTAATGTCTGGTAGGCTACTGCCCGACAGTTGTTGACGGGTTTTTATATATATGTTCTTATGTCGCGGATAACTTTAATAGCGCGATTTGTAATTTTAATGTTAGTTCTTCTTTCGTGTCATAGATGGCGCTGAACGTAATTTTTGTACTATGTTGCTGTAGTACTTTTTGTAGTGCCGGTATAAGTTTGCTCGATATACATTACTTTGTGTTTTTAGGCATAAATACAGACTCCAGAAAGTATAGAAAAAATTACATCCTATCAGTGATAATGATGATAGAAAAGTAAAAAATGTGTATATATTTTCAGAGCCGTTTTTAAGGAAATTCCGAAACTCCTAGTTGACGCTTCCCGTGACCCAAGGGCTGGCTTTTACTTTGGCCAGAGGCTAAGTATTGCCATACAACGTGGCAACGCCGCCAGTCTCTTGGGCACATTACCAGCAGACAGCGTTGAGGAGGAGTTTTTTGACGCCAGTTTATTGTTATTTAATTTATTAGTTTGTTAATCTTTGTAATGTATAGTAGTTATTTAAAATAAACAACTAATTTATGGTAAAAAATGAAAAACAAATGTATTACATTGATATTACAAGAAACGGTAACATAAAACTTATAGTAGGGGTTCGGACTGGGTAAAGAAAACGACATTCTATTTTGTCCGTCAGACAGGTAATACAAAAATATTAGACACGTATTTTTTGTTTTATCAAAATATCACTTAGTTAAAACTCATTAAAGTTGGAGAGTGGGGGCTTACAACGTCACAAGTAGGTATAAAACTTACCTACATGTGACGTCATGCGCCATTTCAACTCAATATATCGCCGTAATTTTATGACCACGTGAAAAAAGAAAAAATACGTGTCCAATACTTTTCAATAAACTACCCGACGGACAAAGAAAAATAAAATTGGATTATCTCCTATTAGCAATAGCCATATTTAACCAGAAGGCATGCAAAAATATAAAACACACTAGTAAGATAACATCACGCATATACTCTGGGAAGGGTTAGGCAGAGGTGTACCTAATAGTACACTCACATTTTGCCAGTTCTGTTTTAAAGTCCCGTGTAATAGGGGTGAGCCTATTGCCATCACCTGGGCAGACTCCATAGCTGCTATTGAGAAATTCCTGATGTTAAAAGCCAATGACACTTTACCCATGACACATCAATTGGTTTTAAAATCCATAATTTGTCAGCAACGTTTATTTTTTTGCTATTGTTTTACAGTAAAAAACCGGCCAAGTGCGAGTCGGACTCGCGCACGAAGGGTTCCGTACCATTATTTATAACACGAGCATAAAAATAATCTTTTTTGTATGGGAGCCCCCTTAAATATTTATTTTATGCAGTTTTTAGTATTTGTAGTGATAGCGACCAACCAATAACCAGACCAATAACGTTAGGTGGGCGGGTTCATGTTCGTCGGAGTACAGGTTGGAGTGTGGAGTGAGACAGGGAGGCCTGACTTCACCACGGCTCTTCAACCTGTACGTTGATGGACTGATAGGTGAGCTCAGCGGGGCCGGTGTCGGCTGTTCAGTGGATGGTGTTTTTATGAACAACATTAGTTATGCCGACGACATGGTGCTGCTGAGCCCATCTGTCACAGCCCTTAACTACCTCATAGGGATCTGTGAGAGGTACGCGGAGTCACATGGTCTCAGGTACAACTGTAAAAAGAGTGAAATACTCATTTTCAAGGCGGGTAATAAGAGTCCGAAAACTGTTCCACCGGTCAGGCTTGGAGGAATGCCGTTAAGTAGGGTCACCAAGTTTCAGTACCTGGGGCACTGGGTCACCGAGGACCTCTCTGATGACTTAGACATTGAGCGGGAACGTAGGGCGTTGGCAGTAAGATGCAATATGCTGGCACGCAGGTTTGCACGGTGCACAAAATAGGTGAAAATTGCTCTTTTTAAAGCATACTGCCAGACATTTTATACCTGCAGCCTGTGGGTTCGCTATACGCGTAGATCTTTCAATGCCCTACGGGTCCTGTACAATAATGGTTTTAGGATGCTGTTGGGGTTGCCTCGCTATTGCAGTGCATCGGGTATGTTTGCTAAGGCCAGCACTGACTGCTTTAGGGCTATAGTACGGAAAAGGGTGGCTTCCCTGATGTGCCGCGTGCGGAGCAGTTCCAACAGCCTTCTGAATACCATATTGGGAAGGGTTGATTGTCCGGTGGTGAAGCATTGGAATACTGTTCACGGATCTGGAGGGGTCCTTTTCAATGTAAAATAGACTAATGTAATTAATTAATAATATTGATATTGATTATTATGAATATACTAACATAGTTATAAGTATGATTTACTAACAATGTATGGAATATTTCTTTTGATTCTGAGAATAAATGAATAATAATAGCGGCAATAGAAATACATAATCTGTAGAAATTTCAACTGGCTAACTATCACGGTTCATGAGATATAGTATGGTGACAGACGGACGGACGGACAGCGAAGTCTCAGTAATAGGGTCCCGTTTGACCCTTTGGGTACGGAACCCTAACAACGGTTTCTAATTATTTATTGAACCAAAACAAAAAAAAAATACAAACAATACCCTGTTATAATACTTTACCCGTTAGGGACTAGGCTTATACGACCATAACGGTCAACATTCGATTCCCGATTGGTGTAAAGGACTCTAAATAGCAATAATCTGTTAAACGAGTCATTCTGTGAATTCTTCAATTTTACAGTTATTTTTCAAAAGGTTTTGTTTTGTACGTAAACAAATTTTTAATTTTAAGTTGTTTTGTTGTTCAAAGGTTTTATAACTTTAATGAACGCTTTATATCTATGTTTGTTTGGCCCTTTTTTTTATAAAAGACTTTCTTATTTATTGTAGACTAGCTTACCCACGCAACTTCGTCTGCGTCATTTTTATCCTGTTTTTGCAGCATTTTTCACTGATGTTCCGCTCCTTTTGGTCGTAGCGTGATTGTATATAGCCTTCATCGATAAATGGGCTATCCAACATTAAAATATATTTTTAATTCAAACCATTAGTTCTTAAGATTAGCGCGTTTTACCAAACAAACTCTTCAGCTTTATTATGTCAAATTATCGTGTCACAGTGTTAGTTACCATACTCCTCCGAAACGGCTGAACCGATTTGTATGAAATTGTTTGTGTATATCAGGTAGGTCTGAGAATCGGCTAAAATCTATTCTATCCCTAAAACCCATAAAAATTTCCACGCGAACGTAGTCGCAAGCAGCAGCTAGTTAATAATATAGATTTACTATCTGTCCCGCGCAACTTCGTCTGCGTCACATTTTCCCCGTTTTCGCAACATTTTTGATTGCTGCTCCGCTCCTATTGGTCGTAGCGTGATGATATGTCCTTCCCCAGGTTGAAATCTATCTTCTTGCAAAATTTCATTAAGATCCGATCAGCCGTTTAGTCGTGAAAAGGTAACAAACAAACTTACAGAGTGACTTTCGCATTTATAATATTAGTATGGATTTGTGACAAGCCTTGCAAACGATGGTATTTTCTAGTTCAAAAATAACTGATTTTCATACAGTATTTTATCCCATTTTACCCCTTTAATGGATCATCATCTGCCTATCCTATTCCAAACTATGTTGGGGTCGGCTTCCAGTCTAACTGGATGCAGCTGAGCGACCGCCTTTCTACCTTCATAACCTTTCATGTCAGGACATGCTTTTGTTACATAACATCACGCTTGTAACCCCGAAGGGATAGGCAGAGGTGTACCTAATAGTACTCCCACCATCGCCAGTTATGTTCTTAAGTTCCATAGAATAGGGGGCGAGCCTATTGCCATCCTCATCATCATCAGCCTATAATGTTCCCATTGCTGGGACACATGCCTCCTCTCTATGAGAGGGAGTGGGCTGTAATCCACCACGCGGGCCAAGTGCGGGTTGGTAAATGTCACATGTCTTCGAAATTTTAGTTCTAAGACATGCCGGTTTCCTCACGATGTTTTCCCTCACCGTTTTTGAGAGCAGCGGTGATGAAATAAATTACACAAAGTACGTGCCTGCCTGGGTTCGAACCCACGGCTTACTGCTCGTAAGTCTGGGCTGCCACCACTGTGCCACGCTGCTTTTGCCATCAGCCGCGTATAAATCCAGACTCTGTGGCTACGACTAAGAAATTCCTAATGGACAAACCCAATACAACTTTGCCCTACCAGGGAATCGAACCCAGTACCCCATCCTCCGCAGTCACGCTTGGGACTATAGGACCAACGATGCAGTCAACGCATTTGTTGGATATTGTAAAACTCAACTCAGGACTAAGTAACGAACGCTTACAACCCTAATCTCTTCAAAGTTAGAGTGAACAGGCTTCTTCTGGGTAAGCTCGTACCATCGTCGACTTTGTCTCTGTCATCTCTGACCTAGACTAGAGTCAAGAGCAAACCAATCAAATCAAAGTAATAAAATTAAGCATTTACATATGGTAAAGGTCCACAGCCTAGATGTCTGCCCACTTTCGAAGGGAAATAGCGACATCATAGTAAAATTTCATATTATTTATACAAGTACTGGCATACCGAGACACGAAGAGGCATCGACACATATATTAGATAAATAAAAAGTAGATTCACAGTACAGTCGTCGACACAAGTCTTAGCATAATTATACATAGTTTTTTTTTATAATTTCTGAGCCTACTTAGTAATTTCAGGAGGTCATTAGTTTGAGTTTTAAAATGAGTACCTCTAGTAGTAGACAAGGTTACCACGTAATCAGTACCTATATCATTGTGAAACTCCCATATAGATTTATTTATTGGTAATTTAAACATCTGTTCCATTCATTTTGGCGATGACGCGTGTAGGTATTGACTCAGACATGAGTCATTCATCATCATCATCATCATCAGCTGCAGTGGAAACATTGTAATGTTTCCACTGCAGCACTGCAGCAGGCCTCCTACCTATGAGAGGGAGTGTGCTGTAATCTACCACGCGGGCTCAGTGCGGGTTGGTAGATGTCACAAGTCTTCGATTTTTTTGTTCTAGGACATGCCAGTTTTCTCACGATGTTTTCCTTCACCCTTTTTTGAGGGCATTGAAAAAAATTACACAAAGTAATGCACCTGCCTGGGTTCTGGCTTACTGCTCGTAAGTCGGGGCTGCCACTACTGGGCCACCGCTGCTCTCCGTCATTCGGTTCGGTTTAAAGCCCACGTGGTATCGTATTTCTCAGTAACTGGGTTGTAGAATGTAGATACGCAGTCACTCTATGTACTAAAATAAATAAAAAAATGCCTTCTATTTCATGCATTGAAGAATAATTAACATTTATACATTGTAATAATTTAAAAAGCTTTTTTAACTTACATTTTTGTTTGTTTCCATTTCATATAAGTTAATAGTTATGCTTTGAGAAACGTAGAATCCAGTTAGACAAAAAGCCGACATAATTTTGAATGTAGGCTACGCAGATACAGTCATTCGATTCGTTCGAAATTTAAATAGATATTACAAATTCTCCGTATACACATCTACTCTCAACCTATCGTATTTTATTTATTGATGTTGAATCAGAACTGACATCATTTCACAGTATATCGCTATTATTTCATCATGTTTTACAATGTCATCATCTGCCAGCCTTTTCTCAACTATGTTGGCGTCAGCTTCCAGTCTCGTATGATGCAGCTGAGTACCATCATTTTACATGGAGCGACAGCCTATCTGACGTCCACAACTGGATAATACGATACCCTTTCTTAAGACTGGTTTTCAGACTTTTGCGCGTTATTAACGTGCTTTCCGAGACTATTCCCATCAACACGGCATAAATCCAGACGCTTTCCAGAGGAATTCCTGATAACAATTTGGGAATTGAACTCAGGATCTCAAGCTCAGCAGTATAAGTGCTTGCAACCAATAGACCACCGAGGTAGTACTCTGTACTACATGTATCTATAAAAGAACAAGTTAAAACATGTCCCAATTCTGAACACACACACACACAAACACTCGTCATAGGTAATTTTTTGCGTAAAAAAGGGACCGAAAACAAATGACAAACGAACTAAAAATGCCCCAAAAGAAAAAGTTTATGTCGCACTAATCAAGATAAGCATCGAAAGACTACCTTTTATGTTTTTTTGTTTAGTTCAAATACTTAAAGGCATGGTTCTACAATGAAACACGGGACAGGAATGTCGGTAAGATATGAAGGAACATGCTTTGAGCAGCTTTTGTTTGTTAGTTTTTAATTGTTTAGACTTACATTTTTTTTTGGAGATGGTAGAGTTTTTAGAAAAAAATATGTTTACACAATTAAATACTACCACAAATACCTCGCCTCTATTTCCCAACTATATTGGGGCCGGCTTCCAGTCTAACCGAATGCAACTGGGCACCAGTATTTTACATGGAGCGACTGCCTATCTGTACGTCTACCATGAGTTTTAACAATCTATACTCGCTAGCGTCTGTAGTTAAAAAAATGTATGGAAACTTTTACACGCCTCTAGCGGATAGTTGGGTACTAAAATGCGCAGTATGAGTCACATAGTTATCTATGCTACGTCACCGTGTAGTAAACTATACTACAGCGACTGTAGTTTGGGCTTCATTTGCTTAGAATTTGGTAGTAAGCACCAGCACAGCTCATGGTACCATTGAAAAAGCTAACTGTAGTATTTGCGTATTGAAGGAACTATTGCAGTTACGTCTAGCGATCTAACTATGACAACTCATGGTAGACGTACTGATTTCCATAACCCTGTAGTTACCGGGTACCCTGGTACCCTGGTACCCTGTAGGTAATATAATACCCCTTTGTAAGACTGGTTGTCTGACTTTCGGGCCACTGACTACCTGTAACGACTGTCAAAGACCTTCAATTGACTGCCGGAACCTAGGTTTACGCATTCTGAGGCACAGAGAATATATCACCTGAGAAAAAAAATCCTACTTAACATAATAAATACCAAAGTATATGAGGATGGATGAGGGACCTCGTGGCTAAATAATAACTGCCGCACGGGTCGATCTTTAAGGGTAAGCCGTGCTTGCCGAGGTTATTAGTCAGTAGATGACCATAATTACATACCAAGTTTTAAGCACGTTAAGCCGTTGGTCCCGGCTGTCATTTGTAGATCTTTGACAGTCGTGATGAGTAGTCAGAAGCCAGAAGTCTGACATCCAGTCTTACCAAGGGGTATTTTATTACCCAGTTACTGGGTTGTGGAGGTCAGGTAGGCAGTCGCTTCATGTAAAATACTGGTACTGAGCTGCATCCGGTTAGACTGGAAGCCGACCCCAAGATAGTTTGAGAAAAGGCTAGGCAGATAATGATGATATGAGGATGGATGTTTGTTACTCTTTCACGCAAAAACTCCCAAACGGATTTGGATGAAATTTGACGTACAGATAGTTTATAACCGGAATTAACACATACGATACATTGTATCCCGGTAGTACGGGAAAGTACATTCCCGTGGGACAGTTACCGAATTCTACGTGGCCAAAACCGCGGGCATAAGCAAGTGTTACATAATTTTAGCACCCAATGCAAACGACAGGGAATCAACTCATTCTGACAGGAACATTCATCATTAGGGCAATTCATTTTCGTCCACGCAAAAGGCTTTACCGATTGTTGCCAAAAATGTAATCTAAAAGTAATTACTAATTAATATAAAACTCACTCAATTCCTCATAATTAGCGTAAAGACACCCAATATTGTACTCCAAAGTAATTAATCAATGTGTTTTAAGAGCGATTTTTATTAAAGTCCGTCAAAAATATCATTAATATCGGTCAAGCAGTACAATGCGGACGCCATCTTGGATTTTTACTTCTTTTTTTTATTTTCGCCAAATCTAATTATATCAATGAATCGGGGATTCTGGATAATGATTGATGAGCAAAGGCGTTTGCACAGTGCTGTTGGACAGGAATTTCGGGTGTCGGAATATTTGAAGTATAGATTACCTAGAGAATCAGCATTTTCTAAGTTATGTATCATATTCATCTGTTAATACATTGAATCCCAGTATGTTTAAACATAGAGTAGAATAGAATAAAAAAATATTGTGCACTAAAAACCAAACATAACGGGTTTACAAAACTGCTAATTTTATGGTTACAACCGGCAGTTTTATCCTTAACATAGTCAGCGCATAACGTTCCCACTGTTGGGACACAGGCCTCCTCTCCAAGAGAGGGAACTGTGTTCTAAGCTTTAAAGAGAAGCGGGAGGGTAACCCGTGAATAAGGTTTTTTTTTTAAATTTGCAGGTCAGTTTCAGACTGTATGTTGAACAAAATATGATAAGCGACTGTAACACGTATGTAGTTACAGAATAATAATAATTAAAATCATCAATACAACCCTCTAAGTTCATTTAATCCCATTCAATGACTATTTTATGAATACCTTTACCAAGCAAATCACGTTAAGCCGTTGGTCCCGGATGTCATTTGTAGATCTTTGACAGTCGTAACAGGTAGTCAGTGGCCTGAAAGTCTGACAACCAGTCTTACCAAAGTGTATTGTATTACCCAGTACTAACTGGGTTGTGGAGATCAGATTGTCAGTCACTCCATGTAAAATACTGGTATCCAGCTGCATCCGGTAAGACTGGAAGCCGACCATACAACATACTTGGGAAACGGCTAGGCAGATGACGCTGAAATGCCTATCTGACCTCCACAGCCAAGTTACTGGAAAACACGATATCCTTTAGTCCTTAACAATTTTAAAAACTCTTACTCAAACTTAAAGCATTTATTTCGATTAGACCATTACAGCCACTTTTGAAAGTCAAAAAACGCTAAGCTACAGTCCCAGTCACAAGGCATAATAACTTGTGAAAGTACTGTTGTAGTTGCCCATTCCAAAGCGTAGATCTCTATGGAGAAGAACGGGCAAGAAACTCCATGGACACTCTTCTAAATCAAATTAATATTGTTACAAAATCTTGGTGACGTCATTCATGTTGAGAATTACAAATATGTGAGAACGATGTAGAAACACGGGCAAGTTAAGAGCGTCCAGAGTAAAAGATTAAATCAGTAATGAAAAAATAAAGTAATTAAAATAAACCGTGGCAGCTAAGAGATGACCAGTCACAACTGACAGCGCCCGTTCACGAACATGACGCATGTATCAGCCATCATTCAACTCAACCATTTTGAAGGGAACTAAACGACCCGACACACCCGCCACCATCAGCGTGACATTTAAGTGAGCATGACATTCACTCAACCACCAGGGTAATTTCGCGTCAATGAAAGATGTAGGTACTCATAAAATGGTAGCTTTACAGTACATAGTTCTCACACATTTGCAATGCAATTATATAATACTAAGAGATTGAATCTATACAATGCAAATATGCGTTCAGAGTAAAAGATCAAATCAATAATTCAAAATATATTGTGCTCTTTTCACCCACTTTATGCACACACCTCATGACCCACAGGTGTAAGATTCATCACGGCTGCTATGTTAATTTGACACCGACAGAGTCAGGGCTCCCCAAGATTGGGAGAATAATGGGGAAGGCGAAGTTAATGACATGCTCTTGTAATAATGTCGTGTTAATTCTTTATTAACAGAATTTTATTGGGAATTCGGGATGGAAAAATGGAAGAAACGGTGGATGGACTTTGTGAAAGATATTATGGCTAGAGACTAGGGGTGACTGTAGAGATGATGAGTAATTGACATCAGAATACCATCGCTACGAAATTCATTTTTTGTTAATTATATCAGCATCCTCACCTAGCATCCAGACCTATAATCAGTTTAATGTTCAAGTCCCATTTAATAGAGGCCGAGCCTCTTGCCATTAACTGAGAAATCCCTGACCGAAACACGCAATAACATTTAGCCCGAGTCGGGAATCGAACCCAGGTCCTTATGCTCAGCAGTCCTGCTTGCGACCACTCAACCAACGAGGCACTACATAGGAACCATATTACCTAATAATTGGTCAGATAGGCAGTCGCTCCATGGAAAATACTGGTATTTACCTTCATCCGGTTAGACTGGAAGCTGTCCCCAACATAGAAAGGAAAGACAGATTTAGATGAAAAATACAGTCAACCGCAACTTTATAACATAATAATGTTGCCTTATCAGCGTCCTTATACCGCTATTGTTAAGGGCCATATTCGTAGTTTGAGTGTTTAATACATGCAGTTAACGTTACATAAATACGACTGTATTATATTTGTTTAAATAACAGACTTTGGTATGTATAAGTGTTATTTCAATTGGAGGAATAAAAATGAGTTAGTTTGTAGTACTGGTGAGGACAAAATTGTTAAGCGTTTAATTTTAGGTTATTAAAGTGAAACTTTTATTACATCGTCTCAAACTTTTTCGTCTGTGTGTTGCATGTCGCGTGACGCTGACGGTCGGCCGCGGAGTAGGGATAAAGTGAAAGGCGCTCGTCAGAGCGACTTTCACTTTATCTTTATTATTTATACTTACTCCGCGCTATAGTGTGAAAAAAAGTTTCACTTTTACGTGGTTTCATAAAACCACACATGTAATCCTTTTTTTTTTTTTAAAGTGAAACTTTTATTACATCGTCTCAAACTTTTTCGTCTGTGTGTTGCATGTCGCGTGACGCTCGGCCGCGGAGTAGGGATAAAGTTTATCCCTACTCCACGTTTTATACCCTTAATGGAATATTATTCCAAAATTTTTTAGTTAAATGTCTATAGTGTGAAAAATAGTTTCACTTTTACCGTGGTTTCATAAAACCACACAATCCTTTTTTTTACTTTAGCTTCAAATTCAAAATAATATTTTTATTTCTCTTAGGCCTACATGGGCACTTATAAAACGTCAACAAAAGGTGCACGGTTCGGAGCGGCTGCCTATCTGACCAATTATTAGGTAGCATGGTTGCTATGGAGTGCCTCGTTGGTCGAGAGTGTAACAAACTTGCTTATTCCTTGATGAAAGGAGTAAACAGATTTATACATTAAAAAAGTAATTAGGGGAAAATGAATTTAATAAATGATGAAATGAAAAATACAATAAATTAGTACAAAAGTGAAGGGCAGGTTAACCGAGAACGTTTTAAATATCTCCGCAAATCTCTGAGCGTGATAGTAACTGAAGACAAACTTGCAGTCGTAGAAAGCTGGCTTGATTAAGATGAGCTTGACCACGACGAACTTGATGTAGGGCGATTTGGTAGGACCCACCAGCAGACACGTACCGCCCAATGCCAGGCTCGTCAGCTCGAAGAGCAGCTTCCAGCAGACAGGTAATGAGCCCCAGTGCCAGGCTCGTCAGTTCGCAAAGCAGCTTCCAGCAGACAGTTAGCAACAGCCACGGCAGCACTAAACGAAGGCCGCTCTTTGACTCCACCAGGCTGTGCTCAAAACTCAAGATATGACAGATCTTGACTCCAAACTAGACTTAGCTGTTTTCTTGATTTTAGACTATACTGATTTCTCGTGTCCAGACTGAACCGACTCTTAACTCCAGACTAGAACCAGGGCATCTGTCAGAAATCCCTTTTATACCCTGATCTTCCGTTTCTTTTCTTCCAATGTCTTTTTTAGATTCAAAACTGCTGCGCTCTAGTAAGACGCAACCTGCCAGTATTAAAAACAGCCAGTAACAATGGTCAAAAACCCTGCACATAATATTTTTAGAAATATAACTCAGAATATCTTTACACAGCAAATATTCGCTATTAAATATAAAATACAATAATTGAACTCACGAATTGATAATAATTTTTAGTAATATATAATCTTAATGAAACCTTCATAGAGAGTTTGGCTGGTAACAATCAAAAATAAAAGTAAATGACATCTGACAAATATGCTTGAAGTAAACATGTCACAACAAAGGATTAGAAAATATTTATAAAAATGAAATAAAAGTATGAATATGGATGATAAGTGTGAGTATAAAGTATCTGTAGTAAGCAGATACTATATTTCCCCAACGACCCCGAGAAAATTTTTGGCCTAGAACAAAAATTTTGGTAAGGTTAAAGTATTACAGCATTCACAAAACTTTCATAACTCATTCAAACATACCGACATCTTACGAAGTTAGGCCAGGTAGGATTCACATTCAATGATCACTACTCCACCTGATAAATCAATAACAGTAGGCTTATTTTTGGAGTTGTAATCCGCTCGCGTCTAAAACCCATAATAAGATGAAAAATAATAATAAGGGATCCACCCCAATCAACTTTTAGAGTTGAAGATTAGCGAAGGCTTATTTTAAGGAAGTCGCAACCCGCTTCAGTCAACTTTTAGAGTTGAAGATTAGCGAAGGCTTATTTTAAGGAAGTCGCAACCCGCTTCAATCAACTTTTAGAGTTGAAGATTAGCGAAGGCTTATTTTAAGGAAGTCGCAACCCGCTTCAATCAACATTTAGAGTTGAAGATTAAAAAAAAATAGTTATACCAACTTATAGTATAGTTAGGTATAATAGAAGGTTAGATAACTTGTACCTAAAAGCTCTTCAAAGAGTTATCTGATAAGAACAGATATAGAAGAATATTAAAAATAATCTTTTAATGGTTTAAAAACCAATGAAAGAACAAACAAAATAAAAACTATAGAGTTTAAATAGACCGAATAAAACTCTACAGTTAGAAGAAGGGAAGAAGATAGAGATGAGTCATGAGTAAGTATAAGATAAAAAGTTAAAAATTAAGTGTATAAAATTAAAAGGGAGAGAGAGTCAAGAGAGTCTGAGTTTTATTATTAAGAAGGATTCTAAAATAGCCGATTTGAAATATTCAAGAGCGTTGAAGGACTGTCATGTGTAGTAGTCTATACTTTTGCGCTGAACCAGCGCAGATAACAGTTCGAGCCCACGACACTAAACCTATTTTGATGAGATTCATAGATGATATAGATAAATATATGATTTAAGTGTTTAAGAGTATAAGTAGATTAAGTGATGTAATATGATGAAAATATGATGAAAATAGTTACCAAATATAATCTCTTGTGGAAGTTGTTTTAGAATTTAGGGAATATGTTTAAGATCAAGACTTGATTTTGCGTTAGGCGCCAAAATGTAACGAACTTGCTTATTCCTTGATGAAAGGAGTAAACAGATTTATACATTAAAAAAGTAATTAGGGGAAAATGAATTTAATAAATGATGAAATGAAAAATACAATAAATTAGTACAAAAGTGAAGGGCAGGTTAACCGAGAACGTTTTAAATATCTCCGCAAATCTCTGAGCGTGATAGTAACTGAAGACAAACTTGCAGTCGTAGAAAGCTGGCTTGATTAAGATGAGCTTGACCACGACGAACTTGATGTAGGGCGATTTGGTAGGACCCACCAGCAGACACGTACCGCCCAATGCCAGGCTCGTCAGCTCGAAGAGCAGCTTCCAGCAGACAGGTAATGAGCCCCAGTGCCAGGCTCGTCAGTTCGCAAAGCAGCTTCCAGCAGACAGTTAGCAACAGCCACGGCAGCACTAAACGAAGGCCGCTCTTTGACTCCACCAGGCTGTGCTCAAAACTCAAGATATGACAGATCTTGACTCCAAACTAGACTTAGCTGTTTTCTTGATTTTAGACTATACTGATTTCTCGTGTCCAGACTGAACCGACTCTTAACTCCAGACTAGAACCAGGGCATCTGTCAGAAATCCCTTTTATACCCTGATCTTCCGTTTCTTTTCTTCCAATGTCTTTTTTAGATTCAAAACTGCTGCGCTCTAGTAAGACGCAACCTGCCAGTATTAAAAACAGCCAGTAACAATGGTCAAAAACCCTGCACATAATATTTTTAGAAATATAACTCAGAATATCTTTACACAGCAAATATTCGCTATTAAATATAAAATACAATAATTGAACTCACGAATTGATAATAATTTTTAGTAATATATAATCTTAATGAAACCTTCATAGAGAGTTTGGCTGGTAACAATCAAAAATAAAAGTAAATGACATCTGACAAATATGCTTGAAGTAAACATGTCACAACAAAGGATTAGAAAATATTTATAAAAATGAAATAAAAGTATGAATATGGATGATAAGTGTGAGTATAAAGTATCTGTAGTAAGCAGATACTATAAGAGTTCGCAAGCCAGGACTGCTGAGCATAAGGTTCAAGGTTCGATTCCCGAGTCGGGCTCAATGTTATTGCGTGTTTCCATCAGGAATTTTTCAGTAGCAGCCACGGAGTTTAGATTCGCGCCCGGTTAATGGCAATAGGATCGCTCCAATTTTTTTTTTAAAACGTTGCCCCACACTAGGAATTTCTCCTGTACCTTGGGTGCATTTACAAACATTTAAACTCACATACACAAGTAGCCAGACCCGGAAGAACTATCGGTAGGCCTTACAAATATTTAACACTACGTAATTTTATTTTAATCTAAAATATGTATAATAATTCTCTGGTGGTGGGTGTTTGTTACCAAACTCCTCCGAAACAGCTGAACCGATTTGTATGAAATTTTGTGTGCATATCGGGTAGGTCTAAGAATCGGCCAACATCTATTTTACATAACCCTAAAACCCATCATAATTTCCACGCGAACGAAGTCGCGGGCAAAAGCTAGTATTATTATATATTTTATATCTTTTTAGGGTTCCGTACCCAAATGGTCAAACGGGACCCTATTACTGACACTTCGCTGTCCATCCGTCCGTCCGTCCGTCTGTCACCAGGCTGTATCTCATGAACCGTGATAGTTAGCCAGTTGAAATTTCTACAGATTATGTATTTTTGTTGATGCTATAACAACAAATACTAAAAACAGAATAAAATAAATATTGAAGGGGGCTCCCATAGAAAAAAGTGATTTTTTTGCTCGGTTTTATAAATAATGGTACGGAACCCTTCTTGCGCGAGGCCAAATCGCACTTGGCCGGTTTTTTTATTACTTCTTTCATACTTCTCTATTACTTGTTATCTCATCAGACACCTCCTTTCTTGCCATATCATCCTTCACACAGTCCATCCATCGTTTCTTTGGTCTTCCTCTACTCCTATAACCATCCACATTCATACTCAAAACTTTCCTCACGACATTTTCCCTATTTCTCCGTATCATTACATAACATCTAAGTAAATAATAGAACACCCACACTTCGCCAGTTAAATCCCATGTAATAGGGGTCGATCTTTAAGGTTAAGCCGTGCTTGCCGAGGTTGGTCCGTGGATGGGTGACCATAACTACATACCGAGTTTCCTCCGTGCCTCGGAAAGCACGTTAAGCCGTTGGTCCCGGCTGTCATTTGTAGATCTTTGACAGTCGTTACGAGTAGTCAGAAGCCAAAAAGTCTGACATCCAGTCTTACCAAGGGGTATCGTATTACACAGTTACTGGGTTGTGGAGGTCAGATAGGCAGTCGCTTCATGTAAAATACTAGTACTCAGCTGCATCCGGTTAGACTGGAAACCGACCCCAACATAGTTTGGGAAAAGGCTAGGCAGATGATGAATAGGAAGCGAGCCTATTGCCATCAACTAGAAACTGAGAAATTCCTGGCAAAAAACGGAATTACATATTGCTCAACACGGGAATCGAACCCAGTATGACCAACGAAGCTGTCTACCCATACCATGTCAACCGAAATAATACATTTATATACCTACATTTTAATAACATGATTCTCTCAAACTACTGAAAACCACCTCCCATTACGCAATATCTTCAAAAACTCATTAATTAACAATCATTACTAATTGATATGACTACCAACACTAATTAATTCATCACGCCAATCAACTATGCTCTACAACCATAGATTTATAAACGCCTTTAAAACAAATATCGAAACGAAAAAAAAAAACAATCATAAACTACCAATATTATAGTCTATAGTCAATGGATACAACTGCGAGGCATAACTCACGACCGCTATAAAGATCTATAGAATCTTTCACAGAAATTAAAAAAAAAGTCCACTTAGTCTACCATAATGCATGCCATTGTTGTTATCTCTTTCCCACTTAGTGTTCCACGAAGGTTAGAAAGAGTCGGGTATATGTCTTTATCCACGGTGTAAAGTACAAGGCATTCTCAGTTTGAAATAAGTCGCTGTTGCGAGAAGACGCGTGTTCGAATATTCGAAATTAGAATTTTTTGTTTTTGAAAAGGAGATACGAAGTTTTTGGATATTTGTTTGAAATACTTTTTTGTGTTTGATGAAAACTAATGTGTTTGTGATTGTGATAAAGTGACATTACCGAATTTATTATTGACTTTTCCTGGAGATTTTTTGTTTTGGAATTAATCTTCTAAAAGGTTTGTTGAAATTATTATTTTTTGTTAATTCTGTGTTATTGTGAATATTTAGAAACACTAGCTGACCCGCTAAACTTTGTCTGTGTCACATTTTCCCTGTTTTTGCAACATTTTTCATTGCTGCTCCGCTCCTTTTGGTCCTAGCGTGATGGTTTATTACCAATAGCCTTTCTCGATAAATGGGCTATCCAAAACTAAAAGAATTTTTCGATTCGAACCAGTAGTTCCTGAGATCAGTGCGTTGAAACAAACAAACTTTTCAGCTTTATAATATTAGCATGGATTGCAGTGATTCAAATTTTGGCAACTGATAGTTTTCATCTTAACGATATTTTTTCTACAATATAAGTGATAAATAAACAATAAGCAAATCCATTATGTTTCATGGGATTTGTGCCCAGTTGATGGCAATAGGCTCGCCCCCTATTACATGGAACTTAAACATAACTGGCGAAAGTGGGTATATTATTAGGCACACCTCTGCCCAACCCTTCAGGGGTTACAGGCGTGATGTTATGTCCTGTTATATCCACTGACACCCAAAATTAAATACAACAAGCCTTTATTTTTATGGATAACTTAAAACTTATTATAAGACCAAAATTACTTCAACGGACACATCTTTAAGGTCAATCTTACTAAAATTAATGTTATAAAACTAACAAATTAACTCGTTATCATAACTTTAATAAAAACAAACTCTTACAAGTTACAATCCTAATCTCTTCAAAGTTAGAGTGAACAGGCTTCTTCTGGGTAAGCTCGTACCATCGTCGACTTTGTCTCTGTCATCTCTGACCTAGACTAGAGTCATGAACAAACCCATCACAAATAAAAACTATTAATCCTATGAATCTAAAAACTATTTACTTCTTTATTTACTTGAAACTAGAGAAACTTGCACACATAGACATTTCAAAGTTGTATCAATTTTTTGACATACCAGAAGTGTATTCTAAATTCTCATTTATCATAAAAAGATGACTCGCTGACCTAACCGGGAACGAAATCAGTCTCCGAATTGATATTGAAAAATCTGATGGAAAATCTTAATAAAACTTTGCCAAAACTAAGAATGTATCCTGGGACAATTGACAAGGTCCTCTTAGTGGCCAGGAAAAATAAAAGAATTCGGTGATGACTACCAGAGTACGTGTATGCAAGTGAAAGACTTTAAAGAGTTTGGCAGAACCCCTGCAAGTTGATAAAAGCTGGACTAAGTTACTCATGTTGTATTTTATTCGGTACTCTACGGAAGAAGCAGAAATGCTGCGTCGACCCCCAATAAATTGGGATAACGACGGAGAGTGATGATTTTTGTCACAATATTGCAAATAGTGGTTATTTTGCAGCATCTAGTTAGTCTAGAAGCTCACATATTCCGGAAAAGGCTAAGTAGATGCTGATTATAGTCAGTTTGCTTCAGAATCTCGATGACACCCCGAAATAACCATCTAATCAACAGGTAGTCTGCTTATGATATGATACAGGAAAACATCGATAGGAAACCGTCCTAGAACCAAAAATTCGAAGACATGTGACTTCTACTAACCCGCACTGGGCACGTGTGGTGGATTATAATAGGCCACACCCGCTCTCGTCTGTTATGATATTGACTATAAAAGCAAGATCCATCTAGTCCTCAAACTTTCCTACAAGAGATTCTGTGACCCATTTTGGCTCACAATATTATTCTTAACCTTACAAAAAAATACATCTTCCATTCAGATAACTGTAGTTCCCAAAGATGTTAAGATACATCTATTATATCGAGAATTTGCATTTCTATAGGCGACGGGCCCGGAAGCATATTTTGTTTGAAAAGCCCAAAAAAGTTAACAAATGTATGAGAAAAGTTGGAGTTTGAATTCGTTCAATGTGTTTGAATATTTAACTGACTTCTAAAAAATAAGGCGTCATGATGAACTGTTCATAAGTTTTAGTTACAATGTAAAATTGAAGAATTTGTGTGGTATAATACAACTAAAAAGGATAAAATAAAAGATTTCGCCGAAAGAAGCCGTCATTTTTTAATTTTTTATTTGAGATGTGTTTGCTCTTGTCTCTGGTCTAGGTCAGACATGACAGAGACAAAGTCGATGATGGAACGCGACTTAAAAAAAACACTATAAAAGTCTAAACAGCTAGTAATCCTAACTAATATTATAAATGCGAAAGTAAGTTTGTTTGTTACGCTTTCACGCGAAAACTACTGAACCGATCATCATGAAACTTTGTACACATATTTTTGGAGGTATTAGAAGTAACATAGGCTATTAATCATCACGCTTCGACCGATAGGAGCGGAGCAGCAATGAAAAATGTTGCGAAAACGGGGAAAATGTGACGCAGACGAAGTTGCGTGGGACAGCTAGTAATATTATAAATGCGAAAGTATTGTTCGTTACTTTGTCACGCCTAAACCACAGAACCGATCATCCTGAATGTACGTTGACAGGTGCATAGAAACGGACATGGGTACCTTTTATCTCGTAAAAAGTACTGTTCCTGAGGAAAACAACAATAACGTTATAAGTTTTTAAACTGACATGGTCACTAACACTATTAATAACACTAGAACCGGGATATTTACCATGTGTATTATTTGTTTCGAGTTCCCGATATTTCGGCGCTGTATCTAGTTTATCCGTGATCATGGCGTTTGCAACAGCGCCGAAATATCGGGAACTCGAAACAAATAATACACATGGTAAATATCCCGGTTCTAGTGTTATTAATAACAATAACGTTCTTATGATAATAGATGGCGCCACGTGTCAGAAAAGGTTATTATCAAATTCTAAATTAACGCGGGTGTATCCGCGGGCAAAAGTTAGTGTTCTTATATTTTTGTCTTGCAGGGGTTAGCTTCTTAAACAGATGCAGTCTAAGAACCATATTTTACAACTCCATACAAAGATAGACTTATAATAAGTATTCCTTATAAGACAGGAATTGTTTAGAATCAAAGGGAGGACCCCCCGTGATTTGCCCTCCGCGTGATCTATAACTTACTAGCTACGTCCCGTGGCTTCGTTCACATGCTCAATACATAATTTAATAAGATAAAGACTAGGAATGTCATGTACTTTAGATACTCTAGGTGTATGTGTCGTCAAAATTAGTTTGTTAGTTTATCTGCGGTAAGTCTGACAGCCAGTCGTACTAAAGGGTTTCGTATTACCAAGTACTAGCTGGGTTGTGGAGGTCAGACAGGCAGTCGCTCCATGTAAAATACTGGTATTCAGCTGCATCCGGTTAGATTTAAAGCCGACTGCGATATAGTTATGAAAAAGCTAGAGATGATGAGCCTATAACGTTCCCACTGCTGGGACACAGCCTACTCTCTATGACAGGGAGTGGGCTGTAATCCACCACGCGTGCCCAGTGCGGGTTGGTAGATGTCACATGTCTTCGAATTTTTAGTTCTTGGACATGCCGGTTTCCTCACGATATTTTTCTTCTCAGGATTGTAACCTATTGATTTGATTGTTTTTAGGGTTCCGTTTCCAAAAAGCGAAAAATGTTTGTAGATTCGTCCTTTCCGTCTCTCTGTCAAACGTGTAACTGAGGGTTAAAAAAAATGTATCTGCGACTAATAACTGTGCGGGGTGTTTATCGATTGGACATATATATATAAATATATGTCCAATCGATAAAAATAGATAAGGACTTGAAAGTTTGTTTGAAATGCCGTAAGGCGTAAACGCTATTAAGTCAATGACTGTTTTCTAAAATAAAAAAAAATTGTGTCAAAATAGTGGAGTCCCTCCGCGCGGAAGAAGTGAAACTTCGTAATACTACACGCATGCGTTCGAGTGCCACGCATTCACTCTCGCTCTGTCTCTTTATATTTCCCCTCCATGGTAGCGTTAAATGTTTAACGCAAACTTGTTGGAAGTCGCATAACAAGTTTCACTTCAAAAAACTTTCGACGCAAAATTTGTTATGATTTCCTTCGTCGTTTCAGATTCCAGATTATTACAGGTTTACACAAAACTTATGATATACTCGAAAACTCTTCATCTTATTTCTCAATTGAACCTTAGCTACAGTTATTAGTCAAAACTATTGTGTAACTATTGTTCTGTGAGTAATCCAGTCGGAATCTAGGCACACTGTTACCTAACTAACCGCTAGAGTCTAGACTTTCAAAATATGACTGACTTATTGCTTGTCGTAGGCGATTTGAAATCTAGAAAATTTGTAATCGTATCTTGATATATTTTTTGTTTAATTTTTTTAAAAACTTTGCCCTACATTAGGAATTTCACCTGTATCGTGGGTGCGTTTACAAACATTAAAACTCAAATACACAAACAGCCAGACCCGGAACAACTATCTGTAGGCCATACAAATATTTGTTCCGTGCGGAGATCGAACCCGCGATACGCAGCGCAGCAGTCGATCGCTCAGCCACTGCGCCAACAGTGCCGTCAATTACAATACAATACAATATATTGACCGCCTCGTAGGTCCAGCGCGACTGCTGACCGTGAGGTACGAGTTTCGATTCCTACGTCAGAAAAAGTGCTACTTACTGCGTTTTTCCATTAGGAATTCCTCTTTACCGCTACGGACCTTGGATTTATGCGTGTTTAATGGTCCCTATTACATGGAATGGATGGGTGTAAACCTCTGCCCAACCCTCTGGGGATTACAGGCGTGATTTTATGTTATGTATTTCGCCAGTTATGTTTATTTTAGATATAATAGGGGCCGTCAACCAGGCACATATCCAAATTTCTACAGATTATGTATTTCTGTTGCCGCTATAACAAAAAATACTAAAAACAGAATAAAATAAATATATAAGGGGGCAACCATATTTTTTTTTTAAAGTGTTTTTTTTTTATCGTTTTTATTAATAATGATACGGAACCCTTCGTGCGCGAGTCTGACTCGCACTTGGCCGGTTTTTTTTATTAACAATTTGAATTAAATAATAATGTGTGATTATAATACTACATATGAGGAGCTCGTGGCTAAATAATAACAGCCGCCCGGGTCAATCTTTAAGGTTAAGCTGTGCTTGCCGAGGTTGGTCCGTGGATGGGTGACCATAATTACATACCGAGTTTCCTCCGTGCCTCGGAAAGCACGTTAAGCCGTTGGTCCCGGCTGTCATTTGTAGATCTTTGACAGTCGTTACGAGTAGTCAGAAGCCAAAAAGTCTGACATCCAGTCTTACCAAGGGGTATCGTATTACCCAGTTACTGGGTTGTGGAGGTCAGATAGGCAGTCGCTTCATGTAAAGTACTGGTACTCAGCTGCACCCGGTTAGACTGGGAGCCGACCCCAAGATAGTTTGGGAAAAGGCTAGGCAGATGATGTGTGATTATAATACTGTTTTTATGTTTTTAAATTTTCTGTATTTTAATAATGTTTGATAATTTATTATAATCAGCTCATGTTTGTATCAAAATAATATTTGTACGCCGATGACGGCTAGACATAGTGTTCGCTATTAATTACAACATATGTACCTAACCTACCTATGTTAAAAAAATAAAAATATTTGTATTTGTATATGTTCTTGCACGTTTAAGATATTTCTATCAAGTTTGCGAGATGTTACGCTGTTTATATCATAAATACCTATAATAAAGATCATCTCAATAAAATCTTAACAAAAATGTTGTTAAATAAGTTGTTAAGAAAACATAATAATTACGAGTTTAATAATGACTGAGATATCTTCTTGATAATCTTATGTTTGAAACGGTTTGTTTAAGTTTTATTTTTATTGAAATGTGGGTGTTTTAATAACGCGATTTTCGTCTTGTGATTTTACGCTTATTAAGTTTGAGTAACTGGGGTAAATTAATATGACAACTTTACAATTAATGAAAAATTAACAATAACACAAGTATCTGGACTTGGCTCACGAGGTTGTCGACATGTGGGATGTGGACTCTGTAATCATTGTGCCGATAGTCGTATCAGCCAATGGCTTAATTGCCAAAAGTCTCGACCAATATCTGAAGAGGCTCTCGTTAGGCAGCTGGATCAAGGGCTTGATTCAGTGCGCGGTACTCCTAGACACGGCTCGTATTGTTAGGAGGTTCCTTTTTCTGGAACCCTGACCGCCGCGCCGGTAGCTTGGTCCTTGTACCCGTGGGCTACTATTTTTTATATTTTTAAATGTTTTTTTTTTATAAATTTTTGTAAAGAATATTTAATAATATAATCAATTTGTGAAGAAATAAATAAAGGAACACAACATGTAATAATAACATGACTGCCTCGTAGGTGTAATGCTGCGACTGTGAGACTGCTGAAAAAGAGGGACTGAGTTCGATTCCATTAAGTTTTATTGGGTTTTTCGATCAGAAAATTCGAAAGCAGCCACGGAGACTAGATTTGTGACTGGTTGATGGCAATAGACTCACCCCCTATCGCTTGAGACTTAAACATAACTGGTGAAATGCGGGTGTATTATAATTGTACTATTAGGTACACCTCTGTCATTCCCTTAGAGGATTACACGCGTTGTGTTATGTCCAGCGAGCCTAGAAACAGACATATTAACAGCGATTGTTCTACGTTCTGTAGTAAGCAACGACTTATTGTCGGGCCTACGATGTCCACTCATACTTAAGTACTGTAACATAGAAATATTTTAAAACCAAATGATTTTAAAACAGTAACCATGGAGTTTCTTGCCGGTTCTTCTCCATAGGAAACGACCAACCAGAACCGCGCACCTTTTTGTCGACGTTTTATTAGTCCCCATGTAGGCCTAAGTGTTTTTTGAACGATAATACAAAGACAACAACGAATTGGATTGACGAAAAGCCACTGAAGGGCTTCTGTTGAAATTGATGTATTGATCCGGGACTCGAACCCAAGACCTAATGCTCAATAGCCGCCAGTGCGAACACTACACCAACCAGGCTTTCGGGTCACTTTTTTATAAAACTTAATTTTTTAAAGACACTTTTTTAACCAAATTCTTCCTCCCGACCGTATCAATGTCATTGGTCAAAAAAAATGCGTTCAAAAGTCACTGTGGCACGATTCTAAGTTCTTCGTGACCTCAAATGTTAAGGTCTTGAGGTCAAAAGTCACGACTGACATTGTCCAGGGTGGCCGAGTATGGTAATTGATTTATTTCAAATAGTTTCGAGATTAAATGTGACAGAACGTGGAAGTCGATGTGAAAAGTAATACTTTAGATTGTCGAGTTCGTTTTTGGGTCAATGGTCACTTTGAGTCAGAAGAGCTGAGAGCTAAATAGGTAATAATAGACGCTCGGGTCGATCTTTAAGTAAAGCCGAGCTTGCCTAGGTTGATTCCTGGATGGCGACCACACATTACAATCCGAGTTTCCGCCGTGTCTCGGAAAGCACTTTAATCTGTTGCTCCCGGCTGTCATTTGTAGATCTTTGACAGTCGTTACAGATAGTCAGTGGCCCGAAAGACAAACAACCAATCTTACCAAAGGGTATCGTGGTACCTAGTAGTAACTGGGTTGTGGAGGTCAGATAGGCAGTCGCGCCATGTAGAATACTGGTATTCAGCTGCATCTGGTAAGACTGGAAAGCTACCCCAATATTGTTGGGAAAGGCAGGCACATGATTATAATGGCCAGTTTGATTCACAATCTTGATGACACACTGAAAAACCTTCAAATCAATTGGTAACGATACAGTGAAGGAAAACATCGTTAGGAAACCGGCATGTCCTAAAACTAAAAACTCGCAGACATGTGACATCTACCAACCCGCACTGGGCCCGCGTGGTGGATACAGGGAACAGCCGACTCCAGCTCGTAGAGCGGAGGCATGTGTCCCAGCAGTGGGAAGGTTATACGCTGATTTTCCTTAAGAGTTATTTTTTTATCCATATGAGAATCAAATTAACATTAAGAAATCGATAATAACGACAAATATGACTTTTTTCTTCAAAAATAACATTGAATTACATTATTATGCAAAAAATTCAACTTTTTTTTATTATTAATATTTGTATTAATTTTAGGTCTAAATGTAAGAAAGACATACGAATGATCGGATTTTAATATAAATCCACGACTTTCCGAACTTGTTTGTGACCTCGACGAAATAGTGTTGGGACATCCTATCCTATAAATTATACTCATCATCAACCTGCTTTTTCGCTACTAAGTTGGAGGTCGGCTTCCAGTCTAACCGGATGCAGCTTAATACCAGTATTTTAAATACAGCGTCTGTTTGACCTTCACGACCCAGTCAGTACTTGATAATTACGATACCCCAAGTTAAGATTGGTTGTCAGACTTTCGTACCACTGACTACCTGTAACGACTGCCAAAGATCTACAAATGACAGCCGGGACGAAGGGCTAAACGTGTTTTCCGAGGCACGAAGAAACTCGGTATGTAATAGGTCCTCCATCCCAAAAATGAAAGACCAACCTAGGCAACCGCGGTTTAACTTGAACATTGATCCTAGCGGCTGTTATTATTTAGCCACGAGCTCTTCCTAGTCCTTTCTTTCCCTATACTCTCACGTTCTCGAAAACGGGTTTAAAAATGTCGATGAAAATTGCAATAAAGGGGTTTACGAAGGCGAAAAATCGATCTAGCCATGTCTCATACCTGTGAAAATTCGTTTTCGCTATTTTCCAAATCGGACGCCTAAATTGATGCATTTGTGTTCGATTTCTGAGATGAGCAGTTAGCTGTAGCACGAAAGTCTGACAAGCAATCTTGACAAGAGATATCTTGCTTCCCAGCAACTGAGTTTTGAAGGTCAGATAGGCAGTCGCTTCATGTAAAATACTGATGTCCAGCTGCTTTCGCATCCAGTTAGAGTAGAAGCCTCCATCATACTTGGGAAAACGCTGAACATTATGAGTTTTCTTTTATTAAATCAAGACGACGAAGATGGAAGACGATGCATTGGAAGGCCTCCCACTAGGTGGACCGATGACCTGGTGAAGGTTGCGGAGATCCGCTGCATGCGAGGCGCACGGGAACGGTCAATGTGGCGTCACTTGGGGGAGGCCTATGTCCATTAGTGGACGTCTTTCGGCTGAAATGATGATGATGATGATGAAATCATCATCTGCTTAGCCTTTTCCCAAACTATATTGGGGTCGGCTTCCAGTCTAACCGGATGCAACTAGCCAGTACTTAACATGAAGCGTCTGCCCATTTGACATAATTAACTATTGGATGAAAATGACCTCCAAACAATGGCAAACAATTACATACAATTTTCGTCTATTGTTCGTCTTCGGCTTTGAATTTTCGGCCTCATTCCCTTCACTAGCAATAAATTTGACGGGTTTTGCTACGAATTTGGCCATTTGTAGGCATTTTATCATTTCCTCCGTGTTTTAACATAAATCAGTAACATATAAATTAAGTAAAGGATATAATAGCGTTATATGTATGTTTACGGTAAATTCTGTTTTTACCTATTACGCCTAATTTTAGGTAATGCCTATTTTCTTTTTGCTCTATTGGAATTTCAACTTTAGGTGTTGAGTCGAGGGTTGAAAACTGTTTGCTTTAACTAAGATTTTTTATTTAGTGTTGCAAATATGTTTAGAAATCCTTGGTGGCTTGATCGCTGAGCAAACAGACCATGGGTTAGATTCCTAGTTCGGATAAATTTTTACTGGGTTTTTCCTTGAAGTTTAGATTAATACCCGGTTCATGGTATTAGACTCGCCCAAGATTAAAACATAACATAACATCACGCCTGTAACCCCCAAAGGGTTAGGCAGAGGTGTACATAATAGTACACCCACATTACGCCAGTTATGTTTTAAGGGCGAGCCTATTGCCATCAATTGGGCACGAATGCAGACTCCGTGGTTGCTAATTATAAATTCCTGTTGGAAAAACCCAACAACATTTTGCCTGACCCGAGAATTGAACTCAAGACCCCATGTTTAGCAGTCACAAACAGTGAATATTATTTTTAATAAATAAATAAATATTTTATTTCTTGTTTTAACAAAAACTACAATAAAAAACTAAAAAAAAAACATTAAGACAAGAAATCTTTTTCAATAAAAACACTCAACATAAAAATTATTGAAAATTACATCGAAATATCATAAATATCGCCATTTTAGAAATCAACGATTCGCACAAAAAAAACTAATGGTCTTAGTAATACGATTACACGGACGGACAAGTTTTTTTTTTTTGTATTCATTAACATATAAACTTATCTTAAGTATAAATTTAATAATATAAGGACTTTTACATACTTGATTGACGGACACTAAACTCTCGTGGCTAAACAATAACAGCCGTTCCGATCAATTTTCAGGTAAAGCGCGTGTGCCTGGGTTGGTCTGTAGATGGGTGACCACCCAATACATACCGCGTTTCCTCCGTGCCTCTGAAAGCACGTTAAGCCGTTGGTACCGGCTGTCATTTGTTGATCTTTGATAGTCGTACAGTCATTGGCACGAAAATTGGGCGTCCATTTTTACTGTGGGGTATCGTATTACTCAGTACTAACTGGGTTGTGGAGGTCAGATAGGCAGACACTCTATGTGACATCGCCGCAAGGTTCTCTGCTTGTCGGTCTTCTGTATGCTGCACTTCGGTGAGTGAACCCAAGAGCTCCATGACCTCATCCCACCGGCCCCCTTCTTCAATCTGACATCTAGACGCACTGCAAGTTACTATCCTTATCTTATTGCTATTCTACCAATTCGCACTAAGCGTCTTAATAACGCGCACAGCAAAGGAATGGAACTCTCTGCCTGCGTCTGTCTTTCCGAACGCTTTCAACCCTAATCTCTTCAAAGCTAGAGTGAACAGGCTTCTTCTGGGTAAGCTCGTACCATCGTTGACTTTGTCTCGGTCATCTCTGACCTAGACTAGAGTCAAGAGCAAACATATCGCAAAAAAACTGGTATTCAGCTGTATCCACTAAGACTGGAAGCCAACTCCAAAATACTTAGGAAAAGGCTAGGCAGATGATGATGTAAAATAAAATAATATTATGAAAAGAATGTTGATGGTGTCAAAGAAATACCGTTCTAATATTATACCAATATATAATAAACAAATTGGACAAGATCTGCCTACTAAAAACCAGTTTTAAACTCAAAACCCAAATAAATGGATATGTCAAACCATAGATTATCATACAACACCATACACAAAATAAATAATCAACCGTAACGTATTAATAAGATATATAAACAATTATTTAAATAAGAAGAGATAAATATTAATGACGCTTGTTATCTATGAAGGGTTTAGCAGAGGTGTACCTAATAGTACCGATATTCACATTTCACCTGTCATGTTTAAGTCTCATGTGATAGAGGGCGAGCCTATTGCCATCAAACGGGCACTCTGTTGCTGCTACTGAGAAATTCTTGAATTTAAACCTGATAACATTTTGCCCGAACTGAGAATCGATCCCACGACCTCACGTTCAGCAGCCGCGCCTTCGACCACTAAACCCATGAGGATGTCTAAATACATATCATACTCCACCATTATCTGTCTAGCCTTTTCAAGACTATGTTAGAGTCGGCTTCCAATCTAACCGGATTCAGCTGAATACCAGTATTTTACATGATGCGACTGCCTATCTGACCTCCAAAACCAAGTTGCTGCGTAGACTGGTTTTCCGAGTTTCGGGCTTACTCTTTTTCAGGACTAGTTGTGCCCGCGACTTCGTCTGCGTTGAATTAGATTTTTTCTTAAATAGTAGCAGCCTAAGTTATTCCTTATTACATCAGCTATCTGCCAGTGAAAGTCCCGTCAAAATCAGTTCAGCCGTTCCAGAGATTAGCCGGAACAAACAGACAAACCAACAGACAGACGGACAAAAATAAAAAATAAATGTTATTTTTGTATATGTACCGTATATACATTCATATGAATGTAGTAAAAAGCCGTTATTTTAATATTACAAACAGACACTTCAATTTTATTTATTTTTATAGATTCACAACTCAATTTGTTACTCCAGAACCCAGTCAGTACTAGGTAATACCCCTTGGCAAGTCGGTTTGTCAGACTTTTAGGCCACTGTCTACCAGTAAGAACTGTCAATGTCTACAAATGACAGCCAGGACCAACGGCTTAAAGTGCTTTGCGAGGTACTGATGAAACTCTGTATGAAATGGGTGGTCACCCATCCACAGACCAACCTCGACAAGCGCGACTTAACCCGCAGATTGATTCAAGCCGCTGTTATTATACAGGGTGTAAATCACCTCATCACGAAGCCGTCAACCAAGCATTCTGTACATGAAATTATGTAACTTTACGCAAAAATTATTGCTGGGAAACGACTTTTTTTTGGGGGGTGTTAAATCATGTTTTGTGGTAGAACTCAATGTAACGCACTCAAAACATTGTGCTGATGGATGGATTGAATAGTACGGGGGTCGTGGAGGTGTTTAAAGTAAAAATCTTACAATAAAAACTTGTATTTAAAAAAATACTTGTTAAAAAGTTGGAACTTTGACCCCTAATATCTCCGTAACTAGAAGGTTCCCAGGTATGGTGTAGAACAAAAAAATGATCGCAATGACAGGGAGAACCAGTGCCTTTCGGCTTCGTTAAGAGGTGTTTTACACCCTTTATAGCCACGAGACAATAATAAATTATTATATAAATAAGACAAAATAAAATATGAATGACGCTTGTAATTACGACGCGATTGTCGCAACAAATAGTCGCATGGTATGACAGTGGCCTTATTTATTTTATACCAAGTTTAGTGGCGTCACTGAACGGCTATAATTCTTATTTTATTGAACATAGATAATATCGTGGTTATCACCGGAACGGGTTAATAGAGTTTTTGAAGTGAATAAGTTAAACTTAGTTCAAAATAGAAGATTTTCTCACCAGCAACCACGGAATCTGGATTTGTGCCCGCTTGATGGCAATAGGCTCGCCCCTATTACATGGGACTTAAACAAAATAACTGGTGAAATCTGGGTGTATATTAATATGTATAGTCATCATCTGCCTAGCCTTTTCCCAAATTATGTTGGGGTCGGCTTCCAGTCTAACCGGATGCAGCCGAGTACTAGTATTTTACATGAAGCAACTGCCTATCTGACCTCCACAACCCAGTAACTGGGTAATACGATACCCCTTGGTAAGACTGGATGTCAGACTTTTGGCTTCTGACTACTCGTAACGACTGTCAAAGATCTACAAATGACAGCCGGGACCAACGGCTTAACGTGCTTTCCGAGGCACAGAGGAATCTCAGTATTTAATTATGGTCACCCATCCACGGACCAACCTCGGCAAGCACGGCTTAACCTTAAAGATTGACCCGTGCGGCTGTTATTATTTAGCCACAAGCTCCTCATTAATATGTATAGTCACGAACACCAATATATAAACACTTAGAAACTTATAAACAAAATAATCTCCTTCTGTTCTGATTAAAATTTCACGATGCAGCGAACATAATACTTTGGAACTTATAATATTACTAGCTGCTACCCGCGACTTCATTCGCGTGATAATTTTGATGGGTTGTAGGAGTATGAAAATTAGATGTTGACCCATTCTCAAACCTACCCGATATGCACACAAAATTTTATACAAATCGGTTCCGCCGTTTTGGAGGAGTTTGGTATCAAGTACCGCGACACGAGAATTTTATACAGGGTGTAACGGAAAGGGTATATACATCCTTAAGGGTGTGCTATAGACCATCAAACTGAACATGTTTCCCAACATAAAAAAAAATGCAGCAAAAAAAAATATCTGCTGCCTATACATTTGGGTCGAATAGGTAATGTAATTTTCTATGGGGCAGCAGATATTTTTTTTGCTGAAAAACATTTTTTATGATGAGAAACATGTTCAGATTGATGGTCTGTAGCACACCCTTAAGGATGTATATACCTTTCCGTTACACCCTGTATATTAGATGAAATAAATCTTATCTCAAAGTTACAATATTGTTATTTCTGCCGAAAATCGCTTTTAAAATTAGGCAAGTGTATACATATTAGTGTTCGTGATTGACTGTACACCTCTGTCTTACCCTTCGTGGATTACAGGCGTGATGTTATCTAAGAAATCTTGTTTCCTATTTCACTTCACGTATACAAGGTGTTGTTTTGCAACCTCGTCAAATTCAAGAAGGTAACTACGCTAATAATGATTCTCGTCCCAAATCAATAACAAAAAGGGGAGGTATTTTTTTTATTTACGGAAATCGGTAAGTGTGAACCACCCGTGTTTTAAATGCGGCCCGTCTGTTTCTCGCCCTATAAACGCGCTTCCACACATACAAACAATCTCAAACTTTTATTCGATCATTTCTTATTCCCTAAACCACGTTAAGGGGGTTATTCTGAAATACTGACAAACGTAAACAACCAAAAAATCAGCGTTTTTTAATAATTAACTAGGTACCGTAATTTTAATTGATTATTATTTATGTGTTTGGTGACAAACTGCAGAATTTTGACGAGGATGCAAAACAACACCTTGTATTATCAACTTTATAGGGTGACTGGTAATTAATTAGTGATCGATATTTAAACACGTGATTGTACTCATGATAACAAACAACTTTCACAAAAAAACATTTTTTATACTCATTCACATTTATCCCAATAATATACAGGGTTATTGGAAAAACACCAACAATCTCTTAAGAGGTCACTCTTCTCATCATTATGATCAACTTTTACTATAAGACCAAACCGTGATTTACCAACCGATGTTTAGCAAAATCAAAAGTCATTTATTCAAACTAGGCTCTCTGATACTCAGCACTTTTTGAACGTCAAAATGATAAGAGACAGTCCCCCAAAACGCCAGCCCTTCGCCACTTCCTAGTGTTTTAGCTGGCAAGAAGAAGTGGCTGAACCAACTCCTCAGCAACACATCTGTCTGTTAGGTTATTAGAACTAGATTCTATACAATAGTGTTCAAGTTTATATAAACAAGGAATTTAGCAGTCGCGTTTATTAACATTAGACAGTCATACAACGAGACAGTCTATTGTAAAACTGATAGGAAATACAAGATGGCGTCGCAAGTTCTAACTTACGCCACGAACGACAAGATCATTGTACAGCTCTACATGTACTATCAACTAACTGGGTATCGGACCACGGTAAGGACTATCCTGGCTTGCAGCAGTATACAGTTTTTTTTTTTTTTAAACTTTGCCCCACATTTGGAATTTCTCCTGTATCGTGGATGCGTTTACAGACATTTAAATTCACATACACAAACAGCCAGACTCGGAACAACTATCTGTAGGCCATACAAATATTTGTTCCGTGCGGGGATCGAACCCGCGACACGCAGCGCAAACAAAACATTGTTTAACTACCTACTATTGGTCCGCAAACTATTTGTGCGGACCAATAGTAGTAAGGGAAAAAAAAACAGATGTGGTCATCGTGTGCACGGGATTTGTGTGTGTTTGAAAAATGACCCTATTCCCACTTTTCCGATAGTACATACACACGGCGAAACATCAACCTATGGGTGATATTCACGAAAATTGTACATTTGCTTCCCTCTCCGCGTCCAGCTCGATTATTTTTTATTTTCCACTTCAATAATAGCTCAATTTTATTCACCCTAATTCTAAAACTATCCAGAACTACAATTTATAATACTCAGTAAGTAAGAGAAAACAAGATATTATAATATTTCAAATTTTAAAATTGTATTCACAGAAATTTCATAATAAAAATCATGTCCATTTTTACTTAAAGCAACATTAAAAATACTTTAAAAATAATCGAATTGTGTTAGTCTAAAACTTAGTGTTTTTTTAGTATGCTTATATCCATAACAATAGATTATTCTTTAAAATGAATAAAACAAACAGTAATTAATACATAATTTACATATTTAAATGGCAGTCCAATATTATACTCATCTCTGTTTTTCATCTCGGTTACAGTGTTTTACAACATTATTTCCAACATGGAAATAAAATGATCTACTGGCAACATTACGCAACAAACATTGTTAACAGATGGCGTGACTGTGGATTCGCCATTTTGTTGTTTCACTCAGAGCGATCAATTTTGTGCGTAACGTTATAATTCGACATTTATTTGTGACATTTGTTTTCGTGGTATATTTGAATTCGGTAATACTTTCCAGGTTTTTATATAATTATGAGAAAAGAATCGTGGTTGTAGAAGTAAAATCAGTAGAAGTAATTTGTTTAAACTAATTGATGACGGCTGTACAAAATATTTTGTAGGTTAGACACGTGCTAATTGTTCATATATGATATTTCTCCGTTACTTTTTTCTGATACGTAACAGATATGAAAAGGTAAAGCTGCGTGTATAAGGTGTTATAAAAACTACCTAAAGAAATTTAAGGAGTTGATTAATAATAAGGATGTTATGTTCCTACACTGTTGACATTGATAAATATCGATGTCACCATAAAATCCTAAGCTGGGATGCTATATTAATTATTAATATGTGATTCCTAAAAATTACTTTCCTAAAATAATCGTACTTAATAAAGCAATATTATAAGTCAATCAAAATAAAAGCTTTTTATTTACCTCCTGGATAAAATGAATGGCCCAAAGACCCATTAAATAAAACTAATATTTATTTTTATACACTTGTAGTAGTATTATGTACTAGTCCTTACAATTCCTATCTGTTATCTTGTCTGTTACATTAAATTTATTTTCATATCTTGTTCATATCCGTTACGTACAATTATTATGAATAACACCCCTATACACATCCAGTATAAAATGGCCTCGCTTTGTAAAGTTTTTTCCGTACAATGACAGATCCGCGTAAACTAGTTTTGTATAACTTGATTTGTCGTTCGTACCAACGTTAGGTACTCTTTAAAAGTTTATTTCTTCAGTGTGATCGCACATCTAAAGAGTGTCGATTTTATGTATTTTTAGCTGTTACTGTGGGTCTTAGGCCATTTGACATGCCTGCGACATACGACTAACAAAGCCGTTAAAGTTGTAAGAGTTGGTTGTTAAAACTTTGCGATTTAGTGTCTAGTAACTTATAGTGCCTTGTTGGTCGAGTGGTTGTAAGTGCAACTGCTGAACATCAAGGCTTGTGTTTGATTCCCGGGTTGGGCAAAATGTAATCGGCTGTTTTCATCAGGAATTTTACTGTAGCAGCCACTGTTGTGTGCCCGGTTGATTCATTTTATTAATTTCATAAGCAATGTTTACACTGTATCAAAATGTTTTCACTAAAAGCTAATAAAGGGTGTAAAACACCTCTTAACGAAGCCGAAAGGCACTGGTTCTCCCTGTCATTGCGATCATTTTTTTGTTCTACACCATACCTGGGAACCTTCTAGTTACGGAGATATTAGGGGTCAAAGTACCAACTTTTTGACAAGTATTTTTTTAAATACAAGTTTCTAATGTAAGATTTTTACTTTAAACACCTCCACGACCCCCGTACTATTCAATCCGTTTATCAGCACAATGTTTTGAGTGCGTTACATTGAGTTCTACCACAAAACATGATTTTGCACCCCCCAAAAAAAAGTCGTTTCCCAGCAATAATTTTTTGCGTAAAGTTACTTAGTTTCATGTACAGAATGCTTGGTTGACGGCTTCGTGATGAGGTGATTTACACGGTGTATAAAAGCTTTATTCATTGTTCAGAATAGTTACAGTACTGATGACAACATTTGTGTCAATTGTTTAATTTAGTCTTCTTATAATGTTTTATTTTTACTTTTGTATAGATTCTATTTCATTTACATATTTTTTTGTGAATGTGTGGACATTGTAGGCTTTGTAAATTCGTAGTTTTTTTTTTATCTTGTTTTACCTTTTGTAGTAAGCAACGACTTTTTGTCAGGCCTATGCTGTCCTCTAAGGCTGTAACATTCAAATATTGTAAAACAAAATTATTTCAAAAGAGTAACCATGGAGTAACTTGCCGGTTCTTCTCCATAGAAAACGACATACTCAAAACTTTCATCACGTTATTTTCATGCATTCACGCATCACATGCCCATACCACGACAACTGATTACCACGAATTCACTCTTTTCAGTCACCGGCGCCACTTTGAGACTGCTACTTCTTTTTTGGTCTGCCTAGCTCTTTGGGAATTACAAGCATGAAAACTTGGAATACCAACTCAACTTTACTTATTTCAAGTTCACTCATAGACCCTTCAAACACCGCACGTCACACAAAAACTCCCCGCAACCCCAAAAAACAAAATACCCCTGATCAATTAAAAAGTAACAATGAAAATTTTGCGCAGTCCGATCAGTCGCGGCCTGGATGGACAAAACGCATAATTGTGCGATCGTTTTCCAAGAACGAATAACACAAAGAGATTCCGTGGTCATTAGGGGGAGCCGTCGTTTTTGTGCCACGGACATATTGGCATGTGAGGGTTGAGCCGAGCTAGGTACGTTGGACGGTTCGGCGGTGTATTGGGTAGCTAGGTCTAGAAGAATAGAATAAAACTCTATTGTACACGAAAAAAGAAGCATAACGGTTTTAGAAAACTGCTAATTTTATGGTTACTGGTGGTCTTAGATATTTTCCAGATAACCTTTGGATGGACATTACGGATATAAAATAAAAACCGGCCAAGTGCGAGTCGGACTCGCGCACAATGGGTTCCGTACCATTATTTATAAAAACTAGCAATACACTTTCTTGTGATAAAAATAGAAAAATGATTTTTTTGCTTCTTTTTCGCCCTTAAATATTTATTTTATTCTGTTTTTAGTATTTGTTGTCATAGCAGCAACAGAAATGCATAATCTGTAGACATTTCAACAGGCTAACTATCATGGTTCATGAGATACAGCATGGTAACAGACAGACGGACAGACAGCGAAGTCTCAGTAATAGGGTCCCGTTTGACCATTTGGGTACGGAACCATAAAAAAGGGGATAGTCGGTGGTGTACTACACAATTTAAATATTCATATTCATTTATTTGCGTAAATAACACGAGTGTACGAGTGAGTTTGGATTTTTAATTGAATATGTTAGTTTAGTTACCATCAAAGTCAATTTAATTTATTCCTAGTCACCCTACCGTCGTCGAATCGATGATTACGCGATAGAAAATTCACTGTCTCTTGTTAAGGCGCGTGCCATTTCGCCAGTCAGGTCTAATGTAATAGGGGCGAGCTTGTTGCCATCAACCGGGCACAAATTTAGATTCCGTGGCTGCTACTAAGAAATTCTTGATGTAAAAACCCAATAACATTTTGCCCGGGAATTAAACACATGGCGTCATGACCTTAGATCAACGACATCCGATTTCAAATGCTTCTACTGATCGAAAGCAACACAATTGTAACTTCGCGGGCGAAGTCCTGGGCACAAACTAGTCCATATATATTGTAAATGGTAGGAAGTACATACTCATGTACATTCTCCTGCTATCATCCCAATTTATTTGGGGTCAGGGCATTTCTTCTTCTTCCATACTTCTCTACAAGGTGTTGTTTTGCATCCTCGTCAAATTCAAGGAGGTAACTACGCTAATGATTCTCGACCCGAATCAATAATAAAATGGGTGGTTTTTTTTCTTCTTATTTACGGATATCTGTAAGTGTGAACCGTGTTTTAAATGCGGCCCGTCTGATCCTCGCCCTGATAACCTTGCTTTCACAGATACAAAAAATCTCAAACGTTTATTCGATAATTTCTTGTTCCCTAAACCACGTTAAGGGGGCTATTCTGATACACTGACAAATTCAAACATCTAAAAATTCAAGTTTTTAAATAATTAACTAGGTATCGTAATTTAAATTGATTATTTTATGTCTTTTGTGAAAACTTCCTGAATTTTGACGAGGATGCAATACTACACCTTGTATTACTCGTCATCTGAGCAGACACCACCTTCCTAGTCATATCATCCTTCACACAATTTGTTTTTCAGTAGTATCATATAAGTTTCGACTTGTCAAAGTCTGTAATGTAATATGTCATTGTCTACCTCCCGCGGTAAAGTCATACAAGCAATATAATTTACGAGAATGTAAAAAGAAGTTTTTACGACTCGAGCTATAGGTATGTTAATTATTTTTTTTATGTTACAAGTGTTTTATACTCATGTTCTCGGCTACTGGGGTGTTGTCAAATATGTTTATACTAGAGGTTCTATGGCATAGACCCTCTAGTATAAAAATGTTGAAATATGTCATTGCATAGATTCTATGCATGAATGTGATAATTATACAATTTGTAGTTGTACATGAAGTAACAAAATACGTATTAACAACAACAGCCCTTAATATTTTAATAAAAGGTTTCTATGCTAAATATATTGGCAATTGAAGTGAAAATATGGTTTGTCGAACTTAAAAAACCAGCCAGGTGTGAGTCGGACTCGCGCACGAATTGTTCCGTACCATTATTTATAAAAAACGAGCAAAAAAAAATATTTTGAACACTTTTCCCATATAAAAAAGTGATTTTTTTGCTGCCTTAAATATTTATTTTATTCTGCTTTTAACCCCCGACCAAAAAAGAGGGGTGTTATAAGTTTGACGTGTGTATCTGTGTATCTGTGTGTCTGTCTGTGGTATCGTAGCTCCTAAACGGTGAACCGATTTTGATAAAATTGGTTTCGTTTGAAAGGTGTTTTAATCGAGAGTGTTCTTAGCTATGTTTCGATAAAATCTGATCAGCCGTTTGAAGGCCATCATCTCTTTTCTAGTTGAAGGGAAATTAGCAATTTCCACAGGTCTGGTGAAATATTGTCACTTGTCACCATGGGCATTGCCAGGAGGGGTGGGTGCATACCCCCCCCCCCTCCCCCAGAAAGTTTTTTTTTTTAATTTTTGCTATTTTCGTTAATTGGCGAGATGACACGCAACACCGAGAAAAGTGGAAGCAATAGGGGGAGGCCTATGCCCAGTATTGGGACAGTCAAGGCTAAGATAAAACAATATAAGTTTAAAAAGCATAAAATAAAAATTAAATTAAAAATTTAAAAAAACCCCCGACACAAAAAACCTCTAAAAAAACAAAAATAAAATAATCCAAGCGTCTTAGCGTCGGGGGACCGCTAAGTAGACCGCTTAGTATAAGCACATAACAAAGCGGACCCCCGACGCTAAGACGCTTGGATTATTTTTTTTTTGTTTTTTTTTTTTTGTATTTGTTGTTATAGCGGCAACAGAAATACACAATTTGTAGAAATTTCAACTGGCTAACTGTCACGGTTCATGAGATACAGTCTGGTGACAGACGGACGGACGGACGGACAGTGAAGCCTCAGTAATAGGGTCCCGTTTGACTCTTTGGGTACGGAACTCGTAAAATGCTCAGTACGGGTGGAAGAGACATCGACTCACAAACCATTACAACGTGTTCAGTACATCAAGAACCCCTCACATAAAAATTCTTCATCGGAAATGTAAAAACACAAAATGGCAATTTACTAACATACAATCAATTTTGACTGTGTATTACACAGTCTAGATGTGTAGACCAGCTGATTGAAAAAGAAATACCAATGAAATTCATAATAAAAAAAACAGCTGTTACATAAATTTTGACCATGTTGGTATTGTAGTTTTGTAGGGAACAGCTGTTTTTTTTTTCCAATAATAGTTTTAAAAATTTTTTTTTGATTGTAGACGAACTTCCATACATTTATACATAAAGTAACGTCTGTTCCCCATGAGGGCAGCCAGAAAGAATATAACTTCACTCTTTTTGCCTTGTCCACGTTCCTCAACACGAATGATGTAACCAAGATTTTGTAACAATAATTTCATTTAAAAGAGTGTCCATGGAGTTTCTTGCCCATTCTTCTCCATAGAGATCTACGCTACGGAATTGGCAACTACAGTACTTTCACAAGTTATTATTTCTTGTGATTCGGAATGTAGCTTCGCATTATGTTTTGTTTTTTGACTTTCAAAAGTGCCTGTAATGGTCTAATTGAAATAAATGCTTTGAGTTTGAGTTTTTAAAATTGTTGTGAAGTAAGTGATATCGTGTTTTTCAGTAACTGGGTTGTGGAGGTCAGATAGGCAGATAGACTTACAATCTTACTGGATGCAGCTGAATACCAGTATTCTACATATAGAGCTACTCTGCCTATCTGATTTCCACAATCCAGTAGTACGGGGCACGGGGTAGTACGATACCCTCTAGTTAAGACTGGTTGTCAGACTTTCGTGCCACTGACTACGTGTAACAACTGTCAAAGATCTACAAATGACAGCCGGGACCAACGGCTTAACGTACTTTCCGAGGCACGGAGGAAACTCGGTATGTAATGGGCGGTCACCCATCCATGGACCAACCTAGGCAAGCACTACTATAACCTTAAAACACGTTCATACATTTTCAATGAAGAATAATCATCATCATCTGTCTAGCCTTTCCCAAAAATATTGGGGTCAGCTTCCAGTCTAACCGGATCCAGCTGAATACCAGTATTTTACAAAGAACGTTATAAGAATATTGAATCAAAATTGAATATTTTTGTAAGTCCCTGTATTATAGAGACATCTAACAGACCGGTCGAGAATCGAACCTGGTACGTTATGGCTGATAACATCTTGGCCGGCGAGTTATTCGAAAAATTTCTGACAGAGATACAGAGTAGGGTCAGCAGAACAGACAAGGATAATATTCATTTTTATAAGCTTTTATTCAACTTGCCGTGTTAGTTTCTTAGTATGTTTAATATCTGTAATATCCAAAAATGTACAGCCTACACATATTAAATTTATCAGAGATACAAAACTAACATGTCAATGAATTACTAAAGTTTTCTCTAGTTACCCCACAGCAAAAAAGTACCTAATATTTTTGTTCAATATTTATTTTAATCCATTTTCATAAATCAATAATATGGAGGAGCAGCGGTGGCCCAGTGGTGGCAGACCCGACTTACGAGTAGTATGCCGTGGGTCCATGACTTTGAGTAACTTATTTCATCACCGCTGCTCAAAAACGGTGAAGGAAAATATTCCTGCATCTCGTGAGGAAACCGGCATGTCCTAGAACTAAAAATTGGAAGACATGTAGATAGATAGATAGATAGATAGATAGATAGATAGATAGATAGATAGATAGATAGATAGATAGATAGATAAATCATTTATACATGTGACATCTACCAACCCGCACTGGACCCTCGCGTGGTGGATTACAGCCCACTCCCTCTCATAAAGAGGAGGCTTGTGTCCCAGCAGTGGGAACATTATAGACTGATGATGATGATTCCTCGAAGGATCAGGCATTTTAGACAGAATAAGAAGTACTAGTGATCATAAGCGCCATTAATGCACATGAGATGCTGATCACTGGGTTCGATTCTCATAATAACAATTAAGCTGTTGCATACATTTATGTTGGCACTAGTTTTTGTTCGCAGTTTCGCTCTCGTTAAGTACAGAAATTAACCCGCAGGAACGTTTTAAATGTATTTTCGGAATCGAATCAGTAGTTCCGGAGATAAGGTGGTCACACATTTTATCTCTTAATTTTATTTTAGTTTAGAAGTTATTTTTTGCGATTTACGGTTTGTTTCACTAGTTTTTACAAGTCGTTTATAATACTGAAAACAAAAATGATCAATTAATGAAATCCACATCCGTTTCCTCTGCTGTCCCTACCAAAAAAAGTCTCGCCATATCATTGATGCGTACCTTTATACCTGTGTTTTACTTTTTTATTTCCCTGCCGACCGCCTTAAGGCACAGGCGCTAATATACATCCATATAGCGTGTTGTAGCATGCCGTGTATAGGTAGCGAGCATGCCGTTATGGGCCAATTTTTAAATAGGTCGTTAAATTGTAAATAATTACTGTCATACGGGATGTTTTTCAAGGTTAAGCTAACGCTTGTCGATGTCTGGATGTGGATGGGTGACCAAAAGAGTAATGCAGGTGGCCCCGGCTATCATCTGTAGAACTTTGATAGACATTTCGAGCTTAACCTTGAATAGTAGTCGTGAAAGTAAAAGAAAACGCCTGGTAAACAGACTTTAAGATTACTATCTAAAATTCTAGTGAACAGACTTTCAGATTGCTATCTGAAAGTCAAGTAAACAGACTTTAAGATTACTATCTAAAAGTCTAGTAAACAGACTTTAAGATTACTATCTAAAAGTCTAGTAAACAGACTTTAAGATTACTATCTAAAAGTCTAGTAAACAGACTTTAAGATTACTATCTAAAAGTCTAGTAAACAGACTTTAAGATTACTATCTGAAAGTCTAGTAAACAGACTTCCAGATTACTATCTGAAATTTTTACTGTTACATCTTTTTACACAGCCAAGCCATACATTTTTACTGATAAGTAGAATTTGTGAAGTTAGGGTCGGTAGAGTTAGGCCGTGTAGATTCAGAAGCTTGGTTCTACATGAGATCTGATATCTTTTTCACAGGGCTAACCTTATGTGGTCGTCTTGGAAACATTTTACATGAAATGTTTTTGGTGGGATTTCAGTTCTTTTTGTAAGTTGCTAGGCAGTCTTTTCAGTGTTTATTTTTTTCTTTTTTTTTTTATCATACCTAATTTCGGCTTTCTAGCACTTCAGGATGTACCCTAACGTTTTGAAGTCTCATATAAACTTCCACCCCCCATTTTAGGGGATTGGGGGCGAAAGTTATAAGTTTATGAAATTTTTTATTGGTTGTATACTAAACTTAGATTACATACCAAATTTCAGCTTTCTAGCACTTCAGGAAGTAGCCAAACATTTTGATTATCATGAGTGTGTCAGTGACGAAATCGGTGTATTTTAGATATCAATAAAATCTAAAGTATAAGAGCTATTCAATTGAGACTTTGTATGTTTAATGAGTCTATTATCGAAATCATATTCTGAGAATATGAACTATCTGGTACATCGGAAACCAAGTCTATGAGGGTTCAAAAAAATGACGAAACACTTCGAGAAAACGTAGGTGGTGCCCTTGCGCTTCGCTTGGCTAGTCTTGGCGAGGGTACTACCGTGCCCCCGGATAACAACTGTCGGATAGCCCGCCAGACAAAACACCTGTCTGGTCGGAAGATCCTCCCTTTTCTATGGGGGATGAAGAAGTTTACACCCTGTTCTTTCTTACCCCCGAAGAGGCCATCATAACTTACTTGGATATCCCGTTTTTCTCGCTTTTTTACCGTTCTTCGTCTCGATATTTCTAGTAAATATATCAAGAGACAGATTCTAAAGATTTTCGCAATGATTCACAATATTGTGTTTTTGTTAAATCATGATGATCGGACAAGAGTCGATAGGTTTATAATTAATGATAGCGATCTGGAGGTCATAGACTAACAAGCTCTTGTACTCAAAGATGATTAGTCCCCGTTGGGGTCTATTTTGGTTGTCTTTGGTACACCCACATTTTGCCAAATTCGTTAGTTATGTTTGAGTGCCATTGTATCTATAGACAACCTGTTTTTTTTTTTTATCCCATAACTTTAGGGTTATATTCTGTAGGTAAAAATAATACTAATGCTCCAAGAATAGGTGGTCCAAAAATGCTTAGTTTCGGAGATATCATCAATCATAATTTACTTAGGTCAAAAATTGTCCCCAGTATGACGAATCTTTACTTTTGCGAGGTTGCCAAACTTCGCAGTAGTGTAGTAAAATATTAGTAGTTTCATTGAAAAATACAAAGGTACTGCTTATTTCATAAGAAATTTCTTCCAGCAGACCTGTTAGAGGAAAGTTGAATTAGAAATGTAGACACGCGGAAAAGACAAAACAGGAAAATTTAAATTAGAGCTAAAAACAAAAATAAACCTATATATTATTATAAGTCTCTTGATACTCAAATAAAAAAACACATCATCAGCCTAGCCTTTTCCCAAACTAACTTGGGGTCGGCTTCCAGTCTAACCGGATGAGTACCAGTATTTTACATGAAGCAACTGCCTATCTGACCTCCAAAACTAACTGGGTAATACGATACCCCTTGGCAAGACTCTCTGTCAGATTTTTGGCTTCTGACTACTCGTAACGACGTCAGAGATCTACAAATGACAGCTAGGACAAACGGCTTAACGTGCTTTCTGAGGCACGGAGGAAACTCTGTATGTAATTATGGTCACCCATCCACGGACCAACCTTGGCAAGCACGGTTTAACCTTAAAGATCGACCCGTGCGGCTGTTATTATTTAGCCACGAGCTTTTTCACTCAAATAAAGAACACATTACTACCAAACGCCACATCTGTTGGTTTCTTATTCTATTAATCATTGCCCCCAACGTCAATGGTCGGGGATCGCGGGACCATAGATAACATCATTGTGCGTCCAACCTTTTTGTTGGAATCCATCGTTTTTTGTGCAGCCCTTACTGAGTCTGTGTGTGTTACGTTGAATGATAGATATTTAAGTTTTATTTACTAATGATTAGCTTTCGGTGAGTTAATTTGAGCTCTTGAGACCCAGTTACTTGGTACTGAAGGCTAACTATCTTTATCATCATCATCAGCCTATAATGTTCCCACTGCTGGGACACAGGCCTCGTCTCCTATGAGAGAGAGTGGGCTGTAATCCACCACGTGGGCCCAGTGCGGGTTGGTAGATGTCACATGTCTTCGAATTTTTGGTTCTAGGACATGCCGGTTTCCTCACGATATTTTCCTTCACCGTTTTTGAGAGCAGCCGTGATGAAATAAATTACACAAAGTAATGCGCCTGCCTGCGTTCGAACCCACGGCTTACTGCTCGTAAGTCGGGGCTGCCACCACTGGGCCACCGCTACTCTCATCTTTATATGGTTATCAAATTCAGTCTTTCAATAAAATACAAATCAGCGTTCTTTTTTTTTATAATACCGACTGCTTCGTTGGTCTAGTGGTCACTAGCGTGACTGCTGACCAAGAGGACCTGGGTTCGACTCCCGGGTCGGGCAATATGTTATTGAGTTTTTTCATCAGGAATTCATCAGTAGCAGCCACGGTATCTTGATTTGTGCCCGGTTGATGGTAATAGGCTCGCCCCTTTTTACATAGGACTTAAAAACATAACTGGCGAAATATGAGTTTACTATAAGGGACACCTCTGTCTAACCCATTTTGGTTTACAGAATTTATCCGACGAGAACGTTTCAAAATGTGTTGGTCATAATGTAGCGTTCCATTAGTGGAAGAATTTCTGGAATCAAATAAGTGTATATATTCTTATTTGTTTGTATATCTTAACATTATGTATTTATATTTAGTTATATGTGTATTTATATTTAGGTTATAGTATAGGCTAAGTTAGGTAAGGCACAATAACTCATTTTTTCGCTTTATTCTTTCACACACTATCGTCTACATTTCTTTTTCATTTCTCCTTTCACAGGTCTGCTGGCAGAAATTTCATATGAAATAAGCAGTACCTTTGTACTCTAATATTTTATGTTTTTTCCTGTGTCGTGTGTACATAAATAGTAAAATAAATAAATAAGTGTTTCCAAAATTACCACGATTAATATCAATTAATTACCATCTAGACTGTCTTTATAATGTGTGAAAAAGACCTCTAAGAGAAGCCGAAAGGCACTTGTTCTACCCGTCATTGCGATATAATTTTTGTTCTGGACCATATATGGGAATCTTTTAGGTAAGGTCAAATATTGGAGGTCAAAGTTCCAACTTTTTTCATACTTATAATTTTAAATACAAGTTTTGAAAAGAGAAATTCATATTATTTTTTTCAATAACTTCTATGTCGATTGGAGGTCAAAGTTCCAACTTTTATTTTATATTTATTTGTAGTTTGTAAATAATGTACATATATAATATACAAAATAAATAAAGAGGTAAATATAATACTGCTAACAAGAAAAAAAATGTTTCATACTTTTAATTTTAAATACAAATTTTGAAAAGGGAAATTCAAATTATATTTAGTTTTTTAATAACTACTTTATACATTACAACGATTAACAAACTAATAAATAAACGAAAACGGGGAAAATGTGACGCAGACGAAGTTGCGCTGGACAGGTAGTATAATACTCGTACGAGTATTATAAAGCTGAAGAGTTTGTTTGCTTGGACGCGCTAATCTCAGGAACTACAGATCCGATTTGAAAAAATATTTCAGTGTTAGATAGCCCATTTATCAAGGAAGGCTATAGGCTATAAATCACCACGCTATAACCAATAGGAGCGGAGCAGCAATGAAAAATATTGCGAAAACGGGGAAAATGTGACGCAGACGAGGTTGCGTGGGACAGCTTGTGTTAATATTAATACAATTAATCACTGTGCCATTCTACATGTGCCACCTTTATCAACAAATCTGTGTCAAGTATCTTATACTTAACCATCTCCGTCAAAAAATGGTATAATGTGTTTGTCAATCAAATTGTCTCGTCATCACAATTAATAAGGAGAAAGTCGGAGTCAAAATATTATTACTTTCTTTCTTTATTTATTAAAGTTTCTTAAGATTTATAAAAAAGCCGTTAATTTTCAATTAATTTTAATTAATGTTTTTGAAATCTTCTCTTTGTTACCGGTAGCCTTTTTTATACTAAAATGGCCGTTTTGTCGCAATTCAGATGACGTGAAGCGATGATGCGGACTAGAATGAAGCACATTTGCCTAAAAGAAACTATTCGACAACGGTTTGCGCAGTGGCTGAACGATTGGCTACTGCGTTGCGTGTCGCAGGTTCGATCCCCGCACGGAACAAATATTTGTATGACCTACAGGTAGTTGTTCCGGGTCTGGCTGTTTGTGTATGTGAGTTTAAATGTTTGTAAACGCACCCACGATACAGGAGAAATTCCTAGTGTGGGGCAACATTTGAAAAAAAAAAACACTCAAAGTTTGACGAGATTTAGATTATAATAATCGGAAAACTAAAAACCCAGCCAAGTGTGAGTCGGACTCGCGCACGAAGGTTTCCGTTACTTCCGTACCGTTATTTATAAAAACGAGCAAAACAATCACTTTTTTGTATGGGAGCCCTCTTAAATATTTATTTTATTCTGTTTTAAGTATTTGTTGTTATAGCGGCAACAGAAATACATAATCTGTAGAAATTTCAACTGACTACCTATCACGGCTCATGAGCAAGTGGCTCGTGGCTAAGTGGCTCGTGGCTAATTGGCTCGTGGCTAAGTGGCTCGTGGCTTAGTGGCTCGTGGCTAAGTGGCTCGTAGCTCGTGCCTGAATGAATGTGCTCACCCTGATCGAGAATCAAACTTCAAAACAATAACGCATTACCTTAACCAACTCTTAACTTGAACCAGTCAATAATTTAGACAAAACGAACGCTTACCCAATATTATATTGTGTTCAGTAACTATTCTGTCCACCCACTCGCTGCTTAGTCGTAAATATACGGAGGTATCGAGTTAGCTTCCGCTTTTACGAAATCTCTTTGTTTGTAATCCATAGTTGTATTATAAATGCGAAAGTCGCTCTGTCTGTTCATTTCTTTGACGACTAATGGTAGCAACTAAAATGACCTGTATTAGGTGGGGTATTAGGATATTTACGCGCCGACCGCCTAGGCGCCCTTTGAAAAATGCCGCCAAACGCATATAGTATTATGTTTTTGAGGTTTTCGTAAAGCAATAGTTTAAAGTTCGTGTTTTAACACTTGGATTATAATAGATTTTGAAATGTGACGCCACGAAATTTAGGACCCCTCCCACCCCCTTGTCACACAATGTCACACTTCATCGACCCCCTCCCTCCCCCTTAAAGTGTGACGTAATTTATGGATGGCCCCTTATATCCCTGTAGTAGGGATAAAACGTATACCGTATAACCCCGTAAGAAAATTTATGACTTTCACGTAACTATGCGTAAACAGACTCTGCAAGAAGCCGTCAACCAAGCATTCTGTACATGAAACTAAGTAACTTTTGCCGAAACGACGATTGCTGGGAAACGACTTTTTATTTTGGGATGAAAAATCACGATTTACGATAGGACTCAAAGTATCGCACTCAAAACACTGTGCTGATGGATGCATTAAAGAGTACAGGGGTCATGTAAAGTTATAACATTACAAAAATAGTATTTAAAAACTTTGACCTCCAATATCTCCGTAACTAGAGCATTCAAAGTTTTTCACCCATTAGTTATCTTACATCACCAGTTTCTGGTTTTTATGAGGCAGGCACAAATCTAGACTCCGCGGTATTATTGAAAATTTTATCATCTAGAAACCTGCATCGGGAATCGAACTCAAGACCTAAAGCTCAGCAGTCGCACTTGCGACCACCAGACGAACGATATTAATCTTTTTATATAAAAGGTGTTGTTTTGCATCCTCGTCAAATTAAAGGAGGTAACTATGCTAATGATTATCGTCCCGAATCAATTATAAAATGGCTAGGTTATATTTTTATTTTTTTTCTTATTCACGGAAATCGTGAAACATCCATATTTTAAACGTGGCCCGTCTTAACCTTGCCCTGTAACCGCGCTTTCACAATGCTAACAATCTCAAATGTTTATTAGATAATTTTTTATTCCCTAAACCACGTTAAGGGGGTTATACTGAAATACTGACAAACTTAAACAACCAAAAAAATCAGCGTTTATTAATAATTAACTAGTTACAGTAATTTTAATTGATTATTTATGTCTTTTGTGACAACCTCCTGAATCTTGACGAAGAAGCAAAACAACACCTTGTATAAAATTCTCGTGTCAAAATGTTAGTTACCATACTCCTTCGAAACGGCTGAACCGATTTGTATGAAATTTTGTGTGCATATCGGGTAGGTCTGAGAATCGGCCAACATCTATTTTTCATACCCCTAAATCCCATCAAAATGTCCACGCAAACGAAGTCGCGGGCAGCAGCTAGTAGACAAATACATTCCCATTCTCTTACAAATTATATCTCCAAATGTCATGAATGTTACGAAAACGGTCACCAATCAAAATCAAAGCCTCACCGACTGTCGCTTAACCTGGCTGATCTTTGGTACCCGGATATTAGATTTAAAGCAAACAATAAGATTTTGAGCGCACGCTCTTAGCAATCGTGGGGTACCTATCTTATTCATAGCGTTATTATAAACATTTTGACAGAAGGTTAATGATAATCCTCCAATACATACTTACATATTTTTTTTTTTGGAGAAGCTCGTGGCTAAATAATAAATGCCGCACGGGTCGATCTTTAAGGTTAAGCCGTGCTTGCCGAGGTTCGTCTGTGGATGGGTGACCATAATTACATACCGAGTTTCCTCCGTGCCTGCCGGCTGTATCTCTGACAGTCGTTACGAGTAGTCAGAAGCCAAAAGTCTGACATCCAGTCTTACCAAGGAGTATCGTATTACCCAGTTACTGGGTTGTGGAAGTCATACAGGCAGTCGCTTCATGTAAAATACTAGTACTCTGCTGCATCCGGTTAGACTGGAAGCCGACCCCAAGATAGTTTGGGAAAAGGCTAGGCAGATGATGATGCTGATGTAATAAGGGGTGAGCCTATGGTTAGCACGTTAAGGTATAGTCCCGGCTGTCATTTGTTGATCTTTGACAGTCGTTACGAGTAGTCAGAAGCCAAAAGTCTGACATCCAGTCTTACCAAAGGGTATCGTATTACGCAGTTACTGGGTTGTGGAGGTCAGATAGGCAGTCGCTTCATGTAAAAGCTGCATCCGGTTAGACTGGAAGCCGACCCCAAGATAGTTTGGGAAAAGGCTAGGCAGTAGATGATGACATACTTACATATTTTATTTGGTTTTCTAGGCACGAAGGAAACTCAGTAGAGACTAGAGTTATAAGTCGAGCTTCATGATAACTGACAAATGCTTGCACTGGCTGGACAGGTCCACTCAAATCTGTGTAGTTCTTTCTTCAAAAGATCAACATTGGCAGACACTTATTTGCGTAGTCTTCGTGTGAGTTAGCCAAGATTATGTCTCGACCTTAGAAGAGACTATTAAGTCTGATTTTATTTTGACTGTTTCTTCTAAGAGTATTCAGGTACGAAACACCGAACCAATCTAGTAAAAAAAATACCGTGTAAAAGTGTTCATCATCATCAGCCTATATAATGTTCCCACTGCTGAGACAGTCTGTAATCCACCACGCGGGCCAGGTGCGGGTTGGTAGATGCGCACGGTTTACTGCTAGTAAGTACCACTGGGCCACCGCTGCTCTCAGAAAGTGTTTGTAAAAATCATGCAAAAAAACATCATTTATCAATATGGGTCGGTACCCATCCATGGACCCCACCTGGGCCAGTGCGGTTTAACCTGAAGAAGCTCCTCCTGTCCAGTTACTGCCTGGTTTGATGGGTGTTTAGTACCTAACTTGGTGTCAGAGTTTTTCTGCCGTCCATGGGCCTCTGACTTGGCTTTACATACCGTCGAGAAATATCTCTCAGGCATGCTGGTTTCCTCACGATGTTTTCCTTCACCGAAGCAAGTGATAATTGTACAATACGCACATGAATCCGAAAATGCAGAGGTGCGTGTGAATTTCTTATCGTGTCGATGACAATTTAAATTGTGTCAGCCCAAAATTTGATGACGAGTTTGTCACTTTCAGTAGCGTCGTCCATCAGCTACTGTGAAGTGCAAGCAACAGGATAGGCAGGACACGATGTCAAGTGTCCTATCGTTTGTGGGGCAACACCACATTTACACTCCAGGGCAGATGCAGCAGCATAGCTCACCGTCCATCCGTCTTACGACTACAAGCCGTGTCGACCGCGTGTTTGTGTTCCACGCGCGCCTCAAGGATATGTCGACGTATTGGAAGGGGTCCGAGAGGATCGATGCCTGCCAGGGCTGCGGGACTGTTCGAAAGAGATAACGTGGCTCTGGAACACTAAAGGCTAAGAAGGAACATGATGGGTTTTAGTCAGTACAAGTCTGACAGTCCCGTCCGCTCCGCCTAGAGTGGGAGAGGTCATTTGAATGATTTCACATCAGTAAAAAAAAAATGGCATATGCAGCACGATGACTGCTCCCTGATTGCATTGCGGAGTAGTTATTCTGCACTCTCCTGCCCAGTGCCACTGGGATATCGCTAGTGAATCAGACTGAGATCTATCAGGTACCAGTAATCGATTGATCTGTATTGTGATCCGATCTGTCGACTGTCTGCGAGTTCTATATTTGTATTGATGAAACGATCTTAGATTTTCATGTTAACGATTTCTATATTTCTTCTTTGTTGTTTAAATGTTATTATATGTAAAGATCTGAGACTGCCTCGATGGTCTAGAGGTGGCAATCGCGGCTGCTGGGCACGAGGTCCTGGGTTCGATTTCCGGATTTTTCAATCAGATTTTCTCAGTAGGAAGAAGTGGATTTAGCACAAATCCACATCTTCTTACTGAGTACCGTTCATGGGACTTAAACATAATACAACATCACATCTACCTGCCCTTTCGGGTAGAACAGGTGTTATCATCTGCCTAGTCTTTTCCCAAACTATCTTGGGGTCGGCTTCCAGTCTAACCGGATGCAGCTGAGTACCAGTATTTTACATGAAGCGACTGCCTATCTGACCTCCACAACCCAGTAATTGGGTAATAAGATGCCCCTTGGTAAGACTGGATGTCAGACTTTTGGCTTCTGACTACTCGTAACGACTGTCAAAGAATGACAGCCGGGACCAACGGCTTTACGTGCTTTCCGAGGCACCGAGGAAACTCGTTATGTAATAATGGTTACCCATCCACGGACCAACCTCGGCAAGCACGGCTTGGCCTTGAAAATCAACCCGTGCGCTATTCTTGTATAGCCACGAGCTCATCGGGGAGAACTGGTGTGATTTTTAATTATTAGTTGTCAACTTTTGACAGTTCTAACTTTAATTTCTAAACTTCAGAATAAAAATCGTATCTTAAATAATGACTTTTACTCAAGCAATCACTTTGGCTTGTTTTTATGTAGAAACGGGTGTTACAGTTCACCGTCTTAAAAATGCAAGCTTGACAACCGGTAGCCTGAGTCAATAAGCTGTTTATTTTTTTAATAATTCTTAATGTCATAAAAATATTGATCGGACGCCATTTTGTATGCAAAAAGAGACGCAGGGTACCTGTCACTGTCACTCATTCTTATCGGAACATCAAGTGAACGGGTTTTTTCATATAAAATAAAACGTTGTATATACAGGGTGGGTCGTAGGGACATCGACGCGAAAATGCTTACCACGTACATCATTCTGAACCCTCCACATAAAAATGGTTCGTCGGTAATTTAAAAAAAATCTGCTGTTCCATACATTTTGACTGTGTAGTTATTACATTATCCATTTGTATGGGGTAAGCTTATTGCAACCGGGCAAATGCAGGCTAGTACTGCTAAATTCCTGCTAGAAAATCCAACATCACTTTGTTCGACCTGGGACTCGAACTGGACACCTCGGCAATCACGAGACTAACGGGTCCATATTCCTGTTATTTCATCAGCCAGCCTTTTCCTAATTATGTTAGGGTCGGCTCCCAGTCTAACCGGATGCAGCTGAATACCAGTATTATACATGGAGTTATTGCCTATCTGACCTGCACACTGCACAACCCATTTAGTACTGGGTAATACGAAACCCGTTGCTAAGGCTGGTTGTCAGACTTTCGGGCCACTGACTACCTGTAAAGACTGTCAAAGATCTACAAATGACAGCCGGGACCAACGGCTTAACGTGCTTTCCGAGGGACATAGAAAACTCGGTATTGAATGGGCGGGCGGTCACCCATCCACAGACCAACCGAGGCAAGCACCGCTTAACCTAAACATCGAGCCGAGTGGCTGTTATTATTTAGCCACGAGCTTCTGTTATCTACGTTTCTACATCTTTATATTCCAACCCATCCACCATTTGTCAATTCAAATTATGACTAACCCTCTACTAGATAAAACTGCATTCCGAAATCAGCAGGAACCAATACCAAATATAAAATACACCTAATATACATACATACATATATAAACATAACTTAACAAGGCTTTTTTTTTGTGACCACGACCAACCTCGGCGACCAATTTTTTTTTGTCCTTTTTTCCGATCGGGCGGAATTGGGGATCCGTTGAAATTACAGTTGCTTAATTCGATTTGTTACACCTTGTTTGCATTGGTGAAGTTTTTTTTTAGTATTTGATTGTTATTAGGGTTGGTTTTTTTCTAGTTTCTACGTATGTTTTTTAGGGAATCGAATGGCGAAGGTATTTGTTAATGAACAGGTTTTTTGTTAGTAACGTCTTTAGCGGGGTTGTAGTAATAAGAACACCTTTAGACAAAAATTAGCTTGTAACGTTCCCACTGCTGGGAATCAGGCTGTGGGAGAGATCCATGGGCCCAGTGTCGGTTGGTAGATGACACAGCTAAGGCGAGAGTCCTTGTGAAGTCAGTCTAGATAATTATTATTAACTAGAGTTAGTTTTTTGTTCCATGGGGTCGTACTACCGTAACCGTAAAGTGGCTGTAATGGTCTAATTGAAATAAATGCTTTGACGTTGAGTTTGTATTTTACGCAAAAATTACAGAACTACTGTAATTTTTGCGTAAAAGAGTAACAAACATCCTGACGTCTATACATCGTCTCAAACTTTCACGTTTATAATATTAATAGGACATAGAATCATTTAAAGAATAAAAGTTTTTAAGAAATAGAGTCCTGGATATGAAGAGTTATTTATTATCACAAATTATTTGAAAATTAAAGTAATCTGCAAATTGTTACTTGTTAATAAATAGTTTATAAAATACTTCACTACACCGACTGTATTAAAAAAAAAAAACCTTATAGTTTATAACAAAAGTAATGTTTAAATAAACAACTATGTTAATAACCCAGTATAGCATATTGTTACCTAAAAATTATCAAAAAAAACCCACGTTATTAATAGTTTATAAAATATATCACTACACCTACTGTAAAGTATAAAAAAAAACATAATTTATGACAAAAATAATGTTTTTTAACAACTATGTAAATAACCCATTATAGCATTTTGTAACCTTAAAAACGTATCCAAAAAAAAACTACAGAACCCATTACCTAACTTCCTACCACACTTAACAGGCCGTATTCTTTTTTTTCCTTTGTCAGTTTGTAAGAATTTTGTTAAACACATCCCTGGGAGAACACACCAAGCTTTTTGTAAAAAAACTTTTAAATAATTTGTAACTATACCGTTTTGGAACTAAACAACTGTGTTTTGGCGCTTAATTTGATTTACAAGTTTGACATCAGTTATATTATACGTTTTTGTGAACATTTAAAGGGTTTTTAGTACATCGCGTACACACTTTTGTAGGAAATAGCTGTTGTTTTTAAATTACCGTTAACTTATGGATGGCATGGTTTGCTTGGCTGAGCGATCAGCTGCTGCACTGCGGGTTCGATCTTCGCACGGAACAAATATTTGTATGACCTACAGGTAATAGTTCCGGGTCTGGCTGTTTGTGTGTGTGAGTTTAAATGTTTGTAAACGCACCCACGATACAGGAGAAATTCCTAGTGTGGGGCAACGTTTTTAAAAAAAATGATAGACCGACCTTGGCAATTGGCGATCGATTCGTGCGCCTGTTAATATTTAGCCACGAGCTCCCCAATTTTCGAATATAGTGACACACACATTAACAGGGTTAGGCAGAGGTGGCCCACATTTAGTTACGTTTTTATGATTCCGTACCCAAAGGGTCGAACGGGACCCTATTACTGAGACTTCGCTGTCCGTCCGTCTGTCACCAGGCTGTATCTCACGAACCGTGATAGTTAGCCAGTTGAAATTTCTACAGATTATGTATTTCTGTTGCCGCTATAACAAAAAATACTAAAAACAGAATAAAATAAATATTTCAGGGAGGGTCCCATACAAAAAAGTGATTTTTTTGCTTTTTTTATAAACCCTTCGTGCGCGAGTCCGACTCGCACTTGGCCAGTTTTTAAGTTCCATGTGTCGAAAAGGCTTATTCCGCGCTCCAAAAAAACAAAAAAGCAACGCATAAAATCGGCTACGTCCGATCTGGTAAATTTCTTATTTCGCCAACGAAACAAAATACCATCACAAAAGTGCCGTTTCGTAACAATATAGATTTTTATTAATAACAAAAAATTCCATGGCGGTATCATGAACTCATCAAAAAAGTGGTATTAACAGCTCCTTACACAACAAAAAACTTCTGCTAATTGAAAGATTACTATGTTACTAACTGGGGGCGGATGAAACGTCTTGTGGGCGGGTTTCGAGAGTAAACCTGCAATTATCTTTGGGGTCATTGTAAACGGATTCGGATGGATTTGAGTTATTTGTTTGTAGGAAGATTGATTGTTTGTCTTTTTTTTTTGTATTTTTTAGGTGGCGTATTAATCCCACTTTTGGTAAAGCGTCATAATATTTGAACATTTTTTTATGATTTTGGTTGCATACTACCCTGTCACGAAAGTACCGGGAAACGATCAATAATACACAAAAAAATTTAGTTATTCATCCAAAACACAAATAACTGATGTTGCTCAAAAAGCCGCTAAGCTGAAGTGGGACTGACCTGGCCACGTCTGCCACATGCCCAATGATCTGTGGGCCAAAATAACCACTTTCCGGAGCCCTGACACAGCCATTCAATCCTCATTCAAGTTTGAGAGAGATAGCCACTGGACTTTCTGTGTCTCACGAATCGATCCGTACCAACTATAAAGGGTGTAAAACACCTCTTAACGAAGCCAAAAAGCACTGGTTCTCCCTGTCATTGCGATCATTTTTTTGTTCTACACCATACCTGGGAACCTTCTAGTTACGGAGATACTAAAGGTCAAAGTTCCAACTTTTTGACAAGTATTTTTTTAAATACAAGTTTTTAATGTAAGATTTTTACTTTAAACACCTCCACGACCCCCGTACTATTCAATCCGTTTATCAGCACAATGTTTTGAGTGCGTTACATTGAGTTCTACCACAAAACATGAATTTACACCCCCCAAAAAAAAGTTGTTTCCCAGCAATAATTTTAGCGTAAAGTTACTTAGTTTCATGTACTGAATGCTTGGTTGACGGCTTCGTGATGAGGTGATTTACACCGTGTATAGTATATTCAATGTAGTGTATTCAGTCACAATTTCCTTCACTTTTGCGATGTTAACTTCAGTTGGAGTTGTTTTGAGCTGATACACTCGGGGCCGGACGGATGCGCTCTGAGCCGAGCGAATGCTCTACAAGGGCGGTATAGCGCTAGTTCTGCGCAGTCCAAATTATGATTTTGATGCATGCGTGATGCGAGAGAGGACGCAATCGGAGCCAGTCGGCCATACAACCGCGGAAGCGTACGTCATCAGAGGCAGCCGGTCGGCTCCTCTTATTATTTCACACTAAGCGAGTTAGGTTTGCTCTCAGGCATTCTCAATGATAATAGAAGTGTCATGTAAAAATAAAACTTATTACAATGACTCAAAACTCTATTTTAAACGTGATATAAAATCTGCTCTCCTCTCCCAGCCGGTCTATTTGAACCCTAACTTGGGACGAGGGCAGGAAGATGATGATGATGACATTCATTTAGTTAAAATTATGCTTGTTTATACTAATTGCGATTTTCTTTTGTTCCAGAAATTCCACAAAATGACTGCAGCTGATGAATAGAACGAAAAACAAAGAAGAATTATTACAAAAATGGACAAAACAACAGCAGGAGGACCTCCCACTGCATCTTTATCCGACAGAATACCGACTCTTAAAGATATAAATATAAAAGACAAAAACATAGACAAAATGAACATGGCCATAGACTTTAGACTTAGACCATATGTAATATACAACAATTTTAGCAACAATAACATGAAAACAAGAAAAGAAAGCGTCACCTACTGCTTTATTAGCGTCATAGTTAGTTTCATATTCGGTCTAGCAATAGGAATAGTCTTAATGAGCGGTCAATACGAAGAAAAGATCACAGTAAAAGATAAACTAACAACACGAGACAATATGAATACTGTCATACCAGAAACAAAGACAGAAAGCAACAGATTTGCTGCTGTTTCTTTTACTGGTAAAGAAAACAAGTATAACAAAGATATATACCCGAAAGGATTAACAGAAGTTATGAAAGATATCCTAAAAGATACTAAGAATGGTGATAGACAACCGTTTGTTCTCAATAAGACCTTTGTCCCCGATGCTGCAACAGTTCTGTATGACAACATATTCTGGGGTCCTCAAGTTGAAGATGCAATGCCACAAGGGTACGGCGAAAGTTCCGCGCAAATCTGGGAGCAGTATATAGATGAGACTGAAGTTGTAAAGATGGAGGCAGGGTGTGGGAGGATGCAGAATCGTCTAGTCACATTCAAAGATGGGTTACAAGCCTGTGTGAGGTACAGGCAAAACACAGACCAAATTCAAGGAGAGATATTCAGTTTTTATGTTGGAAGATTGCTAAATCTTACAAATCTAGCGCCGTCTGTAGTCAGAATTGTTGATTTGAAAGACAGGCTATGGAAAAATGTAGCCAGCGATATTGTAACAGCCCAATGGTCTAGCAACCGGGCTGTAGTTTTAACTCAGTACATACCAAGTTTAGAGTCAGCATCAATACCAGACGTTTTCCGACCAACTAATAGACATTTAAATAAAATGGATATTCTGAAAATGTCTTTGAAAGAAAATGATACGGAGATCAATAAACAAATTCTGATCGACAAACTCAGAGTAAAAGAATTGAAGCTGAAACAAGAATTACAGAACTTCACTCATATAGATTTGAAACTTAACAAAAAAACTATTGACCGATTCCTAGAGCTCGCCCAATGGTCTGATTTAATCATTTTTGATTACTTAACAGCAAATCTGGATAGAATAGTCAATAACTTATTCAACTACCAGTGGAATATCAATATAATGGATGGTCCTGCTCATAATTTGGCGAAGAAAATGGATAGTGGACTATTAATATTTTTAGACAACGAATCTGGACTTCTGCATGGATACAGATTATTGAAGAAGTATAATGTGTACCACAGTTTAATGCTAGACAATTTGTGTGTGTTCAGAAAAAGGACTATAGACTCTTTAAAAAGACTGTACAATACAAAATCTGTGGGATCTTTATTAGGTGATATGTTTCATAAAAAGAATTCTGTTATTATAAGGGATATTTTGCCTTCTTTGCCGGAGAAAAACGCGAAAATATTGATTGAGAGGATAGGAAAGGTTTTGAGCCAAGTAGAGAAATGTGAACAGAGATTTAGATAGCACTCCCTTTTGATAATCTCGCACTGAAATAAGTTTTGTGTCCGTTTTTTTTTTAAATTGTAATAGGGGATGATCACATTTTTTTTCTTTGTCCGTCGGGTAGTTTATTGAAAAGTATTGGACACGTATTTTTACTTTTTTCACGTGGTCTTAAAATTACGGAGATATATTGAGTTGAAATGGCGCATGACGTCACATGTAGGTAAGTTTTATACCTACTTATGACGTAGTGAGCCCCCACTCTCCAACTTACATGAGTTTTAACTAAGTAATTTTTTGATAAAAAAAAAATACGTGTCTAATATTTTTGTATTACCTGTCTGACGGACAAAATAGAATGTCGTTTTCTTTACCCAGTCCGCACCCCTATTGCAACTGCAAAAATAAATAGATAAATACAAGGTGTAAAAGTACCCATCACGACAGCTGACGGCTGTCATCCAAGCATTCTGTACATCAAACTAAGTAACTCTACGCAAAAATTATTGCCGAACGACTTTTTTTTTGAGCTGAAACTTCTCGTTTTACGCCAGGACTCAATGTAACCCACTTAAAACATTGTGCTGATGGATGCATTGAACAGTATGGGGGTCATGGAGGAATTTTGAGTAAAGTTTTGTGCCACTCGGATTCGTTTAGGGTCTTTTTTACACCAATTATTTAACCATGCAGCGGTGTGATTCTGTAAGAACTCACTTAGAACTTCGAATCTGAATCCGCTGTGAGTTACTTGATTGGCATTCTAAAAACCCGGTTGATAATTCCAATTTACACTAGCACCACCACTACGAGCGTGTCTGTGAGCTGAATTAAATTAACAGGGAGATTTTGACAGATGACGTAAGAAGTGGTATTCTAACGGGTAAGGTAATTCCCTTGGCTTCAAAATCAAGGTCATTTTGAACCTTACGCGAAGTGACAGTGGATAGCGATGTGAGATGTGAGTTGTCTTCAGAATTTTACAGAATCGACGTACAGTACCGTAATTTCTAGAAATCACTACTCAATATATTCTTCTTCAAAAAATTTAAAACAGTGCGAAATTACAAAAGGGATAGTGTTGAAGTGTTTTGATGCCAAATAGTAATTGTTATTTATTGTAAAAACTATACGATTAATTATAGTAAATAAATAAATAAATGTGCCAGTTGTCATTGTGAGGTCGAAAAAATAAGGTTTAATGGATGACTGTCTTTGAAAAAAAAAAGATATTGTTTTGTCTTAAAGTCCTTTGCGAAAAGGTGTATGCTCAATTTCTAAACTAAGTAGGTCATTAGAAAATGACCCCCCGACGTTTCTTGTACACCTTGTAAATACAAACCAATGGAAACACTTTTTTTATTTCTTCGACTTTTTTCGAGGAATGATAAATAATAATTATTTTTTCGATCTCTCAATAAAAGAAGTGATATTTCTTAGATAGGTAGGTAATTTTATAAATTGTAAAAAAAGCTGTAGTATGTTTTATAATAATTTATTGATTAAAATCCATGAAGTCATTTGACCATTTCTTCTGAATTCCTGTACCGATTTTGATGAAACTTTTGCTCTGTATACAATCGATTGACCATAGAGGGTAATTCAATAACCAAGTAATTGCTTGACCACTTTTGACAAATATTCTAATTAAATTTATTTTTACACAGTGCATTCTACTCCTTATTTTGATTCATATTCCACCGGAATTTATAGCTTATTCAGGTAGTTTTCCTTTATTTCTGTGTAAAATTACGTTTTCTGTAGGCAGCACTCCATTAATGTAAGTAATACAGCTAAAAAAAACAGCAATACTAGGGCGGTTTAATGTCTGTGACTTTTAGGGTTGATTAACAGAGATGCGGCGCGTCGTGCGGCGCGTCACCGTAAATGAGTTTCCTCAGAAAAAATCCGGTGGAATATGATTCAAATTAAGGAGCTGAATGCAACTTGTCAGTTTGCGGAGGGATGTCCTTTCCATCCTGTGTACTTATATACTAAAGAATATTACGAAGTTGAATTATATTCTTATCATTCTTGTCAGACATATTTGTTTTTGTAAATAACCTTGAAGTGCCGACTAAAGTTGACTATTTGCCTCAGCATAAAAAGTGATTAATGCTCGTTCATACACTAAGCAATAACTTAATGTAATGCCACTACAAAAACGCACTGTTCGATATTAAACACTAGACTCAGGGTCGAGAGTTAAAAATCCAATGTGAAATATCTAGTATTTAGGCATTATATTTAAGCCCCGCCTTAGTGTTAACGAAAACGGGCGAATGTTTGGCATAAGCTTTAAAACTAGTACGTTGTGAATAAATTGTAAAAATGTATGTAAAAAAATAAATGAAATTCAAATAATATATTTTTTTTTGTTTTTCTTCTTCTTGTAGAAATTGACCCTCTTAAAACATAACATCACGCCTATAATCCCCGAAGGGTTTGGCAGAGGCGTACCTAATAGTAAACCAACATTTCGCCAGTTATGTTAAAGTCCTCCCAATAGGGGGCGAGCCAATTATCTTCAACCGGGAGCTAATCTCTCACTCCGTGGCGGCTACTGAGAAATTCCTGATGAAGAACCCAATAACACTTTGCCCAACCCGAGAATCGAACCCGGGACCTGACGCTCAGCAGTCGGGATTGCGACCACTGGACCAACGGGGCAGTCTTGACATATCACCATGGCCTTACTCCCGGATGGACAGAAAGCTGCAGTGGTTTTAACTGTGGCAGTAGTGGGTCAGCTTCCGTACATTTTTGCCCACTATTCTTTTGGGCCGAATTAATTTACATCACCATCAACCCTACCCTACCTACATTACCTAACCTACCCTAGCAGCTACCTACCTTACATACCTAGGGTAGGTAGACCCTAAACCTTCCCTGGACTACGACAAACATTTTAAAACCAAAATCGGCCCAGCCGTTTTTGAGTTATAAAATTACAACGAACAGTGGCATTGGTTTTTATATAGTATGTTAGGTTAAACGAGGGACATATTGAGGGAGGGTATTCAGTATTCGATTCTCGTCCCAAATATGTATAAAACCTTTAACGTTTATAGAAGAATTTTTAATGTTTTGTTTAGTGCCTAGATATTTTGGACTGTCCTAAGCCAGGTAAGTTTAAAGTATGAAGGGAAAATGGATTATACCTAAGAGTCATTGACCCGCTCACATGTTCTGCGATAGTATTAAGTCGCTAGCGCAAGGGTGTATACATGTTGCGTGTCATTTGCGAAAATTTTGGTATGGTTCTGTCTGTTATATAACAGTGTTTTATTTTTTATTTTTATTAGTATCATGTTAGCATGTACTATTATGGGTTTGAATATGTCCCTCGTTTAAACTAACATACTGTATATAGATAGAGAAGATAGATACGCACCTACGATACAGGAGAAACTTTAAGGGCAGGGCAATGATTAAAAAAAAAATAAAAAAAAATAAGCTGGGCTCAAACCACTTCCTCTGATAGCAGTATTGTTTGAATCTTAATTCATGCAGGAGACAGAAGGAGCTAGACGTCCTGAACCGCAAATAGGTCATGACAGGTTACCTGACATGCAACATGTGCCATTAACAACACCTGCACCCAACATCTGCCTGCCTTTTCGATGACACGGTTGGCGCAGTTGCTGAGCGATTGGCTGCAGCGCTGCGTGTCGCAGGTTCGATCCCTGCACGGAACAAATATTTGTATGACGTACAGGTAGTTGTTCCGGCTGTTTGTGAGTTTTATTATGTTTGTTAAACGCACCCACGATACAGGAGAAATTCCTAGTGCGGGACAAAGTTTTTTTTTTTTTCTCAAACTATGTTGTGGTCTGCTTCCAGTCTAACCAGATGCAGCTGAATACCAGTATTTTACATGGAGTGACTGCCTATCTGACCTCCACATTCCAGTTAGTACTGGGTAATATGATACCCTTTGGTCAGACTTTCGGTCCACTGAATACCTGTAACGACTGTCAAAGATCTACAAATGATAGCCAGGACTTAAAAGAGGAAACTCGGTATGTAATCGGTGGTAACTTGTCAGCCATCCACAGATCAACATAGCGATGATAGCGATGATGAACCTCGGGATGATATTTGACCTGGAACGACACTGCTTGGCGGCAGAAATATACATGATGGACGATGGTATTCCCCGGTGGCTTCCCCGGGCGAGTTCTTCCCCAAAGACCTAAACTAGTACAGGAGTTCTGTAAGGCATCTAAGACCGTATGAAACAAATGAAGGTAGAAATGTGTGGAAATCTCCTGTCCACTTAAATACAAGCTGTAAATGGAAGCTTTACGAAGCCGTCAACCAAGCATTCTGTACATAAAACTAAGTAACTCTACGCAAAAATTGCTTGCTGGGAAATTACTTTTTGTTTGGGGTGTAAAATCACGTTTTACGGTAGGACTTAATGTAACGCACTCAAAACATTGTGCTGATGGATGCATTGAATAGTAAGGGGTCATAGAGGTATTTAAAGTAAAGTTTTAACACTAGAAACTTTTGTTATACTTGTGAAGAAGTTGGTACTTTAAATTGAACCCCCAAATCTCGGTAACTACAAGGTTCCCAAGGGTATGGTCCAGAATCAAAAAATGTTCGCGATGACGGGGAGAACAAGTGCCTTTCGGCTTAGTTAAGAGTATTTTTACAGCCAATATATCCCCCCGAGTGAATTACGGCCGCAGTAGGAGATATTATAGTGCACAAGTGTGTGTGCAGACACAAAATACAGGTGGAATCTCTTCCTCTTCAGTCTCATAGTCAGATGGGACGGACATACTCCATGCCGACCCCGACATAGATAAGCAAAAGGCAGATTATAAGTATTTGTCATGGTTCCATCAATTCTACTTTGTACTATTAACATTATAAATGCGAAAGTTTGTGAGGATGGAATGATGGATGTTTGTTACTCTTTTACGCAAAAGCTACTGGATGGGGATGAATGGTTCAGGGATAGATAATAGTCTTGAGTACACATAGGACACTTTTTATCCTGGGAGTATTTTCCCGTGGGACAATTACCAAACATAAAGCGAGCGAAGTCGTAGGTATAACCTAGTATAGGTAACATAGTCTTTTTGATAGTGTGAACGATCTAGGCTGAGAAAACAGGGGCAAAATTAGAATTTTAGCTGTCAACCTGTACGCCCTTAACGAGGCTTTAGCATTAAAACGTCACGTCCCACGTCTCACGCTGCCGTTGTCCGAGACCAAAGTTTTACACAATAATGTTCCCACAAGAATGAAGGACAGATACGGTCCGCACAGGACAACCTTTGCTAAAAACATGATGCGCCATATTTACGAGCAACTCGCTCGCCAAATTAAAATGCTCGCCCCACATTCTTGAGATAAAAACTAAAACCATATTAAATCTGTTCAACCTTTTTGTAATATAAAGGTGACTTACGGACTTACAGTTTTGATAACACATTCATTAATATAAGAGCAATGTTTGCTCAGTGGGAACGGCACAACTTAGGTCGTGGATTAGAACCCGGGCAGTTTTATTTGTGTAATTTACTTCTTCATTCACTACTCTCCCTTTTTGCCTCGGCGTCCAGTATTTACAAATAGCGACTGTCTATCTGACCTCCACAACGCAGTTAGTACTGGGTAATACGGTACCCCTTGGAGACAAATGAACACTACCACAAGAGCCAAAGTGGTCAGAGGATGTCCACAAGTGGGAGTCAAAACAATAATTTAACTTCTGCCCTCATATTGGAATGTCACTACGCACTCCAACTCATTGCAAACACAAACAAAGTAACTCTGCAATGGATAAAAGGGCACAGTAAGTCACTGGGCAACGACGCAGCAGATGAACTGGCCAAAAGGGGAGCAGAGACAATAGTATACGGTCCGGAACCACTACTGCCCATACCCCAAGCCCAAATAAAATCATGGCTGCGTAAGAAAACCGAGGAAATACACCAAATGGAATGGAGAAACAGTGGTACCTGCAGGCAAACAAAAAGTGCAGTTCCGGAAGCATCAAAGAGACTTGCCCGCAGCATCACTAGACTGAACGGGACAAATTTGGCAAGATTACAGGTATCATAACCGGCCACTGTCCCCTAAACAAACACCTATTTACCATAGGTGTGACAGACAGCCTTCTGTGCAGAGGATGCATGGAGGCGGGTGAAACACCACAGCACGTGCTCAAGGAGTGCAGAAGCGTGGCAGATCAACGGGCACGGACTCTTCAATCGCCGGCATCGCTCCCGGAAGCCTACACCAGCCTGAAAAGGCTGCTAGCTTTCTGGGAGGACCTGGGATGGTTGGAGTAACAAGAGGATATTCAGACGTGCAATGGCCACATAAAGAGGCTAAGTGCAGAAACAGCCCCGCTAACCTAACCTGACGGCATCCCTTGGTAAGACTGTTTATCAGACTTCTGGGCCACTGACTACCTGTAAGGACTGTCAAATGACAGCCTGGACCAACGGCTTAACGTGCTTTCGGAGGCACGAAGGAAACTCGGCATGTAATGGGTGGTCACCCATCCGCGGACCAACCTAGTAAGCACGGCTTAACCCTGAGATCGACCCGAACGGCTGTTATTATGTAGTTCCTCAATTTATTTCCTCGCCACTATTCCCAAAATTCTTTTTCTGCCTGCCTTTTCTCAACTATGTTTGAGTCGGCAAAAATTGTAGATTGGAAAAGGCAGGCAGATGTTGACGATATAATACACAAACATACACGGTGTAAATCACCTCATCACGAAGCCGTCAACCAAGCAATCTGTACATAAAACTAAGTAACTTTACGCAAAAATTATTGCTGGGCAACAACTTTTTTTTGAGGGGTGTAAAATCATGTTTTGTGGTAGAACTCAATGTAACGCACTCAACACATTGGGCTGATGGACGAATTGAATGGTACGGGGGTGTTTAAAGTAAAAATCTTACATAAAAGTTGTATTTTTTTTTTTTTTTTTTCCCTTTTATCTGCAATCGGCTTTTAGCCATAATCAGATGTTTTCTGGGATTAATTTGGATTAGGTGCGATTCCATTAAACAGCACCGTATTAGTTGGCAGATACTAAATAGTTAGTTTCTCTGGTCTGTTCTAGTATTTGCCATCTTTTCAGGCGAGTTATATCTTCATGTCGGGTTAGTAGGTTCTTAGCCAGTTCATTTGAGTGCTTATTGAGCCTCTCCTTGTATCTCTTGCTTATTTTACAAGCTTCTTCTTTTATGGTCGGCATCTCCAGGTATTCATGAATTTCCGTGTTTCTCACGAACCAGTGTGCACTTGAAATTGTTTTTAGAGCAATGTTTTGGAATCTCTGGAGAATCTCGATGTTGGAGTTGCTAGCACAGCCCCAAAGCTCTATCCCGTAGGTCCAGATTGGCTTTATGATAGCCTTGTATACAAGTAGTTTGTTTCCGAGGGACAGCCGGGATTGACGCCCTAGTAACCAAGATAGACCTTTGAATTGCAAGGTGGCTTCTGTTTTCTTGGCTTTTATATGGTTAGCCCAGGTAAGTCTTCTATCCAGGTGTAGACCGAGATATTTCACGCTGTTATTGCTAGGTAACGGTTTGTCTTCCATAAACGCAGGTGGACAGTCGCCTTTCCGGAGTGTAAATGTTATTTGTGTCGATTTTGTTACGCTAGGTTTGATTCTCCACTTCTTAAGCCATAAATCAACTTTGTTGAGCTGTTCCTGTAGTATCAGCGATGCGTTGTTCGGGTTTGTATCACTTGCAAGGCATGCGGTGTCGTCTGCGTAAGTTGCTGTTACAACGTTTTCTGTCTCAGGCAAGTCTGCCGTATATATTGAGTAAAGGACCGGGCCGAGCACCGATCCTTGTGGAACAGAAGCGGTTATGTAGTACAGCTGTGATAGCTCTTCTTCGTATTTTACTTGGAATCTTCTTTGATCCAAGTAAGATTTTAGGATCATGTAGAACGAGTTAGGTAGGAGGGTTTTTAGCTTGTACAGCAGTCCTTTGTGCCAGACTCTATCGAAAGCCTGCTGGATGTCGATGAATACTGCAGAACAATACTCCTTTTTCTCTAGCGATTGTCTAATTTTGTGAACTACACGATGCACTTGCTCTACAGTAGAGTGTTTTTCCCGAAATCCAAACTGGTGATCTGGTATAATCTTGTATTTAAAAAAATACTTGTCAAAAAGTTGGAACTTTGACCCCTAATATCTCCGTAACTAGAAGGTTCCCAGGTATGGTGTAGAACAAAAAAATGATCGCAATAACAGGGAGAACCAGTGCCTTTCGGCTTCGTTAAGAGGTGTTTTACACCCTTTATTGTCCGGCATTATGCTGAACTGGGCCTATTTGGCGCTGCCGTGAGTCACACAGTATTTCTTGTTTAGTTTTAAGTTTTTATTTTTATATTTGTATTTTTTATACTTGTTTCAATTGCGCCAATAAACGTTTTTTCTTTCTTCCTTACATATCATCACGCCTTTGTTTATTAGGGGGGGAGGCAGAGCTGTTTTGGTCCACCCACATTTCGCCAGACGTTTTTGATAAAATATAGTAATGTCCTTTCGAGGCGTAATATAGTTTACTACAAGCACTTAAGAGGGTGGCTGACCGATTACCGCAGTATTTGTGGTAATGACGACGGGGTTTTGAAGAGTTGGTTCTGTAGGTAACAAATATGTTTAACAAACACTACACATCAGTCGTTTAGAATTCACACTCATAGTATGTGTACATAGATAAATATTACAATTACCATTTAAGTATAAAATATGTTATAATTTAATCTTATAAAAAAAAAATATGTTATACTTAACTGATCTCAAATAATTGATCTCTAATTAAATTTTATAATTAAGTTAATAATAATTAACTTAAGGGTTTATTTCAAAATAAAATTGTTACTTGATTACCTATGTATTAATTTTATTTCAAACTTTCATTTTATACTTTTCACTGTGGCGTACAGGATCCGTGATTGTACCTTAGCGTTTTGTTTAAGTCCCACGTAATAGGGAGCGAGCCTATTGCCGTCAACCTGGCACGAAACCAGACTCCGTAGCTACTACCGAGAAATTCCTCGTGGCAAACCCAATACCATTTGGCCCGACCCGAGAATCGAACCCAAGACCTCAGCAGTTGCGTTTGCGCGAGGGGTCGACCAACGAGGCGCGCGAGTGTAAGTGTTGTCGAAAAAAAAAAGATTTGTGTTTTTAAATTAAGCAGCTTTTCCCCATACCGCCACTGATCCCTAAATCCTCGCCGCTAGGACAAGGCCTAATGGCGAGTACATTAAACAAAAAACGATTCCTTATGAATCATCTGCTATCTGTATCTTAAAACTTTTGATAATGGCGGCTCAAAGAGGTCGACGTATAGAGACGACAGTTGGGTTTATGTTTGGGCGTTTGTGCCTACAGCCATGTTTCATGAAATTTTGTGTAGGAAGTTATTTTTGACTTTTAAGTCAAATATAACTTATTTTGTACAGAAATTTTAATTTAAAAAAATTAATTATTATTTCTTTAGAAATTAAAATTATTTTCTCTTGGCGGTTTCGATATTAGACGGAATAAATTATGCGATAGGAGTCAGAGCGCCTGACATTACAATCAAAGCTGTAGAAAATATCAGGATTGTTCCCTTATTTCATGGATTCGGACTTCAGCGCCATCTAGCTGATCCACAGAATGTATTTTTCACTATAACGGTAAATATCCTGCTATCAGTGTTAATGATAGTATTAGTGACTATGTTAGTTTAAAAACTTAATATAAAGTAACTGTTTAACAGGCGTGATGTTTCGTTTTGTGGTAGGTAGAAAACTAAAAAAAAAACTGTAAAAATAGTAAGTGTAACATCGTCATAAGATCGTCCGAAGTAAGTCTTCCTAAGTACCATAAAATCACAGTGACAAGACTTCGATTGAACAAGGCTTCACAGTTTACAAGATGTTGTTTTGCATCCTCGTCAAATTCAAGGAGGTAACTATTCTAATGATTCTCATCCCGAATCAATAATCAAATGGGTAGGTAATTTTTATTTTTATTTTTAATCTTATTTATCAGAAATCGGTAAGTGTGAACCAGCCTTGTTTTAAACGCGGCCCGTCCGATCCTCGCCTTATCCAGCGCTTTCACACATACAAACAATCTCAAACGTTTATTCGATAATTTCTTATTCCCTAAACCATGTTTAGGGAGTTATTTTGAAATACTGACAAACTTAAACAACCAATAAATCAGTGATTATTAATAATTAACTAGGTACCGTAATTTTAATTGATTATTTATGTATTTTGTGACAACCTCCTTAATTTTGACGAGGATGCAAAACAACACCTTGTATTATTTACGCAGAAAAATCGTTCGCAGTACAGTTTTTCGAAGTAACGAAACGTAGTATAGAGAAGTCGTTGAAAGGTTTTCGAAGAAACAAAATTCGATGATACGGCTTTCGCACTCAAAAAGGAATTCCGTCGCATCTGCAGTTACTAGTCTATGATAAAAGCCCACTTGCCCCGGGAGGTCTCAAAGTGACACGTCTGTCTCAGTTGCCACTATGGCTTAGTGCCACCCGCCGCAATCACACTAAAAGTACCTACCTATATACCCACATGCATACAACGTGACGCTTAGGGGTGTGCTACAGACCATCAAACTGAACATGTTTCTCCATCGGACAAACATCGAAATAGCCAAAAAAATGTCTGCTGCCCCGTACAAAATTTCACATATTCGACCCAAATGTAATGTGTGTAGGCCGGAAACTTTTGTACACAATATTATATGTATAATTACTGTTACTCACTGACATCCGTACACTCACCATTTAGGTTCAGTTGAAAACCAGCGTCGGGCACCTAGTTGTCCGGCTTTTTGCTGATCGGCCTATTTGGTGCACCCGTGCGTGAGTCACACAATATTAATTGTTGTTTAGGTTTTTTTTTTACTTTTATATTTCCTTTTTTATATTGTGTGTACTTGTGGCATGTACAGACAGCTTAATTAAGTAGTTACCCCCCTGGCGTACTCGGCGGGAGTGTAGAGGGGTTAGCACATTATAAGGCTATATGTACCATTTTTTTTGTATTTTCTTTCTTACATAGAAACGTAAACTCACGCTTTTTCCCCAGATGTTAGGCAGAAACTACATAAACCTGTGTGAAAGAAAACATAATGATTTATTTTGGCTAGGATGATATGGGTAGAAAGAACATGAACTCATGAGATGACGAGGAATACATGCTGCGCTGACTCCAAATAAATTGGGATGGAAGTAAATGAGGAGGATGGATGAAGGTGGCGGCCAGGCAGAACAGTACATAATAGTACACCGAAATTTCGTCAGTTATTTTTAAGACCCACGTATTTTGGAGCAAGTCTATTGCCATCAAACGGGCATAAAAGGCTGTAACTGAGAAATTTCTGATGGAATATCCCAATGACCCTTTGCTCGACCCGTGGGAATTGATCCTAGGACCCACATGCTTAGCAGTCGGTTGCGCCAACAGGACCACTGGAGTATCTAGGCAAAAAAAAATGGCTCACATAATACTTTTGCATTTTATTTGCATTTATTAAAGTCATCATCTGCCTAGCCTTTTCCCAAACTATCTTGGGGTTGGCTTCCAGTCTAACCGAATGCAGCTGAGTACCAGTATTTTACATGAAGCGACTGCCTATCTGACCTCCACAACCCAGCAACTGGGTAATACCATACCCCTTGGTAAGACAGGATGTCAGACTTTTGGCTTCTGACTACTCGTAACGACTATCAAAGATCTACAAATGACATCAGGGACCAACGGCTTAACGAGCTTTCCGAGGCACGGAGGAAACTCGGTATGTAATTATGGTCACCAATCCACGGACCAACCGCGGCAAGCACGGCTTAATCTTAAAAATCAACCCGTGTGGCTGTTATTATTTAGCTACGAGCTCCTAAAATTTGCATTTTTTAAGGTAATCAAATGAAATATAATATTGTTACGATGTCGATATCAATTACCAAATATCAAACACCTACAATAACAGTTCTGCTTATACTATTAAGGCAATAATAGCGTTATAATAAATGGTTCCGTCAAACGGTTGCGTTTAGCACATTATTCAAACCAAAATGGCGGACACTGGGCACTATTTTGACAAATCACTTGTCTAGGAGTTAAGAAGACAATATTTTATTTCAATAAATGGATGTTCTAAGATCTTGTGGCTAAAAAACAACAGCCGCGTGGATCAATACTCACTGCGCTTGCTTAGGTTGGTCCGTGGATGGGTGACCACACATTACATACCGAGTTTCCTCCATGCCTCGGAAAGCACGTTAAGCCGTTCCCGGATGTATATTATAGATCTTTGACAGTCTTAACGATAGTCAGTGGCCCGAAAGTCTGACAACCAGTCTTACCAAGGGTTATCGTTTAACCCAGTACTAGCTGAGTTGTGGAGGTCAAGTAAGAAGTCGCTCCATGTAAAATACTGGTATTCAGCTGCACCTGGTTAGACCTGGAAGCCGACCAAATAGTTGGGAAAAGGCTGGCAGATAAATGTATATTCTAAGGGTCTAAAGGGGCTCATGGCTAAATAATAAAAGCCGTACAGGTCGAAATTTAAGGTTAAGCTAAGAATGACGAGATCGGTCAGTGGAGTTCGCCAGTTACGTAGGAAGCGAGCCAATAGGGGATGATCCCTTTTTTTTTCTTTGTCCTTCGGGTAGATTATTGAAAAGTATTGGTCACGTATTTTTTCTTTTTTCACGTGGTCATAAAATTACGGAGATATATTGAGTTGAAATGGCGCATGACGTCACATATAGGTAAGTTTTATACCTACTTGTGACGTAGTAAGCCCCCACTCTCCAACTTTAATGAGTTTTAACTAAGTATTTTTTTGATATTTTGATAAAACAAAAATATTTGTCTAATATTTTTGTATTACCTGTCTGAGGGACAAAATAGAATGGATGGTATTTAAAAGTACTTCAATTTATTCCCATTTCATTTACCTAATTTTGCCTGTATTCCACCAAATATACTGAATGTGCACGAAAATATGTTCATTAAAATATGTCATAACGAGCATCTATTTAACGACTGTTGCAAATTTGTAAAAATAGTAATTTTAAAAACAAGCACTTATTTTTACGACGTACCCCCGCTACGCGGGGCTCCTATTTCTGTCTACAGGGTTTAAAGTAACCTAACACGAAGGGGACCGGGGCCATCCCCTTCGAACCTAACCTGTCCAAGTCGGGGTGCCCCAAGAAGTCAGGAATATTTGGTGCACGATCAGTATTTTTCGGGGAAGAATAAAATAGTTATTGTTACAATAGAATATTTGCAGCGCACTACAATAAAAAAGTGTTATATCTTGGTGTTAATTTGGAATTTGTTTGATGTAACATATTTTGTTGGCCGAGTAGTTTAATTATAGTAAAACAATTAAACGGGTTTAAGATAAATATTTTAGAAATGCATACATAGATGTACCTTTAGATTTTTGGTGAACACAAAAATATTATCCAAATAGAATGTCGTTTTCTTTACCCAGTCTTCACCCCTATTGCCATCAACCGAGCAAAAATGCAAACTCTTTATAATATACCTTCTCCAAAATTAATATGACTTCATGTTAGAAGCCATTTATTAGTAGAGTGAGTCCGTAACTGCCGAATTATTTAAATAAGATAATTACTTGTCATACAAATCAATGGACAAACTAGTTCTGTAGATGTGTGTGTGACATACGAACTAACAGACGGATGAGAGAGGTCACCATGCATTCTTCCAACAGACCAATATTAGATGTGCACTGAAGAGTCAAAAAGAATCATCATCAAATCAAGAGAAGCATGTGCTGAGGAGGGACAAATAGCATGAGACTATAAATCGGGCAAATGCGAGTCGGACTCGCGCACGAAGGGTTCCGTACTATTATTTATAAAAACAAACAAAAAAATCACTTTTTTGTATCGGAGCCCCTTTAAATATTAATTTTATTCTGTTTTTTTTTTGTATTTGTTGTTATAGCGGCAACAGAAATACATATTCTGTAGAAATTTCAACTGGCTAATTATCACGGTTCATGAGATACAGCCTGGTGACAGACGGACCGACAGCGAAGTCTCAGTAATAAGGTCCCGTTTGACGCATGGCTACGGAACCCTAAATTTGAGTACATCAGAGGAATTCTGAAAGTGGCGCCGGTGACTGAAAAGTTTTGTGGTAATTGGCTGTCATGGTACGGGCATGTGATGCGGAGGAATGAGGAAAATGTCGTGAGGAAAGTTTTGAGTATGAATAAGGAAGTATATCCGACTGGGTTGTGGAAGTCAGATAAGTGAAAAGAGCTGTCTTTCTACGTAATATACTTGTATTTAGTCGCAACCAGTTAGACAGGAAGCCGTTACCAGGACGGTTATTAAATGGCAGACAGATGATGACGATTTTGAAGGTAGATTTAACCATGTTTAGCAGTCTTTCACCTCAGAGACCTGCTATTATTTTGTCAAATTATTGACCAAACAATAAAAAAAGACTATTCTCACATACCTAAAATACTATAAATACATAGTATTCTAAAGATGTATGTCCGTCTGTCCCCTGTGACCTCTGAACATAAAAATGTCTAGAGCTTTTTTATGACACGTCATAAAAAAAACGACTGTTGTAAAAATTTGCTCGGTTTTATAACACTAGAGTTGTCTCCTGGCTTTCCTTGGCACCAATCTACTTCTTCATCTGCCTAGCCTTTTCCTAATATATTCCTTATAAGTCGATTCCTTGCTTGCCAAATCTCACAAAATTTTCAGTTAGAATTTGTTATTATGTCCTCTCTCAAATAAGCTGACTTTGATTTAGTTATCACTAGATTCACATCGCACCACCGTGATGTCCATCTTCAGTTTGTCGCACTATGGTGATGTTGAGATACAGTTTGTCGAATAAGCGTGCATTCGACCTACAGTGAGTCGCAGTCCAGTTTTGTCGCACAAGCGTTAATCGCGCTTCCGTGTGTCGACCTCACGTTATACACTCATATTGAGGATCGGCTAACAGACTAACCGGCTGGATTTGAATACCAGTATTTTGCATGGAGTGCCTGCCTATCTGACCTCCACAACCCAGTAACTGGGTCATACGATACCCCTTGGTAAGACTGGATGACAGACTTTTTGGCTTCTGACTACTCGTAACGACTGTCAAAGATCTACAAATGACAGCCGGGACCTACGGCTTGACGTGCTTTCAGAGGCACGGAGGAAACTTGGTATGGAATGGGTGTTCACCCATCCACGGACCAACGTAGGTAAGCACGGCTCAACTTACAGATTCGTGCGGCTGTTATTATTTAGCCACAAGCTCTTCAAGCGTGTGGTTAGCAGTGGCATGTTTTTGATAAAACAAACAAACCGATATTTTACTATATCAATATAATTATTCCCACTAAGGTAAACAGATATATTTTATGCATTTATTATGCAAAATATATTCATTTTATATTTCATAATAATTTGTGAAATCGTTTTATTGAATCAATGATGTTTTTTTTTTGGTTGTTGTTTCACTAAGAAAATAATAATGTTAGAGTATTATTATATTTGACTAGGAGATGAGGAGCTCGTGCCTAAATAATAAGAGCCGCTAGGGTCGATCTTCAGGTTAATTACCGGACTTGTCTAGGTTGTTCCGTGGATGGGTGACCATCCAAAGCCGTCATCTTTATTTCCGATTTAGGATTTCCAAAAGCTCCTTATAATTTATTTATCGAGTGGTTAAAACCTAACCTAGTGTCAGAGTTTATATGCCACTCATGGGCCTCTGACTTGGCTTTACATGCCGTCGAGAAATATCTCTCAGGCATGCTGGTTTCCTCAACAAAGTTTTCCTTCACCAAAGCAAGTGATAATTATACAATACGCACATGAATCCGAAAAATCAGAGGTGCGTGTCTTGTGTTCGAACTCGAGACCTTTAAGTTGGCAGTCCGACGGTCACGCCAATAGGCTATCACTGCGAAAGTCACCAAATCACTCACGCAAGTCACTTTCGCAAAAAGTCATCGTGATTTTTTGCGAAAGTGACGTTCTGCGTCAAGACCCTTCTATCTTATACTCGTACTAGTGAAAAATACGATACTCTACAAAACGCAACTTTTACTGAAACTTAATATTGCCGATGTAGTTCTAACACCACGTAAGTCATTTTTTGACGGTTTTGACACTTTGTTTTTTTTTGCCGTTTGTTAGAGAATCGGAAGACGCGTTGTTTTAGCCAATCAAAAACATGCAACGTCGCTATCTAATTTGAAGTGAACTCAAATTATGAAATGTGATGTGTACCATTATCAATGTATGAATTATTATAGAAACTGAAGAGTTTTTTTTTTTTTTCTCAGGAACTTCTGGTTCGAATTGAAAAAAATCTATAAGTGTTGGATAGCCCATTTATCGAGGAAGGCTTTAATAGGCTACATAATATCTCGCTATGACCAATAGGAGCGGAGCATCAATAAAAAATGTTGCGGAAATGGGGAAAATGTGACGCAGACGAAATTGCGCGGGTCAGCGGTATAGGTATAATTATGCAGTTTTTGAACTCTCCTGTAAATTTGCTATTTTTGACTTACGTGTTGTTGAATTTCAACGACGAATATGTCATACTAAAAACTATATATAATGTAGGTACTATTTATAACTGAAAAAAATAAAAGTTTTATAAACAAGTACACATACTGCACGAAGTACAGCTTGTAATAAAACCGAGGTGTACCTAATATGACTGGAATTTTGGCCTTGACCTGAAAAGAGCGGGTTCGATTCCCGGGTTAGAACAAATATTTATTTGTATTTCAAGCACACACAACAAAACTAATTCATATTACTACTTTGTGAGCGGTTGGTAAGTGTATCGTAGAATTTTATAGACATTTTCACCTTGTATGTTAAATGATAACAAACCTGGAACAGCGTCGCGGGTTGGCTCGAGCGATGGTCGGGGAGAGCATGGACCGGGACTTCGCAACGGACCTCGACGGCGAGGTCGAAAAGACGGCGGTTTGCGTCTGAATTTTTTAAGAGTACTAGTCTCTTTGCTACTTTCCTGGAGGAGGGTGATAGCATCATCGGGGGTGAATTTTGCAAATACTCGTAGGTTTTTTATTTATTTATTTATTTATTTATTATATGGCACTTCAACGATTTACTCACTAAAACATACATAAATATATGTCACAAACAGTTTTAGGTACAGTGAATTCGTCACTTAAAGAAGTGCACAGCACTCGCAAAATAATAAAAGAACAAGTCAGAGACAATCACAGAGTTTAGGTTTTACAATGAACAGATAATATAAAATAAATATATGGGTTGTGTACACTAAGCCGGTGGGAAATACCGAATTATTAACAATAAAAAGTTCAAGTTAAATAATAACTAAAGATATGAAAGGCCAAAAAAGAAGAGAAGTGAAGTTTTTATTACATATACTTGTCTTGTTTTTTTTTAAGTGAAACTTCTTATGCGACTTCCAACTAGTTTAACGTTTTCATGGAGGGGGAATATTTTCTATTACCCACTAAGAGATGGCGCTATTACAAGATTTGTGACTACGTAGTTCTACTAGGTACGCAAGATGGCGTGCAAACAGTGATGCATTCGACTCTTCGGTGTGACCAGCCTTCGCTCAATTTCCATGAGTAGAATAAGAATTATAATAACCTCGATAAACTTATGTGATAAAAAGTGTACAACAATAAATAAATAAAATATTATTTAGAAGCTCAATAAAATAAGGAGAGTGAATGCGTGACACTCGAACGCATGCGTGTAGTATTACGAAGTTTCACTTCTTCCGCGCGGAGGGACTCCACGCACCATTTTTTTTTTTTTGTAAACCTACACGTTTTTAACCAAGTTCTAATAAAGGCGGAGGTTACGTATTCAACCAGCATCTTTTCTTTTCTCGGGTGGTCCGTGGATGGGTGACCTCCCATTACATACCGAGTTTCCTCCGTGCCTCGGCAAGCACGTTAAGCCGTTGGTCCCGGCTGTCATTTGTAGATCTTTGACAGTCGTTACAGGTAGTCTAGAGGCCCGAAAGTCTGACAACCAGTCTTACAAAGTGGTATTGATTTGAGTTGTGGAGGTCAGATAAACAGTCGCTTCATGTAAAATACTGGTATTCAGCTGCATCAGGTTAGACTGGAAGACGACTCCACAACTAGTTAATACGAAACCCCTTTGGTAAGACTGATTTTCATACTTTCGAGCTACTGACTACCTGTAACGACTGTAGAAGATCTACAGATGACAGCCGCGACCAACGGCTTAACGTGCTTTCCGAGGCACGGAGGAAACTCGGTATGTAGTTATGGTCACCAGACCAACCTCGGCAAGCACGGCTTATCCTTAAAGATCAACCCGGGCGGCTGTTATTATTTAGCCACGAGCTCACTCAAAAATATTCAAATATCATATCAATAAAATATATAAATGTGAAAATTAATGCAATAAAATAATTCAACGATATTATTTAGGTATTATAATAAGTATCATTATTTTAACAATTTATGTGAAAAATAATAAAATTTGATTTTTAATAGCAAGATTATACATTACTGTCATGATTCTTTTATTGAAAGTTATGGTTGTTGAACAATATTAATATTATAATAATATATTGATTGGCTATATAAATATCTGGATCTTTTAAAACCTAACCTAACAGACAGATATTGTGTTGCTGGGGAGTTGGTTCTATCACTTCTCCTTCTTAGCCTTTTCTCAACTATGTTGGAGTCGGCTTCCAGTCTAACCGGATGCAGCTGAATACCAGTATTTTACATGAAGCGACTGCCTATCTGACCTCCACAACCCAGTAACTGGGTAATACGATACCCCTTAATAAGACTGGATGTCAGACTTTTGGTTCTGACTACTCGTAACGACTGTCAAAGATCTACAAATGACAGTCGGGACCAACGGCTTAACGTGCTTTCCGAGGCACGGAGGAAACTCGGTATGTATTGGGTGGTCACCCATCTACAGACCAATGAAGATTGACCCGAGCGGCTGTTATTATTTAGCCACTAGCTGTCCGTTTTACACGTTGATTATGTTCTGAATTAAACTGTTCCAAATAAAATCTCTACAAGCTGGTTACGCTTCCTTCTATATAACTCCTAACTAACACTACTGCCTACCCAATTTTGTTTAAATAGCGGAAATCGAGACCCCATGCGACGCAATTCATATTGATCTTGACTCATTCGATCATTTTTTTCTTGAACCTATTATGAATGCAAACCTAAATTTAAAAGACCTCTGTTTTGAATAGTTTTGTCTCAAGACCGAGGTCTGATTATACTGGCTGTTAAACAAACTTATGAAAGACAAACCAACTTAAAAAGATTTAGAATCTATTCAATTTAATAGGCATACAGAGATCTTTTCATTTTGGACGTCTCTCACATGAAAACACCAAGTTACAAAGACCTCTTTGCTATTCAAATTTCGATCAGCGGAAAGGTATTCTTATTTTGGTTATTACGACCAATTTAAGAAAGTCTTTTATTGACAGGGATTGTAAAGAATCAGGGTTCTTTTTAAATTGGTTTAGTAACGTGGTATTTGATCCAAACAAGATGGTTTTTGTGAACAATTTTGACAAAAGCGTTTTGAATTTGGTTAGTTAGGGCAGTCACAGTTAGTTTTTTTGGGATCTTCTTGTTATTATTGAACTTTTCGGTTCTCTGGGAATGCTGTTAAATGCAGTTGAACTCGATATGGTTAAATATTATTTACTATGTATTTGTTTGTATATTTGAATATAGGGGCTAAACACAAGACACATTCTGTTTAGGGCTTATTGCCAAATCTTTTATACCTGTAGGTACGTCTATACGTCTAGTTGTCATAGTTAGATCGCTTGACGTAACTGCAATAGTTCCGTCAATAAGAAAATACTATAGTGAGCTTTTTCAATGGTACCATGAGCTGTGTTGGTGCTTACTACCAAATTCTAAGCAAATGAAGCTAACTACAGTCACTGTAGTATAGTTTACTACACGGTGACGTAGGATAGATAACTACAGTGACTCATACTGCCGAATACTGCGCATTTTAGTACCCAACTATCCGCGAGAGGCGCTGTAAAAGTTTTCATACATTTTTTTAACTACAGACGCTAGCGAATATAGATTGTTAAAACTAATGGTAGACTATTGAACGTCTACCATGAGTTGTCATAGTTAGATCGCTTGACGTAACTGCAATAGTTCCATCAATACGCAAATACTATAGTTAGCTTTTTCAATGGTACCATGAGCTGTGTTGGTGCTTACTACCAAATTCTAAGCAAATGAAGCCCAAACTACAGTCGCTGTAGTATAGTTTACTACACGGTGACGTACGATAGATAACTATAGTGACTCATACTGCGCATTTTAGTACCCAACTATCCGCTAGAGGCGCTGTAAAAGATTTCATACATTTTTTTAACTACAGACGCTAGCGAGTATAGATTGTTAAAACTCATGGTAGACGTACTGCAGTCTGTGGACCAGATACACGCAGAAAGCGTTTAATGCCCTTCGTGTGCAATACAACAAAGCTTTTAGGATACCGCTGTCGCTGCTTCGTTTTTGCAGCGCGTCAGGGATGTTCGCAGCAGCGCGTAGAGACGACTTCTTTGCGATCATTCGTAAAAGATCCACTTCACTACAGCGTCGGATGCGGGGCAGCGACAACAGTCTTCTGAGCATTGTTGCTAGTAAAGGCGGAAATTTACTTACGTGTCGTGGCGTGTCGTGTCGCGCCAGAAGCAAATCGGTTTCATACATTTAATATGGTTAGGGACATATTTGCGTGGCGTGTCGTGTCGCAACGATGTATGAAACCAAATGCTTCCGGCGCGTCACGACACGCCATGACACGTCAGTGTGTTTCCGCCTTAAGACTGAGGGCCTTATGGAGCACCTGTGTCATCTCACGGAGACACTGTTGCCGGGTGTCTCCGTGAGGTGGCGTAATTAAGTAAAGTAAAGTATTTATTAGTTATTGTGTGTTTTAGTCTATTATATCTACTAATTACTAACATAGGTTAAGGAATACTAACAAAATTATGAGTTCTACCTGAATTAAAGATAAATAAAAAAGGATTGTGTGGTTTTATGAAACCACGGTAAAAGTGAAACTTTTTTTCACACTATAGACATTTAACCAATTTAATTTTTGGGAGCGCCTTTCACTTTATCCCTACTCCGCGGCCGACCGTCACGCGACATGCAACACACAGACGAAAAAGTTTGAGACGATGTAATAAAAGTTTCGTTTCACTTTAATAAATAAACATAAGGTGGCGTACCATGACGTCTTAAAACATTATTGTTCCATTCTTATGCCAGAGTGAAAACGAGACGGAGCATATGCAGGTCGTCTAGCTCCATCTCTTTCCCGCTCTGGAATAGGAATGGAACAATAATGTTTTAAGCGTCATAGTAACCCCTACGAACTAAAAATTCGAAGACATGTGACATCTACCAACCCGCACTGGGCCCGCGTGGTGGATTACAGCCCACTTCCTCTCATAGAGAGGAGGCCTGTGTCCCAGCAGTGGGAACATTATAGGCTTATGATGATGATGATAGTTTGAGGCATTTAAATAAATGTTCATTTCAAGGAAATTTCTAAACGCCAAGTTGACACTTCCCGTGACCCAAGGGCTGGGTTTTACTTCGGCCAGAGGCTAAGTATTGCCATACAACGTGGCAACGCCGCCAGTCTCTTGGGCACGTTACCAGTTGACAGCGTTAAGGAGGAGTTTTTTGACGCCCTTTTTTAATTTGTTGTTATTTTAGTTTTAGTTATCTAGTTTTAAAAATAATATTAATCAGTAATTATAAAAAGTTGTAACTTAATTCAATAAATATTAATTTAAATAAATTAATTAATGAATCGCAATAAGCAGAGGTTGGGTTCAAACTCTTGACCCACGATTTGGTAGTCCAACGGGCAAACCACAAGGCTATCACTGCTTTTATTCTCAATCATTCCCGTTTTTAGAAGCACTAAATGATTGCTTAGTAATTACTTTGAACCAAGAACCGTCGTAGGATCGAAAAAGAGCCCCGTGCTAAAAACGCCTCCTATTTCATCAATACACACAAATATTTCATAATTTTTTTTCAAAATTCAAGATGGAAGCCAAAAGGTTCCAATTTCAAAATTCTACGTATTTGTATTTACTCATTTTACGTTGAATCCAATTTGGATTTAGAATATCGACAATACATCTGTTAGATTTCGCGTATTTTTACAAACTTAATTTTAAGTCCAATAATATCATGTGTTGCTTTTATAACGTTCAAAATACAGTACAAAATCAAATAGGAAACCATTTTAAAACTGCAAAAAAGACTTTCTTAATTCTATCTTAAAATTCTATACCAAAGATTTTACCACATCATTTAGACAGTCCAGTAAATCATATTGAATTCTTAATAATGTGAAAATAAGGTCCAAATTCTATGCTAACATTCGTTTGACAGTTACGTTGAAAATCTTGCACAGACAGTTCTTTCGTCAATCTTAATCCCCAGAGAATGGTTCCTTTTTCAAAAAAAAGATCTTTTGTAATTCGGCGTGCTTTATGGTAACTCTATACTTTGGGATTCGAATTTGGAATTAGGTTAGAGAAAAAAAAAATGGCAGATGTTTTGACAAAATTGTCTTTTCGCACTTTTGGTTTCATAGAAAGAATGAAAAAATACAAAATGGCTCCAGTGTCAATTTTCTTTTGTAACTAATAAAGATACCGCCTCATCGTAATTTGCCGAACATAGTTACGGTCTGCTTTCAGTCTAACCAGATGCAGCTGAATACCAGTATTTTACATGGAGTGACTGCCTATCTGACCTCCACAACCCAGTTCAGACATTCATTGCACTGACTGCCTGTAACGACTGTCAAAGATCTACAATTGACAGCCGGGAGCAACGGCTTAACGTGCTTTCCGAGGCACGGAGGAAACTCGGTATCTAATGGATGGTCACCCATCCACAGACCAACCTAAGCAAGCTCGACTTAACATCAAGACCGACCTAATCGGCTGTTATTATTTAAATAAACCAGGTACTAACCGTTTTTTTATTAGTAAAAACATTGAAAGTTATTCATTGACAACTAATAGTGACACCATGGCACTATGGTGTCAGATCGGTACCATATTGTTAGTACCAATTAGGATAAGGCGGGTTCCAGCTAGGCGCGTTGTTTGAAGACTAATGTCGCACGTTGCATGTTGTTAGTGTAAACAGGGCCTTATTTTGTGTACAGGGTGGTGTAGTTTTGACGAAGGACTTAAATAAATATACAAGCTGTAAGCCTTCAACCAAGCATTCTGTACATCAAAGTTAGTATACCTACGCAAAAATTATTGCTGGGAAACGACTTTTTTTTGGATGAAAAATCTCGTTTTACGGTAAAACTCAATGTAACGCAGGTAGGTTTTAAAAGATGATTATTATCTAACTATTAAGTTATACGAAAATCAATATATTATTATAATAATTTTTATATTTTTCAAAAATCATAACTTTTAATAAAAGAGTCATGGCAATAACATATAATCTAGCTATTTAAAATCAAATTTTATTATTGATCACATAAATTGTTAAAATAATGAATACTTCTTAACAAAATATCGTTGAATTATTTTATTGCATTAATTTGACGAAAGTCTGACAACCGGTCTTACCAAGGAGTATCATATTACCTAGTACTAACTGGGTCGCTCCATGTAAAATACTGAAATTAGACTGGAAGCCGGCCCCAGCATAGTCAGAAACGCAGGCAGATGACGACGATAAAAATCAAAATATTTTATTTCACACAGGCCAACATGAGCACTTATAAAACGTCGACAAAAAGGTGCACAGTTCAGGTTGGTCGTTTCTTATGAAGAAGAACCGGCAAGAAACTCCATGGTTACTATTTTAAAATCATTTGGGTTTACAATATTTTTATGTTACAGCGTTAGTATCCATATTAATATTATAAATGCGAAAGTCACTCTGTTTGTTTGTTTGTTACCTTTTCACGACTAAACGGCTGATCGGATCCTAATGAAATTTGGCAAGAAGATAGATTTCAACCAGGGGAAGGACATTGGCTATATATCACCCTGTATAAACTGTCACCTGAGTGTTGGTGGTCGGTTTTTTGTTTTACTATAATAATCTACAATGTTTGTCTTTGCGCATTCCGCTTTTATAATCTGTGGTATATAATACGGATAGACGGAGAAGGTGTATGTGTATTTCTTTGAAGATTATTTTAATGTTTTCTTTGGAAGAAATCCTGCAGAAGCGGGGTTGTTGTTAGATATAATGTTGGTACGTTTACTTCTGTCGTTTAAGGTAATTATATTTAATGTTTATTGCCTCGTTGGTCTGTTGCGATTGAGGTCCTGCGTTTAATTCCCGGGTCGGGCAGATCGTTATTGGGTTTTTCCACATTGGGATTAGTGCTCGGTTGATGGCAATAGTCTCGCCCCCTATTACATGGTACTTAAACATAACTTGCGAAATGTGAGTGTACTATTAGGTACACCTCTGCCGAACCCTTCGGGAATTACAGGCGTGATGTTATGTTATAAAAAATTAACTTCATTCAGAATCAAAAATGAGTCAAATACATTACATACAAAAAACAATCTTAATTAAATTAAATTAATTAATTAAGATTTAATTAATTAATTAATTTAATTAATCTTAATTTGCTCACAGCCTTTTCAAGGAAATATCTAAACGCCTAGTTGACCCTTCCCGTGACCAGATACTAAGTATTGCCATACAACGTGGCAACGCCGCCAGTCTCTTGGGCACGTTACCAGTTGACAGCGTTGAGGAGGAGTTTTTTGACGCCCTTTTATAATTTGTTGCTAATTTAGTTATCTAGTTTTAAAAATAATATTAATTTGTAAAATATAATAAAGACTTGTCAGATAAAACAAAATAAAAATAAAATTCAAAAAACATATTAATTAAACAATGTAGGTCTCACAATGTTCGATGCCTGTACTAAGAAGAATCATTTAATATAGTAAACCTAATCAATTTAAACACTAAAACACGTAATGCGCCCCCTATTATATGGAACTTAGAAAATAACTGGCCAAGTGCGAGTCGGACTCGCGCACGAAGGGTCCCGTACCATTACTTATAAAAAACGAGCAAAAAGTCTACTTTTTTGTATTGAAGCCCCTTATATATTGTTTATTAGTATTTGTTGTCATAGCGGCAATTGAAATACATAATCTGTTGAAATTTCAACTGGCCAACTATCACGGTTCATGATATACAGCCTGGTGACAGACGGACGCACAGCGAAGTCTCAGTAATAGGTTCCTGTTTGACCCTTTGGGTACAGAATCCTAAAAAAACATAACTGGCACAACATGGATGTAATATTAGCTACACCTCTACCAATCTCTTCGGCGATTACAACCGTGATGTTATGTCAGGGTACAGTAACGTCCAGGATTTCTTTCCGAGCCTCTTTTAAGGCATATCGAGAACCACGCAACGTATTCGTCTGGATCTTGCTAATGACAGCCGCGCACGGAACGCGCACTATGTCAAACTTCTGTCTGTCAGAGAGTATATAGGTAGTGACAGATGTGGATTTAGGCAGAAACCTCCTGTTATAAAAAGCTTTTTCTCAACCATATCACAACACTAGGCTATCACTGCTTAGGTCAAGCACTAACCACAAGATAATGAGAGACAAAAATAAACAATTTTTAAGCAAGTCTATGGTCCCGTCTGTTCACTAATCTATGCCCCCTTCAAAAGTATCGTCGCAATTATAATTTGCCAGCGAGTCGTTCCGTCCAACTTACTATTTAAAATATTTAAAAAATGTTTTAATACAAGCTTGTGGAATTTGAAGCCTGCGGTCTGCCCTAAATGACGTATAGTAAGAAGATCTGATGCTTGTCTGTCTGTTTTAAGACGGCGGGGGGGTGGTCATGTTCCAACGTTGTAACGGGTTTGTAATTATAAATGATGTTTATTTTGCAAGTAGATTTTTACAAACACTTTACACGTCATTTTTTTTTAAACTAGATGGGGCCGGTGTTTGGTACCTGACTAGTCTGAGAAGAAACAGCCGAAACAAACTCAGAGGTTCTCTGTTAACTTGTTACTCTTTTAACCACTATGCCCGACAAGATTTTGACACATGACACATCAGCTGATTCGGCGGGGTGATTCGAATTGACATGAAATTCACGAAATTTTCATCAACTTTCAGAATTCAATTTTACTGTGAAAAATATGTCATGGGATCTGTTTCATACGATAAATTTGATGTTAATATCTCCAATATCGTGTTGAAGTCGCTAAAACGGAGTCAGTCTATTGCGAAATATGTGTAAAATACATATTTCTACACCCTTCCAAAAAGTAGGTACCTTAGATGCGCTGGAAATAATGTACATAGGGAAGCTTCTCATATGCTAAAAGAATTCGAAAAGGCAAAATAAAAACAGTAACATTCTATCTCCGTTCTTATTTTTGCCATTATTCATACACAATTTCAAATAAAAACACAATCAAAGTATTGACAAATATTACTAAAAACTATGTTGTTACATAACACTTCTTAGTGCTGACCGAAAACCCGGGTTTTATAATTACGATTAATAAGTTGCATTCAGCCTAATCGATAATCGTAATAAAATCGAGTTTCGAAAAAAGAGTTGAGACTGAATAAAAACTCATTGGTATAATTTCAAATAATTATTTAATGTAGAAATAGGTCATAAAATACTATCTTTTTTTACAATTTCATTAAGTAATTATTAGATCGAAAGCATCTTATAATTCATTAATGAACGTTGACTTCAAGAGAAGGAGATTTATTACTAAAAAGAACGACAGAAGTCTGTAAAGCCAAAAAAAAAACAAATCAACATTTTGATGATTTTCTTTCTTTGAGAAACTTAAAGATAGGAGAAAGTTTCCGTTGAACTAGCAGCGTGAAATATAACAAGAAATTAAGTCTCAAAGTTCAAGCAAAGAAAAAAACAGAAAACGGAATGATTTTCAAATTTAAGCACAGACAGCACCTTAGGTTTAATTCGCGCCGATTATTTTCTATTTCAAAATTTAAATTAAGAATGCGCTCGCCATTCTCATAATTTTAAATAAGCATTAATTTTACTACATAATTATTGAGAATTTGATTGTGTAATATCTGATGTTTGGTTAAAGAATGACCAGGATCTTGGAAGGAATCTTAGCTAATATTATAAATGCGAAAGTAAGTTTGTTTGTTACGCTTTCACGCGAAACCTACTCAACCGATCATCATGAAACTTTTTACACATATTCTTGGAGGTATTAGAATATATGCCTATGGGGTATAGTAGGAAGTATCAGCACGCTACGACCAATAGGAGAAAACGGGGAAAATGGAAGAAAGGACTCAGACGAAGTTGCGCGGGACGCGTATTGCCAAACTGTATACTGAGCCAGACACCCGTAGTCTGTACTGAACTACATCGTGCTCATTAAAATCACAAATAAATTGGTGCAAAGTGCATACGAGCTCAGAGCAATCTGAGAAGGTATGTATTTTGCTCGCAACAAATTGGAGCAAAGTACATACGAGCTCACAGCAATCTGATAATGTATGCATAATTATGTAAAGCAAACTGTGACACCTCAAAACATTTTATATTCACTTATAAAGCATAGTCGACGTAGCCCCGCTACGCGGGGATCCTGTTTCTTTCTGCAGGGTTTACAGTAACCTAACACGAAGGGGAAGTCGGGGTCTCAGTTCGCTCGCTCCGCTCGCTCGCTAGACCCCGCCATCCTCTTCGAACCTAACCAGACCGAGTTGGGGTGCCCCAAGTCCAGAGCTCGCTTCGCTCGCTCTTGCATCCAAATTCTCCTGGATTTGTATAATAGGAATGGTGACTCATTTTTTTTTTATTTATCTATCGGTTAGATTATTAAAAAGTATCTGACACGTATTTTTTCTTTTTTCACGTAATCTTAAAATTACGGAGATATTTTGAGTTGTAATGGCGCATGACGTCACGGCTCTGTACATTTTATACCTAGTTGTGACGTAGTGAGCCCCCCACTCTCCAACTTTAATGAGTCATCATCCCTTTTTTCCGTGCACTTTCTTTGAAAATATCCAGGCAAAAAGCTAGTCCATTTGAGTATTTTTTTTTACTGAGATAGATTAGGTTTTGGCGAGTAATATGCATAAACAAAAGCTCATCTATTAGAGTCTGGCTCGTCACTCAAATAGTATAGCCTTTGTAAATTCGCCGTCTGGACTCGTATGTATTTTGCTCTAGTATTTTAAAGCAAAATGTATATTGATTCAGACACTCTCTGAATAGGTATACAGTTTGCTCTTCAACTAAAAAGGTAAACTGCGATCAAACTTAGAGCAACCCCAGTCTGGGTCAGTATACAGTTTGGCAATACGCGCGCGGGACAGCTAGTAGTAAATAATTTTTTGGATCCACCCTATATAAATTATATTCTTCCAAGATTGTGTATCGTATGGTTGGGTTATTGTTATGTTACAGGTCAGTGGCCCGAAAGTATGACAGCCAGTCTTACCAAGGGGTATCGTGCTACCCGATATTAACTGGTTTGAGGTGGTCAGATAGGCAGTCGCAGGTCGCTCTATTTAAAGTACGGGTATGGAGCTGCATCCGGGTAGACTAGAAGCCGACCCCAACAAAGTTGAGAAGCCGCTAGACAGACAGATGATGATGATGGTTGACAATCAGCAATGCATAAGCCGTTTCAAAGGAGATTAGTTTATTCTTTCAAAGCGGGTCACTGTACAGTCTAAAAAGGTTTTTTTTTATATCTGCCAATTTCAGGTTCCATCATAGGCCGTGAATATCCGTGATATGAACCAGAACCATCAGGACATGAGTCTTAATCGTATATTTTGTAGAGTGGTGTTTAAAATTGTATTTTTAGTTTTTGAGATTGTTATACCCAAGCTTATCTAAGTCGGTATCAAAAAAATTGTATCGATTAAAATTATTGGTCGGAGAACGCAAAAGATAAACAAAATTGGAAAGACATGGGCGCGTTTAACCAGCAGTGGGACAGAGCAGGCTGATAAAAGAGTAAATACCCATTAACCAACCCAACCTCCTAACCAATAATCAAACTACATAATTCTTTTTTACTATGCCTACCGAGATCCTCGGCATTCTACCAACCTTCGGATAGTTCAAAACAAAATTCACAATAAATTATCTATAAGAAAAATAGAAATAATAACATATAAATAGTAAATTTAAATACCTACAAGATAAATTGGAACAGAGAACGAATTCCTAATTTAAATTTTGAAATGGAAAAAAAATCGGCGCGAATTTAGTCATAATATCAGTTTGTGCTGTTTATTGTTGGGTCAGAATGTACGAAAATTAAGATTACCATTATAAAACTTAAGAAAAATATTATAATAAATATGTAATTATTGTATTTACGCCCAAAATAAATTAATTTTAATTTTCATCCATAGATTTATTAAATTCCTTAATTTAATTACTCGAGTAAATCGTTGTTTACAAAAAAATAATCGATTGGAATAATCGCTTTCACACATCACAATAATTTAAAAAAAAAACAAATGGTCGTCTATTTCAAATTCAAATTGAGTGGTGGTAATGAATATTACGTGTTATTGGTCCTGTTTTAGTAAATAACGCTAAGATCTGGGCATTTTCATGTGGTTTATAATATTTGGAATGATATTTGTCATAATTGTTATCGAATCTATACGCGTGTTTGTGTTATATGTGAATTATAAAAATGTAAACACGCACGATTGGCGCGAAACTTCGACTTTAGATATGAAAATTCATCATTACCACTGCTTATTTAAATTGAACTATGGATGAATTCGCACCATAATTAAATGACGAGATCATTATTGTCCATATAGTGGAAATAGAATGTTCGAAAACCACAATTTTTATGATTTTTAGCTTCGACCGTCACTGCCGCCAAAATGGCGATGACCGTATTTATGCACTTGCATTTTATAAGGGCAAATTAAGAAACTTGCGCCCTAAATACAGAAGTTTTAATGACGTTGATATATGTGATTTTTATCCAACTCTCTTAATTAACGCACACTCGTAGTATTTGATAATCAGAATATTAAATATTTACATAAATAATGAGGACGACGAATGACTTAATTGCTAGCCCCTTTCGGGGCCGATACCAAGCCAGCGGAGGTATGAGCGTCGAGCCCCTTCGGGGGCCCGTACCGAACTATATGGAGTCCAGACATTGCTCAATTTACATGAGGACTATGCAGATTAGTGTCTGAGATGGTCTTTTAAAGAAAGAACCACACAGATTTGAGTGTACCTGTCCAGTCAGTGCAAGCATTTGTCAGTTATCGTGTAGCTCGAAAAAGAATGTAAGATTAGTCACTGACTAAAAGAGCGATGGATATGGATGTTGAATTGTTGATGGATGGAGAAGGAGAAGAAGGCCAAAGAAAAGATGAATGGATGGGGTGAGGAATGCTATAAAAGAGAATGAAGTAAATGATGCCATGACGGCTGACAGGGGAGAATGAAAGAAGAAACCGCGTTGTGACGACCCCAAGTAGAATGAGACAAGAGCAGGAAGATGTTCAGAGCACACCGAGTTTCTGGCGGTAGGTATCTATGCGCTCCGTGTATGTGTGCGTAAGACAGACGCGCGCGACGCTCCGGGAAGAGTGGCGGCTCTAGTTTTAATAGGCGGAACGCGCACTAATTTAGGTATTTCCTTCATATTGTTAAAACCAATACACGTTTTGAAAATCCAAAATGTATACGTTATAGAAAACATGTAGTTTTGTTATTATTTAAAAGCTGATGACCTTCCGTAAAGGTTTTACGCCGTACCGAGGATTTATTTTCTGTTTTAGAGATTACTTTGGCATTATTTTCTATCGAGAAAACTACAAGTAATCGTGTTTCTAAAGTGTATGATTTATAGAGTGAATCCTTGAATATCTTACAAATTAATTTCATAACTAAAGGTTAAGTAATAACGATGCAGCAAGGGATCATACGAACGGAATTATTTCGAAATTACGTATCGTTCCCTCGGTGCGCCCTTAATGATGATGGTTGATTGGTCAAAATAGGTAAAAGTAATTTCGTTTTTTGCTGCAGTATCTGTGCTATGTTATTATTAAATGAAGCAGTAATTAGTACCCCGTAATGTCCTATCAGTTACGAGAAGTCAGAAGCCAAAAGTTTGACATCCAGTCTTACCAAGGGGTTTCGTATTAACCAGTTACGGGTTATGGAGGTCAGATAGGCAGTCGCTTCATGAAAATGAAGGTACTGAGCTGCACCCGGTTAGACTGGAAGCCGATCCCAAGATAGTTTGGGAAAAGGCTAACAAGATGATGACGATTGACTGATCAGTTTCAAAAATGCAAAGGTTGTCTCACGTAGTTTGTTGTCTTACATAATTTGCCTGCCATTTGCAAAACTTTGTTAGGGTCGGCTTCCAGTCTAACCGTATCCAGCTAAATACTAGTATTTTACATGGAGCGACTGCCTATTTGACCTCCACAACCCAGTTAGTACAGGGTAATACGATACCCCTTGCTAAGACTGGCTGTCAGAGTTTTGGGCCACTGACAAACGTAACAATGATCAAGAATTGACCAACGGCTTAACGTGCTTTCCGAGACTCTGAGGATATTCGGCTTGTTATGATACCCATCGACGAACCAACCCAGGCAAGTGCAGCTTACCCTGAATATCAACCCGAGCTGCTGTTATTACTACCTACTTCATTAAAATTTTATATTTAAAGTCAACAGGCAAACCCAGGAGCAATCATTGTAGTTTCAACTGAATCCTGAGTTTTTACTCTGCGGATTTTTTTAATTGGCTCTCTGCCCCGAAAAATTTTGTTCATACCAAACCTTTTCAATTAAAAACCTACCTTGGTTCTTTAGGCATTATGGTTTAATTTCAACTGAGCAAGTACTGCGAAAAATTTTCACATACATCTTGTAATGACGATTGAAAATATACTCTAGTAGTGTGTTTATAAAATTTATTTGTGGTCCTTCCAGGGTACAGTTTTTTGGGGGCCATTTTGAAAATTACACACAGATCTTTCATTTTCCACCGACTAATTGTATTTTCTTGGGATCAATTTTTGTCATTTAAACGTTTTTTTTTTTCAATTTCTCTTAGTACTTAAGTTGGTATCATTTATTTTTAAGGTCTCTGTAGTGTACCGGTTGAATACCTGCTATTTTCATCTGCTACAGGTTTCGGGTTCAAACCTAGGATTTTTTATAAATTCATAGGACTTTTGGCTAAAGAATAACAGCCGCTCGGGTTGATGAAGGCCAAGCCAGGCCCGTGTTGGGCCGTGGAAGAACTCATACCAAGAAAGCACGTTAAGCCGTTGGTCCCAGCTATCATTTGCAGATCTTTGACAGTCGTTACAGGTGGTCAGTGGCCCGGAAATCCGACGACTAGTCTTACCAAGGGGAATCGTATTACCCAGTACTAACTGGGTTGTGGAAGTCAGACAAGCAGTATTTCCATGTACTTTTATTAAGCAGCATTTAGACTGGGAGCCGGCCCCAACATAGTTAAGAAAGAGCTAGCAGATGAAAATGGGGTGTTTTTACACTTATTTAAAAAAAAGCGTCTCAAATATGTATGAAGTCATCTAAAGTGTCGGCAGAGAGACAGTGACTGAATGGACTGGTCATGGTGTAGTGTGTCGCAAGTCGCAGTCGCAACTCGAAGTCGCAAGTTGCAGTCGCAAGTCGCATTCGCAAGTAGCAGTCGCAAGTCGCAGTCGCAAGTCGCAGTCGCAAGTCGCAGTGGCAAATCACGTCACGTACCCTTTCGAGGCAAAAGGCTAATATTATGTTATTGAGAGCCGCCTACATGTATGAAGTCATCTAAACCGACGCGGCAGACACAGTCTGTCGCTTGTTCCCGTCATGATATTGTAGCGACTGAATAAATATACACGGGCGTAGGTAGGAGAGCAATGTGGACTAGACACTAAAAATAAGTTTGAAGATTGAATAGAGCTAAGTAGGTATTTTCTGTCAAATTTCAGCAGTGTACCCGAATGAGCTACTTTAGGGTTCCACATTTAAAGAACTAAGTCATCAGAATTATTGTGGTCCAAGGCACGAACTATATTTTTTATATTCATCATATTATAACTTTACTAGAAAAATCAATAATTTATTCCATGAGCAAAATTTTCATCTCGTAAAAAAAGTCGTTACCCAGGAATATTTTTTGCGTAGAGTTACTTATTTTGATGTACAGAATGCTTGGTAAGTCGCCATACAAACCATGCATCATTTTGGCATCATCAATTTTTCCAATTTAACAGTAGGTGTTAGCCGCGACTTCTTTGTTGTGTATTTTGTATTCTATCGTTTTAGGGGTTCTGTATACGAATGGCAGAAACGGAACCGTTATTATTTCGTCATGTCCATATAAATGTTGGTTCGGATTGCACACGGCCATTTGGACTAACTATTCTTTTGCAGCTTTTAACCCTATCACATCTTGTAATATTTAAACTCAAAGCATTTATTTCAATTAGACCATTACAGTCACTTTTGAAAGTCAAAAAACAATAAAAAAAACGCAAAACTACTTACAGTCCCAGTCACAAGGAATATTAACTTGTGAAAGTACTGTAGTTGCCAATTCGAAAGCGTAGATCTCTATGGAGAAGAATGGGCAAGAAACTCCATGGACACTCTTTTAAATCAAAATATGCTACAAAATCTTGGTTACATTATTTATGTTATGTTATTTATAAATGCAAGAGGATTTGATTAATTTACTAACACTTCGCCCGCGACTTCGTCCGCGAAAATTGTGATATAATATAGCATAATATGTTACTCGGTAAAGATGTAGCTTTCTAATGGTGAAAGAATTTTTTAAATCAGTCGAATACTTTTTGATTTCAATCGTAACAATCAAATCTTTCCTCTTTATAATATTAGTTTAGATGTATTTTTTTTATTTTATTTATGTAACAATTTAATAGATGATCCGTGTATCCCTATTGACTTTGCTATTTAATAAGATTAACTGAGCCTTTACTTATTTTTTTTTAATTTACAATTCATTTTTTGTACGTTTGAGATTTGCGATGATTTATAAATATCACGTCAGAACCATTATTAGCAATATCACCTTTCTCATCGGCCGGGTTAAAAGTCCTATTCACCTGCTAGTGCTCACCTAAAAAAACATGGCCGTCCCAACAATACGCGTTAAATGAACCGCCATATTGAAAAACAAGTAAAAAGGTTACACCTCTATTTTGTATGTCCCTTCTGCTATCATTCAATATATTGTTATAATTGAATCAGTAGGTTTTATTTAGAATAAGTTTTGACCGTGACTTTGTGCGTGTGAGAAACTATTTAGATGCCGGTGCCGCCCGTGTGCCGGCCGGATCTATCAATTTAACCTATGTAAACAAAAAAAAAAAAAACTGTGCGTGGAGTCCCCCCGCGCGGAAGAAGTGAAACTTCGTAATACTACACGCATGCGTTCGAGTGCCACGCATTCACACTCGTTATTTTACTGAGCTTCTAAATAATATTTGTTGTTTTCTTGTTGTACTCATATTATTTTTATAACATAAGTTTATCGAGGTTATTCTACTCATGGAAATTGAGCGAAGGCTGGTCACACCGAAGAGTCGAATGCATGACTGTTTGCACGCCATCTTGCGTACCTAGTAGAACTACGTAGTCACAGATCTTGTAATACTGCCATCTCTTAGTGAGTAATAGAAAATATTCCCCCTCTATGGTAGCGTTAAACTTGTTGGAAGTCGAATAAGAAGTTTCACTTCAATAAACAGTTTACTAGAATTTTATCTTCTATAAAATTGGTAAGAAATGATTAATGATTCATCATCTATCTGCCTTTTCACAACTATGTTGGGGTCGGCTCCCAGTCTAACTGGATGTAGCTGAATACCAGTATTTTACATGGAGTGACTGCCTATCTGACCTCCACAACCCAGTTAATACTGGGTAATACGAAACCCGTTTGAAAGACTGGTTGTCAAGACTTTCAGGCCACTGGCTACCTGTAACGACTTCCAAAGGTCTACAAATTGTCAGCCGGAATCATAGGCTTGACGTAACGTGCTTTCCGAGGCACGGAGGAAACTCGGTATGTAATGGGCGGTCACCCATCCACGTGCCAACCTAGGCAAGCCCGGTTTAACTTAAATACCGACCCGAGCTTCTGTTATTATTTAGCCACGAGCTCCACCAACATTGTAAAATCTACATTGTTTATTTAAGATATTTTTTTTAATTTCACCCGTTTTTGGTTCTGAATAAAAATGTATTCATAAATTAAGCAGTACCTCTTTTTTTCTCCGCACCATTCACACATTTTTGTATGAAAACCTTTTTATTAAAAACGTTCATTGATTGAAAAACGTGGTTATGCAAAAGGAGCGTATCCGGGTCACAAAGTAGTGTCGTAAATCTTCGCATTAGTCACTAATAGTCAACATTTAGGGCTGTGTAGTGGCGAAAGCGTTAATATTTGAAACTATAAAATGTGAACCTGTATCGCCAGCTCGAAAAGTTGTTGCCCAATGGGTACACCCCTGCGTAACCTTTTCAGGGTTACGGGGTGGACATCGTAATCATTCTCCAGTCCAGTCCAGTTATTTCAATTTATTTGTGGTCTGCACAGCATTACTTCTTCATCCATACTTCTATACAAGGTGTTATCTTGCATCCTCGTCTAATTAGACGAGGATGCAAAACAACACCTTGAAATTCAAGTCCTTGAATTCAAGGAGGTAACTATGCTAACGATGCTCGACCCGAATTAATAATAAAATGGGTAGGTATTTTTCTTTCTTATTTATGGAAATCGGTAAATGTGAACCACCCGTGTTTTAAACGCGGGCCGTCTGATTCTCGCCCAATAACCGCGCTTCCACAAATACAAACAATCTCAAACGTTTATTCGATAATTTCTTATTTCTTAAACCATGAAATACTGACAAACATAAACAACCAAAAAAATCAGGGTTTATTAATAATTAACTAGGTACCGTAATTTAAATTGGTTATTCATGTCTTTTGTGACAACCTCCTGAATTTTGACGAGGATGCAAAACAACACCTTGTATATTACTCTGACCACCACAACCCAGTTAGTACTGGGGAATAAGATACCCCTAAGACTAGTTCTTAGTATACGGTGTAAATCACCTCATCACGAAGCCGTCAACCAAGCATTCTGTACATGAAACTAAGTAATTTTACGCAAAAATTATGTTTTGTGGTAGAACTCAATGTAACGCACTCAAAACATTGTGCTGATGGACGGATTGAATAGTACGGGGGTCATGGAGGCGTTAAAAGATCTTACATTAAAAACATGTATTTAAAAAAATACTTGTCAAAAAGTTGGAACTTTGACCCCTAATATCTCCGTAACTAGAAGGTTCCCAGGTATGGTGTATAACAAAAAATGATCCCAATGACCGGGAGAACCAGTGCCTTCCGACTTCGTTAAGAGGTGTTTTACACCCTTTATATGAGCCACCCGGTATGTACAGGGTCGCCCATCCACGAACCAACCTAGGATAGCCCGCTATCCTTAACGCTTAAGCTGATGATCATTTTTTTTCATGATATTTTAGCCACGACCTCCTTCCATAATATTTTATACTAGCCGTGCCAGCGAATTCGTCCGCATGGAATTAAAGAAAAATGTTATTGAGTTTATTTTTTTCCGTTTTTGCATAATTATTTATTTTGATTAATATTAATTTTTCTAAAATAGAAGTAGCCTAAGTTACTTCTTATTACATCAGCTATCTGCCAGTGAAAGTCCCGTCAAAATCGGTCCAGCCGTTCCAGAGATTAGCCGGAACAAACAGACAGACAGACACAAAAATTGTAAAAAATATATTTTGTTATATGTACCGTAAATACATTCATATGCATGTAGTAAAAAACGGTTGTTTTAATATTACAAACGGACACTTCAATTTATTTATTTGTATAGAAGATGTATAGATTTGAACAAAGACTGTGGTCAAAGTTTTAAGCTTCCGTATAGCATAGCAAGCACTACACACCATTCCTAAAACACACAAAGAAAAGAATGTCCTACCACAGGAAATGGCAAAGTCTTTGTCACCTCGTATTTATTGTCAAACGGAGTCCCTTTTCATTGAATTTATATTAAAAGTTTTACCTGCAAAATAGAAATGTGCCAATTGAAGAATAGTGGAGATGATTGATTCTTTCTGCTGACGACTATACAAGGATTTTGGTGTGAAGCAGGCCGCCATTTTTTTTTGTAATGCCTCTTTTATGAGCTGTAATGGCCCAGTGTAACCGGCTGTAACTTTACATAACATCACGCTAAAATCACCGGAGGGTTAGGCAGGGGTGTAGCTTAGAACACCCACATTTCGCCGGTTATGTTTAAGTCCCATGTATTAGGGGGCGAGCCTATTGCCATCATAATCATCTGCCTAGCCTTTTCCCAAACTATCTTGGGGTCGGCTTCCAGTCTAACCGGATGCAGCTGAGTACCAGTATTGTACATGAAGCGACTGCCTATCTGACCTCCACAACTCAGTAACTGGGTGATACGATACCACTTGGTAAGACTGGATGACAGAATTTTGGCTTCTGACTACTCGTAATGACTGTCAAAGATCTACAAATGACAGCTGGGACCAACGGCTTAACGTGCTTTCCGAGGCACGGAGGAAACTCGGTATGTAATTATGGTCACCCATCCACGGACCAACTTCGGCAAGCACGGCTTAACCTTAAAGATCGACCCGTGCGGCTGTTATTATTTAGCCACGAGCTCGTCCTATTGCAGCCTATTGCCATCAACCGTGCACAAATCCAGACTCCGTGGCTGCTACTGATAGTAAAACCCAATAACATTTTGCCTGACCCGGGAATCGAACCCAGGACCTCATGCTCAGAAGCCACGCTAGTGACCACTCAACCAACGAGGCAACCACTTAGGTAGGAACGAGGCATCGGCTGTAACTTAGGAGTTATATCTGAGACAAACCATTTACGGTTAGTCTACATGGTCCCACTGCTGGGAAAAGTCATGATTTCCAGTTCTTTAGCTCCAGTACTGATGAGAACTTCTGGTCTTTGGGGTGTCCATCTCGTCATGTCATCTGCTATGAGCGTGGTCTTCTAGCTTGCAGAAGCTAGACCACGTGGTAACATTGGCCCAAAGCCTTGCCAAAGCGACAGGCACTATACCTCGTGTCATTTATTTCAACACTGCTGCTCTCAAAACGGTGAAGGAAAACATCGTCAGGAAACCGGCACGTTCCAAAACCGATTTTGACATGACATTTATCAACAACTCAAACTCAAAGCATTTATTTCAATTAGACCATTACAGGCACTTTTGAAAGTCAAATTACAAAAAAAAAACGCGAAGCTACAGTCCCAGTCACAAGGTATAATAACTTGTGAAAGTACCGTAGTTGCCCATTCCAAAGCGTAGATCTCTATGGGCCATATATCCCAACCGCACTGACCTCGCACCCTTGAACAGCGAGGAAGCATATGTCCCAACATTTGGAACGTTATAGGCTCATCAACATCTGCCTAGCCTTTTCTCAAAAATATTAGGGGCGACTTCCAGTCTAAACGGATGCAGCTAAATGCCAGTACATGGAGCGAATGCCTATCTGACCTTCACAACCCATATAGTACAGTCACGTATAATAATAATAATATGTATACACGCAGCAAATTTTTAAAGTGGTTTTCTCCTACTGTATTGATTAAGGTTTTACGTTTAACATGGAATTTTCGAAGCCATACTATTACGAAATTGGTCTTCTCAACGTAGAAACCGTAATTTCACAAGCAAATCACTTTTCCGTTTTGCTAAGTGTATACATATTTTTATTCGTGACTGTACTGGGTTATACGATACACCGTGGTAAGACTGGTTTTCAGACTTTCGGGCCACTGACTAATCTGTAATGACTATCAAAGATCTAAAAATGACAGCCGAGGTTGGTCCAAGGATGCCACATAGGTGCCAAGTTTCCTTCGTGCCTCAGAAAGCACGTTAAGCTGTTGTTCCCGGCTATCATTTGAAGATCTTTGACAGTTATTACAGGTGACTACCTGTGGCCCGAAAGTCTGTCAACCAGTCTTACCAAGCAGTATCGTATTATCCAGTCTTAACAGGGTTGTGGAGGTTAGATAGACAGTCGCTCCATGTAAAATACTGGTATTCACCTGCATCCGGTTAGACTGGAAGCCTCCCCCAACATTTTTGGGAAAGGCTAGGCAGATGATGATCCATGCCAGTCGATTTTAATCATGTTTGAGTAAAATCTTAGTATGCTACTAAGTTAAAAATCAAGTACCACTCATTTCTCATAACGTATTATTACAGCATCCTTGATCTGTCAATATCGTTTAGTTTAGTAGCAACATATCAAATCGTTTCGCAAATTGTAGTCACAAAAACGGTCGGCAGGGGGCACTGTACATAATAATTAGCAGCGACGCTTTTACTGAGGAGCGGTGCGGACATTTGAAGCTTGTGGTCGAAATTAATGTTTTTTTATTTGTAGATACATATTATAATATTTGTAAATGACCATGCATAAAGTTGTATGGTCGCTGTCCCCACCTACCAACAGACATGGCACTAGTTTGAATATAATTATGACTTATAACCATTTTCAATCCAAAAATCGATGGGGTTTTTAGTCAGAGGACCTACATAGCTCTAAATGTGAGAAATAAAAGTAAAATTAAACACTGCTATTTCGTATTATTAACTTTCATTCATAGTGCACGTTTCAAACATCATATTATAAGCCTATAAATGTCGTTTTCAAAACGTTAACTTCTTAAATGTGGTATTAGGCACAAATCCTTATAGTACTTACTAGTAGTTTGGACAGATCGTTAATACTGCCCCAGCGCCCAACAGCGTTACGATATAAATTAGTAGACTGATTTTCTCAAGAAGAATATTTCTTGCTTTGGCAACTTTTCTCGATTCAGAGTCTGAGAGGAGCTAGGTCTGTCAGGTCAATACAACCTAACAGACCACGTATTCGCAAAAGTTGCAGAGGAGCAAATATTCTCATTAAAAAGCTCTTTCGAATGGTGTATATCTTAATGCTACTGGGTACCCAGAAGATCTTGACTTCAGTGCCCAATTAAACACACATTTAGGTTAATAATTCTGAAAGGACTACGAATTAGCAAAAGTGATGCAAGTTGTTAAAGTTATCATTGACAAGCTCTATGCAACAATACAAGATATTGTTTTGCATTCTCGTCAAAATTCCGGTGGTTATCTCAAAAGACATAATAATCAATTTAAATTACGGTACCTGGTTAATCCATACTCCATACTAATATTATAAATGCGAAAGTCACTCTGTTTGTTTGTTTGTTACCTTTTCCCGACTAAACGGCTCGACTGATCGGATCTTAATGAAATTTGGCAAGAAGATTTCAACCTGGGGAAGGGCATAGGCTATATATCATCACGCTAAGACCAATAGGAGCGGAGCAGCAATGAATAATGTTGCGAAAACGGGGAAAATGTGACGCAGACGAAGTCGCGCGGGACTGCTAGTTATAAATAAACGCTGTTTTTTTTTTTGGTTTTTTAAGTATATCAGAATAACCCCCTTTCGAAAAAACGTTTGAGATTGTTTGTATGTGTGAAAGCGCGGTTATAGAGCGAGAATCAGACGGACCGCGTTTAAAACACGGCTGGTTCACACTTACCGATTTCCGTAAATAAGAAAAAAAAACTTATTTTATTATTGATTCGGGAATAGAATCATTAGCATAGTTACCTCCTTGAATATGACGAGGATGCATAAACAACAAAACAAGTTTATTCTGATATACTTAAATAACCGAAAAAATCAGCGTATTTTAAATATTAACTAGATAGTAGTGTCATTTTAATTGATTATTTATGTCGTTTGTGACAACCTTCCGAATTTTGACGAGGACGCAAAACAACACTTTGTATACCCGTAAATAGAAGGTTCCTAAGTATTGGTATAAATTAAAAAAATGACGTGTCTTTCAGCTTTGTGTGTACACCCAAGCCAGCAAAATACTCAGAATATCCTTAAAAACATCGTTTTCATAGACTATCTTTGCAGACCTCATAAAAATCTTTGACATGCCCTAAAAACTCGCCAGTACGCACCATGTTACCGTCACCCATCCACCATCTTGATTCCTGAATGCTTAATTACTGTGTTTTTTGGCGCGCTCGCTTCCCATTGGTCGAGACCGGACGATGACAAACATGTGTTTTTTGCTAAACCGAGCTCAAAAGTTACACAAATAAATTAAACTAAACATATTTAATTTTTAAACGGTTCACTTTTGAGCTGTAATTGTTGGGAAAGATTATTTGAATAGTTGAATTTTCTGAGATTGTTACATTTCGTAGCTAGTTGTGGAGGTCAGATAGGCAGTCGCTCACGTAACATACTGGTATTCAGCTGCATCTGCTAAGGCTGGAAGCCGACCCCAATCAAGATGGATAAAATACCTGCAAACGGGACTGCACCTAAGTATGATTCGGATCCCTGAACTGTGTAGTACGATGTCAATAAAAATGTTAGTTTATATCGGGCCTCATTTATCAGCACGGAATTGCCTATTGCCACTGCCAGTGTTGCAACTGCTCCATTGGTTTCACGGTTGCAGAAAGTAACTACGTGTGGAGTCCTGGTTTGATTCCCACGACTGGAACTTCTCAGAAACAGCTCGGAGCTGTAATTGGTGTGTAACCCCCGCCCCCGTGTCTTGGAAAGCAGGTAAAGCCGTCTTCTCTATCCCCGGTGATCCCCGAGATAACCAGAGTGGTCGACATAGCTCACAGAATAAGTAAGCTGAAGTGGCAATGTGTTGGCCATATTTGCCTTAGAACCGATGACAGTTGGCGTAGACGTGTTTTTAAATGGAGACTGCGAATCGGCAAGGGTAAGATGGGATGCCCTCAGGCTCGGTTGACGATCTTCGCAGGGTGGCTGGTAGCAACTGGCAGAGGCTGTGCGATTGAAGAGGCTTTTATCAAGCAGTAGACTGTTGTATAGGCTGATGATGATGATGATGATGATGATTAGATGGACATCCCACTGAAACTATGAGGGTGAGGTAAGAGAGAGTGCACTGTTCCTCCGTTTACCGTTAACAATGACCGCTGTGTTAGAAATTCAGATGGGATGATACTCATCCTCTGCCTAGCCTTTTCCCAAATTTCCAGTAAATTTTATATTAATGAACAGCTCCCAGTCTTACCGGTGCATCTGTAGGTCACTATTTTTTACGGAGCGACTGCATATCTGACCTCCACAACCCAGTTAGTACTGGGTAATGGGGTACCCCCTTGGTAAGAAAGGTGTCATACTTTCGGGCCACTGAATACCTGTAATGACTGTCCAAGATATACAAATGACAGATGGCCGATCGTCTCTGCGTTGGTGGAGTCCGGGGCGTAACGTGCTTTCCGAGGTACAGAGGTAACTCGGAATGACTGTAAGCGCGGCTTCACCGTAAAGATCGACCCGTGCGGCTGTTTTTATTTAGCCACGAGCTTTTAGTCATTAAATGATTATTGGATTATATGATTATAATTATATTATTACACAATCCATCCACCTATTTCTCCTTCTTTTCATTAAGTTATACACGTTTTCATGTCTCATCCTTGTAACGACCTCTAGTTCACTGTAGTGAAACTACAACAAATTGATCATCATACGTTAGGTTCCGCTTGATCACGATAGATGGCGCTTATTTAAAAACTTTGATTCGGTTACATGATTTATTTGTTTTCAGGTGTTATAAAATAATAATACAACAGCGTATTGCTGCGTACATAATATGGCGATTTGTAAATCCACATTTTTATTGGTTCGACGTACAGTTGAGGGTTCCGTCTTTATCTTAGCGTGTCGAGGAAAATTTAAATTGGCATTTGGCATTTTCAGTAGAGTCCATCAGCTCCTGTAATGTGCAAGCAACAGGACAGGCAGGACACGATATCAAGTGTCCCATCGTTTGTGGGGCAACACCACATTTACACTCCAGAGCAAAGTCATCTATGAATCTCCTCTGAACAGGTTTCACTGCCGAAGTCTATTCAAAGACTTCGAAGTCAGCCATGGCAACTCGTGTCCAGGTGGAAGATTTGGAGAGTTCCGTATCATGATACTCTAACTCAGTTTAGGTTAAAAGTTGTAATTATTCTTAATAACTCATTGATATGGTCATTAGACAACAGGTTCACCGTTCCGAAGGTCTACATGTTGGACTATAAGAAGGCCTATGACTCTGTACGTCCAGGTGGAAGATTTGGAGAGTTCCGTATCATGATACTCTAACTCAGTTTAAACCAGGGTTCAAAGTTGTAATTATTCTTAATAACTCATTGATATGGTCATTGGTCAACAGGTTCGCCTTTCCGAAGATCTACATGTTGTCACATACATGGCTCGGTGACACGGTGTCACATACATGGCTCATGATGGTGCTAGAGTTGTATAAAGTAGACGCAACTCTCTGCACCTTCCTGTTGTCCTGTATAATGGAGAACAGTCCCTCGCTATCCAGGATGTCTGCAAATCCAAAGGAATAGCAAGCCGATAATTATAGAGTGAGGTGTTTCTCAGGGCAATAGTTTGAGTCCACTTTGGTTCTGGATAGCCTTGAAACCTCTTAGAACGCTGCTGGAGGATTCAGGTCTAGGCTATCGGTTTTCTAAACTTATTGTCAATGTCACTTCACTTATATCCAAACGCGATTTGCCGCGATCCAAACGTATTAAGTAACTAACGTAACGTCCAATCAATAGACCGATTTTAGTACATTTGTGTTTATTTTTGTTCGTTACTATTCCACTACACGGGGTATAATGGACACCGACGTACAAACGGTACGCAGCACATCATTCTGAGCTCGATTGGGGCTGTTCCATATAAGTAGTTTTCATCGGTAATTTTTAGACGGGGTCGCGGCAGACCGATGAAAAGATGGTGGGACACCTTCGATGGCTTCCTCGCGAATTGGCAAGAAGAAACACACCAGGTGAGAAGTGGAAGGAATGCAGGGAGGCATTTGCCCAGGACTAGGGCAATACGGGATAACATTTTTAAATCTGCTGTCTCAATATATGTATATATGATAGATCCAAGACCCTAATCATGACCAACAGCACTAAACGTAAGGTTGCGGTTGACGGGCAATATGTCGACGAGTATACCTATTTGGGTCAGATAGTGTCGTTCAAAAACAGGCTAGACAAAGTAGTCGAAAGACAAGTCCAAAATGCTTAGAAGACCTACTGGGTCCTGAAGGCACATATGAAGGGCAACCTTACATTTACACTGAAAAAAAAACTCGTCAACATGTGCATTCTACCCGTCGTAACCTACGGTGCACAAAGTTGGTCACTTACTGAACAACAGACGTCGAGACTCAATATTTGAACAATAGAGCGCAGCATAATAGGTGTTAAGCGAATAGATCGCGTTAGGAACACAACCTTGCGCTCCATAACTGATGTTGGAAAGAAAACAGCCAGGTTTAAGTGGGAGTGGGCAGGCCACGTCGCACGGATGCACCCAGAGTGATGGGCAAAGATGGTAACACACTGGACGCCTGAGAAAGAAGAGCGCCGTAGAGGTTGACCGCGGCGAAGGTGGCGTGACGATCTGATCTGATCTGTTTGCGGGGCTAACAAGGCCAGAGATCGCACAGGACAAAGAGGTATGGAAGGAGAAAGGGGGTGCCTCTGCCCGGCAGTGGGAAACGATATAGGCTAAAAAAAAAGAAAATGCAATACCTACACGTTAAAATGTATAGAACAACGGGAATCATCGGCTTTGTTTAGCAACATTAATGGTGTTTTTTAACTCCCATTTTCAGACACCGGAATCCTAAAAGTCGAATTACATGCGTGGAAACAATCTGTTTTTATTCGTTTTTTTTTGTACTACAAAATAATATATTTTTGTGTAGAATTCAATTTTTATTGTTCAAAAATAAATTGGCTACATAAAATATTGAAATATAAGCATCAGGTTTATGTGAAAATAAAGTCATAACTTCTTTAGCAACGAAATAAGTGAGTACTTATGTTGACTTTTTCAATTCCATTTAATTATCTAGGTTTTTAATGAGTCACGGCAAGCCTCCTCCCGTGGCTAAATAATAACAGCCGCTCGGATCAATCGGTGCTTGCCTAGGTTGGTCTGTGGATGAGTGACCACCCATTTCATACTGAGTTTCCTCCGTGCCTCAGAAAGTACGTTAAGTTAAGCCGTTGATCCCGGCTGACATTTATAGATCTTTGGCAGTTGTTACAGGTAGTCAGTGGCCCGAAAGTCTGACAACCAGTCTTACCAAGGGGTATCGTATTACTCAGTGCTTACTGGGTTGTGGAGGTCAGATAGGCAGTCGTTCCATGTAAATTACTGGTATTCAGCTGCATCTGATTAGACTGGAAGCCGATCCCAACATAGTTGAGAAAAGGTAGGCAGTGATGCTAATAATGTAGTTACCTAAGTGAATGAATATACAATACTCAAATTGGTACTGAACACCTCAATAACTAAATAATAAAATTGACGACGCGACTACTCTTGCTCGTTGTTCATTGTTTGCTCCGGACCGGCTGCGGCGGTCGCGGGCCTGTTTATCACGGGGCTTGTTCGCGGCTCCTTCTGTGCGTACCCAAACTGCTCGATATGCGCCCACAGCCCAGGCGATAAATCTGCTAAACGCCTTGATTGCTCAGGAACCGGATCTCGATGTGTTTACGAGCAGCAATAAGGCTATGCTGAATTATTCTGTAAATTTCTTTAGTTAATGTTATGTTTTTGGCTTGCTGCGCGCTTTGGTGCAAACTGTAAGTGCAGCGAGTACTTGTATAAATAAATAAATAACTTAATCCCTTGACCACGAACTAAGCTCCAGCGCAATGCGTCATACGACAGCGATCTAGGTGACGTGATTTAGGTGACGCGATTTAGTTCGTGAGTAAACAAAAGTACTAGCTAACAGCAGAGGCCACGACTTCACAGCTGGAGCGACTAAAAATGGCCTGACTCAACTGATGTCGTCAACCTGGCCTGACACAGTCACCCTTGCCCCGAAAGGAACGTTAACCTTTTGGTTCTTGCTGTCATTAGTATATCTTTGACAGTCGTTACAGGTACCTAGTCAAAAAGCCTGAAAGTCTGACAACAAGTCTTGGGAATTGAATGATTTAATAAAGCCTCAATTTCAGACAATGTTACAAAAGAGATTTATTATAGAGTGATTGAAAAGACTTGAAGATTGAAAGGGGTTTGCTCTTGTCTCCATTCAAGGTCAGAAAAGACAGAGACAAAGTCAACGGTGGTACGAGCTTACCCAGAAGAATTACATTGTTTTTTATTACTTTTGCAGGTTATCATGAAGATAACATTCGTCTGTGGGCTGTTTTTCTGTCTGTGGGCTCTTGCTCAAGCAGTAAGTTAAATTTTAAATACATTTTCAGGGTTGAAGGACACCGATGCTCAAACGGTTACCTCGTATTCAGTTTTTCATTTTGAACCAGCAGATTTTTTGTCAGTTATTAAAAAAACCGGCCAACTGAGAGTCGAACTCGCACACGAAGGGTTCCGTACCATTATGTATAAAAACGAGTATGCTTTTTTGTATGGGAGCCCCCTTAAATATTTATTCTGTTTTTAGTATATTTTGTTGTTATAGCGGCAACAGAAATACATAATCTGTAGACATTTCAACTGGCTAGATAGTTAGCCAGTTGAAATGTCTACAGATTATGTCTACGGTTTATGATATCTACAGCCTGGTGACAGACGGACGGACGGACAGCGAAGTCTCAGTAATAGAGTCCCGTTTGGAACCCTAAAAACGGGACTGGGCGGGTCACATTTCCAGGATGGGATCGGAAATATGGGCCAGAATCGTCATACAGTGGGTGCCCGAAGAGGGTTGCTCACCGAGGCAGGCCCAAGAAACGTTGCCGTCACGATTTAAACTCGTTTCTGACTGGCCAGAGAAGGCAAAACACCGAATGCGTTGGAAAGGAATGCGGAGGCCTGTGCCCAGCAGTGAGACACATAAGAGGTTAAATAAATAAAAAAACGGGTTGCACACCGGGAGTGCCGGCAGAAGTGAAAACTTGAATGTTAAAGTTGTGCATTTTTGATATTTTGGAATGGTTAGGGAATAATTTTGCACGAATTGCTTTTATTATCAGTATAAAATAATACAATATTCATTTATTCGTACACAAACATGACAATTTATATTAGGTACATTAAAATTTTAACACTTCAGAACTATTACAAATCGTCTTACGAATTTTACATCTTTGGAGAAACCGAAGGTTTTGTTTGTGCATAAGATAATTATCCAGTTTTGGAAACCCAATGACAGATGTCATAAAGTTCAAATTCCTTCGTAGCCTAATGTCAATCCGTCTTACGAATTTTCCAGTTTTGGAAACCAAAACTCAACCAACCAAGTTCAAATTCCTTTGTAACTAAAAAAACTGACGGTCACGTGTCCTGACGCGAGTTTAACATTTTTTGCCCATCACAAATGTGCACAACGCCGCTAAAGAAGTTTTCACTTCAAAAAACTGTTATTCCATACATTTTAGTGTAGGCACTTTCGTAGGAAAGCACAGTTTTTTTTTGTTAAATTACTGATTAAAAACCTTGGAACGTTTGGTATTGAATTCAGAATGATGTACTAAACGCGTAGTGACTGCTCATGCGTCGTTGTCCCTGCCACCCTGTTCACTTAATATACTTAAATAAGAATTATTAGGTAAAGTTTGAGAAGCACAGTAACCCCGAGTGCCATAGGCTATAATTATTTAACCTTTTGAAAGCCATTGTCACATATACGTGACAAGCAAGCGAATTCCCTGTACGCCAACGACACAAATATGTGACAAAAGATGTGGTGCATTATAGCACGAAAAAAACAACTTATATCAATACTTTTGTGTGTGTCTATTCAAATATGATCAACTACAAATGTATTATCAAGAAATAGTAAATAAAAGTATTGTAATAAAAGTTTTGCAATCGCTATTTTTAAATGTAAGTACTTGCCGTGAATTTGTGGCTTGGCGTGGAGGGTTCGCGTGCGTTTATGCTCTGGCTTTCAAAAGGTTAAAATGTTCCCGTGGGATAAATCCTCACCATTACAGGCGAATCCGCGGATGCAAGTGATGTAGAAAAATTTGGACTTCAAAGACTTTACATCCAACCTTTCATTTATCTAAAAAATTAATGGCGTGAGTTGTATGACCATATATTTCTATTACTGATACAAATACTTACTAATACGTTTATTTTATTATTTTCAGGCCGTAAGTAACATAATGCATCCATACTTCCATACAGTCACTCTGTTTGTTTGTTACCTTTTCACGACTAAACGGCTGATCGGATCTTAATGAAATTTGGCAAGAAGATAGATTTTAACCTGGGGAAGGACATAGGCTGTGTATCATCACGCTAAGACCAATAGGAGCGGAGCAGCAATGAAAAATGTTGCGAAAACGGGGAAAATGTGACGCAGATGAAGTTGCGCGGGACAGTTAGTTTTTTTTATATTGAAAGAAATAAATTGTAGATTATACAACAAGTAATAAGGAGGAGCTCGTGGCTAAATAATAACAGCCGCACGGGTCGATCTTCAAGGTTAAACCGTGCTTGCTGAGGACGGTCCGTGGATGGGTGACTATAATTACACAGTTTCCTCTGTGCCTCGGAAAGCCGTTGGTCCCAGCTGTCATTTCTAGATCTTTGACGGTCGTTACATGTAGTCAGAAGCCGAAAGTCTGATATCCAGTCTTTCCAAGGGGTTTCGTATTACCCAGTTACTGGGTTGTGGATGTCAGATAAGCAGTCGCTCCATGTAAAACGGGGCTTATTTGGTGCAGCCGCGAGCCACACAATAGTTACCTTTTTTGTTTTTGTTCTTTTTTTTTGGTTGGATTTAAGTTTTTTTTTTATATTACACTTGTGGCTTGGGCCAAATAAAATTATTTTCTTTCTCAAATATTGTTAAACAGTTGTGTCCAGTTGTACTAGAAAACGACCCTAACAAAGTTGGAAAAATACAGGCAGATCATGATTCTTTCTACTTTTGCATGTCATTATGTTAATCCGATTTTTCCTTTTTTACAGCCTGTAAGTAAAGGATACAATTTAATACCTACAAAATCTAACCAGTAAAATAATCAAAGTTACTGTGCAATAAATAAGTAACAAGATTTTTTTTTGTATCGTTCATTTTTCAATGATATTAACCTAATTTCAATTATTATTTTTTAGCATGTAAGTATTAATCTATACTAGTAATATTATTTAAAAAAATATTAAAAAATCTTTCAGTGTTAGATAGCCCATTTATCGAAGAAGGCTATAGGTTATATATCATCACGCTGCGACCAATAGGAGCGGAGCAGCAATGAAAAATGTTAAGATAACGGGAAAAATATGACGCAGACGAAGTTGCGCAGGACAGCTAGTCAAATAATAAAAAATTGGCGACAACAAATTTGCAAAAAATTTGAAGCACTCGCTCCATGTAACGTACTTTTATTCAGCTGGATCTATAGACTGGAAGCCCAAGCCATCATATACAAGGCGTAAATTATCCTTTCATGAAGCCGTCAATTAAGTATTATGTACATAAAAATAACAAACTCTACGAAAAAAAAAAAAAAAAAAGGGTGCAGTTCCTCCGCGCGGAAGAAGTGAAACTTCGTAATACTACACGCATGCGTTCGAGTGCCACGCATTCACTCTCGCTCTGTCTCTTTCTATTCCCCCTCCACAGGAGCGTTGAACGTTTAACGCAACAGTGCATTCATACCCCCTCTATGGTAGCGTTAAACGTTTAACGCAACCTTGTTAGAAGTCGCATAAGAAGTTTCACTTCAAAATTATTGCTGGGATATGCCTTTTTTGGGGTCAAAAATCACATTTTCCGATAGGACTCATTATAACTCACTCCAACTGTGACGATGGATGCATCATGGACATTGAATGGTACGCAGTCGTGGAAGTATTTAAAGTAAAGTTGTAATACTAATAATTTTTATTTAATAAAAATACTTGTGAGAAAGTTGAAACTTTGACCCCCAATATCTCCGGTAGTAAAAGGCGCTTATCAAGGTCTTCACTTCAAGTTACTTTTACATGCCATAAAGTTAAATTGTTGTCTCCTTTTTATTTCCAGCCTGTAAGTAATAAAAATCATTGGGGATATTTTTTCAGTAATATTACGGTTTAAGACATTGATTTCTCAAAAAGGATACAATTCACTTAATATAAGAAATACAAGATAATCTTTACTTATAATATAAGAATTACTTATAATACAAGGTGTTGTTTTGCATCCTCGTCAAATTTTAGGAGGTGGTCACATCCATACTAATATTATAAATGCGAAAGTCACTCTGTTTGTTTGTTTGTTTGTTTGTTTGTTAGTTTGTTTGTTTGTTACCTTTTCACGACTAAACGGCTGATCAGATCTTTATGGAATTTGGCAAGAACATAGATTTAAACCTGGGGAAGGACATAGGCTATATATTATCACGCTAATAACTTTAGGAGGAGAGCAATATTGCATTATGTCGGCACTCCTTAACTGTTTGACAACTGACAATTGTCATGACAAGCATTAGAATAGAACGGCTATTTTGAAACCAATTGTCACCGAAGTAAGTAGCCCGACGGTTTAGCGGCCGCTCGAATCGTATGTTCCAGGATCAAACCGGAGCCAGTATGAAATTCACTTTTTGTATTTTATTTTGTTTTTTAATACTGTATGATTTCCAAAAATGACCATGGTTCGAGCCCCAACTGGTTTTTTTTTTGTAACGTAAATTCGTAAAGTATTTTGTATTTTTTTTAAATGCTTTAAGATTTTCTAATCATTACTAAATAGTTTAAGTTTTATACATCCTTTTAGTTATTTTGACCCATGTAAACAATAGTTAAACAACTATAAATGTAAATTCACAAACTTATAAAAAAACTGGTACCTAATGTGCCCAAGATTGAACATGGGCTTAGCCTCTGGCCAATGTAAAAGCCAGATCTTGATTCTCAGAAATCATAAGCTATGAGTGTAGCAATTTCGTTAAAAAGGCTGTGAGCAATGAGTACTCGGACCCCACGGTCCCAAAGTTTCAATCCCAAACGACTCGAACATATGTTTACCGATAAGTTTACTTTGTAGCGACCACAAAAAGCAACATACTACAAAAAGTACTACAGCGCCATCTATGACACTACGGAGGAACTAACATCAATTTCCTACAAGCAAAGTTTACATCGACTTTAGTATATATAGAGAAACCCGATAACAACTATCGGGCAGTTGCCCACCAGACATAACACCTGCCTGGTCGGAGGATCCTCCCTTTTCTAAGGAGTATCGAGGAACTTTACACCCTGTTCCTCATACCCCTAAAACTTTATTAACGCTGCTTGAGGTTCCCCGCATGTTTTGACCAGCCAATCTCTCACAAACGCCTATAAATATCGTCGCGCCAGCGTTAAATTTTAAATCACAGAAATACATTGTTAATCTTAGAATGACTTCGCTAACATGTAAGTAAGTAGGTGTTACTTGGTCAATGGTACGACCCGTACGACAGCTCTGCTGAAAACTGGCAAAGATACAGGTGCCATACAAGCACCAGATAATAACGGCAGTCACGTAAGATCACGCCTGTAATCGCTTAAGGGTTTGGCAGAGGTGTGTCCATTTAGTACACCCACATTTCGCCAGTTATGTTTAAGTGCCATGTAATAAGGGTCGAGCTTATTATAATGAAACGAAAAATAAAAAACAAATAAAAACCGCCCGGCGTTTTGTATCAAACCAAGGACCTTATACACAGTAGTAGCATTTCCGACCACTAGACCAACGATACAGTATAAACGGTCTCTATATATCAGTCTGTTTTAACTTTTCACACCTAAACAGTTAAACGGATTTGGATCAAAGCCACAAGAGAGACAGGTCATGATCTGGATTAGGACATAATATTAGTTTCATTTATACATGACACCGCAATACTATTTACTCACTGATTAATCACTCAAGAACTACTTCTCCTTTTGAACTATTTAAATTTAAATCTCGCCAGTGCTTAGTACGGTAGAAAGGTATTTTTGACCCCCAAGTGGGTTTAATGTTAAGCTTAGTGGGCTATTTGTAATTTTCACATGAGTGTTTACTATTTTTGAAAATTCTACCCTTATTTTTGTTGGGGTCAGGGCACGCCATAATAGTGGTAATAAGTCCCCTCTTTAAGAAGTGGCTGGAGAGGAGCCACGGCGCCCTCACGTTCCACCTGCCGCAGGTCCTCACCGGGCCCGGTTGTTTCGGGAAGTTCCTGCACCGAACCGGGCGGGAGGAAACGCCCGGCTGTTACCACTGCGACGATCGCCCAGAGGACACGGTGGAGCACAACGTAGAGGACTCCTCTGGTTGGGCGGAGCGCGGCCGTGTTCTCTTAGCGGCGATTGGCGGCGGCGACCTCTCGCTTCCGGCCCTGGTTCAATCCAAGGTGCGGAGCGAGAGGCAATGGGAAGCCGTTACCTCCTTCTGCGGTGGCGAAACGTGAGAGGGAGAGAGCCTTGCTTCCCAGCCGCCACGGGAGACGCCCCGGGCGTCGGCCATTTTAGACGCGGGTCTGTAGATGTTGAGTAAAGGCTTGCTCATAATCCGTCCGTCTTACGACGACGGGCCGTGGCGACGGGACGTTCGTGTTCCACGCGAGCCTTAAAGAGATGTCAGCAAATCGGAAGGGGTCAAGGCAAGCCAAGGGCCGATGCCTGCCGGGGCTGCGGGATTGTTCGAAAGAGATACAGCGGCCCTGGAACACAAATGTCTAAGAAGGATCATGGAAGGGTTTTAGTCAGTACAAGTCATCTGACACTCCCTTCCGCTCCGCCCAGAGCGGGAGGGGTCATTTGATGATTTTCCATCTGAATGAAAAGGGTGTAAATATTGAGATGGAGATTACACATGAAAGTTCTTTCAAATGAAAAATAATCAATTTAGATCGCTAGGGTCGATCTTTAGGTTAAGTTGCGTTTGCCTAGGCTGGTCCATCGATGGAGACCACCGATTACGTACCGAGTTTCCATTGTGCCACGGAAAGCACGCTAATTCGTTGATACCAGCTGTCATTTATAGATCTTTGACAGTCGTATAACTTGCGACCCACGTATGCCCTTCAAGTTAAAGGGTAAAATATACAAGTCTGTGAGTCTAAACCTGTCGTATTGTGTGGATCACGACACCACCAGTGGTGCGGTTTAGTAGTGTAAAAGGGAAGGAGAGGATCAGAATGCAGGCCTTTGAAGCAGAAGGAAAAAAGATTGCGTGTATCAGAGATGATTATAATTTAAACAAAAAAAGTGATGAAAATAAATGTGGATGGAGACCGTGAGGAAGATCTAGAAAACGATGAATGGATTGTGTGAGAAATAATATGAAAGAAAAAGGAGTAAATGATAGCTTGACGAACGACAGAGGAGCATGGAAGAACAAAAAGTGTTGCGCCGACCCCAAGTAACATGGGACAAGGGCAGGAAGATGATGATGACAGTCGTATAACCCACCCAGTACTAACTGGTTGTGGAGGTCAGATAGGCAGTCGCTTCATATAAAATCCAAGTATTCAGCTGCATCCGGTTGGACTTAATGCCGACCCCAACATAGATGGAAAAAGACTAGCCAGATGATGGTGTATTAATACTGGAGAAATTAGGTAACGAATTCAAAACAAAAATTTGGAAACCAGAACCTCCTTACTAAAAAACTTATTCCAGGCAAATCGCGAACCTAACGCGTACGAAGTCGCGGGTAACAGCTAGTATGACATAAATAATCAATTAAAATTGCGGTACTTAGTTAATTTATTAATAAACGCTGATTTTTTTGGTTGTTTAAGTTTGTCAATATTTCAGAATAACCCCCTTAATGTGGTATAAGGAATAAGAAATTATCAATTAAACGTTTGAGATTGTTTGTATGTGAGTAAGCGAGGTTATAAACGGTGTTAATCACCTCATCACGAAGCCGTCAACCAAGCATTCTGTACATGAAACTAAGTAACTTTACGCAAAAATTATTGCTGGGAAACGACGTTTTTTTGGGGGGTGTAAAATCATGTTCTGTGGTAGAACTCAATGTAACGCACTAAAAACATTGTGCTGATGGACGGATTGAATAGTACGGGGGTTGTGGAGGTGTTTAAAGTAAAAATCTTACATTAAAACCTTGTATTTAAAAAAATACTTGTCAAAAAGTTGGAACTTTGACCCCTAATATCTCCGTAACTAGAAGGTTCGCAGGTATGGTGTAGAACAAAAAAATATCGCAATGACAGGGAGAACCAGTGCCTTTCGGCTTCGTTAAGAGGTGTTTTACACCCTTTAGAACCAGACGGGTTGCGTTTAAAACACGGGTGGTTCACACTTACCGATTTCCGTAAATAAGAAAAAAAAAATATCTACCTATTTTATTATTGATTCAGGACGAGAATTATTAGCATAGTTACCTCCTTGAATTTGACGAGGATGCAAAACAACACCTTGTATATTAATAAAATTAGTTACTTCTTGCCTATGAGGGCTTAAAGTAACAGTTAAGTTCGTCATGATTCTGTTGACGCTTGACCAAAGTCAGAACTAGCAACAATCATATTTTTCAATAAAGTGTCCTCAGTCAATTTCAAAAATGGAACAGAGGTGACCCACTGAAGGAAAAAAAAGAAATAAAAAATACTAGTTCGAATCTTAGACCGCTTTCACATTTAGGTGACATTAGCAGCGCGACAGCTTGCCAGAATTTCATATTAAAAACAGAAGCGCGGAGGTCGCGCGCTGCAGCCGCGGCTGCCGCTTGCGATCAGTGGGCGATGAACCAGTGTTGCAAGCGCACGATTATAGACTGCAACCATGAGCGAGTTTGACACTGAACGATTTATTATTTGAATTCAAATGGCGTCCTGTTTTTTGGGACTCAAGAAGCGACGATTACAACAACAGGATCCTAAAGTAGAAAAACTGGCAAGAATTATGTGCATTGTTTATTCTTGATTTCGAAAATAAAAGTCGAGCCGAGAAAAATGCAGTAGGGCTCCATTATTATTTTATTTGGGTACCTAATTATATCATGTTATTCTGCCACTGTACTTTTCCTTCGGGTACACAAAATATTTTGGGGATACAAAATATTTCCCGTAATTTTTTAAATGAAGTGCACCACACTGATCTAAACTGCGGCACGGAAGCCGCGCTGCTAACGCGCGACTGTTCTTATAATGTGGAGGCATGTGCTTCTAGCGCGCTACTGTCGCGCTGCTAACGTCTTAATGTGAAAGCGGCCTTAGGGCCCTCGCTCACGGCGACTTTTTGTAGCGATGCTGATGCGCGTTTCCGAAATGCGCGACTGCATCGCTACTAACGCGGGTTAGTCGCATTTGCAACGCGCTACAGAAGCGAGCAGTATCGCGACTGTATAGATGCAAACGCGGGACAACATCGTTTGTCTGCGGACCCGTTTGTGTCAGTAGGCAAAAATCAAGTATACTATGATAAATGTAAATTATCAAATTAGTTAATAGAATAAAAATCTTTGTAGTAAAATATGATTAAAGTTTCGTTAAAAAATAGCAAAAACAAAATTGTTTAGTTTTTCATAAATATTTCTAAACAAAAAAAATACTTTATATTAAAAAGACAATATAATAGACAAAAAGCACACGTGCGCCCTAAGATTCGAACGTCCAATCCCATGCACTTCCTTAGTCTTGAAACCTCCGACTGTGCCTCCGATCTATTTAAAGGTCAAGTAAATGATAAGACTAACTTTTCTTGTCGTTATACCCAATAACAAAAATATTACCGTTTTATTGATAAAAAAAAACAATATTTCAAACAGACTTTCACATAAGAAGAAAAAAAAAACAACTAGGCCAAACACAGATTTGAACGCTCGTGTCTTAAGGGTGGTAAGCACTTAATGGAGCCGTGTGCTTATTTTGAATTATACATTTGTATTTAAGTATACTGTATTTTACTGTTGGTGTTAAAATGTCATCTGATATATCTTTGTAATTATTTTCAGGACGACGTAAGTTATAATAAACAACTTAGAGCTACGAAATCCTATGCGTGTGAACACGACCCACACACTTCGCACTTTTTTATTGGGTCAAATGCACTGCTCACATAATATTTAAGCATTTTGTTTTATAAATTTGTATTTAAGTATATTGTATTTTACTTTTGGTGTTAAACTGTCATCTGATATCTCTTTGTAATTATTTTCAGACCCAAGTAAGTCATAACTGATAACTAAATCTGATGATAGTATTACAGTTTGTCATTATTGAAGCGGTAAAGATATGGTAGAAGACATAAATCATTATAGTTATGGCCGATTATAAAACGTATTGGAATGACTGCCTCGTAAGTCTAGTGGTTGCAAGCAATTTATTAGGTTTTATGTCTAGTGTTTTATGTGTGTGTGACAGACGGACGGATGGACGGACAGCGAAATCTCAGTGATAGGGTCCCGTTTGATCATTTGGGTACGAACGGCCCTAAAAATAGCAATATTAATATTAATTAATAATTAATTTTTTTATAAATATTACTAAAAAAAAAACTTTATACGAAAAAGACAATATAACAGACAAAAGGCACATGTATTGTGTGCCTTAAGATTCGAACGTCCAATCACATGCAAGTCAAGGAGTCTTGAAATTTCCGATCTATTTATAGGTCGAGTAACTAATGGTAAATGATAAGTCTAACATTGCTTGTCGACGACGTAAGTTATAATAAATAACTTAAAGCTACGGAATCCTATACTTGTGAACACGACCCAAACTTCGCACTTTTTTATTGGTTAAAATGCAATGATTACATAATATTTAAGTATTTATAATATTTAAATTTTGTTTTTATAATATTTTTGTATTTTACTGTTGGTGTCAAACTGTCATTTGATTTCTCTTTGTTATTATTTTCAGAACCACGTAAGTCATAACTGAAAATGTAATCTCATGATAATATTATAGTTTGTAGTGTTTGTAGCGGTGAAGTTATAGTAGAAGACATAAGTAATAAACAGAAAAATAATTATAATCAAATGTTTTTGCAAAATACAAAAACCAACTAGGCCAAACACAAATTTGAACGCACATGTCTGTAGGGGGGTAAACACTCAATGGAGCCGTGTGCCTGCTTTGTATTATACACATGTATTAAAGTATACTATATTTTACTGTTGGTGTTAAAATGTCATCTGATTTATCTTTGTAATTATTTCCAGGACGACGTAAGTTTTAATACTAATAACTTAGAGCGACAAAATCCTATGCATGTGAACACGACCCACACTTGGCCCTTGTAACGTTGCAACTTGCAAGTTACACTTAACATTATCTTTATTACATAAAACTTTAAAAAATATCCTATTATAATCCTTTAAATAAACCTAACACTAAATTAAAGCATTAAAAATTAAATAAAACTGTACGGAACCTACGAGCGTTAATTATCTTAAAAGGTCCTCGTTTCTATGCGCCCGCGCAACGCTAAAACGATGATTGCCGAGCGTCTCCGAGCTGCCGAGGAGTGGCGATTCGGTTAGGCTCGGTAGGGTCGATGACCAGTCGTTTTAAGAGCACTGAGGTGACGGCTGTGTCACTCGCTCCGATTCTACCTAATATTTCTAAATACTTCGCGAAATCCCTCTAGGGTAAGTTTCCATAATTATAATATTATATTAGCATGACAACTGTAAGGTGTTCCTAGAACTTCTTTTAAACAATTTTTCTGCTGTATTTCTTCCTATCTTCCTATCTGGGACACTGTGACCTTTGGACCTACGAAACGTGGTTCCGACAGCTTGCTTACGCTTCCATTTCTGTCTGGACTTCCAGGATTCTACCTCTACCTTCAATCTTTCTACACTTCGGGGTTCTGGCGTCGTGAACGCTTGGGAGGATTCCCTGAGGCAGACGTTCGCATACCTACCTGTGCTGAACCTACCTGCGAGATACAGAACCTGGAGCTGGAGCCGTTGGTTGCAGTCAAAAGCTGACGGACTAACATCGCCTTGGAGACGGTTCAGGCCAGTGTTCCCTACCCCTTTTCTACCACCCTCTGTAATCAGGACGTGAGGCGGCCACGGAAGTATTCAGGCAAATAAATAATAAGTGTTCTTCGTCATCCACATCTTATTATTTATAAAACCCCTACCTACCTATCTGCTGACAACCCTCCTGCAAGGGCTAAGTGTCACAGTGGCGCTCTCAACGTGGTTTCCAGTGGCCTAATCATGTCTTGATTCCTTTTTTCCGAAATACAGCTGTTAAGTCGACCTACCTACATTGTTGCTGTGAACGTGAAGGTGACAATATACAGCAAAGCGACCTGGTACGTACTTTTCTTATTATAACTGTTTTCTGCTTACTTTTTTCCATTTCTATACCTATTAGTGTCTGGTTATTGTTAACAGTTACGTATTGGTCCTATTAATTATTGTGGAAAAGTTGTTAATTTAATTTCACCAAGTACCTACACTAATTTGAAAAAAAAAGTTGTGTAAAAATTACAAGTTAAACAGAAATTTTGTTATACGTAACAGTTCGCACAGCTAGTGTTCATTTCTTTATTTCTTTTCATTACATTAATTTCTTTCATTTCATTAATTTCTCTCATTTCCGCTTGTCACCTATCGTAAAAAGTAGCTAGTATACTTGCATATCTGTAAGAACACCATATTTATACATCTTTGTTAATCTATCCTTTTATTGTATTCATTCATTTCATTCGATCATCTGGTAATAATGGAAACATACCCTATTAAATTTTTTGTTCTCAACAAAAACGAATTAACGTATGAAGTGCTCATTAGAGGCGAGGAACCTGCATCAACCGTACTCGGACTTCGTAAACAAATAAATAAACTAACACCTATTATACCTACCGCTGATATTTGTGAGTCTGGAATCGAACCTGATGTCGATATTTCTGGCGTTGGTGTTTCTATGACCGAACTTACATCTCGAGTAAAATCTTTGGAAGATAAGTTTGATATTAATCTTTACGAACGTACTAAAGCGTTATGTAATCATTTGTACCACCGCATTAAAAGAATTGATTGCACTGATTCTAAACACTCGGAAAAAGTTAAATCTCTGTCGAAACATTTAACTTCACTAATGAATAAAATAAACGCACTTAATAAATCTGCTAACCCTAACTGTGAGCCCGTTGTGAGTGTTCAAACTTCTATGGATGCCGTACCTAACGTATCGATGTATTGTGACCGCTCGCACATTGGCGAACTACAAAAACTAAAATATAACGGTAAATCTTGCGTACACGCTTTCGTGCAGAGAGTAAATGAGTATAGTACTGCGCGTAATATACCCTCTAATAAATTGTTAATTTATGCTACAGAAATATTCACAGGCGATGCGTTACATTGGTACCGTAGTATTAAAGATTCTGTTACTACTTGGGATGAGTTGATAGTTTTGCTAATAGAGGATTTTAGTCAGTTCGATTACGACTACCGTTTATTGACTGAGATACGTAACAGAACACAGGGTGATACGGAGAACATTACCATTTATTTTGCTAAAATGTCTGAATTGTTTTCTAGATTAACTAAGAATATATCTGAACAGGAGAAACTAGACATCTTAATGCATAACATTAGACCTTGTTATTCTAGTGTATTGGCTTCAAATACGTCATCTATAGATACTATGTCAAACTTGAGAACACTATGTAGAAACTTCGAGAAAATACAGTCTCTGACTTCTCAATTTAGAGAACCACCAAGAGTGTCGACTGATACTTTGGCTCCTGACCTAGCATTTTCTAAATCTTCGGAACAAAACACTGGTAAATCGAACTATAACAATCAACATAGATATAATAATTACACTAAATATCATTCAAATACTTCTTATAAGCACAAAGATAAGTCAGACGTAGCTGCTATTACTACTTCCGATTCTAATACTAAACCGGTTTATTGTCCTCGCTGTCGTAATTCCGAACATTCCTTGAACCAGTGTAAAGTGGATAGGTTTCTAATTTGCTTTAAGTGTGGAACAAAGGATGTCAAATACCCTAATTGCCCTAAATGTCATCCAAAGTCGAAAGCAAAAAACTAGCTTGTGAAGATTGCTGTAGTGAAAGGACTGTAAAGCCTAATATTAATACTATAAATTCTAATAAAAATAATAATTTTGATGAAAAAGATTGGAAGGACTGGCTTTTGACAGTAAAAACTTTCTTTTCTAGCTATTTCATTACAACAATCTTCGACAAAAAACCTAAAGACGATCTACGACCGTACGCGACTATCCAAGTACGTGACGAAAGTTTTTGTGGTTTACTTGATTCCGGTTCTACAGTAACTATTTTAGGAAATAACTCTCATCTACATTTTATTTCATTAGGCCTTGAACTTCACAGGGACACTGCTAAAACTTTTACAGCTGCTGGTGGACAGAACTTAGCATCAATTGGATTTATTAATCTACCCACAACTTTCGAAAAGCAATTCCGTATATTGAAAGCATACGTCGTACCTTCTATAAAATCAACTTTAATACTAGGCATTGATTTTTGGACTAAATTTAATCTATTTCCTAAATTTTATAATTCAATTTCTATTCATGATGCCACTAACAATATTAGTGAGGTAACTACAGTGTCTGAACCTACTAGTGTAGTACATTCCTATAATGAAATAACTGATGCTCAGCGTGTAACTGCTGATAACATTATAGAACAGTTTAAAAATATTTCATCAGAAAAATGTGGCTTGGGTAGAACTAATTTAGTAACACACCACATTGATACTGGTGATTCCTTACCTATTAGGCAAAGATACTACAGGGTTTCTCCTGAGAAACAACGTATTTTATCTGAGCAACTAGATGAAATGTTATCTTTGGGTGTTGTTGAAGAGTGTGAGAGTCCATGGTCTTCACCTGTTCTCTTGACGCCTAAAAAGGACGGGAAACTTAGATTTTGCCTAGACAGTCGTAAATTGAATTCGGTTACTAAAAAAGACGCCTACAAGTTGCCTTATATATCAGAGATTTTGGATAATTTAAATAATGCTAAGTATTTAAGTAGCATCGATTTATCCAAAGCTTTCTGGCAAATTCCTATTTCTGAAAACGATAGAAACAAGACTGCTTTCTATATTCCACATCGCGGTACTTACAGATTTGTTACTATGCCCTTCGGGTTGACAAATTCACCTGCTACTCAACAGAGGCTCGTTGATACATTATTCTATGGCCCTGAGTTTGAAAACTCTGTCTTCGTCTACATCGATGATATTATTATAATAAGCTCTAATTTCGAAAATCATATTTCTCTTCTTCTAAAAGTCCACAAGAAATTAACTATGGCTAATCTAACCATAAATTTCGAAAAATCTGTTTTCTTTCGCAACCAACTCAAATATTTAGGTTACGTCATTGACTCTAAAGGTCTTCATGTCGATTCAGATAAAATCGATACTATTTTAAATTACCCTACACCTACAAACAAAAAAGACGTCAAGAGATTTCTAGGAATCGCGTCCTGGTATCGTAAATTTGTACCTAAATTTAGTTCTATTGCTGGTCCATTAAATAAACTTACTTCCACTAGTAAAAAGTCTAACCCCTTCCTTTGGTCTACAGAAGCTGAGAAATCTTTCACACAATTAAAAGAACTCCTTGTCTCTGCTCCGATTCTTTCATGCCCTAACTTTGATCTACCGTTTGAAGTCCACACTGACGCCAGTGATTATGGTGTTGGAGGTTTATTAACTCAGACTATAGACGGAGTCGAGCATCCTATAGCCTACACAAGTAGAACCTTGACTGGGTCAGAGAGGAATTACAGCATCACCGAAAGGGAAGCTCTCGCTGTACTTGTAGCCTTAGAACACTGGAGATGCTACCTTGATAATGGCCAAAAGTTTATCGTGTATACAGACCATTCAGCTCTCAAGTGGTTCCTTAACCTAAACAACCCTACTGGACGCCTAGCTCGTTGGGGAGTTCGTCTCTCAGCGTTCAATTTTGAAATTAAACACCGTCGTGGCGTGGATAATGTCATTCCTGATGCACTGTCTCGCGCATGCCAAGTTTCTGCTATAGACACTAATCCTAACCCTGCAGTTTCTAGTGACCAATGGTACTTAAATATATATAACGGTTGTCAAAATTCTCCTACATCATTTCCTAATTATTTAGTAAAAAATAATCGCTTATTCCGATACATGCAAACTAATCATCCCCTTAATAAAGAGTTTGAGTGGAAAGAGGTGATTCCTGCTGAGTCTAGAACACAAATCATTTTAAAAAACCACTCTGAACCAACCGCTGGTCATTTTGGTATATTTAAAACCTACAAGCGGGTAAGTCTCAGATACTACTGGCCTGGAATGCATGCCGATGTCGTAAAGGCGGTTACTTCATGTGATATCTGTATAGCACACAAGCATCAAACTCATTCTCCCTTAGGTGAAATGGGTAGACCTAAGCAATGTTCTAGACCTTTCCAAATTATTAGCGTAGATCTAGTAGGACCACTACCGACTACTAGAAAACAGAACTCCTATATCCTAGTCGTGACTTGTTGTTTTAGTAAGTATTGCTTATTATTTCCAATTAAACGCGCGACAGCCGAAATTGTTACTAAGATCCTAGAGGAACAAGTATTTCTAATACATGGCATACCTTCTACAGTGATACTTGATAATGGTAAACAATTCGTGAGTGCTACGTTAAGACAAATGTTTGAAAAATATAAGGTACCTAAATTACATTTCACTCCTAAATACTCACCACATGTCAATACAGTCGAGCGCTATAACAAAACAATAATGACGGCTATCTCAACGTTTATCACTAACGATCAACGTGTTTGGGATCAGCTGATACCTAAAATACAATTCGCCGTGAATAGCTCTGTTAACGAGGTAACCGGTTTTACTCCTTCGTTTCTAGTGTACGGGCGTGAACTAATTGCTTGCGGATCACACTACGTTGATACGGAATACGATGAAGATCTTATTTTTCAACCTCGCGATTCTTACGCTGAGAACTTGGGTGTGTTATCTAATATATTTAATAAGGTTCAAACACTATTACTGCAGGCTCATAGTAGGAATTGTCAACATTATAATTTACGCAGAAGACCTGCTGAATTTAATATTGGTGACGTTGTTTGGAGAAGGACTTTTTATCAGAGTGATAAGGACAAGTATTTTAATAAGAAATTAGCTGCTAAATTCATAAAATGTAAAGTTATTGGTAAAAAGTCTTCCCTTGTTTATGAACTTGCTGATATGTCCGGAAAACCACTAGGTTCTTGGCATATTAAAGATATCAAACTTATCAATTATAAAGTTTAAACTCATAACTTAACTTATAATAGTACCTAACCTAGCCTTACTTTATACTACAACCTACTACTTAAACTCTAATGTGTTAAATAATTATTGCTATTTTAATACATTTAAACTTACTAATTGAGTATAATTATTTAATAATTTAGTTATAACTCTGTTTACTATAGTCTCAAGTCTGTATTATTAGACTAGATGATTTTATGAAAGGTGAATACTTGCGTGAGGTATGAAAGTTTAGTCTGTGTGTATTAGTCAGTTTAGTTAGTTTAGTAGTGATAGCCGGATTTTGCAACTAGTACGCAAAATCCTTCGCTTTTTGGCGGGGTACTGTAACGTTGCAACTTGCAAGTTACACTTAACATTATCTTTATTACATAAAACTTTAAAAAATATCCTATTATAATCCTTTAAATAAACCTAACACTAAATTAAAGCATTAAAAATTAAATAAAACTGTACGGAACCTACGAGCGTTAATTATCTTAAAAGGTCCTCGTTTCTATGCGCCCGCGCAACGCTAAAACGATGATTGCCGAGCGTCTCCGAGCTGCCGAGGAGTGGCGATTCGGTTAGGCTCGGTAGGGTCGATGACCAGTCGTTTTAAGAGCACTGAGGTGACGGCTGTGTCACTCGCTCCGATTCTACCTAATATTTCTAAATACTTCGCGAAATCCCTCTAGGGTAAGTTTCCATAATTATAATATTATATTAGCATGACAACTGTAAGGTGTTCCTAGAACTTCTTTTAAACAATTTTTCTGCTGTATTTCTTCCTATCTTCCTATCTGGGACACTGTGACCTTTGGACCTACGAAACGTGGTTCCGACAGCTTGCTTACGCTTCCATTTCTGTCTGGACTTCCAGGATTCTACCTCTACCTTCAATCTTTCTACACTTCGGGGTTCTGGCGTCGTGAACGCTTGGGAGGATTCCCTGAGGCAGACGTTCGCATACCTACCTGTGCTGAACCTACCTGCGAGATACAGAACCTGGAGCTGGAGCCGTTGGTTGCAGTCAAAAGCTGACGGACTAACATCGCCTTGGAGACGGTTCAGGCCAGTGTTCCCTACCCCTTTTCTACCACCCTCTGTAATCAGGACGTGAGGCGGCCACGGAAGTATTCAGGCAAATAAATAATAAGTGTTCTTCGTCATCCACATCTTATTATTTATAAAACCCCTACCTACCTATCTGCTGACAACCCTCCTGCAAGGGCTAAGTGTCACACCCTTTTTATTGGTTAAAATGCACTGCTTACATAGCATTAAAGTATTTTGTTCTATACATTTGTATTTAAGTATATTGTATTTTACTGTTGGTGTTAAAATGTCATTTGATTTCTCTTCGTAATTATTTTCAGGAAGGAGTAAGTTATAATAATTAAGTCCTAAATTAGATGATAGCTAGGTATTTTGCAGTACAGTCACGTCTAATAATATGTATACACGCAGCAACTTTTAAAAGTGATTTTCTCTTACTGTATTAATTGATAAAATTCCATGTTCTTGAAAGCGTCAAACCTTATGACGCTTTCAAGAACATGGAATTTTGGAAGCCATACTACGAAATAGGTCTTATCCCAACGTAGAAACCTTAATTTCAGGAGCAAATCTCTTTTCAGTTTTGCTAAGTGTATACATATTATCAGACGTAGTCAGTACATGATAATTGAAAAAAATACTGGCGAAGTATCTTCTTCGCTTGCATTGTTTAATCTGCTTTTTTTTCTTTCCATTTTCAAGACCGCATCCAAAGTAAGTAAATTATTTTATTATAATTACTAAAAACCAGTTTTAATGGACCTAATATCAGGTTGGAAGATTTAATAAGCGCCATCTTGGATTTTTATTTTGACCTCAATTTCGGCCTCAAACCGAGAAACTATAAAAACGACACCCATGAAAGAACATCCAAAATTTTCTTAAGCACTAAAAGAGGAGGCCTATACCCTGCACTGGCTGATTCCGGGCTGACATGATGATGATGACAGGTATTCTGTGGCCTGAAAGTCAGACAACCAGTCTTACCAAGGAGTATCATAGCAGCTGCATCCGGTTAGACTGAATACCGACCCCGACACTGGTGGAAGAAGGCAGGCATTTGTGTGGATTCTGGCAGTTTGTAAATGTTAAGGCGTGATAGCCTAGTTGAGTCATTTCCAAAGTCGTAAAAAATCACCCGAGTCCTCTCATATCCAAAATGTGAGCAAAATTCTGAAAAATGTGGAACGTAAAAAAATTTTCAACAAAATTTGTTTAGAAAAAGTTTTGAAATTTAAATTTTATTTTTATTTGATAGTATTTGAGATATGAGACTTTTTCGCCAAACTACAGCAGTAACTTTGTTGTTTTTGAACATACTAAACAAAAACAAATTTAGTTTTGCAGTCGAGTGTAAATTTACTCGTTCATACGAATGAGCACTCAAAGCATTCTTGCATACTATGGAACCCTGTGTGTGTAAAAGTACGACTTGCACTAGGCCGCTTTTTTTATATAAAAAACTTACAAAATATTTAAGTATTTTGTATTATACATTTGTAGAATGTAGTACATTTGTATAATGCAGTAAGTATTTTACCGTTGGTGCTAAAATGTCATCTGATTTTTTTTTGTATTCTTTTTTCAGGAAGGAGTAAGTTATATAATTAAGTTCTAAATTAGATGATAGTTAGGTATTTTGCGTTATTGTTAAGATGAAATTATAGAAAAATTCCAGATTCCACGCCACCAGACAACCAGTCTTACCAAGGAGTATCGTAGCAGCTGCATCCGGCTAGAATAAATGCCGACCCCAACACAGTTAGAAAAAGGCTGTATTATGTGTGTGGATTCTGGCAGTTTGTAAATGTTAAGTCGTGATAGCCTCGTGGTGTGTCATTTACTTCCAAAGTCGTAAAACCTGGCCAGAGCCCTCTAATTTCAAAAGTGAGAGCAAAATTTTAAAAAATGTAGGATTGTAGAACGAACAAAACCTTTCAAAAAATTGGTTTAAAATAAGATTTGATATTTAGTGTTTGAGATATGAGACTTTTTCGTCAAACTGCAGCAGTAACTTTGTTGTATTTTAATATTCTATAAAAACCAATTTAGCCGCAGTCGAGTGTTAATTTACCTAATTAAGAATGAGTGCTTAAAATATTGTTGCATGCTAGGGAAACCCGTGTGTCTGGAAAGTACGACTTGCACCAGGCCACAGTTTAAAAAAAAAATACATTGATGGTCACTGCTTACAAAATATTTAAGTATTTTGTATTTAAGAATATTGTATAAATAATATTGTATAAATAATATTGAAGAATATTGTTAAAATGTCATCTGATTTCTCTTTGTTATTATTTTCAGGAAGGAGTAAGTCATAATAATTAAGTTCTAAGTTAGACGATAGTTAGGTATTTTGCAGTAATTGTAAAGATGAAATTATAGTAAAATTCAATTAATAGTGACAGAGTGAACCGTGTGTGGCCGGTTTTTTTTTATAAATTGAGAGGCACTGCTTACAAAATATGTAAGTATTTTGTATTATACATTTGTATATAAGTAAACTGTATTTACTGTTGGTGTTAAAATGTCATCTGATTTCTCTTTGTAATTATTTTCAGGCAGGAGTAAGTATAAGAATTAAGTCCTAAATTAGATGATATTTAAGTATTTTGCAGTACATGACATTTGAAAAAAACTGACGGAATGTCTTCTTGGCTTGCATTGATATAACTGTTTTTTTTTTCTTTCCATTTTCAAGTCCGCATCCAAAGTAAGTTAATTACTTTGTTATAATTACTAAAACCCGTTTTTGATCGACCTGACATCATGTTGTAAGATTTAATAAACGTAATTTGCAGGCATGGACACTTGTGCGAATGGACATTATTTGTGAACAGACATTTTTGCTACTAACACTTGCGCAACAAAATCCAAAAGGGCAGCCAAGGTTTTTTTGGGATTTTATTTTAAGGGTGTCGTTTTCATGACAACGAAACAGAGGTGAAAATGAAAACACACCATCTTGTATTTTTATTTTGACCTCAATTTTGGCCTCAAACCGAGAAACCATAAAAACGACACCCATGAAGGAACATCCAAAATTTTCTAAGGCACTAAAACAAGACACTCCGGGCTGACATGATGATGATCACAGATATTCTGTGACCCGAAAGTCAGACAACCAGTTTTACCAAGGAGTATCATAACAGTTGCATCCGGTTAGATTGAATGCCGAACCCAACACGATTGGAAAAAGGCAGGCTTATGTGTGGATTCTCGCAGTTTGTAAATGTTGAGGCGTGATAGCCGTGGGCGTGATAGATAGTAGTGTGTCATTTGCTTCCAAAGACGTAAAAATAGCCCGGGCCGTCTCATTTCAAAGAGCATAATTCTAAAAAATTTAGGTTTGTTGAACGTAAAAAAACTTTCAACAAAAATTGGTTTGAAAAATATTTGATGTATAGTATTTGAGATATGAGACTTTTTCGTCAAACTGCAGCAGTAATTTGGTTGTTTTTTTAACATAAGTATGAAAAACAAATTTAGCCTTGCAGTTGAGTGTAAATTTACATATGAACGCTCAAAATATTGTTGCATGCTATGGAACCTTGTGTGCATGAAAGTACGACTTGCACTAGGGCACAAAAAAAAGCACTTAAAAGGCACTGCTTACAAAATGTTTAAGTATTTTGTATTATACATTTTGTATTTAAGAATATTGTATTTTACTGTTGGTATTAATATGTCATCTGATTTCTCTTTGTATGTATTTTCAGGAAGGAGTAAGTTTTAACAATTAATTACTAAATTAGATGAAAGATAATTAGATGTATTTTGCAGTACATGACATTTGAAAAAAACTGGCGAAATGTCTTCGCTTGCATTGTTTAATCTGTATTATTTTTCCATTTTCAAGTCCGCATCTAAAGTAAGTTAATAATTTTACTATAATTATTAAAACCAGTTTTTGATGGACCTGATATCAGGTTGGAAGATTTAATAGGCATAATTTGCGCGCATGAACACTTGCGCAAATGGATATTATGCGCGAATAGACATTTACTCGACTGACACTTGCGCGACAAAATCCAAAACGGCAACAAGGATTTTTTTGTATTATACATTTGTATTTAAGTGTATTGTATTTTACTGTGGGTGTTAAAATGTCATCTGATTTCTCTTTGTAATTATTTTCAGGAAGGAGTGAGTTGTAATAATTAAGTCCTAAATGCTATGATAGACATTTGAAAAAAACTGGCGAAATGTCTTCTTCACTTGCATTGTTTAATCAGTTTTTTTTTCTTTCCATTTACAAGTCCGCATCTAAAGTAAGTTAACTATTTTATTATAATTATCAAACCTAGTTTTGGATGGACCTGATATCATGTTGGAAGATTTAATAAGTGCCATCTTGGATTTTTATTTTGACCTCAATTTCGGCTTCAAACCGAGAAACCATAAAAACATCACCCATGATGGAACATCCAAAATTTTCTTAAGCACAAAAAGTGGTGGCTTAAACCCAGCAGTGGGTGATTCCGGGCTGACATGATTATGATGACAGGAATTCTGTTGCCCCAAAAATCAGACAACCAGTCTTACCAAGGAGTATCATAGCAGCTGCATCCAGTTAAACTGAATGCCGACCCCAACGCAGTTTGATAAAGGCACACAAGACACATATGCATGTGTGGATTCTGGCAGTTCGTAAATGTTAAGCATTGTTTTAAATGCACTGCTTACAAAATGTTTAAGTATTTTGTATTATACATTTGTATTTAAGAATATTGTATTTTACTGTTGGTGTTAAAAGTCATCTGATTTCTCTTTGTAATTATTTTCAGGAAGGAGTAAGTTATAATAATTAAGTTCTAAATTAGATGATAGTAAGGCATTTTGCAGTAATTGTAAAGATGAAATTATAGAAGAATTCAATAAATAGTGACAGTTATAAACGTAATGAAATGACTGCTTCGTTGGTCTTGTGGTCGCAAACGTTTTATTGGGTGTTCCTATCAGAAATACATCAAAAGCAGCCGCAAAGTCTGAGTTTGTATATAGTTGACAATAAACTCACCCCTACATGACATTTGAATAAAACTAGGGAAATGTCTTTGCTTGCATTGTTTAATATGGTTTTTTTTCTTTCCATTTTCAAGTCCGCATCCAAAGTAAGTTAATTATTTTATTATAATTATTAAAACCAGTTTTTGATGGACCTGATATCAGGTTGGAAGATTTAATAAGCGTAATTTGCGCTCTGGACACTTGCGCGAATGGACATTATGCGCGAATAGACATTATGCGCGAATAGACATTTGCGCGACTGACACTTGCGCAACAAAATCCAAAGTAAGGGACACCGACGCGAAAACGCTTATCATGTACTCAGTACATCATACTGAACCCGCCCCCTCCCCCCAAACATACATGAGTGATATGCATTAAATGATTGAATTGAAAAAAAAAGAAACGCAAAGAAACATGGTGTACATTTTTCAATATTGATTTATTTTATCATATACTTGTTTTATTATTTCTTATTTAAGTAATCATTTATCTAATTTTGCTATTTATTTTCAGGAAGTAAGTATCAATAACTTAGTACTTAAATAAGTTCGAAATGTATTTGCAACAACAATAAAATTTGGAAATCTGATAAATTGACTAAACACATGATAACAATTTAAAATGATTAAATTTTAATAAACTAAACTATGCTAACAACTGTCGCGACCCACAAAAAGCAACTTACAACTAAAGTACTACAGCGCCATCTATACAGACATCACTATACAAGATGTTGCTTTAAATCCTCGTCAAATTGAAGGAGGTAACTATGCTAATGATTCTCGTCCTGAATCAATAATAAAATGGGTAGGTAATTTTTATTTTATTTCTTATTTACGAAAATCGGTAAGTGTGAACCGCGCTTTCAAACATACAAACATTCTCAAACGTTTATTCGATGATTTCTTATTCCCTAAACTACGTTAAGGTGGTTATTCTGAAATATTGACAACCTTAAACAAACAAAAAAATCAGCGTTTGTTAATAATTAACTAGGTACCGTAATTTTAATTGATTATTTATGTCTTTTGTGACAACCTCCTGAAATTTGACGAGGATGCAAAACAACATCTTTGTATAGTTTGAGATTTTTGAGATTCTTAGTAGATTTTATGTGGTAATTATGATTTAAAGATTTTAATACAATTGCTGGTTTTTTAGTAGCCTTGAATCTAAATTTCTGCCCGAGTATAGAAAAGTTCTATACTCGTATCATTTCTGTCATTGAACCGGCGTTTGCTAGCACGCTCTGTTCTTCGTTCTAGCAAGAACGAAGAACAGAGCGTGCTGTCGAGCGCATTGTCAATGCTACCGCGTGCTATAGCACTCTCGTTTTGTTTGTCGATCTATAAATTAGGTTCTTCCCTTATTCTTTGGCTGGTCTACGATATAATTGACTATACAAGGTGGCAGGGACACCTGACGCTAAAACGGTAACAACGTATTCAGTACATCGTTCTGAAATACACATAAATTATATATTTTTCAGTGGTATTTTTTTTATCAGGTGTTCCATACATTTTGAGTAGGTATTACAGTTTCGTAGGTGACAGCATTTTTTTTGTTAATAACTGACTACTGTTTTTAGATGAGCTCGTGGCTGCATAATAATAAACGCACGGGTCTATCTTTAAGTTTATGCCGTGCGTGCCGAGGCTGGTCCGTGGATGGGTGACCATAATTACACACCTACCGAGTTTCCTCAGTGCCTCGGAAGCACGTTAAGCCGTTGGTCTCGGCTGTCATTTGTAGATCACTGACAGTCGTTACGAGTAGTCAGAAGCCAAAAGTCTGACTTCTTTACCAAGGGGTATCGTATTACCCAGTTACTGGGTTGTGGAGGTCAGATAGGCAGTCGCTGCTTGTAAAATACTGGTACTCAGCTGCATCGGGTTAGACTGGAAGCCGACGATAAGATAGTTTGGGAAAAGGCTGGCAGATGATGAACTGATGACTGTTTTGGCGTCGGTGACCCGTCCACGCTGTATAATAATTCCGGTCAAATTAGACTGGCAGACTGTGACTGTGGAGGTCAGATAGGCAGTCGCTGCTTGTAAAATAGTGATCAAATAAGCAAAACTTGTATCGCGCTGAATTTTGGTAGAGACCTTGAGTAGATCAGTAGAAATAAAAAACCAAAAGTCCCCATCGATTCCATGTGTGCTACAAAAGTTATTCAAGGACAAAGGTCAAAATTTTCGGTTATTTAGATTTTTTCGAAAACGGTGTTTCATTAGAAATATAGGCTATTATGAGCGGGCTATAATGTACGCTCAGGTACTCAATTGATAAAATGTTAATCATATTTTGTTTTACTTTAATTTATAGGAAAAGATGCAAGTAAGCATATTTCTAGTTAATGCAATAGTAGTTACTATCATAGTACACAAGTCAGCACATCAAGATAAAACAATCTGTCAAATTTCTTTAATCGATTTTGAACCTTATCTTTAAAGAATACGGTTCAAGGTTGATTGGGAAAATTTGATAGTTTTGGGTAGCTTGACCTACTGGCGTCTATACACGCGAATGGCCTAGCTGTCATTTCAAGATCTTTGACAGTCGTAACGTGTACTCAGAAGACCAAGAAGAAATGCATATTATAGAGGATAACTCATAAAGTACCGACGCAAAGTTAATTAAAAACTTCTATGGAACCACCGCACCAAGATGTTCTACTAAGTTAAAAAAACAAACAATTAAATCGGACCTGTAATCACGGAGAAATTGGGGTATAATTGAACAAAAACCGGCCAATTGCGAGTCGGACTCGCGCACGAAGGGTTCCGTAACATTATTTATAAAAACGAGCAATAAAATCACTTTTTTGTATGGGAGCCCCCTTAGATTTTTATTTTATTTTGTTTTAATATTTGTTGTTATAGCGGCAACAGAAATACATAATCTGTAGAAATTTCAACTGGCTAACTATCACTGTTCATGAGATACAGCCTGGTGACAGACGGACAGTCGAACGGACTGACAGCGAAGTCTCAGTAATAGGGTCCCGTTTGACCCTTTGGGTACGGAACCCTACAAGCAACACGTATTATGTCCGTTAAAAAAATATGTTTTGATCGTATTTATTTTATTATTTCAAGGGCCAGGCAAGTAAATCTTTTAAAATATATTAAAAAAAAAACAGAAAAGTAATGATTTAAATTGATTATTTCGTATGCACCCCACATTTTTTGTCACATATTTGTGTCGTTGGCGTACAGGGCATGCTCTTGCTTGTCACGTATATGTGACAATGGCGGTCAAAAGGTTAAAATATATGTTATACAACGTATCAGAGAGGTGAGGAACTCGTGGCTAACGTATAACAGCCCCTCGAGTCAATCTGGCTGGCTGACCACCCATACTTACCGAGTTACATGCGTTCCAGCTTTCATTTGTAGATCTTGGTTGCACAGTCATTGCAGGTAGTCCGAAAGTCTGACAACCAGTCTTACCAAGCGGTATCGTAATCCCTACATCTGATGTGCTATTTTTTAAACTATCATTTGATATTATTTTCAGACGGTACGTAAAAACTTGTACATGTTAACGCTTTTTCGTTTAGCATAAAATGGAGCTGCGTATGAGGTCATGGTTCAATTCCCGAGTCGAGCAAAGTGTTGTTTGGGTTTTGCCATCAGACATTCCTCAGCAGCAGTCACGGAGACTGTATTTGTGTCCAGTTGATTGCAATAGGTCATGCCTTAGTAAAACTGGCTATTGTATTACTCCGTATTAACTGGGTTGTGGAGGTCAGATAAGCAGTCGCACGCGTAAAACACTGGTATTCAGCTGCATCCAGTAAGACTGGAAGCCGACCCCAACCTCGCTAGGAAAAGGCGTCGCAAAGCCTGAGGTGTTGAACAGTGCGTTAATCTTGCACACCTATCGATCCGTGCAGTAAATTTGCAGTAATAATCAGAATTATTTTTATACTTCCAGGTTGTAAGTAACTTTTACCATTAACTGTTTAATTTAACTGAATGGTCTGGTGGTCGCAAGCGGTTAAATAATAACAGCTACCTAAGTCAATCATTAGGTTAGGCAAGCGTGCCTAGATTGGTCCGTGGATGGGTGACCAACCATTACATACCGAGTTTCCTCCGTGCCTCGGAATGTACATAAAGCCGTTGGTCCCGACTGTCATTTGTAGATCATTGACAGACGTAATAGGTAGGCAGTGTCACAAAAGTCTGACAACCAGTCATACCAAAGGGTATCGTATTACCCAGCATTTACTGGGTTGTGGAGGTCAGATAGGCAGTCGCTCCATGTAAAATTCTGGTATTCAGCTGCATCCGGTAAGACTGGAAGCCAACCCCAATAAAGGCTAGGCAGATGCTGATGAAAACTTCTCTCTAAACATCATGAGGAAACCGTCATGACCTAGAACCAATAAATGGAAGATATTTATTGCACTTGGCATATGAATTTATAAGCCCCTCAGGGTCACAGAAAGGTGTCTGTGGACGGTGATTAATGGGCTAACACACCGTCCGTCCGTCTCGCGACGACAGGCCGTACCAACGGCGCGTTCGTGTTCCACGCGCGCCTCAAGGAGATGTCAGCAAACCGAAAGGGGTCCGAGAGGGCCGCCAGGGTTGCGGGACTATTCGAAAGATATACCGTGGCCTTGGAACACAGAGGGCTAAGAAGGAACATAGATGGGTTTTAGTCAGTACAAGTCTGACACTCTCTTCCGCTCCGCCCAGAGCGGGAGGAGTCATTTGATGATTACCCATCCGAAAAAAAAAAGGGTCACAGAGAGGAAGCTTGTGTCCCAGCAATGGGAACATTTGGGATGACACAGTAGTAGTGAGACATTTTCCGTATCGTGAAGTTTTAACTGATATTTTTTTTTCATTTGCAGAATGTAAGTAATAAAATAAGCTGACATAAAACAACGGCGTTTTATAATATTTGTATGTCCATCATTTTAATACGATTCCTTGTATTATTTTCAGGGAGTAAGTACAAATTTGAAATACACGAAACATGACCGCAATGAAGGGGAGAACAAGTGCCTTTCGGCTTCGCTAGTGTGTTACCACAACAATCGATCGATTGTCGATCGATGGTAGAATGGATTAGTAACGTTGATCGATAGTTTCGTCTTGGTAAAACAAACAGTACAAAAAGTATTACAGCGACATCTATGACACACTTGAAGAACTAACATCAAATTGTTTCATCCCGCAAGTAAAGTTATCCGCAAAAACAACTGTGGGGCAGTACACCCGTACATAGAACAGTAGCTCAGCAGTTATAAGACAGGTCTGGTAGGAGGATCCTACCTTTTATATGGAGTATTGAAGAACGTTACATCCTGTTCATCATACGCCTACAGGACTATATATACCTTTTCTATGCATGTCTCTAGTCGCAATATGCACCACAAGTCATGTTGCCAGTCGCCAGTAAAAATGCGTAGCAAAGGTCTTGAATAGTGCGTTAATCTTGCAGTTCTATCGATCCGCGCAGATATTACATTTGCAGTATTAATCAGAATTATTTTTTACATTTACAGATTGTAAGTAGCATTTACCATTAACTGATTTAATTTAACTGCATGATCTAGTGGTCGCAAGGGGTTAATTAATAACAGCTACCTAAGTCGATCATTAGGTTAAGCTGCACTTGCCTAGATCGGTCCGTGGATGGGTGACCACTCATTCCATACCACGTTTCCTCCGTGTCTCGGAAAGCACGTCAAGCCGTTGGTCTCGGCTGTCATTTGTAGATCATTGACAGTCGTAACAGGTAGTCAGTGTCACAAAAGTCTTACCAAAGGGTATCGTATTACCCAGTACTAACTGGGTTGTGGAGGTCAGATAGGCAGTCGCCTTATGTAAAATACTGGTACTCAGCTGCAACCGGTTACACTGGAAGCCGACATCAACATAATTTGGAAAAGGCAGGCTGATGATGATGGTCTGAAGTGCGACTGCGGAGTATAAAGTCTTGGGTTCTATTCTCAGACCCGGCCAAGTTTTATGGGCTTGACCATCAGATATTTTTCCGTCGCATCCTCAGAGTTGACACCACTACCTACCCCTATTAGGATTACAGGCGTAATGTAATGTTCAAACAAAATGCGGGGAACGAGTGCTGTCAGTTGTGACTGGTCATTTCTTAGCTGCCACGGTTTATTTGAATTACTTTATTTTTGAATTACTGTTTTAATATTTTATTTACTCTGGACGCTCTTAACTTGCTCGTTTTTCTACATCGTTCAAGATTTTTGTAACATTTTTTTATTTAAAAGAGTGTCCATGGAGTTTCATGCCCATTCTTCTCCATAGAGATCTACTTTTACAAGTTATTATGCCTTGTGACTACACTACGTACGACTGTAGCTTCGCGTTTTTAAAGTGAAACTTTTATTACATCGTCTCAAACTTTTTTGTCTGTGTGTTGCATGTCGCGTGACGCTCGGCCGCGGAGTAGGGATAAAGCGAAAGGCGCTCGTCAGAGCGCCTTTCACTTTATCCCTACTCCGCGTTTTATACCCTTAGTGGTATATTATTCCAATTTTTTTTAGTTAAATGTCTATAGTGTGAAAAAAAGTTTCACTTTTACCGTGGTTTCATAAAACCACACAATCCTTCTTTTTGTTTTTTGACTTTCAAAAGTGCCTGTAATGTTCTCATTGAAATAAATGCTTCGAGTTTGAGTTTGAATGTTAAACAAATTCCAACTCTTTACAAAACTCTTTAAAGAAGAATACTATTGTGGTGCGCAGAACACATTTTGCGACTTTTTTTAAATGTTAAAATGTTAATCAGGTGTTTCTTATTATTTTCAGACTGTAAGTGGCTGTAAAAATGAAATAGTTATCCATATTTACCAAAGAAATTTACAAGACTTATAGAGCGGACATTGCGAATTTTGTCATACAAATTTTGAAGATGTTTTCGATTATACCTGACAAGCTAATAAAGGAAGATAGAATGAATAAGAAATGATTTCATAAAGGGAAGTCTGAAAGTGGCGCTGGTGACTGAAAAGATGTGTGGTAATCGGTTGTCGTGGTATGGGCATGTGATGCGGAGGAATGAGGAAAATGTCGTGAGGAAAGTTTTGAGTATGAATGTGGATGGTTATAAGAGTAGAGGAAGACCAAAGAAACGATGGATGGACTGTGTGAAGGATGATATGGCAAGAAAGGAGGTGTCTGATTAGATGACAAGTAATAGAGGAGTATGGAAGAAGAAGACATGCTGCGCGGACCCCAAATAAATTGGGACAAGGGCAGAGAATCATGATGATGAAGCTAGGCGTATGACACTAACAAGACCGACTTGTTGCTAAGCAGTAACAAGAATAAGATGTTAAGCCGTTGGTCCCGGCTGTCATTTGTAGATCTTTGACAGTCGTTATGAGTAGTCAGAAGCCAAAACTCTGACATCCAGTCTTACCAAGGGTTATCGTATTACCCAGTTACTGGGTTGTGGAGGTCAGATAGGCAGTCGCTGCATGTAAAATACTGGTACTCAGCTGAATCCGGTTAGACTGGAAGCCGGCCCCAAGTTAGTTTGGGAAAAGGCTGGCAGATGATGCTATTTACAAAGATTGCACATTAATGTTTCTGACGTTTGGTAAAAGTGAAGCCGCAGAGCAACGAATTTTTTGAACAAGAAAAGTAATATTCCAAAATCATTTAAAACTAGATCACATCACTTTATGGAACTTGTAGTAAATATTGTTAATTCTATTTTATGTTTTATGCTGTAGTCAAAAAATCCCTGTATATAAATATAAAAGTTTCTTTGTGGTTAGCCGCTATATACAGGGTAGAACGGGGAACCTTTGTTTTGTTATTTGATGGTAATCCTATTTTCTTCATTGTTTCAGGTCGTAAGTTAAATCATGTATTTGAATACTGTGAGGTGCATTTGCAATCATAGGGTGGGGAAAAGTATTCTCGGGACTCTTCTTTCTCAGGAGCAGCAACAGAGTTTGGTTTTTTTCTCGCCTAATGCCAATAACAACAATATCTGATGGCACGTTTGGTGCAGTGGCTGAGCGATTGGCTGCTGCGCTGCGTGTCGCGGGTTTGATTCACGCACGGGACAAATAAGTATGACCTACAGGTATTTGTTCTGGGTCTAGCTGTTTGTGTACACGATACAGGAGATATTGTACGGCAAGAATTAAAATAAAATGGCTAGAAATAGAGGATAATCCAATTTTTTTTTCTTTGTCCGTCGGGTAGTTTATTGAAAAAAATTGTTATTGGTTACGTATTTTTTCTTTTTTCACGTGGTCAAAAAATTACGGAGATATATTGAGTTGAAATGGCGCATGACGTCACATGTAGGTTAGTTTTATACCTACTTGTGACGTAGTAAGCCCCACTCTCCAACTTTAATGAGTTTTAACTAAGTAATTTTTTGATATTTAGATAAAACAAAAAATACGTGTCTAATATTTTTGTATTACCTGTCTGACGGACAAAATAGAATGTCGTTTTCTTTACCCAGTCCGGTCCCCTATTACATGATACTATGTTTTTTTAGAGCAGTGGTGGCCCAGTCGTGGCAGCCCTGACTTACGAGCAGTAAGCCGTGGGTTCGAACCCAGGCAGGCGCATTACTTTGTGTAATTTATTTCATCAGGTCCGCTGCTCTCAAAAATGGTGAAGGAAAACATCGTAAGGAAACCGGCATGTCCTAGAACTAAAAATTCGAAGACATGTGACATCTACCAACCCGCGTGGTGGATTACAGCCCACTCCCTCTCATAGAGAGGAGGCCTGTGTCCCAGCAGTGGGAACATTATAGGCAGATGATGATGATGATGATGTTTTTTTTTAATATAAAACGTTTTAAGAATTCGAAACGTTAATGAGTTTTTTTTAAATGTTTCCAGATCGTAAGTAACCATTTTTTTTGTAATTTAATAAGAATTTTGTAATTTATTTTCAAGTCCAGGTTGTTGAACAGAATTTTGTTGTTATGATTTCCACAAGTTTTGCTAACCTCAAAAAACTAAAACAATATGAATCGACTTTTCGATTCTGAGTCATCTCTGATTTGACTGATCTTTCAGCTAACCTTGTATAATTAAAAAAGGAAAGCCATAAAATCACAGATACAGTTAAACCAGAAAATGCATGTGCATCGATAATCTTCACGTTCTGGAATACACTCAAACGTCACGCTACAGGGGCAAAGATTCTCTCTTAGGTTACATATCGCGATCGGGGACCGTCATCTGTACCTAGAATATTTGACAATTAGTTAGAATTGGTATATATCCTTCAATACTATATTTCAATATATAATATAGTATTAAAGGATGATATGGCAAGAAAAGAGGTGACTGATGAGATGACGAGTAATAGGGACATATGGAAGAAGAAGACATGCTGCGCCGACACCAAATGTATTGGGATAAGGGCTAGATAATGATGATGATGTTGATTTATCATTTTAACATCATCGTAATTCGAAGCAGGCAAGTTTTGTATCATATCTACAATGTATCTAATATGGTCATAGTATCTGATGCGACCACAGTTGCAACATCTCCATATTAGATCTCTTCGGTTTCAGAAAATAGGTGATGATTCTTGAAGCGCATTCATTTTCTTGGATCGTTATCCTACGTTACTGTATGGTACGACGGCACGGTTGGCGCAGTGGCTAAGTGATTGACTGCTAATTTACGTGTCGCGGGTTCGATCCCCGCACGGAACAAATATTTGTATGGCCTACAGATAGTTGTTCCGGGTCTGGCTGTTCGTGTATGTGAGTTTAAATGTTTGTAAACGCACCTACGTTACAGGAGAAATTCCTAGTGTGGGGCAAAGTTTTTTAAAAGAAAAAAAAATATAAGTTTGAGAGGAGGAAAGCTTCTGGCAAGCCAAAAAACTATTTATTTCCCTGACTTCACATATAATATGTTTCGCCAGATTTTTTCATGAATTAATCAGGTTTTTCTCAATTTTTTCAGTGCGTAAGTATTTACAGTCATTTTTTAAGAATGAGATGTACGAGTAGGTATCTATATGAAATTAGAGTGTCAGTTTGAAAAGTACGGGCCTCCGGCCATTCAGAGGCTACTGGCATTCGTCTCTTTTTATATCGGTACTGAGTAGCCAACCCCAACATAGTTTGAAAATGTTCACATAAATAACGTCGATTGAAGAAAAAAGACCAGTAGTATAAAACTCTTATTTTTGAAGTTTTAATCCCAATTCTTTCAACTATTTCAGCCGGTGAGTTACAATTTACAATTATTATAATTTATTAATTAAGGAATTTATAAATTATTGTAAAATGAAAAATATAATATGTATTAAAGTGTGTTTGTTGATGAAATGTTAATCCAATTACTCCTATTATTTTCAGACTGTGAGTGGCAAGGGAAACTGCTTTATTATTCTTATTACTGTTTATTGTTATTGTTAAATGGCACATAAAGGGTGGATGGGACGAAAACGGTCACCACATGCTTAGTTCATCATTCTAATCCTGTCATAGTTGTCATAGTGTCTTAGTTCATCATTCTAATCCTGTCATAGTTGTGTCATAGTGTATTAGTTCATCATTCTAATCCTGTCATAGTTGTCATAGTGTCTTAGTTCATCATTCTAATCCTGTCATAGTTGTCATAGTGTCTTAGTTCATCCTTCTAATCCTGTCATAGTTGTCATAGTGTCTTAGTTCATCATTCTAATCCTGTCATAGTTGTCATAGTGTCTTAGTTCATCATTCTAATCCTGTCATAGTTGTCATAGTGTCTTAGTTCATCATTCTAATCCTGTTATAGTTGTCATAGTGTCTTAGTTCATCATTCTAATCCTGTCATAGTTGTCATAGTGTCTTAGTTCATCATTCTAATCCTGTCATAGTTGTCATAGTGTCTTAGTTCATCATTCTAATCCTGTCATAGTTGTGTCATAGTGTCTTAGTTCATCATTCTAATCCTGTCATAGTTGTGTCATAGTGTCTTAGTTCATCATTCTAATCCTGTCATGGTTGTGTCATAGTGCCTTAGTTCATCATTCTAATCCTGTCATAGTTGTGTCATAGTTGTGTCATAGTGTCTTAGTTCATCATTCTAATCCTGTCATAGTTGTGTCATAGTGTATTAGTTCATCATTCTAATCCTGTCATAGTTGTGTCATATTGTCTTAGTTCATCATTCTAATCCTGTCATAGTGTCTTAGTTCGTCATTCTAATCCTGTCATAGTTGTGTCATATTGTCTTAGTTCATCATTCTAATCCTGTCATAGTTGTGTCATAGTGTCTTAGTTCATCATTCTAATCCTGTCATAGTTGTGTCATAGTGTCTTAGTTCATCATTCTAATCCTGTCATAGTTGTGTCATAGTGTCTTAGTTCATCATTATAAACCCCACATAGAAATTAATCGTCGCTTATTAATAAAAAAGCCGCCTTAGAATGATGTACTGTGTATACACCAATATTTTTTAATTAGTACAAATACATAAAGGGCTTATTAGGGAAGGTCTTGGTGGTAGGTCTTGTTGGTATTATTATATATGTAAAATCTCATTAAATAATATTCATAAACAGAAAAGTTATTAGCTTTTGTTTATATCCCAAAATGCCACTCAATTTATGGAAACATTGTATAGGCTATTCATTTTTGGGGATTAATGAATGGCGACCGAAATGGAAAAGTACTGCGCGTAGTATTTTGTAGTAGTAATTGTTTTGAATGATTGTTATGTTATAATTTACCAATTATGACAAATTTTCGTGGACAATTTTAGGATAATGTTTTTTTTTGAGTTTTGACTACACAAATATGATCAGTAACGGGTACGGATGGAGGCCAATTTTTATTGTACTAATTAAAATATAGTGGTGTATGATAACCGTTTGCGCGTCGGTGTTCCTTCCACCATGTACTATGCATATACCTGTATATATGTGGCGACCTCCAAAAACCAACTTACTACAAAAAGTACTACAGCGCCATCTATGACATGACGGAAGAACTAAAATCAATTTCCTACATCTCGCAAGCAAAGTTTACATCGACTAAAAAGTATATAGAGAAACCCTACAACGACTGTCGGGCAGTTGCCCATTCGACATAACACATAACACCCGTCTGGACGGAGGATCCTCCCTTTTCAATGAAGTATTGAGGAACTTTACACCCTGGTCCTCATACCCCTAAACACGCTGGGGCCGACAGTACGAAAATAAATGAAAACACTGGTAATACTAGATCAAGGAATATTTTTAAACTATCAAATACTTAAATCCTAACATAAAAAACCTTAAATAACGTAATAGCATAAAACTGTCAACGAAATTGTAAACCATTTATAAATATTGGTTTACTAACTATAGATATTATTTCCATTAAGTAGCCTCTAGAAATAAAATTTAAGGAACGGATTTGGTTAAAAGGTTGTCGAAGTAGCAAGTTGGCAAAATGTGTTTAGTGTTTATACCGATATCAATGTTCATTCGTTAACCTGTCAGTGCTAGCCTATTCATTTACATTATTTAGAAAATGCTAAAAATAAAAATATATGTCCGGGTACTAAACCACGGGATATATTCAAATACATTTTTGTATGCAGACTGGAAACGTCATGAGGTATACGCTGTTGAATTTTTTTTCGTATTGTCTGCGGCATCCTGTATAAATCGCTTTGTGTTATAAAACATTTATTTTAGTTTAAAAAAACTGCAGCGCAGAATATTAAAAAAAAAAAAAAAATCGTTTACTTCAAATGAGTAGGAAAAAGTTTCACAGTAGAAATAATTACTCTTTTTATTTGCAGCAAGTAAGTAATTTTTTCTAAATAAATAATTGTGAGATGTCGAGTGAATATAATCCCTAATTAAAACACAGTCTTTTTGCAGTAATTTTACCTTATACAGCTACAGTGCACTAGCAACCTTATTTTAATGAAGATAAAGCTGATTGTAATTTTGACAGACTTTTCTGTGAGAACAATCTAACATCGACTTTATTGAATGTAAATGAACATGTGGATGAACGAAACAAAAATGTTATTATACAATAAAGTTTGTGCTACGAAAGCATGTGTGTGCGAGTCCGACTCGCACTTGGCCATTTTTTTTTTGTCAAGATATTTTCTGTAAACACCTAGATATAAAGGGTGTAAAACACCTCTTAACGAAGCCGAAAGGCACTGGTTTTCCCTGTCATTGCGATCATTTTTTTGTTCTACACCATACCTGGGAACCTTCTAGTTACGGAGATATTAGGGGTCAAAGTTCCAACTTTTTCACAAGTATTTTTTTAAATACAAGTTTTTAATAAAAGATTTTTAACACCTTTAAACACCTCCACGACCCCCGTACTATTCAATCCATCCATCAGCACAATGTTTTGAGTGCGTTACATTGAGTTCTACCATAAAACATGATTTTACACCCCCAAAAAAAAAGTCGTTTCCCAACAATATTTTTTGCGTAAAGTTACTTAGTTTCATGTACAGAATGCTTGGTTGACGGCAGAGTGATAAGGTGATTTACACCGTGTATGTGCATGCTGTGGTCTCCTGTAATTGAAGGAACACACGTGTAAAAGATCCGCTTGTATGATTGAGACCTGCATTTTATGTGTATTATTTTATAGAGATCCAAATAAATAAATAAAATATTGATTGTTCTTTTTTTCTTTTGTTCTCAGCCTGTAAGTAAAATTTTTTTTTTCACAATATTGTTTCCCACTGGTCTATGTATCAGTATCTTTAAAAATACAGGGTAGGGAAGGGACACGGATGCGAAAGCGGTTACCTCGTTCAGTACAATATTCTGAACGCACCCGCATAGAAATTTTTCATCGGTTATTTTAAAAAAAACAGCTGTTTCCTACAAGTGCAATACCTATACGGTCAAAATGTATGGAACAGCTGATTTTTTATACGTGGTAAACGTTCTCGCATCGGTGTCTCATCCACCATGTATATTAGGTTAAACGCTTGTTCAATAGGGGATAATCCAATATTTTTTTTCTTTGTCCGTCGGGTAGTTTATTGAAAAGTATTGGACACGTATTTTTTCTTTTTTCACGTGGTCATAAAATTACGGAGATATATTGAGTTGAAATAGCGCATGACGTCACATGTAGGTAAGTTTTATACCTACATGTGACGTAGTAAGCCCCGACTCTCCAACTGTAATGAGTTTTAACTAAGTGATATTTTGATAAAACAAAAAATACGTGTTTTATTTAATTTTTGTATTACCTGTCTGACGGACAAAATAGAATGTCGTTTTATTTACCCAGTCCGCACCCCTATTATTTTGTCTTTCTTTTTGATGTTCATATATTGATTGTATTTCACTTATTTATTTCAGCCAGTAAGTCGTATTTTTGATTTTAACAAACTTCCTAAGTCAATAAAAACAACAAAAGACTGCAATACATTTAAAAAAAACCCTCCATAAATTCTTAATTCAAAAAGCATATTATTCTATAAATGAATACCTGGAAGAAAAATGAAAACTGTTTTATTTTATACTTGTATTTTTAATAGATAATTTTATTCCCTGATTATTAGCTTTAGTTCGTAAGATTGTTACTACTTTTATTGTTTACTTATTTTGTATTGTTTCAAATTTGTTTTTGTTTATTGTATATTTTATTAAAGATTTAATATTAGGTAATTAGCTGCAATATCAGTAGTTTCTATAGTCAAAAAACTACAACCTACATTACTTAATGTGTAAACATTAATTGTAATTTTGTACGCCTTGCATGGTAGCACATAGTGAGACAACTTTTTTTGATAACACCATGTACATACTTTTACCTATGTGTCACAAATAAACATATTTGAATTTGATTAAAACAGTGTGTTGTGTTATTCAATAAAATTGTAATTGCCTGTCTTTGTACTAAATTGTTTTGTTTTTTTTTAATAGGTACTTGAGGCAACGGTATGTTTTTTAATTAATTTTCCTTTATTCATTTGAGCTTAGTTCTGCCAAAATGTACCAACCCACACAAAAAATTCTCTCACTTTTCAAAAAACGTGAAAGAAGATAATGTTTTGTGTGAATAGGACTAATTATACTGATTAAAAATACACCTCGAGTTTTCAAGTAGGTTTACGTATTTAACTAATAAAGATTGTGGGTTGATCCATTTTAGCAGAACTACGTTAAAACTGATACCGGCGGCGAGATGGACCGACGACATAGTTGCCATCGAGGGAAAAACCTGGATGAGGCTGGCGCAGGACAGTGGAGATTGACACAAGAAAAGGGAGGACTATCCCCAGCACGGGAGAATTGGGGCTGTGGATCATGATGATGATGTCGTTAAAACTATAATAATAGTTTTTTTAATTCCAATTACATAAAATTGTTTTGTATGTATGACCCTAGACTAAATCAGATCATATCAGCAGTAACGATGATGCAAATTCAAAATAGTAATGGACTGATCAACAACATGCTTTCGTTAATTCAGTTGAGAGTCATAGAAATACGAATCGCTCTTTGCTTGCTGCAAATATTTTTCCAGTGTTCAGTGGGATACATACATTGTAAAAGAACATATACATACTTTGTATGAAAATGACTGAGTTTCCTATGAAAGAGTCGTTACTAAAAGGTTTGTTACCCTGTATTAACCGGGTTGTGGAGGTTAGATAAGCTGTCACTCCATGTAAAATACTGGTATCTGTTGCATGGGCTCGGCAGATGGTGTTCATTTGGGATACATACTTTGTTAAAGGCTAGGCAGATGATGATGATTTTATGTTAGGAGTGAGCTTCCTATGTAATTTATGTATTTCAAACTATAATGCACCTGATTTAGGAGTAGAATATTAATATGAATGAATATTACAGCTGACAGTAAGTAACACTCATATAAATCTAGCGACATCAAAACTTTAAAATGCCCTGGCGTCATCATGTTGGATTTACAACGTTAAGCTTGAGGCCTCAAGCCGAGTTTCCTCCGTGCCTCGGAAAGCACGTTAAGCCGTTGTTCCCGGCTGTCATTTGTAGATCTTTGACAGTCGTTACGAGTAGTCAGAAGCCAAAAAGTCTGACATCCAGTCTTACCAAGGGGTATCGTATTACCCAGTTACTAGGTTGTGGAGGTCAGATAGGCAGTCGCTTCATGTAAAATACTGGTACTCAGCTGCATCCGGTTAGACTGGAAGCCGACCCCATGATAGTTTGGGAAAAGGCTAGGCAGAGATGATGATGTGTTCAATGTGCCTCACATTTTATATTTCCAACGCCAATAGTCAGGCAGGAGCGTTTAGTGAAGGAGCCCGTATTGAGAAGTACTACCACCATACATATTTCTGTCGCCAAGCAGCGTTGCTGTGGTCATATTTTCATATTTTTTTTGACCATCATCGGTAGATATTTGACAGTCGTTACTGATAATCCATTCCCGAAAATCTGACAAAGAGGGTTGTGTAGTACAAGGCTCGTTGTCCAGTTACTGAGTAGTGGAGGTCAGTAGGCAGTCGTTCCATGTAAAATACTGTCATTCAGCTGTTTCTAGTTAGACTGGAAGCCGATCCTAGCGTAGTTGGAAAAAGGCAGGCAGATAATGATTTTATTAAAATAATAATGTTTTTCTACAAAAATATTTTTTGTTTTTAGATTGATGTGAGTATGGCGTCTTTTTATTAAAGCTAATTCTAAAAAAGGAGCTCAACAATAACGTCAAGCCGTCACTTGTAAATGTTTTACAGGGAACCATGAACGGTCTTATCATTAGATAGAATGTCCAGAGCGGAGCAGGGTTTAGATTGAATGCAGTTCTATTAGTTTAAATTTGCACTGCTCAGTTTCTTTACTTTCTTCTCTGCTCCAATGGGCCAGTCTGGCCAAACGTATTCGTTATTTATCCGTAACGTTTTGAACAAAGCTTAAGGACGTTTTTACGTAGTGTAAGTTACCACTGAAGTGCGGTTGATTGTACCTATATTTTTTTTCTGTTTATTTTTTAGCCTCTCGAAGTAACTATTATCATTTTTTTTCTATTTAATTAAAATCCTGCAGCGAAAACTTGATGCCTTTATTTATTATGGTTCATAATATTGAGCATAATGGAAGTAGTTCTGTTATAATGAGCCAACCCACAAACACATAAATTGAGTTAAAAAGTCAAACTAATCCAACACCCTAAATGTGACATTTGACTATCCAGTAAAATTTGTCATAAACACAATCATGCGAAACGAATGCTTTGAAAATATTACTAATAAACTAATAATATATGGGTTGATACTTTTTGGCAGAACTACGCTCAATTTTAGTCAACAGTGCAGAGATAAATAAAATTAATTTAGGCCGTAGAAAACAAATCGTTGTAATGATTGATTACTCCTTTTCAGGAGCCAGTGAGTATCTTATTTAAACAGTTTTTTATTTCACAGTAAATGTGCGATGGCATGGTTGGCGCAGTGGCTCAGGGATTGGATGCTGCGCTGCGTGTACTGGGTTCGATTCCCGCATGGAACAAATATTTGTATGGCCTACAGGTAATGTTCCGGGTATTTGTAAACTCACGTTTGATCCCTCGTGTGATTCGCTTTCGTTTGGTTGAAGGTTAATCGACTATAAAGATATTAAGGTAGCCAATAGCTACTCTACGTTCTAAGGATAGTTTAGTAACAAAACTATCTGTTATTTCTAGCCAATGGTAATAATTTACTTTATTAAATACCTTTTGTATTGTTGTTTATTGGATAATATACTATTTAAACAAAAACTTCATTTGAATTTTACTAATATTACATAATTTATTTCTGTAGAATGCGGTAAGCTATTGTTTATTCTTTTATCTACACGAATAAAAACTGGTTTGTTGGTCTAGGGGTTGCAAGCGCGACTAATGAGGTCCTGGGTTCGATTCTCAGGTGGGCAAAGCGTTATTGGTTTTGGTCATCAGAAATTTCTCAGTTGCAGTCTCGAAGTCTAGATTTGTGCGCGCTTGATAACAATAGGCTCGCGATTTATTTCATGTGGTTTAAAAATAACTGGCGTAATGTGGATGTACTATTAGGTACACCTCTGCTTATCCTTTCTGGGATTACAGGTGTGCAACTACATCACCACATTATCATCATCATCATCCACCATCATCACTCATTATACTTCTAAACTTCATAAATTTGTAGCGACCTACAAAAAGCAACTTAGTAAAAAGTACTACAGCGCCATCTATGACACGACGGAAGAACTAACGTCAATTTCCTACATCTCGCAAGCAAATTTTATATAGAGAAACCCGACAACAACTTTCGGGCAGTTTCCCAACAGACATAACACCTGTCTGGCCGGAGGATCCTCCCTTTTCCATGGAGTATTGAGGAACTTTACACCCTGTTCCTCATACCCCTAAAAATTTAATAATTTCATTTGGAACGTTTTTAATTTTGTAGGGTACGCTGATAATATGTTTTTAATGAAATTCTTTCCTTTGTTTAACAGGTCACAGTAAGTATTTGTAGCATCATTCAACTTTTGTATGTTTTTAAATGGTAAAGGTGAAATTCTGCAGGCAACCGTAGCGGCAATTCAAATCTTATCGCTGAAACGCTTACATAGTCGTCGACATTGCCGCTTGTCACCGTTTTCAACTTTATATACAAGCTGTAAACGAACCGAACGAAGCTTCACCAAGCATATTATACACCAAACTATGAAACTCTACGCAAAAATTATTTCAGGGAAGCGACTTTATACAAGGTGTTGTTTTGCATCGTCGTCAAATTCAAGGAGGTAACTATGCTAATGATTCTCGTCCCGAATCACTAATAAAATGTAATGTCACAATGTTTCCCCTTAAACCACGTTAAGGGGGAATTATGAAATACTGACAAAATGAAACAACCAAAAAAATTTGAGTTTATTAATAATTGACTAGGTACCGTAATTTTAATTGATTATTTATGTCTTTCGTGACATCCTCTTGAATTTTGATGAGGATGCAAAACAACACCTTGTACTTTGAGGTAAAAATCACGATTTAAAACGTTAGGACTAGGGTACATTGAATAGTACAGAATTCATGGTGGTATTGAAAGTAATGTTATAACATTTAAAACCTTTGTTAAAAAAAAATGTATCTTTGACACCCAACGTCTTTGTAACTAGAAAGTTCTCAGGTCCCGATGAAAAAAATGAACATAGTGCCTTTCGGCTTTGTTAAGGGTATTTTAACTCCGATTATGCTTGCGAAGCAGCGACTTTTTAGGGTTCCGTACCCAAAGCGTCAAACGGGACCCTATTACTGAGACATCGCTGTCCGTCCATCCGTCCGTCCGTCCGTCCGTCCGTCTGTCACCAGGCCGTATCTCATGAACCGTGATAGTAAACCAGTTGAAATTTCTACAGATTATGTATTTCTGTTGATGCTATTACAAAAAATACTAAAAACAGAATTAAAAAAAAAATTAAGGGGGCTTCCCTACAAAAAAGTGATTTTATTGCTCGTTTTTATAAATAATGGTACGGAACCCTTCGTGCGCGAGTCCGACTCGCACTTGGCCGGTTTTTACATAATATTAAGAAAAACTCCCCTTTTCTTAATATTATGTCAAAAGTTCGTACACGCTAATCATTATGCTGAAAAGGTATTTACATAGAATCCATTGCTGAATTCTCGCTACAGTTGCCTTCAAAAGAGTACTTTCACGGTTACATGTTAACTTTATATCAAATTCCTTTTTTTTAGGATACATACGTAAGAAACACTTAAATTTCTTTAATGACTTGTTATGAAGTGATCGCTAAATTAAACCTGATTAAAATGTTTTGTTATTTTTCCATGCCGGAACAATTTTTCTATCAACGAAATGGTGAGTCATCGTAACTAATATTATAAATGCGAAAGTAAGTTTGTTTGTTACGCTTTCACGCAAAAGCTCAACCGATCATCATGAAACTTTGTACACATATTCTTGAAGGTATTAGAAGTAACATAGGCTATATATCATCACGCTACGGCCAATAGGAGCGGAGCAGCAATGAAAAATGTAAAACGAAAACGGGGAAAACGTGACGCAGATGAAGTTGCGCGGGACAGCTAGTAAATCATATATCTTCGCAGTGCCTGCTTTTTCCCAATTATACTAGGGTTGGCGTGAAATCTAACCGAAACCAGCTGACCAGTATATTACATGAAGCGACGGCCTATCTGACCTTCAAAACCCTGTAGCTGGTTTGCTGGCCGACCCCCTTTTGTAAGACTGGGTGTAAGACTTTTGGACTTCTCGACTAATCTCGAAAGTTTTAACGTGCTTTGCGATGCACGGAAGTAACTCGGTATCTAACGAACGGTCACCTATCCATTGAGCGACCTCGGTAAACTTTGTTTAACGTTCATTTGATTAATAGGAAATTAGAAATACGCGTCACGAACCTTTTCTCTATAGCTGCATTTTCATCTGTTGATATTGTTTTAAAATAAGCATAAGGTATATTCTTTTTCCAGATCTAGGGCGTAAGTTTTAATTTTTTTTTTAACAATCACCCATATTATAAAAATACCTACCTACCATAATTTCATCTCTGTAAGCACAACCTCCGAAAAATATAAAGCGTTATGTTTATGAAACATTGTATTATGCCATCAGAATGTATTATAATATTATTATATTTCATGTATTTATTTAGTTTTTAGATTTTTTTTAAAACTATTAAATCTTAATATATTAAAATCACGTGTCACTACGTTCGTACACGCTAATCTTCGAAACAACCCGACCGATTGCAATGAAATATTGCGAATGTGTATGGTTGATTCCAGCTTAAAAGAAAAGATAGTTTTGGACCCGATAGGTGGTCCCGTGCAAAGCAGGTTATTAGTCCTTTTTTTAATAATATTTATTATATATTATTTTATATAATTTTTCTCCTGCGCGTATTCTAATTTATTTAAAGTTGGCATAGCACATTTTCTTCTTCCATAATTATATTATTTAATAGTTATTATTTATGGGCAAAAAAACGTAGTTATGGCACAATGGCTAACCCACAGTCTCTTCTTAATTCAGTTAAATACGTCAAAATAACTCTAAATTCTAGGTCTGATGATTCCAAAATTCTATTTTTTTTTATTTAAATTAAAAAGTTGTTATAAAAAAACCGGTGTGGCAAGGAATGAGTTAAAGGGCGTGAAGAGATAGCAAATGACCTCTCCTTTCGGCCTATTCGATTTGGCAAACGATGCACCAAACACCCTGTATATTGCTAAATAGTCGTAAATTCAGTCTTCTATTGTATCCTCGGCATATGTAAGTTTTCAACAAATCAGCATTAAATATGTAAAATTATTACAATTATTTCGGAAAATGAATGACAGTTTTATGTGGGTTGGTACATTTTGGCAAAACTAAACTATATATCTGCAAAAAAAATAATTGTTATTAAAATGCTGCAATGATTGATATTTCAGAAACCTGTAAGTACACAACAACAAAAATAAAATGATTAGTATGTCGAAAGACTGAGTTATTAACTATATTTATTTTTAATTTTTCAGCAAACGGTAATACCTAAACTAAATAAATATTTTTTAAAATAGAACTGACTAGTTAAAATAGTAAAACTATAGTAATTATCAATAACTGACTATAGTTTTTATTTTAGTTTAAACAAAAAACTATTTTTTTTTTTTGTTTTAGTTTGAAGTAAGTGTCACAATTTATTAAGAAATGAATAATAAAATGAAATAATTTGTACAGAATATTTTGCAAAGATGTGTTATTTATTTAACTATACCGCATATTTTGATAACTAAAAAATCAAAGTAATAATCTAAATAACCAATTTCATTTCGTCAAATCCTTTAATTTTTTCCGACTGCCTCGTTACAAATGCGAGTGCTGAGCATGAGTTCCAGGGTTCGATTCCTGGGTCGGGCAGGGTTATTGGAGTGTTATTCAATTTTCCATACTATACATTTTAATGTGTGTTATATTTCGACTGAAGGACTTAGTTAGTATCCATGGTCATAAAAAAAAGAAAGTGCAGTGACAATTTTTTTTTCTTTTGCAAGTTATCAAACTAAAATCTTTTAATTTTTATTTAGGAAATGGTGCGTATAGATTTGTTTATAAAGTTTATTTGAATTAAATATTCATGCCATAAATTTTTATTACAAAAAAATCTAATAATCAAACCTCGAATTAGCGAAAATCACCGTGAAATAAATAGTGGTCATTGTTATCTCGTGGAAAAAATTGGAATGTCGGATCTTTGTCTCAAAAATATGTTTATAAAAAATCTTGAACAATAGTATCTTAATAATAAAAAAAAAGTTATGTTTTAACAGAATTCTCGTCTCAAAATAAGTTTAAAAAAATCTTGAAAAAGTGTATTTTAATAATAAAAAAACGTTATGTTTGAACAGAAAACCGTAAGTAAAGTCTTGTCTTAAATAATACAAAGTTTTAAGTTAAAACGATATAACTAGCTACTAGTCCTTTTTAGCTCAGCTGTCATTTGAATCAAATAAGATTTTATGGACTAGATAACTTGATTCATTACAATTTGCAAATGATTTCATTTCTAACAATTACCACGATATACTTTATTGACTTTATAATTATCTTTTTATAGTACCAAGTAAGTTTTTTTTTATCATTTCTGTAGCCAATTTTAATTTCCGGGGGTCTACAATCACATACAGAATATTAGGGGTCACCGGGGGTGTTCTACAGCAAAGAGACCGTAAAGTTTTAGGTTTGTTCTTCATCCCCAATTGAAAAGGGGAGAACCTCCGACGGCGGGTGTTGTGTCTATTTATTTGTCACCTAAATGAAAGAAGATAGGAGCTGAAATATCTAACAGGAGGAGAATATACAGGGTTTTTTGTAAAACACTGACAACCTCACAGGACTATGTAACATCATAATCAACAAGTTTTGTTTTGTGACTTTTTAAAAAATCATCATATTTTAGTTCATAAAATTTTCATACAAAAATAAAAATATTTAAACTTAACGCTCTAAATTTTCTGTTACTTTGTTATTTAGAGCGTTAAATTTAAATGTTTTTATTTTTGTATGAAAATCTGAAGAACTAAAATATGACGAATTTTTAAAAGTCATAGAACAAAAGTTGTTTATTATGATGTAAGTAACATAGTCCTGAGAGGTTGTCGGTGTTTTACAAATAACCCTGTATAGATATTTATGCAACAGTCTCGTTGGTCTAGCAGTACGAAAGAGCGACTGCTAAACATGAGGTCCTGGGATCAATTCCCGGTTCGGGCAAAGTGTTATTGGGTTTTTACATTAACCATTTCTCAGAAGAAGCCGCGGAGTCTGGATTTAATCCCAGTTGATGGCAACCGACTCCCCCCCTATTACATTAGCCCTACATCATAACTGGCGAAATGTGGGGTGTGTACTATTAAGTACACCCCTGCCTTACCCTTCGGGGGTTGCAGGGGTGATGTTATTTGGTGTGGCTTAATTGTTACGAGTAATACCATCATATTATTAATTCTTTAAATATTACCTTTTCAGATCGTAAGTTTTAATCTTGTTGTTTTGGGTTCCATTGCCAAATGCCAAAAAAAGGGAAAACACCTAGAAATAACAAGTTTAGTTTTGTTGTTGAGTGTCATCTGACGAATGAATGAGCGTTAAAAATATTGTTATTATATAGTTTGGTGCTACATAATCCTTTCTACGCGAAGCCAACTCACATTTGGTCGATTTCAGGCAATTAGGGGGCCTAATGGTACCGACCCGAGTCCTCTTTGGTTCGAACCCAAACAGGCACTTTATTATAAATTATTTTCTCACCACTACATATTCAAACGGTAAAAAAAAACTTAGTGAGGAAACTAGCAATCAGCATGTCAAAAATTCGAAGACATGTGACATCTACTAACCCGTACTGGGACCCCATTGGTGAATAAAATCAAAAAATCAAAATCAAAAGTCATTTATTCAAATTAGGCTGATAAACAGAACTTTTTGAACGTCAAAATTACAAGAGACAGTCCCCCAAAACGCCCGCCCTTCGCCGCTTCCTAGTGTTTTAGCTGGGAAGGAGAAGTGGCGGAACAAACTCCCCAGCAACACATCTGTCTGTTAGGTTAGAAGAACCAGATTCTATACAATAGTGTTCAAGTTTATAGAACCAAAGAATCCATTACATCAAATCAATGTCACATGTCAGCTAGCACACACCAATAATAAAATAAAATATATACTTAAGAGTAAACAAAGCCTCCAGACATAAAGGGCGTGCCCGCTTACACGTGCATACCGACGAGAAAAAAAGTAAAATAAAAAAATATAGTAAAAAAAATCTATGCATGAAGTTATCAGTAAGCTAAATTGGAGAAAGAAGATAACAGCCCACTCCCTCTCATAGAGAGGAGGCCTGTGTCCCAGCATTTGGAACGTTACACGTACACTGATTAGGTATATTTATGGTCGACCGTAGGCCGCGTCATCCGCGCTTCCGCGCCGCGTCATTCACATCAGGCGAGTTGTAGTCAAACGCAAGCAAATTTAGAGTAAAAAAAAAACAAGTAAATATTAAAAAAGATATAAAAATATATACATATAATAAATAAATTACAATCCGCGATTCGGAAAGAACGCTAGGCCGTTGGTCCCGGCTGTGATTTCTAGATCTTAGACAGTCGTTACAGAAGACTGGATGTCAGAAACCAAAAGTTTGACATCCAGTCTTACCAAGGGGTTTCATATAACCCAGTTACTGGGTTGTGGAGGTCAGATAGGCAGTCGCTTCATGTAAAATACTGGTACTCAGCTGCATCCGGTTAGATTGGAAGCCGACCCCAAGATAGTTTGGGAAAAGGCTAGGCAGATGATGATATAAATCACAATTGAGAGGAAAGGTACTGCTCTTTCACTCTGTTTCTGTGGGTTTCAGAATTAAGTACTGAATACGTGGTACTTAAAACCGTTTTAGCGTCGATGTCCTTTCCAAACTGTATATAACAGCTCTTCTTTTTAATTATTTTTTGAAGTGAAACTTCTTATGCGACTTCCAACAAGTTTGCGTTAAACGTTTAAAGCTACCATGGAGGGGGAATAGAAAGAGACAGCGCGAGAGTGAATCCGTGACACTCGAACGCATGCCTGCAGTATTACGAAGTTTCACTTCTTCCGCGCGGAGGGACTCCATGCATCTTTTGTTTTTTTACATTCTTTCTAGGCTTGCGATTGGCCACAACTCGTCTGATGTGAATCAGTCGGCGTGGATGACGAGGCCTAGACTTGAGTGGAAACGTCGCCCTAGAAGCGCATTCTCTGACCTTATTGGTGATGTTCTTTAGTAAGGTCAGGTGCGTAATGGGCGTGCGTGTATGACTAGATGTATGAATGTGGATGAGGCGAAGTGAGTGTGTAAGGATCGCTGCTGGTGGCGTTCCGTAATGTCTGCCTGTTCCCATGGATGATGTTCCCGCGTGATTTTATGCGTATTTAAATGAAAATTAACTTTTTTTTTTTTTTTTGACAGGGCAAGGTGAGAACTTTTCATAATAATTTTTTTTTTTTTAAAGAGGTTTGATTTCCTACTAATTATGTATCAAAATAAAAATTAAATAATTATTTACTTTTTTCCTGTGATTTGCAGAGCATGATTGTGAGTATATGTTTCACTTTTATCAGGGATTAAATTGTTATATTTGCATCTTCGTGAAATATAGATAAAGACAAATAACAACTGTGACAAGCAGGAATGGTTCTATAGTAAATTAAATTATGAAAGAAAGTTTTTTTTTCACTTGACCTTATTTTTTTTTATGTTAAAGTATTGGCGTTTTAACGTGTTAAACCTTTACTTATTTTACATTTACACACATCAAAAGTGTCTAGGGATCAACATATATTTTTGCAATAACTTTTCTCCTGATTGATATTAATTAAAATTTTCTTTAAGGATTCATCAAATAAAGTGTTTTCGTTTGTCACAGTAACGATAAACCAAGTCACCTTTGCATTAATAAAGAAATTTGCCATTTTCTAATAAAGGGATTTTTGACATTTGAACCACTAACATTAAAGTTCGAAAAAAAGACTGAAATAACAGTTTTCTTTAAAATTTTATTGGGTAACTTAAACAATTAATAATCCGTGTTTCTACCGCGAATACTAACAACACAAGAACATCGGTTTGGCATACTCAAAATGAGTTCATCCAAATCACGCTGTGGAATGGCCGCCCATGTTCGTTGCAACAACAAAAAAAGGTCTTCTTGCCACTGGATACCCTCCATATTCGGCAGAGCTCTTCTCTGTAGCATATCCCATGCATGCTCAATCGGGTTCAAGTCTGGCGACTGAGCAGGCCAGGGCAGGACATTGATGTTAGCTGCGGCGAGAGTCTGTCTTACAACTCTTGCGGTGTGCGGTCGTGCATTATCATGCATTAACTGAAATAAGGGACCGATTTGCACTTGTAGAGGAACGATGACGTCTGATACAATCGTCTCAGCATAAATTTGAGCGTTGAGGTTGCCTCTGATCCAAATCAACTCAGTTCTTCCGCCGATCCAAATACCCGCCCATACCATGATGGTTCCACCACTATAAGGATGGACTTCCTGGCAGGATTTTAATCGCTGTTGGCGTCCAGGGGTTCTCCAGTGTCGTATACGTCTTGTATCCGGTCTCATACCAAAACGAGACTCATCAGAAAAGCACACGAAACGCCATTGTTCTTTTGCCCAATTTCTGTGTTCAAGAGCCCATTGATATCGAATCCTACGATTGTGCATTGCTATAGGTGGTACCCGTAGCGGTCTTCGGGAATGAAGGTTCACTTCATGCAAGCGGTTTCTGACTGTTTGGTCGCTAATTAAGTTCCCTGAAGAGTGATGAAGCCTCACGGCTAACATCATGGCGGTTATTGTTGGAGCTCTTCGAGTTAAGATTTGAATGTATCGGTCTTGTCTCCGTGTGGTGCAGCGATACCGTCCTCCATGGCGCTCAGCCACGGTACCAGTGCTTCGGTAACGTGTCCAAAGTCGACTGATAACACTCTGACTTGTATTCAGAGCTAAAGCCACAGTACGTTGCCGGGAACCAGCTTCTATCATTCCCACGGCTCTGAGCATTTCTTCCCTGCTTAAATGACGTCGCCGCTCCATAATAACGTTGGTTTTAATCAGTAGTAGGGAAACAGTAGCACTAATAATGTCTTCAATGCGTTGTATGTTTTTATAGGGAAAATATTGACAGCTGATTTTCATCTTTTACTCGAATTTGATTCACAGTTCCTGATTCAAATTATGAAATGCACCAAAAAGGATCCATATAAATTTATAAAATCATAAATTTATTACAAAGCCACATCTCAATCTCAAGAAATCCGCATAAAAATGCTTGATCCCTAGACACTTTTGATGTGTGTATTTTATAAAAATAAAAACAAACTAACTGAAAAAAAATTAAAATTTTTCAGGTCGTCAAAGTAAGTCATATGATTATTTTGATGAACTCTTTATTATTACGTCTATTCATCATAATATTCAAAATACAATGCTTTTTTTTTTTTTTTTTACCAGAAGGCTGGCTATTTCTTTGGTCAAAGAATAAGCATTGCCATTCAACGTGGCAATGCTGCCAGTCTTCTGGGCATGTTTCCGGATGACAGCAATGTGGAGGAGTATTTTGACGCCTAAGCGTCCTGTTATTTTTAAGTTAGGTTATATTTAGTTAGCTAGTTTATGTAAAGATTAAGTTTTAGAAAATAATTTTAGTGACGATTTACTACAAAAAATGTTTAATATTGACAATACTTTTCAGCAACAAGTATGATAAACTAATTTTTTTTTTATAATAAACTTAATTCTCTACGACTTTTTATGTGTAGTGGTTGCAAGCTCGACTGCCGCCGGGCGGTCCTGGGTTCAAATCCCTGGTCATGCAGAGCTATTGGGTTTTTCTAATAAGGTTTTTTCAGTAGAAGCCGCGGAGTCAGGATTTGTGTTCGGATGATGCCAATAGGCTAGCACCCTATTACATGTCACTTAAACATAACTAACAAAATGTGGGGGGACTATTAAGTACACCTGAATAAATGTTTCCTTCTTCATTTTATTTTTTAATAAGTTTTTCTAATCCCCAAATTAATTAGGAAATATTTTTTAATAATATGTATTTAATATTTACAGCTATATGTAACGTATTACAAAATCATTTATTAAAAAAAAATATGTGCTTTTATTTATTGAAATTGGTTTTTAACGAATTTTACTAAAATGTTATTATTTTTTCTTTTTTTTTCCATATAAAGCAAACGGTTAGTATTTTTTCTAAATTAAAAATATACAGTTTATGTTTATTATCTTAACTAATTTCTTATTGCCTATATTTAAATCTTTACACAATTTACATTTTTAAATATTTCTATATAAAATAATATTTTAAAAAAAATATAAAAAATATTTGCCCACCGGTATCGGTAACAAGGTACGCGGTCAGGGCTCCTGAGAGAGGAACCTCCTAACAATACACGCCGTGTCCAGAAGTACTGTTTTCTGAATCAAGCCCTTGTTATCTTCCACATTAATGACCTAATATTAATAAATATGCATTTTCCAGGTTTACGTAAGTAATCGAAATAAAAATGACTTTTGTTCTTATGTTTTTAATACCAACCAGGGTTGTGGAGGTCAAATAGGCAGTCGCTCCATGTAAAATACTTGTATACAGCTGCATCTGGTAAGACTGGAAGCCGATCTCAACATAGTTCGGAAAAGGCTAGGCAGATGATAAATGTTTTTTAAAAATTACCCACCCATGATACAGGAGAAAATCGTAGTGTGGGGCAACGTTTAAAAAAAATAGTGCGTGGAGTCCTTCCGCGCGGAAGAAGTGAAACTTCGTAATACTTCACGCAAGCGTTCGAGTGCCACGCATTCACTCTCGTTATTTTATTGAGTTTCTGAATAATATTTTGTTGTTTTCTTGTTGTATTATTTTTATTACATAAGTTTATCGAGGTTATTCTACTCATGGAAATTGAGCGAAGGCTGGTCACACCGAAGAGTCGAATGCATGACTGTTTGCACGCCATCTTGCGTACCTAGTAGAACTACGTAGTCACAAATCTTGTAATACTGCTATCTCTTAGTGAGTTTTAGAAAATATTCCCCTCCACGGTAGCGTTAAACTTGTTATAAGTCTCCTAAGAAGTTTCACTTCAAAAATGTTAAGAACGTCCAAATTTTACTAGGTTTTTTCAGTCAGAAATGTCTAACAGTTAATGGTAATAGGCTGACCCCTTATAACATAAGACTTGAAACAACAACTGGCAAAATGTGGGTGTACTATTCACCTCTCCATTTTTTTTATCTCTGCCTAAGTCTTCGAGGATTACAGTCGTGATGTTATTTAAATGTTATATTATTACAGACACGGGTAAGTCATTTCAATCGCTCTTTTTTTTCTTATCTTTACTTTCTTACTATGTAATTTTATAAATGCGAAAGTTTGTGAAGATTGATGGATATTTGTTACTCTTTCACGCCAAAACTGCCAAACGGATTTGGATGAAATTTGGCAGGCATATCTGTACTAAAATTATAAAACTGAAGAGTCTGTTTATGTTTCATTCGTGTAATAAGTTTGTTTCTTTGGTTGAGCGCGCTTATCTCAGGAACTACTGGTTTGAAATGAAAAACTCTTTGTGTTGATTTATCGAAGAAGGCTATAGTCTATATAACATCACGATATGACCAATAGGAACCGAGTATCAATGAAAAATGTTGCTTAAAATTCAGAAAATGTGACGCAGACGAAGTTGCTCGGGTCAGCTAGTTATCTATAACCTGAATGGCACAGAGGATACTTTTCATCATATAAGACAGTTAAAGAACTCCACGCGGGCGAAGCCGCGTTCTAGTATGTTGTACTATTGTGCTTTGATGTTCGAGAGGAGCTTTTACCTACACACCGAATTTACCCCGTGCCTCGGAAAATATTACAGACTGACATTACTTTATGTAGGTCAGCAACGAAAGTCGCAATACATTTCCAAAATTATAAGACGTCTTATTTTAAGAACGATCCATATTAACAGACTGGAGTAAAAGACAAAAATATTATCATCAATGGTACACATATTCGCAAAACAACATCTGATCACACTGATCAGCTCATAACTTGGTGTAATATTGATAAGTGTTAACCGACTTCTGATGACGACTGTACCTAGTTTATTTTATCGCCACTGCTCTCAAAACGGTGAAAGAAAACAACATGAAGGAACTAACATGTCCTAGAACCAAAAATTCGAAGACGTGACATCTACCAACCCGCACTGGGCCCGCGTGGTGGATTACAGCCCACTGTCTCTCATAGAGAGGAGGCCTGTGTCCTAGCCATAGGCCCCAGCGGTGGGAACAGAAGCTGATTTTGCTTAACTTATTTTTTTTAATCGATATTTATTTATATTGTGCTTTTCAGCCTCCAACAGTAAGATCATCTTGTTATTTTTGCTCTGAAATCCAATTCTTTTATTTCAATTTGAATTTGTTCTAATGATTTATTCGTTTTTGGTTTTGTAGAAAGTAAGTATGAAATAAAACTGTAATGTACAGTTGCACCAGAAAAGCGTTGCGCTTCGGTGATCTTCTTTTTTTTCCGAAATATGATTCGTTCCAACTGGTAACCTTTAAGGGTAACCTACTCCAGCCAAAGATCGTAATCTGGCGAACTAAAGTTTTTTGTTGGTATCGTAATAACTTTAAATTTGGGACAAGCCCGCCACAATATTCTCGAACCACTACAACTCCTGAAAGCCAGAATCAGTCAGAAACAGTGACGACCACCTGAAAAGCGTCAAGATAATGGAGCTCGATGAAGTTTCAGAGAACCAATTTATCTAGTCTTAAATCTCGTAAAGAAATTAACTAGCGGAGGAGTAGTAAAAACATAATTGTAATCAGTTATCAGTTCATCCATAATTTTGTAGTAATCTTGATTTATAAAAATCACAAGTTATTACATCATGTTCGTAAACGGTAATATTCGAAACCACTTCACCGAGATCAATATTTTTTTTAAATATGTATGAGCGGTTCCAGCTTAAGAGACAGGATGGTTATGGACCCAATACCCCTAGATTTGGGCAGCTAGTTGTAATATAAAATAGTAAAATGCTACCATGGCTGAAACAGTATCAGTTCTATATTAGTTCACATCATTGTGAGACGACGTTTCCCGAAGCGAATACTATTTCTGGTTTTACTGTATGTATCCAAGTCAACTTACAACAAAAAAAAAACTTTTTTTTAAACACGTTTATTTTGTGATATTTTAGCCAAACGTAAGTATGAAAGAAGTATCAAATAAATTATTTGTCAATTTAATTTCTATTTTATTTGCTTTGCTTGCCCGTAAATTTTGTACTTAAATAATTTGTGTGTTCTTCAAATTCCAGTGCATGTGTCTAACTAGAGGCCCCCTGTCACGCTTCAAGCTCATCGGAAACTTGCACTTCAAAGGAATCAAGGTACTGATTAGCCTTTCTTATTGTTGGAGGAGTTTGTGGCTGAATAGTAATAGCCGTAGGTCGATCTTTAGACTAAGCCATGCTTGCCTGCCATGTTGGTTTATGGTTGGTTGACCATCAATTACATACCAAGTTTCCTTCGTATCTCGGAAAGCGCGTTAAGCCGTTGGTCCAGACTGTCATGTGTAGATCTTGTTGGTATTGTAGTCAGTGGCCCGATAGTCTGACAACCAGTCTTACCGAGGGGTATCGTATTACCCAGTACTAACAGGCTTGTGGAGGTCAGATAGGCAGTCGCATCATGTAAAATACTGGTATTCAGTTGAATCCGGTTAGACTGGAAGCCGACCCCAATAAAGTTGGGAAAAAGCTAGGCAGATAGACCTCAATGTCTCTGATTCCCCACAAGTATTTTTAGGGTTCCGTACCTAATAGGGAGACACTTTTAAATTTGAGTTAAGAACAAATAACCTAGTGGGTGCAAGCGCGACGGCTGAGCATGAGTACCTGGTTCGATTCCCAGTTTGGTCAAGATGTAAAGTGTGGTCAAAACCCAATAGGTTTATTCCATCAGGAATTTCTCATTAACAGCTGGCTCGCCCCTATTATGTGGGTTTTAAACATAACTGGCGAAATCTGGGTGTACTATTATGTATATCTCTGCCTAATCCCGCTGGGATTACAGTTGTGATGGTATGTTATGTTAATAAGAATAAAAAAAAACAATACAAGTGCTTAACATGTGACGGCACGGTCGGCGCAGTGGTTGAGCGATCGACTGCTGGGCTGCGTGTCGCGGCTTCGATCCCCGCACGGAACAAATATTCGTATGCACTCGTTACCCGTGGTCCCGGTGGGTTGACCCATTACCGGGTCCAAGGGTAATTTTAATTACCCGTGGTTCCATGGCATTAGGGATTGTTCCCGGACTGCTGACTATATCGATAGAAAATGGAAACCATCTGGCCTACAGATAGTTGTTCCGGGTCTTGCTGTTTGTGTATGTGAGTTTAAATGTTTGTAAACGCACCCACGATAGAGGAGAAATTACTAGTGTGGGGCAACGTTTCTTAAAAAAACAAACAAACAACAATGTGCGGCACTCAATCACAGTGCACTTCCAATTAAGATGGCCGAATTAATTAGTATTTTTTTCGATTTCAGCGTCCTGTAAGTACCTGTTAAGTAATTTATTAGGAAATTCCTCTCCACTTAAGGCTGACGGCTCATTAGTGCGTTGCGTCGTCGTTGCGTCAATGCTGCGTCGTAGAACATTTTTTTTTTGTGACTTACCACATTATGCGTTGCGTCTTTGCACGCGACATTACAACGGATCGACAGACGAGGGACGAAGCGTCGAATAGTAATGCGCTGCAGTGTCGGAGCTCCGGTGCAATCGTGGACAGTGTTCCACTGCTAGACGTGTGTACACAACTGCGATAACGGGCGTCGCCCTCTTGCGTTACGATGTGTGCGTCATCGCAACGCAGTTGTAGCATACGGTGCGTTGATCCGTCGCGACGACGCAATGCAACGCACTATTGAGGCCTCAGCTTTTCTTCGCTTTGCTGAAGCTCAGGTATTAAGCTAACCTAACCCACTGAGAATCAACAGGGATGACGATGTGTTATTTTTCTCTAATCCCTAGCCAAAACGCTTCTTCACGACGGAAAACCCCGACATGACCGTATGCCCTCCATGCAACTGTGCAGATTGCTTCACCACCGAGGCTTTCACCGAAACACCCCAAAAATCACCCTGTTCGTGATAGAATGTGTTCCAGTAGAATAAGTCTATCTATTCACACAGAGGTAGGTTACAGGACGCAGGTCAGGCTTTTTTTTTTGAAGATTGTAAGAAGTGTATTTAAAAAAAAAATGTAAAAAAAATGTACTTTTTACAGGAAAATAAATAGTCTGAAAAAATACTTTCAATAGCACAGTCAATTAAGGTTTTTTTTTTTAAATTAGTTTAACTCTTAATTTGTTAGTAAGTGTACAATGTTCTTAAGCCCGACTAGCGTCCTGTAGCTGTCCTACTCCTGTGCGAATAGATGGAATTTATTTCAATAGTTAAACCCAGGCACTTTTGCAAGGTCTCGAAGTTGAAATGTCATGGTCGGCCATGCAAGAGCCTGTTTACTCGTTTGAAATAAATTTTTGAAATAAATGTATGCAAATGTTAAACTTGTTTTAATTCTGAAAAAATACTGTCCTACATACCAAAACAAGCTTTTAAGTTTTTTAGCAGGGTGTAAAAACATTTATCACAAATGTGAAAAGTCGGAACGAAATGAAAAACAAATTTAGTTAGAGAACTTTTTATTTTAAAAAAATGTACTAACGAAATGTGGTGGGACCAGAACAGTACACTTACAATTTAATACTTCCGTCCCTTTCACACACGTTCTTAACTAACAACATATTTACTTATAACTAGGAAACATAAACTATAGTATAAAATAGACATAATTACTATAAAAGCGAGATACAACTTCAACAATCCACTTTTAAAGACGTTTTTCAAATTGGCGTGTTATTTCAGTTCGGCGTATTGCTTCAATTCGGCGTAGTTTCAATGGACATGGTTTAAAGTCTCCCAGTTTGCGTAAGACATGTGTAGTGTAAGAGCTAGTGCGAAAGCGACATTGTCACGTTACAGTCTTTTAGTACTTACGTCGTCGGACTACGCCGGTACGATATCGGTACGATTTCGTTTCGACGTCGACTACACATCGGTAAGACAAGCTTTCACTGCAGACGAAGTAAAAGTCTGGTTACCTCAAAACAGTATACTTCATAAGAAGGCTTTCACAAATAAATGAAAGATATGGGAAAAAGCCACTCGCTGTATCATACCAAACTGTTCCGAATAGGTTGTAGGTAATTCCCAGCGTCAGCCTGGGTTAACGACCGGTTTCAACTGGTCGTCGTACCGATATCGTACGGCAGTTGTACGACGAGTCGTGCTACTATCGCTCATGTTCATTCAGTCTCCGCAAACCAGTGACGTCCATGCCGTATATCGTGAAGGTTGTTCGTTCTGTGAAGCGTATCTGAAAAATAAACGTGTCTTGTTACGTCGGCTGCTTTACGAGAACATTTCTAGGTTACGTTCGAGTCTAGAATGGATTTGATGTGGACTACGCCGTAGATTGATGAGGCCTACGCCGTAGCTTGATGTGGGCTACGTCGTAGCTTGATGTGGGTTACGCCGTAGCTTGATGTGGGCTACGCCGTAGCTTAATGTGGGCTACGCCGTAGCCTGATGTGGGCTTCGCGATACCACGACTAGGGTTACCTGAGACTTGTGGTCTCACACGAATCCTTTTCAAGAATCAATTTTACATTGTTACTAGAAGTTATTTAAATCATCCACATTTACAAAGAAACAAAAATACACAGTCATTTGATTATAGAGCGAACTTTGCCCAAGCTGAATACTTTCATCCGAAAATGAATCTTATTTGCAAAAAGTTTATGTGCATATTCCTATAAGCGACTATGATCAACCGTGTCATACGAATAAGAACATTTATTTAATGCAAATATGGTTTATTTTATAAACCATTTATTTTATAAACCATATTTAAAAATATGAAGAAACACTGAGCTAAGTCTAAATTTGGGATAAATTAAACACCTAATATCTGTATTGATCACAAAGGCACTACCGATAAAAAAATAAATTCAATAATTTTAATTAATGTGTAAATAAATAAATGAAATGAATGTGTAAATTAATAAAGGCTAAGATAAGTTTTATTACCTCACTGCCCTTCGCCTGGAAAAAAAGAAAAAAAGAGTCAAAACATTTTCATTATTATTTTTAGCGTTTACATCTTACGACATTTCATACAAACTTTCAAGTCGTTATTTTCCGAAATGACTGAACTGATTTTGATGAAACTTCGTACACATAAGCAGGATACACAGATCTAAAAACTTACTAAAAACCATTTTTGAAAAATAGTGTTACAGTTAAATTAGACCGATTATAAATTTTCTATAGAAACAGAAAATTCCAATTACCTCTTTTTTTAAAACATATTTTGAAAATATATTTTTGTAACTTTTTAGACCTATGTATCCTGCTTATGCGTATAAAGTTTCATTTAAATTGGTTCAGTCATTTCGGAAAAAAACGACTTGAAAGTTTGTATGAAAAGCGGTAAGGTATAAACGCTCTTAAGGGTTTTTCTATCAAGAATTTCTCAGCAACAGCCACAGAGTCTGGAGTTGTGCCCGGTTGATGGCAATAAGCTCGCCCCCTATTACATCGGACTTAAACATAACTGGCGAAATGTGGATGTACTATTAGGCACACCTCTGCCAAACACTTTGGGGATTACAGGCGTGATGTTGAACTCACTGTGACTTCAGAAGGCGCACTACCATCAGCTCCCGGCTCTGATACAATGGTCGGAGGAATATTAGCACCAAGAATCGCAGCCAGAGCTGGTATCTGTGAACAGTTTATAAAATTAAGTAGCTTATGCCCAGGGCTTCGCCCAAGTTTTGTTCGGTAATTGTCCCACGGCATCGTACTACAAGCGTAAAAAGTATCTTACGTGCTGTTCCAGACTATTATCTATCCCTGTGCCAAATTTTATCCAGATCCATTTAGTATTTTTTACGTGAAAGAGTACAAACAAAAATCCATCCTCACAAACTATCGCATTAATAATACTACTACTAGCTGCGCCACGCGATTTCACCCGCGTTGACCGGGATAATGTGTGGGATTATTCGATCCACCCTATCATCATCACCATCATTTCAGCCGTGCGACGTCCACTGCTGGACATAGGCCTCCCCCGAGTTTCGCCACATTGGTCCCGTGCGACTCGCATCCAGCGGATCCCCGCAACCTTCACCAGGTCATCGGTCCACCTTCCAACGAGACGTCTTTTGGTTCGCGGTTGGTTCTCTTGCGGATGTTCTCATTTCTGTTTTGATCACGCAAGGAAACTGCGAGTACAGCGATCTCTATTCACTACCCTAGCTCCCTGAGACAGGCCAGCAGCTCCATGATATTGTTGACGATCTCGAGAGTACCTGGGTTACCGAAGACTTTGCCTGGTGATGTGCACTAACTCACGTCAGAAAACAACGAGAAGCACGCGCGCGCCTTCCCGCGACATGGCGGAGCTACCGCGCGTCCGTAGCGGTCGCGGTCTTGAGGATCGAACATGTAGTAACCTGCCAACAATCAATCATTAGGTGCAATACATCTCAAATCATAATACTAGAGAATTTCAGTTTTTCCTGTATGGGTGTCGTGCCCATGGTTGTTAGGGTCGGTGATAAAAACCAAAATGAAATACAAGATGGCGTCGGGGAAACCTTTCGGTTTATCTTTATGGGTGCCGTTTTCATGAGTATTGGGGTCGGTGATCAAAATGCAGTTAAAATAAAAATCCAAGGTGGTGCCGATGAACAATTCTGGTTTGTCCTTCATGGGTGTTGTTTTTATATTCGAATTATGAAATCTATGACATATTTAATTAAAAAAAAACTTTTAAGCAAAATCACGTTAATGATAAATGTTTCGTCGGAAATGTAGTAAAAATAAATACATTACTTTGTAGTTCTTATTTCAATTTGATATCGCATATTTTGGTACTTTTTTTGCATATTTCGAGCACTTAATTGCTGAAAATCCGGTCTCTAGTTATGTATACTTTTTTTATAAATAAAGTAAGCTTTTGCGACGGACAACATGCAGTACTTTCTGAAGAAACGTATATTAATTGATTAACAATTTATTTTTTATTTACAAGCTTTTTATTAGCTTCACTTGTATGTTTGTTTGTAACCGACTCCTTTGGGCGCGATTTAGACTCACTTTAAACGGCCAGATTTCGTTCAAACTTTCTAGATTTATCGAGGACCGATGACAATACATTAATTTAATAAAATTATTCCATTTTTCAATTTTCAAAATAAGTTTTTTGTTAATTTATATAATTTTCATCTATAGTCGATAAGGCAGGAATTGATGTTAATTTTAAATTTCAACCATTATCTATAAACGATTTATCTAATATTAGGAAATTTTCGAATACCAAGGAGAATTTTTAATTCAACAGAGCAAATACATAAAATAGTTTTAAAAAACTAAAAAAAAACACGCTTTTAAATAGAGATTTTACTATTATTATAGCTGTACACATTAATAATTTGGAAAACAATTACAGCTACTTATAGTTCATCACGGAATGAATAGTAGATTAGAACAAATAATAGTTTAAAATTAAAAAAAAAACAAGCAAACAAAAAAACAATAAATAAACCAAACTAAAAAGTAGAAAATAAATAATAGTTTAAAAAAACTAAAAACACGCTTTTTATAGAAAACCGAAATAAATTTGAATAAATTAAAATATTGCATCTTTGTACACGTGCAGCCTGTGGGCTAGCTATACTCAGGCGAGCTACAGTGCCCTCCGCGTCCAGTACAACAACGCGATCAGAGCAATATTGGGGCTGCCCCTCTTCTGCAGCGCCTCGGGCATGTTTGCGGAAGCGCGCACCGACTGTTTCCACAGCACCATGCGCGAGCGTGCGCAGGGTGCGGGCCAGCTCCAATGCTGTTCTAGTGGTGATTGCTGGACGATTGGACTGCCCTTATATAAGGAAATGTAGCAGTAGGCATGTAGCCAGGGCATGTAAATGACTCATTAAACATATTTGCTGAGTTTTAATTAATTTGTTTACTTTATTTTAATTGTATACTTATATCGAATAATATTAATGAATTTAAATTTATGTAATTTGTAATACTGTAAATGATGTAGTTTCCAATAATTTTTATGTGACATTTAATTTTGATTTTATTGACATTTTTTTTATGATTTGCTATCTGTATTTATTATTATTTTAGAATTTTGTATCTTTATTTTAGAATTCAATCGTGATTTTATTTATTGCATGCAACGTGTAATTTTTCTATGGGGAAACCTGAAATAAATGGATTTTATTTATTCATTTAAACTATTATTTATTTTTTATTTTTTCTGGCGTAATGAGGGTTGACTAATAGGTACACCTCTGCTTAACCCTTCGGGTATTACAGGCATGATATTACGGTATATGTTCTTACCTCGTGGATTCCTGAACAGAGCAACAGAAAACTCTCCATTTCCAGCGACGAAAACTCCCTGTTTCTCCTCCTTGAAGAATTCTGTAAGCTAGAGGAGAACGAACAAACAGTTAATTAAAACTTCCCGTATCAAGATGCCTACATAAACAACATATTTATAACATTCCCACTGCTGGGACTCAGACTTCATCTCAGAATTTCTATGTTAGTTCTTCAGTTGTATCATAGATGGCGCTGTATTAATTTTTGTACTTGTCATTGTAACTTTTGTAGTACCACTATAGACACAGTGCGAATTGACTGTGCGTCAGGTCCCAATTCCGCCAAGCCAAGTCCCTGTCAGCCACCACTTGACCGCTCTTATCACAATCTTCGCTTTGAAATGCAAATGTGCGTCGTCCGCGCGGCGGCCCGCACTCACACGATGTGTTTTAGAGTTCCGTAACCTTAGAGTGATCATGTCAAATTATAGATGTTGAACAGTGTTACCATTTCGAGTAGGTTGACATCGAGGACGCCCATCTGTCGTGGCTTGTACACCACCACTCGACACACGCAGTTACCCGGCGTGTAGAACTTGCGGAGAATCTGTGAATAATCAATGTGATGAAACAATACTTAAACGAACTATATATATTATATAAGTTAATGGAGGAATTGAAGACTAGGTGTTCAGACGGTTTTATTAAAGTGGCCGCAAAAAACTGGAAAGCCAAGACAAAAAACCGCCAAAAAAGAAAGGATTCGGAATTTTTGTCGATAGACCTTGTAACTTTTTCAAAATATCGAGTTGTCCTGCCAATCAAATCAACTGCCCTAGCGATGTCACATACCTGTTCCATGCTCAAGATCTTGGTAGGTGGATGGAAGTGAAGGTAGCTGTCCTGGTACAGTTGGTCTCCGCTCTCCAGGATCTGGTCCAGGGTTGATGAACACCAGACGCATGGGTTCTCGACGCGGGACATGGCTACTGCCATCATGGCGCATGATAGGGCCTATAATGATAGAAAGAAGAGTCAGAATCATCATCTGCCTGCCTTTTCCCAAACCATGTTGGGATCGGCTTCCAGTCTAATCGGATGCAGCTAAGTAATATTTTATAAGACAGTCGCTTGACTGCCTATCTGACTTCCATAACCCAGTAACTGGGTAATACGATACCCCTTGGTAAGATTGGATTTCAGACTTCCGGCTTCTGACTACTTGTAACGACTGTCAAAGATCTGCAAATGACAGCCGTACCAACGGCTTAACGTGCTTTCCGAGGCATGGAGGAAACTCGGTATGTAATTATGGTCGACCAAAAACGGACCAACCTAGGCAAGCACGGTTTAACCTTTTTTTTAATTTTTTTTACGGATGGGAAATCATCCAATGACTTCTCCCGCTCTGGGTGGAGCGGGAGGGAGTGTCAGACTTGACTGACTAAAACCCACCCATGTTCTTAGCCCTCTGTGTTCCAGGGCCGCGGTATCTCTTTCGAACAACCCGCAGTCCTGGCAGGCATCGGCCCTCTAGGACCCCTTCCGATTTGCTGACATCTCCTTGAGGCACGCGTGGAACACGTACGCGCTGTCGACACGGCCTGTCGTCATGAGACGGACGGACGGTGAGCTAGCCCATTACTCACCGTCCACAGGCTCGCGCCTACGGTGGCCGGGGGCCACTGGTTGCCCCCCGACGCCCGGGGCGTCTCCCGCGGCGGCTGGGACGTGAGGTTCTCTCCCTCTCACGTTCCACCACCTCCTTCGCTAGCATGACTGCTTCCTAGAAGGAGGCGACGGCTTCCCATTCCCTCTCGCTCCGGACCATGGATTGAACCAGGGCCGGACGCGAGACGTCACCGCCGCCAATCGCCGCTACGAGGACATGGCGGTGCTCAGCCCAAGCGGGGCAGAGCTCCACGGTGTGCTCCACCGTATCCTCCGGCTGATCCTCGCAATGGTAACACCCGGGCGTTTCCTCCCGCCCGATTCAGTGCAGGAACCTCCCGAAACAACCGTGTCTGGTGAGAACCTGCGTCAGGCGGAAGGTGAGGGCGCCGTGGCGCCTCTCAAGTCACTCCTCAAAGAGGGGAAATATCGTCACTATTGTGGCGTGCCCTACACGTGGTTGCGACAGTCGCTGTCTCCATGTCGCCATGAGATCGCGCCGGAGGTTTGTCCGCTGAGCGACAATTTGCCGCGGCAGCGGAGTTTCCCCCCGGCGTAGTGCCTCCGCGCGCCATTCATGCAGGCGCGCGAGTACTATCGCCTCCAGATCCCATGGCGGCAATCCGGCGCGCGAGGCTCGCCGCCTCGCCGGAGATCGTACGGTACCGCCGGATCAGCCTTACGGCTACCACTTTCTGGGGCGCGTTCAGGTAATGGGCGGCTCGCCGCCTCAAAGAACGCGCCCTCACCGGGGCCCCGTAAAGGGCCAAGCACGGCTTAACCTTAAAGATCGATCCGTGCGGCTGTTATTATTTAGCCATGAGCTCTTCCGAAGCTAGAAGCTAGAGCTAAAGAAGAGTCAGTATAAAGGGGGTAAATAGGCCCCCCTTAACTAAGCTGAAAGGCACTCTTTCTCCCCGTTATTTTTTTGTTCTGGATCATATCTTGGAACCCTAGTTACGGAGATATTCGGGTCAAAGATCCAACTTTTTCATAACTCTGCTACTTGCCTGCTGGTGCCAGAGAGTAGAACAAATGTGGAAAGGTAGAATATCTATTCAAACTGCCCCGTTGGTTTAGTGGTTGCAAGCGCGACTGTTGAGCATGAGATCCAGAGTTCAATTCCCGGGTTGGGCAAAATGCTACTCGACTTTTCCGTCAGGAATTTATCAGCCTCGGAGTCTAGACTTATGCCCGGTTGATGGGTATAGGCTCGCCCCTTTTTACATGGGACTTAAACACAATCACAACTGGCGAAGAAGGTGTACTATTAGGTACATCTCTGCCAAACCCTTCGAGGATTAAAGATTCTTCTTCTTTTTCGTGTGGCTAATCTGGTGTCACAGCTTCTATCGCATGCATGCCTATGCTTCTAGCCATGGGCCTCTGACTTGGCTTTACATGTTGTCAAGCACTATTGCTTGTGTATAATAGGGATGATGACTGGGTAAAGAAAACGAAATTCTATTTTGTCCGTCAATCAGGTAATACAAAAATATTAGATACGTATTTTTTGTTTTATCAAGTTAACAAAAAAATACTTAGTTAAAACGCATTAAAGTTGGAGAGTGGGGGCTCACTACGTCACAACTAGGTATAAAATGTACTGAGCCGTGACGTCGTAAGAGAGGAGATACAAAATCTTGCAAAACAGTTGGAGAGCGCTCATAAAGAAATAGAACTATTGTCGGTTGAAAATAGTACACTAAAGCGTGAAAATGATAATTTGATAAGAAAAAATAACGTGTATAAAAAAGTAGCCACAAATAGTCCAATTAAATCAAGCCAAAACACGCCAAGAAAAAAAACTCGAAGGAACTGTCAAACAAAACAGACACAAACGGATATTCTAGAACTTGAAAGAACTGATATAACGACTAACACGGAAAATCAACTAAATACTACCAAAAATGAACAGGAGACAAAAACACATAGGAATAACTCAGACACAAAAGAAACAAGGAATAATATAGGAACTAAAACCCAGCCCGAGATTCATCCACCACAACAACCTAAACAAAACAAAATGTGTATTCTCAGTACTAATAAACAAAACAGGATCCTATCCATAGTAGAAGAAACTTTTGAGAAACAATTTCAATTTTGTCATTATATAACAACAGATGGAGCTACATGTGACCTCCTGCAGGGGATAAACACAAAACTGACCGATTTCACGATGAATGACTACTGTGTAATTTTAATAGGTGAACAAGACTTTAAAATAGCTAAAAATTACTCAGAACTCATTTTAGACATAAGGAATACTCTAAGTGAAATAACGCATACTAATATTATTATCTGTCTACCCACATATAAATATAACATAAACTCAAACATGTATAATTGGCGAGTCATGAACTTTAACTATTCCATAAGTCAAGATATTTGGATACACAAATATGCTCATGTATTAGATTCAAATGCAAATGTCGACTATGATTATAATACATTCTTCAGGAAGTCTGGCCAACTAAATAATTTTGGGTTCCATTCCATTTTTGTTGATCTCCTAGCGCTTATTAATGACATTCAATACATCAACATTTATAATAATAAGACTGTCGATAATCCTCTAATAACATTAACTTCTCACCATCCCACACATGTATTAGAAACAGAAAAGCAGTTTTTTCGTTACTAAAAGCCTTTACGTGATGCATCAAAACATAGCGGGGCTTTTAAATAAGGTCGATGATCTAAATGTTTGCCTAGATGAATTATTGTCAGAAAAGGACATTAGTGTTGACGTGTTATGTATTACTGAGCACTTCATGATGTCAGGGTACGAAAGCCATTTAAATATACCCAATTATTCTTTAGCATCATTTTTCTGTAGGAAAGAAAGTAAACGAGGTGGGACTTGTATATTGATTAAAAACGGACATCAATGGAAAGAAGTTCCACACATAGCTGGGGCATCTATAACTGGTGTCGTTGAATGCTGCGGTGTGGAGCTCATACAATACAATATGATTATCATATGTGTCTACAGAGTACCGAAACGAAATAACCTAAATGTATTCTATGAAACAATTGAAAAATTATTACAAAACATATGTAAAAAAAAGTATGAACATATTATTATTGCGGGAGACTTTAACATTGATATAATGAAGAAAAATAATGTTGTGTTAGATTTTAAATGTCTGTTTCTAAATTTTAATCTTAAGTTAGCTTTAAAGGAACCCACCAGAATTCATAGCAAAACTTGCATTGACAATTTCGCACATAATTTTAGAGCCAAATGTAAAACAGACGTAATTGAATTTGCGCTGTCAGACCACACAGCGCAAATAATAAAATGCCCGGTAAAAAAAACTTTTATGTTAAAATACTGGCGCAGAAAACAACGGGACTTTAGCTTAGAGAATATGGTAAAATTTAAGGACTGCTTGAAACATTTGACTTTTTCGGATATATATGAAACGGACGATCCAAATATCGCTTTTAACAAATTTATTGACAATTTTAAACTATTTTATGACCTTTGTTTTCCATATAAGCTGACAACGATAAATGTAATTAAAAAATCAAAATGGATCTCACATGGCATTAAACTATGCAGCAAAAAGAAACGTCAACTGCTCTGGCATTACAGATTAAAACCAAATATGGCGAATAAAAACATTTTTAATAATTACACAAAAAGGTTTAAAAAAGTTATGAGATTGACTCGACGTGCTCAAAACAATTACTCGATTAAAACTGCAACAAATAAATCTAAAACGACATGGAACATAATAAATAAATCGAAACCGTTTTTACCTAAAGAATCCATTAGCTATATAAAGGTCGATGACAAAATAGTAAATGACCCTCTTGAAATAGCTAACGCGTTTAACAATTTTTTTGTAGATAAAATTCAACCAAGTCAAGAGTCAGGAACCAAAGTAACGACGAATATCATAAAACGGAAAGACTCCATCTTTGTTGCACCCAGTATACCTGCAGACATATTTAACATAATTAAATCGTTAAATGCCACAAATAGTACAGGTTATGATGGTATTTCAACAAAGGTTGTAAAGTATGTTTCTGAAACCATTTGTACCCACTTAAGCTATCTAATGAATCTGTGCATCAGCTCAGGTGTATTTCCGGATGCCCTAAAAGTGTCAAGAATGAAACCATTGTTTAAAAAAAACAATAAAGAACACATGGCTAACTATAGGCCAATTGCCTTAATTCCTATAATATCTAAATTTTTTGAAAAATATGTTTTTAAAGTATTGTACTCATATCTCGAAAAGAAACAAATCTTAAGTAAAGAGCAAAGGGGATTTAGGCAAAATATGTCAACCAGGATGGCCATTTATGACTTTTTATATACCGTTATGAAGAATATGGACAGGAGAATCCCGGTATGTGCTATATACTGCGACATGACGCAAGCTTTCGACTACGTTGACCATAGGATCTTGCTACAGAAATTAGAAGCTTACGGCATAAGGGGAAACATACTAAATCTTATCCAGTCATACCTAACTAATAGAAAACAATACACAGAAATTGAGAGAATTAATCTTAAGACAAAGAAAGAGGAAAATTATGTATGAAGTGAACGCACACCTATATACGGGGTTCCTCAAGGCAGCGTACTCGGATCTTTATTATTCATAATATACATCAATGACCTGCCGAGTGCTATTGAACACCCTATGACTCTCTTTGCCGACGACAGCACTATGACTATAGCATGTAAAAATAAAGACATATATGAAAGTGACATAAATAAATCTTTGACATCAATTATTTCGTGGTTAAACAGGAACAACTTAAAAATAAATCTAGATAAAACAACTGTCATGCATTTTAGACAACGGACGAAGGCTGTATTTGATCCTAACGCAATTTACGAGGACACTGTACTTAATAAAGTTGACGCAACAAAATTTTTAGGAATTATGATTGACTCTAAATTGAACTGGAAGGCACACATTGAATACCTAAGTAAACGGCTGAGCTCCGCTGCGTACGCCTTATATAAATTAGCCCCAGAGCTGAACACAGATGCATTAGTAACAGCTTATCATGGTCTGGTAGCATCGTTATTGCGCTACGGCATTATATTTTGGGGGAATTCCACAGACAAAGCGATAGCTTTTAAGGCTCAAAAGAGATGCATTCGTGCTATGTTTAATTTGAAATCGACCGACAGCTGTTTGCCATTATTTAAAAAACACAAATTATTGCCTTTACCGTCTCTGTATATTTTTGAAATTGCGGTTTTTGTTAGGGTTAATCAATCTTTATTTCCACGACTAGCAGACACCTTTCCCCGTAACAGACGTGATAATAATCAACTGTGTTCGCATACGTCAAAGACTGCATTAATGGGAAAAAGCGTTTTCTGTATGGCTCCTAAAATTTATAACAAAATACCACAGACCTATAAAGCATTACCAATAAATTTGTTTAAAAAAAAGGTTCGAAATTTATTAACAGATAAGTGTTATTATAATATAAATGACTTTTTGAATGACACTGTTTGACATTTTTTTTTTCTTTTTCATATTTTATTAATCTTGTTTTTTCACACATTTTCGAATAATTTATTTTATAATTATGACCTATCAATGTATGACTGACTACTATGTGGGTTTTGAAGCGACTTTGTTATTTCGTTTTAATTTTGTAATTTATTATTGTATTTTTTATTTTGTAAATTTTATAAATTTGTACGCCTTGCGGGTGAAACATGTACGTACTATTAATATTGTGACATCCTGCATGCTTCATTGGCATGTATACGCATGTTTAGACAAATAAAATTATCTTTATCTTTATCTTTGTCATGCGCCTTTTCAACACAAAATATCTCCGTAATTTTACGATTACGTGAAAAAAGAAAAAATACGTGTCAAATACTTTTCAATAATCTACCCGATAGAAAAAATTAAAAAAAATGAGTCACCATCCCTATTACATGTGGGTGTAATGTTAAGTTGGTAGAATTTACCTGATTGCCTCTCGACGAATAGGAGAACTTCTTGCAAGCTATGGAGTGTCCGGCTGACAGGAACTGCGTGCCGTCTCTCAGGACCAGCCAACCGTTTGCGTTGCGCCTAGCTGTTGGGTTTATAAACACTGTTAGCTAGGGGACGCAATCTCTATTAAATATCTTAAGCATATTTTCGAGATTGTAACTGGTTGGATGAGACACCGACGCTATAACGGTTATCCGTATTCAGCACATCCGCATTCTGAACCCCCTGACAAAGAAATTTTTTAAAGGTAACTTAAAAAACTGGCCAAGTGCGAGTCGGACTCGCGCACGAAGGGTTTCGTACCATTATTTATAAAACGAGCAAAAAAGTCACTTTTTTTTGTATGGGTGCCGCCCCCTTACATGCTTTTTTGTGTGGGTGCCCCTTTAAATATTTATCTTTTCCTGTTTTTAGTATTTGTTTTTATAGCATCAACAGAGATACATAATCTGTAGAAAGTTCAACTGGCTAGCTACCACGGTTCATGAGATACAGCCTGGTGACTGACGGACGGACGGACAGAAGATTTAGTAATAGGGTCCTGTTTGAACCTTTGGGTACGGAACCCTAAAAACAATCTGCTAGTACATACATTTTGAACGTGTAGGTATTGCAGTTTTGTAGGAAAAAGAATATGATATAACTGGAACCCTAAAACAGCTAGACGAGGTCGCGGCAGACCAAGAAGATGGCGGGACGCGAAGCAAAAAACAGAGAAAAGTGGAAGGAATGGGGGGAGGCCTTTGCCAAGGAGTGGGAAAGATAAAAAAAAGGATATAAGCTGTAGATATACGCAGGACGGGAGTTCAGAATGCTGTACTGAATACGTGCTAACGTTTCCGCGGTGTCCCTTCCACCATGTATAGATAGAAAAAATTAAGAATTACAATTCCTTAATGCTTAGTGAAAGGAGCAAAACAAATAATATTATAGTTATTAAGGTATGGAAACTAGCACATTTGACTCCAGTCTTCAAAAAGGGATCCAACAATGACGTGGAGAATTACCACCCAATATCGATTCTGTCCACCTTGTCGAAGCTTTTTGAGAAGTTAGTTTATAAAGAAATATATCCCACTTTACACAAGTCCATAATTAAACAACAACACGGTTTTGTTCGGCAACAATCCACCTACACAAATTTAGTAATTTTTGTTAGTAATATTTTTGAAAACATGGATAATCGTTTTCAAACTGACGCTGTATACACAGACTTCCAGAAGGCTTTTGACAGGGTGGATCACGAATTGCTATTACAAAAAATTGCTTTTAATGGTATTCGCGGAAATTTGCTGCGTTGGTTCATTTCTTATGTAACAAACCGTACTCAAAAAGTTGTGGTTAATGGCCACCAATCTGAGCTAATTTCAGTCACGTCCGGAGTCCCGCAGGGATCAATTTTAGGCCCTTTATTGTTTCTTTTATTTATACACGACATAATTGCTTGTTTCAAACATTCCAACTTTCTACTTTACGCGGATGATTTAAAAATTTATAAAACTATAAAAAGTATTGAAGATTGTTTATCACTTCAAAGAGACTTAGATCGACTTTCTCTTTATTGTGCCACAAATAAACTCCTACTGAGCTTACCCAAATGCAACGTTATAACTTTTACAAAAAATAAAAAACAACATATATATAACTATTATTTATCGAACACAAAACTAAATAGAGTGCAATCACTGCGGGACCTCGGGGTGGTAATGGACTCAAAACTTCATTTTAACACACATATCGATACTATTATCAACAACGCGCTCAGAATGTACGGTTTTGTTATGCGCAACACGAGACTTTAGACGCCCATCAACTTACTTATATGTTTCTTCATAGTGTTGTCCACAACAAATATGATTGCACTGAAATATCCAATAAACTATGTTACCTCGTTCCGAGAACAGTAGTGCGTAGACGAGCGCGCCCATACCGTTTACTGTCTACAAATACCAGCCAAGTATGCCACTCTAATGCTGGTTCTCGCGCTCCTCTGCGTCAACTTGTGGATTCTTACAACAATAAATTTGAGAGCATTGATATATTTAACCTTTCAGCTAGCAAATTTAAGGAGTTTGTAGTCGAACAAATTCTAGCTTCGTAATTTTGTTCTCTTTTATTTGTTTTTATTTCTCCGTCTTTCTATAGAACCTATACGTCCGTATTCACTGTTATTATATTTTTAATATGCTTTAACTCACGTAGCATTAATCATAAGCTAGTGATCAGTGGATAATGGTGTTGGTTGTGCAATAAGTGCTATTATTTTAAGTTTATATATCATGTAAAACATATGATTGTACAACCGTTTTTTATCCCTAATAAATAAATAAATAAATTAGTCATAGATGACTCTGCCCTGGAGTGTAACTGTGGTGTTACCTCACAAACGATGGGACACTTGATATCATGTCCTGCCTGTCCTGTTGCTTGCACATCACAAGGGCTGATGGACGCTACTAAAAGTGCCAAACTCGTCGCCAAATTTTGGGCTGACACAATTTAAACTGTCATCGACACGCTAAAAAGATGTTATTAGGAACTAAGTAAGGAACAGTAAGAGTGAGAGCTAAAGATCTAAGGAGGATAACCAAACTAAGTGATGCTACCTTTCACACAAAAAGATTGAAATGGAGATGGGCGGTCATATGCTGCGTGATAAAAACAATAAGTGGCCAAAAGCCGTAACTAAATGGCAAATCAGGGATGGGTCTAAAAGAAGTAGAGGAAGACAACGCAAACGCTGGGATGATGACATAGTGGAGACGGCTGGTGCTTTGTGGGCTAGAGACACGAGAGACCGTGACAAATGGAGGAGCCTGGGGGAGGCCTATGCGTCAAAGGACGCGCTGATAAACGAAGACGTCGAAGTGCAATAGTTATGTTTTGATTATTTTATATTATACTGTAATTAGTTTTAGTTTTCAGTCAATAAAGGCTTTTTATTTTTTATTTTATTTTGTATTTATATAAAGAACAGTAATATAATGTAGCTGAGCGTCGTAACTGTGTCAAGCATGATTTCACTCCACGCCATGATGCTGTAGCAACTACAGGGTTATATTTAATTGGGTAGTGAAAATTAAACGAACAAAAAAGATAAAAGTTTTGGTTAAATGATCGCAATGCACTTGGATCAGTTTATTATAAACCCGTGTTTTTTGTGTCAACTTACAATGTTGGTGAAATTTGTCGTCATTACATATCGATACGCATCATGTCAGTGGAATTTCATTCGCAGGCTCGATTGATGACCGATACCTAAACACGACTTCTTAGACCTCGCACGACTTGACTTGGCTGACTTTCAATTGTCACCCAAAATTTCAAAAGAAACGACCTAGGAACAGCACGTCTATTTGAAACAACTATCGGGCAGTAGCCTACCACACATAAAACCGGGCCTCAAGTCTGCTATTTTTATAAACATCGTCATTCCAACACGATCCCATTGTAATTTTGCTAAAAGTCCGTAATCTGCTAAATTCATAATGGTCTGTCAAATTCTATGCCATTTCTTTCAATGGAGTGTCAGTGGTTGACCATTGTGAAGTCATAATGACGCCATTATATTAGTAGGTTACCAAACTTGTCAAAATCAACAATTATGAAATCAATGATAGGCCATTCTGACACTATTGTAATAGCAGACTTGAGGCCCAGACTGGTCGGAGGATCCTCCCTTTTCTATAGAGTATTGAAGAACTTTGCACCCTGTTCATCATACTCCTAATCGCCTGTACAACACTCACCCCCCTTAAGTCGGGCCTGTTCCTTGTCGACGGCGTCGGTGGCTCTCTGAGCGTCGAAGCAGGTCGCGCTCCCTGGTGGATGTTTTCGCGCTTCCTCGTCAGCGCGTCGCTTGCCACCGTCCACGCCCACCTGTGGGATGTAGCCAAAATAAACAAAACTAGCTGGCCTACGCAACTACATCTGCGTTACATTTCCGCCGTTTTTGAAACATTCGAATCCTAATATTAATCCGAGTTACGAATTTTCTAGTTTTGGCAACGCAAACTCAATGACATATGTCATAAAGTTCAAATTCCTTCGCAACCTACGTGACCTGACGGCCACGTGTCCTGACGCGAGACCTGACGCGAGTTTAACATTTTTTATCCATCACAAAAGAGCACAGCGCCGCTTATGAAGTTTTCACTTCAAAAACTGCCCAAATAACGTTACCTTGCTAGTTGCCGGCACCAGTTTGACACCAGGCGGCGCTTTGACGAGGGGCGGGATTTCGGTCAGCTTCTCTATCGGTTTGATCTCCATTTTTATGGCATAGAGGACGAAGTCGCGCCTGGCTCGCTCCTGTGCCGGGATGTTTAGGAGGTACCTGGTGGAAGATATGGTAAAATTTCTCATAAGGATGTAAAAGAGAAGCTCGTGGCTTTGATGATGATTGCCGCCAGACCGGACTGTCCCTCCCAGAGACACTGGGTGGAGACATTAATAATAAGTCTTAATAAATCATTATTATTGTAAACACTAACAATACTAAACTAGTTACTTTAGGTTTCAGAGCGTGAGAAACCTTTCTAAACTAACTACTACTCAGGATTTTTACTGAGGGTGAAAATAAAAAGACGTATTGGCGATTTCGAGGCGACTTTTATTCTGAAGTCCAATGCGTACATGGCTCATCCGGTGGACACAGACTGCTGAGCTTGCAAAATGGCATCTCGCAGTTCAGCCTCTGAGGCTGGCTTCTGCTTAACCGGTCTAATCCTGTGGATGCCTAGAATTTAAGGCCTCCAGCCAGGGCAGCAAAATCATCTGTATTGAGCGACAACTCGCTAAGGGCATCCCCTGCGGGCGATATCTAGTTGCAAGAATGCAGCTATATATATTATGTTCTTAGCTTAATCTAGAGCTGACGGGTGGGGTGTATCCATAACTAGTTACTTAAGCACCATAGTTACAATCACAAAATTACCAACAAAGTTAGCGACTGTAGTCTGAAATAAACTTTAACTAATTTTTGACTCGTCTCTACTATCGTGAGTATACACGAGTTAAACTTAGTCTTATTTCAGTGCAATCGACAAAAAAAATATTAATTAAATACGACCTTTTGTGTGTGTAAATAATAAATCAAATTACATTTTTAATTTTCGACAGTCGTCACTTTGGTACAATGACGTTAATTGTAATAAATCACATAAAAGGTGCAGGTAAAAAAAAAAATTGACTTATTTAAAAAAGGTTGAATTGAGTATGTAATCTTTTATAGTAAACCTACTATTTACATGCCCATGTGACGGTTAAAAATGGAGAACCTTATTACTATTAAACGGTTGTGCGTTGTTTCATCGCTAATTGTTTAATCGAATTTTGTTTCACATAAATTGTTTCTCATATTATCATTTCATAGAATAATCAAATCGCAGAATACTTACTTTGAAGAAATTTAAATCATCGATTTTTGTATCAAATAAAGTATAATGTTAGAATATTCATATCATAGAAAAACAAGTATTCTTTATCCACATATTCTTTGTTTAACATAAAACTAATAATAAAAAAATAACAAAGAATAATAAAGAATAAAATTTTATCGACTGATAGTTTCTACAATTCAAACCTTTGAAAAATGCATACCCTCCTATAAAATTACAACACCGGGTTCACAAAAATAATGCGGGTAAATTCTTCTCAAGCAGGATCAATCATGTAATTATCACTTATGCATGCAACTTGCAGCATGCAAGAAAGCATGTAGCATGCAACAGGCATGGTTTCTGTCACGGCTCCGGCGCTGCGGGGCTCCGGCAGCCCGATTATCGTCGCAGGTGGTACTAACGCTCACCACCGCAGCTTCGGCTTGCTGCAGCCTCAGCCGCGGCGGCGAGCTTTAGAAACCACCTGCTCCTTAACTCGCGGGCCGCCTCGCCCCTCCGCGCCTACGCGGGCTTAAATTACACTCTAGGGGTAGGGCAAACCAGACTACGTGGAGTCTGTTTTGCAGCCATTCGTTTCTGTCACTAACTTTTGTAGTACAAGATATTGACTTTTAAAGACAATGTTTTAATTTAAGGTTAATAATTTCATTGAAATAAAATACCACGGAAACATACATCGAACAAAGAATATTCGTTGAAAAATAATTATGCTATTTGATAATTTTGTCAAATAAAAAAATGTGATTGTAAAATTATTTGGATTGTGTTTCTGTAAATTATGTTTCATTCAAGTAAATAGTACTTGAAACAAAAATATTCGAAATAAAAATACAGGGACTAAATATTATGTGAAATATTTTCTGTGAAAAGAAATTCTGTGAAATATCTGTCTGCGAAACAAGGTGACACCCTATTAAACATCTATGTAGGTACCCACTAACCATGATTTCAAAGAAATAAATGATTTGATTTATTGCTTCACTGCAGTGGGACATTAACAAAACAGGCCAGTATTATTTATTACGCACATCACACTAATATTATAAAGGGGGAAGTTTGTGTGTGAGTGTGTGTATGTTTGTCATTCCTTCACGCCTCAATTGCTGAACGGATTTGGATGAAAGGAGATGTTCCAGAAATGTATGGAGCCTGGGCCAGCACAATGAACACTATATGTAAATATTGCTAGATAGTACTGTAACCGTTTTTTACCGTCAATTTTCTTTAATTTCACTTCGTTTCGACGTACAGTTAAATTAACTTGGTCAAAGAGAGCAACACAACATAAAAATTAAAAATGGTGGATCAGATCACGAGCAGGCGAAAAATGTCATTTTGACAATGACATTTGATTGACGTGGCCAAACTCAAAGCAAAGAAAGACTCAAAGACGGCACTTCTTGAAACTGTAAAAGTCGTCAAACGTCAAACAACTGTCATGGCTGCCCTAAAAAAGGGTTATTGTAGTAAAAAACTTTTTAAATTAAAATTATTAAACGACTGTACCCTTCTTCAAAATAATTTGTTAGCATTTTTATGAAATTCTCCTATTTTTTTCCTATTTATCTATCTAGTGTACACAGTGGTAGCCCAAAATCAAACATCTCCTTTGGTACGTAGATAGCTTATTCTCTGGATTAACATATAGGCTACTTTTTATCCCGGTCTGCGGGGGTGAAACCGCGGGACGCAGCTAGTACATTCATAAACTCACGCATTTTCCCGATGGGGGTAAGCATAACCTATGGAATGCCATCTGCTACAATCCTTACACAATTATGCCTTTTGCTTAGAATATTATTGTCAAGGACTTTTCTTTTTTAATTTCTTTGAATGTGCCAAGTGAGGTTTTCTGTTACAAATACTCACGCGAAAGCCAACAAATTCTGGGAAGTGAACGTCAGCAAGCAAGGAGCTCCATCGTCCTAAAACAAATTAATGTTTATTACAATACCGAGCGGTTCACACTGCAGGAGACCGCATGGCTTGGAGACGATTGGTCGCGATCCCCAACAGTGAGGGAACGACGAAGAAGATGTCATGTCTTGTCTCAGCTGCCAAGGTTTATTCTAATTACTTTACTGTTTATTTATTACCTTTGACGCGCTAAACAAATATTTACACATTTCTATAATCTCAACATGAATGATGTAACCAAGATTTTGTAACAATATTTTGATTTAAAATAGTGTCCATGGAGTTCCTTGCCCATTCTTATATACAGAGATCTACGCTTTGGAATGTGCAACTACGGTACTTTCACAAGTTATTAGGCCTTGTGACTGGGATTGTAGTTTCGCTTTTCTACATTCAAAAGTCCTTGTAATGGTCTAAAAAATGCTTTGAGTTTGAAGAAGAAGAAGCTGAAGAGTACTGTCATGACTCACGATAGCATCGATCCTGAGCCCCGTGGCCCCGCAGGCATGCGGCTCGAACATGTAGAACTGCGGCGCGCCGCGCACGCGCCACACGCACACGGCGTGCGGGGCGGACCACAGGATGCCGTGCGTGTGCGACGAGAAGAAGCGCTCCAGGGCTAGTCTGTACACACATCATTTAATTACGGACTCGGCTCGGCCTTCATTTCGATCTGTCTCTATAATAAATAATAAATAATAAATAATAAATAATAAATAATAAATAATAAATAATAAATAATAAATAATAAATAATAAATAATAAATAATAAATAATAAATAATAAATAATAAATAATAAATAATAAATAATAAATAATAGCAGTCATAATGAGCAGCGGTGGCCCAGTGGTAGCAGCCCCGACTTACGAGCAGTAAGTCGTAGGTTCGAACCCAGGCAGGCGCAATACTTTGTGTAATTCATTTCATCACCGCTGCTCTCAAAACGGTGAAGGAAAACATCGCGAGGAAACCGGCATCTCCTAGAACTAAAAATTCGAAGACATGTGACATCTACCAACCCGCATTGGGCCCGCGTGGTGGATTACAGCCCACTCCTTCTCATAGGAGGCCTGCGTCCCAGCAGTCGGAACAATATAGGCTGATGATGAATAAATAATAAATAATCATCATTTCATCATTTCAGCCGAAAGACGTCCACTGCTGGACTTAGGCCTCCCCCAAGTAACGCCACATTGACCGGTCCCGTGCGCCTTCACCTTCACCAGGTCATCAGTCCACCTAGTGGGAGGCCTTCCAACGCTTCGTCTTCTTGTTCGCGGTCACCATTCCAGAACTTTTCGGCCCCATCGCCCATCCGTTCTGCGAGCAATGTCCCTGCCCACTGCCACTTATTTTTGGCTATTCTTCGGGCTACGTCGGTAACCTTGGTTCTCTTGCGGACGTCCTCATTTCTGATTCGATCACGCAAGGAAACTCCGAGCATAGCCCTCTCCATTGCCCTTTGGGTGACTTTGAGCCTTCTGATGATGCCCATTGTGAGCGACCACGTTTCGGTCCCGTATGTAATAAATAATAAATAATTTTATTGAAACGATAAATGACAATGCCAGATCCTGCCCTAACTTTCATTAGCCTACAAGAAATGTAAATTAATCAAAATTATGCAATGAAAATAAGACCCTTGGTTATTAAACTGTTATTCTGTTACACTTGCGGATAAAAAGTTAGTAATAAAAGGAATTTAAAAAACCGAAGTCCTATTTCCTGTTTTTATCGCGACCATCTGCGTTACTTAGTACGCATACACGCGGAACAAGACGAGTTATTTAGTAAAAAAATTACATCTACGTACGTATTACGTACGGATTTTAATATGTATTCGGAATAAATACACATTACTTAATGAAAATAATGTTTTTTTAACATATATTTTTATGAATGTATACTCTAATAATTATTTCGCAATTGAGCGATAGTGATTAGGTGATTAAGGGTAACGGACCGTCATTGACGCGCTAATTGTCATGTCAAAAAGTCATTCATTGACATTCAATGTAATTTCAATGTAATAATTGTTCTTAGTTTTAAACAGAAACCGCAAGTTCTAAAGGCATTTAAACATGTTAGAGTAAGATCCCAGGGCCGCCAGACGTCACGTATTTTCTGACGAATGAAATGTTGACGATTGAGTAGTGTTAGTATGTACTAAGAACGCATGCGTACCTGCTAGCTTGCTTAGACGGCCAATTTTCAGATATCAGGTAATCAAGGTACATAAAAACATGACTTACCTCACTTAAATTCTGAAAGCTGATTTTTACGTATATTTTAGGCAATATCCTTAATAATAAGTCGCCAATACTGCCAGACACTTTTCGTGGGCCGTTTTGCTTAACAGACGCTTTAAAGCTCCAAAAATTCTTACTTAACTTCACGTAAATTCTGATGCTCCATTTTTATATATGTTCACCAGACAACTATTTTAAAACCTTTTACAAGAAGACAGACCGATCCAAGGGGCCAATCATCCCCAATTCAATTTTAATGTCTCTGTGGGTAGGAGCGCGAGGGCATTATCTTTAGTATGAGATTTAGTGAGATATGTATTAGGATACATTGACTTCTCTCTCTCTTACTCTCTTACAGTTTACTCATATCACTTAATTATTAATATAAAAAAAATCAGCGAAAAATTAAAAAATAAAATCAGGTAAATAATTAAAAATTAACTTGTAAAAAATTAAGAACTTTCAAAAATTCGATAGTTTTAACAAATTAATTGAATAACAGCATTTTTTTCAAATCAACTATTTATTTGGAATTAATCTTAAAAAAAATACAAAAAAGATAATCATTAATCTCTCAACATTTCTGAGTAGTGCCTATAATGTTCATTATCATCGTCATTGAAATTAGCTAATTCATCAAAATCAAAATATTTTATTTTAAACAGGCCTACATGGGCACTTATAAAACGCCAACAAAAGGTGCACGGTTCGGGTTGGTCGTTTCCTATGGAGAAGAACCGGCAATAAACTCCATGGTTCCTTTTTTAAAATCATTTGGTTTTACATTATTTGAAGTTACAGCGTTAGTACTTAAGTATGGGAGGACAGCGTAGGCCCTACAATAAGTCGTTGCTTACTACAGAAGGTAGAAAAAGATAAAAAAAAACAAAGACTACAATGTCCACACATTCACAAAAAAAAGTAAAGAATATTGACACAGATGTTATCATCAGTGCTGTAACTATTCTGAACAATTAACGAATGGTGCAATGATTGGAAACCTATTCTAAAAAAAATGAATAAAAAGAATGGAAAAAATAATATTGGGAATCCTACCAAATGCATTTCATGTAAAATGTTGCCAAGACGACCACATAAGGTTTGCCCTGTGAAAAGATATCAGATCTCTTGTAGAGCCAAGCTTCTGAATCTACACGGCCTAACTCTACTGACCCTAACTTCACAAATTCTACATATCAGTAAAAATGTATGGCTTCGCCGTTTCGCTTTCGTCGTGGAGGTGATGCGAATATTTAGTTTCTGAAGTAAGTAACGAAACAGCCACGTTCGAGTACGTTCTACATGCCCATATCTTTTCAGAATTTTTCTCCTCTTACTTTAGAAATTAGAGGGGGGGGTCACGTTTTACCACTTTAGAAGTGTCTATCTTTCAAAAGATTGACTTTGAAAAAAAAATGGTATTAGGAACTTTCATGTCATTTTTAAAAACCTACCTATAGACACCGCACACGTATAGGTTTGAGAGTTTTTTTTTTGTTTCAGTTACGTGTTTCGGATATCCGTATCTATATTTTTTTTATTTTTGTACAAAAATCATAAAGCGGTTTACAGAATACATCTACCTGCCAAGTTTCAGCTGTGTACTCCTAATAGTTTCGGAATAAAGTGGCTGTGACATACGGACGGACAGACAAACAGACAGACAGACAGACATGACGAATCTATAAGGGTTCCGTTTTTTGCCATTCGGCTACGGAACCCTAAAAAGTGGAACCGCGTAGGCCTAAAGCGGAAAGCAGAACCATTGCACAAATCCAAAAGGTGGGGTAAAAAGCGGAAAAGCGGTGTATGTGACAACACTGCTTGCGAGTGAATTTAGCTGTTGGCCCGAAGGGGGCCTTGACATTGCAATCTGAGTGAGACACACGCGCATGAGGCTGATCTCATGCGCGTAAATAATGCCCTCGCGCTCCTACCCACAGAGACATTCAAATTGAATTGGGGATGATTGGCCCCTTGGATCGGTCTGTCTTCTTGTAAAAGGTTTTAAAATAGAGTTCTGGTGGACATATATAAAAATGGAGCATCAGAATTTACGTGAAGTTAAGTGAGAATTTTTGGAGCTTTAAAGCGTCTGTTAAGCAAAACGGCCCACGAAAAGTGTCTGGCAGTATTGGCGACTTATTATTAAGGATATTGCCTAAAATATACGTAAAAATCAGCTTTCAGAATTTAAGTGAGGTAAGTCATGTTTTTATGTACCTTGATTACCTGATACCTGAAAATTGGCCGTCTAAGCAAGCTAGCAGGTACGCATGCGTTCTTAGTACATACTAACACTACTCAATCGTCAACATTTCATTCGTCAGAAAATACGTGACGTCTGGCGGCCCTGGGATCTTGGACTATGTTATTACTTATCACTAATAAAGCAGCAATAGAATGCTACATTTGGCATGCCTGTAGACCAACTTTTATTTGATAGGTCAAAGCTCTATAGATGTTCTGGCATTGTCCTTTGAAACTATTATATTATCCTTCTAGGTAGGTAGGCCGTGTTAGAGTGGTTTTTGAATTCATTAGCTCAATAACGGCAAATAAAATCAAAGGGGCACATCTGATACTGATCCAGGATAAGCGAGGACCACTGGTCGTTGGTTCTGTGCAGCTCGTCCCACCGTCTTCTACGAGGCCTGCCGCGCCTACTGGCCGGACAGGGCACAAACTGGCTAGTTTTTTATAATATAGGTCTTGATCTTACTTAAGAGTCATGCCCCCAGCTTCTTTGTCGAGCTCCAGCTTCCCGGAGAACACTTCCAGCATGTCGTAACGCACGTAGTTCACTCCTAACACGAAGCGTTTTACCACCTACAAAAATGTAGAATTATTTAAAAGAGATTATGGCACATCAGGAGAAAAGTTTTGACGATGTCCCACAGTGAATCAAGATGACACACAGTGACCGAAATCGGCCCACTGTGACTCAATACGGCCCACTATGACCCAAGACAGCAGACAGTGATTCATGATGGCACACAGTTACCGACAATGGCCCACAGTTACCGACAAGTCACAGTGACTCATGCTCACAGTAGCTCACGATGGGACAGGTCACGGTGACCCATGATACCCATGGTGACAAACTATGGCAAAAAAATAGTGACTCATAACGGCTCACGGTGACCAATAATGAATCCCTGTAACCCACAATGGCCCATGGTGACCTACAATGGCCTATGGTGACCCAAGATCGCCCACGATGACCCAAGATGGCTCACAACACGATACACAGAATGTTACCTGCAGTGGCAGTAAAATGTCCTCGCCGGGTCTGAACTCGTAGCCCAGCGAGTCGACCGACACAGCGAAGAGGCGACACGCGACCGTCATGATCTCATCCACGGTGCGTCTGGTCCAGAGATGCGAGCGGCGCACTTGAGACATGGCACCGCCCACGATCGCACCGCATGCAGACTGGATCAGGGAGTCGCGAGTAAACCTGGTGATACACAGAAGGGTTGAATTAGGTGAAAATTTTAACGCAGAAAGGTAGGGATAGGGTGGTAGAGGAGGCACCATGGCACTCCTCCACCGCCCTAGGAGGTGCCAGCGGGTGATAAGAGCAGTCTATCGCCGTCACATTGCATGACACTTATGAGCGGTGGCGATGCATCAGGCTAGCCCGTACATCGCCAAAGGTCTTTGGAGCCCGGTGGCGAGCTACACTGGATTGCTCGGGGATGTCACGCGTAGCACGCGGCTTATTCGCTGGTGACAGTAAGCTCGCGGTAGTGTTTTCCCCACAAAACAAGTCCCCGTCGCCATGTTTTGCGCAGAGTTTTCTAATAGATCTGCTGTCAAACAGGAGCGCGCTAAAAGATTGTTTTTTCTGGAATGATGATGAATGAAAATGCGAATTTTGTTGATATGCTCAGTCCATAAGCTTTTATGCAGTGTGAAAAATGGTTGCATTTAAAAGAACACCTAAAAGGTATCGGATATACCTGATAAGATCAGTAGGTCTAGTGCCTCTCAGTATGGTCCGTCCGCGCGCTGTCTCCACGAAGGCCGTGAGCACCTTCCACTCGTACCCTTCATCAGGCACGGCACCCTGCAGGGTCACGTGGTCTGGCAACTTCGAGAACTCCCAGAACACTTTCACATCTGATATGCTGAATCTGAAACAAGAGTAAAGGCATGAGAATTACAGCCGGGCCTGTCTAACTTTCGCCATTTTTAACCCCCGACCAAAAAAGGGAGGTGTTATAAGTTTGAAGTGTGTATCTGTGTGTCTGTCTGCGGCATGATAGCTCCTGTACGGATGAACCGATTTTGATAAAGTTGGTTTCGTTTGAAAGTTGTCTTATCGTGACTGTTCTTAGCTATGTTTTAATAAAATCTGCTCATCCATTTCACAAGATCATCACCTGTTTTCTAGTCGACGAAGAGATTTAAATAACTACCATAGGTCTGGTCGATTCGAAATTTGAAATCCGGTCACTTTGTCAACATGGGCATCGCTGGTATGGCGCCCAACTGGGACACATTATCAGGACCAATAAAATGGATCCGCAACTCACTTGTTATCCCCAGGTCGCCTAGTCTCATCCACATTACGTTTGAAGGTATCGGCGAGCTCGTCGATATCCGAAAACAGCACCAGCGTGGCGGCGCCGGCAGGGTTCAGTCTGCCCGTGGGGCCGACGGCGTGAGGCTCCAACATGAGGTAGGACGAGTCGTCGGAACCTTTCCATAGTGCCACGCAGTAGGCCTTCGCGCAAAGGACACCATGTTTGTGCTGGAACAATCTTTATACATCAATATCTGCCTGATTTTTCCCAAATGTTTAGGTCGGCTTCCAGTCTAACCGGATGAATACCAGTACTTTACATGGAGTAACTGCTTATCTGATCTCCACAACTTCCAGTTAGTACTAGGTAATACGATATCTCTTGGTAAGACTGGGCCAGTGGCTACCTGTAACGACTGTCAAAGATCTACAAATGACAGCCGGTACCAACGGCTTAACGTCCTTTCCGAGGCACGAAGGAAACTTGTGATGAAATGGGCGGTCACCCATCCACGGACCAACCTAAGCGAGCGCGGTTTAACCTAAAGATCGACCCAAGCGGCTCTTGTTATTTAGCCACAAGCTCCTCACAATCGTTACTCATGAGCAATAAGTAGTCGTCCAGGACTTGAATGAGGCCAACGATAGAGCTGTTCAGATCGCTACACACGGGTACGTACTACTGTACGTACGTAGGTACAGGAGGTCTACTCTCTAAGCACGAAATCCGTACTTTCGGCCGAAGTTACGGTCGTTTCCTACTCTTTATCGCTTACGCTTACGGACATAAGATTCGTTAGTGGCCCGAACTAACAATGAATGACAATACGATTGGACAGTTGTCCTTACTCCCGATGTGTTTTCAAAACTCATGAATCTGAAAATATTAGAGAGTACGGTTCATTTCAAAGTATAAAGCTAGTTACGGACGGACCCGTACTTTCGTTGACGGACTTAGAGAGTAGGCCCCCTGGTACGGGCGCTCACAGTTGTAACTGGTCATCTCTTAGCTGCTTAAATTGTTTATTTAATCTTTTACGTGCACATCTTTCTACATCGTTCTCACCTTTTTGTATAATCTCAAAATGAATGTTGTAAAACAGTTCTTGTAAAAATAATTTGATTTAAAAAAGTGTCCATGGAGTTTCTTGCCCATTCTTCTCCATACAGATCTACGCTTTGGAAAGAGTAACTGCAGTACTTTCACAAGTTATTATGCTTCATGATTGGGACTAGTAGCTTCGCTTTTCTTAGGACCATAATTTCGCGGCGTACCCTGGCGCTTTCACCATAATCTGTTGCTAATGATAGTGTTCGTTACGATGTCAGTTTAAAAACATATAAAATAAACATACCGTCTCAAAGAACTGCTCGATACCTTTCTTGATGCTCAAGACGCTGCCGGTCTCTCCAGCTTTCACGTCACCACCGACCACATCGGGCGTAATTTCTAACTTCACCTGTAAACAAAAGATAAATTATGTCAAGGCTGTTTTCTTCGAAAAATTGGGCACTTAAAAGTTACAAAATCGGACGTCACTCTGCGATTATCCGTGGCACTAAAAATTTAAGAAACCTCCGGGGTCCGTTTTGTTTTGTACTTGTGCTAAGCGGTGTACTTAACGGTCCCCCGACGCTACGATGCTTGGATTCATTATTTTAGGTTTTTTAGAGGTTTTCTGTGTCGGGTGTCTTCAATTTTTTATTTATTTTTTTCCTAGTCTTGACTATCTCCTCCTGAACATAGGCTTCCCCCCATTCCTTCCGATTTTCTCGGTAACTAACCTCTCTGTCTCGGTGTTTGTCACTAATGAATGAAAACAAGGAAAGTTATAAATAAAAAAAAAACACCCGAGCTTTTAGGGGGAGGGAGGGGGGGTTTAGCTGCCTTCCCCCCGGCAATGCCCATGGTGACAAGTGACAAGATTTCAAAGTCAAAGTCAAAGCATTTATTTCAATTAGACCATTACAGGCACTTTTGAAAGTCGAAAAACAAAATAAAACGCGAAGCTACAGTTCCAGTCACAAGGCATAATAACTTGTGAAAGTACTGTAGTTGCCCATTCCGTAGCGTAGATCTCTATGGAGAAGAACGGGCACGGAAACTCCATGGACACTCTTTTAAATCAAAATATGTTACAAAATCTTGGTTGTACATACGTGTCACATATTTGTAATTCTTAACATGAATGATACATCATTATGTAGAAATACGGGCAGCTTAAGAGCAAATTTCAAATCGAAAAGACCTGTGGAAGTTGTTTATATCCCTTCATCAACTAGAAAATAGGTTATGATCTTTAAACGGCTGACCAGATTTTCTCGAAACATAGCTAATTTAACCAATTTTATCAAAATCAGTTCAACCGTTTAGGAGCTACGATGCCACAGACAGACACATAGTTACACACGTCAAACTTATAACACCCCTCTTTTTTGGTCGGGGTTTAAAAATGTGGTGCTAAAATACAGAGTTACAACAGGTTAGCGGTTGTTGTGACTATTATTTAATTTAACTAGTAAGCTCCCGGGTATGGTCTTTAACAACAAAAACAATATCGCAATGACGGGGAGAACAACTTACGGTACTTTCACACCCTTTAGCTCTGATTTGCATTATAATTATCGCACCAGCTTCTGGCGATAAAGCGACATATCTGCCCTGGAATGTACATGAGGTGCTGCCCCACAAACGATGGGATGGTCCTGCGTGGCCTGTTGCTTGCACATCACAGAAGCTGATGGACGCTGCTGAGAGTCCAAATGCGTCGCCAAATTTTGACTGAATTAGAATTGTAATCGACAGGCTAAGAGAAGAAAAAAGTGACATGGGAGTTTTCAACTATTTCCTTTGGCATCTGTCTGTCTGTTCAGCAGCGGTGGCCCAGTGGTGTCAGCTCGACTTAAGAACAGCAAGCCGTGAGCTCAAACCCAGGCAGGCCGCATTACTTTGTATATTTTATTTCATCACCGCTGCTCTCAAAACGGTGAAAGAAAACATCGTGAGGAAACCGGCATGTCCTAGAACTAAAAATTCGAAGACATGTGACATCTACCACCCCGCACTGTGCCCGCGTGGTTTATAAAAGCCCACTCCCTCTCATAGAGAGGACGCCTGTGTCTCAACAGTGGGAACATTATAGGCTGAGTATGCCTGTCTGTCTTACTCACATTAAAGTTAGTGACATGGAAGTTATCGACCATCTCCTTCGGCTTCAGTCTGGGCGGATGCTTGGCATTCCCGAGGGACATGGTGTAGAGCCTGTCTCCATACTTGAGCACGGCATCCAGGAGTTCCGGCTTCCAATGCTGGTAGGGCTCTATGTGCTCCACTACTATGCCCATCACGCAGTTCGCTGCATCCTGGGGGGACATTGAAATGATGTTTATTTCTGTGAGTAGATAATTTTGTGGAATTTCAGAAGCCTATATGTGTAACTAGATGATACTGGGATTACGTGTCTGGTGGATCCCTCCGATGAAATGTTGAAACAAACGCAGAGAAAATAATTATGGTGCTCACACTGATGTCGTGACGAAAGTTTTGCGTATGAATGTAGATGGGTATAGAGTAGAGGAAGACCAAAGAAACTATGCATGGACTTTGTGAAGGATGATATGGCAAGAAAGGAGAGAGATGACGAGTAGTAGAGAAGTATGGAAGAAGAAGACATGCTGCGCCGACCCCAAATAAATTGGGATAATGGCAAGAGAATGATAATGAATTACATGTAAAACTAGATGGTGCTAGTATTGCGTATCTAGCAGATCAGTGAGAAGAAATGTTAAAACAAACTCAGAGAAACCAAAAAAAAGAAGAAAATAATTGGGGTGTTTGGGGTGGAAGCGCTAGGGTTGTCTGCGAAATTCAAATGTTCTTACCCACGTTTTTTGCATTTTGCCGGTCACTGTTAAGTTTTATGTTGATTATAATTATAATATAATATTATAAAGTGAAAAGATTTGATTGTTTTGTTTGTTTGTTTGTTACGATTTAACTCAAAAACTACTCGACCGAAAATTCTTTCACAATTAGAAAGCTACATCCTTACCGAGTAAAATTCTTTATTTTATATCACAAATTTCGCAGACGAAGTCGCGGGCGAAGCGCTAGTTAATTATAAAATATGATTCGCGACCACACAAAACATGGGTTTATAATAATAAAAATCATCAATACAGCCGATTTGAATTTCGCGGGATACTCTTGCTCTTTGAACTTAAAATATAATCTAATCTATTTTTTTTGGGGTCAGAGCAAGAGACACTTGCATTGCAAAGTCTCAGACTGTCTGATTATCGCTGCAGGTGCTGAAGACAATGGGAATGATAACGTATCATCGTTACTACTACTCCTACATATACCTGGTTATCTCTGTTTGGCTGGTCCAGGAAGTAGTTCTCGTTCTGGGCCAGCCGGGCGCGGACCGAGGCCATGGACCGAGATAGACGTTCCATGTACTTGCCCATTGCGCTCTCGTCTATTGCCACTATCAGCTCCTCTTCGGGGGCTGATGGATAGGTAGACTATTTATTATCTTCTATATAGGTATATAAAAATTAATCCCTGTTTCCCTTGGTGACGCCATATCTTGAGAACGACTTAACCGATTTAATTATCTTTTTGTATAATGTTTTCTAATACTTTGTAGAAGGTTTTTAGGTAGTTAGGTAGGTAGGTAAATAGGTAGTAGGTAGGTAGGTAGGTGTTAGGTGTAGGTAGGTAGGTAGGTGTAGGTAGGTAGGTGTAGGTAGGTAGGTGTAGGTAGGTAGGTGTAGGTAGGTAGGTGTAGGTAGGTAGGTGTAGGTAGGTAGGTGTAGGTAGGTAGGTGTAGGTAGGTAGGTGTAGGTAGGTAGGTGTAGGTAGGTAGATGTAGGTAGGTAGGTGTAAGTAGGTAGGTGTAGGTAGGTAGGTGTAGGTAGGTAGGTGTAGGTAGGTAGGTGTAGGTAGGTAGGAAGACTTCCCTCGATTTCTCAAGGATGTCATCGCAAGATCCCGATCTGATGACCACGGTAAGTATATATGGCGACTATACGAGCAGGGTGGCTGGTAGCAGCTGGATGAGAATTGCCGAGAATCGAGCAATGTGGCGTGCGATTGAAGAGGCCTATGTCCAGCAGGCTGATGAAGAAGGCAGATGGTGATGTCGAATGTACTCACCAGTCTCCTCTTCACCTTCCGCCTTCTCTTTAGCGGCGCCGGGACCCTTCTTTTCTTTCAGATGGCTCGTCAGCTCGTTGATGACCTTCACCGGGTACAGCTTGTAGGGCGCTATGGCTTGCTGGTTGTTCAAGTTGCCTTGCTTCACTGGGAAGGGTTTGAGATAGTTTTAACTTCTTAAAGAATACACATAACATCACGCCTGTAATACTTGAAGATGGGCAGAGGTGTACCTATGGTACAACTACATTTCGCCAGTTATAATCTAATAGGGGGCGTGCCTATTGTCATCAACCGGGCACAAATTCAGACTCAGTGGCTGCTGTAACTAACAAAAGGGATGTTGACTCATTTTATTTTCTTTGTCTATCGGGTAGATTATTAAAAAGTATATGACACGTATTTTATCTTTTTTCACGTAATCGTAAAATTACGGAGATATTTTGAGTTGAAATGGCGCATGACGTCACGGCCCAGTACATTTTATACCTAGTTGTGACGTAGTGAGCCCCCACTCTCCAACTTTAATGCGTTTTAACTAAGTATTTTTTTGTTAACTTGATAAAACAAAAAATACGTATCTAATATTTTTGTATTACCTGATTGACGGACAAAATAGAATTTCGTTTTCTTTACCCAGTCATCATCCCTATTCTTGCTATCAGAATTTTGCAGCAACGAAGTCGCGGGCAACAGCTAGTATAAAATAAATACTTACCAAGTTTATCAATGAACTCTCCAGGACTGGCAGCCACGATAAGCACGGGACAAGATTCCGGTGGTACGAACTCCGGTTCAGGCTCAGGTTTCTCCTCACCCTCTGAAATTTAACAGGCGTTAACATAGTACAATATAGTGGTAGGGTAGTAAAGAATGAAACGATGGATGGTTAAGTAGGAGATGACTGCTGAGACCACGAGTAATGGATAAGTATGGGAGAAGAAGACATGCTGCGCCGATAACGAATAATTTGGGACTAGGGCAGCAAGACGATGGCGTTCTCAGACGTCCTGTAGTTAAAAAAAAAACACGCATTACAATGGCGTCATTTTACATCTTGTATTTTCTCAGCAAAAGCAAAGGACTAGTTATTTTTAATGGTTCAAATGAAACGGTCAGTTGAAAAATTAAAAGTAACTAGTCCGCCATCTTTGGATCCGTTATATTAGATCTAAAATAACGTCACTTAACTAAGGGTTTGGAATAATGGAAATTTTAAAAAAATATTCTATATTTTATAATATTTATCAAATAAATAATTTTAAAATTTATTTATTTAAATTTGTTATATGAATAATAATTATTTTATTTTTATTTTTATTTAATAATTAATTAAATTTAAATAGCTTATAAATTAACTAAAAATGCATTGTTATTTAAACTAAACATGTTTGCGAAATTTCAGCTTCAGCCCAGCTTCAGTCAACATAACAGGTGGCTAGCCTATTGCCATCAACCGGGCCCAAATATAAACTCCGTGACTGGTGCTGGGAAATTCCGGATTGAAAAGCCCTTTGCTCGACGCGGGAATCGAACTCAGGGCTTCGTGCTCAGCTGTCGTCCCTGCGGTCACTAGACCAACTAAGCAGTGACAAAGTGAATGATGCTACCCCAGTTTAGTGGATGCAGATATTTATAACCCAGTCACTGGGTTGTGAAGGTCAGATAGGCAGTCGCTCCATGTAAAAATATACTGATCTCCAGCTAAATCCGTTTAAACTGAAAGCCAACCCCAACATATTTGGGGGAAGGCAGGCAGATGATGATGAAGTACCTCCTCCTAACTCCTCGTCTTCATCGCCTGCAGCCTCGCCGGTCATTTCGTCTCTGAGGCGCTGCAGACGTAGCTCATCACCTGTGTGATATAATGATGATTAATTTATTTATTTTTATTTGGATCGCCAACAGAGGCTACACAATTAAATTATTGTAGAAATTACCAAATATATGATAGCGTAGCATGATGAGCCTAAACGTTCCCACTGCTGGGACACTAGCCATCTCTCTGTGAGGAAAGTTCTCCTCCAACTCCATCCCACTCCATTCAACGGCATCCAACTGTATCCAACTCAATCCAAGTCCATCCAAATCCATCCAAATCCATCCAACTCCATACAACTCCTTACAACTCCATGCAACTCCATATAACTCCATGCAACTCCATGCAACTCCATGCAACTCGGGGAGACCATCAACTGTCATATCCCTAGGGAGCACATCAATTACATAGCGAGGGTCCCTTCGCGTAACGATAAGCATAATAAAAATATCATTTGTTCCGTGCACAGTTCTTACATGAAAAATGATTTTGTGGCTGCCGCAAGAAAACACAAAAACCTAAACACCGGAAATCTGGGGCTTCGAGGAGACAGCAAGATCTTTGTCAACGACCATCTTACACTTGAGAACAAAAGTCTCCTAAATAAAACTAAAGCACTAGCCAAAGAGCGTGGGTTTGAATTTGTGTGGGTTACTAGTTGCAAAATATTTTTACGTAAAAATGTCACTTCTCCAAAGCATCACATCAAGACTGAGCAAGATATCAAAAAGTTTTTATGTTAACATTGTCGTCGAGGCTTCCTGGTATTTTGTTTACGTACAACGATTCGCTAAGTTTGAGTAACACAGGTAACTGTTTTTTGTACGCATTCCTTCCTCGCCTGCCTTTTGTTCGCAGCTCGCTCGGTGACAACCGGTTTGTAAAAATTTGCTATTATGATTTTATGCTTTATTTTCTGACTGCTACCGTTGCGTTTTGCTATTTGGTCGAAATTTGCTTATCTCCTATTATTTTAAAGTCAGTTCTTTGCGCCTGCTTTTTTTGCAACTGTGTTTACGTATTTTATCACCGTAGTTTGAATGTGCCTTATATACTTTTAACTAATCAATTAAATAATAAACCTTTCAACGATTACTATGTCACCTATTAATATTTATTATCAGAACGTACGAGGACTACGGACAAAGACAGCTCTTTTCTTTAGAAATGTGTGCAGTAATGATTTTGATGTTATTTGTTTGACTGAGACGTGGCTGATGGACGGCATTTCTGACTCGGAACTGTTTGATGACCGTTATCTTGTGTGGAGACGTGACCGAGACTACACTCATACTGGCCAGATGAGGGGAGGAGGGGTATTGATTGCAGTTAAGCGTGAACTTGCCGCTGACACCTGCAGTGAATGGTGCTCTTCCGCGGAGGATTTGTGGGTTACGTTGACGCTGCATCATAAGAAACCACGAATAGTTTACAAAATGCATATTTGTGTTGTATATGTTTGCAGTCAGAACTACGGAAATTCTTTGGCGACGCAACTGAGCAACTTTTCGGACAACGTACTTAAAATTACCCTCAATCGTCCGTCGGATAAGTTTGTTGTTTTGGGAGATTTCAACCAACCCAATATTGTGTGGCAGCAGGCCGGCGTCGGACTTTCATTAAACCCTACAAATGTTCATGGTAATGTTCAGACTAGTTTAATTGATAATCTTAATACGAGTAATTTAATGCAATATAATAGTCAGTCGAATATAAATGGTAGAATCCTTGATTTAGTTTTTTCTAATGATGAAGTGATCGTCAGCTGCTGTGTTGATCCACTAGTGCCTGAAGATCCTCATCACAGAGCCTTATGTGTGACCGCGGAATTCGTTGAACTGCATCAACTGCCAGTTCGGTCCTACGTAAAATTTTTATATAAGTCAGCCGATTACGATAATATTAAGCGCGAGTTGAATCGTGTGGACTGGCAAACGGAGTTTAGTAGAAGGTCGATGGATGAAGCGGTAGCATACTTTTATAGAATATTAGGCAGGCTACATGCTACGTATATACCGACTAAAAAGGTAGTCCCTAAATCAAAATACCCTCTCTGGTACAAAAGTCCGTTGATAAAAATCTTAAAGGAAAAAGCTAAATTTCACACTAAATTTAAGAAGTATAGGAACATTTCTGACCATCAATCGTTCATTGTACTCCGTCAACGGGCTAAAGACCTGGAGCAGGACTTGTTTGACAATTACATAGCCAAAATTGAATCTGACATTCGCGACAATCCACGAGCCTTTTGGAGGTACGTCAAGTCCAAGCAAGAATCTTGTTCTTACCCATCAGTGATGCAATTTGGCCAGGTAACGTCCACTGATGGTGACGTAATTTGCGACATGTTCGGAGATTGTTTTTACGCTAACTTTCTTGACAACACTCGTAATGCCAACAGTCAATCTTCGGTTCATGCTACGCTCGAAGGTACCAATTACAACACGCAAGACATAAGTCAAGTAGAAATACGGCTTAGCGAGGTTCGTAGGCTGCTAGAACAAGTAAATTTAAACAAGTCTGCGGGTCCTGATGACATCTCGCCCATATTCATCGTCAACTGCGCCAAAGATCTTTCAGTGCCTCTGTCCATCCTTTTTGAGAAATCTCTTGCCACTGGCGTGGTACCTAAGATATGGAAGTCGGCATATATAACACCAATACATAAAAAAGGGTCAAAGACATTGGTCGAGAATTACCGACCTATTTCGAAGCTGTGTGTGTTTGCTAAAATACTGGAGAAAATTGTGCACGCGCAGGTTTCTTCGGCACTCAAGCACATCTTAAGTGAAAGCCAGCACGGCTTCGTGAGGGGTCGGTCGACCACGTCTAATCTTGTTGTCTGTAGCGACTACCTCTCTGAGTGTATGTCGGAAAGGTCCCAAGTCGATGTTGTATATACCGACTTCAGTAAGTGTTTCGATCGGATAGATCATGTGATCCTGTTGCGTAAACTTTTAGCGGTGGGCATCAGGGGCGATCTTTACCGGTGGTTCAAGTCCTATGTGGAGAACAGATGTCAGACTGTAGTTCTGCATGGATACTGCTCTAAACCTATGAACGTCCCATCGGGGGTTCCCCAAGGATCCTTGCTTGGGCCATTGTTATTTAATATATTTATCAACGATATCTCTTCTTCATTCCGGTACTCTAAGTTGTTACTCTACGCTGATGATATAAAGATAATGAGACAAATAAATACCCTGGTGGATGCTCGTCTATTACAGGCGGACCTTAATAGTTTTCAAGTCTATTGTATAAATAATAAGTTGGATCTGAATGTCTCCAAGTGTTATGTTTGTTCCTTTACACGGAAACCTACCCAGATTGTCTATAACTACATGCTGTTGGATACAACACTAAAAAGGGTCAACACCATCAGGGATCTGGGAGTTACCTTTGATGCTAAGCTCCTCTTTGATGCGCATATAGACAATATAGTCAAGAAAGCATCAAAAGCACTTGGTTTTATTCTCCGGGTGTCCTCCGAGTTCAAAAATATTAAAACTATTAAAATACTATACTGTTCCTTTGTCCGTAGTCATTTGGAGTATGCCTCTCAGGTCTGGAACCCCAATTATAATGTGTACATAAATCGTATTGAGAGCATACAGAAAAGGTTTTTGAGGCACATTCAGTATCGGTCTAAAACGTTTATATCGAATTATACCCACCGTTGCAAAAAATTTCATATCCTTCCACTCTATGAAAGGCGAAAAATATCAGACCTTGTGTTTCTTTTCAAGATAGCTAATGGAACAACTGGTGTTACCGAGTTGCTTCACAAAGTGGGGCTGCGAGTGCCGTCTGTGTTCTTGCGTAGACCTCATTTATTGTCCACCCCAGTGGTAACCACTACGTACAGACGGAACTCGTACATGATGAGAGCGAGTCGTATGTACAACACAACCTGCCAGGAGGCTCCGATCGACATTTTCCATACTAGTTGTAATAAATTGAAGAAAATATTATGTGATTGCTTCTTCGAGTGTAAATAGTAATTTTACTGTTTGGTGTTATATACCTACATATATTATCTATTATAAATTTTCAGTTTTATATACATATATTCTAATTACTACATGTGGAAACTTGTAATTGGCCATATTTTGTATAAACTATTACTAATTGCCTGCTTAGCTGTAAGTTTTCCTAAAAATAAATAAATAAATAAATAAATAAATAAACTCTATGCAACTCCATGCAACTCCATGCAATTCCATGCAACTCCATGGAACTCCATGCAACTCCATGCAACTCCATGCAACTACATGCAACTCCATGCAACTCCATGCAACTCCATGCAACTCCATGCAACTCCATGCAACTCCATGCAACTCCATGCAACTCCATGCAACTCCATGCAACTCCATGCAACTCCATGAAACTCCATGCAACTCCATGCAACTTCATAAAACTCCATACAACTCCATACAACTGCATACAACTGCATACAACTGCATACAACTGCATACAACTGCATACAACTGCATACAACTGCATACAACTGCATACAACTGCATACAACTGCATACAACTGCATACAACTGCATACAACTGCATACAACTGCATACAACTGCATACAACTGCATACAACTGCATACAACTGCATACAACTGCATACAACTGCATACAACTGCATACAACTGCATACAACTGCATACAACTGCATACAACTGCATACAACTGCATACAACTGCATACAACTGCATACAACTGCATACAACTGCATACAACTGCATACAACTGCATACAACTGCATACAACTGCATACAACTGCATACAACTGCATACAACTGCATACAACTGCATACAACTGCATACAACTGCATACAACTGCATACAACTGCATACAACTGCATACAACTGCATACAACTGCATACAACTGCATACAACTGCATACAACTGCATACAACTGCATACAACTGCATACAACTGCATACAACTGCATACAACTGCATACAACTGCATACAACTGCACACAAATGCATACAACTGCATACAACTGCACACAAATGCATACAACTGCATTCAACTGCATACAACTGCATACAACTGCATACAACTGCATACAACTGCACACAACTGCATACAACTGCATACAACTGCATACAACTGCATACAACTGCATACAACTGCATACTACTGCATACAGCTGCATACAACAGCATACACCTGCATACAGCTGCATACAGCTGCATACAGCTGCATACAACTGCATACAACTGCATACAACTGCATACAACTGCATACAACTGCATACAACTGCATACAACTGCATACAACTGCATACAACTGCATACAACTGCATACAACTGCATACAACTGCATACTACTGCACACAACTGTATACAACTGCATACTGCATACAACTGCATACAACTGCATACAAGTCCACACACTCACCCTTCTTGATCCGCTGTGATGTGAGCAGTCCCTTAGCCAGCGTGGGCGCGGGGTCGAAGGCCACGACCTTGCCACCAGCCGACATCCACAGCCCGAGCTGGTGGTAGTCTCCCACCAGCAACGAGATGGTGGTTGGGTGCGTGGTGTCGTACCACATCTTGAACAGGTAGTCTTTCATATCTGGGTGAGAAAGAACAGGCTTATATCATCTATCAGAGAACTGCAGACAGTTTTTAAAAAAGAAGTTCTTCTAAGTAAAATGAGTCGAAAACGAGAAGCTCGCGGCTAAATAATAACAGCAGTCTGCTCGGGTCGCTCTTTAAGGTTCAGCCGCGCTTACCTAGGTTGGTCCGTGGATGGGTAAGCGCCTATTACAAAGGTACCGAGTTTCCTGCGTGCCTTGGAAAGCACATTAAACCGTTGGTCTCGGCTGTCATTCGTAGATCATTGACAGTCGTTACAGGTAGTCAGTGACCCGATCTGACAACCAGTCATACCGAGGGGTACCGTATTTCCCTATACTGAGTTGTGGAGGTCAGATAGGCAGTCGCTCCGTGTAAAATACTGGTATTCAGCTGCATCCGGCTAGACTGGAAGCCGGCCACAATATTAGTTAGGACAAGGCTAGGCAGATGATGTTAAAAATATTTTAGAGTAACAATTAAATATTTCCTCTAAGACTCACGTTTGAACTCTACTTCTTCTTCTTCTCCCTCTCCCAAGCCTTCTTTGCCACCGCCGCCACCTTCGCCTTCCTGAGATTAACATGACAAAACATAACTCCTGTATTCGCTGAAGGTTTTAGCAGCGATAAAGATAAAGAGCACAACGAGAGTTTAATAAGCCTTGAGATACACAAGGAACCTATTCATCTTTTAACTACACTGCCAGTATTCATGGTTCTCGAAATCCTCTGTAATGTCGTCTATGCTGTACGTACAGTTAAACCAGAAAAGTAATGTGCTTCGGTAATCTTCGTCCTAACATACGGTGTTCAGACCTGGTCATCATGGAGTCACAAAATATCCGCCTTGCATCCTGCTAAAGGGCAACTGAACGCAGCATACTGGGTGCCGAACTTCTCTGAGACGACACGACTTAAACTGCGGTAATACAAAACTATGAGGATACCTTATAGGTACAGAGTAACGTCTCTGTAGTGCAACGTTCGTGCTAATTCGGAATCACGAAGATTACCGAGGCAAATATCTCCAACTTCTCCTTCTTTATCTGTTTATCTTAACGTACAATCAAAACAGATAATTACGCGCTTCGTATGTCTTTAGCTCGCCTTACTTTACGTACAGTTAAACCAAATAAAGTACGTGCTTCGTATACAATGGATGTATGTATCAATGTAACTCACCCCGGGCATCTCATCCGGCAGCCGTAGCGGCAGTTTCATGGGCTCGCCCAGCTCGATGTGGAATGTGTTGGCTCCCATCTCGAACTTTTCTCCTAGGTCCTCAATGTTGAGGTCCTTGCGACCTGTCTTCTTTAAGTGGTTCAGGTAATAGTCTGCGCCGGCGTCTGTGAGAATACAGTTAGTCTATATTAGCATCCACATAATTACACATGCATCTTTTTTTTGAGCGGGTCGAGGCTTAATAATTACAGCCGCTCCGATCAACCTTTAGGTAAAGCCGCGCTTGATTGACAACCCAATACATACCGAGTTTCCTCCGTGCCTCGGGAAGCACGTTAAGCCTATGGTCCCGGCTGTCATTTGTAGATCTTATTATTTATTATTTATTTATTTATTAAACAATTTTTATACAAACTTTCATTTAAAAACTACCCGTAATAACTTAGACAGTTATTACGGGTAGTGTGGTCTGACAACCAGTCATACCAAGGGCTATCGTATTACCAAGTACTAACAGGGTTGTGGAGGTCAGCTAGGCAGTCGCTCCATGTAAAATACTGGTATTCAGCTGCATCTGGTTGGACTGGAAGCCGACCCAAAAGTTGGGAAAAGGTTAGGCCGTTATTGATGTACCATTTTTTTTTAATTTTACTAACATCATACACCTTCCTTCTGGTTTTGACGTAGTCAGGTGAAACCACCAGACACATACCTTCCTTTCACCCATTTCCTCATACCTCCAAAACAGAGATATTAGAGATACACGTACCAAGGAAGTTGAACATATGATCTTGATGCATGTGAGGCGGTGGAACAGATTCTGATGCAGCAGTGAAGGCAGCCGCTGCAGCTAGACCCAGCTTGCGACCCGCCATGTCGTCATCCGGGTTCGCGCCCAAGGGCTGCGTGAACACACAAAATATGTTTTTTTTTTTTTTTTGTTATGTCGTTTCTTTTTATTTTAGTATAATCGTGTATACAATCTAATAAAAAGCCCTGTCCGATCCGAAAGCGGCAAATAGGTATACCAATGACCTTTCCATATTAAATAATTATAAAACCCTGATTTTTATGCCCAAATTACCACCATTTCCTTAAAATCCAAAACACTTAAAAAGTGACGTGAGTAACAACTGAACTTTTTGTTTATGACGCTACCTTTGAAGCAAAGAGTATAGTAATATAGCTTTGAAGTGACCGGAGTGTTAGGTAAGTTTCCTGTGTTGCCATGTCAGTTTCCACATTTTAGTACATTTTGTTTAATTTTTCTCCGGGTTTTTTTTTACTAGTTATCCAAAAAGGACAACAAGAATAGAATCTAAACTCGATACCTAATAATACCCTCGCGGATCGGACAAGGTTTTTTTAACATATTGTAGATCATAAGTATACTAGCGACCAACCCCTGCTTCGCATGGCATCACCTATCAGGACCAAAAGTATGAGCCAAGTTAATATAAATATTTTGTCACATTGTTACAATGTGATTGAGTGGTGCACTCAGTCTCTCACCTCGGCGGGTGCAGTCTCTCTCTCACCTTAGGGGGTGCAGTCTCTCCGGCCTTGGGGGGTGCAGTCAAGAGGTTGAGCTGTGCAGTGAAGGGCGCGGCGGGTGGCTTGGACACGATGGACATTGTGAGTGAGTGGAGCACTCAGTCTCTCTCTCTCACCTTAGAGGGTGCAGTCGGGGGGTTGAGCAGCGCAGTGAAGAGTGCGGCAGGCGGCTTGGCCACGATGGACGGTGTGAGTGAGTGGTGCACTCAGTCTCTCTCTCTCACCTTGGGGGGTACGATCTCTCTCACCTTGGGGGGTGCAGTCTGGGGGTTGAGCTGCGCAGTAAAGGGTGCAGCGGGTGGCTTGGTCACGATGCCGCACTTCTCTGCCGCCTTGCCTATGGCTGAATTCTCGCCGCGCGGGCCCATCAGTATGGCAGCCGTGCCCTTGTTGATCCATTGGTATTGTCTGTTCTGGAATCATAAATATAATGTCCACATCAAAAATATTATTCTAATTTTTAACTGGTTAATTGTTTACAACTTTCCAAGCATATTAATATTAAAAGCTGCTTAGTATGCATCAGTTGCCGCAATCAGTATGAAGAGTCAAATTTTTCAACTCGCTACTTCAGAAACCTTTGCCATATTCGTTCTTAATTTTTTTTTTCTGATGCGAATTAGTCAAATCGAATCAAATCAAAAGTCATTTATATAAACTACGCTGATAATCAGCACTTTTTGAACGTCAAAATCACAAGAGACAGCCCCCCAAAACGCCCGCCCTTCGCCACTTCCTAGTGTTTTAGCTGGGAAGAAGAAGTGGCGGAACAAACTCCCCTAGTACAAATTATACCTAAGGTTAGTGAAGGAACCAATGTTCATATAAATGGTGTTCTATTTCGTTTACATTTTTATGCCAGTTAGTCTTTACAGGTAGTTAGTGGCCCTAATATCTGACCAGTCTTACCCAGGGTATCGTATTACACAGTACAAACTGGGAGGAGGGGGAGTGAAGGTAAGAATGGCGGTCGCGCCGTGTAAAATACTGGTACGCAGATGCTTCCAGTTAAACTGGAAGCTGACCCCAACATAGTTGAGAAAAGTCTAAGCAGATGGGATTTAAATTTCGTTTTTAGTATTTATCTGGTGGTTTTTTTTTGGTTTCTAATATGAACTACTATTATCTGGGTTTTCATTTGTAAATATATCATCGTCTCCACCTTGTAGGTATCTTCCTCTCTCAGCATCATCTGTCTGCCTTCTCCCAAATATGTTGGGATCGACTTCAATAGAACTGGATCCAGCTGAATACCAATATTTTACATGGAGCGACTGCCTATCTGCACTCCCCAACCCAGCTAGCACTGGGTAATACGATATCCCTTGGTAAGACTGCTTGTCAGACCAATCTACGAATGACAGCCGAGACCAATGGCTTAACGTTCTTTCCATGATAGGGAGGAAACTCTGCAAATGGGTAAATAATATGTAAATTATGGTAACCCATCCACAGACCAACCTAGGCAAGCACAGCTTAACCTGTAGATTGATTCGTGAGGCTTTTAATTTTTAGCCACGAGCTACTGCTCTTCTGACCTCCACACCCTAGTTAGTACTGGGTAATACGATATCACTTCACTCTCTCTTTCTCTTACCTCTAGCTTAGTCTCGGGCGCCCCAATCTCAGGGTTCAGCTTGGTAGCCGTGATGGCGACAGGTGAGATGTTGAAGCTGTCGTCACTGCCAGGAGACAGGTTGCTGAGCAGCACATCAGCCAGCTGGTTGACGGAGCCCTTGATGCGCACCAGGCAGGCAGCAGCACGGGGCTCGCTGGACGGCAGGCCTGGGGGGAGAAGGGGGGAGTTTTAGTGTTTCATGTCTAAGATGTACCGACTGCTAAACTAGTGCTATGGTACTGTTAAGTACGAGGACAGACAAGTGAAACGACTGCTTGCTAGTAACGCACTGGCTTTATTCGCGTACTTACAAACTAATGGCGCGTAGGCACACGCACACATACTCAACATCCCTCCCCTTAGCTTAGAAATACAGTTCTACCAACTGAAGCTAAGTCTACTTCCTAATAATACAATTTGTAGTTGACTTTAGGGCGATTGCGTTTAGACCGTGGTGTAGGCTCTGGCACAGGCTCACTTGCCTGCTGTTGCGGTGGTGATTCGCCAGAATGTCTAGCGCCAGGAGACTCGGCTAAAGCCTCTTGGTACTCATCCTCCTCCCCGGTATCGTCCGGTGTTGTAGGCTGTGTAACAACAACGGGGGGTGTACCTGGGGGTGTGGCTGCTGATGTCAGGTCGGAATTAACTGTAGCCATTGACGAATCTTCACTCCCTTCACCCATGCTCGATGGCGGCGCCTGTGCAGAAATCTGCGTCTCTGTGTTTGTGTCATCATTTAACTCCTCTAGGTCTATTTCCACGTCTTTGTAGTCATTGCAATCGTTGCCTTTATACCTTATTATCTGATTTTTGTGCTTACGTAATGTCTTTGATGTTACTTTATCTTTAATTAAATACAACACTTTGCCGATTGTTTTAGTAATTGTTCCTTTGCACCAATTATATTTACCATTGGCTATATGATTTTTATAATAAACTATGTCTCCAATGGCGAAAACTTGAGTGTTGTTTCCGCCCGTCTTATTTTGCAAACACTGTTTACGTTTAACCATATTAGCAAGAGCCGTGGACGAAGGTGACGGCGATTCGGGTTTCAATAGATCAAGACGTGTTCTAAGCTTCTGACCATAGACTAGCTCAGCCGGAGAGGCTCCAGTCATAGTGTGAACGGAATTTCTGTAGTCAAACAAGAATTTTAAAAGTTTGTTATTTAAATTTCGCTGTCCATTACCACTAAGCAAGCTTGTTTTAATACCCTTCTTAACTATCTTTACAAAACTTTCCGCCTGCCCGTTACTGGCCGCGTGGTATGTCGGTGACGTCACGTGTGAAATTCCGTTCACCCTACAAAAAAGCTCGAACTCATGTGACGTAAATGATGTACCATTGTCGCTAACCAGTGTATGCGGAATACCAAATCTTGACATAAAGTCATATAACCTGTCAATTGTTGCCGCCGTAGACGTACTGCACTTCATATTAAAAACCTCGACCCACTTGCTATATGCATCCACTACCACTAAATAGGTGTTACCGTTAATGGGCCCCAGAAAATCAATATGTACACGGTAAAATGGCATTGGAGGATACTCCCAGTGCGCAATCGGCGCCCGCGCCGGTGATTGTCGTAGTTGTATGCACACATCACACGATCCTATCAAACACTCCAAAGCGGTGTCTATTCCCGGGAACCAAACACGCGCTCGCGCCTCCGCCTTTGTCTTCACTATACCTAAATGGGATTGATGTAATTCCTTAAGAATTTTTGGTTGTAATTTCTCTGGAATTACAATTTTGTGTCCTCGCATAACACAACCATTTTCAAAAGACAATTGCGTCCTACACGCATGATACGGCTTCATATCATCCCTAGGCATTTTCCTTGGCCATCCGTTCAGCACAAAATGCACCACCTTACGCAAAGTTTCATCTGCAATTGTCGCATCGCGTAACATTTTTAAGGTTACTGGTAAACTACCTTCCACCACAAAATTAATGTACGATGCGCGGTCGAGATCGGGCATCATCGCGTCGACGCCCCGCACGTCCCTGTCCGCACCTGCCCCCTCGGGTAGGCAAGCGCGAGATAAGAAATCCGCACTGTTTTTAGCGCTACTCACATATTCGATTTGATAATTATAACCGCTCAGAAACAGTGCGTATCTCTGTAGTCTGTTTGCTGAAACTTCAGGTACACCACGGTGCGGTCCGAAAATCGACAACAGTGGCTTATGATCGGTCCGGAGAATAAACGGAACCGACCTGCCATATAAATATTGATGGAAACGCCTAACTCCAAAGATAATCGCGGTCGCTTCCTTTTGGATCTGTGAGTAACGTTTCTCAGCAGCATTAAGCGTCCTTGATGCAAAAGAAATCGGCCTCTCAGATTTATCGCGTTCAGTTTGTGATAATATTGCAGAAAGACCTACCGGTGATGCATCTACCGTCAAAATTATAGTAGCGTCTGGGTTAAAATGTGCTAATACTTGCTCAGAGGCTAAACATGTTTTAATCGTGGTGAACGCATCATCGTGTTCCCGTGTCCAACCCCACCTGTTATTCTTTTTTAACAACTCATACAAAGGGGATAAAATCGAAGACGCGTTGGGAACAAAGTTCCTATAATAATTAACCAATCCTAAAAATGACTGTAATTGATTACTATTAGCTGGCACCGGTGCTTCTATCATGGCTTTGACTTTTTGTGGTGATTTATGTAGTCCATCTTTATTTATCACGTAACCAAGATAATTGACCTCGTCTTTGAAAAACACACACTTTTCTTTTTGTAAAGTAAGTCTTGTAATTTTAGTAGAACTTGATGTAATCTATCCATATGTTCCGATCTTGTTTTCCCTGTTATCAAAATATCGTCGAGCATACAGAGTGTGCCGGGCACGCCAGCCAGCACGCCCTCCATCGCGCGCTGGAATACGGCCGGCGCGCTTGCAATACCAAAACATAGGCGCGTTTGTTTGAAAATTCCCCTATGCGTATTTATGCAAGTTAATTCTTGTGACTCATCGTCTAACATAAATAGGTTGTAAGCATTTGATAGGTCTAACTTGGTAAACTGCTGTCCCCCATACAACCTAGAAAAAAGTTCCGTTACTGTTGGCAAAGGATACTGATCAATAACTAATTGTTTGTTTACGCCGGTGGAATCTGCGCATATAACTTTTTGCTTTAAAACAGGCACGATCGGTGACGCATACTGCGAGTGATCAACAGGTTTTAATATACCTAACCCAACTAAACGATCTATCTCGGTATCTACCTTACTTTTCAAAGCGAACGCTATCGGTCGAGCCCTAACAAAAACAGGCTTTGCATCTCCCTTTAATTGTAATCTGACTTTAAATTTATTAAATAATCCCAATTTATCCGAAAAGACCGATGGATAACGGCATTGCAAGGTAGCAAACAAGTCATTGTTGTCTACTTGGTCACAATATTTTATCGGCAACAATTCTAACCCAAATTTTGAAATAAAATCGCGACCGAGAATAGGCGGTCCACCGTCTCGCACTACATAAACACACAGTACATGCGATGTGTTCGCATAAGTTACGTGTAACTGCGCTGTACCCTCACAAACTATTTTATCCCCCGTATACGAAAACAACCGTTTACTAGTTGTCGACAATGGTACATTGCTAAAATATGTTTTATAAGTTCCCTCCGAAATTGCTGTAACGGCTGAACCGCTATCAACCTCAAATTTTAATTCGATTCCCGAGACCAATACCGTTTCTATCATCGGTTCTCCTTTAACTGATCGGATATTAAAACACTCACCGTCATCGTCACTTTCGTCCCCAGCTCTTGATTCGACATAATTTATCTTTTTGCACATCTTACGCAGATGCCCCGTAGCATTGCATTTCCTACATTTCGCTTTTGCGAACCGACACTGGGATGTTTCGTGATTATGATAGCCGCACACTTGACACTGCACTTTAACTCGCGAACTAGGCGTAGCCTCTCGTTGCGATGGGATCGCCGACTCCGTCGCCCGCGCAATCTTGTACAGCTGATCGTGAGGCGCGGCCTGCGCCCCGGCACCCGCTGCCGCACGTGAACTCCGCGCGTTCTCCGCCAACTCCATCGCCTTTGTTAATGTCAGGCCTGCTAGATCTTTCGCGAAAAGCTTTTCTCTGTCAGATCCCGGCAGCGAATTTACAAAGGCTATACTATTTGAGTCACGAGCCAGACTCTAATAGATGAGCTTTTGTTTATGCATATTACTCGCCAAAACCTAATCTATCTCAGTAAGAAAATTGACTCAAATGGATTAGCTTTTTGCCTGGATATTTTCAAAGAAAATGCACGGACAAAACCTAGTACTGTATAATACATATCCAGGAGAATTTGGATGCAAGAGCGAGCGAAGCGAGCTCTGGACTTGGGGCACCCCGACTCGGACAGGTTAGGTGCAGGGGATGGCGGGGTCTAGTGAGCGAGCGGAGCGAGCGAACTAAGACCCCGACTTCCCCTTCGTGTTAGGTTACTGTAAACCCTGCAGCCAGAAATAGGAGCCCCGCGTAGCGGGGCTACGTCGACTATACTTTATAAGCGAAAATAAAATGTTTTGAGGTTAGGTTACAATTATTGGTTTTTCTCAAGAACGGTGCATTACCTTTTAATGGGAGTGGTGCCAGGGGAGAAGGGGTACACACATCCCTCCGCTTGCCAAAGAATTCTAAATTTTTACCAAAATAATAACAATTTCCATGTAATTATCCACCTATAATTGAAGCTAATGATCGGTAATTATCGGTATCAAATTGAATAGCATTTGTTGCTGCAATGTTAGAAGGAATTTGTCTAACAAAGTCTACGCGATTTCGGTCAGTTTCTGTACTAGAATGGATTAGGGTTTTGGCAAGTTTTTGTCAAACAAAAGCTAAGCCAGTTCAGTTCGCACTTTCACTCTAATGGTATAGCCTTTGTAAATACGCATCCCGGCAACATTCCCATGACAAATTTGTCCCGCAGAGCTTCTTCCACGTTAGAGAAGCCGCAGTGTGCCGTCAGTCCTCGTAACCTAGCGGCCCATTGTGCATACGTCTCGCCCTCTTGTTGCGTAGCTGCGTAAAATTTATACCGTTCTCCAAAACCACATCGCTTTGGAATGAAATGCTCGTCCAAAAGCTTAAGCACGTCATCATACGGTACGTCCTGCAGCTGCTTTGGCAACGCGAGATCCGCCGCCAACTTGTGTGTGCCATCCGCGAGTGCGCTCAGCAAGATAGCTCGTCGCTTTGTTCCTGTAGGATCGCTCGTTCCGGTGATGTCGTTAGCCACATACCACTGTTTAATGCGGCACTTGTAAGTCTCCCAAGACTGTAAATTGTGATCAAACACTGATAAAAGACCAAAAACTGTGCCGGACATTTTTACTTTTACTTTACGTGGGTACTCGTCGCCAATGTTAAGTACGAGGACAGACAAGTGAAACGACTGCTTGCTAGTAACGCACTGGCTTTATTCGCGTACTTACAAACTAATGGCGCGTAGGCACACGCACACATACTCAACAGGTACGTCCGGATTTTTACGGACAAGTCCGCAATGTTATCTTTGTGTCGTGAAATTTATTATTCTGGAACTTTTAATAACATCGATATGAATGATAAAACAATATAACAATTATCTCGGTTGGCTTCCTTTTGACAAAATTAGGTGCCGAGAGCCGGCAGACTTTAAAGCCACTTCACGGTTTAGTTACAAATCATAACAACGCAAGTGGGGCATAGTTTGTTCCGGCGACCGTTTACCTGCACTCTCGACGACCTAAATAACGCATCAGACGCTGCAGTAAATGTGGCTACCTACTGGGCCCAAACCATATAACAAAGAAGTATCGATACGAAGAAGATGATAACATTGCAAGACGCCAAGATAAGACTTTGCACAAACAAAAATTTTTGCTGAGCCACCTCTGCGTTTGACCTTTTGTTACATAAATCCATCTATTAAGATTAAGTTACATAATGATTCTTTCTTCTGAGTTTTTCGTTTACTATGCACGTTGGTGTAGTATTTATAAATTCATACCAGGCATTTTAATGTATGCCAAGTTGACGATAACAAAATTGCTTTAGCGTGCTACCAACACCTTCTTGTAAAAAATAATATGAAATCCACTCACCATTTTCATCGCAGCCATGAGGATCAAAGAGGTAGAAGTGTCCATCATGTTTCCATATGGCCATGGAAGCCCCTCTTGCAGTGAACACGCCGTGAGTGTGCTCCTTGAAGAACTGCTTCAGGACTGGCTTCAGGTGTGGGGCTTCGGGGTCGGCGTCTGGGTTCAGGGTGCCTGGTGGGAGGAACGAAGATACACAGGTTTTGACCATTGTCGCTCGGAAAAGGGCATTTGATTCATCGAAAATAGTGAATAAATTCTTTGCGACCAAAAACCTTTTTAATTAAAACGAGCACGAGCTATGTATATAAAATATAAATACTATACTACTATTTATTTTCTCACGGTCAATTGTAAAAAGTGTAGTAAACAGTATTCGTTAAAAAGCTCGTCATTAAAAAAAAATAACTCAGTTCTTGTATCCCTCGGTCCGCACAGGATTGACTAGAATCCTTTGCTGTGCTCAGGATTCTACTCTAGAATCCTTCGTTGCGCTCGGGATCCAACTTAGTCCCTCGAATTAAATTACCCTTTTTCAGGAGCACTATGCAGATAAATGTCTGAGATGGTATTTTGAAGAAAGAACCACACAGATTTGAGTAGACTTGTCTTGACCTTTGGCTTATTCATATTGTTATGAACACATCGGGTCCCTGAATTCGAGCACCCGAATACGGGCTATCGAGCAGTTAGCCTAACATGACGTCTTAATGCAGTATTGTTGTAATCTTATTACAGAATGGGAAAGACATGGCGCTATACGTTCTCTATAGCTCTGTATCTTTCCAAAACTGGAATGACATTAAAATAATACAGCTTTCAGACGTCATAGTAACCGCCCTAGGTGTGATTGCGGCATGAATGTTTTACCTTACCAGTGAAAGTGCTGTCTCCGACCTCTGTCTCGATACAGTCATACTCCGACACTTTGAACCTGCGACATACAGAAATATCAATGATCATAATCCAATCACTCTCATCATCAGCCTGTATTCGTCCACTGCTGGACATAGGCCTCTCCCATGACACGCCACTGAGCACGATCCTCGGCCACTCTCATCCAGCTTTTGCCAGCCGCCTTGCGAAGATCATCGCTCCACCGAGTCTGAGGACGTCCTACGCTACGTTTACCGATCCGTGGTCTCCACTCAAGAACTCGTCTACCCCAACGGTTATCGGTTCTTCGGGTTATATGGCCGCCCCATTGCCACTTCAGCTTGCTTATGCGGTGGGCTATGTCGATAACCTTGGTTCTCTGTCGGATCACCTCGTTACGAACTCAATCTTTCAGAGAAACCCCGAGCATAGCCCTTTCCATAGCACGTTGAGCGACTTTAAATTTGTGGACCAACCCTACCGTGAGTGTCCACGTTTTAGCACCGTACGACATGACGGGTAGGACGTACTGATTATAGACTCTCGTCTTTAGACTCTGTGGAATTGGCGATGTGAAGACTCGACGCAGTTTCCCATACGCTGCCCAGCTCAGCTGTATTCTTCTATTGGCCTCTTTCTCGAAATTGTTTTTACCCAACTGCATAGTTTGCCCGAGGTAAACTCTTACTAATATAATACTCCTTAACAATCTCGAGAATACTGCCTTGAATTGCAATTGGTTCCGGACTGACATGTTCATTGAACTTAACCTTCAACAAAATCAAATCACTCTAATGTAACACTATTGAAACTTCCCATAGGACCCAGGTCCTCATCTCACAAGGGAATTCCTACACTTATTTCCCCTGATTATAATAAAAGTAAAGGAGGAGCTTGTGGTTAAATAATAACAGCCGCCCGGGTCGATCTTCAAGGTTAAGCCGTGCTTGCCGAGGTTGATCCATGGATGGGTGACCATAATTACATACCGAGTTTCCTCCGTGCCTCGGAAAGCACGTTAAGCCGTTGGTCCCGGCTGTCATTTGTAGATTTGATTTGACAGTCGTTACAAATAGTCAGAAGCCGAAAGGTGTTTCGTATTACCCAGTTACCATGTTGTGGAGGTCAGATAGGCAGTCGCTTCATGTAAAATACTGGTACTCAGCTGCATCCGGTTAGACAGGAAGCCGACCCCAAAATAGTTTGGGAAAAGGCTGGGCAGATGATTTTCCCTGGTTAATAGGAAGTGATGAAAGGCGGCCGTTTCGGGGGTTTGAAGCATTAAATAGGTAGGTAATTTTTACGTTCATAAATGCTGTGGCTACAGCCAATTTGAAGAAATGAGATACTTCGGTAACCCAGGTACTCTCCGCGAGATCGTCAGGAACACCAAGACGTTACCGGCCTTTGTTGGGGAGCTGAGGTGGATTGAATTTGCCACTCGTATGCGATAAACGCGCTTTGGCCGTTGAGTAGTAGTACGTAGGTTACTGTGGGTAGACTTTTAGTGGAGGCCGCGAATTAACAAGTTTTAGGTGGAAGCGCCAGAGTAGCCAAAAGTCGCGAAATTCAAATTTGATTTCATTGAATAACTACTGACCTACAAATTTAAAAAAAAATAAGAAATTTTCAATTTCGTGGCCCACCCTCCTTAAGGTAACGCCCTCACGCTAGATGGAATGACAATCTCCGCAGGATGGTTGATAACAGCTCGATGCGAAGTACCGAGAATCCAGCTGAAATCGGAAAAGCCTATTTCCTGCAGCTCACTACTGAAGGCTGACGATGAAGCAGTACCTGTTCAATACATCAGCCGCTGCCAAGGTCCCGGAAACTGACTCCTCAGAACTCTGGTTCTCCTCCTCGTTGCCCTCCTCTACAGTGGGCGGCTGGTCCATACTGATGCCCATCTTCTCCAAGTGTTCCATCGTGTTCTGGTAGAGTACGTCGCCGCGGATCAAGGTCTGGAAGCAGAGTTTTATATTATTTACGAGGTAGCTGGTTGGTTGTTAATGTATCGTAAATACAACTGCTAGCACCAACGCTTATACTTTCGTGAAGAATACAGCGAACCAACTGTTCTGTCTATTAGGGGTCAGATCATTTTGAATACCATGTACGCCAGATTGGCAAATCAAAAATAAAAATCTAAATATTTTTATTTCACATAGGCCTACATGGTCACTTGTAAAACGTCGACAAAAAGGTGCTCGGTTCGGGTTGGTCATTTCCTATGGAGAAGAACCGGCAAGAAACTCTATGGTTACTCTTTTAAACTCACTTCGTCCACATCGTCCGTAGTCCACACATTGGGGTCCACGACAGTAGCCATAGCGAGTGCGGCGATGGCAGTGGGCGTAGCCTGTCGCCCGCGGTGCTCCTCTGGGAAGCGGGTGTCTCCTTCGTGGAAGCTGCCGCGGACTATCCAGCGACCGGGGGCTATCGCTGGAAGGTGCCAGTAGAAAAAAAACGCTGTAAAATGAGCTTGAATACATAGCTTCTATATTAATATTATAAATGCGAAAGTCACTCTGTTTGTTTGTTACCTTTTCACGACTAAACGGCTCATCGGATTGTTATGTTTAGCAAGAAGATAGATTTAAACCTGGGGAAGGACGTAGGCTATATTATCCCGCTAATAACTTTGGGAAGTGAGCAATATTGCACTATGTCCATATAACTGACAACATGTCATGAATAAGCGTTAGAATAGAACGGCTATTTTAGACCAATTGTCACCGAAGTAAATACCTCCCCACATTCTACAACTGAATGAAACGAAATTTAAATCTTGCATAAAACGCACACTATGTAGGCAAGCATATTATAAGTTGGGGGATTATATTGATGATAAAAATGCTTGGCTCAATGCTGGTCCTGCTCCACAACCATAGGGGCAATCGGAATCATCAGAATTAGAAAGTGAAGTTATTGTGAAAGCTGCAGAAGATTGTAAAAATATATTTGCATTGTATAGATTCAATCTCTTAGTATTAAATAATTGCATAGCACATGTGTGAGTACCATGTACTGTAAAGCCACCATTTAATGAGTACCTAAATCTTTCATTGACGCGAAATTACCCTGGTGGTTGAGTGAATGTCATGCTCACTTAAATGTCACGCTGATGGTGGCGGGTGTGTCGGGTCGTTTAGTTCCCTTCAAAATGGTTGAGTTGAATGATGGCTGATACATGCGTCATGTTCGTGAACGGGCGCTGTCAGTTGTGACTGGTCATCTCTTAGCTGCCACGGTTTATTTTAATTACTTTATTTTTTAATTACCGATTTAATCTTTTACTCTGGACGCTCTAAACTTGCCCGTATTTCTACATTGTTCTCACATATTTGTAATTCTTAACATGAATGATGTAACCAAGATTTTGTAACATATTTTGATTTAAAAGAGTGTCCATGGAGTTTCTTGCCCGTTCTTCTCCATAGAGATCTACGCTACGGAATGGGCAACTACAGTACTTTCACAAGTTATTATGCCTTGTGACTGGGACTGTAGCTTCGCGTTTTATTTTGTTTTTTTTGACTTTCAAAAGTGCCTGTAATGGTCTAATTGAAATAAATGCTTTGACTTGACTTGACTTGAGCCTGACGGTTAAGCGGAGCTGAGCCAGCATGAAATTCACTTTTTGACCAACTTGTTTTCACTTTTTGTAACTAGGTATTTTGTTTTTCTTTTAATGCTCTAAGATTTCCTCATCATGACCAAATACTTCAATACATCCTAGCTGAATTTGAGAATTTGTATTGTATAATGGGTGTCTGGTGTCCGCAACTCCACGTCCAAAGCGCGTATTTTGCGTACAGCTTTAGAGCAATAACACATTGTTAGCAAGTTCAAAGCAAGGCCAAGCCGGCGGGCTCCCTCAAGTTTTTTTAACTAGTGACAGTATGTTTTTTAACAACGAAGCCGACCAAAAATAATTAATTAATTTTAAGCTAAATATTTAGTTTTAATTCCGCTAAAAAGATCCAGGTATAGCTGTATGCAAGATGCAGCACCGTCTACCAACCGCAAAAATTTACACATGCAGGAAAAGCAATATTAATTAGCATTCTATACACCCAAACATATATACAACACGTGTTACGCCCCTCCACGAGGCATCTACAGGAGGTGTTGACTCGAGGAGACCGTCCTGAACAAATTTTCAAGAAACGCGCCGCGCCCAATTTTGAAGTAACACCGATGTCCTAGTTTTCTTGAATGTTACTTGTATGGTGTACATCCCTACTATACTAATATTATAAATGTGAATGTAAGTTTGTTTGTTACGCTTTCACGCAAAAACTACTCAACCGATCATTATGAAACTTTGTACACATATTCTTAAAGGTATTAGAAGTAACATAGGCTGTCAGCTGGAGCGGAGCAGCAATGAAAAATGTTGCGAAAACGGGGAAAATTTGACACAGACGAAGTTGCGCGGGACAGCTAGTAATAAATAAAATTCTATTCTGACTTTCAGGACCTAGTAGTCCACTGGTTACGAAAAGAAGTGAGCCTAACGATGTGGTTTCGCCTTGAGTCCATGTCAAGTACCAGACATTTGCCAGCTGAAATAATGCCCACGAAAAGAACTCACGTTTCATCTTATTAACAGGCTCCGGCATGTCCTTGCTCAGCATGGTGACCTGGACATCGCTGATGCTGAAGGGCTTCCTCTTCATATTAGAGACGTTGTCCATGAAGTATTCGCAGAGGCGAGACACACGGGTGAAGTAAACCACGCAGCCTTTGCCTCCGTCTTGCAAACCAACCTGGCGAGAGTGGCAAAGATAACGTTTCACGTTTTCACAAATTTTGGAAGCCTATTTTTATGAAATTCGCTCATGTTATTTCACAAGAAATTCGCTCATGTCAATGTGGTGACTGTACGCATTGGGACCGATCAAGCCACACAAAACCGGCCAAGTGCGAGTCGGACTCGCGAAAGAAGGGTTCCGTAACATTATTTATAAAAACGAGCAAAAAAAATTCCTTTTTTATTTTTTTGCTCGTTTCCTTAAATATTTATTTTATTCTGTTTTTTTTTTTGTATTTGTTGTTATAGCATCAACAGAAATACATAATCTGTAGAAATTTCAACTGGCTAACTATCACGGTTCATGAGATACAGCCTGGTGACAGACGGACGGACAGCGAAGTCCCAGTAAGTCGGTCCCGTTTGATCCTTTGGGTACGGAACCCTAAAAACCAGTTATACAAATCTCTCATTGTATTGGAAATCTACAGGCTGTCGTTTTGCATCCTCGTCAAATTCAAGGAGGTAACTATGCCAATGAATGTCGACCCATCTAAATAAAAAAAAATGTAGCTATCTCTTTTTATCGAAAGTGTGAAACATCCATGTTAAAACGTGGCCCTGTCTGATCCTCTCTCTATAACCGCGCTTTCACACAAACAAAAAAACTCAAACGTTTATTCAATAATTTCTTATTCCATGAATCATGTTAAGGAAGTTATTGTCAAATTTAAACAACAAAAAAAAAAAAAACATTTATTCTGGACCAAACACTTTGTAAAGATTTTATAAACCCACCAAACTGCGTGACAGTTTGTCGGTGGGATTAGCGCTCGTCTTGTTTTATTAATTTGGTTCAAATAACAAAAAAAAAAAAAAAAAGCAATTTAAATTATTACTATACGGCCTGCAAGTATTGTGGCAGCGCGAGCCACTGACGACACACGCGCCGCTCGGCGGGCCGCGCCGTCGCAATCATTCACAACAAACATTAAGCAGTCGCACCTCAGGTGCTCAACAGTCTATGAATACAACATTTAACATCAGGTTTGCCAAACTTTATATTAAACAATAACAATAAGTTAGCAGGTATTTTCACACTTTGCGGCAACTTTAAGATAAGATAAGATAAGATAAGATATATTTATTTGCCCAAACATGTGTTTACATACAATAATAAAAGTGCATGCAAGGTAACATAAAATAATAAAAAACGGCTCAGACATGTTTGCCACATACTATGGCGTGCAAATGTTTTGAAAATTAAATTTGTATTGTTTTTAGTTAATCATTTCAATCGAATATAAAAATAATAAATATCAAAATTATACAAGTAAAATTATACATGTCAAAATTATAAGAATAAAATCATAATTTAATCAATGTCTGTGAATTTAGCATGTAATAGTAAATGTCAACGTAAAATCATGAATAAATCTGTGTTACAGTAAATGGTTCTGTCAGAAATTCATTAATATTATAGTATGCTTTGTCCTTTAGAAATGATTTTAGTTGTTACTTCAATTGTACGTTATTAAGCTCTCTCCAACTTTTGGGTAACTTATTATAAATAATGGGAGCCATGCAGAAAACACTTTTGCGCATAAGTGCAGTCCTACTCCTATGCAGACACAGCTGGTTTTGATCACGCCTGGTTCTGGGAAATTTATCTGCCATTCGCGAAAATAAAGTTTTATTATTTCTAATAAACATGACTGTTTCTAGAATATAAAGGGATGTCAGTGTCAATATTTTATAACGTAAGGAAAGGAAAACAGTTTTTAATTTATTTTTTAATGTTCGTTTACTTATTTTATTGTTCTCCTTTCTTAGCCAACTGAGATCATTGAAAAGTGTAGGGGTCAAATACTTGTCGGTTCTTTTTCCGTAGTAATTTTTTACTTGTGGTCGCACGAGTTTACGTTCTCTAACGCTTCTAGTATTGTACTTATTTTGCACATGTACTTTGAATTGTTCGCTATAGAACTGTTCTAGAACCAGCAGGTATTTCACCTTCTCATGTACAGGCAGCACCTTACATATAATAAAAAGCTTTTCATAATTATCTTTACATGCAAGTTTTGCTTGTGGGTTAATAAGATATTTCATAAAGCGAATTTGCAGCGATTTAATACTATTTATATTATATTTAAAGGCAGCGTTTGTGAATTATTGACCAAGACCGTAGATTAAATCAGATTATTTACGTCTTTTTTGACATCCTCCTGAATTTTGACGAAGATTCAAAACTGCCTGGAACCTTGTATACATAGCGAGGCCATGATGAAACGTAATTTTGATTCACACTAATATTAAAAATGCGAAAGTTTGTGAGTGTGAGTGTGTGTGTGTTTTTATGTTTGTCACTCCTTCACGCCTCAATGGCTAAACGGATTTTTATTCCGGTCTGCGCGTGGGAAACCGCGGGGTGCAACTACGTAGTTCTAATATGAAAATGAATGCATCTCACTCTGTTTCCATACTTGTCAGCTGGCCAGGGGTGGTACAAGTAGTACTTGCCACCTTCGTACCAGATCGCCGTCTCGTACTCACCGGGCACCTGCGGGTTCATGATATAAGTTGGAACACTTGACGCGCGTTCGGGGTTGTCATAATTATACTCTTTTTATGTTGGCCTAGTGGTGGCAGCCCTAACTTACCAGCAGTAAGCTGTGGGTTCAAACCCAGGCAGGCGCTTTTACTTTGTTTAATTTATTTCATCACCACTACTCTCGAAACGGTGAATGAAAACATCGTGAGGAAATCAGTAGGTATGTCCCGCATTTGTTTTGTTTTTTTTTTTTTTTAACCATTGCCCGACACTAGGAACTTCTCCTGTATCGTGGGTGCGTTTACAAACATTTTAACTCACAAACATAAACAGCCAGACCCGGAACAACTATCTGTAGGCCATACAAATATTTATTCCGTGCGGGGATTGAACCTGCCACACGCACCGCAGCAGTCGATTGCTCAACCACTGCGCCAACCGTGCCGTCAAATTGCCGGCAGCCGGCATTGCGCCTGCCTGCGTGGTGGATTTCAGCCCACTGCCTGCATAAAGAGGTCTGTGTCCCAGCAGTGGGAACATTATAGGCTGACTATGCTATGGTTATGCTAAATATTCTTTAGTAGGTCAATACAAGACGTGCAGTGAAATGTGCTGCCATATACATATAAGTACCTCCGGGCATCCCGCTTTGCATACTAAGCCTGCAATTTTAAGCCAGCCCATGAATAATGATATCATTACGATCCAGTCTGCCCCCTTGCTGTCCTCCCACAGCGACACCCTCAGCCGAGGCTCGTATCCCGCGAGCGTGTTGTCGCTTAGTTTTAAGTCTTATGCCCTGGCTGGAAGCCTTACACTCAAGGCACCCACAGGATAGTCCAGTTAAGCAGAAACTAGCATCATAGGTTGACCTGCGAGATGCCAATACCAAAAAAAAGTGCTGCGATATTATAGCTTGTGCGGTGCTATTGTTAACATTCACCTACCAACTACGACCTACATCACCTGCCCAGGAATTATGATGGAAAGGTGACTCCGTAGTGGTCCGAGATGACCAGGGTAGTAACAGTAATATTGCGGCAATGATAGAATCTTCAAAAGAAAGACTTATTAAGAGGGGACTCTACACCCGAGGAATTTGCAGAATAAGAAACTATTGCCGTCGCGCTGCTCCCCTCCCGACCTAGCCCCCGTAAAGTGCGAAAGGGACAACTGCAGCTCAGGTTGATTTTACCTACAAAAATCTTGACCAAAAGACGTTTTGTATTCCGCTGTTTTCTTCTTCAAAACGTAAACTATCTCATATCAAAATTTAGAGGAAAAGTATATCTATGCTTCTATTATTTTCTTTTTTATTAAAAACTTATCTAATTTATCTGATAGTCATCTGAACATGGCGGTAAAAACGGGCCTTTTTTTTTGGGTTTTTGAACTTTCATAATTCTTCTAGTGATTATGTTTTGAAAAAAAGGAAATAATATATTAATAAGACCTAGATTTTTTGAAAAAAAAAAATCTTTGCTCTAGACGCATTATCCACGAAGAAAACAGCGGAATACGTTGTTATGGAGAAAAGCCCACTAGTCCCCTGTTAATCGTAGTAGCAGAGAATTACCGAATAGAAAATTAATAAAGAGACATGTTCGATAAGATCTGCATTTAAGGTACTATGTCGCAGAGGGCCAAACCAAGACTGCCTGGCTTACTACTAAGGGAACGTCCATTAATCACGTTAGGCTTGAAAGGGGGGAGGGGGCTTAGCCAAAATCACGAAATAGCACAAAGGGGGAGGGGGGTGTAGTAAGATATCACGTGTATTTATTTTTTCGTCAAACGCGCGATTCTAAACCGAAAAGCGGCTTGTAGTGTGACCTTGACTCGCCGTTGCCGGGCAACGAACGAAGTAACTGTATTTAAAGATTTAATATTCTAAAAAATTTAAGATTCTGTGTAGGTACTAAAATACACGTGATTTTGGGTGGGGGCGGCAGTTTAGTCTCAAACCTCACCACGTATCACCTAGGGGGAGTGGGGAAACTTCACGTAATTAATGGACGGCCCCTCATAAACTCCCAACGGAAAATCTCGTTTATGTGGACATAATGATTGATTAAGGCTCGCCCCCTAATACATGGGACTTATAACATAAAAGGCAAAATTTCGGTGTACTACTACCACCACTATCACCAGGTCAGACTACTTTGGAGAATATATGGCTGATAAGAATCTGTTCTACTTACTTGCAGTATTCCCGAATCCGACTCTCTGAAGAAATGCTCAATCCCTCGGCACAGGTCGAATACCTTAGGATTGCTGGACACCAGCTTGCCCCAGACTGCGATACCGCGCACCTAAAAAGACACGATGACGAAAAGATTTACGAGTGAAAGAAAATTCTGTTTTATTTTACTCAATTCTACTTATTCACATTGTAGGGAATATGAAGTACAGGGTGTAACTTTACACCCTGTACTTCATCCATCATTGAAAAGGGAGGATCCCCCGACCAGACGAGTGTTATGTCTGGTGGTCTACTGCCTGAAAGTTATTGTCAGGTTTTTCTAGTCTTAATTCGGGGATATACGTTAACTGCGTGATTGAGAATGGTTTACGGGTTAGTTAAGTTTGTTAGAAGAAAAAAATCATTGCCAACATTTCAGAGATAACAGTAAAAGGCTATTACTCAGATAACGATCGGTATATTATCGTTTTTACGATACTTCGTAGTATATTCCCAGAGAATATAATATCCACGTATGATAATTGAATAAAATATCCCGAAATTGAGTAGGTATACAACTTTCGGTCTGTCAGACCGTGCGCGGGTATGGGTGTTATAAAATTTGACGCAGGTAGACTGAAAGAATGTAGTTCCACGTACCTTGTGCTTGTACTCGCGGTCGCGTATCGAGAAGGTCTCCTTCAGCTCCCCGAGCACCAGCCGCCGCACCGGCCCACCGCGCTCCAGCAACGACTCCTGCGCACATCACGGATCTGATCACTATTTGGATGTAGAAGGTCACCGTGTTTGCGGGACAAACATGGCCAGGAACTGCACAAGACATGATAATGGTCTACAGGCAGCGAGATTGATAGACAACTTTTTACTTTGGGGAGAAAGCCTGGATAAGGCTGGCACAAGAGCCTGGAGATTGCCACAAGAAGAGAGAGGCTTATGCCCTATTGTACTTGAAGGCAACGATGTCGTCTGCCCGTCTTGCCGCCGGGCGACCCACGTTTCTTTTGCCAATTCTTGGACGCCATTCGGTGACAGCCTTGATCCACCTGTCATTACTGCGCCTTGCTAGGTGCAGGACACCTAGCAAAACGCAGTGATAACAGGTCCAACACCATTTGAGTTCCAAAACGCAACTTCCAATATCAAGAACCTTTGTAAGTCTTCGGATTTCGACTTCAGGAATTCGATCTATCAGCTTTATGCCGAGCATGGAACACGCAGTGTGTTGGCTGGATGGCTCTGTGCAACTCTCAGTCTGTACACAACCTCCTGCATGAGTAAACATTGTTTCTTTTGTTTTTTGTCATCTTGAACTGTCCCAATCCAGAGCAAAAGGCCCCCCCCCCCGTTCCTTCCACTTTTATTAATGTTGAGCCTCTTCTCACCATTAAAGAGAAAGCCATCGAAAGCGTCCCGCTATCTCCTCCTCGGTCTACCGCGACCTCATCTAGCTGTCTCAGGGCTCCAGTTTGTTTTATATGCGGGCCTACAGCTTTGCTGGCACCCGGCAGATATGGCCTGCCCAGTCTCCTTTTAGCTTGGCATCTTTATGAGCTACGCCAACAATTTGATTTCTAGGGCGCAGTGTGGTGTACACACTGACGGACACTTACTGATACTGTTAGCCTGCATGTTCTCCCCATAACTTCCAATTGTTTCTAAATGAGGACCACATTAGCCCTGGATCGAACTAGTTGCTGGTCTTGTCCAGCTCATTCCGCCATCTGCTACGAGGAAACTTACCCGGAACATGTTCCAGCCGACATCCAGAGTCTCGTCGAACATGTCTTCGTTCCAAGCGCGGGCGCGGTACCGCTGCAGCATGCCCAGAGCTGCCACGCAGCAGGGGATGGCTGTGAATGTCTTGAACAGCTGGTACCTGCCAGGTGGTAACGTGATAACACGGTGAATTTAAGTTTAGGTTTAAACTTCACTCCACTAAAACGATTTAGTGTCGGGAGCCTTCTTTTTTGCAAGTAATGACTGACTTTCATATATGCAATCAGTAAAAAAAAACGTTGGCCGTCACGGGACGAAAAAATATCTGTTTTTTTTTTTTAATAGAATTAATCATTAATAGAAAACCTAAAATGAAAAAGGAATAAGGGAATAAAAGAAAGAAACAAAATTGAAGTGTAACTTTCAAAAACAATCTTGTTTTGTTTTTGAAAGTTACACTTAAATTTTTTTCAACAATCTATCCAAAACAAACTTTATTTTAATGGTAAAAGGTTTCATTTCACGGGGCATGGGGGTAGAGGTGCGATTAAATTTTATTGCATTGTCCCACATACAGATGTTTCACATCAAAAGATGGAAAGTTAAAGTAGTAGTAGTTTTATTTTGAAATTACAAACACTTTATTCGTTCATTTTATTCATTTGTCTAAATTTAATAAATTAATATGCATGCTTACCTGAAGTCTGAAAGAGCGCTGGTGACTGGTAATCGATTGGTATGGGGATGTGATGCGAAGGAATGAGGAAAATGTCGTGAGGAAAGTTTTGAGTATGAATGTGGATGGTTATAAAAGAATAAAATTACCAAATAAACGATGGATGGACTGTGTGAAGGATATGGCAAGAAAAGAGGTGTCTGATGAGATGACAAGTAATAGAGAAGTATGGAAGAAGAAGATATGCTGCGCCGACCACAAATAAATTGGGAAAATGGAGAATGATGCTCGCCTATAACTAGCCATATGCCGTGTCCCCCTGAGGATCCATTTCTCGGCATCCACCTGCTTGTACTGCGAGTGATAGTTGTTGTCTGCCAGGTCCACCGGACTGTGCAGCACTGGCTCCTCCTTGGGTAGAGGTATCATGTCGTCCCTGAGGGTGAATAAAACAACATAATTATAAAGAGTGTAAAAAGACCCCTAACTAAGCCGAAAGGCACTTGTACTGCAGTCTTTGCCGTAAAAAATACCTTCTAGTTACGGAGATATTGGAGTTCAAAGTTCTAACTTTTTGACAATTTTTTGAAGTGAAACTTTTTATGCGACTTCCAACAAGTTTAACGCTACCATGGAGGGGGAATATTTTCTAAAACTCACTAAGAGATGACAGTATTACAAGATTTTTCACTACGTAGTTCTACTGGGTGCGCCAAAGTTCACCTAAATTTTCAACTCCGATAATTGGAAATCCGAAAATGTTCTTCCTAACATTTTTCATCCTAACAATCACAATTCCTAACTACTCTGTCTCTAATGTTCATAATTCCGAAGCATTCAACTTCATAATGTCAGTAGCAATAAACATCTATTATGTACTTTTATTTGTTTTCCTATATTTTCTCAACATAACCGTCTTTTACACTATTATTCAAAGTCATATCTTTTTTGTTTCGATTTCTTTTTTATTAATTAAAGCGTCTTCTTTAATTTTATTTATAGCGGTGTATACCTGCAAAGATATCAATAGGTTAGGTTAGGTTAGAACTGTGACCAACTACGCGCGAGCCGAGCGAGCGGAGCGAGCGCTACCTCGAAATTGGCTGCGAAATTTTTCTAAGTATTTTTTTCATAGTGGGGGTACTATAACTATCATCTTCTATCCACATATATTTTTTATTACACTTGGTAAATGTTTCTTTCTGAATAAGAGTGAAAATATTATGGTCATTATGTTTAGGGATAAAAGCGTTATGATAAAAAACAGTAGGAGTATAAAAATATTTTCATAATGATATTATTAATTACAATTTTCAGAAACATGAGTGTTATGGACATCGCCGGTAGCACTACAAATAGTATGAATTGAAAACTTTAGGATTAAAAATTTTAGGAAGAGTGATCATTCGGATTACAAATCATTAGGAAGAACAATTTCGGGTAAAAAACTTTAGGTGAGCCAATATGGACCCAGTTCTACTAGGTACGTAAGATGGCGTGCAAACAGTCATGCATTCGACTCTTCGGTGTGACCAGCCTTCGCTCAATTTCCTTGAATAGAATAACCTTGAAAAACTTATGTACTTATAATATTTACATTATAAAAATAATACAACAAGAAAACATCAAAATATTATTTAGAAGCTCAATAAAATAACGAGAGTGAATGCGTGGCACTCGAACGCATGCGTGTTACGAACTTTCACTTCTTCCGCGCGGAGGGACTACACGCACAATTTTTTTTTAAGTACACTTTTTAATGTTGTTAGTTTACTTTAAAAACCTCAATTACTATTATTATTCAATGCATCCATCAGCGCAATGTTTTGAGTGAGTTACATGGTGTTTCCGTCAGCAGCCACAGAGTCTGGACTTATGGTTTATGCCAATAGGCTCGCTCATTACATGGGCAAAAAAAATAACTAGCGAAAAGCAAGAGTGCCATTAAGATACACCACTGCCCAAGCCTTAAGAGATTACTTATCATGTTACCAAGTTAACCTTTCATCTCCTTACCTTCCAAACATGTGCGCATCCACTTTGGGTGCATAGAGGAAGAAGTTCTCCCCACGGTAGGTCATGATCTGCTCGGTCGTCATCTGCGGCGCGCCCTCCGGCTTTACTGGGAGATCTTGGAAATGCTGCAGGGCAGAGAGGGAACATGATGAGTCAAGTAGCTAATGTGCCAGTTACTTGCACAGTCAAGTAGCTAGCATGCCAGTTACATGTACAAAAGTCAAGTAGCTAGCATGGCAGTTACTTGCACAAAAGTCAAGTAGCACACGCCAGTTAATTGCACAAAAGTCAAGTAGCTAGCATGCCAGTTACTTGCACAAAAGTCAAGTAGCTGACACGCCAGTTAATTGCACAAAAGTCAAGTAGCTAGCATGCCAGTTACTTGCACAAACGTCAAGTAGCTGACACGCCAGTTAATTGCACAAAAGTCAAGTAGCTAGCATGCCAGTTACTTGCACAAAAGTCAAGTAGCTGACACGCCAGTTAATTGCACAAAAGTCAAGTAGCTAGCATGCCAGTTACTTGTACAAAAGTCAAGTAGCTAGCATGCCAGTTAATTGCACAAAAGTCAAGTAGCTAGCATGCCAGTTACTTGCACAAAAGTCAAGTAGCTGACACGCCAGTTAATTGCACAAAAGTCAAGTAGCTAGCATGCCAGTTACTTGCACAAAAGTCAAGTAGCTGACACGCCAGTTAATTGCACAAAAGTCAAGTACCTAGCATGCCAGTTACTTGCACAAAAGTCAAGTAGCTGACACGCCAGTTAATTGCACAAAAGTCAAGTAGCTAGCATGCCAGTTACTTGCACAAAAGTCAAGTAGCTGACACGCCAGTTAATTGCACAAAAGTCAAGTAGCTAGCATGCCAGTTACTTGCACAAAAGTCAAGTAGCTGACACGCCAGTTAATTGCACAAAAGTCAAGTAGCTAGCATGCCAGTTACTTGCACAAAAGTCAAGTAGCTGACACGCCAGTTAATTGCACAAAAGTCAAGTAGCTAGCATGCCAGTTACTTGCACAAAAGTCAAGTAGCTGACACGCCAGTTAATTGCACAAAAGTCAAGTAGTTAGCATGCCAGTTACTTGCACAAACGTCAAGTAGCTGACACGCCAGTTAATTGCACAAAAGTCAAGTAGCTAGCATGCCAGTTACTTGCACAAAAGTCAAGTAGCTGACACGCCAGTTAATTGCACAAAAGTCAAGTAGCTAGCATGCCAGTTACTTGTACAAAAGTCAAGTAGCTGACACGCCAGTTAATTGCACAAAAGTCAAGTAGCTAGCATGCCAGTTACTTGCACAAAAGTCAAGTAGCTGACACGCCAGTTAATTGCACAAAAGTCAAGTAGCTAGCATGCCAGTTACTTGCACAAAAGTCAAGTAGCTGACACGCCAGTTAATTGCACAAAAGTCAAGTAGCTGACACGCCAGTTACTTGCACAAAAGTCAAGTAGCACACGCCAGTTAATTGCACAAAAGTCAAGTAGCTAGCATGCCAGTTACTTGCACAAAAGTCAAGTAGCTGACACGCCTGTTAATTGCACAAAAGTCAAGTAGCTGACACGCCAGTTACTTGCACAAAAGTCAAGTAGCACACGCCAGTTAATTGCACAAAAGTCAAGTAGCTAGCATGCCAGTTACTTGCACAAAAGTCAAGTAGCTGACACGCCAGGTAATTGCACAAAAGTCAAGTAGCTACCATGGCCGTTACTTGCACAAAAGTCAAGCAGCTAGCATTCCCGTTACTTGCACAAAAGTTTGCAGGTAGCTTCTTCTACTTAGCGAATCGATTGCAAAAAAAGTCTAAAAAACTTCACTATCGAAAGCCGGTGACTTTTTTTGTTTCATTGACTTTTTTGCCACCGACTTCCGAAAGAAAAGTTATTTTAGATTCTTTTTCTGGACCATTTACTCATATGACGATTTGCTAATACCTACGACATTTCGGTAAAGCGTCGTTTTTGCTAATAGGACGTTCCGATACCGGGCCCATGTCGTCTACTTACTTCTCTACACCGCAATATAAATTGGAATAAGACCAGGAGAACGATAATGGTGATTTCAATAATACAAACGTGTTCAAGACCTATCAGGATCATAATTCTAATGAAATATTGAGACTGAACTCATCCAGCTTTATTGGTAAACTAGCTGAGCCCACGACGTCGACTTACTGGTATTCAGCTGCAACCGATTAGACTGGAAGCCGGTCCCAACATAGTTGGGAAAAGGCAGGCAGATGATGATGGGTTTCCATGAAAACTTACGTCTTTAGTGGGCTTGAAATGGTAGAACTCGCCGACTTTCTTCTTGGAGTTGGCACGTGACTCGGCCAGGCTGACTGCGCTCAGCGACGCCAGTGGATACTGACCCTGGAATCAGGAGGACACGGTTAATTACTACAGAAGCCCTCCTCCTCCTTGCGTAGTATTCCTCAATGCTGAGGGTCGTGACCTGCCTTCAGTATCACATTCTCACGGATGATCTTTCTCCGTCTGTTTCTTTCTCTGGCTGTGTGAAGGGCGCTGTGGACTGTGGAGTCAAGGGCGGTGCGGATCTGGTCAGACCATCGTATTGGGCTGCGTCCACGAGGTCTTTTCCCATCTACCTTGCACCGGCAAGGTTTCCGACCATTAGTTTTTCAAGGTTACCATCGTCTTCCCTCATAAGAACACAGAAGAAGAAGCCAGAAGACAGAAGCCCAGGGGGCCAAAATACGACAAGCCTTTAAGGCAAGCAGACTGTTCAGATACCCTAACATCATGAAGACTTAAAGGTTATAAAGGCAAGCCAAGCTTTTAGGCTTGTATGAAAGTACCACCACTATACAGAAGTAGAGGAGTTTAATGAATCCGAGGCGAAGCTACAACACCACAAACTAAACTATGCAATTTATGGACGCATTATCAATAATTTTAATCCGTTGTAGGGGTAAAATTAATAATAAAGTGTCCAGAGAGTTACAAAAAAGCAATGAAGGGGTTCATTGTTTTTTTCTTATTCTCTCGCTGTCCCCTGTCAGATTAATGTAAAACAAAAAATTAAAAAGCTGTCTAAGACGGACGGTAGCATCAGTTTTTTTTTTAATACAAGGTGTTGTTTTGCATCCTCGTCAAACTCAAGGAGGTAACTATGCTAATGATTCTCGTCCCGAATCAATAATAAAATGGGTAGGTTTTTTTTTTTTTCCTATTTACGGAAATCGGTAAGTGTGAACCACCCGTGTTTTAAACGCGGGCCGTCTGATTCTCGCCCTATAACCGCACAAATACAAACAATCTCAAACGTTTATTCGATCATTTCTTATTCCCTAAACCACGTTAAGGGGGTTATTCTGAAATACTGACAAACTAAAACAACCAAAAAAATCAGTGTTTATTAATAATTAACTACGTGCCATAATTTTAATTGCATATTTATGTTTTTTGTGAGAACCTTCTAAATTTTGACGAGGATGCAAAATAACACCTTCTACATAATATTGGTTGCACAATGTATCCAGTATCTCCAGGCTGTAAACGAATCGATTGTTTAGGCGTTTTTTTACAAAGGTAAACACAGTTTAGTTTAGGTACTGTCGCATTGCCGCCGCCATCCTGTATACCTGAACACCACTCAAAAAATTCAAAATCCTGAATCGCGCAACCAAATTTATCCGCAAGAGCAACTCATACTGGCATTCAGCAGTATCCCGTGAGACTGGATTCCAACCACAAACATAGTTGAAAGAAGGCTGGCAGATAATGATGTTACCTCATGCCTTTTCTTCTCAATGAGCGAGTTGATGTTCAGGCTATTCCACTCACTGTCGCAGTGGATCTTCAGAGCCTTGAGGTCCAGGCCGTAGGATGGAACGCGAAGTAGAGGCTCCTTTTGGACTATCTGAGGAATAACATACACTTGTATATTTAAAACAGTAAATAACTGACTGGTCGTTGGTTCTGTCCAGCTCGTCCCACCATCTCCTGCGAGGTCTACCGCGTCGCTTTCTGACTTGTATAGTAGCTTACTTAATCTCAGCATAGTATGAATGAAAAATTAATTGTTACCTATTCTCAGCATGGAATGAATAGAAAGTAGTGTGGTAATGGGTTGTCGTAGTGTTGGCAAGTGATGCGGAGGAAAGTCGTGAGGAAAGTTTTGAGTATGACGTTCGTACCGCGATGGGTAGACTGTGTGAAGGATGATATGGCTGGTGAGGTGACAGAGGAGAAGAAGAATAAAATGGGTAAAAGCTAGGGGTTTTCTATCGAAGCTGTGTGGAGAATGCCAGGTGGAGAGAAGATGTATAAACTGGTACACCACACACAGTACACCGCTCACCGCCGCTCACGTCTCTTCCCGTCTTCGTTGGCCTAATCATTTACTGGACATCTCCTTTCCTCTCCTGTCTGCTCAACCGTTTCCACTAAAGCTTAGCGGAGACGAGAAGTGTTAATAGCGAAATTCTATTGGTGGTTTACAACACAAATCTCGACTCTTCTCGTCTTATCTCCGCTTCCGTGGAGTCCGGCTCTAAGGATCACTGTGGCTTTGACAGCGATGCAGGAAAGAGGAAAAGCACCTAACTGTATACCCGATTAAGTTTTCATTAGTTTTATGAATTCCCTCCCACAATGGAAGTGTAGGAACTACAGGTAAAAATAATGCTGACGATGCTAAATGCAATGTACCCCGCTCATGCAATCTAGCAGTCAGTCGTCCTCGCCAAGCTGTAGCAATAACTTGTGTGCTATTAAGATAATGTAAGCAACGTCACTGTTACTATTACCCCTACTTATCATTAGTCACTATGATTTTATTTACGACCGTCTCCAACCACTTAACCAAAGGTTCCAACAGTAAGCATTTTTTTCGTATTCGCCTCTAAATAACTACGAAAGGAGTCTACTACATGATCTGCTTACCTCAATGCTGGTGAGCGTGGCCATCGGCTTCGGCTTGGTCCTATCGCCCATGTTGCCGTAATTGGCCAGGAAGTCGATCACGAAGGATGTGATGCCCGCGTAGCGGATGAAGGCGCCAGCTCCATGCCTGGGCGGGAACAGATACCATCACAACAGTGGGGTTACCATAACGGCTTAAGGTGGAAACGCCAAGGAAGCTCGCTAAATTTAAATTTTCTCACGTTTTATGTAATTTGTCTGTAAATCCATTGTATGACTATTTCATCAAAAAGTCATTCAATGGGACTAATACATGCGTATTACGTCCGCAAATCATATTTTGTTCAACCTACAGTTTGACACTGACCTGCAAATTGCAAAAAAAAGGCAAATATAATTTTCGCGGACTACCCTGGAGCTTCTCCTGTACCGTAGCACGAACGCGCGGTGCAAACATAACGCAAATACGTCGATTTTTTAATCGAAAATACATTTAACATACATTCATTGACGCGATATTACCCTGGTGGTTGAGTGAATGTCCTCCATAGAGATCTACGCTACGGAATGGGCAACTACAGTACTTTCATAAGTTATTATGCCTTGTGACTGGGACTGTAGCTTCGCGTTTTTTTTTTACTTTCAAAAGTGCCTGTAATGGTCTAATTGAAATTAATGCTTTCACTTTGACTATTATCTCTCAACTCACAATTTATACGTTTCAACCCCTCCAATCTCGTTCAGCATGTGGGGGTCAAAGATGTAGCAGATAGTCTTGGCCTGACTGCCACTCTCTGGTGCGGGAGGGTGGCCCCAGATCAGGAAGTGACGGTCTTCTCCCAAGCTCAGGATCTGGAGGTAGGTCTGCCCTTGGCGCTTCTCCATTAACCTGGGTAGTGATGGAAAGAAAATATTGCACTAGCTGATACCCTCGATCTTCCTACGCGTTATTTAAATATAAAAAGCTATTTGAAATGGATTTTGCTAACAATAGATTAGTGAATGGGTGACCACCCGTTACATACCGAGTTTCCTCCGTGCCTCAAAAAGCACGTTAAGCCGTTGGTTCCGGCTGACATTTATAGATCTTTGATAGTCGTTTCGGGTAGACAGAAGCTCAAAAGTCGGTCCGTCATACCAAGGGGTATTGTATTAGCCAGAATCTGAATTGTGCACGTTAGATAGGCAGTCGCTCCATGTAAAATACTGGTACTCAGCCATCGTTGGGCAAAGGCTCAGCAGATGATGACGCGAGGCATGCCAGCAGTACAGAGCCTCAATAGGTCAACATCAAGAAGAACACTTACATCATTAGATCCGTATCCTTAACATTGTCCGGGGGCTTCGCTAGCAGGACCTGGTCAGTCTGCAGTAACTTGACTGTGTACTTCGTGTCTTGGTAGAAGAATGAGGGCAGGAGCTGGTGTAATTGGAGGGCAGGTTTGCCTGAGGGGAAGAAGTGGGGGAGGGTAGAAAAGAAAGTACTGTAGTGGTACTACTAAATGTACTACAGCGCCATCTATGACACACACGAAGAACAAATATTAAATTCCTACATCTCGCAGTTAAAGTTATCCGGGACTTAAGACTTAAGACTAGCCCACCAGACATAATAGCCGTCTGGTCGGAGGATCCTCCGTTTTCCATAGAGTACCGAGGAACTTTAGATCCTGTTCTTCAAACTCCTACAGTGCCTTTGCATACATGATCTTGATCAGTCTCAACGTTCCCAATGCTCGGCCTTAGGCCTCATCTCTATGAGAGGGAGTGGGCTCTAATCCACCACGCAGGCCCAGTACGGGTTGGTGAGATGTCACTTGTCTCGGAGCATTTTTAAGCAAATAGCTGATGCTTGTGTTAGATGACTCTTCCACTTAACAATGTAAAATACAAATAATAATTCTAAAGAACCTTACCTTTATAGCACTTCAAGGCGACCATGCACCGCTTGTAATAAATATCGCCAGTCTCAATGATCTCGTCCACATCTCTCTTGACGAACTCAGCGGGTGTCTTCTCATCGAGAAGAGCGCGACATGCCACGGCTATGCAGCCGGTTTGGGCACCTAGTGAGAAGTGAAGGGAGAATAATCAGATGAGGCTTTGGCGCATCTATCAACGCCTTATAGGAACTACGCAAACAATGCTAAATGGCGCGACCAGACCTTTTCCGATGTTTTTTATTTATTTATCATTAATTCTGGTTAGATATGCTTTAGATTTGTTAGTACTTTTTAATCTGTGTCACTGTAATTGACTAAAACATTAGCTACCATAAAATACTAATTCCTGGCAAATATACAACCTGTTTTTTTTTATATCCCATAACTCTAGGGTTATATTTTGTAGGTAAAAATAATCCTAAAACTCCTAGAATAGGTGGTCAAAAAAAGGCATAGTTTCGGAGATATCATCAATCATAATTTACTTAGGTCAAAAATTATCACCAGTATGACGAATCTTTACTTTTGCGAGGTTGCCAAACTTCGCAGTAGTGTAGTAAAATAGTAGTAGTTTCATTGATAAATACGAGTAATTCTTTTTATTCAAACCAATAATTCATATTTAAAGCTATGAAAATGCGAAAAAAAAAAAGTTTGATTGAAACATAATTCATATGCCAGTTGATTCATTGATATGGTCTCAATCATATCCTAGAGTTATGGGATATCAAAAAAGACAGGTTGTATATATGCACTGCGCACAGATGCCCCATTTGGGGTGGCTTTCAGTCTTGCCGGCAATAATGCCCGGAAGACTGTTGTTCGTTGTTGTCAAAATCCGCATGAACAGAAAGAAAGAAAATGTGGCCATTATTTAAAGAAGTGGAATATTGGGTAACTTTTAAAATCAGCAATCCCATGCGTTTGTAAGACGGCAGTGAGTTTCTTTTTTTAACTAAGCCGAAACATACCTTGGTAAGTACTATTACCCAGAACTCTAACTGGGCTGTGGAGGTCAGATAGGCAGTCGCATCTGGTTAGACTGTAAGCCGGCATCAACATAGTTGGAAAATGGAAGATGATGAGTATTTGGAAACTTTTTTTATGAGCCCTATGTGTGCTACTGCAAGGCCTTCCCTCTTTCCATTTTGCTCTCTATTTGGCTAATTGGGCCCAATCCTTTTGGTAAGAGTCCAGCTCGTCACGCCCTCTATGGAAACTTATCTGGCAAAGTGAGAGTGTAGTGTATCCTGTCTCTACCTGCTCGATAGCAGCACAGGTGATGTTACATAGTTTGTACTAACCGCAGTGAGTGGCGGAGTATTTCTTGGAATTGCATCCGATGCTTCCTTGTAGCATCATCTTATTCTTGTCCACCTGGCTGAAGTTGTGCCAGATCTAAGCGAAAAGAGATTTGGGTTTACTCTGCAAATTAAGCTCTTGTTGGTATAAGGGGAAGCGCCAGAGTAGTCCAAGTAATTCAAAGAATAGTGGGCTAAATACCCCCGGAGAACCCCGGGTCCGAATTTAATGCGCTCTGGCACGGAGAATCAAAGCTGTGAACCTTGCAAACAAAAGTAGTCTAAATTGTGACGTACGTGGGTGTGCCCCCATAAATTTATTCCCATTATCCTTTTGTAACGTTTTTTTGCAATTTATCAGCGCCCGCGCCGGCCGCGTATCATATTTTAATCAACATACACGCCGACACTGACCAGCACAAACGTGAGATAAATTGAATTTCGCATCAAAATTGTAGCAGCCACGGAGACTGGATTTGTGCCCGAGACAAAACGCTCGCTCCCTATTACATGGGACTTAAACATAACTGGAGAAATGTGAGTGCACTATTATGGGCACCACTGTGAAACTCTTTGGGGATTACAGGTGTTAGGTATTCAAACTCACCTTCCTCAACTTGGAAACCTCACGCGGTGGTGGGCGAGTCATCTCTTCCAGCAGGATCCTCGCGAGGCGAGGCCGCGGCCTGCGTCGCCGAAGGTATGGAGGCTTCCACGGTCTGGTCACCAGCTCTGGTCGGTCTATCACCTACAAAGGAAGACCAAGTCTTTTGAAGACAATAGATTGGAGATGAAGGATGAAACGAAGGAGCTCGTGGGCAAATACTTCAGGTTAAGCTATGCTTGTCTGTTTTGTTCCGTAGATGGGTGACCACCCATTACATACCGAGTTTCCTCCGTGCCTCGGAAAGCACGTTAAGCCGTTGGTCCCAGCTGTCATTTGTAGATCTTTGACAGTCGTTACAGGTAGTCAGTGGCCTGCTTCATTAGTATTAGACTTTGTAAAAAGATAATCATTTGGTAGTATCGCTTAATAAAGGGTGTAACCGAAAGTCTGGACTACCAGTATTAAGCAGTAACTGGGTTGTGGTTTTCAGATAGGCATTTGCTCCATGTAAAATACTGGTGTACAGCTGCATCCGGTTAATCTGGCCAAGCCGACGCTAACACACTTGGGAGATAGGCACATGATGACGATGTAATTTATTGATTTCTTGACCTAATGGAAGAGAATTCGCTATGGATAAGCTGTGGAGGTTAGTGGACTGTGTATGGAGGTTCAAAAAGTGCTGATTCTCAATCTTATTTAAATACACACCCGGGTAGATCTTGATACTACACTATACTGGAAGCCGACGCTTACATAGTTGGGTGAGGCTAGGCAGATGACTAACTTCCAACAAATTCCGCGTGTGGTGGGTTTCAGCCCACTCCCTGTGTCACAGCAGTAGGAGCGTTATACGCTGATGATGCTACTAACCACTGGTGGGGGTCTTCTGGGGGGCGGAGGGGGGTGCCATGGCTTTGTCTGGAACTTGGCTTTGGTGATCTCTGGCCATCTCCGCTTGAAGCGCATCTTTCTGGCCAAGGCTCGCAATTCCATCTCTCTGGGAAGAAAGATTGTTGAAAAAGCCACTATGTCTGTAGTGCAAGTATAATTCGCGGAAATGTCTATCCACGCAAGTTTTCATTCTCGCAAATGTCCATGTGTGCAAATGTCCGTTCGCCAAAAAGTCCATACGCGCAAATGTCCTAGATCCAAAAATTTTAAGTTCTTACTCTCGTAGAATCATCGAGGGTGTTTTTTCCGGTTCAGACTCTTCTTGCACTTCCTCTTTCAAAATCTTAGATTTAGTTTTTTCTTCCTTGACATCTTTGCCTTTTTTGTCTAAAAAAAGAAGAATGTTAACGACACGTAAATTACATTTTATTGCAAGACCTTACTAAGGCCTACCTTTTTGGTCTAGTGTTCGCAATTACGACTACTGTGCATGAGCTCCCGGGTTTGATTCCCAGGTCTGGTAAAGTGTTACTGGTGGTCCCGATTGATGGTAATATACGGGTTTTGTATTACCTGGGACTTAAACATGGCTGGTGAAAAAATAGAGTATATACTTATAAAAAACGGTCCCATTAAGATAGATGGACAAATTTTAACCCAGCATACAGTATTTGATATTTTGACCTAAAATAATAAATTGCTGGCACACTAGAATAAACACATCCATTATTATTTTTGGATATATTTGGTTAATGCTGTGTTAAAATACGTTCATCTATTTTAATGTGACCTTATAAAGGGTGTAAAACACCTCTTAACGAAGCCGAAAGGCACTGGTTCTCCCTGTCATTGCGATATTTTTTTTGTTCTACACCATACCTGGGAACCTTCTAGTTACGGAGATAGATATTAGGGGTCAAAGTTCCAACTTTTTGACAAGTATTTTTTTAAATACAAGTTTTTTAATGTAAGATTTTTACTTTAAACCCCTCCACGACACCCGTACTATTCAATCCGTCCATCAGCATAATGTTTTGAGTGCGTTACATTGAGTTCTACCACAAAACATGTGTAAAGTTACTTAGTTTCATGTACAGAATGCTTGGTTGACGGCTTCGTGATGAGGTGATTTACATGGTCTATGTACATTGGCTATTGTTTCACCTTTATCCCCTTTATCTTTGGTATCCTTTTCTTCCTTCTTTCCTTTGTCCTTGTCATGCTTCTTGTCCTTGTCTTCGTGTTTAGTTTTAGACTCGTGGTCCCCACCGCCAGCGCCCGCGGCTACCGTCGAAGCCCTGTGTAGGATTTTCAGTTTTAAACTGGCATGGTCACGGGATATTTTCCATGTTTATTATTTGTTTTGAGTTCCCGATATTTCGGCGCTGTTGCAAACGCTATGATCACGGATAAACTGAAGTTATTGTGGGTGGGTGTTCATGAGTAGATAAAAAATATCGGGATCTCAAAACAAATAATAAACATGGTAAGTATCCTGTTACAAGTGTTATTGATAAAACATTTTTTAGGTAACTCGATGCTCTTATTACAGTGTAGAAGGGACACAGATGCAGATACGGTTAACAAGTGTTCAGTACATGATTCCGAATCGGAATATTAACGATGGTTAAAAGAAAAAGCTGTTCCATACATTTGGTATTGCATTTTTCTAGGAAACAACTGTTTCTTTTTTAATAGCTAAAGAAAAATTTCCAGAATCATCCATCTTTTCTCTGGCCTTCTTCTCCCTCTCCATCCATGAACATTAATTAATATCCATCACTCTTTTAGTCACTTGCGTTTCATCTCTTGACCTCGTCACATGTCCATCCATACCAAGACAAACGACTTCCTTTCACTTGTTCTGTAACAGTCGCCACTATTAAACTTCCTCTAATATAAGCTTCCTTACTTTATCCATTCTTGTCACTCAACGCATCCATCTCAACATTCTCATCTCCGCTACATGCAATCTTTTTTCATCCATCTTCTTCACAGCCCAACAAAGCTGCATCCGATTAATTTATAACCAGACCCGAACATAGTTCGGAAAAAGATCTGCAAATGTCTCGGATACCCACTTTTTCTCCTTAGCAGTAGGCATAATTAGCGAAGACTGAATCAACTGATAGAATCCTGTTCAAACTTATTATCCTTATAACGACATTGACAATCCTTATCGAAATACTTTGTTTTTACTTTTGTGATTCTGAAAATACAAAGTCATCATTGAATTGAAAAAGTACTATTAACTAGCTTCCGCTCTTTTCGCTCCCGTTATGTACGGGAATTAAACCACTGGAAATATATGGAAATAAATTAAATGTAGCCTATGACGCTCGTGGATAATATAGATTAGTTAGTAAAAGAATTTTCGAAATACGATCGGTAGGTACCTAGTGCCGAAGATTACCCTCCTCACAGAAACTTATAAATTTTACCTCTTTATAATTTTAGTACTGAAGTATAGATCAGCAAAATATGCCGCAGGTACTATTTGACCAATATTTTTTCAGGCGGTGGAATTTGAAACTGCGTTTGAAATGCGCCGAATTTGAGGACGTCTTGGCTAAATAATAACGGCCGGAATCTTCAAAGTTATGCAATGGTTGCAGAGGTAAGTCGGATTGGTTCTCATCTTTAGATACCGAGTTCCCTACGGGCCTCAGAAAGCACGTCAAGCCGTTGGTCCCAGCTGTCATTTGTAGATATTTGACAGTCGGGACAGAAAGTCAGTAGCCCGAAAGTCTGACTATCAGTCTAACCAGGTCTAATCGTATTACTCGTTAACTGGGCTTTGGCCGTTGCAGAGGTCAGATATGCAGTCGCTCCATGCAAAATACTGGTATTCGGCAGCACCCGGTTAGACTGAAAGCCTACCCCAACTTTGTTGGGAAAAGGTTTGAAATTGACTGAATTTGACTAGTAGATGGTGTTTCCCTGTGCTGGCAACGCCACCCTGAGGTCTCAAGTTATGTTGGTCAAGTAATAAGTAAAACCTCGTTGGTCTTTAAACTGCAACTGTGACTGCTGACTGAGCGAGAGGTGCCGGTTACATTCCTGGGTTGGGAAATGTATTATTGGGGTTATCCATCAGCAACTTCTCATTACTAGCCCGGAATTAAGTAGACCAATGGTGATCACCAACCCCATGGACAGACTCCATCAAATCTGTCACCAAGATCCCTGTAACTATACTTACCATGCTGCCAATAGAGACAGCAGTAACAGCAGTTGTGGGCCCCCATGACCATGACCACTCTGCCAAGAGTGAACGGCTAAGAAGAAGAAGCCAGATTTTGGTGGTGAGATACCTCCTCAGTCTCGTTAAGCCGGCGTTAAGCAGACTCTGTGGCTGCTACTAGCAATTTCTGCTGGGAAAACCCAAAAAACTTTGCCCGACATTGAATTCGAACCCAGAATGCAGAATGTGGGTCTTTTAGGCACACCTTAGCCTAACCTGTAGCGACCACAAAAAGCAACATACTACAAAAAGTCTACAGCGCCATCTATGATACGACGGTGCAACTAACATCAATTTCCTACAAGTCGCAAGCAAAATTTACATCGACTCCAGTATATATACAGAAACCCGATAACAACTATCGGGCAGTTGCCCGCCAGACATAACACCTGTCTGGCCGGAGGATCCTCCCTTTTCTAAGGAGTATAGAGGAACTTTACACCCTGTTCCTCATACTCCTAAAAACCCTTCGAGGATCACAAGGGTGATGTAATATCTAGTATAATAGGTAAGAAATCAGTGTGTTCTATTCTTACCTTTGTTTTTTTTTTGTAATTTTAATGTTTCTTAATTTTTATAGCAAAATAGCAACATGTTTGTTCACCACATTTCACTATTTTGAGTTCATGGATTGACGTAATTTTTTTCGTATTATGACCGTTATTTTTTTGTTCTCAATTTTGTGCCAAATACATTTTGTTATGTGAAAAAACTTTTTACAAAAAAATATAACCGACTTCCAAAAAAAAAACAAAAAAGTGCAAAATAATATTTTACTTTCGTCAGTCGGTGACTTGTCGGTTATCTTGTTGTTGTTTCTTTCTTTTTTTTGCCACCGACTTCCGAAAGTAAAATATTATTTTGCACTTTTTTGTTTTTTTTTTGGAAGTCGGTTATATTTTTTTGTAAAAAGTTTTTATTATACCCTTTTCAGTTGTGGTATCTCACTTAAATTCTTGTCTAGTATCATTTTTACATTGTAACTAGACACCAGCACATCGTCCATACATACGACAAAGGACAAAATGCATAATAAAGGGGATGACTCAAAAAGTACCTAAGCAAAGATAATAAAATTCATATGGGCCCCCACCGGGCAAGCTTTCTCTACCAAATGAATGAAGATTCATGTAAATCGGTCCAGTAATCACGGAGAAATAGGTGTACGTGATAAATTTACAAATAAAATAAAATGAAAACTACAGGGCCAAACTATATAACATTTTTTATGGGACCAAATAGCAACTATTCCGCATCAAACTAAAGAAGTTAGTAAAGTAATAAGTCTCAGCGTAATCGGTGTACATTCAACAAAAACTAATCGAATTGATAACCTTCTCCTTTTAGAAGTCAGTTAAAATAAAAAAAGAAAAAGATTTCTATTTTTTTTTAATTATTACTTGTACATACACCTGGAAAGTGCATACCGTTACAATTCCAACAAGCCCAAACACAGCTAAGATACATTGTCTTATTATTGAGTTCCGGTGCCTGTCTCTAGGATTCATCATCAGATCTGATGATAGAATGATTCTTATTGAACGCAAATGCTTCACTTGTTGTAGAAAATACCAAAACCGCTGTACGTTTTCCTATAAAATTTGAGGGTTGCCCTCGATTTCTCCAGGATCCAATCATCAGATCCTGACTTGGTGACTATGGGACCACTTCAGAAGTATTTCCTTTCGAACAAAAAAAGAATTTTGAAAATCCGTCCACAATTGGCGGAGTAATCGCGTAACATACACACAAAAAAAAAAACATACCGTCGAATTGAGAACCTCCTCCTTTTTTGAAGTCGGTTAAAAAAGGTTTGAATTTAAGTTTTAAACATCGGATGGAATTTACAATGTTTTCCTTCGTCGATGTACTGTGACAATATCCATGATGAACCTAGGACTAGGAAATGAAAAAATCATATTATTGCCTGCCAAACAGACACGGTATAAGCCCATAACCAGTATTCAAGGTGAACGCTCTAACCTGGGCCAATACGACAGAAGCATAAGACTTTGGGGGGATCACACACACGGGGTCGTAGCCAGGAATTTGGTTTGGACGGGTTACCCCTGAATAAAAAAAGGCAGATTAGCGGAGCCCCCCCCCCCCCCGCTAATCTGCCTTTGCCTCTGGTGAAACAGTAATAAGAACAAATTTTGAAAAGGTTATATCGACTATCTTTAAGAATAGGAAAAATGCTCTCAAGTTATGCAGAATTGAACTACACCGGCAATGCCATCAATAATTATTCTACAACGAATGACTCCGAAACTATTCATTTCCGACGGTTGAAATTGGGAAAATCTTTTTCTTGCATTATTAGGAACCTACAATAAAAATTAAAACATCCTAGGTTAACGTACACACACACACGTGTATATGGGACTAGCCACATTTTGATACAAATCGGCTTTCAATACATTTACGAAGAAAAAAATTAAATTAAAAATTTAAAAAAACCCCCGACACGAAAAACCTCTAAAACACCGAAAATAAAATAATCCAAGCGTCTTAGCGTCGGGGGTCCGCTTTGTTTTGTGCTTGTACTAAGCGGTCTACTTAGCGGTCCCCCGACGCTAAGACGCTTGGATTATTTTATTTTAGGTTTTTTAGAGGTTTTTCGTGTCGGGGGTTTTTTAAATGTTTAATTTTATTTTATTTCATGCTTTTTAAACTTAACGAAAACAAGAAAAGTTATAAATTAAAAAAAAAACCCGAACTTTTAGGTTGAGCGGGAGGGTTCAGCCCCCCCCCCCCCCTCCCCAGCGATGCCCATAGTGACAAGTAACATGATTTCAAATTTCGAATCGACCAGACCTGGGAAAGTTGTTTATTTCCCTTCAACTAGAAAAGTGGTGATCACCTTCAAACGGCTGGGCAGATTTTCTCGAAACATAGCTAAGAACACTCTCGATTAAAACACCTTTCAAACGAAACCAATTTTATCAAAATCGGTTCATCTGTTTAGGAGCTATGATGCCACAGACAGACACACAGATACACACGTCAAACTTATAACACCCCTCTTTTTTGGTCGGGGGTTAATAAAATAGAAGAACAAAAAGTATTTTTGTTGATAATTTAAACTTGAATTGTTATCACATGACGTACCAATAACGAAACGCAAAATCACCTGACACAAATTGCCAGGTTGGTAACTTTACCCTCAGTTATGGTATTATTTGCAAATTTTTGAGAAACGATGAAACATATAACATAACTTCACGCTGGTAATCCCCGAAAGCTTGAGCAAAGGTGTATCTAATAGTACAGACGGCAGCACATCAAGCTACATCTGTCAATTTTTTATAGATTTTCAACCTTATCATTAAAAAAATTTAAAAAACCCCCAACGGACAAAACCTCAAAAAAACCATAAATAAAATTAATCCAAGCGTCGTAGCGTCGGGGGTCCGCTTTGTTTGTATATATATTTTTATGTACTAAGCGGTCTACTTAGCGGTCCCCCGACGCTACGACGCTTGGATTAATTTCATTTATGTTTTTTTTGAGGTTTTGTCCGTCGGGGGTTTTTTAAATTTTTAATTTAATTTTTATTTCATGCTTTTTAAACTTAAATTATTTTTTCTTAGCCTTGACTGTCCCACTCCTGGGCATAGGTCTACTCCCATTCCTTCCACTTTTCTTGGTGTTGCGCCTCTTCTCGCTTATTAACGAAAACAAGGAAAGATATGAATTAAAAAAAAAAACTTGAGCTTTTAGGGGGGAGGGGGGTGTGCAGCCTACCCCCCTGGCGATGCCCATGGTGAGATAGTGACAAGAATTCAAATTTCCAATCAACTAGACCCGTAGAAGTTGTTTAAATCTCTTCATCAACTAGAAAAGAGGTGATGAGCTTCAAACGGCTGAGCAGATTTTCTCGAAACATAGCTAAGAACACTCTCGATTAAAATACCTTTCAAATGACACCAATTTTATCAAAATCGCTTCATCCGTTTGGGAGCTACGATGCCACAGACAGACACACAGATACACAGATACACACGTCAAACTTATAACACCCCTCTTTTTTGGTCGGGGGTTAAAGAATACCGTTCAAACTTCAAGGTTGATTGTTTGACAGTTTCTGATAGCTTGACCTGTTAGCGTATGTAAGTACACCAACTTTTGGCGGAATATTTAAATACTGGTATAAGCTGCATCCGGCAAGTCGAGAAGCCGACCCGAAAAAAATTGGGAAAAGGCTATGCAAATAATTATGACGATTTGGCGTAATTTGCAGTGCAACTTTTTTTTTGTTAATACACCTGTTTATTGACTTCTACATTTCATCGGGTAAACTATTTCTGAAACGGCAACACTGCAATACACCTGTCTGTTCACTTATTCGGAAAAACTGAAAACTCTGACACCTGTCAAGACATATCTGTCATAGAAATTGGTCTTGAATTCGTGATTTTATACGAAATATTTTCTGTTTTTAATATCTTTTAACTATTTAAACATGTCGGAAAACAAGGAAGTGGACAAAGCCAACCTGGACCCGGAATTGGACGATTTGCTTGAAAGTAAGTTAGTTTAAATTTGTCAAATTCAGCCATGGTCAGACTCAGATTACACAACCAACTCACATAACCTATGAACCATTTAAATTGTAAATATTTAATTGAATAATTATGTCGTAGGACTTTGAGACGTAAATTTTGCGTAGGAGGTTGTAGAATAATTACTTATTATTTATTTACAAGAACATGTGTTGATTTGCTTCCATAATTTGCTTTGTTCGTAATAAAGCTATAATTAAATTTTATACAATCATGGTGACCTGATTATCTAATAAAAGGAATGATTAATCAAATTTAGAGTGTTTGAGTTGAATTGTGGGAAAAAAATCAAGTATAAATAAATACGTACAGTGTAACTTTGTGCCACAACGTCTCCCCACTTTAGGCATATTGCCCTGACCCCAATGTCATAGACTTTCAGACAATCATACACACATAACTCTTAGTAATTTATTTCATCACCACACAAAGACATTCAAATATTTACGAGTGAAAGACGGAACAATACAAAGAAAATTGTAATCCAAAACTTGTTACTACTTTCTTAATTACTTGTTAGTTCACGAATCATACACTTGCTTGTCAGATTGTTCTTGATGGTCAGGTAGCATGCATGTGTCAAAATCAAAAATGTTCAGGATCAAAATTGTTGTAATATTCTTATGTCAGCTCTATAAGTCTTAAATGTCTTTGGCTCAAAATGCTAAAACAGCATAATGTGAATAATGGACGGCCTCTTGGGGGATTATGACCCAGTGCCTCTTACAGACTGAAGGCTCATATCCAGCAGTGGGAACGTTATGCTATACAGGGTGGAAAAGACACAAACACAAACAATAACCGCATATGCAATTCATCATTCCAATCCCCAATCGTCCAAAATCTGCTGCTCCATATATTTTTATGGCCGTGCTATTGTACTTTTGTAAGAAACAGCAGATTTTTTTGTTGATTAAAAGAAAAAATATATTTGAGGATTCAGAATGATGTATGTAATCATCCGAACCACCCCACATCACATGATAGAACCTTTTTTAAATTATTTTCTGTCTGTTTGTTGTACCGCTTTTGACGAGACATTTACTGGCAGATACCTAATGTTATAAAGAGTTACTTAGGCTACTTATTTATTAGAGAAATAAAATTAGGTACCAGTTAAAAAACCCATTAAAAAGTTAACAAAATCTGATTAAAAAAAAATTGGTTGCCTGTAAAGTCGGTATACGGGCGAAAGTTTTACGTGACAACGACTTTGAGTGGTAAAATAATTTTAATGTGAATATTCATTCGTATAGTAGGAAGAAGGATGAAATAATAGTAACAATTTAAAACATTTATTTATACAAAGAATTATATTTAAAACATTAATTTATACAAAGAATCTCGCACTGAATTTCATATTAACAAAATTTTATTTTTACCTCTACACATACATACGTATTTATATACAAATATACATATATAGAGGCACGCGTCCCTTCCACTCGGGCATGGTTAGCCCGCCTAAGAGCGAGAGAGACAGACATAGAAAGTGAAAGGCACGCGTGCCTCTCACTCGCTCTCATTGTGAGCGCATAACGTGAGCGGAGCGTAACGCAGTTTCTTGAAGTGTCACCCGGCAAACCAATTTATAAGACGTTGTCACGTCAAAAGGGAAGTAGTAATATTTTTATAATAATTTCACATGTTGAAATCCACATGCAAGAACTAGTATCACAATAAACCTAGTCATGGTTTGTATGTATTATTTTAATGTATTAAAATTAAGCAATGAAATTAATATTCCTAATCCTTTCAATGTCAGGTGAGTATGCTGGCATGCATATGCATAATAATATTACGTACTAGCGGTGCTCAGCGACCTTCATCCACATGAAAATATAAATATAAAACAATATGTTTAAAATCCCATGTAATATGCATGCCTGTTATCTCAGAAGAGATAGGCAGAGGTGTACATAATAAATAGTACACCCACATTTTGCCAGTTCAGTCTAAGCCCCATAGAATAGGTGGGGAGCCTATTGCCATGAACCGGGCACAGATCCTCCATGGCTGTTACTGAGATATTCTTGATCGAAAAACCAATAACATTTTGCCCGACCATGTATATGCATAATATTGGATTAGTAATACAATTGTCTGCCAAATTGTGTAAGTGATTACTGATGTTGCGTAATTTTGGCCTTGATGTGTAACTCGACTCGGCTTCGACGGCACGGTTGGCGCAATGGCTGAGCGATTGACTGCTGCTCTGCGGGTTATAGGTTAGATTCCCGCACGGAACAAATATTTGTATGGCCTACAGATTTTTTTTTTTTTTGGTGCAGGTCTTTAAAAATGAGAATGTGGTTTCTAAAACCATTTTTTCTAAGTCAAATGTTTTGAAAAATAGACACTTCCAAAGTAGTGAAATGTCTCCCCTTCCCCCCCTTTAATTTTTAAAGTAGGAGGAGGAAAATACTGAAAAAATGTAGATTTGTAGAACATAATGAATAACTTCCAACAAAAATTAGTTTGAATAAGATTTGATGTTTAGTTTTTGAGATATGGAACCAAACTGCAGCAGCAACTTGGTTTTTTATTGACCTACTATGAAAAACAAGTTTAGTTTTGCTGTTGAGTGTAAATTTACTTACGAATGACTGTTCAAAATATTGCTATTATATTGTTTGGTGTTACGGAACCCTGTGTGTGCGAGTAAGGCTCGCACTTGGCCGGTCTTTTTTCTTTATTTATTTTACTCCAGAATAAAAACATTTATTCTTTCCTACTTTCCAGGCGCTCTCCAGGACATGACAAAGAAGCAGCAGACAGCTGGCTCAACAGCTGAGGGCCCCAGCGACTTGCCTTCCAATATGTGGAGCGAAGAGTTTATAAAGGAGGCGGCAGCACAGTTCGAGAGCAATATGTCTGCTATACTGAGCAGTTTTAGCGGTGTGCCTGGTGAGGCATACATGATCTATCTGAATCTTGTCCATCTAACCTAACAGACAGAAGTGTTGCTGGGGAGTTTGTTCCGCCACTTCTTCTTCCCAGCTAAAACACTAGGAAGTATCGAAGGGTGGGCGTTTTGGGAGACTGTCTATTGTAATTTGACGTTCAAAAAGTGCTGATTATCATCTTAATTTGATTTTATCATTTTAATATCACACTTATGGCACTTGCCAAGGTCAGTCTCCTCTGTACCTCGGAACACACGCTAAGCCGTTGGTCCCGGCTGTCATTTGTAGATGTTTGACAGTCGTTACAGGTAGTCAGTGGCCTGAAAGTCTGACAGTCAGTCTTACCAAGGGGTACCAATCGTATTAACTGGGTTGTGGAGTTCAGATAGGCTATTGTGTTACAGCCTGACTTGCAAATTGCAAAAAACGTAAGAAAATAATTCATTGTAATTAAATACAATTATTCTGTCGTTTTCAGAGGACCAAATAACACAGGAGCAGATTGCACAGACATTCTCAAAAATGGCAGGTATGTATAGTTCTAAACGCTTAAGCAGTTCGGGTACTCGGGGATGATGTAGCTTCGAATATTACTCCCTGCATCCAAACTTGCAAACGTTACCTGTTCTTAATATTGGTCTGGATTTAGTATTGAAGCGGTTTGAACCATTTTTTTTATTTAGAGAACTTGTTCGCGAAAATTGGCTGATTTTAGAAGGAGTAATTTAGTTTAGTCTTATTTAAGAAAACCGGCCAAGTTTGAGTCGGACTCGCGCACGACGGGTTCCGTACCATTATTTATAAAAACAAGCAAAAAAAACACTTGTTCTTATGGAAGCCCCCTTAATTATTTGTTTTATTCTGTTCATAGTATTTGTTGTTATAGCGGCAACAGAAATACATAATATGTAGAAATTTCAACTGGCTAACTGTCGCGGTTCATGAGATACAACCTGGTGACAGACGGACGGACAGCGAAGTCTCAGTAATAAGGTCCCGTTTGACTCTTTGGGTACGGAACCCTAAAAAACGACTAGGGCTCCGTGCAAAAAAATTAAAACTTATGAAATTGTTAACAAATAGGGTACTAATATTTTTATAGTAATTTCACGCGGTCGCAGGAAACACGTCATAATTATACTATTTAACTTGAATATTATCAAGTTATCTTTCTTCTACCATGTTTTGCCAAGTCGTAAAAACAAGGGCAGGTTGATAGTTAATTCCAAAAACATCTTCAAACCCACCAAATCCCGTAGCTCAAAGTAACTTCCGAGCCCTCTCGTCCCGCAGAAGCGGCCGCGCACGTACTAAAGCCGGAAGGTGCAGCCGAGGATGCGCCGGCCGCGCTCACTGCGGCGGACGCGGACCCGGACGTCGTGCTGGACAATGTGGACGAGGTAACTATGGACGTCCATACACTCACCTATGACATCACTAGTTAAGAGAACAGGCACAAGCATAATCAACCTGTAATGTGCTGCTGAGACACAGGTCTCTCTAAGAGAGGGAGTGGGCTGTAATCCACCACGCGGGCCCAGTGCGGGTTGGTAGATGTCACATGTCTTCGGATGTTTAGTTCTAGGACATGCCGGTTTCCTCACGATGTTTTCTTTCACCGTTTTTGAGGACAGCGGTGATGAAATAAATTACACTAAGTAATGCGCCTGCCTAAGATAAGATCACATTCACATCTTCTCCACAGGTATCCGCAGCCATCTCCCAAACCCTCAAGAACCTGAACACAAACACAGAGACACTCCAAAACCCGTTCTCAGACCAGGACCTGGCCAGCATGTTCACAAACATTAACCTTGGAGCTGAGGGACAGGTAATCATTCACATCATTATCTGTTTAGTCATTTACCAAGTATCTTGCAGTTAAGTCCAACTGAGTCTAGAAAATCTAAACTTCCAAAAGTAATATTATAAAGAGAAAAGATTTTTTTGTTTGTTTGTTACGATTTGACTCAAAAACTACTCGACCGATTTTAAAAATCTTTCACCATTAGAAAGCTACATCTTTACCGAGTAGCATGGGCTATATTATATCACAATTTTCGCGGACGAAGTCGCGGGCGAAGTGCTCGTAAGTTATATTGAAGTGGAATATGCAAAATAAATCCGAGTTATCATTGAGATTATCTTTATTTAGGTACTAGCTGATGCCCGTTACCTTCGTCCGCGTGAAATTATTACTTTTAAAATTAATTTGATGGATTTTTTAATAACTATGTCAAAGGCTTTATTTTTATCTAAAATAAAAGCCTAAACCTAATCCACGTTACCCTTTATAACATCAGCTATCTGCCAGTAAAAGTCTACTCAAAATTGGTCCTGCCGTTCCGGAGATTAGCGGTAACAAGCAGACAAAAAAAAAGTTTATTTTTATTAATACTAATAGCAATAATAACAAGGTGTATTTTGCAACCTAGCCAAAATTCAACAGGTTGACACAAAAGACATAAATAATCAATTAAAATTACGATACCTAGTTAATTATTAAAAAACCCCAGATTTTTTTGGTTGTTTAAGTTAGTCAGTATTTCAGAATAACCCCCTTAACGTGATTTAGGGAATGAGAAATGATCGAATAAACGTTTGAGATTGTTTGTATGTGTGGAAGCGCGGTTATAGGGCGAGAATCAAACGGCCCGCGTTTAAAACATGGGTGGTTCACTCTTACTGATTTCCGGTAATAAGAAAAAAATAAAATAACTACCCATTTTAATATGGTTCTCTATTGTGTCGCCTAACTTTTTTACCCATAATTTAAAGTGCCATAACTTTTTTTGTCCTAATCATCATTTGTCCGAATGATAATTTACCCGAACTTAATATCACATAATATCACATGCCATAAAATTGAAACCCCTAAATATAATATGTCCTAAATCCGTTTGTCATAAATATTACAATCAATAATATACAAAATACATAAAAACCTTTTCTATAAAAGTTATAAGTCCTAAATTCAAATTACATAATGTTTATTTATAATAATAATAATCTTTTTTATTATACATAAATAAATATATTATACATGTACTGAATAAAGCAGTTGATTGTGAACATGTGGATTTTGTAAGCAAGCAGGCATGCAGCATGCAAGCAAGCATGCAGCATGTAAGCAAGCATGCAGCATGCAAGCAAGCAGGCTCGTAGCATGCATCATGCAAGCAAGCACGCAGCATGCAGCGAGCAAGCAAGTATGCAACATGCAGCAGGCATGGTTCCTGTCACGGCTCCGGCGCTGCGGGGCTCCGGCGGTCCCACGCGAGTATATCGTCGCAGATGGGTTTAACGCTCACCACCGCAGCTTCGGCTTGTTGCACCCTCAGCCGCGGCGGCGAGTGTTACAACCACCTGCTCCTCAACTCGCGGGCCGCCTCGCCCCTCCGCGCCTACGCGATTTTAAATTACACTCTAGGGGTAGAGCAAACAAGACTGCGTGGAGTCGGATTTACAGCGATTCGTTTCTGTACTTAAACCTAATTTTTAGCAAATGTTTTAGGACTAAAATTTTGTTATAAATGAATATTCGGAATAATACACATTATTTAACACAATACTTAGGACATATGACTTTAGGTTAAGTAAAATTAGGGGATTCAATTGTTATAGTACTCGATATTATGACAGAATACTTTTAGAACTCAAGATAATTATGTTAAACAAAATTTCGGAATTTTGAACATTATGGTTACTGAAGTTTATAGCAAACGTGTTATGGATAATGATTTTCGGACAAACAATTTTGGGAGAAGAAAGGGAGTACCTTTAATATTGTTTCGGGACGAGAATCATTAGCATTGTAACCTCCTTGAATTTGACGAGGATGCAAAACAACACCTTGTATAAAATCTTTCATACGGATTCGCTAAAACCCTGTTATTTTTAAATAAGAATCATCTCATCAGACACACCAACCATCATCCTACAAACAGATGACATATTTATTTATATCTTTCTTACCTTTCAGCAAGAATCGAACATGTTCGTGCCTTTCATGCAGGGCATGATGCAGTCTCTCCTCTCGAAGGAAGTCCTGTACCCCTCGCTCAAGGAGCTGGTGGAGAAGTACCCCGCTTGGCTAGAGGAGAATAAAGGCAACATTGAACAGAGCGAGTATGATAGGTAAGATATATTGTTGTTTTTATTGCTGGTTGCCATGGTTTCACTTGCATGGAAAACTCATCATCATCTGCCTAGCCTTTTCCCAAACTATCTTGGGGTCGGCTTCCAGTGTAACCGGATGCAGCTGAGTACCAGTATTTTACATGAAGCGACTGCCTATCTGACCTCCACAACCCAGTAACTGGGTAATACGATACCGCTTGGTAAGACTGGATGTCAGACTTTTTGGCTTCTGACTACTCGTAACGACTGTCAAAGATCTACAAATAACAGCCGGGACCAACGGCTTAACGTGGCTTCGTTACGAGTATTTTTGCACCCGATATATTTAGTACTAGAAGTGCCCGCGATTTCGACCGCGTGGAAGATAAAATAATTTTTTAGTTTTTTTTCGTTTTTGCATTTTATTAACATTACTTTTTTATAATAATTTTTCTAAAATAGAAGTAGCCTTAGTTACTTCCTATTACATCAGCTATCTGGCTGTGAAAGTCCCGTCAAAATCGGTCTAGCTGTTCCAGAGATTAGCCGGAACAAACAGAAAGACAAAAAAAATGGTATATGTACCGTATATACATTAATATGCATGTAGTAAAAAGCCGTTATTTTAATATTACAAACAGAAACTTCAATTTAATTTATTTGTATGGAAGGCATTCCCATTTCCTAGTATTTTAACTGGACAGAAGAAAGGGCTGAAACTTCCCAACAACACATCTGTCTGTTAGGTTATAATTGAAACTTCACAAATGAACCTAAAAACCACATCTATTCGTCTCTCCAGGTTCACAATGCAGCAGAAGTTGATGGAACAGGTGTGCGCGGAACTGGAGCCCGAACAGGAGTCAGACCCTGACGACGTCAAGAGGAAGAGGTTCGAGGTCGTGCTGGAACTTATGCAGAAGGTAATCTTATTTATTTTCTTCTTTTTCGTCATTCCCTCACTGCTGAGGATCGCGACTACGTATGATACGGCTCCAGCAGCCTTCGTGTTTACGTCTGCCCATGTTGCCGATGCCCTGCCTTGCGCGCGTGTACTTTCTGCCCAGCCTAGTGTTACAAGCCTTTCCAGACGATGCCTAGGCGAACGCATAATATGTCCAAAAAAGCTGAGGATACGCTCCAGGTAGATTGTGGAAAGCCGTTTGGTGATGTTGAGCTCCTCCAGTGTGGACTCATTAGTTCTCATAGCGGTCCACGGTATAAGAAGCAGCCTTTTCCATTTATTTAGGGTTCCGTACCCAAAGGTTCAAACGGGACCATATTACTGAGACTTGGCTGTCCGTCTGTCACCAGGCTGTATCTCATGAACCGTAATAGTTAGCCAGTTGAAAGGACCATGGGCGGAATCGTCCCCACCCATCAACAAAAATGAAATGTGGCTCAATTGACTTATCTTGGCAAGATGACATATTTTTAGTATGGGGACGTTGCCCAAATGCATTGGGTTCTCATGGTATCTAAGGTTTATACAGATATTTCGTTTAGGAATTATTGACAAGTAATTGTAAAACACCTACTCAATTATCTATTCATTACTGCACAATGGCGGCGCATGCACACAAAGATAAGTTCTTAGAAAATACCCCCACCCTCGCTCGCAACCCTATTTGCAGGCAGGTACTCGCCCGAATCTTAGTCACAGTCAGTTCGCTGCAGTGTACGTTCACGTAATTATTTATCTCTGTGCTATCGGTTTTTACTTTATAACAACGACCCCTGCTTGTTTACTGGACTGATTGATAGCTTTTCGATTGACCCTGGCACGACAAAGGACTTGTGATACCTGGATCGGATACTGTGTATTATGGAAACTGGAAGGCGGTGTATAATGTGCCCGCGATCTGTCTTGCGACAAAGGCGGCACGTTTTGCAAGAGGCGTTAATAGAAAATGAACCTGAATTAGTCCACCATATTTCACAAAATGCACTGATACAGGTAAATAACATCTTTTATATACATATAACTAACATGTAAACTATGTATCTAATTCTTACTAATATGTGTGTTTTCACTGCAAAATATTTATATGTAGACCCTCCTGTAGCACACCTTCATTTTTTATATTTATTTCATATAAGATGGCCATTTTATACTTGGGCCGATCATTGAGCGATAAGTAATGACATTAATAAATACTTACACCAGTTATCTAGACCCAAACTAAACAGAGCTTGTACTATGAGTACTTCGTAACGAAACACTTATATTATAAATACATATTTTATAAACACGACGTGACGCAAAAAACACGACATATTCATTATACAAATACTTGTGCCCTACGGGATTTGACCCCACGAAAAGGTTCTGATACTCATCGATTTTTGTTTGTGTTCTAGGTTGTATTCAATAACACTATGGCAGTGTGCCATAGATGCTGGCAAAGAGCTACCAATGCTGCGCGACAAGGTAGCATCGGAAATGCAGACAATGACGTCACAGGTCCAGAAATTCAAAGAAACGCAGATGATGTCAATGCACAAAACGTCGTCGTTGAAGATCATCATGGTGTTGATGACCAAAATCAGGTGTTGAACGACGTAGCAAATCAAGAACAGGACTTTTACGTTCAAGACTATGTGAGGGCATCAAATTCTTCTCGTAGCTGCTGTTACAGACAGTGCACAAACGAAAACCTAAGGCGAATCCCAACTTCAATGAAAGTTTATTTGGTATGTAACTATCGCCTGTATATTCCACCGAGTGCACGATTATGCCAAGATCATTTAAGAAATACTAACATCGACGAAATATTAGATAACATCAATGTTACGAATTATTTCAATTCTTCTTTTTTTTCGGACATGACGAACATGTTGGTAAATGCCATTAACAATGCCCCAAGTTTCGATTTTGAATCTGGACTTAATGGACAGGAATTACATTTTTGGACCGGTTTGACGTTAGAACAGTTCGATGCTATATTAGCAGAAACACCGAGTCTATCAGAAAGGTCCCGTCATCCACGGACAGTTCTAGGTGTTTACTTAACTAAGCTCAGAACTGGTGAATCTAACGAGAGACTGGCGACGCTCTATAAAACATCACGCAGAGAGCTTGAAAGAAAATTAAAAATGGCAAGAGAATGTCTTACTCAAGACTTTGTTCAGAGACATCTTGGAGTAGGTCATGTTTTTAGAAGAGATCTTCTTGAAAGAAACCTAATGGTACCAAAAGCTATTTTCGGGAATGACGAGAATACTGTTTTGATTTTAATAGCAGACGGAACGTATATTTATATTGAAAAGAGTTCGAATTTTTTATTTCAACGAAAAAGTTACAGTCTGCACAAGTTCAGGAACTTATTAAAGCCTTTTTTATTAGTGACCAGCCATGGTTACATAATCGATGTTTTAGGCCCTTATCCTGCTGTAACATCGGATGCAAAGATTATGCAGAATATAATGAACCAAGATGAACATTTATTACACTGGCTCATACACAGAGGAGATGTCTTTATATTAGACAGAGGGTTCAGGGACAGCATATATGACATACAGTCGCTTGGCTATGAGGCTCACATACCTCCATCAAAAGATAGAAATGCTACCCAACTCACCACTGAGCAGGCAAATAAGTCGCGTTTAATAACGATATGCCGGTGGGTGGTAGAAGCCGTGAACGGAAAGTTCAAAAATAGGTTCAAACTTTTAAGGCAGTCATATTTTAACAGAGCTTTACCGAATATGTTCGTTGATTTTAGAATAGCTGCAGCGATCATAAATGCATCTTATCGCGTTGCTACTGATAGCAGGCTTGCCTCAGAAATAATTAATATCATACAAGCTGAAATCAATACGCCTAACCTGTTACGTGATTATGTAGAAATGAAAAACCTTAACCGACAAAGAGTAACTTTTACGGCCATGGAAGCCCAAATGCCTCATTTCGAAGAGTTTCCACAATTAAATGAAGATGACATCATTTTAATTGCATTAGGAAGTTACCATTTAAAACTGGCCAAGTCGTACTGTGCAGAACATTTTCGTAATGGATTGTACATGATAGAGTTATATCGCGAAAATGCATTAGGTGATTTGACAAGATGCAATATTATGATAAATAATGCGTGGCTGATAAGAGCGCGAATACAATCCAGACACGTAAGGTCACGCATATATTATTCGTATATCCTAATTGATGGGGATAGGAGGGACAGGCATGGTATTGCACACTATTACTGTACCTGCTTGACGGGCAGTCGCACTATAGGAAGTTGTGCACATATAATATCAATTGTATGGTACATGGGAATAGGTCGTCATGCAGATTTTAATCTACCAGCGGAGCTGTTAAACAGTATTTTAATAGACGAGTAATATAAGCACACTATTGTTATACGCCTACTATGAGTATTGTAAGAATTAATAATTAGAAGACAATGAATATAAATGATTCATTCATTTTGTCTTCTAATAATAATTCATTCATAATCATTTATATTTATAGAAATACATGATTTTTTTATTTTGTATAATTACTTAATCATATTTTGCACTGTAATATTTATAGTCATAATGTTAAAATAACTAAGTGTAAAATTAAAATATACGTTATTTAGAATTACAAATTGTTTTTTTTTTATTGATATATCCCACTGATTTATGTAAAAACAAAGATTTTAATCAAATAGTAGATACTTTAGGAACACATTGGCATTCGTTTCATGTGTGTTGGTAGGTGGGGACGGAGCCCATACATTTTTGCCCATAGTCCTTTGTACAGATTATGTATTTCTGTTGCCGCTATAACAACAAATAGTAAAAACAGAATAAAGTAAATATTTAAGGGTGGCTCCCATACAAAAAAGTGATTATTTTTTGCTCGTTTTTATGAGTAATGGTACGGAACCCTTCGTGCGCGAGTCCGACTCGCTCTTGGCCGGTTTTTTATTTATTTTACCTGTACGAAACACTTAACTTGTGCTAACACTAAATATTCAAATCGTACTGAAATGTGATTTTCTAAACAATATGTTTAAAAAAAACTGACCGATCCGAAAGCGGTAAATAGATATACCTCTTTCGGAAACTGACATATTACCATATAAAATACGAAACATGAAATATATCATGATAGTAAACATATTATTGAATTCTTACCCGACTTCGGCGAAGCAAAAAGGAGGTTTATGATTTCGACTGGTATGTATGTATGTTCATCTGTTTAAAAAATATGTATAATCTTATTTGCAAATAAAAATAATCAATAAATAAACGATATCAAGATACAAAATAATTAGGGTACAAACGGCTCCTACACGAAGCCGTTAACCAAGCATTCTGTAATAAACTAATACAAATAATATACTTTATTCTCAAAAAAACAAAAGAGCCACTTACATGAGAACATAAAGGGTGTAAAACACCTCTTAACGAAGCCGAAAGGCACTGGTTCTCCCTATCCTTGCGATACTTTTTTTATTCTACACCATACCTGGGAACCTTCTGGTTACGGATATATTAGGGGTCAAAGTTCCAACTTTTTGACAAGTATTTTTTTAAATACAAGTTTTTAATGATAGATTTTAAACACCTCCGCGACCCCCGTACTATTCAATCCGTCCATCAGCGCAATGTTTTGAGTGCGTTACATTGAGTTCGACCACAAAACATGATTTTACACCACCCCAAAAAAAGTCGTTTCCCAGCAATAATTTTTGCGTAGAGTTACTTAGTTTCATGTACAGAATGCTTGGTTGACGGCTTCGTGATGAGGTGATTTACACGGTGTATGATAACATAATGTAATAAACTTATTCTAGGTAAAGTTCACCATTTTTTTCAGTTCTTATTGTTAAAACTCTACTTTAAATACCTTCACGATCCCTGTACTATTCAACGAATCCATCAGAACAATGTTTTGAGTGCGTTACATTGAGTTTTACCGTAAACCGTGACTTTTCACCCCAAAAAAAAAGGTCGTTTCCCAGCAATAATTTTTGCGTAGAGTTACTTAGTTTGATTTACAGAATGCTTGGTTAACGGCTTCGGGAAGGGAGACCTTTTACACCCTGTATTGTATCTTAACAATGGGGAATATGCATGTAATTTTTTCTTCACTTAAATCAATTAAATACAGTACTATCAACCCAAGAAAAGTATTAAAAGTTAAGTTCAACTTCTGATTGTCGCTCATAAAAATATGAAATACTAGCTGTGCCCGTGACTTCGTCCGCGTGGAATTAGAACTTTTCTAAAACAGAAGTAGCCTAAGTTACTCCTTATTGCATCAGCTATCTGCCAGTGAAAGTCCCGTTAAAATTGGTCCAACCGTTCCAGAGATTTGGTAGCGTATTGGTACCGTATAATATACATTCATATTCATGTAGTAAAAAACGGTTATTATAATGTTACAAACAGACACATCAATTTTATTTATTTGTATTGACTACAATTTTCTACGACTTTTCAAACGCCCGTGACTGTCGCGCCTATGATTCGATGTCATTTACCTCAATATAGAATAATTTTACTTACTGAATGTGTTTTATTCAAACAGTAAATGCATCTAAAATATATTAATAATGTCTTTGTGAAAGTTATTTTTAAAAAAAAGTGTTTTATTGACTCATGCGTCTTGAGTTTGCGTTCCGTTTCACCAAAAACACGCAACATAAAATAATGAACAGCCAAATAAGTGATGCATTCAAAATTTTAACAATTGTACCAAATAGTTTCTGGAGTTCAATAAAATTCATATTTAAAACATAAAAAAGTTTTGACTTAGTTGCATTTATTCCCTATTGTTTTTATGTTTTGGAATCTATGTAGGTAGTGGATTATAGAGATTTTTGATGTGAAACATGTATGTGCGTGACTAGGCAGTAAAATCGACTCGTATGCCACATAAAATCAACCTTTCTCCTTTAAAATAAAGTTAGTTTTGGATTGATTGTTGATATTGTTTTGTTTTTTAAAGTTCCACGTTCGATTTATTTTTTCTTTTACTCCATATTTCGTTATAGGTTGTTATTAATGATTAACTCTAAAGACATAGATGTTTCACAACTGCCGGGCGTCCCGAAACGGCCAACTTTTTTTTTATCTAAAAAAAAAAGAGTATTTTCTTTGGCGTTGTATGTATATTGTTTATTTTTGAAGTGAACACTTTTTTAGCGGCGTTGTGCACTTTTGTGATGAGAAAAAAATGTTAAACTCGCGTCAGGTCTCGCGTCAGGACACGTGACCGTTAGGTCACGTAGGTTGCGAAGTATTTGAACTTTATGTCATCTGTCATTGAGGTTTCCAAAACTGGAAAATTCGTAAGACGGATTGATATTAGGTTACGAAGGAATTTGAACTTTATGACATCTGTCTTTTTGAGTTTGGGTTTCCAAAACTGGATAATTATCTTATGCACAAACAAAACCTTCGGTTTCTCCAAAGAGGTAAAATTCGTAAGACTGATTGTAATAGTTTTGAAGAGTTAAATTTTTAATGTAATATAAATTGTAATGTTTGTGTACGATAGCGCAATAAATGAATATTGTATTTTACCACATAAATGATAGTACTTTTATACCGATCATTAAAGCAATTCGTGCAAAATTATTCCCTAACCATTCCAAAATATCAAAAATGCACAACGGTAATATTCAAGTTTTCACTTCTGCTGGCACTCCCGGAATGCAACCCGTATTTTTTTTTGTCATTATGTATGCACGTCATGTCCCTGCGACATTTTTTTTTCTTTCTATTTATTTCCCTCCCTCTCTGCGTACAGATGCAGGACCTCGGACAGCCGCCCGCGGCGCTGGTGGGCGACATGGGAGCTCCGCCCGCCGGGTTCGCCATGCCGCCCAGCGCCGACGCCGCGCAGTGCAGCATCGTGTAGAGGTCCAGCTGTGGGAAGCTTGTATGCTAGTGTGTCGCCGGGTAAACCGAGGTTTTTTTTGACAAATGTTGGGCAACATTTTTTGGGAACATGTTTTGTTATTTGTGTTGTGAGATACATGTTGCTGGCTTAAAATTATAAAGTGTGTCAGTATTGCTAACAGGATTGAACAGGCTCCTTCTGGTAAGCTCGCTCCATCGTCGACTTTGTCTCTGTCATCCCTGACCTAGATTAGAGTCAAGTGCAAACCCGTTTAAAAATAAAAAATAGGAAAATTGCTCTAATTTAGAATGTTGTAATGTTTCTGAGAATATAAAGTGTTGCTTTATTGCACAAAAAGAATAAAATTGATGAGTAAACATTCCTAGCTACACTGATGCTCAGTTCTGTTTCGAAAACATATTGATGTGTAACGAGAAACATGTCGCCAGCAACATAGAAGATTACAGTAACAAAATGCAATGTCAATTATGCACAAATAAAACAAATGTTTCCAGCAATATCTGTTCCCTAAACATTGTTTACAAAAAATTGAAGACAAGGCATCTAACCCCGGCGTTGTATTTATGGAATTATGTATTGAATGAAAGTGTATGTCTTTAAATAAGACTGATTGGTTGAATCAACCATGTTTTTTTTTGTCTCTGAACATCGATTGATTCAATGAATATTTTGTGTTTACTTGTATAGAAGTGCCAATTCAATCAATCGTTATTTGCAATTGGCTCGCCCCCTATAACATGGTAAAGTCCAAAAGTTTCCGACTTCAACAATAAAATTAAAGATTAATTACCAAAAAAAATAAATTGTGCGTGGAGTCCCTCCGCGCGGATGAAGTGAAACTTCGTAATACTACACGCATGCATTCGAGTGTCACGCATTCACTCTCGCTCTGTCTCTTTCTATTCCCCCTGCATGGTAGCGTTAAACTTTTAACGCAACCTTGTTGGAAGTCGCATAAGAAGTTTCACTTAAAAATGGATTGAAATAAAGTGAGACTATATTGAACAAATATATTACTTTTTCACTGTGACTAACGAAAAAAACTTTAGTAATTTAGTGACTTGATAAGTTTGTATTTTTGATTAATCTAATGTGTGAGGCCGGAAACTTTTGGACCTACGTGATACTTAGGACAACATAACTGGCGAAATGTGGGAGTACTATTAGGGGCCATCCATAAATTACCTTTTGACTCCCCCCCTATCCTAGTTTCAGCTATTCACATTTGTGAGACTCCCCCTCCCTAATGTGACGTCACATAGGTATTTTGCAATTTTACATGTTCATACAGATAGAGGTTAAAATATTCTTAAGCTTTTCGTACATACATAGTTCAAATATCGTGTTTTTATACTTAGATTGTAAAATGTGACGTCACGAAATTCAGGATTTCTCCTACTCCTTGTCACTCAATGTCACATTTTGTCCTCTCCTCTTAACGTGTGACGTCATTTATGGATGGCCCTTTAGTAACATGTCTGTCTACCCCATCGTGGATTACAGGCGAGATGTTACGTGGTATATGCACTAGGATTGATTGTCCGTTGGTGCCTTATATTATAGATGTGAAATGCTGTAAAAGATTGAAAGCGCTGTTCGATTTCCAACGTTCGATTCTACGCTAAAGGTTGAAAATCGAATAGCACAAAGTTTCTTAAGAAAATTTCATATTTTCATCATCGTCAATAATGTAAAATAGTAGTAAAACTATCATAACTTTGTAACATAGACATTTTCATGAAAATGTATATGAGTGATCGAATTAAACAGTTGGCAATTAACTAGGGTTTCTACCAACCCTAACTGTGTTCGCGTGGTTTATTATGGCCCTCTCTCTCTCTCTCTCTTTCTCTCTCTCTCTCTCTCTCTTTCTCTCTCTCTCTCTCTCACTCTCTCTCTCTCAGAGAAGAGACTCGTCTCGCAAAAAAAAACTCAGGCTGAATGTTGTGCCCGGTTGATGGCAATAGGGTCGCCTCCTATTACATGGGACGTAAAAATAACTCGATTTGATTAATTTGACTACCTCATTGGTCTATTGACGCAAGCGACTGTTGAGCATGAGGACCTGTGCTCGATTCCCGAGTCGGGCAAAGTATTATTGGGTTTTTTCATCAGGAACTTCTCAGTAGCAGCCATGGAGTCTGGATTTGTGCTCGGTTGATGGCAATAGGCTCGGCCCCTGTTACATGGGACTTAAACATAACTGGCGAAATGTGGGTGTACTCCTCTGCCTATCCCTTCGGTGGTAACAAGCGTGATGTTATATTAAAACTGTTTGCTTCGATCACTCACAAAATTAGTGTGCCTGAAAGGAAAGGTAGAATATTGCAGTAATATTAATTTTAATTCTAAATAATTATACAATATTTTATTGTTTTCAAAGACACCAAATTAAGTAAAATCGTGTCGTAATAAAGACCTAAAGCATGGAATATGGCTAGTATATTTAAAAGGATATACAAGCTGTAAACGGATAATTCACTATGCCGTCAACCAAGCATTCTATTCATCAAAGCAAGTAACTCTACGCAACAAATATTGCTGCACGCGTAACATGACCACTGTAGAAACGAGTTTTGTCTACAGAAGAATCGACATAATGACAGATAGACAGTGACAATGTGTCAGTTCGTCGATTCTTCCGTCGACATAATATGTCGACCGTCGTAGAAACGGGGATCATGCTACGCTTGTTGGAGAACAAAAAAAAAATCAGGTAGGACTCAATGTAACGCACTCAAAACATTGTGCTGATAGATGCATTAAATACTACGGCGAAGTAAAGTAATTACCTACTTTATAAAAAAAAATAGTGCGTGGAGTCCCTCCGCGCGGAAGAAGTGAAACTTCGTAATACTACACGCATGCGTTCGAGTGCCACGCATTCACTCTCGCTCTGTCTCTTTCTATCCCCCCTCCATGGTAGCGTTAAACGTTTAACGCAAACTTGTTGGAAGTCGCATAAGAAGTTTCACTTCAAAAAATACAGTTAGTATAATAAAATAATAGGACACTTATTTTGACACGATGCGTAGTGCAATTTTGATTAACTATTAACTCACCTTTATTTATAAACTAGCGTTGTCTACGGAATTGCCTGATTTTTGTCGATTGGAAATCATCATCTGCTAGCCATTTCTCATCTTTGTTGGGGTCGGCTTCCAGCCTAACTGGATGCAGCTGAATACCAGTATTTTACATGTAACGACTGTCAAAGATCTACAAATGACAGCCGGGACCAACACGTATGTAATTGCCAATAAAATAAAAAAAAACTAGTTCAAGCAAATCCATAGACAGTAAATCCTAGAGCACTGCTTTACTCTATGGAACGTAGGAATGAAGATACGAATGAATTGATTGACATAAACGTAAATATTAAATTGGTATTTATAAATACAGGATGGAAGTTACACCGACGCTAAAACTGTTACTGCTTATTCATTGCATCCTACTGAACCCATGAAAATTTTTCGTCGATTATTAAAAGAAACCGGCCAAGTGCGAGTCGGGCTCGCGCACGAAAGTTTCCGTACCATTATTTATAAAATCGAGCAAAAAAATCACCTTTTTGTATGGGGCCCCTATAAATATTTATGTTGTTGTGTTTTTAGTATTTGTTGTTATAGCGGCAACAGAAATACATAGTGTGTAAAATTTCAACTGGCTAACTATCACGGTTCATGAGATACAGCCTGGTCACAGACGGACGGACGGACAGCGAAGTCTCAGTTATAGGGTCCTATTTGACACTTTGGGTACGTAACCCTAAAAACAGTTGTTTCCTAGAAAACGGGAATATCTATATATATAACACTAGCGGGTGCCCGCGACTTCGTCCGCGTGGAATGCGGTGTCTCTTCCATCCTATACATACATATATGCATTTTTATACTGTAGCATTACTATAGAATTCGGGAAACGATTTTTTTTTATTAGAATTATTAAAAACTGGTAGATAAGTTATCAGAATGATAAAAGGGCTCTGTGAGTGCCAAAACTTTAATTTAACACATAAAAATTACCCACATGAATATGGTTGATGGCAATAGGCTCGCCTCTATTACATGGGAGTTAAACATAACTAGCAAAATGTGGGTGTACTATTAGGTACACCTCTGCCTAACCCTTTCGAGATTACAGGCGTGATGTTATGAAAAATAATACCGATATCGCTTCAACAGTGCCTATAAAATAGAGGTGCGGACTGGGTAAAGAAAACGACATTCTATTTTGTCCGTCAGACAGGTAATACAAAAATATTAGACACATCAAAAAATTGCTTAGTTAAAACTCATTAAAGTTCGAGAGTGGGGGCTTACTACGCCACAAGTAGGTATAAAACTTACCTACATGTGACGTCATGCGCCATTTCAACTCAATATATCTCAGTAATTTTATGACCACGTGAATTAAAAATGCGTGTCCAATACTTTTCAATAAACTACCCGACATACAAAGAAAAAAAAATGTGGCTATCCCCTATTTGAAGAGTACCCACGATTTCTCCAGGATGCCATCATCAGGCCCCCTATTCACGAACGCTCGGATTCAATTTCAATTCGATAAGTCGTATGTTGTCGTGTCTTGTTTTGGCATTAAGAAAGCGAGCGAGATAGACATACGACTATGAGACCTAAAAAGTATACTCAATCAAACATCGGTCTTCGCTTGTTCGAGTAATCAAAAATAAAAGATTCCAACGAATTGAGAACCTCGTCCTTTTTTGAAGTCGGTTAAAAATATATTGGCTGTTTCGTTGGTGTAGTGGTTGGAAGTAGCGATTACTGAACATGAGGGTCTTGGGTTCGATTCTGAGGTCGGGCCAGTTTTTCCATTAAGTATTTCTCAGAAGCAACCACAGAAAAACAGGTAACGAAAATATTCCAGTTTTTGTGTGTTAAATTAAATGATTATAATTAAAAACGACTTGAAGTGATGGGACGAAAAAATTGTTTTGACTGAATGAGATATTGACGCTATGTACCTAATATGAGCATATGTTTTTTTTTTAGCAAAAAATGCCCCAGAAGTAATATTTGGTTCAGTCAAAAATAAATCATGGTTTGATGAATGTAAATTATATGTCTTGGACTTTGAAATGTAGATAATGTATTTTTATCATAAATTGGCTGACTAGCGGAACTTCGTCTGCGACACATTTCCCCGTTTTTGCAACATTTTTTAAGTTAGCTCCGCTCCTATTGGTCGTAGCGTGATGTTATATAGCCTATCGCCTTCCTCGATAAATGGGCTATCCAAAACTAAAATATATTTTCAATTCGAACCAGTACTTCTCGAGATAAGCGCGTTCGACCAAACAAACAAACTCTTCAGCTTTATAATATAAGTATAGATTGACTAAGAGTGACTGCCTATCTGATTCCAAGATATATAATTATATTTATATTAAAATGTGTGTATTATATCATAAAACAAAAATGTATGACATTTGTTTGTAATGAAAGCAAAGACAAAGCCTGAAACCATATAGGAATGCATTACAATTTGTGTATTAAAATATTATTTGTTTGATTATTATTATTTATTACTTAGTTGTTTCTTAATAATAAAAGTTCAGTTATTAAATTGGTTTTTTCTTTCTTGAACACACGGTGACACCCCCAGTACCCCCCCAATTCTCAATTCTGTATTGCGTACCATAATGTAATACATAGATGGAAGGTAAGTAATTATACTTGTATAAGTCACAATTATGGACCCTGTCGGGCACAGCAAGATCAACTAGGAGAGAGGAGGAAGAACATTGGGTGCTTGATATGATACTTATATTTTTATTAGTTACCTATTTAACAAATATTACCTACTATTTCAATATTCCTAAATAGAAGCCCCCCCCCCCCCCTGGTCGCAAGTTTCGAGGAGAATTTTCGTGAGGACATGGTTTCTTGTCGTTTTGATGTTGTGGTGTGATGTGGTCTGTTAATTAAACACGGACGAAAAGGAAGCCTTTCTCAACGTAACCGCACTGCCAGCGAGCCACTCTCTAGGTTCTATTATGTACCTTATCAAGCATATATGTCCAGTATAGCATGGCCGCCCTGCCCTGCCCTGCCCATAAAAATGGTGAGGGAATACGTCGTGAGGAAACCGGCATGTCCTAGAACTAAAAATCCGAAGACATGTGACATCTACCAACCCGCACTGGGCCCGCGTGGTGGATTACAGCCCACTCCCTCTCATAGAGAGGAAGCCCTGTGTCCCAGCAGTGGGAACGTTATAGGCTAATGATGATGATAGCATGGCCTCGCTTTGCCAGTTTTTATGTCGGATGGGAAATCATCAAATGACTCCTCCCTCTATTTTTGTGTACCTTTTTTTTTACGGATGGGAAATTATCAAATGACCCCGCTCTGGGCGGAGCGGGAGGGAGTGTCAGACTTGTACTGACTAAAACCATCCATGTTCCTTCTTAGCCCTTTGTTTTCTAGGGCCACGGTATCTCTTTCGAACAGTTCTTGATTGGTCTCCGTGCGAACGGCCATTGCCCTAGCAAAGTCGGCTTACAGTCTAAGAGCTAGTACCCGCGGCGCGTTGCGTCGACGCAACGCATATATTTTGACGCATAGCCGGCCACACAGGCGCTGCGTCACCGCAGCGTTACTACGACGCAGTATTAACGTTTCGACATCGCAGCGGCGACGCACAGTTGCGGCAAGCATTTTATAAAAACATAAAATTTTTTCAGAGGTATTCATTTTACTTTGCAAATAAAACTGAATACAAAATTCGTAAAAAAGATATGGGCTTGCGTGTATCCTCCCTACCAACGCACAAACAACTGAGCGCTGCGCTGCCCAAAGGCGCTGCCGTTCCGTCGTCAAAATGTGTACACCCCCGCCCGCTTTGCCTCGGGGTTTGCAGTTCCGTCGTGTGCGCGTTGCGTCGACACAGCGTGCACCGTGTGTACACTATGATTATTAGTATGTAAAACGACGCAAAGGCAGCGCTGCGTCGACGCAACGCGCCGTGTGGACTGGCTCTAACCGCATGCAGCTGAATACATGTATCAAGATGACCGCCTTAGTTTGGACTATATACGTCGATTCTGTAAAATTAGACACCATCTCGCATCTCACATCGCTATCCACTGTCACTTCGCGTGAGGTTTAAAACGGTTCAAAATGACCTTACAGAATGCCAATCTTACGTCATCTCATACTTTATCTGTCAAAATCTCCCTGTTAATTTAGTTCAACTCACTGACACGCTCGTAAGGGTGGCGCTAGTGTAAATTCAAATTATCAACCGGGTTTTAAGAATGCCAATCAAAAAATTCACAGCAGATTCAGATTCGAAGTTCTAAGTGATGTCTTACAGAATCACACTGCTACTAATGACGCACCTTCGAAATTTGACAGTCGAATCCTATGCCTCAAACGTATTAATGTAGGCTCATCCATACTAATATTATAAACTAGCTGTCTGAAAGTCACTCTGTTTGTTTGTTTGTTTGTTACCTTTTCACGACTAAACGGCTGATCGGATATCTTAATGTTTGGCAAGAAGATAGATTTCAACCTGGGGAAGGACATAGGCTATATATCATTACGCTACGACCAATAGGAGCGCAGCAGCAATTAAAAATGTTGCTAAAACGGGGAAAATGTGACGCAGACGAAGTTGCGCGGCAGCTTAGTAGTTTATGATAATTTTATTTAAAATACAATAGGTACTGAATTTGAAAAACAGCTATTTCCATTCGTACCTACAAGTTTAATTAAAAAGAAAGTGACACGCACAATATTTTCGTCCAAATTACGGATAAAGGTCAGTCACTCTTCTGTTATTTTGTGAGTATGCTTGGACTATTCATTTATTTTGGGTAAATATTTACGAGCCATAGACTGGACAAAACGACGAAATCAGTAATCCAATACTTGTATGAAAATATACCCATGTTAGAGCTCGTGGCTAAATAATAACAGCCGCACGGGCATCGTCGAGGTTAAGCCGTGCTTGCCGAGTTCGGTCCGTGGATGGGTGGCCAATTGACCATTTTTACATACCAAGTTTCCTCCGTGCGTCTGAAAGCACGATAAGCCGTTGGTCCCTGCTGTCATTTGTAGATCTTTGACAGTCGGTTCAAGTAGTCAAAAGCCGAAACTCTGGCATCCAGTCTTACCAAGGGGTCTCGTATTACCCAGTTACTGGGTTGTGGAGGCGAGATAGGCAGTCGCTTATTGTAAAGTACTGATACTCAGCTGCATCCGGTTAGACTGGAAGCCGACCCCAACAAAGTTTGGGAAAAGGCTAGGCAGATGATGATGATATTCCCATGTTAAAATATTCCCAGGAAGAACTAACATCAAAATTCTGAATCGCGCTATTAAAGTTATCCACGACTTATGACTTTATAGGAAATCCCAATAAAATCTGTCGGGCAATTGCCCACCAGACATGACACCCGTCTGGTCGGAGGATCCTCCCTTTTTTAAGGAGTGTTATAACTTTACATCCTGAACTTTACCTATAGGTACTTTAAGTCACTCAACGAGCAAAGCGACGTCTTCATCAGCTTGCGAGCAGCGAGTCACACAGCCAGCTAGCTTAAACAAGGTGTTCCTGACCACAAGCATACAGCGGACACACATTCCTAGTCAGCACCCTCAGTCTCACCAACTGACCTTGACACAGCACACTGTACTTTCGGCAGAGCTTGCAATCCTCTCCCTGTCGATGCCAGCAGTCAGCGATACCGCGGCGTCGGCTTCGACGCACTGAGGCTTGCATTACTGCCGTAGACAGTTCCGCCGATTTATTACTTTCCTCTATGGTTCCGACTCACCGTGAATAATGCGGCGACAAGCTTCCATTGGCCCAGCAAACATCACAAAATGTACGGATGGACTCATTGCACCTACTATCTACAAATGACAGCCGGGAACGTGCTTTCCGAGGCACGGAGGAAACTCGGTATGTAATTATGGTCACCCATCCATGGACTGACCTCGGAAAGCACGGCTTAACCTTGAAGATAGACCCGTGCGGCTGTTATTGTTTAGCCACGAGCTCCTCATTTCCTTATTTTTGTTGTGTTGTAAAAATTGCGCTTGGCAGCAACTAGCCCGTTGTATTAAAGCGATGACGCGGCCTAGGTAGGATCACGCTTGCCTAGAAGAAACCGATTCACTTGAGAAGAGATCCAGATGATCAGGGAACAATAATAAGTAGTATTTATCCACCTCAAGTTTGCTCTAGAAAAACTAGTAAATTATTTAATTGTGTATTGTCACAAGAATTGCAATAGGGGATAATCCTATTTTTTTTTCTTTGTCCGTCGGGTAGTTTATTGAAAAGTATTGGACACGTATTTTTTTCTTTTTTCAAGTGGTCATAAAATTACGGAGATATATTGAGTTGAAATGGCGCATGACGTCACATGTAGGTAAGTTTTATACCTACTTGTGACGTAGTAAGCCCCCACTCTCCAACTTTAATGCGTTCTAACTAAGAAATTTTTTGATATTTTGATAAAACAAAAAATACGTGTCTAATATTTTTGTATTACCTGTCTGACGGACAAAATAGAATGTCGTTTTCTTTACCCAGTCCGATCCCCTATTGATTATAAACGTACATTAATAACAATAAATAGCATATTGATTGTTCATATTTAGTGCATATTGCGCCCTTTTTAGTGTTGTATTTTGGCATTCTAATATTGCATATAATCTGATGTCTAATCATCTCAAACTGCTTGGTTATTAAAATGCTGGAAGTTTCTTTTGGTGCTTGAAGAGTGCGCTGTTGGTAAAGATTTATATAATTGCCTATGGAAATCGCATTGCAAAAAAACATGGCGGCGTAAACCACGCGCCAAAATAAACCATAAAGCTTCTTAGTGCTTGGTTGGTCTCTTCTTAAGGCCAGGCTTGCTTGGTTTCTTTTTAAGGTATGTCGAATCATTAAACGGTGGAAGACCAAACCATTCTGGCTTGAACTGTTCCAGGGACTCGAGTACTAAGGTTGCCTTGGTACATTTTTCCCGGGGAAGGCTTTTAGGTGGGGTCATCACTACCTGCGGACAAAGTTATGTGTGAGTACTGAACGATAGGTAAGGTGGAAATTTCAAATTATCTTACGTTTTTAGCGAGCTAGTGTGACACTTCCCCTTTAATGTTGTTATACTAGGGTAAACCTTCACAAAGCCATCAACCAAGCATTCTGTTCAATAAAACTTATGATTTCTAGGAAACGACTTTTTTTTGGATGAAAAAGCATGGTTTACGTTAGCACCCAATGTAACGCACTCAAAACATTGCGCTGATGGATACATTGAATGGTCCAGGGGTCATAGAGGTGTTTAAAGTAAATTTATAAAAAATAAAAAAAATTAAGTAACCAAGACCTCCAATATCTTTTTCACTTCAGTAGCTCAAACATGTAGGTTTTGCTGCCTGAAATCAGTGAGCAAAATGCGATTTTGCTCACTGAGTGAGACAAAGTAACTTTTTAATTATTTTTTTCAGAAAGCCCCGATTATTTTATTCAGCCTTGGGTTTGATCATACATTTCGAAACATTCACACTCTATCTCTTTTCCGCCCATTAGAAAGAGAGAGAGACAAAGACCAGCCCTTTCGAAGTTCCGTTTTTGAATTCGAACACGTTCGGAATTTTGTACTAAAGAGATTTTGCAAAAATTATGGCTTTTAATGTAATTTATTGAATTTTTAACTTATTGTTGTATTTAAACGAAAATAAGTATTTACTGCATATAAAACTGATATTTAACCTGTAAATATTTATTTCTAGTTTCAATAATGTTACGTAATATATTTTGAATAATAAAATATCATGGGTGCTATTTCCGAACACGCCTTAATTTAAATAAAAGAGCGCGAATAAAATTTCGTGGCTGGCGTAAAGAGTTGAATATGTTTAAAATATTAAAATAATCGTAAAATATTAGTGAAACTAGCGACGAGAACAGTACTTTAACACCGGAAGAGTTAATACAACAAGTTATTAATGCAGAATTAAGTTTCCTACTTGAAAAGTCTCGCAAGAAATATCTGAAAGCATACCATGTCTTCAACGATTGGAGACTTAAAAAGGGCGCAAGCAGTTTTTCGGAGACGGTGTTGCTATCTTATTTTTTAGATTTATCACAGACGAGGTGATCATCTACAATGTAAATTATTATAAAATTATTTTGATTCACAATAAATAGTTATTTCAATCTATTCCTGTTTATTATTTTATCTCCTAAAGTGTTCTCGCTGCTGAAGTGAAAAGTTATGTGTGTTAGGTACACGAGAGCAAAGTTTTTTGCATCTCGTGCCTTTGAATCCCTCGTCACACTCAGGATTCAAAATCAGCACTCGCAGCAAACAACGACTTTGCTCTCTTGTTGCACAAATAACTATTCCGTAACTAGAAGAATTCCAGGTATGGTCCAGAACAAAAAAATATTGCAATACAGGGGGGAACAAGACAGTGCCTTTTGGCGCCGTTGACGAGAAATAAAGAAGTATGGAAGAAGACATGCAGCGCCGACCCCAAATAAATTGGGATAAGCGCAAGAGAATGATGATAATGTTGATATTACCTGCATCCCTGCTGCGAGCCCAGCTTCCAAACCAACTAATGAATCTTCAAAGACGAGGCACTGTAAATGAATAGTTTTTTTTTTTTTAAATTTTTTTTTTCACATCAACGGCCGCCTGCATTCTAAAACATGAGTATATATTTTAGCTTTATAGCTTTTCGAACTTTCTATGTAAGGGCCGTAAGGGGTCGTCTTTTAATCAGCCATTTTCGTGTGGTTAGTCCCTATCTTGTGTCAGAGTTTTTATGCCCCCCCATGGGCCTCTGACCTGGCTTTAAATGCCGTCAAGAAGTATCTCTCAGGTACGCTGGTCTCACGATGTTTTTCTTCAACGAAGCAAGTCATAAATATACAATACGCACATGAATCCGAAATATCAGAGGTGCGTGTCTTGGGCTCGAGACTGCATTTTTACACAGTCAAGGCATGTTTTATCCAGCTTTTTTTAAATACCTTGACAGGCTGAGGTTTCTCCGGGAACTTAGAAGCGGCGACAAGGTAGAGGTCGGGGAACGGCTTGCCGCGGTCTACATCGGGATCACCAGCACAAACCTGATGAAAGGCAAATCTAAAGTTACTAGCTATGTCCGCGGCACCGTCCAGGAGTTTAGTTATTGTTCCACGGGATCGTACTATCTTATGTGTTAATTCAGGGTATAAATTAATTGTGTCATTCTACTGCCTCTGACTGGTGAGCAGGAGGACCTGGGATCGTTTCGCGCGTCGGGCAAACTGTTGTTGGGTTTTTGGGAGCCCACGGAGTCTGGATTTGTTCCTGGTGGATGGCAATAGGCTCACCCCCTATCACATGGGACTTAAACATAACAGGCGAAATTTGGGTGTACCATTAGTTACACCTGTGCCTTCGCAGATTACAGACGGGATGTTAAGTTGTGTGTCAAATTTCGTCGTCAAAAATTGCTGTTGCCGTACAAAATATGATGAGCCGCGTTTTGACAGTTCAAACGTATGTCAATTGATTAGTGAAGCAACTCCCTTATCATCTTCCTATGCGAGTCCTAATAAATACCTCTTTCGTTCAACTTACCATATGGTGAAACATTTTGAAGATTTTAGGTTTAGAAGCGACGTGCAGCCTCACATCTGTTCTACCCGAGTTGGTAGCCAGGGCGAACAACACACCAGAACGACGCAGGTGCTTGAAAAGCCTTTCAACACCTGGAAATGGATTGCTAGATTTTATTACATGTATAACGTGTTGCAAAAGGTACAGTATTATCTATCCCTGCGCCAAATTTCATCTGAGCCATTCAGTAGTTTTTGTGTGAAAGAGTAACAAACATCCATACAAACATTCTCACAAACTTTCGCATTTATAATATTAGTAGGGTAGCTCAGTAAAGTCATATTTGTTACGAGCGCGAATATATAGAGTGACTGGTAATTTTGACCGATACTTAAACACGTGATTATACTCATGATAACAAACTACTTTCCCAAAGAAATATTTTTTGAATACTTATTCAATTTTATCCCAATAACACAACAGCCATATGAAAGTCTGGGTTGCGAGCCGTGCGGGTGCTCTGCCTACCCACCGTCGCACGGCTGTCGCACGGTACGATAGGTATGAGACACAACGGCATCAAGCGGCTAAGAGCTGATTGGTCACAGGAGCACGCGCGCGAGAATTTCATACAGCTGCTGTGTTGTTATGATGAAAGTGAATGAGTAAGAAACAAAAAAATTATTTGCGAAAGTTGTTTGTTATCATGAGTATAATCATGTGTTTAAGTATCGGTCACATTACCAGTCACCCTATATAGTCAAGTCTTATTTTAATCGATATAAGACTAGACTGACCATGACCTGCTAATTGCAAAAGTTCGAAAATTTTAATTTCACAAGCATCCATGGCTTTTCCACTTTAAAGGATAGCATGGCAACCCCGTGCGTTTGTAAGTATGGATGTAGGCAGTAATCTTCGGAATAACAAAAACAAATCCGTAAATTCTTTCATTAATGGCAAACTTCATCCCGAGTGTCATAGGCTATGTTTAAAACGTTCCCGTGGAATAATTTCCAACCTTAAGACCCGGATTCTACCAAAGCGGAAAAGAGATGTGCAAGATACGACCAATCACAGGAGAGACGAGAAACGCGATTTAGATTTCAAGGTCGGTTACCGCACGTATACCACTCCTCACTCCACTCCGCTCGTCTCCATTTTGCCAGAGTCCGGGCCTAATGCGAGCGAAGTCACAGGCTTGTGTTTATTACTTTGGTGTAAACTGGGGGTTAAAGACGTGATATTAGTACCTTTCTTCAGAGGTGCACGAGGCAGCATTCTTTTTGTCATTTCCCGCAACTCTTTCTCCAGATCTTCGGCGGTCAGGTTGAGCTGTAGCTCCTCAACCACACTGGTACAAATCTCCTGGTCTGTCCCTCCAAAATTCTGAAAAAAAATGTACCTAAATTATTCTTTTGTGCCGGCTCCACAAGTTATGGTCTGTCCTTTGCAGGTATACCCTGGCGAATCATCCTGGTATCATCCATATCATTTTAAGTTATAGGGGTTACACTTTTAACACCTACTTATTTGAGTGCAAAACTTCTCGTAAAGAAGACGAGATGCATTTGTTCTCCCTGTGAGGAGATGGTATTACCTGATCTAAGGCCATAGTTTCGCATTTGCAGACTTCGTTGTAGTGTTCAGAGAAAAGATTACCAAACTGGAAAAGGCATGTATTTAATCGATCCTCAAATAAAGGCCATTTTGATTTTTTCAAAATAATTTTAAACGGGTTTTATCTTAACTGATGATCGTCTTTTCATGCCCTAGCCCAGTAACTGTGACTTTCTTCTCTGTTCTTCTCTCCAGCTAAAGCATTAGGAGGTTGTGAAGGACGAGCTCTTTGAAAAACTGTCTCATGTTGTTGACGTTCAAAAAGTTCTGATTCATCATCATCGTTCTCCTGCACTTGTCCCAATTTATTTGGGGTCGGCGCAGCATGTCTTCATCTTCCATACTTCTCTATTGCTTGTCATCTCATGAGACCCCCTCCTTTCTTGCCATATCATTGTTCACACAGTCCATCCATGGATTCCATCGTTTTTTTGGTCTTTCTCTACTCTTACTCAAAAGTGCTGCTTGCTTAGCAGACTAATTTTTGATTTTGTCTTGTAACTTCTCAGGCCGTTCATTTGAGTTGCCACGCTCTCTCGTTTCTCGAAACGCTCGAGAGCGTGGCCAGGGTAAAAAAAGGTGCTCTACCTTAGTTACTGCGACCAACTCGAACAGTAAGAACAGATTTTTTTTGTAAGAGGATGTTTGAGTAAAAAAGGCGATCATCATCATCAAGAAGTTTTGAGAGGATCAACTAATTATTCCTTCCTGGAAGACATGTCACGTCATCTTTACCTGCCCTGATTGAAACTTGGTTTGGCACTGAACTGAAGAAAGACATCAGAAAAGAAACCATCGTGAGGAAACCAGCGTGCTTGAGAGATATTTCTCTGAAGTGTAATAATAATATGTATGCTCCTTTAGTTTAGTAAGTAAGTACGCTACTTTATAACCTTAGGTATGCTGACTTTGCAATATACCTTATATGCATTATGTCAGATGGTTACCAGGGCATTCATTAAATAGTTCGTAACCGATGTGGTCGTTTCCTTCATAACACCCAATTAGGAACTCCAACATTTCATGGCGATCCTGCCAGGATCAGTCTGCCAAGGGGATTGTTAGTAGTGTAGTTAACATGACTACTTAAATAGTATATAATGTGTCGGTCAACTGTGGAAAAAGAAGAGGTTTTCCTCAGCCAAAACGCGGCTGGAGGCAACAATGACGCCACGTTGAAAGAAATCGGAGGCCACGTGGAGCGGCTTAGCATTGTGACCTATATTGTTTTGGCCATTATTGGACTCGTAGCAGTTTATGTGGGCCTGCGGATGTACAGGAGCTGCCACCGCACATGGATCCAGCAGGAAATTGGGATGAGTACCATGCAGAGAATTAGATCATCCATCAGAGGGCGCAAAGAAGGTACCGAGAATCAGTAAATATAAGTGAATAAATAGTGAAAGTGGAAAATAAAAGTGTTGTGGATTGTGCATCTTTGCCCAAAAATATAATGAATATCAGTGAGTGAGCTAGTTACGCGGTATCATATTTCATTACGCTATGAAGTTAAAGGTGCTAAAACGACGCGCGGACATTCAGCAATAAGACACCAAACGGAAACAAAATGCAACGTCGGACTTTTTTTTTAACTTCGCTTCTTCGCATTATGTAGAATGTGTAATTTGTGCAATTCTATTAATAGATTAAGAATATGGTTGATATTTTGGAACAAAATTATGCCCTTTTAGTAGAAATACGTAATTATTTAGTAAAAAAGGGACAAAATAGATATAAGGGTAATGTTATTTCAACTAAGTTAGATCAAGCAAAAACGCATACGAAAACTGTTGTAAAGTATATTTACTTTGAAAAAAGTAAAGATATTAATTTGGAATCGGCAATAGATCTTTATCAAAAAGTGAAACAAAAGTACGAGGAAATAGAGAAATTGTGTATTTTTCCCGTTAAAGTAAATTTAGATTTAGGCAAAATGGATTTTGACATAAAGGTGGCGTGTAGTCTGATTCCAGTAATGGACGGTGTAGAGGCCACTACTAAGCGCTTAATAGACTCAGTGGAGATGTATGCTGACATGCTGGACAGCCCAGATGGCCTGCGTAGCTCGAAAATGAGAACCATCATCTCGGCACGCGGCTTCAGCAGCTTAAAAGATGCCATACAAGCAGCGAAAGACGAGGAGTGCACGTCTTTCCAACCACCAGGTAACATTTTGTACGCATCTAAAAATGGACGAGTGGCACACAACATTAGACGTTCTCAAGGTCAAAGAGGTGCCTACCGTAGTCAATATGTTAGCAATTACCATCGTGGACATCAATTTAATAACCACTACAATCAAGGAAAGGGTTATAGAGAAAATTCTAGAACAAATTATCGGCCTTTATACAATAATCAGCGAGGCAATAGAGGTTCGACATATGTTAGGAACCGTGGACGAGAACAAAACACATTTCCAGTAGAAAAAGTAGCTGAAACTCGTCAATGCGATAAAGATGACAATGCAAGTCCATCGAATCAGTTTTTTCGATCCTAAGCATTTTATATTATCATTACAAAGTGAGGCGAAATATGTTACTTTTTATATTAAAAATATTAAATTTCTATTGGTTTATTGATACGGGTGCAACATTGTCAATTATTAAAAATGAAGTATTACCGAAAGATATCGTTGTTCATAGAGATAGTACTCTAATAAATGGAATAGGTGGTCAGCGACGAGCTCAAGGTTCTGTAAATTTAATGTTAAAATATGACAATGCCACGTTTCAGCATAATTTTCTTGTTTTTAATTCGCTTCCTTTAAGAGCTGACGGAATCATAGGCTTAGACTTTTTAGAAAAATTTGGAGCGAACATTAATTTAGGTTCAAATAATTTAACACTTTTTAACAGTAATAAACAACATTATCTACATTTTGTTGATGAACATGACAGGATGAAAAATTCAATGATTATTCCGGCACGCTCGGAATCAATTCACTTTATTATTGTAAATGAGAATGTAAAGGGAGAAGTTATAGTGTGTAGTAGGGAGTTAGCGAAGGATGTGTTTATAGCAAACTCAATAACAACAGTTAGTAATAATAGAATTCCAGTTAAAATACTTAATGTTAGTGACAAGGAAGTAAGCTTGCCGTCTTTAATACCAGATTTGAAAAGTTTGGACGATTATAATATTTGTCAATTTAATAAGACCAATATTGACGTTACTAGGGTTAAAACTTTGATATCGGAATTAAATTTAAATTATTTAGACGGAGAAGAGAAACAATCAATTGAAGCAATTTGTGCAAAATATTCTGACGTTTTTCATTTAGAGGGAGATAAGTTAACCACAACCAATATTTATGAGCAATCTATAGTTTTAAAACAAAACTCAACTCCAGTTTACGTCAAGCCGTATAGGTTACCACAGGCACTAAAACCAGAAATAACTAAGCAAGTTGATAATATGTTAGAAAATGATATAATCGAAGAGTCAAATAGTGAATGGTCCAGTCCAATTTTATTAGTACCTAAGAAAAGTAGCAAAAGTAATGAGAAAAAATGGCGTTTAGTTGTAGATTACAGAAAATTGAACGAGGTTATTTGTGACGACAAATTTCCTCTACCAAATATTAATGAAATTTTAGATACGCTTACTGGAGCCATTTATTTCACTCATCTTGACCTTCACCAAGGCTACTATCAGGTAAGTTTAGAGCCTAGTAGTCGTAAATTTACAGCTTTTACTACAAATACTGGTCAATATTGCATAAAACGTTTACCAATGGGTTTAAAAATCAGTCCTAATGCCTTTAGTCGTATGATGTCTGTAGCGATGTCTGGTTTAACTTACGAGAAATGTCTAGTATACCAAGACGATCTCATTGTATTTGGAAGAAATTCGTGTAATGGAAAGATTGAGAAAGGTAAATTTAAAGCTAAATCCTCAGAAATGTGAATTTTTAAAGAAAGAAATTCTTTATTTAGGACATTTGGTTACAGAAAAAGGTGTTTTACCAGATCCAGAAAAAACAAAAGTATTACTAAATTATCCTACTCCCAAAAATGCAGATGAAGTAAAACGTTTTGTAGCATTCTGCAACTATTACCGTAAATTTATAAGAAATTTTTCGGATATAGCAATACCTTTGAATAAGTTAAGTAGGAAAAATGAACCGTTTATTTGGTCTGATGAATGTCAACAAGCTTTTGAATTTTTAGAAAATGCTTTAATATCGTCACCGATTTGACAGTATCCCGATTTTTCCGAAAATCATGAATTTATGTTACAAACAGATGCTTCGGGTACTGCTATTGGTTCTGTGTTATGTAATAAAGATGTTAAACCAGTTGCATATGCCAGCAGACCCTTGAATAAAACAGAAAAAAACTATCCAAAAAGAACTTTTGGCAATAGTGTGGTCCGTTAAGTATTTCAGACCATATTTGTATGGAAACAAATTCACCATAATGACAGATCACAAACCATTAATATATCTTTTTGGTATGAAAGATCCATCAAGTAGATTACTTAAATTTCGATTAACTTTAGAAGAATATAAATTTAAAATAGTCTATGTGAAAGGAAGAGATAATGTTGTGCCAGATGCTTTATCGAGAGTATGTATAACGTCTGATGAACTTAAAAGTATGAATGAACAAGTTATGGCCGTAATGACCAGGGCGCAAAAGAAAAAGCTGAATGAGCTAAATAAGAGTAAGAATGACGATAAAAAGAAGGATCTTAATAATTCCATTAACAATTGGACTGATCAACCAAGAGTTGTGGATATATTAAGAAAACCGTGTGATTCGGTAGAAATTTGTTTGATTGAAGGCAACAAATTAAAACGATTTAGATATAATAACATGATAACTGAAGATACTATTGGCCAAGTATTGACAAGGATGTCCAAGAATTTGTTAAAAAATGTTCAAAATGTCAAAAACATAAATATTTACGCTACATAAAAGAACCGATAGAAATTACCACAACAGCTTCCTCGGCTTTTGAAAAGATATACTTAGATGTAGTGGATTTGCAGATGGTTACCAGGGCATTCATTAAATAGTTCGTAACCGATGTGGTCGTTTCCTTCATAACACCCAATTAGGAACTCCAACATTTCATCTCAATTCTTGACGACGACGACATATAAAGCCAAGTCAGACGCCCAAAGACGGCATAACAACTCTGACACCAGGCTAGGCACGAACCACACAAAAAAAAGGTAGATAAAAAAGGGGGGGAAGTGACCAAACAGTATCCAGCAGTGGTGTGCGAGAAGCAAAGGGAGATCTATTCCTTGCAGTGGGTGACTCCAGGCTAAAATAATGAAGTTTATTGTCACTAAAACGGGATGCAGATCTCAAAACAGAAGGGACTTCGCGCATTACCCGGCAACGACCACGTCTTGTCGCATAACTGGCCGCTATCTTGAGCAAAACTGGTGGGACACCCGGCTGTGCGTCCTAACTTTTTTCTGGTCGAAGCTTCAACGATCATAAGTCGTTGTCGTGGCCGTGAAGAGCACGAGGTCTTTAAGGGCTTTCATCCACGGCGACTGTTTGTAGTGGAGGAGGACTTTTCGCGTTTGCATTGCTGTAAAAAGTTGCGGTTAGCGGAAGCTCTACGATGTTTGAGGCGTGCAGTAGACCACCGCGCCTCGGCCGGTCGTTGAGGTTTTAACAACTCACGTCCCCGCGGACTTGAGGAAGACCCGCAGACGCCGGCGCATTAGCTGGGGATCGTGGAAGGCGCACTAGTTCCCATGATCCCCGGTGCAAGCGTGGGAAGGAAACACCGGGGTGGTTTTAGTCAGAGTCTGACACACCCCTCCGCCCACCTCAGGGCGGAGAACATCTATGTGGATTTTCCAAACCGGGATAAAGAAAATTGTAAGACTCACTCTGGCCTGCAACTCTTTGGTGTATTTCTTGCCACGTTTTGCGCAAATATCTTTCAATATTTTGTGATACAGTAATTCGGAGTCTGAAACCAAATTTACTTGTTTATGATCTTCGCTACTATTAACCTGTGATAACAGCCGCACGGGTCGATCTTCAAGGTTAAGCCGTGCTTGCCGAGGTCGGTCCGTAGACCATAATTACATACAGAGTTTCTTCTGTGCCTCGCAAAGCACGTTAAGCCGTTGGTCCCGGCTGTTATTTGTAGATCTTTGACAGTCGTTACAAGTAGTCAGAAGCCGAAAGTCTGACATCCAGTCTTACCAAGGGGTTTCGTATTACCCAATTCCTGGGTTGTGGAGGTCTAATAGGCAGTCGCTTCATATAAAATACTGATACTCAGCTGCATCCGGTTAAACTGGAAGCCAAACCCAACAAAGTTTAGGAAAAGGCTAGGCAGATGATGTGACTGTTACCCTTTGTACTCCCAACGCTGGGCAAAGGCTTCTGTAAGACTATCTGAAACCACTATTAAAGATCTTCAAATGACAGCCGTTCTCAAACATACCTACCTAGGTAGGTTCAAGGCAAGTGTGAGTGAATCGAAACGCCAGGAGGCGAAAGGGGCAGTCCCCTTTCGCCTCCTGGCGTTTACTCATCGGAGTTCGTGTATGAATGTGGACGAAGCAAAAATGGTATGCAAGGATCGTAGCAAGTGGCGTTCTATAGTTTTAGTCTACTCATATGGACAAGGGTTAACACTTTCGCTGCTAATTTCAAATAATTCGAAAGATGTCCACTGCTGGACATACGCCTCCCCAAGTGTCGGCACATTGACCGGTCCCGTGCGACTCGCATCCAGCGGATCCCCGCAACCTTCACCAGGTCATCGGTCCACCTAGTGGGAGGCCTTCCAACGCTTCGTCTTCCGGTTCGCGGTCGCCATTTCAGAACTTTCGGCCCCATCGGCCATCCAATTTTACGAGTACTATAATAACGACGACTCTGTAGGCGGGTTAAGCGTACACGAACGAATTAGCGTTCGATCCATATGCTGGGTGCTTAATTAAAAAAGACGTAAATGATGTCATTGTATGACAAATAAAGTTGTTTACCAATGACAGTGCCATCCATATCAAAGACACAATGGGTTACCTCCTTATATTTCTTGGCTCTTTTGGAAAAGGGAAAGGCTGACGCTTTCCGAAACGTCGACGGCGTTGAAAAAACAGGACGCGGGCCATATCTAGACGGGAATAGCGGAGCATAGCTGCTACTGGGAATTTTTATAAATTAAAAGAAACCTTTTTTTCAAAGAAAAAAGCGGCGAGTTGTAACTTTGAACTTGAAATTTTTGACGTAAGTGACGTTTAAGGTGTGTGGTTTTTTTTTTTAATGTTAGATTTTGTTTAAGTTAGGACCATAAATATTGAGAAAAATAAAGAGTTTTTATTCGGAGCTCATGACTAAATAATAACTGTGCGGGGCGATCTTCAGGCCAAAGCCGCGCTTGCCAAGGTCGGTCCTATTACATACCGAGTTTCTTTCATGCCTCGGAAAGCACGTCAAGCCTTTGGTCCCGGCTCATTTGTAGATCTTTTACAGTCTTTACAGGTAGTCAATGGCCCGAAAGTCTGAAAATCAGCCTTACCAAGGGTCGTATTACCCAGTACTGATTGGATTGTGGATGTGTGATAGGCAGTCGCTCCATGTCAAACACTGATTTACAGCTGCATCTGGGGTTAGACTGGAAGCTGACCCTTTATTCATTTTTTCACACATTGTTTACTTTTAGGGTTCCGTACTTCGAAAGGAAAAAAAGTAACCCTTATAGGATCACTTTGTTGTCCGTCTGTCTGTCTGTCAAGACCCTTTTTCTCAGGAACGCGTGGAGGTATCAAGCTGGAATTTATATGAAATACTCAGGTCTACTGTTCCTTGGAGCTGTGACAAAATCAAACTTCTAAGCCAACGCAATCAAAAGATACAGCGGTTTATGCCGCAAATTTTCGACACAAGCAAGGGAATCAAAACCTACAGGGTACTTCCCGTTAACTTAGAATCTTGAAATTTGGCACGAAGCAACGTCTTATAGCACATATAAAGGAAAAATTGCGAAAATCGTAAATATTTTGTTACGTCATATAATAAAAGCATTTTAATTTTTTTTTTTTACTACCTATCAATGTTTGTACGCAACCCTCGGTGCGCGAGTCCGACTCGCACTTGTCCAGTTTTTTTTTAAATATTTTTACAAAATGATATAAATAAAAACACATTTAAAAATATAAAAAATTGTAGCCCACCGCCATCGGGAACAGGGTCCAGGCTACGGGTGGTCAGGGCTCTTGAAAGAGGAACCTCCTAACAATACGCGCCATGTCCAGAAGCACTGCTTTCTGAATCAAGCCCTTGATCCAGCTGCCAAGCGAAAGACTCCTCAGATGTTGTTCGAGGCTTTAGGCTACGTAGATAATGACAATACTTCCAAATTCAAAAAAAATATAATCTTAAACTTACTCTGTCACTTACGGTAAGTATACGTTCCGTGATTATTAATTATTGTGAGCTCCCGATATTTCGATGCTGTTGCAAACGCCATGATTGTGGGATGACATGAATGCTTGCAACAATGTCGAAATATCGCAATAATTAATAATCACGGAATACATCCTTTAACGTTTTTGAGAGCAGCGGTGATTAAAAAAAATACTCAAAGTAATGCGCCTGCCTGGGTCTGAACCCTCGGCTTACTGCTTGCAATACGTGGCCACAACAGGGCCACCGCTGGTCTCAAAAACGGTGAAGGAAAACATCGTGAGGAAACTGGCATGTCCTTGAACTAAAAATTCGAAGACATGTGACATCTACTAACCCGGACTGGGCCCGCGTGGTGGATTACAGCCCACTCCCTTTCATAGAGAGGAGGCCTGTGTCCCAGCAATGGGAACATTATAGGCTGATGCTGATGACGGATGATGTCCCGTAAGTGACAGTGTAGGTTTAGTTAAAACCCTGAAAGCTTAATACGAGTAATTTACAGGGTTATTTGTAAAACACCGACAACCTCTCAGGACTGTTACTAACATCATAATAAACAACTTTTTTCTGGGGAGTTTTGCTGGGGAGTTTGTTCCGCCACTTCTTCTTCCCAGCTAAAACACTAGGAGTGGCGAAGGGCGGGCGTTTTGGAGGACTGTCTCTTGTAATTTTGACGTTCAAAAAGTGCTGATTATCAGCCTAGTTTGAATAAATGACATTTGATTTTGATTTTTTTAAAATTCGTCATATATTATCATCATATCATAGTTCATCAGATTTTCATAAAAAAATAAAATATTTAAATTGACGCTCTAAATGTTACTACTATGCTCCCCGCGCTATTACAACTACTATATCGCTTTATTTTGCTTCGCATGGACTTCGTAATAGTTTAAAAATAACCCCGTATCTACGTCGAGTACGGAAACTCTTCATTTTGTGCGTGTCCGGGGTCTGAAACCTTGGCGGTTTTTTTTTTCATAATTAGCTCATACATTTAATTTAGTTCATTAAAAGGTATTGTTCTTATTCCCAGTATTTGCATATACGCCCCCGCTGAATTTGAGAACCTTGAAAACATTTTATTACATTTACCAATACGTCTTTTAATATTTACATACTTAGTTACGAGCTGGGTATAGGATAAATTAACACACTACCAATTAAACACTAAAAATCTTTATTTAAGACAAAACAATACACAAACACTTAAACTTAATCACAATTGCACAACTGATCACTCTTCACTTAGATATCGCACTATTAGTTCACTTTGATCGCTTCGTTCCGTAGCCAAAATCAGACTTACTCACTTCCGCTATCCCGTCGCCAATTTTACGGCCGACCCATCTTCGAGAAACTTCCACAACTTCCGTGAATGTCTAGGTAGTTCCTTAGGGGAAACCCATCCTTCGACAAAGTTCGACAAGGTTCGGGAAGGTTGTATTCCCGAACCTTCTAGATGGCTCTATAGTGGTACCAATCTTTCTAGAAAGTTCCAGAAAGGTCCAGAACTTTCTCGAACTTTCTAGACACTTCCATCGTGGAACATTCTAGGATTGTTCTCGAATCTTCTAGACGTACTGGATCATTCTAGACTCGAACGTAATCCTAGAATGTTCTCGTATATGCAGACGACGTAACAATACCTAACCTGTGCCTGTATGACCAGATGTATGAATGAATGAACGTGGAGGAGGCAAAAGGAGTAAGGATCGCAGGTGGTGTTCTGTGGTTTCTGTCTACCCCCAAGGGATAAAGACAGGATTTTTTGACTCCAATGCTGAAAATGAATTGAGAATGAATAAAGGTATAAATGAGCATACAATAGGAAGTTTGAAAGTGATGCATGTTACAGAAAAGATGAAAGGGAGTCGTCTTGGTCATGTGATGAGGAAGTAAAACATGTGACTAAAAGAGTGATGAATATAAACGTTGTTGGATGAAAAGGGAGAGGAAAACCAAGGAAACGGTGGATGGATTCTGAGGAATGATATGAAGGAAAAAGCAGAAAATGACAGCGTGACAAAAGACAGCGGAGAATGGCAGAAATAAACGTGTTGCGTCGGTCCCAAGTAGAATGGAGACGGGACAAGGGCAGCAAGATGATGATGACTGCAAATTAAATGAACATACTAATATATTAATCATCATTTCAGGCTGAAGAGACAGAGAGTGACATGGCGGCAGGTCACGGGGATAACCTACGACTGTTAAGAGCGTTTACGGCAAACGCCATTTCATACAAACTTTCAAGTCCTTGTTTTTCTAAATAACTGAACCGATATTAATGAAACTTGGATACATTGGACTTGAGGAGCTCGTGGCTAAATAATAACAGCCGCCCGGGTCGATCTTTAAGGTTAAGCCGTGCTTGCCGAAGTTGGTCCGTGGATGGGTGACCATAATTACATACCGAGTTTCCTCTGTGCCTCGGAAAGCACGTTAAGCCGTTGGTCCCGGCTGTCATTTGTAGATCTTTGACGGTCGTTACGAGTAGTCAGAAGCCAAAAAGTCTGACATCCAGTCTTACCAAGGGGTATCGTATTACCCAGTTACTGGGTTGTGGAGGTCAGATAGGCAGTCGCTTCATGTAAAATACTGGTACTCAGCTGCATCCGGTTAGACTGGAAGCCGACCCCAAGATAGTTTGGGAAAAGGCAGATGATGATGATGGATACATTGGACTAAAAATGTACTAAAAACGTTTTCGAAATGTCTTTTTGAAAAAAAGGTAATTGAAAATTTCTGTTTGTATAGATAATTTATAATAGGTCTTATTTAGCTGGAAAACTATTTTTCGAACGTATGTTTATATGAAAAATATAGGTAGGTCGGTGTTTCCTTTCCAACAACTTAAACTTGTCGTTGAAGTTTAGCCAGAACATACAACTTTTTATTTAGAACAGCCTGACGGAATGATTTTAAATAAGAATTCATTATAAAATGTTGAGGGGTAATCTGAAACAATTTTTATTTTTTGATTGTTTTGATTGGTAGTTTGAAAGTTGCGCCGCAGTCGTCTGTCTTGTCATGTATGAACAACATGAATGTCGCAGGTTGGAGAGGGAGTTGGAGGCCAAAGAAGACATGGATGAACTGTGTGAGGATTGAAATGAAACAAAATAATATAGTAGTGTGAAGTAAAAATTTATGGCGCCGACTCCAAGTAGGTTATATGGTAGGAGGACAGAAAGAAGTTGAATAATTATAGGGGTGAAGACTGGGTAAAGAAAACGAAATTCTATTTTGTCCGTCAGACAGGTAATACCAAAATATTAGACACGTATTTTTTGTTTTATCAAAATATCAAAAAAATACTTAGTTAAAACTCATTAAAGTTGGAGAGTGAATAGAATATAATAGAATAGAATAGAATATTTATTTACGTAAAACATGGTATACAAGGGTGTTAAATACAAATTGAGGCACAAGCACAGAGTGGGGCTCACTACGTCACAAGTAGGTATAAAAATTACCTACATGTGAAGTCATGCGCCATTTCAACTCAATATATTCCGTAATTTTATGACCACGTGAAATAAGAAAAAATACGTGTCCAATACTTTTCAATAATCTATCCGACAGACAAAGAAAAAAAATAGTGATCATCCCCTATTGTGCCGATGTCAACAATTTCACCAATGTCGGATGTGATATGGAGAAATTTGCGATGAAAATTTGGAGATTACTATCCGAAGTTAATAATCAATGAAACCGAAACTTGATCCAGTCTTACCGAGGGGTTTCGTACTACCCAGTACTAACTGGGTTATAGAGGTCAAATAGGCAGTCGCTCCATGTAAAATACTGGTAAGTAGCTGCATCCGGTTAGATTGTAGGTAAGCTGACCCCAAAATAGTTGGAAAAAGGCAATCAAGGGTGATCATCAACCTGGTCAAAAAGATCGAAGATCTGAATCTGAAAATCGATCCAAACCGCTGTTATAATTTAGCGACGAACTTCTGGATCTTCTATCCCTAAAAAAATACGAAAAATCAGTAGAATCACCCACCTTTATGTCTATCACATGAATTATGTATAAAAGTAAACTGCTCCAATATTTATATATTTCGATGTTTTAATTTAATTACAAATGTATCTATTGTTATAAGTTATACTGAAGCCAGTAGCTGAAAAGAATAGTTTATTGTCCCGTTAGTGCTTGGACGGGGTAAGTGAAAATTTCTTTATTATTTTATTTATTTAATAAAACAAATATAATCCAATAATTTATTATTTAATATTATACAGTATGTTAGGTTAAACGAGGGACATATTGAGGGAGGGTATTCAGTATTCGATTCTCGTCCCAAATATGTAAAAAACCTATAACGTATATAGATGAATTTTTAATGTTTTGTTTAGTGCCTAGATATTTTGGACTGTCCTAAGCCAGGTAAGTTTAAGTATGAAGGGAAAATGGATTATACCTAAGAGTCATTGACCCGCTCACATTTTCTGCGATAGTATTAAGTCGCTAGCGCAAGGGTGTATACACGTTGCGTGACATTTGCGAAAATTTTGGTATGGTTCTGTCTGTTATTTATCAGTGTTTTTTTTGTTTATATTTTTATTAGTATCATGTTAGCATGTACTATTGTGGGTTTCAATATGTCCCTCGTTCAAACTAACATACTGTATATTATATATATATTTTTTTTTATCATAATAAATAATTAATTTTATTATAATATACTATAATATATAATAAAATTAGTCATAATAATATAATGGATGCAAAACCAATACGTACCCTTATCAAAGTTGAAGGAAGAAAACACAAGGAAGTGGCGTTTTGGGTTACTGTCTCATTGTCTCTTGTTATTTTGACGTTCAAAAAGTGCTGAATATCTATAAATTAACCTAATTTGAATAAAATGACTTTTGATTTTTGTAAAGCACTTGTTCTCTCCGTCAGTGCGATATTTTTTTGTTCTAGACCATAGTTACGGAGATAATGGGGGTTAAAGTATTCAACGTTTAATGTAAATAACTTCACGATCCATAAACTTTTCAATGCATCCATTAGCACAATATTTTGAGTGCGTTACATCATTTTTCAACCCAAAATAGAAGTCGTTTATCTGTAATAAGGATTCCCCTCCAGACACGGAACTGAAACTAAAAAAAAAAAAATCAAACCTATACGTGCGGGGTGTCTATAGATAGGTCTTTAAAAATAACATAGAGATTCCTAAAACCATTTTTTTTTCAAAGTCAATGGTTTGAAAGATAGACACTTCCAAAGTGGTAAAACGTGTGTCCCCCCCTCTAATTTCTAAATTAAGAGGAAAAATTCTGAAAAAAATATTGGGATGTAGAACGTAAAAAAAACATTCAACGAAAATTGGTTTGAATAAGATTTGATATTTAGTTTTTGAGATATGGTACTTTTTAACTAAAATGCAGGACTAACTTTGTTTTTCATTAACTTACTATGAAAAACAAATTTAGTTTTGCGGTTGAGTGAAGGTTTACTAATGAATGACCGTTCAAAATATTGTTATTATATTGTTTGGGGCTATGGAACCCTGTGTGCGAGTAAGACTCGCACTTGGCCCGTTTTTTATTGTCTCACTCGACAATTCAAAAGTGCCTGTAACTTGACTTCTTGAAATAAATGATTTGACAAGAGTCTGAAATGGGTTGACCGATTTCCTTAACTCTCTCCAGCTTTTCCTTCGACATTATGGAGACAGAACCCATGGACCCCGCCCAGGAGTTTGAGGCAAAGCTTCTGCTGCGTCACAAGGCGATGAACGAGGCCACAGACCGTGGAGACTCCGAGGTCCAGCAGTTCTACCGGGACGCTGTCGTGCTGGTAACGGGTGGCTCCGGCTTCCTCGGCAAGCAGCTCATAGAGAAGCTCTTCAGGTGAGGAGTAGCATAGCATGTTCCCATTGCAATAATAACAGTCGCACGGGTCGATCTTCAAGGTTAAGCCATGCTTGCTAAGGTCGAACCGTGGATGGGTGACCATCGTCGTCGTCTTTCTTGGCAGTCAGCCTCTATCAGCTTCTAGGGTCCTGCTAAATTGCCATTCTTCTTCTTTATCATGTGTTTAGTGCCTCACCTGGTGTCAAAGTTTGTATGCCGCCCATGGGCCTGTGACTTGGCTTAACTTGTAGTCCAAGCTACGTAGGCACATCTTGTTGAAAGTTCAACAACATAAAATCACGACCTTTTTCGTAGTTTATGTTAATTTAAATCATTTTTGACTGTTTCAATGATCTATCATTAAAACAATTGAGAATGTGACTTTTAATTAACCGTTCAATTAACTTTGCAGGGCAGGTCAAGGTCACAATTAGCATTTACTCAGGACATGCTATACATGCTATAAATCGCATGACACTTCACTTTATGACATCTAATATCGTTAAAGGGCAGAGGTGGCTCAGTGGTTACGGGTCCAACTTATGTATCGTCAGTTGTGGGTTCGAAACTTCGATCCGTATGCATTTTACTGTGTGTGATTTGTTTGACTGCCTCATTGGTCTCTAGGTCGCAAGCGACTGCTGAGGATGATGTCCTGGGTTCGATACCCGGATAAGTCAAAGTGTTTTTGGGTTTTACCATCAGTAATTTTTCAGTAGCAGCCACGGAGTCTGCATTTATGACTGGTTAATGGCAACAGGCTCGCCCTCTATTTAATGACACTTAAACATCACTGGAAAAATGTCGGTGTACAATAGGGGAGCGGACTGGGTAAAGAAAACGACATTCTATTTTGTCCGTCAGACAGGTAATACAAAAATATTAGACACGTATTTTTTGTTTTATCTAAATATCAAAAAAAATACTTAGTTAAAACTCATTAAAGTTGGAGACTGGGGGCTCACTACGTCACAAGTAGATAAAACTTACCTACATGTGACGTCATGCGCCATTTCAACTCAATATATCTCCGTAATTTTATGACCACGTGAAAAAAGAAAAAATACGTGTCCAATACTTTTCAATAAACTACCCGACGGACAAAGAAAAAAAATGTGATCATCCCCTATTAGATCTCTGCTCGACCCTTCGGGGATTACAAGTACGACGTTATGTCTTATTCAATATTATTTGTACTTCTAGAGCGACCGAGATATCGAAAGTTTTCTTGTTGCTGAGACCTAAGAAAGGAAAGCCCATCGAACAAAGACTCAATGAAATGCTCCAGGATCCAGTGAGTATTATTGTTATTTTTATTCATCATCTGCCTCCTTTTTTCCAACTATGTTGGAGTCGGCTTCCAGTGTAACTGGGTGCAGCTGAATACCAGTAAGTATTTAATATGAAGTGGCTGCCTATCTGACCTCCACAATCTAGTAAGTACTGTGTAATATGATACCCCTTGGTAAGACTAGTTGTCAGACTTGCGGGCCACTTGCTACTAACTGTAACGAATGTCAAAGATCAATGGCTTAACGTGCTTTCCGAAGCACGGAGGAAGCTCGGTATAAAGTAAGTGGTCACCCGTCCACGGACCAAGGTAGGCAAGCACGCCTAATCCTAAAGATCGACCCAAGCGGCTGTGCTTATTTATCCATAAAGGTAAGTTTAGTGTAATATGAAAATTGACAACTGTTTATTATTTCCAGGTTTACGACATGGTGAAACTGCAGCGACCTTACTTCGCGGAACGTATCGTACCGGTAGCAGGCGACGCCGCGGACCTCAGACTAGGCTTGAGCGATAAGGACTGGAACATGATCACAGAGGAGGTTAGTACTTTATAGCCTTTGGGTTGAATAGGTATTGAAAGTTTTTACGATCCCATTAAGAAAGTTGTTCATTTTGATGGCCTGTACAAAACCACACAAAATGAACACAACTTTCTGATACCACGCTGAGAGGGGTCTAGTAATTCAGATCACCAACCGTACCGTAGGCATCACCATACTAAAGTCATACCTCGGTCTAACAGTCCGAGGATTGTAAACGTGATAAAGAAAATATACCAACTAAGTTAACTTTGTTTCAGGTGGATATAATCTACCACATGGCTGCGACGACGAGGTTTGATGAGAAGCTCCGCGTCGCCACAATGATCAATGTGCGAGGCGCCAGAGAGGCTCTCATACTTGGCAAGGCTTGCAAGAAACTCAAGTAAGTTATTATTTATGACTAGCTTTTTCCTACGAGCTTCCCTATTTGAATCAGATTTTGCTTTTTTTGCAAGTAATCCTAATCTGTTTTCATACACAAAAGTAGTCCGTAAGTCCCGTCCGAATGGGTCCAGTCGTTTCGAAGATTAGCCAGAACAAACCGACAGACAGAGAGAGCGACAGACAGGCAAAATAAAAAAAAGGTTATTTTTAAAAGTACCAAACGTTTATACTTTCATATAAATTCAAAAAAAGCTGTCATTTTGAAATTACAAACAGACACTTCAATTTCACTTCAAAAACAAGACTTATGCAATAATCATGTCAACAATAAACATTAAGAAAGATCGATGATCCATTGTAAATGAAACGTATTTGTAAGTTGCATAGGTTCTATTTTCATTATGTCTCACAATTACCGTCCTATCATCAGCCAAAAGAACCATAGGAAAAGCGAGGTGTTTTGGAAAGTCATTTATACAAGCTAAAACAACGGTGGGCCAAGTACACTGCCCTGTGGTACGCATACAAATATTATCCCTCTATTTGAATCATAAGGAATCCTAATCTGTTTTCTCACAAAAAAGTAGCCCGTAAGTCCCGTCTAAATGGGTCCAGTCGTTTCGGAGGTTAGCCAGAACAAACCGACAGACAGGCAAAAATTTAATAAGGTTTTTTTTTATAAGTACCTACCGTTTATACTTTCATATCCATTCAAAAAAGCTGTTATTTTGAAATTACTTATACACTTCAGTTTTATTTATTTGTATAGCAGATTTGGGGAAACGCTAGACAGATGATAAACTCTTACTGCATACTAATCCAGTTCCTTACTTATCAAACCCTGTCCCTACCAGGTCATATGTCCACGTCTCCACAGCCTACTCCTACGCTTGCGACAACCTCATCAAGACCGATGTGCTGGAGGACTTCTACAAGAGTCCGATAGACCCTGAGGCGCTTATCAATATGGCAGAGAATGTGGAGGAGGAGAGGCTCAATGATATCACTCCGAGGTAAGATTAGTTTTATTTACTTCGAAGGTCTAGCGATTGGTGAACATAAAGAATAAAGGTTCGAGGTCGAGGTCCCAGGTTGGGCAAAGTATTATTGGGTTATTTCATCACGAATTTCTCAAATACAGCCACGTTGTCTGGATTTGTGACTGGTGGATGGCAATAGGCTCACCCCTTATCAAACTTAAACTTATCTGGCGAAATGTGGGTGTACAATTAGGTCTGCCTAACCCTTTGGGGATTTCTGGTCCGGGATGAGCTTGACCTTGATCTAGACTTATGTCACGCTGATGGTGGCGGGTGTGTCGGGTCGTTTAGTTCCCGTCAAAATGGTTGAGTTGAATGATGGCTTATACATGCGTCATGTTCGTGAACGGGCGCTGTCAGTTGTGACTGGTCATCTCTTAGCTGCCACGGTTTATTTTAATTACTTTATTTTTTAATTACTGATTTGATCTTTTACTGTGGACGCTCTTAACTTGCCCGTATTTCTACATCATCGTTCTCACATATTCGTAATTCTTAACATGAATGATGTAACCAAGATTTTGTAACATATTTTGAATTAAAAGAGTGTCCCTGGAGTTTCTTGCCCAATCTTCTCCATAGAGATCTACGCTACGGAATGGGCAACTACAGTTCTTTCACAAGTTATTATACCTTGTGACTGTAGCTTCGCGTTTTATTTTGTTTTTTGACTTTCAAAAGTGCCTGTAATGGTCTAATTGAAATAAATGCTTTGAGTTTGAGTTTATGGAAAGCGATGGATGAGGTCTATGATGGATGAATGTGCACAGAAGATGGCTATTCACTCTAGCTTTGAAGGCAGACGGGTTGAAAAGCAGTGTTGGCACGGCCGCGACTTATAGGCTCTTGTAGGCTCTCCATCATATCAGACCGGAATCACCCACTGCTGGGTATAGACCCTTTTGTCTGCTTCATTTCCCGGTTCTGTGCATCCCTTATCCAGGTGTTTTCCGTGACTTTGACGATAGCATCGACCCCAGGAGCTTTAGGACGGCACTGGTTTCTCTTGCCACCTCTCTCGCTCAAAGCCTTAATTGCTTCATCGACCATCTCCACACCTAGCCAGATGTCCTGTCCAAACCTTGGAAGATATGTAACGTCCACCAACTTGCACTTCTCATAGAGAGGAAGCCTGTGTCCCAGCATTGGGGATATGACAGACTGATTATACTACATTTGCTAATTTAAAACTTTTTGTCTATTTCAGTTTAATCAAGAACTGGCCGAACACCTATTCTTTCGCCAAGGCAGTTGCTGAAGAGACGGTCAGATCCATGTGTGGTGATCTGCCTCTTTGCGTGGTTAGACCTGCTGTCGGTAAGTTCATCCACTGAATTACATAATACCTGGTTTTTTTCATTTAAGCGCAGACGAGTGGAACCGAAGATTCGTCCAATCACAGGAGAGGCGAGAAATGCATCGTCTGCCTAGCTTTTTATACCGCCGATGAGCGTCTGACTTGCTATACTCTATTTATATTTATCTATTTTCTCGACGGCATTTAGCCGTCGAGAAAATATCCCTCAGGCATGCTGGTTTCCTCACGATGTTTTAATTCACCGAAGCAAGTGATAATTATACAATACGCACATGAATCCCAAAAATCATAGGTGCGTGTCTTGGGTTTGAACTTGAGAGCTATGACTTGGCAGTCCCGGTCACACCACTAGACTATCACTGCTTATATGGTGCAAATACCAGTGGACCTTTTCTTATTACGACAATATTCTGTTCCAGTGATCTGCGCTAAGAGAGAACCTCTCCCAGGCTGGCTGGATATGTCCAACGTTTATGGGGCGAGTGGTGTAAGTATCCGCTGCTGTCATGAGCTTTTAGAAGTATCAAGGACAAAGACAGAAAGATGATGATGATGAGCTTCCAGTCGAATCGAATCCAGCTGAAAACCAGTATTTTACATGAAGCGACTGCCTGCCTTAACTCCACAACTAATCAGCTTTTAGAAGTATATGCAACCATACATCTCTCCATCTATCTCTGGACGCTACTGTAGAGCATGAGGTCCTGGGGATGATTCTTATGTCAGGCAAAGTGTTGATTGGTTTTATCGTCAGGAATTTCTTAAACGTAGCCCAGAGTCTTAATTTGTAAAGGCGTTCGCTCCAGAATAACCCTATAGTTGCAGGTATACAGAATGTAAATTGCTGGGAAACGACTTTTTTGCTAAAGTTGTTTTGGCATCCGCTATAATGAGCAAACGAAGTGCGTTTTTCTTCATTCCAAAAGAATTCCTCCCTTTTGGAATGAAGAAAAACACACCTCCGACTAAGCAGGTAGGCTACACTCCTGACGAGCTGTTTTATACATATTGTTATATCCTAATCGAGGAGTTCGTGGCTAAAATAATAACATCGCTTGCCAAAGTCGGTCCGTGGATGAGTAACCATCTTTACATGACGAGTTTCCTCTTTGCCTCGGAACGCACGCTAAACCTTTGTTCCCAGCTGTCATTTGTAGATCTTTGACAGTCGTTAGGTACAGGTAGTCAGTGACCTAAAAGTCCGACAACCAGTCCTATCAAGAGTTTCATAAGATCAAGTAACTGAAATGGATAGTGTAGGTCAGATAGGCAGCCACTCCATGTAAAATTCTGGTTGTCAGCTGAATCCGGTTGGACTGGAAGCCGACCCTCGCCAAGACTAGGCAAATAATGATAGACTGTTAACCATGGTTCAATATCTTCCATAAACTCTTCTAATATCCTCATAAACCATTCCAGATAGTCCTAGGCCCGGGTATAGGCCTGATGCACACGGCTCTGTTCAGGAAAGACATCCACATCGGCCTCATACCAGTGGACTATGTGAATAACGCCATCATCACCGCAGCTTGCGAGACAGCTAAGACAAGAGATGTGGGACAGCCGAGGATATATACTGTGGCTACCACCAGGAACCCTGTGCTTTGGGGTGAGATTACTTTACGAAGATCAGCTTTGTTATCGTCATTCCCAGCCCAATTAATTTGGGGTCGGCTGAGCATGTCTTCTTCTTCTATACTTCTCTATTACGTGTTATCAGATTCCTCTTTCTTCTCCTTCTCCTTTTTGCCATCTCCGAAGATTAGCTTTGTATTATTAATAACATTTACTACGGGATATTTACCATGTGTATTATTTGTTTCGAGTTCCCGATATTTCGGCGCTGTTGCAAACGCCATGATCACGGATAAACTGAAGTTACTGCGAGTGGGTGTTTATGTGCAGACAAATCGGTCTACCCTCTTCCTTGTTCGTTTTTTGTGCTCCGTACCACTACCACTGTCACTCACAACTCGATTCTGTTCCCGACACACGAAACTCACTGTGTCCACTCGCGAACTTTTTACGACCCTTTTTCGGTTTTTACACAGTTGAACCACTGGATTCCAGGCTCTCGACAGTTGAAACCCATCCTCCCGGTTAAAGTTCTTATATTTAGTTATTTCAATCGCTTCTCTTACCAGTCTGGGTATATAGTGGCGTTCTGTCGAGATGACCTGAGGGTTATGTAACTCAATCCAGTGGTTCGAACCTGATTCGATGAGATGTTGAGCTATGGCCGATTTTTGGGTGTCATTATTATATCCCGTAGTAAATGTTATTAATAGTGTAAGTGACCATGTCAGTTTAAAAACTTATATAGCTTTGTATTGTTTACTATTAGTGAGTACGACTGCTGAGCATGAGGTCCTGGGTTAGATTCCCGGGTCAGGCAAAGTGTTATCGGTTTTTTCTATCAGGACTTCAGTCACGGGGTCTCGATTTGTGACCAGTTGACGACATAGGCTCGCATCCACCTCTAACTATACCGCGTATGCTTATGATGATTTTCAACGCGCTCGTGTTTGCTTATAGTGGACAACCGTAATGTTAGAATGTTTGATTACTTAACTTAATTTAGTATTAATGGCTTATGCTGTACTAAATTTGATTCCCATCTGAGGTTTGGTACCATACTGCCATGAAATAGGGGTTTTTCTATACCTAACCATTCGGGGATTACGCGCGTAATTAAATTCTCATTTACAGGTAATCTGTTAGACACCGTAGAAGGCGTGGTAAGGTATAACTATTCTACTCCAGCTTCAATAATGTACAACTTCGCTTGGACAACGAGCAACTATACGGTGTTTTGGATCTACCACTGGCTGCTGCATCTGATTCCTGGGTACATGCTGGATGGCATATGCTTGATTCTTGGCAAGGAGAGGAGGTAAGATCTTCATTATTTTTTCATTTGGCCGTTCATACAAATATGGCGATAATGATAAATGAAAGTTTGTTAGGATGTATGGATGTTTATTAATCTTTCACGCAAAAACTCTTGAACGGATTTGTATAGAATTCAGCACACAGATAGTTTATAACCTGGATTAACATATAAGTCAATTTTGATCCCGTTAGTAGGAACGCGTGTCACTATCACTATTACCTACCGAAGTTGACGCGGGCAAAGCCGAGGGCGTAAACTAGTAATCACCGTTACCATCGATTTCAATGTTTTACGAATGTGTTTGGTTGATTCCAGCAATGGTTTTGGACCCGCAAGGTGGCGCCGCGCGCCGTGTGAAGCAGCGGCGGGTCTTTAGTACCCTTAATATTTGTTGTATTACTTATGACCGAAGAAAGACCCATAACAAAGCCGAAAGGAACCTGCTCTCCGCGTCATTTGTTTTTGACCATTCCTAGGAGTTCGACCTTAATATCTCCGGAACTAGGGTGCTAGTTCCTGATGTATTGAGGGTCGAATATCAAACTTTTTCACAAGGTTCTTTTTAAATACCCCCATGAACCTGTAACTATGTCAATGTTTTGAGTGCGTTACATCGAGTTTTACCGAAAAACTTGTTTATCGCCCCAAAAATATGCCTGAAATTATGGCTTTGATGACGAAAGGTACTTTAATTTTCCTTTTCTTGTCCCACAGATTCGTGAAACTATACACCAAAATGTACAATATGAGCACAGCTCTTTCATACTTCACTCTCAACTATTGGCATTTCATAGACAATAACACAGCGAGTTTATACAACAACCTATCACCCATAGACAAAGAAATCTTTGACTTTGACGTCTGCAAAATCGACTGGGTAGAATACATGATTCTGTGGTGTTTAGGAATAAGGAAATACATCATCAAAGATGGCTTAAAAGGCTCGGCGTACGCGACGAAAAAACAGGCAGTTTTTAAAGTTATTTTTTGTATTTTACTGCCGTTATATTTCTATGCATTGTTTAAAGTGTTTGGTTTCGCTTTAAATAGTTTGTTTTTGTTGTTTAAGATGTTTTAGTTAATAAATTGTGTTGTTTTTCTTTAAACTTGGGGTGTTTTTTTTTTGTGTACAAGTTTTTTTCTCAGATCGAACTTCAGGTTAAGCCGCGCTTGCGTAGGTTGGTCCGTGGATGGGTGATGACCACCCATTACATACCGAGATCCCTCCTTGCCTTGGAAAGCACGTTAAGCCATTGGTGTCGGCTGTCATTTGTAGATCGTTGTATTAGTGATTACAATGTGGCATCACTAATATGAGGACTTAGTATGTGTTTTTTCCATTGCCGACTCGTAGTCACACCAGATTATCACACCAGTGTGACTAACAGGAATTTTTTTCTCGTTTGTCACACCACTGATTTTTCCACACCATGTATACGATAACTACTAGTGCAGTACCTTATATTCTAATAATGTCGATCTGCTTATTGGCTTTTACCGACTTTCGTTTCTAGTTTTGTCTATGAAAGTAACTCTCTCATAATGGCGGTGTGTTGAGTGTAGCATATGATAATTTTAAAATTAAAAGGTTTCTCCAACCGAACTATTCTTTCTCTGGTGTCCCAATATACCTAAGAATACATTGACAGTCGTTAGTCAAGAGCAGCGGTGGCCCAGTGGTGGCTGCCCCGACTTACGATGAATAGCCGTGGGTTCGAACCCAGGCAGGCGCCTTACTTTGAGTAATTTATTTTATCACCGCTGCTCTCAAAAACGGTGAAGGAGTTACTAACGTTACGTTAATATTAAGATAACGTTATTTTTACATTTTATCGTTAATCTTTATAACCGTTTATCTTTATAATTTTATCGTTATTTTTAAACGGTTAAACTTTTGCCAACTTCCTGCATGCAAGTAGGGATGTGATATTGTGGGACACATTAAATAATAATCATATAGTATTAAAAACAATTTAATCAATTCACTTATAAGTAATTATTACTCTGATTCTTCGTAACTTGGCAAACTTATGCCATCTAAGTCCTGTCGTACTTTTCTAATAACGTTTAGTATATTGACATAAGTTACTGCACGTTTTTCTTCTGGCATACGAACCAGTTCAAAAGTGACCAATCTTGTTAACGCCGCATTTCGTGGGTCGCTAGGTCGTGGTTGAGGGAGTCAGCATATGGTTAGCAACTTAGCATGGTAAATGTGACCGGGTTGTAGCTAAATTAACGGTAAAAGTAACGTTATTATCGTATTTTAGGTAAATTGAATTTAACGTTAAATGACTGGTATGTTATCAATTAACGTTATATTTTTGTAAACTTAATTAGGTATTACATTAGAATTAACGTTAAGTAACGGTTATTATTTTGTTAGTTGGTAACGTTAACAAGCCCTGGTCTTGAGATACGATAAAAACACTTTAATCAATTCACTTATAAGTAATTATTACTCTGATTCTTCGTAAGTTGGCAAACTTATGCCATCTATTAAGTCCTGTCGTACTTTTCTAATAACGTTTAGTATATTGACATAAGTTACTGTACGTTTTTCTTCTGGCACACGATCCAGTTCAAAAGCAACCAATCTTGTTAACGCCGCATTTCGTGAGTCGCTAGGTCGTGGTTGAGGGAGTCAGCATATGGTTAGCAACTTAGCATGGTAAATGTGACCGGGTTGTAGCTAAATTAACGGTAAAAGTAACGTTACTATCGTATTTTAGGTAAATTGAATTTAACGTTAAATTACTGAAATTTTTATCAATTAACGTTATATTTTTGTGAACTTAATTAGGTATTACATTGGAATTAACGTTAAGTAACGGTTAATATGTTGTTAGTTGGTAAATTTAATAAGCCCTGGTCTTGAGATACGATTCCCAGGTCAGGTAAAGTGATATCCTTCCTAAAATCTTGATTTGTGTGTAGTTGATGGGAATAGACTCGCACCCTATTACATGGGTCTCAAGACTCTCAAATATAACTCTGCCTTACCCTTCAGGAATTACAGGCGTAATGTTTTGCATGTGTATGTTTATCATAAAGAAGTATCCTAGGAGGCATCTGGGTATATTATAGAATACTTGCAATTCTCGTAGTAAAGTTCCGAAAAATTTCCGACCAAAAAAGGCTAGTAAAAAATAAAACAAAAAAACTTCATTACATACTTTATATTTACGAACACCAAAACCTTTATACAATATACATACATACTACCGCAATTTCAACTTATCATAAATCAGAGAAATATACATAAAGACACTTTTCAAGTGGCAACATCAAACCGAATTTTAAAATGGCAACATTTTTTCATGATTCGAAAAGGTATGAACAAAGGCTTGAAGACATTCTTGACAAGTCTGCAAAAACAGTGATCTTTATGTGACAAGCAACCTTATACTAAGGGAATAAAGATTTGTTATAATGTTGACGTGTTGATAGCAACCCAAAATCAACTTTAATATCAAGAGAATAAGGGTCAGTTTCAATGAAACCGAAAAATGCGCGAGCAATTTGGGGAATGGACCTTAATACTAATATTAAAATGACTTAGGAAAAACGAAAATTTTATCAGCCTAGGGTAATAGGGATGATGACTGGGTAAAGAAAACGAAATTCTATTTTGTCCGTCAATCAGGTAATACAAAAATATTAGATACGTATTTTTTGTTTTATCAAGATAACAAAAAAATACTTAGTTAAAACGCATTAAAGTTGGAGAGTGGGGGCTAACTACGTCAGAACTAGGTATAAAATGTACTAAGCCGTGACGTCATGCGCCATTTCAACTCAAAATATCTCCGTAATTTTACGATTACGAGAAAAAAGGAAAAATACGTGTCAAATACTTTTTAATAATCTACCCGATAGACAAATAAAAAAAAATGAGTCACCATCCCTATTAAGGAACAGTAACATGCTATGACCCTTATTCTCTTTCCATTAAGGTTGCTGATGGATTGCTACCAGTCTGTGAAAATCATTATGATATTTATTCCCTTTCAATAAGGTTGCTTTTCGTAGGAACATTGACTGAAAAGATCTGTATCGGTTGACTTAAGTAACAGAATACAGAAATTACGAATTCCTTTTTCATTAATATCTATATTTTAAAAGAAAATTGCGAGTTTACATATCCTTTATTAGATGAATAATAAATTTGATGTGAAAACAAAAATATATGAGCAGCTGACCAATTCGGTCGTTTTAATGTATTCCATAGTAAATAATACAAATATACAATGTTTTTTAACTTGTTGAAAACGAATCACATTAAGTTTTTACAACGAAATGAAATATTTATTTATAAATTATAACATTACTGCTATTCCCCATTTTTTTTGTTCATGAACAAAATACAGATATGTCCAGTTTAGAGCCCTAGGGGGGCATCCATAAATTACGTCAAACGTTAAGGGGGGACGCGGTCGAAGTACTGTGACATCGTGTGACAATGTACAAATGTAAAAAGGGTACTAAACTTTGTGACGTCACATTTCAAAATATAATATATCTAAGTATTAAACCACGAAATTTGAACTACCAATGAACGAAAAACTTTAAAATATTTTAAAGTCTATCTCTATGAACATAAATTAAAAATTATGTGGCGTTACACTAGCGAGGTGGGAGTCTCACAAATGTGACTAACTGTGACAAGGACGGGGGGGGGGGGGACGTGAAACATGAAATTCGTAATTTATGGATGTCCCTTAAGCTGAAGTCCAATAGACTTACAAAGTAAAGCTTTGTGGCTTGAGAGCATGTGTTTGTCTAATAAATAGTTACTATGTCAATTTACAGCGTGTATCAAAAAAGTGTGGTCATATTTACAGCCGATCAAATTGAAAAACTTTCTCCATGGCTTCAAATATATTTAAATATACGAGCACACTTTTCTGATAAATTGAATGCTGTATACAAGGTGCAAGGGACAACGACGCTAAAACGGAACACTCCACATAGTACTTTTTCACCAATAATATTTAAAAAAACAGCTACCTATTCCATACATTTTGACCGTGTAAGTATTGCAGTTTTGTCCGAACAGCTGTTTTTTATTTTTAAACGACGAAAAATGTAGCGGTTCTGAATGACGTACTAAAACGTGGTGTACCTGCAAACTTGTATAGAGGTTACATTAATTTCAGAGAATTTGGCCTAGATTTAGAGAGATGACTAGGGCTGTACCAAAGATTTATATCGTTTAGAAGTGCCATCAAAGTAATTAGGTGTTTACACACAAAAGGGTGTGGTTTTTTTCTGAATTGATGTGATTGTTATCAGAACATCAACTTGATAAGATCCAAAGTTTCCAGCCTACACACATTCTTTGATTAATCAAAATTAATCACAGATATAGTCATGTTCGTGAACGGGCGCTGTCAGTTGTGACTGATCATCTCGTGACGCCTTAACATCCTGTTGTTTTTATTTTAAATAAAGATTCTTTATTATTTATTAATGATTTATCTTTTACTCTGGAAGCTCTTAACTTGCCCGTATTTCTACATCGTTCTCACATATTTGTAATTCTTAACATGAATGATGTAACCAAGATTTTGTAACATATTTTGATTTAAAAGAGTGTCCATGAAGTTTCCTGCCCATTCTTCTCTATAGAGATCTACGCTTTGGAATGGGCAGCTACAGTACTTTCACAAGTTATTATGCCTTGGGACTGGGACTGTAGCTTCGCGTTTAATTTTGTTTTTCGACTTTCAAAAGTTCCTGTAATGGTCTAAATGCTTTGAGTTTGAGTTAAGTTTGATACAAAACTATCATGTCACTAAATTACTGAAATTTTCTCTAGTTACTGGACATGGGTAGCTCGCGAATGAGAGATAAAATTGAACTAGTTCTTTAATTACAATCTAGCTTTCAGTCTCTCAGTCGTTCACGGAATAGCTCACAAGTTCATTTAGCTCAACGGCTCATTGACTCTATACTCTGCCTAAGCCTGTTCAAGTATGAAGGAAAATCATTGGCTTTCATAATTTTATTTATTTGTAATAAGAACAAAACAACCCAATGAATAAATCTAATTTTATCTACAGCTCGCAACTAAGTTAAATGAACTAAAGAACTTCAAAGATTTTATAGAGCCACTGAGCTAGTTGTCTTGTTTGACTTGCGTAAAGTAGCGCGGCTCAATTTGATCTGTAGCTCGCAAGTTAATCAATTGAGCGCAAGAGTTATTCGGTGAGCTAAAGAGCTAAAAGAGTTATACAGCTCTTTTGATCAAAAGAGCTGTATCTCTCTTTTCTTTTTAGTGAGCTACATTTCGCATGTCTACTAGTTACCCACAATAAAAACTTTTTTTTTTTGTTCAATTTAGCCTCCCTTTATTTCAATACAATTCACAATTACACAAGTAGGCTGTTCTTATTGTCAAAAGTGCCTCTACAGGCACCTTTGAAAGGTCGAACAACAATATAAATGAAGCTACAGTCTCAGTCACAAGACATAATAACTGTGAAAGTACTGTAGTACTGTAATTTTGTTTGGATATTAATCCTAAATTCTATAGTTGCAGCTGGAAACTTTAGGACATTACTGATATTTCTTTCAGGTCATTGTAACAATTCTGATCTTTGGCGTGACCTGTCCATTACATTTGAGTATTAGATATTTATAAATCTTCATGGCCAGTTTTAGGCAGGCCAGGCCAATGTTATACAAATTGATTTGGACTAAACCGTGGCCTTACAAAACCATTTTAAATAAACAGCAAAAAATAATAATTTTCTTTGTATAAATGCTTTCAAATAAAAATAAAATAATAAATCTTTTTTTTTTTTTTGACGTTCGGCCAAGCCAAGTATTGGTCTGAAGAAAAAGGCAAGTTTTTATACATAAAAAACGATATAGCGATATTTTTATACATATTTATACAGTGTTTATATTATATATTATCATCTTATGTACATTTAAGGAAGTAATATTAACAAAATGTGGCTTACCATTGCAAAAATATTTAAGTGAATACAAATTTTATTTTATTGAATTTTTCAACATTTTTCTTGATTTTCTACCAAGGTCAGATAGGCAGCCGTTCCATGTAAAGTTCTGGTATTCAGCTTGCATCTGGTTAGACTGGAAGCTGACCCCAACAGAGTCGAGAAAAGTCAACGCAGATGCCAACTAATTTTAATTTTAAACCTGGCTTCAAAGAAAGTTTATTTGTAAGCCTTTTTAAGAAAAATAAACAGCAAGAAAAATGCCTGGACAAAATCTTAAATTATCAACAGCAAAAAAACAGTAAAAACTAGAACTTTCTTAAACGTTTAGTTGAAAAATTCAATTGAAAAAAAAAAATCTACTTTGTGAATCAGTGCAAAGGAAAAGAACTTAAGAATAATTGTCTTTGTCACTCCAATGTTAGTACAGACGCCAGTACAATAGCTACACCCATCTGTCAAACTTGTTTAATAGATTTTCAACTTTACCGTTAAAGAATTAAGTTTAAGGTTGATTGGTAAAATTTGACAGTCTCGGGTTATTTGATGTGCTGGCGGTCTGTACCATTTAGTTGACAATTCGGCACTTTCGCTACAGGTATTAATTCAGTCTCTTTCTTGTGATATTTCAGGCACTTGACAAGTTTTAGTTCAGGTATTGGGTAATCAATAACACATACATGAGGTCTTGACTTCGATTCACGGGTCAGACAAAGCGTTATTGAGTTTTTCTATTAGGTATTTCTCCGTAACAGCCACGGAGATTAGATTTGTGTGCGGTTGATGGCAATAGGCTTGCCCTTTATTACAAGGGACTTAAACATAACTGGCGAACTCTAGGAGCACCATACTCTTCTGCCGATCCCTTTGGAGATTACAGGCGTGAATATCTAAAGCCTGGCCTTATCCACCGTTTGGATAAAACATAATTTAAGCAGTAAAAGCCTGCCATAGCAAGACACGCCTTAAAATACTTAAACTACAGAATTATTACTAATGTTTTTTGGTCAGGCCAGGACTTATCTATCTTCAACATAATAAGGCCAGAAAATGGTGCGATTGATATGAAGGCCAAAGTATGGCCTTGGATTTTAAAGCGTATCCTATTTTTTTTGTTCAAGTTTTCACCCTTTTTTAAATTCAAAGAAATAACTCATTATTAATACATACAATTTGTTTTTCTTTCCACTACTTTTCAATATAAATGTTAAAGTATTTTAAATACTAAGATCTTGGTTAAAATGGGAGGGTTTCATCTCATTTTAAAATTGATATCTTTACTTGAAAGTCTGACAACCGGTCCAGCTGAGAGGTATTGTGTTACCTAGTACTAACTGCGTTGTGGAGGTCAGATAGGCAGTCGCAACATGTAATGTGTGTCGGGTCGTTTAGTTCCCTTCAAAATAGTTGAGTTGAATGATGGCTGATACATGCGTCATGTTCGTGAACGCGCGCTGTCAGTTGTGACTGGTCATCTCTAAGCTGCCACGGTTTATTTTAATTACTTTATTTTTTAATTACTGATATAATCTTTTACTCTAGACGCTCTTAACTTGCCCGTATTTCTACGTTCCATTCCCGTTGTTCTCACATATTTGTAATTCTGAACATGAATGATGTAACCAAGATTTTGTAACATATTTTGATTTAAAAGAGTGTCCATGGAGTTTCTTGCCCATTCTTCTCCATATAGATCTATGCTACGGAATGGGCAGCTACAGTACTTTCACAAGTTATTATGCCTTCCTGTTTATTTTTTGAACATTTGTTTTATTCGATATAGTACCCAATACCATAGTGTTACCGAAAATCATAGTATTTCCCCTGTCAAGTGTCTAAAATGGTCTGTTTTACAAAATCAGTTTTTACATCAACAATTTTATCACTTGACGGAATTATTTCAGTTGTCAAAACATCATACTGACTTGTAATATTCATTGATTTAGCGACATCATCATACTTACTAAATCCTTTCAAATGACTTTCGACGTCATTGTTAATGACTTGTTGATTTACTGACATACCTTCATGTTCATCAGAAGGCACCAAACTATCTTCTGTGATCGTCATTTGTTTTTCTGCTTCCTCAGCTTTCAATTCTTCTTCTTCTTCTCTCCTGAGTTTGTCCAGTGCCTCTCGTTCCTTCTTCTCAGCCAGTTCTTTCCTCTTCTGCGCATTCCACCACGGCATGAAACGCTGGAACATGACTCTGGAGCGGTGTTGAGGTTTGAGGACCCATGATACAGCCACGTCTACATCTGCGATTCTGGAATTGAGAAAGGTGGGTTTTGAAGTTTCTGTTATGCAAGCAAGCCTAGAACTGAGATGTCGAGCGGTTATAGATCTTACTAGCTAAGTATTTGGGTAAGTTACTCTGTTTCGGGACGTCCATGTTAATTCAGAAACAGGAAAATTACCGAAGCGAATACCCTTGGGGAGCAGCGTTGGCCCAGTGGTGGCAGCCCCGACATACGAGCAGTAAATCGTAGGTTCGAACCCAGACAGGCCCATTATTTTGTGTAATTTATGTCATCACCGCTGCTCTCAAAACGGTGAAGGATAACGTCGTGAGGAAAGCGGCATGTCTTAGAACTAAAAATTCGAAGACATGTGACATCTACCAACCCGCACTGGGCCCGCGTGGTGGATTAAAGCCCACTGCCTCATTGAGAGGAGGCCTGTGTCCCAGCAGTGGGAACATTAAAGGCTGATGATGATGATACCTTTCCTGGTTAACTGTATTTTTGCAACACCTGAAAGCTAGGATCAACAGTGGCGACCACCAGAAAAACGCCGCGACAATGAAGCTCGACGAAATCCCAGAGAAACAATTTAACTGTCTTGGATTCCGTCTTCGATCAATATCGAAGAATCGATCGAAGGATTCCGTAACCAAATTAATCAGCAGAAATAGCGGAGGAGTAGGAAAAACATAATTTCCACTTCCCTCCATATCAAGCAGGAGACAGAACGAAACAAGGCTAATAGGCACAAAGGTACGTTTACAACTGAGATAAGCCTAGCACGCATAGCATGACCACTGTACAAACGTGTTTTGGCTACCGAAGAATCGACATAATGGCAGATAGACAGTGACAATGTGTCAGTTTGTCGACATAGCCCGTTTCTACGGCGGTAATGCTATGCGTGCAGTTGCCTAGAACCACAGACAGATACTGGTTCAACTGTATGTGAGTGAATTTGTTTCTTCTTTCAGACTTCTAAACAGTAACTGGCATATTCCTGTACTGGAGTCAGCAGAGATGTGTTGTATACCTTATTTAATTCGGTAATTAATTCTACATTCCACATAATGCTGGATGAGTTTCTTGCCCATTCTTCTCCATAGAGATCTACGCTTTGGAAAGGACCACTACAGTACTTTCACAGTTATTATTCCTTGTGACTGGGACTGTAGCTTCATTTTATTTGTCTTTGTTTCGACACTTTCAAGTGCCTGTAACTGGCCTACTTGAAATAAATGGTTTGATTTTAAATGGTGGTCGAGCCTTAAAGAAAGTTATGTTTTTAGTGCCTTACCTTCGCTTAAACCTGTCCCTATCGAGGGCATATCTCTCCCAGTGGCCGGCTCTGGCCTGCCTGGCTGCGAAGGACCATACCCTCATGACGTGGACCTTGGGAGGCTGGTCAGAGAAGTGGACCTGGAGACAAGACGATAAATAACGTTAGAGCTGTGTAATATGTGAGTTGTTTGGAACATTTTATCGTGTTTTAGCTGAAAGATGTCCACTTTTGATCATTTAGTTTACATTTGATAATATCTCGAGTGTATTAACCTTTAGTACACCATACAAGATTAAACGTTGTAAAAAATAATTACATAACATCACGCCTGTTATCCATAAGGGGTTAGGCAGAGGTGCCCCTAATAGAACATTTCCCCTCATTTCGCCAATTATGTTTAAGTCCCATGCAATAGGGAGCGAGCCTATTGACATCAACCGGGACAAATCCAGACTCCGAGGCTGCTACTGGTAATTTCCTGTTGGAAAAACCCAATAACATTTTGCCTGAACTGGCAATGGAACCCAGTACCTCATGCTCAGGGTCACGCTTGCTACCTCTCGACTATCGAGACAGTCAAACGTAAAAAAAACTATGCAAAAAACAGGTAACTAATGTTTTAACGTGAATCCTTCTTATATTCGTCGCTCGGTGTGTTGAAAGTGCGTTCAACTTTCATGAATGACAAATTACTGTCAGCTGTCAATCATATGTCACTACTTACAACAAAAATCTTATTTTCTAGAGTTTTTGGTTAAACAATCAACAGACAGAACATGTATTGTCATTGACAGTCATCCGTTAAATGCTATTTTGATACTAACATAATCTTTAAGTGTAGTTGTTACTAACACGATGGTTTTTTAGCTGAAATAAATAATAAATAAACTAGCCTATGCCCGCGGCTTTGCACGCATGGAGTTCAATCACTGTCCCACGGGATTGTACTATCGGGATACAAATTATCCTATGTGTTAATCCAGGTTATAAACTACCCCTGTGCCAAATTTCATCCAAATCCGTTCAGTTGTTTTCGCGTGAAAGAATAACAAACATCCATCCATACTTACAAACTTTCGCGTTTATAATATAAGTAGGATAAATATTCACCTCACGAACAGCAAAGATTTCGTTACATTAAGAAAATCATTGGATCTGCTCCCATCGTACTAAAGTAGCGCGAATAACTGTTTACGTCAAGGAGGCTTAGATGAATTCATTTTCATTTAATTCACCAAAAGCCATCACATAACAATATCCAAAAAACTAAAAGCATACATGGTAAGGTCCCAAAATAACTGGCAAGTAAAAGAAAAGAAAGATCCGAGAGATTAATATCCGAACAAAACAATTGTTTCCTGGATCAAACAAATTGGAAGTCAGGGGGCTTTGCCCAGCAGTGGGATAACGTAGGCTAACAGTATCATTATCCAAACAAAAAAGAATTGAAATAGAGAAAGACTATATTGAACAAAAATATTACTTTTTTTTAATGTGGACCTAGAGAAAACTTCAGTAAATTAGTGACATGATAGTTTTGTTTCTCTGATTTATCTTGTCTTGGTTGGTAACTTTTGGACTGATATAAGGCTTATAATTGAAACAAGGTCACAATAATTTAAATAATCTAACTCCTCAACTAGGTGCCTATATCTTAGGGGTTAGGGACGTTTCAAGAATAAGCAAATAAAGTAAAAGAAAACAGATTATAATTTATGCAAATTTATTTTTTAGTAAATGCTAAAGCATAAAAAAAAAACAAAATGAAAAAATGTTTCAACAATAAGCAAATAAAGTAAAAGAAAACGGACTATAATTTATGTAAAACAAAACAAAATGAAAAACATATACGTGTCCAATGTCAAAAATGTTTAGCGAATAAAATCTTAGGTTATTGTCTAAGCCGTCAACAGTACGTCTGTCATTCAAGCACTAATGCCATTGACCTCAGCTTCATACCAAAATTTATTTCTAGGTTACTATGTCAAGATACAGATCCAAACGACTCAGTCCACGCTCTCGTTCCTAACGGGCTGTGAAACATTTTCACGACGAAGACGAATTGAATTGTGGCCAATTTATGCCATGCCATTTATATTTGCACTTCGATATTAAAGGCAGAATAAGAGAACAATTTTGTACATGGTACCAATCTTCTGTACCTTATTTAGGGCAATAAATGATTTTGTTTTATTAGATGTGGGTGTGATTATAGTTGCAAAACTTCTGAAAAATTCGGAATAATTCCGGAATACTTCTGGGAAAGTTTCTTAAAATCATTCAAAATGAATTTATAAGGATTTTTTTTTTTTTGCTGAAACATCGTAATTTACATCGATCGTCGATCGCCGTCGCCGCTGCCCCTCTGTGCGCCGGCCGCTGCCGCCGCGCCGCACGCGCCCGACTGCCACGAGTCGTGCGTGCAGGCGATGGCGGTGCAGGGTGCGGTAAAAGGGGAGATGATGACGAGAACAGTAGTGCGTAGACGAGCGCGCCCATACCGTTTACTGTCTACAAATACCAGCCAAGTATGCCACTCTAATGCTGGTTCTCGCGCTCCTCTGCGTCAACTTGTGGATTCTTACAACAATAAATTTGAGAGCATTGATATATTTAACCTTTCCGCTAGCAAATTTAAGGAGTTTGTAGTCGAACAAATACTAGCTTCGTAATTTTGTTCTCTTTTATTTGTTAAGATTTTTTTTTTCTTCTTTATAAACTGAACGTCCGTAATCACTGTTATTATATTATATTTTTAATATGTTTTACTCACGTAGCATTAATCATAAGCTAGTGATCAGTGGATAATGGTGTTGGTTGTGCAATAAGTGCTATTATTTTAAGTTTATACAGGGTGTAACGGAAAGGGTATATACATCCTTAAGGGTGTGCTACAGACCATCAAACTGAACATGTTTCTAAATAAATGATCCCCGGTGAAGTCCCCCCCCCCCCCGAGAAAGATTCGTACCCCGCAATCGAATGTTTCCGCCGAATATTTCGCCCGAATAATTCAATGGGAATTAACGTGTTTGTTTGTGACGTTGTGTGTGCTTGATTGATGAGACGTGCACTCACAACCATAAACTTAATATACCTACCGCTCACAACTAAAGATAATATAATTTACAACTTCCAAGCGCGAAATACATAGTAAGGTCGATTTTCCTGGTTTTTTTTTTGACAGTTGAAATATTCCCAAAGTTTCGGAATATTTCGGAATACTTCCGAAGTATTCGACGGGAATGATTCGGAATTTTTCCCACCAGCATCTATAGGTGTGATAGTCTATAATGGGTGTTTTCACTTACATTGATCGAGAAATGTTTTTGTAGTGTTGGAGTTTCAACTTTAGGTGCATCTTTACTGTATCACGCCTGTAATCCCCGTGCAGTTAGGCAGAGATGTACCTAACAAGTACCCACACATTTCGCCAGTTATGTTTAAGTCCCATGTAATAGGGGGCGAGCCTATTGCCGCTAACCGGGCACAACTCCAGTCTACATAGCAGCTATTGAGAAATTCCTGATGGAAAAAGCCAATGACACTTTGCTCGACCCGGCCATCGAACCCAGTACCAGCACAACAGTTGACCTGACCTTAAAGATGACTCAAGTAATTGACGCATTTAATTGGTCTTTCCTTGGTGTAAGTACCTACTTAAAATAAATGTTCAATACGAGTAATAATTTCGTAGAAGTAATTATTAATGTTCAACTAAGGGCTAAAGCCTCTTGAATAACAGCGAATGGAAACATTACCAAGAAACAGGGAGAGTCCCCTTTTTTTCAAAGAAAGTTCGGATTTCAATCTTCGTTTGTCTGTCTTTCCTCAACTAAGTTGCTGCCGGCTTCCAGTCTAACTAGATGCAGTTGAGTACCAGTATTTTACATGGAGCGACTGCTTATCTGACCTCCACAACCTAGATACGGGACTGCTGAGCATGAGATCTTGAGTTCGATTCCCGAGTCAGGCAAAGTGCTATTGGGTTTTAACATCAGGAATTTCACAGTAGTAGCCACGGAGTATGCATTTGTACCCGATTGATGGCAATTGGCTCGTCCCCTATTAACTGGTGAAAAGTGGGTGTACTATTAGGTACATCTCAGCCGAACCCTTCTGGGATTACAGGCGTGATGTTGTTTGTTTGAATCATTATTCACGGCCAGTTTGTATTGAACAACTTTATAACCGATGACGTAATATCGCATACACGTCAATAAATACCCTGAAATCCCGGCTAAAAATACTTCGCCATGCTCATCCGGTGGGCGACTTTCAAATAGGTGGGCGGGTTATCAGACTACCCTATTAGGAGAAGTATGCGTGATGAAGATGACGTAGTTGTCATGTATCTGGCATAGTAAAAGGTAGAACGGTTTATGAATTTCTTAGGGTTTTTGTTTACGTGATTGCATCTAATTATGACAATGCAGAGTTGCTAACATTTAACTTCTCTGTTGATATCTATTTAAAGCGTTTGTAAGGCTACCTTACAAGTCAGCCAATGTACCAACATATTACATCAAAATTTACGCCATACCTAAACCTTGCAACATTTCCACAAACATTGCTTACTGTCACGCTATTCAACAAGAAGGCCGTCGGTGCTAAAAGAATTCGCCGAAAACCGAACAGTTATTTACAACTACTTGCACATTCATTCAAGTCTGTGTACAATAATAAACAAATGACGAAACGGTGCGTCACCGCGTCATCGTTTGCGATCGTGAGTCATTATCATGACGCGGTAATGACGAATGTTTCGGCAATATTAGCGAATGTGATCTAATATGGAGTTAAAGGATAATGTTTCGAAGTTTGTGTGCTTGGAGCCCTACTGCCTTTGAGGTAGACGTGTTCTAGAGTGGAGACCGTTAATCGTCAAGCGTGAGGTGGGACGCCCTCAGGCTCGGTGGAGCGACAATCTGCACAGAGTGGCTGGTGGGAACTGGATGAGAGTTACGTGGAGTGCGATTAAAGAGGCCTATGTCGAGCAGTGGACTGTTATAGGCTGATGATGAAAGGCAGGATAGTTATTATGAAAAAATGCGACAGATTAAAAATTTTCTATGGTCCTGTCAAAAAGGTCAACAAACGAAATTCGGCGCATCCCGGTGAAATTACTGTTTCTGAGAATCATTCAATCCGTAAAGATGAGTAATAGATTTGATAGCCTGGTGGTATGACTGTCAAGTCATAGGCCACGTACCCAAGACACGCACTCGGATTTTTCGTATTCATGCGTGTTTTGTATAATTATCACTAGCTTCGCTGAACATCGTGAGGAAACCAGCATGCCTGAGAGATATTTCTCGACGGTATGTAAAGACAAGTCAGAGGCCCATGGGCGGCATAAACACTCTCGACACCAGGTTAGGCAAAACCCATTACTTATTTTTCATGTTTTTTATTACTTCTTTTCGATTTTAAGTGGGAAACCGTGGGCAACATCAGTACTAGTTAGTATGTAAGTATTTTTTAGTTCTTTCAATAACTATATTTATTTTATCGTCACGTTTCCCCATCACTGTGACGATGCTTTGTTAGCAAACGGTTTTTCCTTACAGGAATTACTCAGAAGCTGAGCTCAAACAAGCGTGATGTTATGTTTAGTAATGTCGCTGGCAAGAAGATTGTTATACAAGGTGTTGTTTTGCATCCTCGTCAAATTCAAGGAGGTAACTATGCTACTGATTCTCGTCCCGAATCAATAATAAAATGGGTTGGTATTTTTTTTTTTCTTGTTTTCGGAATTCGATAAGTGTGAACCACCCGTGTTTTAAACGCGGACCGCCTGGTTCTCGCCCTATAACCTCGCTTACACACATACAAACAATCTCAAACGTTTATGCGATAATTTCTTATTCCCTAAATCACGTTAAGGGGGTTATTCTGAAATATTGACAAACTTAAACAACCAAAAAAATCAGCGTTTATTAATAATTAACTAGGTACCGTAATTGTAATTGATTATTTATAAATATCTTTTGTGACCACCTCCCTAAATTTGACGAGAATGCAAAACAACACCTTGTATTTTACTAGCTGCTGCCCGCGACTTCGTTCGCTTAGAAATTTTGATGGGTTTTAGGGGTATGAAAAATAGATGTTGGCCGATTCTCAGACCTACCCGAACTGCTGAACCGATTTGTACGGTTCAGCCGTTTCGGAGGAGATTGGTAACAAACACCGTGACACGAGAATTTTATATATTAGAAGATGGATTAGCCCAGATCTTTGCCACTTCCACCGCGTCGTCGCTGGCAGCTCACATTGGGCTGCATGATTTTGGGCTAAGAGGGCAGGATAGGAGGTCGAGCATAGCTTGCGACACATCACCACCACCACACCCCACTGATGTTGGTGGTGTGATATGATAACCCCTTTGCCCCAGAACCAAAAAAGCCGTTGGGCCTGCGCCTAATCTCTCTCCGGTCGTGTCCGATTGCCGTCTCATTGGATTAAGTGAGTATGGGAAGAGAGAGTGCTCCTGTGTCACACACGCGTTGTAAATTCTATCTAATTGACTTGTCTCCGACGACCGTTTAGTCAAGAACACTCGTATCGAATCTTTGTTTTTAAAACCAGTCGTTGCTAGCCACAATCTCAGCAGTAGTTTTATATCGATTTTAATGGCAAATAACTTGTTTTAGTGCAACCTTGGCATAATCTGGTATAAATAATTTTTAAATCGTATGATATAGACACGTTTCTGAGCATTCGGAAACTAGGAATGATGGGACCTATCTGAGTAAGTACTTAAGTATTCATTATCTCATCTCCTGAACTTATCCAAATTTATTTGGGGCTTGCGCAGCATGTGTTCTTCCATACTAGTCATCTCATCAGACACTTCCTTTCTTGTCATAGCATCTTTCAAACAAGCCATCAATCGTTTCCTTGGTCTTCCTTTACTCCTGTACCAATCCACATTCATACTCAAGACTTTCCTCATTCCTCCGCATCAAATATTATGGACATTTGATGCGGAGGAATGAGGAAACGATTATCAACATTTCAGGTGCCACTATCAGATTACCTTAATCATTTTTGTTATTTTATCCATTTGCGTTAGAGTCAGCTCACACCGAGACGCGAAGCGACGCGACGCTGCGCGCACTTGTGAGAATTCAGAATACGTTGCGCAACGTATTCTGAATTCTCACAACGAAATGTGTATCTTGTCGTGTAGAAAATAAAGTTATATTTTGAATCGCTCTTTAAAAGTGTGCGCTTACACCACACATCCCCCTTAGCATTCTCATACTTAAGTATTCATTATCTGAATATCTTTTTCCCAATTCTGTTGCAAGTGGGTTCCCAGTCTGCCTATCTGTCCCTAGTCTAACTATAGGTATGCAGCACTCTATCTATCCTCTACAACACAGATACTTTCCGTCAAGACTTTCTGCCAAAGACGTACGAACAACAGGTCATTACCACAAACTCGTACATAGTAAAGTATCTAAATATAGTCTGATGGATTAAGAAGCTTCCAATTTAGACAGTTCTTATCACATTGCTGTCATGTCGCAGTGCAGTTGCTGTTGTCATGTAGATTTATGGATTTATTCATCCTACTAACATTATAAATGCGAAAGTTTGTGAGGATGGATGGATGGATGTTTGTTACTCTTTCACGCAAAAACCACAGAATGGATTTGGGTGAAATTTTACACACGGGTAGTTTATAACCTGGATTAAGTCATAGGATACTTTTTATCCCGATAGTATGTTCCCGTGGGACAATTATCTAACTCCACGCGGGCGACGCCGCGGGCATAAGCTAGTTTAGTAATATGACGCCTGTAATACCCAAAGACTTAGGAAGAAATGTGCCTATTAGTACACCCACATTTCGCCAGTTATGTTTAAGTCCCATGTAATAGTGGGGCGAGCCTATTGCCATCAACCGGAATCCAATCCAGACTAGATGGCTGCTAATGAGAAATTCCTGATGGAAAAACCCAATAACACTGTCTGACCTGAGAATTGTCGCGCGCCTGCTGAGCTTGAGGTCTTGGGTTCGATTCCCGGGGCGGGCAAATTGGTAATGTTTGCATTGTTACTCAAGAAGCTAAACCCTCTTCAGTAGCCATTAGTTGAACGACAATAATAGGGGATACTCCAATTTTTTTTTTCCTTTGTCCGTCGGTTAGTTTATTGAAAAGTATTGGACACGTATTTTATGTTTTTTCACGTGCTCATAAAATTACGGAGATATATTGAGTTGAAATGGCTCATGACGTCACATGTAGGTAAGTTTTATACCTACTTGTGACGTAGTAAGCCCCCACTCTCCAACTTTAATGAGTTTTAACTAAGTAATTTTGTGATATTTTGATAAAACAAAAAATACGTGTCTAATATTTTTGTATTACCTGTCTGACGGACTAAATAGAATGTCGTTTTCTTTACCCAGTCCGATCCCCTATTACTTTTACGAAATTATTACTCATATTTATTTTCAGTACTTACACCAAGGAAAGACCAATTAAACGCGTCAACTACTTGAGTCATCTTTAAGGTCAGTTCGTACTTGCTACCAGCTGTTGTGCTGGTCCTGGGTTCGATGGCCGGGTCGGGCAAAATGTTTTTGACTTTTACCATCAGGAAGTTCTCAATAGCTGCTATGTAGACTGGAGTTGTGCCCGGTTAGTGGCAATAGGCTCGCCCCTACTTGGGACTTAAACATAACTGTTTAAATACGGGTGTACTATTATAGGTAGGTACGCCTCTGCCCAACCCTTCGGGCATTACAGGCGTGATTGTTATCATTCTGCTACCCTTATCAAAAATACACTCAAAACAATTTGACTCTACAAAAAAACTGTTTATATTGCTGAGCGAAACCGCCGAAAGATTTAATTTGAACGATGTTCGTTATGTAGCAGAAATAGATTCAGCTGTTTATCATTCTGCGCGATTTGTTACAGTTTTTCATGGACGAGTTAAAACCAGACATAACATAACGCCTGTAAATTTAGTAGGGTAGGCAAAAGTGTAGGTATAGCACACCCACACTACCAGGAAATTAATGTTGGAATTTCATGTAATAGGGGAAGAGCTGATAGCCAGCAACAGGGCGCAGATCGACACGAACGCACAAAACATCGAGCAAGTGAAATGTTACAAACATAGTTTTAAGTTACATATAAGTACTAACACGACGTACGACGTACGGCGATGCGCCATCGGTACATGGTGGACATCCCACCTATACGCACTAAGCGCTTTGGGAATACTTTTATAATGCGTACCGCTAAGGAGTGGCATTCCCTGCCGGAGTCTGTGTTTCCCGATAGCTACAATCTGGAGGTCTTCAAGTCAAGAGTGAATAGGTTTCTTCTAGGCAAGCGTGCTTCACCGTCGACCACATCATCGCTTACCATCAGGTGAGATAGTGGTCAAACGCGAGCCTATTTATAATAAAAAAAAAAACAAGGACATATCAAAAGGGTCTTTGTTACCAGTAAATAAAAGGATTATTAAACAAGACTTCAGACTACAATAACACTTGGCCTGACCTGGGATGCAGTTGAATACCAGTATTTTAGGTGAAGCGTCTGCCTATCAAACCTCCACAAACCAGTTGGTACTGGGTAATAAGATACCTGTTGGTAAGACCGGTAGTCACTTTCAGGTCACTGCCTACATGTAACGACTGTCAAAGATCTACAACTGACAGCCGGTACCACACGCTCATACTTTCCGAGGCGCGGAGGAAACCCGGTAAGTAATGGGTGGTCACCCATCCACGGACCAACCTAAGTAAGCACGACGTAAGCTTAACCTAAAGCTCGACCCGAGTGGCTGGTATTATTCAGCCACGAGCTCCTGCTACACTTTGACATGCTCTAATAAATAAAATTCGTGGCGCCAAGTCCAACGGGCACACAATTAGCGTCACGGACGGCCAAAGCCGTTTCTAGATACGGCATGTAGCTGCTAGGTGGTGGTTGGTCGTGAGAAAAGAAGAAAAACGAAACTTTTGGAAAATTAGACCATTAGGAACGGAATGTAGCGCGGGAGATTATTAGTACGCGTGGAGTGTTCGCGTGATTTTTTGGCACTACTCGTTCAACCATTGCAATGGCGGCCGCAGCAGTAGGCGGGGTGAGGGGTCGCGCATCAACCAATGAGAGCGCCCGCGTGCAGTCCGTTCCTGTTGGCCTTCGATTTAATTAAAACAACAAAAATACAATTGTAATAGAAAACATACAAGACTTATAAGGTAAGCATACATGAGTATCTACTTAAAATATTGCTAAACATTAAAATAATTAAAAAGACGGGCGGACCGCGATACCATCGTCAACATCCTGCCCCTTAGTGTCGTCATTGCGACACTCAAAACTCATGAGTAAAGCAACTCGTGTTACGGGACGTTTCAAAATACTTGTAGTCGTTTTAATGTCTACGGTTCTTACCCGTCCATCAGCTCCCGGATACACTTGATGAATGATTCCCTTTGGCCAAACATTCCGAGGGGAAGTGGGGTCTACAACAACAACTAGGTCACCTACCTTTAACTGTGCACCCTCGCGGTCCCATTTCTTGCGGGGCGCTAGAGTAGGCAATACTTCTCTGAGCCATCTGGACCAAAATAAATCAGCTAGGCGTTGTACAATACGCCATTGCTTTCTAAGGTATAAGTCACTGTCGTCAAAGATACCTATTTGTGGGAGATTGGATGAAGAACCTAGCAAAAAATGATTGGGTGTTAGAGACTCGGGGTCGCGTGGGTCGACGGAAACATGAGTCAAGGGTCGCCCGTTAATCATGTTCTCAACTTCACACAAGAAAGTAAGCAAAGTTTCTTCTCTCGGAGCTCTTTCCTTTAGAACAACTCTTAAAGCTGTTTTAACGCTCCTAACTAGACGCTCCCATGCACCGCCCATATGTGGACTGGCCGGAGGAATGAATTTCCACTCAACTCCCTTGTTTAGAGCTTCAGTTGTTAACGCTTGTTGATTATTAAGTAGTTCTTTATAAGCCCTTTTCATTTCTGTGTCAGCCCCTCTCAAATTAGTGCCGTTATCCGAAAACATGGTGTGTGGCCAGCCCCTACGAGCGGCCATTCGACGAAGTGACATTATCATGGAATCAGTAGTAAGAGTCGGAACTACTTCTATATGAACCGCGCGCACCGTTAGGCAAGTGAATAGTACGCCGTATCTGCGCGCCCTCTGCCGACCGATCGTGACTTCCATAGGCCCGAATAAATCTACTCCACACATGGTGAATGGTCTATGGTGATGTGTAAGACGGCCTTCGGGTAGGTCACCTAGGCGTGGCGGCAAAGGCATGGCTCTTTTAAAACGGCAAATTAAACATTGTTTAGATATAGTACGAACTGTAGGTCTCAATCGAATGAGCCAATATTTTTGACGCAACTCATTAACTACCATCTCGTTACTAGAGTGCGCGGCCTTTATATGGTACTGAGTAACGATTAGTCGCGCGATATAGTCATTGCCATCTAAAATAATTGGATATTTAGTGAGCTGATCTACACCCTTTACGTTACCGATACGACTACCCATGCGTAACAAATTATTTTCGTCCAAAAACGGGGTGAGAGATCTCAATCGGCTATCTTTATTTACTTCTTTGTTTAATCTAATCAAATTTATTTCAGTTTGAAAGGAACATGCTTGTGAGTAACGAAGTAACAATATTTCCGCTTGATTCATCAGTTTTTCGTTAATTACTTTAATTTCACTCTTCTTACATTTTTGTACAAACAATAAAACAGTTGCTGTACTGCGTAATAATCGCAGCCAACTAGAGAATCGACTTGGTTCGGGAACAGGTAAGTCACTTATTATATTATTATCTTGAACAACGTGTACTTTTTCTAAAATATCATCACTAATTGTTTTTATTTCAGGTTGTTGCGGCCAGCAAGAACGCGGCTGGTGTAAGAACGACGGGCCCAAGAACCACTCCGAATCACTTGTCAACACGTAATCACTATTTTTTGTCGCCAGGTCTGCGACGTTTACGTCAGTGGGCACATATCGCCATTCGTCGGACTTACTCAACTCGTCTATTTCCCCTAGCCTGTTCGCGATGAATACTTTATACGTTCTACAATTATTTTTAATCCAGTGTAAAACTGTAGTGGAATCTGTCCAGTAGAAAACTAAATTAGGTTGTAAACGATGTTCCTTTTTAACACTATTAGCTAACTTACATGCTAATACGGCTCCTTGTAGCTCAAGTCTAGGCACGGAAACCGGTTTTAATGGAGTAACTTTACTTTTACTCGCGATAAACGATACGGTTGCTTGTCCGTCGCTGCTTTCGCGACGCCAATATGCAGCAGCGGCGTACGCGCTCGGCGATGCATCACAAAATAAATGAAGTTCTAAACTAGCTAAACTATCACCAGTCGTCTGATCACAGGAAAAATAACAGCGTGGAATTCTAATATTATTTATCTCCTTAGCTTGATTAATCCACTTACAGAATAAATCATATAAATTCTCATTCAATTTTTCATCCCATTTGATATTAAGTTTCCATGTTTCGCGCATCAATATTTTTCCCTTGATGGTAAACGGTCCTAAATAGCCGTGAATATCAAAAATAGACATAATAATACTTAGCATTTCGCGCTTAGTAGGTATTCGTTTCAAAAGCATAATATCTTGCGGAATACGTTTAAAAGATAAATCTAAAGCTAGCAGATCGCTGCGCGGGAACCACAATATGCCTAACGCCCGTTCCGCCTGTTTATCAAAGTTGAACTTTATTGCTATGTCGTTAAGACTGTCTTTTGGAATGTCACTTAGCACATTAGGTACATTACTGAGATAGTTACACATTTTAAATCCACCTTCATTATGGATAAATGAAATTTCTTTAACTATTTTTCTAGCTACCTCCTCATCAGAAAAGCTATCAATATAATCATCCATGTACTGATTGTTTGTTATAGCCTTCACAGCGTCTGGCATCTGTTGACTAAATCGAGAAGCATTTTTATTTTGATTAATAAATTGGGCAACAAACGGGGAACAATTTGCGCCAAAAATAAGTGACGTCATTACATACTTATTTACAACATCGCTACCTTTCTCCTTCCACAAAAACCTTAATGCATTTTGGTCGATATTATGTATTTTAATACGTAAAAACATATCTTTTATGTCTCCTATTATTCCTATAGGGTTCTCCCTAAACCTAAACATTATACCATATAAAGATTGTAATAAGTCAGGCCCTTGGAGTAAAAAGTCATTAAGTGACTTATTATCAGTTTTGGCGGCGGCATCAAAGACCAATCGCAACTTTTTTTTTTTTTTTTTTTTGTTTGGGTTGTCCACACCAAAATGCGGTAAATACCAAACGTGGTCCGACTCGGAATCGAACCTGCACTCTGCCTCTGTCAGTTTTCGTGCGTAATTGTTTTTAAGTAAATGTTCAATACGTTCGCGGTATCTAATTTCATATTCTGGATTAGAAGACATTTTTCTTTCTACCGAGTGTAATCTTTTTAATGCTACGGGATAAGAGTCCGGCATAACAAATTTATCGCGCTTCCATGGAAGCTTGACCGACCATTGACCGTTAACTAACTCAGCTGACTCGTTAAGGATATTTACGGCTCGCAATTCTTCAATATTTTGACGTGGTTGGTTACTGATACCAATTGAATCCAGTGAAAATGAACAGCGAATTAAATCGTGTAATTGGCTCAAATCAATGTCTGTACTACATTCGAAGGTATCTTTAACGACAGCTGACTGACACAATGGTTTATTTACACATGTAATTAAATCAAAACATGGAGTCCCGCTCGCGCCCGCGCTGCCGTCTCTCGGGGACGAGTCGCGGAGCGCTTGCGCGGCAGGCTTACCTTGACTGGGTGTGCACGATGTCGCTGCTCCGTGCGCTGCGGCTGGCTCGCCGCTGGCGCCACCAATGCTGCCTATGTTGTTGACGTGCTCGGCGCGCTTACCAGTAATATCAGCTTGCCAAGCTCCGTGCACACACCATCCTAATAAAGTTTTTGTGAGGTATGGTCCGCCCGATTTATACCTTTTACATGAAATAGGTGCAATTAAATCATAATTGTCCTGACCAATTAATATTTTAGGTTTAACATTGCTGTCACATATTATGGGGTTATTATTACTAGACATGTTTTCACAATAGTTTACATTAGAGGTGAATAACTGTAAGGGCAAATTAAGTTCTTTGAGTTTACGAGCACGCATTTCGAATTTGTTACCGTCACTGTTACTTATTTTACATTTAATTATCTCAGTCTCGCACAATAACTCGGAGTCCCATGCACCTGAAGCGCGCATTGTGACCCTTTCCCCGTGCAGCCCGACCTTATCGGCAAGGTCAGCCGCGATGAGAGTCACTGTTGCGCCGTCGTCTAGAAGCGCATGCGTGGCCACACTTGACCTGGGTCCATGAATAGTGACCGGCACTATTTTAAGCACTACATTTATCTTTGGTTTTATCACTGACACTTCATGACACTGCGCGGCGCGGGTGCTGGCGTGTGAGACAAGCTCACTAGCGGCGGCGCTAGCAGAGTCGGACGTCGCGGTATCGTTGGGTGGCGCGGAAGTTTCACGGCGCGCCACTTCTGGCTTCGTCCAGTGCAGCATCTGGTGATGAGCCCCACCACAGGCCTCGACGTTGCAGTTTTCCGCAGTACACTCGTTCTTATCCGGGTGCCGAGCACCGAGACATTTGAAGCATAACTTGTTTGCTCGAACATATCGCCATCTATCCTTTCTCATGGCTCGCTTGAATTGATTACAGTCTGGCAACGCATGCTTGTTCCTTTTGCAAAACTTGCACTTGTCGGCAGTGTCGGGGTTACTGACCTTAACAGATAGCACGGAATGATCATCGTTATTCCTTTTCTGATGTTGTTTATTTTTGTTAAAGTCATTCTGGTATTGTATGTGGCTAACTCCCGACTCTGCAATCTTTTGCGCTTCCTCATACAGGAATTTGGATAGTAGTTCCAGTTTAGGCGTTTCGGTGTGTACTCGATTTTCGTGTAGGTATTCTACCCATTTGTTAACGAGTCCTGTAGGCAATTTAGATACGACGATTGTTAATAACTCTGGACTTTTCAAGTAGTCTATTTGTTTTAATGTAGTTACAGCAGTGACGTAATTTTTTAATTTTATGGCGAATTTCACAATTTCGGCGTGGTATGAGTATGGTAGTGGTGATAACTTTTTGAGTTGATATATAACTTGCCGCATGACGTTTTCTGGTCTGCCGAACCTCAGTTCGAGCGTTTCTATGATATCGTGGGGCGAGCTCGCTCCCATCAGTAATGCAGCGGCCGCATCTTTTGCGTCGCCGCGTAAACACTTCCGTAGACGCCACACATTTTCACTATCACTGTACTTACATACTCGTGACGATTCATAAAACGCTTCCCGAAATTGTATCCATTCCAACGGATCCCCAAAGTACAAGGGCAGATCCTTCGAGGTGGCCAGTCTAGACAACAGCACCGTGTTGCCCGTGTTAGAATTAGATGAGTCGACAGCCTTCTTTATCGCGTTGGTCAGCTCCTCGATGGCGCGATGAGTACTTGTCGCGGTAGTAGGTGGAATAGCCATCTCGTCGCCGTCAATGTTGCGGTGGCACTCACCGCCGCCGACAGTCGCTTTGTTGCGATCGTGCAACGTGCCGGGTTCAGCAACAGACTTTTCCAGCCAATTCTCCACTTTACTTTTGTAGGAAGCTGATGAAGATTGATTTGTGCAGCGCGATTTCGATTCCAACTCGGCTAAGTCCATGGCCAATTTCTTGTCGACCAATTCTTTTTCTATGCGAGCCTTTGTTTGGATTTCTTGCATTTCAATTTTGGCTTTGACTTGAGCGGCTTCGTACTCCAGTTGCTGCCGTCGTAATAATGACGATGGCGCTCGTGAGTTGCGAGAACTTTTGCACTCGCTGCCATCTTGTCGCTTCAAGCTCGAGTTAGCACGTGGGCGTACACCGATATCTGAATGCACTTTCCCGACTTCTTTCACTGCATCCGTACTGCCAAGCAGCAGCTCTGATTTGACTTCAAGTTGTTTTTCTTCGTCGTTAGTCAGTTGCTCCATTTTCTTTTGTGCACGTGTTTTCACGACACGCGGCGTTCGGAACAACGACATCCCTGCTACACAGGTTTTGCTTCTCACTACCAATAAATACGGCTCGATGGACCAACTTTGTAGCTGCTAGGTGGTGGTTGGTCGTGAGAAAAGAAGAAAAACGAAACTTTTGGAAAATTAGACCATTAGGAACGGAATGTAGCGCGGGAGATTATTAGTACGCGTGGAGTGTTCGCGTGATTTTTTGGCACTACTCGTTCAACCATTGCAATGGCGGCCGCAGCAGTAGGCGGGGTGAGGGGTCGCGCATCAACCAATGAGAGCGCCCGCGTGCAGTCCGTTCCTGTTGGCCTTCGATTTAATTAAAACAACAAAAATACAATTGTAATAGAAAACATACAAGACTTATAAGGTAAGCATACATGAGTATCTACTTAAAATATTGCTAAACATTAAAATAATTAAAAAGACGGGCGGACCGCGATACCATCGTCAACACGGCATTTAAGTCGCATTGCGTGTAAACGGTGACACGTTACGTTTGTTTGAAAGTGTTGACAATGACACCTAGTAACCGTCCTCCGCGATCTGTAGTAGCCATTCACGCGTTTATGTCATAGCCAATACGGGTGGTTTTCGTACTTTAAGTTACTGTGGTGCGGTCAACCATACAATCATCATCATGCACCTAGTGGCTGGTTTCTATAGCCACAACTCTTTACCACATCCTCCACAATCAACCGTCATTTGTTTTGTTCTGGTCCAACTTCGATCGTTTCCGTGACCCTTCGGCTATCTCCGTCCAATCCAAGATGGCGGATAACTGACTTTGAACAATGTACACAATGCGTGTTGGAGTGGTTCCAAGCTATGTGCCAAGGTTATGATCATTGTCTTCTAGTTATGGGTAGATTAATTAGAAATTTTATTGTTTTCCGCACTAGTTTATTTTTTGGCGTTAGTGAAATGGCTGTGTTGTCCTGTTGTCTATGGCTCATATCTTTTGTTGTAAAATTCCTGACGGAAAACCCCAACACTTGCTCTCAACATACAACAGGATTGCATTACACAATTTCTTAGTCCTTCTAAACACTCGAATAAAACTTTAACCATTGAGCTTACAAGTGCCCTTAGTTTTCATCGGTCATTTAAATAAGGAGTAAAGCTATGAAAAGGTGTGTTTTTTGTCCCGAACTGGCTAAATAAAGTAAAACATGGGACTACTTAAAGGTTTCTTTTAATAGGGGGTGATCACATTTTTTTTTTCTTTGTCCGTCGGCTAGTTTATTGAAAAGTATTGGACACGTATTTTTTCTTTTTTCACGTGGCCATAAAATTACGGAGATATATTGAGTTGAAATGGCGCGTGATGTCACATGTAGGTAAGTTTTATACCTACTTGTGACGTAGTGAGCCCCCACTCTCCAACTTTAATGAGTTTTAACTAAGTAATTTGTTGATATTTTGATAAAACAAAAAATACGTGTCTAATATTTTTGTATTACCTGTCTGACGGACAAAATAGAATGTCGTTTTCTTTACCCAGTCCACTATTCCGAGTATAGTCGGAGTCAAGTTTTAAATGCACCGTGCAAGACACTTGTTTATTTCCGAACGTCCTATACTTATCAACATTGAAGATAACGTATGACCGACTATACAAACAATGTAGTTCCCCGTTTACGCTGTGGTATCAAAACAGTAAATATAATAACGCCTGTTATCCTCAAAGGCTTAGGAGCAGGTGTTCCTAATAGTACACCCACATTTCGCCAGTTATGTTAAGTCCCATGTAATAGGGGCGAGCCTATTGCCATCAAACCTGGCATAGATCTCAGCCCAGCACGCGTAGCATGACACTGGTGGAAACTCCTTTCCACAGTGTAATACTACGCGCAAAATTCCTGGTGTATTTATTCAATATCAATTTCATATTATTACATGCTCAGAAAGTACGTTAAGCCGTTTGTCCCGGCTGTCATTTGTAGATCTTTGACAGTCGTTACAGGCAAGTCAGTGACCCGAAAGTCTGACAAAAAGTCTCACCAAGGGATATCGTATTAACCAGAACTAACTGGGATATGGACGTCAGATAGGCAGTCGCTCCGTTGAAAATACAGGTATTCAGCTGCATCCGGTTAAACTGGAAGCCGACCCGAACATACTTGGGAAAAGGCTGGCAGAAGATGACATGTTTATAACTATCTCAAAATTGCAGAAAATGCACGACCGACTATACAATCCTAGTTCCCGACCACACTGACATCAAAACAGTAAACAAAATAAGTATGTAAACAAGCAAACTTCGTTAGAGACATGCCACAATGCACGTAGATAGTTCTAGGTAACGAGGATCATTTAGAGGTCTGGCATCTTTGAGGTAAATGTTGATGGGAGGAGAAAGAGTAGACAGCCAAAGAAAAGAAGGTTCGATTAAGTGAGGAATGATACTAAATAGAAATAAGTAAATGTCGTGAAATCTGACAGAGGAAGAAAACTTGTTGCGCTTACCTCAAGTAGAATGGAATATGGGCAGGTTTTCGTGACAGTATTTAGTCGTTCAGTGTGTTGCAGTTTGCGGGACTCGTTGATTTGGTGGTCGCAAGCGTGATTGCTGAGGATGAAGTCCTGGGTTCGATTCACGGCTCAAGCAAAGAGTAATTGGGTTTTGCCATTGGGAATTTTTCAGTACCAGCCACGGAATTCGTATTTATGCTCGTTTATGGCAATATGCACCCTATTACATGGGACTTAAACATAACTGACGAAATGTGGGACATGTGGGTGTTCTTGTTCGGTACACCTCTGCCGAAACTTTCGGGGATTACAATGCATGATATTTTATTTAGTTTTAACGCGTAGTCCAGCCCGTAAAGTTCCCGCAGTTAACACAGGCCTCCTCTCTGTGAGAGGGAAGGACCATATTCCATCTGTGCTGGCTCAGTTGGTCTAGGACGGTTCCTTTACAATGTTTTCTTTCAGCGTTTCGAGAGCAGTGGTGATGAATAAACTACACAAAGATGCCTGTTATAGCTTGAAACTGATCTACGACAAATAACTCGGGGTCGTTAGCATTACTCACAATTTGCAACGCATATGGTACAAAAACGCTGGACACCTCGACCCATGACTTCCAAATTCACTTTTATTTCTGACTTGAAGTTATGATCACCAAACATTGGAAGCTTGAATCCGTCCTTTGCAGTCATCAATGATGAAAGTTCTCGAGATTATTGCGTACTGGGAAAGTTTCAAAGAAATTATGCAAAGACACCAAGTTTTATCATATTAGTCATCTAAGTACTGAAGTGGAAGTTGCACCAGATATTTCATTCTGTAGCTGCCATTTTGCATCATTTTCTTTGTGGCGAAATGCGGGTGTACTATACAGGTAAACCTCTTCCTAACATTTCAACGAATACACGCATGAGGTAATGTTATGTTTGACGCTACGTGGTAGCTACGCTAGCAAACCCGAAGTACGCCCTACTAGAATCATTGTTGGGCAAGTGATGTTGGGGGCAGGTCAAGATGAAAGTTAACAATGATTGCACCGAGACACTTCACTACATGCCTAATGTTGATCTGCTAAAAGATCGTCCGGTAAACCTTCCTTTTTACTTCCTGGCTTTTACCAAAGTGTGGCGCCCAGTTGGGACTATTTAATATTTAAAATGTCCCCAATTGGGCGCCATACGTTTTTGTTAATTCAATATTTTTCTATTATGATTACGTTTTATCAGGTCCACCGTGATCGGATTGACGATTTAATTAAAAAAAGGTGCTTATATAACTTAACTTTCTTGGATAACAAATGTCGTAGTCTGAACTCGTATCACTCTAGGCGAGTCTTTATAAAATGAAATCTTTGAGCGCACGAAGGAAATCCCTAGATTTCTTGTTTTTGTTTTAACTTATAAATGGTAAAATAGGTTCTCCTGAGCTTTTAGAAATGGTGAAATTTAGTATCCCACGTAGTAGCCGCTTAATTAACCGAAGGACTTTCGTCCTGCCACATAGTCGAAATAATATAGGTAATTCTTTACCCATTTACTGCATGCTTTCTTTTGCCAACTCCATTCGTAGTGAAATCAATGCCTTTACTGGTTCTGTAACCTCAGTTAGGACTTAACCTTAGAGTTTTGATTGTAAAATATATTTTATATTTACATATTTCAAATATTTAATTTTTCTTCCCTAAAACTTTTTCATTCATTTTGGAAAAGTTCACAATTTGTAAGTTTTGTTTAACTGTATTAAATTTTTTTAAATAGTAAATATTTTACTTATAATATGCATGCTAGATTCACATACAGTAGATGTCAATCATTAATATTGTTTTTGAACTTCCTGCATTTGTGATTGTACATCAGTTTTGTAAAAAGAAACAATGACATCTACAATACAGAGAGAAAGAACAAAGATTCATTGTTTAAAATATCTGATTGGCTACAGTAGCGATAAGAAAGATTCAATGCATACTATTTAAACAAAGCATGTTTACATTCTACATTGCCGTCTCACAAAGGAAAAGAAATATTCATCATCTGCCTAGCTTTTAACCAACTATATTGGGGTCGGCTTCCGGTCTAACTGTTTGCAGTTCAATACTGGTATTTTTATTGAGTAGGAAACCACGTGGTAAGACCGATTTTCGGGTTCCTGATTATCTGAAACGACTGTCAAAGATCTACGAATGACGTGACGGTGTTTTTCGAAGTCAGGATATAATGTTACCTGCACTGTTTATTTCTGCATCACCCAAAGGTTGGCTGGCAAAAAAATCATATAGAATTTCATGGCAAAGTCCAAAAGTGTCAGGCCTACACACATTTGATTTATCAGAGATACAAAACTATCGTATCACTAAATTATCTATTGAAGTTTTCGCTAGTGCGCCATAGTAAAAAAGTAAAGTATAGTCTTCGTTAATTGCAATCCATTTTTTTTAAATATGAATCTTTAATTGGACTTTCCTGATAAGTCCGCCCCTGTACTCTGTGCTGCAATATTCTTACTGCTTGGAAATAGGCTTTTGAGAAAGGCCGTAACTTACCACGAAGACCTAGCAGGGGCAAGTAGATTTCTGGAACACTGATTAGTAAAGATAACAGACTAGAGATAGAGATGAATTTATCAGACAGGAGGACGCTACTGCTCTTGATTTAATCAGTCATCAGTTTTTATCAGATCTATAATGTCGCTATCTATCAATAAAATGATTATTGAATTGGGGCTTGATGTCGATAAGACTACAAAATAACTAAATCTGAAGTAATAAAACCTAAACGAGCAGCTTAAACCAAGAAAATTATCCTAGGGGGTAGGCAGAGGTGTACCTAATTGTACACCCACATTTTGCCTGTATTTAGGTAAGGGGCGAGCCTATTGCCATCAACTGAACACAAATCCAGACTCCGTGGTTGCTACTGAGATATTCCTGATGGAAAAACACAATAACAATTTTACGGACGCGGTAATCGATCCCAGGACCTCATACTGAGCAGTCGCACTTGCGGCCACTGGACCAAAGAGGTAGTCAGTACTAGCAGATCATGCTATCATTAAATTACCAGCCCTATTTCACGATTGCCCGTTACCAAACCTAATTGCAAACAACTTGGAACCAGATTGCATGTTCAAGATACTTACGCAAAAATTGCTAGAAATTGCTCAAGCCGTTTCCGAGTTATTGAGCAACATACAGACAGATAATAAACATTGAGCAGTATTACGTGGCCAATCGCCATTGATGGTAAACTGAAGAAATAATTCATTCTCATTGTGTAATTGGTTGATGATTAAATATTTATTTTGTGAATGAGGTTTTGTGTTGCAAGTAGTACCGATTATAGAGGTACCATTATTATAAGGGTGACGACTGGGTAAAGAAAACGAAATTCTATTTTGTCCGTCAGACAGGTAATACCAAAATATTAGACACGTATTTTTTGTTTTAGCAAAATATCAAAAAAATAATAATAATAATAATACCATTTATTTCAGGCTTCAATGGCCCATAGATATATACCTTATAAACTAACATATATAAAGAAGTTACAAAACTCATGTTAGTAATTATGACTTAAAACTATGTTAGTAGCACTTCACTTGTTCACACTTCACTTGTGCTGACTGACCAGTGGAACTTGTCCGCGGAAGCGACGGAACACCACGTCCTGCGGCCAAAAGTCTTCCTGCATCACGACGGGCAGATAAAAGTTCGGTACTCGCACCACGAACGCCTTGAAGTTGACGTTGCGGCGCGACTCCAGTAACTGCACCCTCGGTGTGTACCTCGTCTTTTGGCGCACGTACTCCACGATGTCCTCCGCTTCAGTGGTGTAATGCAAACGGGAAATGTACACCGGGGTATTCGGCTTAGCGGCACGCAGGCTCACTTCGGGCTCCGCAGGAGCCTTGCCACAGCGGTTCTTGGGTGTTCGTGAATGGCGCTTCTTTTTCTGCACCGTCACGAAACCATCATTATCAGCCATGTTCGGCGCCTTTTCAGGCACAGGCTTATTATTAGAAGCTCCAGTGGGGCTAGCGGTGACGCTGGCGTAATCCTTTCGTAAGGCACGGGCCGCACCGCGCGTAGGAGCCGCCGCGGGGATGCGAGGCGCGCGGGCGGAATGTTCTGCACACTCAGCAATCGACGTATGCGCCGGCGTTGAAACTGCTGACGCGGAATTCGACGACGATATATCGTGGCCGGTTCCGCGGCACGTGTCAACGCAAGGTGCATTAACTGCTGACCTATTTACTGCCACACTGTTGCGCAATTCGGTAACTTCCTTGCGCAAATCGGTGACGATGTTCTGGGATGCTTCCAATTTCGCTAGCACATCCACAAGACTGGCCTTCAAGGAGACGATATCCTTCAGAAGGCTCGTTACGTCGACATGGTCGAAGGTGACGGGAGGAAGCTTGTTTAGGTCCTTCGCCACAAACGTCGGCACGTCGTCAGGGTCGGTCACCTTGAACTGCGTGATAATATCCTGCAGGCTTCTCTTGGTCCCGTCACGGCGGCGGGACACCATTTCATCGCGCTTATTCAGCACAGTGAACAGCAACAGCTTGGCGGCAGCTATGTCATCCTCGCTGAAGTTTGTTGCGCAGATCTGAATAGCGGACACCTCGTCCATCACATCCAGTTTCTGCTGCAAAAACGCCAGCAGCTCATTCACCACTAGTTTTTCACTCATAGCGGTATAATTCTGAGCGACGGCTTGCGCCGCGCTAAGCGATACTTAGTTAAAACTCATTAAAGTTGGAGAGTGGGGGCTTACTACGACACAAGTAGGTATAAAAATTACCTATACGTGACGTCATGCGCCATTTCAACTCAATATATCTCCGTGATTTTATGACCACGTGAAAAAAGAAAAAATACGCGTCCAATATTTTTCAATAATCTACCCGTTGGACAAATAAAAAAAAATGTGATTTTGCCCTATTCTTGGGCAGGTGATGTTGGGGTCAAGAGGCGGTGTCGGTTAACAGTAGCACTACATATGCCACAACATCTCAGCACACTTCTTTGCAAGTCTTATATTGACCTGCTATTATACTGTCTGAAGAAAGTCACATGAGCATGAGCTCCTGAGTTTGATACCCGGGTCGTGCAAAGTTATATTTGGTTTTTCGAAGATTACAGTCAGGTTTTTCCATCAGGAATTTCTCAGTAGCAGCCACAGAGTCTGAATTTGCGCCCGATTGATGGTAATAGGATCTCCCCCTATTATATGGGAATTAAAAATTACTGGCGAAAACGTAGGTGTACTAATTACAACTCTGCATATCCATTCGGGAATTACAGGCGTGATTTCATGTTAATTCTGAAAGTCTACTGTCTTCCCCGTCCAAGGGGTATCGGGTTATCTGGTAACCGGGTTCAGGGCCTTATCGAGGTCAGATAAGCAGTCGCTCGATGTACACGCATGTATATATGCCTGGCGGAGTATACATGCACCTGTGATCCTACGATGTCTACAATGGCCTACGATGTCCTCCCATACGTAAGTGCTAACGCTGTAACATAGGAAATTTGTAAAACCGAATGATTTTAAAACAGTAACCATGGAGTTCCTTGCCGGTTCTTCTCCATAGGAAACGACCAACCCAAACCGAGCACCTTTTTGTCGACGTTTTACAAGTGCCCATGTGAAATAAAAATATTTTGATTTGATTAATTTGATCCAGTATGGGCCAGCAGTTTTCGGCCTACACACATTAGACTAAACAGAGATACAAAACAATCATGTCACAAAATTACTAATGCTTTTTCTAGTTTATACCCACAGTAAAAAGTAATGTCTATGTTCAATAGTCTCCCTTTATGTCAATCCATTTATGTTTGGATATTAATTCTTAATTTTACAGTCGAAAACTTTTGAACCTTACCATGTTGGTAAAAATAAAAATGTAGGCAGCCTCTGAATGTAAACAGAAAAACAATAAATGTGGAATCTAAACAGTATAGAATAGTCCACCGGATTGTACTTCTACGGAAGACATTGAGTTATGTCATCATCTGCTAGCCTTTTCCTGACTACGATATGGTCGGCCTCCCGTCTATCCGGGCCCACCTATCCCATGCCTATCTGACCTCCGAAACTCAGTTACTACTGGGTATACGATACTCCTGGGTAAGACTGGATGTAAGACTTTTGGTTTCTGACTACTCGTAACGACTGTCAAAGATCTATAAATAACAGCCGGGACCAAAGGCTTAACGTACTTTCCGAGGCACCACGGTCGATACTCGGTATGTAATGGGCGAGCTCCTCGAGACATGGAGCTGTCTTTCATCACATAAAACCTAAACAATGAATAGATGATAAAAGTAACCTACTGTATTTTGAGGACAAAGACCCTGTCTAATCGAGTCCAGTCAGCAATGATTCATTCATTGAAAACTTGTTTATTTTTGTTGTGTAATGTAAAAATCGTAAACAATGATGAAAACTCGATGATACAGCTTTTTATCAATAATAACAACACCATATCACGCCTGTGCTCTTTGAAGCGGTAGGCAGAGGTGTGTTGTGTTACACTTATTACATTTCGCCAATAGGGGATAATCCTATTTTTTTTTCTTTGTCCGTCGGGTAGTTTATTAAAAAGTATTGGACACGTATTTTTTCTTTTTTCACGTGGTCATAAAATTACGGAGATATATTGAGTTGAAATGGCGCATATACAGGGTGTAACGGAAAGGGTATATAAATACTTAATGGTGTGATACAGACCATCAAACTGAACATGTTTTTCATCATAAAACATGTTTTTCAGCGAAAAAATTATCTGCCGCCCCATACAAAATTGCAATACCTATTCGACCCAAATGTATGGGGCAGCTGATATTTTTTTCGCCATTACGATGTTTGTGTATGGAGAAACATGTTCAGTATGATCGTCTGTAGCAATCCCTTAAGTATGTATATACCCTTTCCGTTACACCCTGTATATTGAGTATATTGAGTTGAAACGTCACATGTAGGTAAGTTTTATACCTACTTGTGACGTAATAAGCCCCCACTCTCCAACTTTAATGAGTTTTAACTAAGTAATTTTTTGATATTTTGATAAAACAAAAAATACGTGTCTAATATTTTTGTATTACCTGTCTGACGGACAAAACGGAATGTCGTTTTCTTTACCCAGTCCGATCCCCTATTAAATGGTTAATCAGTACCTACCACTGAGCATAAAAAAAATCTTCATCTGCCTGTCTTTTCCCAACTTTGTTGGGTCGACTTTCAGTCTAACTGGATGCAGCTGAATACCAGTATTTTAGATGGGGCGATTGCCTATCTGACCGGTGACCTGACTGCCCGATGAGCAGGGCCTCAAGTCTGCTATTTTTATAAACATCGTCCAACACGATCCCATTGTCATTTTGCTAAAAGTCCGTAATCTGCTAAATTCATAATGGTCTGTCAAATTCTATGCCATTTCTTTCAATGGTGTGTCAGTGGTTGACCATTGTGAAGTCATAATGACACCATTATATTAGAAGATTCCCAAACTTGTCAAAATCAACAATTATGAAATCAATGTTAGGCCATTCTGACACTATTGTAATAGCAGACTTGAGGCCCTGGTTTAGCTCGCACACCGTCGTGGAAGTTTAGCTCTATGGCTAATGGCTTCCACGACGCAGTTAGTATACTGGTTAATAAGATATCTCTTGGTAATACTGGCATTCAGACTTGACTTGACTACCTGTAAGGACTGTCAAAGATCTACAATTGACAGTCTTAACGTGCTTGGCGAAGTACGGGGAAACTTTGTTTGCTAACCTGCCCCCCTAGCATGACCGTTCTATCTCTATTCTACCAAAAAACGACAAGAAATCTTTTCTATACAACTTGACATTTCTTCTGGCCGAGCATAGCGCGCCCCGTCGGCGTCGACTCGCGTTCCTACGAAGACATAGGCAAAAATTCTTTCCATAGCAACGGGCCGTATCACGTGATGTTTACATTCCCTGAATATTATTACGTTTAGTTAACAAAAAAAAGTTGCCAATTGCACGAGTTTTTCATTTTTCGTGGGCGGGATGGCGTTGCTGCATCCTGGATCCAGGCCTGGATCTTTTTCGCGAAATTAAACCTAAATATTTTACATAACATTTCAACCTTTTTAACGTAACTCAACGCAACCACGTAACGTATTTCTCGTATTTAGTTTTTAATAAGACTAGATTGACATTTGTCAGAAGTAATGTTTCTATCCCCAAATGTCAAAAGAAGAGAAAATATGGTCGTCATGCTCGACGTTGTAGACTTGTGTCGATTGAAGAAAAGAAACATTTCTTTTCTACATTCTTAATATCGCCATGCTTAGGACGATAGAAATATCTGTCAAATTGTCGATTCTTCCGTAGACATAGCCCGTTTCTACGGCGGTCATGATAGGCCGGCTGGTGTCAGAGTTTTTATGCCGCCCATGGGCCTCAGTCTTGGCCCTACATGCCGTCGAGAAATATCTCTCAGGACTACTGATACAAATTATCATTGAAAATCTAACATTATAGTTTTATTTTAGGAATTCAGTTAGGTATCGCCTAGTTTCGGTTAAAACGGACAAACGTCCTGTGTTAAAGATAGAAGATGAGTCAATTTTCTTGTGCAATGTATTCCTTATGAAAAAACCTATGACTGAATAAACTACAGTGAAGAAAGTTATTGCGTTTGAAATAATATGATTGAATTGGGGTCACATATGTCGATCGCAGGATAAATACGAGTAAAATCGGTGATATTGATATCTCTTCTTGCAGATAATAAAATAAAGAATACATATACATAGAATGGGAACTGAAACTTTGGCATATAACATAACATCACCTGTAATCACTGAGGGGTTAGGTAGACGTGTGCCACATAGCCGTTTGTAAGTCCCATATTGTAATAGATGGGCCCATAGACCTCAGGATTGGTGCCCTGAAACAGGGACACGGGGTCGCGGCAGACCACGAAGGAGATGGCGGGACGAACTGGATGTCTTCCTTGAGAAATGGAAAGAAGTAGCATAGAATCGTGACCGTTGGAAGGAATAGGGGGAGGCCTTTGCTCAGCAGTGGGACAATATAGGCTAACTATAATATAATTATTGTAATAGGAGCGAGCGTATTGCCATCAGCGGGGCACATACCCAGACTCCATGGCTGCTACTGAAAAATTCTAGCTGGAAAACCCAAATAACAATTTGACCAACCCGGGAATTAAACTCAGGACCTCATGCTCAGAAGTCGCTTTTGCAACTTACTAGACCAATGACGCAGTCAATACAAATACTTAGTTTAATAACATAGAAGTGGAACATTTCCTCATAACATCACTGCGTTCAAGGTTACCACGTGACTGCGTTGCTGTGAAACCTTGTATGGAAGCAATAAGGTCTATAATTGCGTGCTTGGAACGAATTATCTTAGGCATAATACGTGTGATAAATTATGCTAATGTATGTTGTATTTCTTTCTAGCAATGATTTTGTACACAATAGGACATTAGGGTTGAGGAACTCGTGGCTAAATAATAACAGCCAATCATGTGGCTTACCATGAAGTCTTATTTTAACCATAATAGGGGATCGGACTGGGTAAAGAAAACGACATTCTATTTTGTCCGTCAGACAGGTAATACAAAAATATTAGACACGTATTTTTTGTTTTATCAAAACATCAAAAAATTACTTAGTTAGAACTCATTAAAGTTGGAGAGTATGGGGCTTACTACGTCACAAGTGGGTATAAAACTTACCTACATGTGACGTCATGCGCCATTTCAACTCAATATATCTCCGTAATTTTATGACCACGTGAAAAAAGAAAAAATACGTGTCCAATACTTTTCAATAAACTACCCGACGGACAAAGAAAAAAAATAGGATTATCCCCTATTGTTTTACACCTTTTCCATTGCAGGGAAGAGATGGCGCTAGACATACTGTATAGCTCTGTCTCTTTGCCACACTGGAATAAGAGTAAACCTATACTGCTTTTAGATGTCATGGTACGCCAGTAGGTCGATCTTCAAGCCGCGCTCACCGAGGTTGGTCCGTGGATGGGTGACCACCCTCTTACATACCAAGTATCCTCCTTGCCTTGGAAAGTACATTAAGCCGTTAGTTCCAGCTGTCATTTATAGATATTTGACAGTCGTTACAGGTATGCAGTGGCCCGAAAGTCTGACAACCAGTCTTACCAAGAGGTATCGCATTACCCTGTACTAGCTGGGTTGTGTAGCTCAGATAGGCATACTGGTATTCAGCTGGATCCGGTTAGACTGGAAGCTGATCCCAACATTGGTGGAAAAACTAGGCAGAAATAATTCCTCCTTTTTAGAACTTTGTTACATTGAGTCAAGTTTTATATTTTATTTGTGGTTTTTCTCGATATGAATAAGACTAAGAGGGGTCTAAAAGGATTGTCGGAAGCGGTAGTGACCTTGCAGATCTATCTTAAACGGTTATTTCTGCTATCTGAACATAGATTAAATACATCATCGAGGACTTTTAAGTTTTTATCAAATTGCAATTTTAACTTATCTCTTTACATTCTAGAAATCTAATCTAGGTAGAGGAGCTAGGTTATCAGACAAAAATGTCGGACAATTTCTTTTGAAAAATATCTTTAATTTAGGGCTGGTTTGTCAATCAAGTAGGTCCAAAACTTTCCAGCCGACATACATTAGATTAATCAATGATGAGATACAAAACTATCACGTCACAATAGTAGTAATAATAATAACTGAAGTTTTCTCTAGTTTTGGTAACTAGAGAAAACTTTATTTCAGCTAAAAAGTAATATTTTTCATCAATATAGTCTCCCTTTATTTCAATCCAGTTCTGTTAAGATATTAATCCTTAATTTTAAAGTTGAAGCTGGAAACTGTTGGGAAACCGACCTCTGCATGAGATTGACTGGCGCATAACTAGCGTTGCCAAGTGTCCGGATAAAGCTGGACAGTCAGGCTTTTTGGTTGCGTGTCCAGCCTGTCCGGCTTTTGTTAGCCTTTTTAAATTTGGCCAGTTTTGTTACATTTGTCATATTTTACATTTGATTTATAATAAAGAAGATTGATTCCTTGAATTTCATTGTTGTTTCATTTGAATTTAACAAGATTTTATGGTAAAAGATAAAAACCCATATTATTATACTACATTAAAAAAAAAAAGTTGTTTCGTGAACTGACTAAAAACTTAAGGGTGTTTTACCCAAATGTCAGGGTAAACTAGCTGGACGATCCGGGTTTTCGATTTCAAGACTTGGCTACCCTACCCATAACCCAACATGTGGGCCCAGTGAGAGTTGGAAAAAAGTTTATTTTCAACCAAACTTCCATTTTTAGTCGAAACCATATTTACTAGCAAGCAATACGTACATTCTTTACACTAAGTAAATTGGTTTTTCATTTGTCGAATAGATAAGAGGGTACCTAACCTCTTATCTATTCGACAAATGACGTACGTTAGACCGGACGTCAGTACCTAGACACCTGACCTACGAAAACCATCCTTATTGGCTACGAAATAAAGGTGCGTCAAACTTAAACCTCTGGTAGATCGTGCCTATGTTTTATTTGAGGAAAAGTGTTCTCTAAATATTAGGTAGCAAGGTTTAGATATGCAATTTTTAAAACCCATAAATGTTATTTAGTTACATGGCGTTTCTCACGCATCAAGACAAGGTGAACCGCGCAATTTCGTCTGCGTCACATTTTCCCCGTTTCTTTTCAACATTTCTCATTCTGCTCCACTCCATTGTAATGTTATGTAGCCTTCCTCAATAAATAGGCTATGCAACACCATTTTATTTAAATTTGAGTCAGTAGTTCCTAAGATTAGGGCGTTCAAACAAACAAACTCCTCAGCTTTATAATATTATTAGTATAGATTGCCTAGTAACTGAAACTGCAGGCGCAGGACGCAGTTAACTGGTCTTTTTAAGTTTTATTATATATTAAAGTTACCAACATGTGTGTATGACCAGATGATTGTATGAACAGGGGTGAAGCTAAAGGAGTATACAATAAAGAATTGTAGCAGGTGACATTCTGCCTATCCTCATAGTAAAAGATGTGAATTTCATCATCTGCCTAACTTTTTCCTAACTATGTTGGGGTTTGCTTCCAGTCTAACTAGATGCAGCTTAATACCAGTATTTTATCTGCCTATCTGTCCTCCACAACACACAAAGTTATTACTGGGTAATATCGTACTCCTTGGACAGGTTGTCAGACTTTCAGGCCACTGACTACGTGTAACAACTGTCAAAGATGTACAAATGACAGACGGGACCAATGGCTTAACATGCTTTCCCAAGTACGAAAGAAACTCTGTATATGTAATGATGATTACAGGGCAAAGCAAGTTTCTGTAGATTACACTCACCGATGCAGACAGTACCATTTTCTACCACTCGACCGTAGACGTCATATCAATGATGTGTGCTACTTGTTCAATATCGCAAGTGGTTCCATCGACTGTCCTGAACTTGTCTCAAAATTAATGTTACGCACTAATCAGATGGGACTGCGACAGCGACCACTTCTACAAGTACCCTATGCAAACACTAATTATAGGCGTAATGCATACTTTCAGAGAGCCAGTCGCAGATTTAACTAAATTTCTTGTGAACCTGGCATTGACCTATTCTGCACCGATGCAAGCACAGTGAGGAAATTGCAAAGCCATTTTTTGTACAAGAGACACCTACCTGCAATTTGAACCATTTATTATTAATTTTAGCTCAAAATAAAAATAAAATGAAGCAATTTTGAGGAAGTATATGTGATAGTAGTATTAGGAATTAACAATATTGTATTTATCTGTGGAAGCTTGTAATTAGCAATTTAGATATGTATTTTTGTTATTATAATGTCATTAGTCTGTAAGCTTTCCCAAAATGTTAAAAATAAAATAAAAATGATCACCCATTCACAGACCGACTTTGGCAAGCGCAACTTATCATTGAAAATGGACCCATAACAAGGTTATTATTTAGCCATCATCACCATCATACCCATACCACACACATATGGTATTAATTTCACCATTGTCCCAACAAATCCTACACTTGAAGATATTTATGTTCTTATCTCATTTGACAGTCATCGTAGATAGCAAGAATATGTTGATTAATAGATAGTTTGCGGTTTGATGATGCAAGTCTATTTACTTTTACCAAACATCTGTTGTCATGTTTTGTTATGCATTGGGCTGATTGCAAGCATGTTTGCAAACTTATTAATGCTCAAACTGAAAGGTTTTCTATACTAATATTATAAATAGGTAAGTTTGTTTGTAGGGGGTAATCTTCAAAAGTACTCATCGGATTACAAAAATTCTTTCAATGATAACTGAGCAATAAGATTGAGGCTGAATTATTACCTAGTGTCATGGGCTATATTAAAAACAACATCATGGGATAGTTTTCGACCATAAGCAAATCATCGTAATAAACAGGATAAGTCACTGCTGGCCTTGCCTTTGGCCATAAACAACCTGCTGTCAAAAACATCCCTCACTCGCACAATATGTGTGCAAAGTGCATGAGAGACTTGACCTTATTCTCTTGCAAACTGAGTGAATTCGCAAAAGTTTTGTTGAATTATTTTAGTTACTTTAAATATTAATATTCTGTTTTGATTTTTAATTTTTAAGTATTAGTATTTTGTTTTGATTTTTAAGTATGAGCTGTAAGTTTATTTTTTCAAATTATTTGCAAACCACTATTGTATTGGGGTTATCCTGTAATGATAGTGTGTAAGATAAATAAATAAAAATAAAAAAGTATTTATCTATATTCTAATAAATATAGATCTTCATTTTGTGATGCTCAAGTTTCCACCTTATAGTGGTAAGGTTGACTATCAATTTACTCAGCAATACACACATACAGTGCGTTGACCAAATTATTCCTTATGTGTTGCAGTGGACATCTTTCAAAAAGAAATAGAGTATAAAAATTTAGCCACAGCTGTTTGAATCTTTCAAACTATTACCTAGTTTAGGTAGATAAAAGTACAATTATGAAGGCAACTTCAATAAATAGTACTTGTAGCTGTAATTTGGCTAAAATACTGAAAAACCACTCACCCTTTTAGCTGGTAAACTTTTTCTTAGGAGTTTCTTCTTGTCATCGATCAGGAGGCCAGTCTTCACATCACGAGGGTCCACAAGATCAACGTCCACATTCTCACTAACGGTCACGTCCTTCACATTTGCACAATCCACTTCATCCTCACTGTGCTCCGCGTACAAGCTATCATCAGCCAAATTACAGACGCTTTTAGACAGGGAAGCAGCAAGATTGAAGGAGAAGTTCCCACATCCTGAGTCACTCATATCAGAGTCACTATCGTAGTCTTCAGAGTCACTGGTCTCTCCAAAAACGTCATTGGATGTGTAGCAACTGTCAGGAGAGTCTTCGAAGATGATGAATGAATCTTCTGATTCACAGTCTGAAGTTCTGCGTAGCTTCGGACAGTCATTTAAAACGATTTGGAAGGAATCTTCGCTTTCTGCAACAGAACTGGGAAGGAAACAACCAGATACTTCATTGAAATATTCTTTTTCAGGGTTCGGCGATGCAGCAATGTATTTATCTAAGCAAGCTTTGTTTGGCTTTGTGGCAGCTTTAATGTAACTTTCTAAGCAGGTTAACTGCGGTGTGTTTTCAACACTGGATGTGTCTTCAATAATGATCTCATTGGCAAACTGCAAGTCCTCTTGAATATTCTTCCTCATTTTGGACTTACTTCGTTTCCCACAGGTACGGTTTGGGTTCTTAAACCTCTTGTCCTTTACTTTTGTTTTAGGTTTAGGTGGTTCTGGTACAACAATAGGTTCAGGCTCAGGTTCAATGGGTTTAGGTTTCTTTCTTCTGTCTTGCAGCAATGACTTTAATTTACTAAGTTTATCTTCACAAGTTGCGACCACTTCTAGTTTCGTTTCTAATTTACTCTCATTAGTAGTGTTAATCTCAGGTACATTTTTAACAATTTCTGTTGTCTCACAGACCGGGGCAGGCTCTGAGATGGTTGGAGGGGTTTTTGCAGTCTCAATTTTGACTTTAGGGCCATCGAGTTCATGGAAAACATGATCATGGTAGCATACGGGGCTCGAATACTCAATAAAGGAATCGTTAGCAATGCTTTCAAAGTCTTCAGGCGAAAAGGCATCTTCGAAACTGTCTTCAACAGAACTTGCCTCTACAAAAACCCTTTTTGGACGTCTCCGAGCCCTGAAGTTACATGGGACGGGTTTGCTACCAAGCAGAAGACGGACCTGCTCAATTTTATTTTGACAATGAGCCACCGCTTTCTTAACGTCGGTCATTTCCGAAGCCAAAAGCTCACTAGACATATCATTTGAATGATTTTCATTCTCTAAAATTTTATTTTCATCCAAAAGTTTGGCGCCATGCCACATCGACGGTACCGCCATCTGGCGGCCCGGCTCGGCGGTATAATCACTCTGCTTCCGCTTGCTAAACATTGCACTAGTAATCGCATTCATTACGCCAGAAAAAAAACTTGTAATGCCTGATAATGGGGAATAATCAGGACCAATATCCATAACGTCGTCAGTTTTCACATCATTATTATTGTTTAATTTGGATTTAGGCGCCATTTTTTCCTCAGTGATGATAGTGTCCGCCAAATTTTTCATCAAAGGATCCGGAATAAAATGAAGGTTGTTCAGAAAAAGGTCGTCACCAAACGAGGTTCTCATTTCCTTTTTTGTGTCTGTACTGTAGTTGGCGATGGAATAATGTGTAGGGTTAAAAACGGCGCGCCTGTCGGCCCGGATTGTGGCAAAATTCATTTTTATTTATTTTATATACTATTTCTATACACTTGTAAACTAGATCACAGTTAGGACATTTTCACTCACGCACACATTGTAGGGACTCGAAAATCTTTAACAATGTCTGGAGAAGGCCTATGAACGAATCTGCAACACTTTATAAAGTTCGGATAGGACTGCAAAGGAAAATCTCTCGGGGAAATCCAGACACTCTCGCGGAAGGAAATCACGTCGGTTTTACACACTGATGTAGATTTATCTTCGCAAATCAACACGTCTGTGTTCGAAAAAGTAGTTGTGCACTTGTTTTTGTTGAAATAATCGTTTTTAAGCTCCATTATGACGAATATAACTTGTGATACACGTCTCTATAGTTCAGCCATTTTGAGAAAAATATGGGAATGACAGATAAAATAATAGTTTTGTTGTCTTTGCTGTGCTAGTGATGGTATGCATTGACCGTTCATTCAAAATGCTTCTAATCGATTTAAAGCAAACCGATTCGATACAAATAGAAATATTATTGTCTTGTAATTATTTTGCTTTGAAAATGTAAAATAACGATACTACTAACTTTACATTTTTAAAACCATCTTGTTTCTTTTAAATTATGATTTTTAGCCTAACATTGTTTTTTTCCACCCACCTGAGGTTGTACTAACTAAGAATGGCTGTCGAATGCCTATGTAGTAATGATTCGTGGGCCAAAAAAGCTAATAAGTGCAGGCAAAACCAACAACCAGGGCTAAATTAATGTGAAACAGTTCTGGATCAAAACAACTGAAAGTTAGAAAGAATTGCTTTTACTCAACAGTTGGTTGATACAGATAATCTGTAATAGGTTTTTTGCAAATAACAAAACAATTTTATTGTAATGTTAGTTTTTATAACGTTACTAAGTTCACGCTTACACGCTATTCATTCATTTAATAATTTTAAAGGGATGTGCTAAGGTGGCCCGGAAATTTCAGTTTTTTTTTCACCATTCAACCTGTGATGTAGAGTTGGAAAATATAAAATATCGTAGAACTCGTTCCGATATAATTAATAATTATAGCGGGATTCCCTGACGATTCTATTTCTCGAAAATCAAATAACTCAATTTGTTCGAATCGATTAAAAAGTTACTGACACAAAGACAATCTGGGAAGTCCTTGAAAATTTTCTGATGCAATAGTAGGTTTTCAATGACGCATGTTTTGTTCTCGTTGGTTCTTAAAATAATTATGATTGGCTAATCAATACGAAAACAAACCCTTTTATTGGTCATTATATGACATTGACCTGTGATTGGTTATTTTTATATTGCGTTTCTAATAACTAGAGAGGGGACTGACACGAAGCGTCAATCGATTCTACACTAATCTCGAAGAAACCAGAAGAAATAAAGTACCTACACAGTCGGAAAATACCTCTTGCTTCATTTCTTTTGGTAGGGCTGGTATATCTATTGGGCTTTTTTTTTAGTGTGAAAGGGAGATTTCATAATAGATAGAACAGGGTGTTTTGGAGACTGCTCTTCGACACTAGAGTCTGTTGACTAGAGCTTGGAGCTCAATAGATAGATCGAAAAGAATGTTGATGCTGGTTAATGTATTTGTTTGATATTTAAGTAACATTTTGTTCAATCTTTACCAAATTAGAATAAAGCCGTTAAAAGTCGAAAAAGTTAAGCCATGTTAGGAATAGATACTCCTTTAATATCTATCACCAGCCTTAGATGGTTACCATAGCATCAGGCTGTTGATTTGTCAGTTATGTCACCAAATCACTTGACGAAATATATTTTACAGCTTAAGTCAATAATATTCGTTTAATTATTTTATCTGGTTTAACTCGATCCCGCAGTACTTATAACTACTTTAACATGGTAGCAGAGCGTGGTTGAACGATGGTTCAATTGTTTGAATAAGAAAATAGTAGTGGATGCGTAAAAGTTTACCTCTTGGAAAGAGTTCTGAAAAATTCTTGCAAGAATCTGTACCAGGTCTGACATCACCATGGATAAGGCGATTGCAGAGGCCTCAAAGGTACAAATAATGCACCTTGATGGAAGAAACTTTAAGCATTGGAAGTATAGGATCGAAACAGTGTGTAGGGCAATTCCCGGTGCTGAAGATATTTTGGAAGGGAAGACCTGTAAACCTGTTGAACCTGTAGATGTTAAAAATGAATCTACAAAAATAAAATACGAATCGGATTTAAAAGAATTCCGGAAAATTGACTGTATAGTTTTGACTCTGATGACGTCAAACATGACGGATGAGATACTGGAACAAGTCATGCGGTACAAAAGCGCTAAAGAAGTATGGGACGAGCTAGAACGCCTCTACAATGCAAGTAGCGAAGACAAAAGTTATGATCTCTGTCTAAAATTCTTTGATTATAAAAAGGATCCTGAACATGACATAAGAAAGCATATATCTGCGATAAAAAACATTTGGCACGAATTGAACAGCCAAATTGATGCGAGTTTGCCCGAGATATTATTAATCTGTAAAATACTTGGAACTTTACCGAAAGATTATTTCGTTTTTAAGTCAAGTTGGCTTCTTATAACAAAAAAGGATCGGACAGTAGAGAACTTAACTTCGCAGCTAAGTGCATATGAAAAAGCGTTAAGTACTAAAGATGAGACAGAGAAAACTGAAGAAGTATTAATCGTGAAGACACAGAAGAAGAAAAAAGTTTTTAAATGTAATTATTGTGGAGAAGTTGGACACTTTGTACGAAAATGCCAAAAATGGATAAATGATGGACGTCCACGAAAGCCGTCAAATGACAGTAAAACCTCAAATGTAAATCTGACAGTGTTAGCCTGCGATTATGGAATGCCAATAGATAAAAATAACTGGTACGTTGACAACGGAGCGACAAGCCATGTTACGAATTCAGGCGACTTCTTCGAAAGCTTTGAACACTTCAAGAGTTCACATACAGTTACTGCAGCGAATGGACAAACCGTTGAAGCCATTGGAATGGGCAACATTCGAGCTGAAGCCAAGGTCAATGGAAAAGTAGAATACATTTTATTGAAGGATGTTTGGTACGTTCCAAAAATCAAAAGAAACTTATTTTCAGTTCTTTCTGTGCACGATAACTCATCCACGAGTACGTTTGAGTCTACGCCTAAACAATGTATGGTGAAAGTAAATGGAGACATTAAAGTAATTGGGACTAGAGTGATTAGAGCTAGAGCTTACCTGTGTTGCGCCCAAAAATCAAGAAGTCAATCAACTACTGTCAAATCCATTACAAGTCTATCATGAAAGGCTAGCACATCAAAACAAAAGACATGTTAGTCAAGTCATCGAAAACGAGCTAGGGTTTAAAATAGAGGATAAGCAATCTGAAATTTGCGAAGGATGCGTTTATGGAAAGGCTCACAGGCAATCTTTTGGTACAAGGGTTAGAGCCACTAAAGCTGGAGAACTAATCCATACTGATATTTGCGGACCGTTTCCATACTCAATTTCGAAGTTACGATATTATGTCTTGTTTAAGGATGACTTTACACGCCATCATCACATCTATTTTCTTCGAGAAAAGTCTGAAGCAGCTTCAAAGCTTGATATTTTTTTAAAAGAAGCTAAAGTTGCGGGACACGTCATTAAAGAAATATTAAGCGATAATGGTGGAGAATTTACCAGCGAAAAATTCAAAAATATCTTAACGGAAAACGGCATCAAGCAAAGGTTCACGATGCCTCACACCCCGGAGCAAGCAGGTTGCGTAGAAAGAGAAAATAGGACGGTGGTAGAAGCCGCGCGAGCCATCATGCATGCACATGAGAAGATTCCTGATGGATTATGGGCAGAGATAGTAAACGCAACAGTCTACGTGTTGAATCGCACAGGGCCATCAAGCGTGCCATGCAAGTCACCTCACGAACTGTGGTACGGAAAGAAGCCAGCGATCAAACATCTAAGAATTCTAGGTTGCACGTGCTATGCCCATATTCCTAAAGCTAACCGCAAGAAGCTGCAACGGAAAGCTATAAAAGGGATTCTTATTGGTTATGAAGGAGACGAAGGCTATAGAATCTGGAATAAGGAATCACTAAAATTGATTAGATCCAGAGACGTGATATTCGAAGAGGTACCGTTACTCGGAAAATCTAAAGAATTTGTGAAATCAGAAGAGCCGAAAACACTCCAGAAAAACTTATTCCATAACTTTCCAAGTCTACATAATGAATTCGAAACCAGCGATAATAGAGAGATTGGAGAGCGGAATATTACAGAGTACGGAGCTGAAGTTATTGAAGAACCTACTTCATCAAGGGCACGTCACGAAGCCGATGAAGAGATAGGTGATGATCTCGATGAATCAATGTTTGAATCCATTCACTCTGAAGAAGAAAATGAGGAATTCGCTGAAGGCAACGAAGCCGATGATCCTGATCTATCTGATGACGACCATGAAAGAGAAGGAAGTCGGATGATCCTCAGAGATAGAGCAAATCTAAAACCTCATGTACGGTTCAATGACTATATTATGGCATTAGAAGCTGAAAATTTGTTCGAACCGAAAACCTTCAAACAGGCAATGTAAGGCTAAAAAAGAATGGAAAAAGGCTATTGAAGGCGAAATGAACTCGCTGAAAGAAAACCAAACGTGGGAGCTAGTCGAACTACCAAAAGGTCGGAAAGCCATTCCATGTAAATGGATATTCAAAATAAAGACTAATCCAAATGGCTCTGTTGACAAATATAAGGCTCGACTGGTTATAAAAGGATATTCTCAGAAGAAAGGGCTAGATTTTCATGAAACTTTTAGTCCTGTTGCTAGGAGCAGCACAATAAGAGCTGTTCTGAGTGTTGCTGCTAAAGAAAAGCTGAGATTAGCACAGTTTGACGTCTCCACAGCCTTCCTTTATGGCACTTTAGATGAAGAAATATACATGAAACCGCCTGAAGGTTATACTGAAGAGAAGTATGTGTTCAAATAAAAGAAAAGCTTGTATGGCTTGAAGCAAGCCCCACTCTGTTGGAACAGATGTATTACAGACTATATTGTGAAGACAGGTTTCAAGCAAAGCCAGTCCGATCCTTGTTTGTTTGTGAGAAAAAATGGGAAGGAGAAAATTGTTCTGGCCTTGTACGTTGATGATGGTCCTATTGCTTACTCAAGCGAGAAACTAGCTAACTGCTTCCTAGAAGAAATGAGGGCACATTTCAAAATAACAGTGAAACCAGCAAGTTATTTTCTTGGAATGGAGATAGAAAGGCACTCTGATGGTTCTATTTTATTGCATCAGAAATCGTACATTACTCGCATATTGGAAAGGTTTGGCATGGAGAAATGTAAGCCAGTGCCCACACCAATTTTAAAAGCAAATAATGCTCAAAATGATAACGAAGTTTCAATGAGTTTTCCGTACCGAGAAGCTATTGGATCACTAGCTTATTTGATGACGAGCACGAGGCCTGACATAGCTTTTGCTGTCAGTGTTGTATCTCGAAATTTAGATAAACCTTCAAAGGAGAACATCATCAATATCAAGAGGATAATGCGTTACTTGAAAGGGACTATAGATGAAGGCATCGTTTACAAGCCAGGAAATAGTCATAACTTAGAATGTTATAGTGACGCTGACCACGGAGGTGACCTTGAAACTGGAAGGTCTACCTCAGGCATTCTTTGCATGTATGCTGGAGGTCTAATATCCTGGAATAGTAAACGCCAGAGCACAGTAGCGATTTCTTCCACCGAGGCAGAAATAGTGGCAGCAAGCGAAACTGCCAGAGAAATTATTTGGCTTCGAAAGATTATGAAAGAAATCATTGGTGAATGTCCAGCATCCCTATGTGTTGATAACGAATCAGCTATTAAGATGGCTAAGAATCCACCAGAATTCCATCAGAAGACTAAACACATAAGGATACGATCATTCTTTATACGAGAATGTGTTCAAGATGGAAGCATTACCATCTGCCATGTACCACCAACCAGGCAGATTGCTGATATGCTCACTAAACCACTTTATGGGCCTAGAATTGAAAGTCTCAAGAAGATGGCTGGCATTACAAAGAGAGGTGGATGTTAGGAATAGATACTCCTTTAATATCTATCACCAGCCTTAGATGGTTACCATAGCATCAGGCTGTTGATTTGTCAGTTATGTCACCAAATCACTTGACGAAATATATTTTACAGCTTAAGTCAATAATATTCGTTTAATTATTTTATCTGGTTTAACTCGATCCCGCAGTACTTATAACTACTTTAACAAGCCATTGGTCCCGGCTCTCATTTGAAGAACTTTGACAGTCGTTACGAGTAGTCAGAAGCTAAAAAGAAGAAGAAGCTGGTCTGACAACCTTACTAAGAGGTATCGTCTGGGTTGTGGAGGTCAGATAGGCAGTCGCTTCATGTAAAATACTGGTACTCAGCTGCATCCGGTTAGACTGGAAGCCGACCCCAAGATAGTATAGGAAAAGGCTAGGCAGATGATGATATTTACCAAATAAGAATATCTTAAAGTTAGTGAGTTAGTACATTGAAGTCAACAAAATAACAACACTCGTTCCGCTAATCGAAATAAACTTTATCTGTTTACTTAAAGTATAGGTAGGCACAATATGTACCTATACGGTACTCCATACAACAATTTCATCGTATCGTATTATGTATTTATTTCAACCGACTCTCCAAGAAACGGAGGTGGTTCTCCATTTGTTCGGAATATTTTATTTAGGCATTTAATGAAGAAAGAAAACACGTAATCATGTCAATATATATTTAACATATAAAAATCGTCAAATCACAGATATACTCAATAAACTTAAAATAAGTAAAATTAAAACTGGACTCCTGTGAAATATTTGATCGCAACTATTTATATGCTATACTCTTTGCTCTTTCAGTTCTGACAGACGTTTAATTATTGACCGACCATACCCTTATGTATGGTCGGTCAGTAATTCAGTTTGTCTTTAAATGTGACATTTGCTAGGATTAGCACAATATATCTGAAACAGACTTTAAAATTACATTAATATTAACAAATAAGTTTCTGGAGATCAGAAGTTATAACTGGTTGCAGGATTCTATATTTTTTTCGAGAATGACGACACTGAGAAAATAAAAACAAGGTTTTCTGTTTTTGCATGTGCATTAGCAATTGGTTAAACACTTTCCCTCCTTTTTAAGCTCAATAATATTAGTAGATACAATAATTGCATACCTAAACTACCTACCTACATTCCTACTTTAATATACATGCATGCTTATGAAATTAAGTATTTTTATAGCTATCTAGGTGTCATGCGTACATGAAGTGCTACCAGTATCTTTTGGCGCCCGAATAACGCGAAAAATACAAGATGGCTCCGTTAGTTCCGATTTTCACCACACGCCAAAAGATCCTTGCATGGGTGGCAGTTACTTTGGTCTAGTGTTCTTCAACGATTAATTATTCTGGTGGTAATTTAGCTTCTTATGAAAATAACAATATAAAAGGTGTAAAAAGACCTTTAGCGAATCCGAAAGGCATTTGTTCTTCCCGATAATGCGTTACGTTTTTTTGTTCTGGACCATACTTGGGAACCTTCTAGATACGGAGACTTTTTTGAAGTGAAACTTCTTAATTATGCGACTTTTAACAAGTTTAACGTTTAACGCTACCATGGAGGGGGAATAGAAAGAGACAGAGCGAGAGTGAATGCGTGGCACTCGAACACATGCGTGTAGTATGACGAAGTTTTACTTCTTCCGCGTGGAGGGACTCCGGACAACTTTTTTTTTATATAAGTACCATTTTTTAATGTTTACTTACTTTACTTTAATTAACTTCACGACTCCTGTACTACTCAATGCATCCATCAGCAATGTTTTGAGTGCGTTCACCCCAAAAAATATGTCGTTTCCCAGCAATAATTTTGTGCGAAGAGTTACCGAGTTTGATGTACAGAATGCTTGGATGACGTCGTCGTAAGTGGTTCGTTTACACTCTATTCATTTTTTATGTGGCAGTGGCTACCCTCTATGACCGAAAAAAACATGTTTGTGGTACTATTCGTCCCACTGCTGGGCGTTATGGGGAGAGGCTTTTCTCCCCATAACTTCCAGCTCCTTCGATCCAGGGCTAATACCGACTACTGGTAGTCAAAAATCTATCTTAAGTTCTAAAGCTCTGTATCGCCAATTTCCTCTGCCCTAGCTTGGTTAATGGGCGGTGTACTCTTCAGGGTGCTGTCCAGCAGTTCCAATGAGGACGTGAAGATGTGGGTGTTGCTGTACAGGGTCCAGAGCAGCAGGCCGAAGAATATTAGCTTGATGAGGCGGTCAGCGAAGTAACGGCTGAAAGAAGTTAAGTAAGGCTGAGTTTAATTTTTATTTTATTTCATTACCTAACGGGGAGGAGTTCGTGGCTAAATAATAACAGCCGCTCACGTCGATCTTCTGGTTAGGCCGCGCTTGTCTAGGTGGATGGGTGACCACCCATTACATACCCTCCAGTCTCCTCCGTACCTCGGAAAGCACGTTAAGCCGTTGGTCTCGGCTTTCATTTGTAGATCTTTGACAGTCGTTACAGGTAGTCAGTGGCCCGAAATTCAGAAAACCAGTCTTACTATGGGATATCGTATTACCCAGTTCGAACTGGGATGGGGAGGTCACAAAGGCAGTCGCGCTATGTAAAACACTAGAGTCCAGCTGCATCCGGTTAGACTGGAAGCCGATCCCAATATTGGGGAAAGCCTAGGCAGATGATGATGGAAGAAGAAGACTGCTGCGCTGATATCAAATACATTAGAATAAAGACAGGAGTATGATAATAACTTACATATGTGACGAGTTCGAACCCAAGGCACGCACTCTGATTTTTCAGATCCATGTGCATCATCAGCCTATAATGTTCCCACTGCTGGGACACAGGCCTCCACTCTATGAGAGGGAGTGGGCTGTAATCCACCACGCGGGCCTAGTGCTGGTTGGTAGGTGTCACATGTCTTCGAATTTTTAGTTCTAGGACATGCCGGTTTTCTCACGATGTTTTGCTTCACCGTGTTTGAGAGCAGTGGTGATGAAATAAATTACACAAAGCTATACACCTGGCTGGGTTCGAGCCCATAGCTTACTGCTCGTAAGTTGGGGCTGCTACAACTGGGCCACCGCTGCTCTCCATGAGGGATGGTGACTCATTGTTTTTTATTTGTGTATCGGGTAAATTATTAAAAAGTATTTGACACATATTTTTTCTTTTTTCACGTAATCGTAAAATTACGGAGATATTTTGAGTTGAAATGGCGCATGACGTCACGGCTCAGTACATTTTATGGTGTCACCTTGTTTCGCAGACAGAAATTTCACAGAATTTCGTTTCCCAAAAAATGTTTCACATGATATTTAGTCCCTGTATTTTTATTTTGAATATTTTTGTTTCAGCTACTATTTACTTGAATAAAACATGTTTTACAGAAACACAATTCAAATAATTTTACACTCACATTTTTTTATTTGACAAACTTATCAAACAGCAGAATTATTTTTCAACGAATATTGTTTGTTCGATGTATGTTTCCATGGTATTTTATTTCAACGAAATTATAAACCTTAAATTAAAATATTGTCTTTAAAAGTCAATATGTTGTACTACAAAAGTTAGTGACAGAAACGAATGGCTGCAAAACAGACTCCACGTAGTCTTGTTTGCCCTACCCCTAGAGTGTAATTTAAACCCGCGAAGGCGTGGAGGGGCGAGGCGGCCCGTGAGCTGAGGAGCAGGTGGTTTCTTAAGCTCGCCGCCGCGGCTGAGGCTGCAGCAAGCCGATGCTGCGGTGGTGAGCGTTGATACCATCTGCGACGAAAAACTTTCGTGGGGCCGCCGGAGCCCCGCAGCGCCGGAGCCGTGACAGAAGCCATGCCTGTTGCATGCTACTTGCTTGCTTGCATGGCTGCAAGTTGCATTCTTGCTTGCATGCTGCATGCAACAGGCATGGACACCATTTGTGAGAATAACAAGATTCCTCCTGACGAGAATTTACCCGCATTATTTTTTTGAACTCGGTGTTATAATTTTATAGGATGATATGCATTTTTAAAAATATTTGAATTTTAGAAACTGTCAGTCGATAAAATGTTATTCTGCTTAATAAGTTTTATGTGAAACAAACAATATGTGGGTAAAGAATATTTGATTTGTTATTCTATGATATGAATATTCTAACATTAAACTTTATTTGAAACAAAAATCAATGATTTAAATTTCTTCAAAGTAAGTATTCTGCGTATTGATTATTCTATGAAATGATAATATGAGAAACATTTTATGTGAAACGAAATTCGATTAAACAATTAGCGACGAAACAACGCACAACCACATTTTATACCTAGTTGTGACGTAGTGAGCCCCCACTCTCTAACTAAGTATTTTTTTGTTAACTTGATAAAACAAAAAAATACGTATCTAATATTTTTGTATTACCTGATTGACGGACAAAATAGAATTTCGTTTTCTTTACCCAGTCATCATCCCTATTATCACAAGTTTCGGTGAAGGAAAACATTGTGAGGAAACCAGCATGCCTGAGAGATATTTCTCGACGGCATGTGAAGCCAAGTCAGAGGCCCATATGTGGCATAAAAACTCACCAGGTTAGACACTAACCACATGAAAAGAAGAAGACTTACATCTTATGCAGCTTCCTAGCCCTCGGCAGATTAGCAGGATCCTCCTTAAGACAGAACTGCCTGGTCCCCAACACATAATTTTTCAGGTACTCTTCAGGATCCAGCTCGCTGGCATCCGTATAGAAAGTCTCGTTGTCGGCAGCCGTGATCCTGGTCCGAAGACTTTTGGTGTGGTCGTTGCGGAAGTTCCATTCTTTCGTGGTGTAGTATTGAAGGATGCCGAGACCATGGCTGATGCGCTTCTGGAGGTTTATCATGCTGGGAAAAGATATATTGTTTATTTTTTTTGCAACTTATACAACATGTAACGTAATTAACGCACACCCTCAAACACCCCAATTAGAATATTATGTTATAATCATAATACATACACTGAATTTTTAATTTAACATGTATATGCATTGTTATTTATTAAATTATTTATACCAATTCTTGTAGAGCGTTATAGTTATACTACTACGCAAACAACGAACACATTCGCACAAGCAGTTATCGCGCCGCTCGACACAACATAACGAAACAACGTCCATTTCAATTTGTTTTAACTGTACAGGGTTAATATGACAATAATTTCCGTAGTTTTAATTATTTTTGGGATAAAAAATTACCTATGTTCAAAATGATAGAAATCGATTCAGTAAACGATTCTGAACAAATTATTTTCAGGATTTGGTTAATTAAGTTACATGTTGTCTACGTAAGAGAAGCGATTGAAATAACTAAATATAAGAACTTCAACCGGGAGCATGGGTTTCAACTGTGTAAAAACCGAAAAAGGGCCGTAAAAAGTTCGCGAGACGACACAGTGAGTTTCGTGTGTCGGGAACAGTATCGAGTTGTGAGTGACAGTGGTAGTGGTACGGAGCACAAAAAACGAACAAGGAAGAGGGTAGACCGATTTATCTGCTCATAAACACCCACCCGCAGTAACTTCAGTTTATCCGTGATCATGGCGTTTGCAACAGCGCCGAAATATCGGGAACTCGAAACTAATAAAACACATGGTAAATATCCCGTTGTAAGTGTTATTAATACTGTCGGAAATGATGAGAACTCCAAATTTTACTGCTGCATGATTGCAATCGTGGCACGATAAGAGAAGAAATGTTAAAACCCGTTTAGCTTTTAAGATGTGAAATAGTAACAGACAGGCAAAGATACTATCGCTTGTATTTAGAAAATACTAGCTTATATCTTAACACTTTCACCTTAACGTAACTTACAAAGTCTTCTTCCCCAGCAGAAATAGGAGAGCGTCGACTAGGTAAGCCGGCACAATCTGGCTGAAGAACATATCCAGCTGATGGGTGAGCTTATACGACTTTATGGAGCCGCCAGGGTACCACAGCGCGACCGAGTACGGGTACTCGTTCAGCCATTTCTCTCCTGAAAAAAGAAAGTGATCATCATCAAAGTGAAATACGTTTAATTAGCAGAGGCATCATCAGAAACATAATCATCGGCTGAGCTGAGATACGGCGAAGCGTCACCGCTATATGGTTGAAGTTCCACGGACCCGAACAAAACGCTATGTTTCCGAATTTTTTGTGCGAACCACCAGTCTGTGGAATTCACTGCAGGCTTAGGCACCCGTATTGTGCAGTGTGCCGATGCAATGCAGTGTGGCAGTTCTTCTTAAGCCGAGCAATTTCCCGAAAATTCGGAAGACAGCTATGTTTTATCATTGCTTATCTGATCACGCAAGGAAACTCAGAGTATGCATTGCTATCTTCGCTGCTTCACGGATGCGTTGCTGGCAAACAAATGATACACGGAGTTGACGTGGCAAATCTTTCCGTGCGTATCCTACTTAAGTAAGGACGCCCGACTTTGGAACTAATTAATGTTTCACTATTAGTCATTTATTTTGTTAAACTTACCTAATTGAATAATTTCGGCCCACGTCAAATTTATAACACCAGATAGTGTCAGATTGTACAGCTGCGTGTCTTTGGGTCTGAAAATGATAACAACAGTTTTAGATTCAAGTTGGGTTAAGGATAAACCTACTAATTGTCCTCTTAAATGTATCTACTGTATCACCGTGAGAGACAAGATAAATATTAAGATATTATAGGCAGATGGACAAGTAACGTGGAATCAGACTGAAGAGAACAACTTTAATACTTTTCATCAACTGCATCTGCCTCCGTCCCTTGTTATTTGGGGTCGGCGCAACACGTTTTCTTCCGTCCTCCTCTGTCAACCGTCACGCTACTATTACTCCTTTTTCTGTCTTTTATTCCATACAATCATCCATCTTTTGCTTGGTCTTCCTCTCCCTCTGCTTCCATCAATATTTATATTCATCATTCTTTTAGTCACATGCGTTTCCATTTGTCCCACCTCATCACATGCCCATAATATGGTATGGTTATATGATTATCGATTCCCTTTTAACTTTTCTGTAACATACAATAACAAACAATCTATCAAAATACATCTAATCTACTTGAATAGATTGAGAATAAGCAATTTTGTAACGTGTCATTTTACATTATAAGAGAGCCCCCAAAATGCTCGCACTTCACCATTTCCTAGTGTTTTAGCTAGGGAGAAGAAGTGACATCTGTCGGCTAAGTCAGAAGAACATAGACACAGTTGGGGTGCGTGGCTTAAGAAGTGTATCTCCGAACTCTTTTTTGTTATACTAAATAGGCTTGCGTTTGGCCGCAACTCGCCGGATGTGAAGCTGATGCTATCTAGAGTGGAGCACGCTTGCCTAGAAGAAACCGATTCACTTGAACTTTGAAGAGATGCAGACTATAATGATCAGGGAACAGAGAAGCCGGCAGTGAATTCCACAGACTGGCGGCGAGCACAATTTTGGAAGCAAAGCGCTTTGTTCGGGTCAATGGAACTTCAACCATATAACGTTGACGCTTCGCCGTATGTATGTTCGTCCGATGATAGAATGGGGAGCGGGGAATAGGATAGAACTCACTTGTCTTGAGCAGTAACGTAGGCAATCAGTATACAAGCATTGGCCACCACGTCGACAGCAATAGCGTCAGCTTTGTAGGAAGGCTCGCAGTGCATGGTGCGGATCACACCTGGAAACATTAATTATCATTAAAAGTTGGTATAATCTCGGCCGCTGATATGTATGGTCCTTACATGATCTGATCAAGACCGTGTCTGTTTTCTAGAAGAAACTGTGACCTCCGTGTATGTTTCTGTTTCTTCTCAGAGCAGTCAATAAAATTAAGTATCAGATACCGAACTCAAGGAGCTCATGGCTAAATAAAAACAGCCGCTCGGGTCTTCAGGTTAAGGCGCGCTTGCCTATGTTGGTCCGAGGATGGGTGACTGAGCATTGTATACCGAGTTTCTCGGAAAGCACGTTAAGCCGATGATCCCGGCTGTCATTTGTAGATCTTTGACTGGTGTTATTGGTAGTCAGTGTAGTGGTCTGACAACCAGTCTTATACCAAGAAGGGTTTCGTATTGCCCAGTACTAACTAGTTTGTGGAGGTCAGATAGGCAGTCGCTCCATGTAAAAATGACTCACCTTTGCCACTCCCGATGACCAATCCCGTCGGACCGTTCAGATTGTCCACCCAACCAGGGATAGGTTCCTTCCATGCTGCAGTCACTGCAAGTAAAAGGTTTATCAGTAGGAGTAGCCTCATCATCATCCTCACATTAGCCATAAAACAACCATTGGGGGACAAAGGCATCATCCGAATCGATCACACCAGTGTTTCACACATCGATCGAATTCGCACGGGTTTTGCAAGAAATCGGTCCACTTTTGTAGAAGACCTTCCAAGGCAGCACCCTAAAATAGCCATCCATGGTGTTCAAAAGGTATATTATCATGGTATATTAAGCTTTACTTGCAGATGTGAGTGGCAACGCCGGGAGGGGACGCCCTAGAAGGACATAAACTGACCTGATTTGTGAGGTCCTTCACAAAGGTCATGTGCGTAGTACTCGCAACCGGCTTGTGAGCATGACGAGATGTATGAACGTAGACGACGAAAAAAGGAGTATGAAAGGATCGTAGTAAGTGGCAGTCTGTGGTTTCTGGCTACCCCCATGTAAAAACGGGTGTGTTTATGTATGCAGGTGTACGAAGCTATAGTCTATAGAGAATCTCGTGGCTGTATAATAACAGCCGCACCGGTGGTCAGTGGCCCGAAAGACTGACAGCTTTACCAAGGAGTATCGTATTTCCCAGTACTAACTAGGTTTTTGAGGTCAGATAGGCAGTCGCTCTATGTAAAATACTGGTATTCAGCTGCATTCAGTTAGACTGGAAGCCGATGATGATTATGATGATGATGATACTAACCTATAGAAGGCCTGGCGATGGCGACAGGAAACTTGTCAGCATACTCCGCCACCAAGTCTTCAGTAATAGCCTTCGTGTATGAATACGTGTTGGGCTCCGACGATATTAACCTGGAATTTAGACAATTGGGGTTAAAAAAGAAGTGAGATAACGCCGAGAGTCGTGCACTGCTGGATTGAGGTTCGATTTCGATTCGGAAAGTCGTATGACTATCATTCTCGCTCGCTTTCGTAATGCCAACACAAGATAGACATACGACTTATCGAATCGAAATCGAATCCGAGCGTTTGTGAATAGAGGGCCAGATAGGAACACCAAATTGTGGGCAGGGTCCATTGCTCACAAAACCATTGGCTGATAGCGCCGAAAAGTTCTGGAATGGCGACCGTGAACAGGAAGACGATGCGTTCGAAGGCCTCCCACTAGGTGGATCGATGACCTGGTGAAGGTTGCGGGGATCCGCTGGAGGCGAGTCGCACGGGACGGGTCAACGTCATTTGGGTGAGGCCTATGTCGAGCAATGGACGTCATTCGGCTGAAATGGGGATGATGATGAAAACATTAACTTCCTAGTCTTTCCTACTTTGTTACTGTTAAGCAGGAGTTCCTAGGTGAGATTCTCTTCTTCTGTTCTCTTTCTCCTTCAAACCAAAACACAGCTGCGGCACCGTTGTTTGGCGGCAAAGTAGGTAAATAACTTCTTAAGAAGAGCTCCTTTACTAAGAGCTCTAGCCATCGTGACCATTTGATGATTTATTCGCATTGAATTTTTAACTTTAAGCAATAACCTATTGAGAATCCAGCCTATCCCAAAAAAACCACACTGTTGTATGGTAAGCAGTGCGTTGAAAATCCAGTACCAGCCACGTTCTACTACTCACTTAGGTTCCAAGTAAGCCAGGGTGTCATCGTCCATCCACTGGACGATGTCCATGATCTTACACGGCTTGTGCACCGCCGGGTACAACTTCTCATCCAACACATCTAGGTCGCAGCGGCAGTACGCTGTCGATAGATGTACGAACACCTGCAAAATTAACGGACTATTTAGGACAAGTATAAGTAAAGGCTCGGAATGCAGCGGTCGCTTAGTTGTGGCAGCCTCGACTTACGAGAAATAAGCCGGATTCAAACCCAGGCAGGCGCATTACTTTGTGTAATTTATTTCATCACCGCTACTCAAGTGTGAAGGAAACCATTGTGAGGAAACCGGCATGTCCTAGAACTAAAAAAAAACGTGGTGATTTGCAGCCCACTCCCTCTCAAAGAGAAGAGGCCTGCCTGTGTGCCAGCAGTAAGGAATATTGACAGGCTGATTATACTATGCTAATGCTTAAGCAAAGGACTGTACAGTGGGGGCAGTGGTTGGGAATAGTGCGGAAGAACAGGCGAGGAGCTTATCAAGAACAATGGCTTAGTCATGAGTTCGAACTCATCTCTGGCATGTCATATCTGGCACGTGCATTAATTTCATCTTGCTCCCAAACCGGTTATTCTTGAAGACTCAGATCTTGTAACCAACTAGCTCATGCTCACGGCTTTTGTTCGGTAACTGTCCCCCGGGATCGTTTTACCGACATAAAAAGTATCCTATGTGCTAGTCCAGACTATTATCTATCCCTGTGCCAAATTAAATCCAGATCCATTCAATAGTTTTTGCGTGATAGAGTAACAAACATCTGTACTTCCAGACATCCATACATCCTCACTTTCGCATTAATAATATTAGTAAGCTACACTACCTCTAAATTCTGCATAGTTTCGGCGAGACTCAACATTCTCCATGTGCCAGTTGTGTTCATGTTGACAGCATCCTTCAGTTTCTGGTCAAATCTGCAAACAGAACACGGTTTAGAAGTCAGACATTTTCATCATCTGCCTAGCCTATCTGTGATAGCCTAGTGGTAAGATCGTCTGACTGCGAGCGATTGACTACTGCGCAATGTGTCGTGGGTTCGATTCCCGCACGGAACAAATATTTGTATGGCCTACAGATAGTTGTTCCGGGTCTAGCTGTTTGTGTAGGTATGTGAGTTTAGATGCTTGTAAACGCACCCATGATACAGGAGAAATTCCTAGTGAAAAGAAAAGAAAAGATCATCTGCCTGCTTTTTTCCAGCTGTGTTGGGGTCGGCTTCCAGTCTAACCGGATGCAGCTGAATACCAGTATTTAGCCTGTAGATTTTCAGAGCTCCACAACCCAGTTACTTAGTAATAAAGTACCCTTTGGAAGACTTGACTATCAAAGTTGTCATGTCAGCCGGGATCAAACAGAATTACGAGTATATCAGGAATTTTACAGTAGTAACTGCAAAACTGCAAAAACGACTGCTGAGTCTTAGGTCTTGGGTTCGATTACCAGGTCGGGAAATGTTATTGGGTTTGTCATCAAGAATTTATCAATAGCAGCCATGGCGTCTGAATTTGAAGCCGGCTGAAGGCGATAGGCTCGCCACTTAATACATGGGAATTAACTGGCGAAATATGCGAGTTCTGTACACCTGCGCCTAACATTTCGGGGATACAGGTGAGATGCAGTTGGATTTTGCTCACCTGACACAAGCGGCGCTATGGAAGATGATGTTGCATTCCCTCTGCAGAAGCTTCTTGTCGTCTTCCGAGATCCCCAGCCCATCCTCCGTGATGTCACCGTTGATTACCTTAATCTTTGTGATAAATTCGGGGTTCTTCTCTCGAAGGAGATCGAATACCTGCCGGGGAAAGAAGAATTAGTATTGCAAAGATGCCTTGAAGACATCAGGAACATGAGACATTTTACCCTTTGTCTCTGGGGCGACAACCAGGGCCATAGGCAGGAGGGGGGAGCCATTTTGGGGTTCAAACCCGCATCCAAATCTTCGACAACTATAGAGAAACCAACCTATTTGAGGTGGAAGATGGCTAAGAATTTTCCGAGCTCGCTGCGCTCGCTGATGCTCTTATGTTTTCTCGGTGAAAATTTACACAAGTTTTTCCTATTTTCATTTCTGAATGATTGGTCAGACTGGTTTATCCAAGGTTAGATTTATTATAATTAATTCGAGGAGCAGTGCCCAAATTTTCCGTCAAAAATGAAAAATAAAAAAAAGGATTGTGTGGTTTTATGAAACCACGGTAAAAGTTATTTTTTTTTTCACACTAGACATTAAAATATATTTTTTTGGAATAATATTCCATTGAGGGTATAAAACGTATAAAACGCGGAGTAGGGATAAAGTGAAAGGCGCTCGTCAGAGCGCCTTTCAATTTATCCCTACACCGCGGCCGAGCGTCACGCGACATGCAACACACAGACGAAAAAGTTTGAGACTATGTAATAAAAGTTTCACTTTAAAACAGTTTTTAGAAAGGAACATGTAAAACATTGGAACCTTATGTATTTTTTTTTTTATTTTACGTTTGGTCCACTCCAAAAAACTGATTGCAATGACGGGAGAAACAAATTGCCTTTCGGCTTCGTCCCGGGTCTTTTTACATCCATTATCAATCGCGGTAGGAATGCGGAACTAAAGCGATCCTGACTTGCCTAGACCTGTATGTAGGAGTATGAGGAACAGGGTATTATGTTCCGCAATACTCCATGGAAAAGAGAGGATCTTCCGACCAGACGGAACACCCGAAAAGGTCTGGTCGAAAGATCCTCTCTTGTCCTCTCTTTTTCTTTTTATATTTGCACGCGAAGCATGACCACGAGTAGAAACGAGTTTCGTCTACGGAAGAATCGTCATAATGACAGACAGACAATGACATTGTGTCAGTTTGTCGATTCTTCCACCGACATAGCCCGTTTTAACGTCAATCATGCTACGCGTGCTGGTGGGCAACTGCCCGACAGCTGCTTGTTGGGTTTCCTTATATAGTCTTAAGTCGCGAACAACTTTAACTTTGGATGTAGTAATTTGATGTTAGTTCTTAATTTTTATCCCTTATCCTAGTGTTCATCAAAAGATGAACCCTAATCATTATTACGATCTAGCCTTGTATATAGACTAATAAGTAATTTAATTAAAACCTAAACTGCTATATTGTCTTTACTAAGAATGTGTCCAATGGCACTTTCCTTATTGTCTCTATTAAGGCGAATACACTTCGTTCTTGTGTTTATTTGGTAACACTTCTGCTACATTACACTATTCACTTTCACGAACACTAAACACTAACTCGAACGGTTTTGTTCTTTTTAGTCTTCTCACTATGTCCGTGTGGTCGAGAAGCTGGATCGCCTCGACGTTCACATGCTGATGAAGTCGCTGTTCGTGAGCTTCTGCAGATTTTTGTATCACCTTTTCGATGAACTCAACTTTTAGGTCCCGATGGAGGTCATCATTTCGTATGTACCAGGGTGCATTTACAATTTCCCTCAGTACTTTGTTCTGGAATCGTTGGATTATTAATACATTGGTCTGTTTGGTGCAGCCCCACAGCTGAATACCATAAGTCCAAACTGGCATCAGGACTTGTCTGTATAGCAGCAATTTGTTTTGCACGGACAGCACGGAGTTTCTTCCAAGCAGCCAATACATTTTTTTGAACCGTAGGTCCAGTTCATCTTTTTTCTTCTTGACGTGGGCTTTCCAGCGGAGCTTTGCGTCAAGGGTCATACCAAGATATTTCGCTGTATTCTCGTAAGGGATTTCTTTGAGGTTAATATAAACTGGAAAATGCTGTTGCTTTTTGTTAGTAAAGTCTATGTGTACAGATTTGGATTCATTTAATTTTATCCTCCATTTTTTGGTCCAGTCATAAACTTGATTGACAGCCATTTGAACCTTTTCTACTGCTTCTTCGTGGCTGTTTCCAACGGCCATTATGGCGGTATCATCAGCAAAAGTCGCAATGGTATTGTGTTCTGATTCAGGAATATCGCAAGTATATAGTAGGTACAGGACCGGACCTAGCACACTTCCTTGCGGTACGCCAGCTTTTATTTGCTTAAGTTCTGAATAAGCGTCTTCTTGTCTTATTCTAAAGACTCTGTTTAGAATGTAGGATTCTAATATATCCGCAAACTGTTTCGGTAGCAAGCTTTTTAATTTATGTATAAGGCCTTCATGCCATACTTTGTCAAACGCTTGAGCTACGTCTAGAAAAACAGTAGAACAAACTTTCTTGTTTTCTAATGCGTTTTCTATTACGTTTGTTATTCTGTGCACTTGATCGATCGTCGAGTGTTTTTCTCGAAAACCGAACTGGTGCTCTGGTATAATGTTCATACTATCTATTATTGGTTTAAGCCGATTGAGTAGCAGCTTCTCAAACAGCTTTGACATTATTGGTAGCAGGGAGATCGGTCTATATGACGTTGTTTCATGAGCCGGTTTTCCAGGCTTTGCTATCATTATTACTTCAGCAACTTTCCATAAGTCTGGTACATATTTGAGCCTCAGTGCAGCATTAATAAGAGTTGTTAACTTAACCAAACCCTTTTTTGGTAAGTTATGAAGTATTTCCCTTGTTATTAAATCGTAACCTGGTGATTTACGAGGGCTTATTTTCTGTTTTATTTCTCGTGCTACTTCTCTCGGTGTTACTAGTCTTATGGCATCGACATTATCTGACATCACTATATTAAGCAGGGTGCTGTCTTCAATAATTTCTCCCTCGTTTGGTTGAAAGATATTTTCTAGGTGCTCTGCAAACCTCATAGCTTTTTGCTCATTTGTAAGTGCCCATTGCCCGTTTTCACACTTGATGGGAGGAATTTGGGCTATCGGCCTCTTTAGATGCTTAGTAGCTTTCCAAAGGGAGTAATCTGCCCTATGAACATTACTTAGTTTCTGAAGGTAGGTTTTGGTTGAGTCGTCTTTATAGTCCTGGATTAATCTTCTTACTTTTTTTGTAAGTTTATTTAGTTTTCGTTTGTCATCAGGACACCTAGATTGATGCCACGTTTTTCTCTGTTTCCTTTTCTCCATAATGAGCTGTTTGATTCTGAAGGGGTACGTATTTCCCTTCGTCCTTTTGTTGAAGTGAGGTGTATTGTCCCACGCTGCTTGCTGGATTTGCATTATGAATTTTTCAACTTCGTTGTTTAGATGTTCGGGGGTTTTTAATGGAACCTTAAGGTCTATATGATCATTCAATCTGGCCTTGAAACTCTCCCAATCCGTAAACTTATTAACAAGAGTGAGACTGTTATCTTTGTATAAAATACTCTCGCTAATTTCTAAATAAATTGCAGAGTGATCTGAGTTCAAATCATAGCTTTGTTCTGTTTTTATATAACTAGTTGAAAGATTCTTGGTTACGAAGAAATCGATTAAGTCCGGTATTTTATTTGGATCTGTTGGCCAATAGGTGGGCTTTCCAGTAGATATGACGTCACATTTTAGTTCTTTTATGGCACTCAGTAATTCTTTGCCTTTAGTAGTTGTTAGTCTGGAACCCCAATAAGTGTTTTTAGCATTGAAGTCACCTCCTAAGATAAATCTATTGCCAAGGCAGGCTAGAAAACTCACATAGTGGTCTTTTTTTATCATGTACCGAGGTGGAAAGTAGATGGCACAAACTGTTAAGGGGTATTTTTTGGTTTGTAGACAAATTGCTACCGCTTGGATATCTTTTTCTTCGCATTTAAACACTTCATAGTGCTTCAGGTTTTCTTTAACAATAACGGCACTTCCGCCTCTTGCAGTATTGTCAGGGTGTAGCGCATGGTATACTTTGTATCCTTTAAACTTAATATGACATTGCTTTGTGAAGTGCGTTTCTGATATTAGGCACACATCAATTTTTTCTATTTCTAATACTACTTGTAACTCATTCTGATGTTTTTGTAACCCATTTGAGTTCCACGTCATAAGTTTAAGTATAGTATTCATTTTTTTGGTATAGAAGTAGCATTTTTGTTGCTATGTTCAATTTTTCTTAATCTCTCATCGAATGACGACATTAACTTCAAGATTTCATCCAATTTTTTGTCGCTGTTCGTATCAGCCAGAGGCGCTTTCGTTGTGCCTCTAGTAGTTACTTGAGCGTATGAGACGTTTTTATTAGTAGTGTGCATCGTGCTTTGACTTGGTTTTAACTGGCTAGAGTCTTCACCTCTTCCGGCAGGTGCACTTTGTTGAGGGTTCATATGACTCCTTTTCGTTTTTTTCAGTCGTATCTGCTGTATTTCTTTGGCTACAATACATCCCCTGTAGTTAGCCGGATGTGGGGCTCCGCAGTGGACGCATTTTGGCTTCTCTTCTTTTGGTTTTCTACAATCCTTGGTGAGATGTTTACCTGTGCATTTTACGCACCTTGGTTCTTTGGAGCAGTACTTTTGCGTATGGCCGTATGCCTGACATCTTTTGCACTGAGGTACTAGTTTTGTGGATTTTAATGGTTGTATCTCCACATTACATCCTAATATATGTTTGATGTTGAATATTTTGTTTGTTTCCTCATCATTTGAAAATGTCAGCATGAACATATTGAGTGGCTCTTTGGTTTTCCAACTCAGTTTGTTGACTGCTTCTAGTATCTTGAAGCCTTTGCTGCGCAAGTCTTCGACTATTCTTTTCGGGATGCATGTAGAATGCAATTTTTTTGCCATAACTCTAATTGGTCTCTCTTGCTTGTTTTCATACGAGTGCCAAAGGCAGGCGTTATCTGAAAGGGCTTTTGAAATTGCTCTGTACGATTCTTCATTTTTGGCGTTTACTTTAACGGTATCTCCATGCATCATTTTGATGCTGAACGCGTCAGCTGATTGATTCTCACATAGGAAATCAAAGAATTTTTGGTAATTTTGGATACCATCTACAACAATAGGTGGTGGCATAGGAGTTTTGGTGTTCTTGTCATTAATTTCACTTACGTCTCGTTCGTGTTCATTTTGAGTGGGTTGGGCAGGAGAGGTGTTCAATTTCCTTTTCTTCCTGCTCTTTTGCCGTATCCACCCTGTTTCTCGGGCGAGTTCTTCTTCGTCCGTTCCATATTCAACAGGCGGTGAAGAAGTCTCAATGGCGGTTGTTGCTGATTTCGGTGGGTTTTCCGCTTGAAGTTTCAGCTGTTGCTGGAGGCTTTCTATTTGACTTTTCAAGTCATTTAGGTTCTGCTGGAGCTTTAGTCGCTCATTTTTTTCTTCACAATAAAACTTGTATAACAGGTGTTCCGTCTCTGTTTTTAAGCTCACTCTGGTGCTCTCACATAGTGCATCCTTTTTCGGATTCATTGTAAAATTAAAACGAGTATTAACTTCGCCTATATAGTCTTAAGTCGCGAACAACTTTAACTTTGGATGTAGTAATTTTGTTAGTTCTTAATGTATGTCATAGATGGCGCTGTCGTACTTTTGTGGTGCCGCTACATGTAGATAGAAACCCACCTGCTTACTGCAAAGGTCTTTGAGTCTCTCTTCACAGTTGAGTCCCTTTTTCTGCCTCATCAGAAGATATATGGTGCCAACATCTGGACAGCTCCGCAGAAGCTTCTCCAGCAAAGACTAGAATGAAAGAAAAACTGTTTATTCTGATCAGAAAGAGCACGTTATTTAAAAAGAAACGAAGTGCACATGTTCTTGAGTTTAGACCGAGGATTAGAAAAATTTGAAGGTGGGTTCCTACCTACTCTGACTTCGAACATCGTCATCTGCCTGCCTTATCCAAACTTTGTTAGATTGGGTAATACGATAACCCTTGGTAAGACTTGTTGTCAGACTTTCGGTCCACTGACTACCAGTAACGACTGTCAAAGATCTATTAAATGACAGCCGGGATCAACGGCTAAGCGTGCTTTACGTGGCACGGAGGGAACTTGCCAAGTAGTGGATGGTCACCCATCCACGGACCAACCTAGGCAAGTACAGCTTAACTTGAAGATTGATCCGAGCGGCTATCATTATGTAGCCACGAGCATTACATGGGACTCATTATTCCTTTCTTTAAATTAAGTAGTAAATTTGTTTTTTTTTTGAGTAAAAATCAGTTTTATTTTTATTAATTAGTTTATAACATAATTAGGAAAGTGTAGATGTACTACACCTCTGTCTACCCTTTCGTAGAGTGCAGCGTGATGTTACATTATGTCGGCACTTACGCAGCTCAACTATACCAATTATTAACGCCAAGGAGAAAGTGCAAATATGCAGTTATCGCTCAAAATTACTGTTTATACGCTTCGGATTGTTTTGACTCTGTTGAATGGATATACTATATGCAAGAAGCTAAATAAAAACAGCCGGTCGGTCGAACTTCAAGTTAAGCTGCACTTGCCTAGGTTGGTCTGTGGATGGGTGACCACCCACTACTTGTCAAGTTCTCTCCGTGCGTCGGAAATCACGTTAAGCCGAGGCTGTCATTTGTAGATCTTTGACAGTCGTTACATGTAGTCAGTGGCCCGAAACTCTGATATCCAGTCTTACCAATGGTTATCGTATTACCCAGTCTAACAAAGTTTGGAAAAGGCAGACAGATGAAGAATAGAAGAGATCTTTGTGAGGGAGTTCAAAGAGGCTCATTGGTGACGATAAGCTACCAAGATTCATAGTCTGGCCTACAGCTGCAAAGTTGCATGATTGTCGGTCTTTTAGACTTCGGTGAGTGTGCCCAAGAGCTCCACCAGCTCATGTCACCACCTCCCTTCTTCCATCGGGAGTCCAGAGGTTCTGCATAAGTGTATGACCCAATCTATTTAAATCGCGAGTTATAGGCCTTTTCATTGTCATGTGTGTTTGCGCCCGCGTGCGGGCTAGGCGGCCATGCTTGTTGCGGGCCGCCCGCAGAGCAGATTATTTTCTCCACGCCGGCGCGCGTGTGGCGCGCATGACAATAAAAACATGTATGATACGATAGGTTGCGGGCAACACGCATGCGTGCCTGGCCTGCACGCGGGCGCAAACGCGTATGACAATGAAAAGGCCCTTAGGCTTCTTGGTGGTTAGCTCGTTGCATTGTCGACCTCATCTCTGTCCTCAGAACAAGATTGAGGTCAAGTAGGCCGATTTAATAGAATAAAAAAAGAGTTTGTGAGGGCGATTACTGCCATCTTTCTATTCCGTTTGCCATTCATTAACATAATTTATCTTACTTACTTTCCCAACAAAGCCAGTTTCTCCGGTAATAAAGATAGTCTTCCCTCGGTAGAACTCGGCAACTGTGGGCGGCATCTTGATTTTCTAGAACAGAGGCAATAAAATATGAAAGGTCATGGACAATTCGCATTGAGCAAGACCTGTGGGGCAGTAACTATAGCCTACAAGAAGACCAAGCGAAGCGAGCTCACCTATGAAGTGAGCCCTCTTTTAATCAGAGCTAATGGAGCTTGATTTTGGTTTGTCGTTTTGAGGCAAGGGAGCGCTCACTCACGAGCAAAGTTGGTATAACTTTGCTCGTTCTGCTGCTAACTTTGCTGTTTGCTAATTTAAAATTCAAGGAGGTAACTATGCCAATGATTCTCGACCCGAATCATAATAAAATGAGTAGGTCATTTTTATTTTTTTTCTTATGTACGGAAATCGGTAAGTGTAAACCATCCTTGTTTAAAACGCGGCCCGTCTGATCCTCACCCTATAACCGCGCTTTCACACATACAAACATTTCCAAACGTTTATTTGATAATTTCTTATTCCCTAAATCACGTAAAGGGGGTTATTATGTAATACTGACTAATTTAAAAAAACCAAAATAATCAGTGTTTAATAATAATCAACTAGGTACCGTAATTTAAATTGATTACTTATGTCTTTTGTGACAACCTCCTGAATTTTGACGAGGGTGCAAAACAACACCTTGTATAAAACAGTTAAACTCTTGTTGCACTCTTACCGAACTGTAATGTAACTACAAAAGTTAACTGGCGTATAACTAATTAATCCGTTATTCGATAATTGCTACTGTAACTGCTATTATTGCTAGAATTTCAGATATAACATGTAACGGATCGAAGCATGAGCAGTGGTCAAACTGCTTGACAAAAACCGACTGCTGTAAAAACACCCGCCTTACGATATTTCAAACAAACTTTCAAGTCCTTATTTTGTGAAATGACTGATCCGATTTTTATGAAACTTCATACGCATAAGCAGGATACATAGGTCTAAACATTAACTAAAAACATTTTCGAAAAATAGTGTTACAGCTAAATTAGACCAATTATAAATTTATTCATTTATCTATTTTGTATATTACATATATTATGTACATTATTTACAAACTACAAATAAATATAAAATAAAAATAAAATATGTACAAGTATCAAAATTACAGGGCGTCAAAAAATTCGTCGACATCGCTGTCGACAGGAAAAGTGCCCAGAAGGCTGGCCGCATTGCCACGTTGGATGGCAATGCTGATTCTTTGACCAAAAAAGAGGCCAGCCCTCTGGTCCCGTGAAGCGTCGACCAACCGCTTGGCGATATCCCGAAACACAAGATGGGCACTCGGGCCCCATGGCCCTAGTGTTTCAACCCCAAACGGCTCAAATACATAATTACCAATTAAATTATTGTATTTGCGAAGTTTTCAGCGCCTGCAGCAGCCGCCCCAGCGCAGCTCACCGTGTTAGGAAGGTGGGATGGCGCAAGGGTGTCGACGCAAGTCGCATCCCACACCAAAGGCCTACCCAACTTTCATGGCATTATGGTCATACCATCTGGTCTCTTCCCATCGACACGTGCCAAGCCATTGGGTTCTAAGACAGCTGACACCCCGGCAAGAGCACGACGAATGAGATCATTATAAATTAACTATAAAAACAGAAATATCCAACTGTTCTTTTTTTTTAAATGACTTTAATTCGAAAATGTAAACGCTCTGAGTGCAGCGGTGGCCCAGTGGTGGCAGCCCCGACTTACGAGCAGTAAGCCGACTGGTGGGTTCGACTTCAGGCAGGCGCATTACTTTGTGTAATTTATTTTATCACCGTCGTTTTTGAAACGGTGAAGGAAAACATCGTGAGAAAACCGGCATGTCTTAGAACCAAAAATTCGAAGACATGTGACATTACCAACCCGCACCGGGCCCGCGTGGTGGATTTCAGCCCACTGTCTCTCATAGAGAGGAGGCCTGTGTCCCAGCAGTGTGAACATTATAGGCTGATGATGATGATGATGATGATGACGCTCTTAATGCAAAACACATCACAACACACATTTCATCACGCCTGTAAACCCTGAAGAGTTAAGCAGAAGTGTCCCTAATAGTACACCCACATTTCGCATGTCATGTTAAAGTCCCAAGCTATTGGGGGCGAGCCTTTTGCCATCCACAATCCTCACTCAAAAGCTCCACATTTATAAGTTTTTCTTGACCTCTTTGCAGCAACTGACCGCAAGAACTGTTAATGAATGTGTGTATAAGAACATAATGTGTACCTTTTGGATTGTAAAACTGTGCCTACAAACATGAATGCAATAGTGACACTTGCTAATATCTTGGGTAAGCAGATAAAAAGGTGTAACATCGTAATCAATTTCACTCGTGAAGGTGACAAACATTTCGTAATCCATAGACGGATGGATGGATGAAACGCAGCCGAGAAGCTCGTGGCTAAATAATAACAGCAACGCTGGCCAAGGTCGGTCCGTAGATGGGTGACCATCCGTTATATACCGAGTTTTCTCCGTGCCTCGGAAAGTACGTGTGCCTCGTTGGTCTAGCGGCCGTAACCTCGACTTGAGGTTTGAAATCCTGGGTTCGATTCGGGTCAAGGCCCAAGTCGGGACATGGAAATTGGGTTCTCCAGCAAGAATTTCTCATTAGCAGTCACGTAGTCAGGATTTGTGCCCGGTTGATGGCAATAGGCTCGCCCCCTTTTACATGGAACTTAAACATAACTGGTGAAATGTGCTATTAAGTATACCTCTGCCTAACCTTTCGCTGATTACAGCCGTGATGGTCGTGGAAATTGATAATGACATCGCAACTTAGTACGTGTGTAATTATATTTAAATTAATATTCACTTTCTGTCTATAAAATTTTCGCATGAATAATGTAATTTACGTAAATAAATAATTTATTTTAGTGAAACAATGCATTCATACATTTAAAGGTCATGTAATTTAAAGGATAGCCTTTGTGGCAAAAGGCAATAAAAAGTAAAAAAAAAAACTCCAAAAAAAACGGGTTGCACTCCGGGAGTGCCGGCAGAAGTGAAAACTTGAATATTAAACGTTGTGCATTTTTGATATTTTGGAATGGTTAGGGAATAATTTTGAACGAATTGCTTTAATTATCAGTTTAAAACTACTATCATTTATGTGGTAAAATACAATATTCATTAATTGCGCTATCGTACACAAACATGACAATTTCTATTACATTAAAATTTAACACTTCAGAACTAATTCAATCCGTCTTACGAATTTTACCTGTTTGAAACCGAAGTTTTGTTTGTGCATAAGATAATTATCCATTTTTGGAAACCAAAACTCAATGACAGATGTCATAAAGTTCAAATTCCTTCATAAACTAATGTCAATCCGTCTTACGAATTTTCCGGTTTTGGAAACCTAAACTCAATGACAGATGTCATAAAGTTGAAATTCCTTCTAATAATAAATCTGACGGTCACGTGTCCTGACCCGAGTTTAACATTTTTTACCCATCAAAAGAGTGCACAACGCCGCTAAAGAAGTTTTCGCTTCAAAAAGGATTTCCTCGTTGGTAGAGTACCCACCTGAAACTATGAAAACCAGTTTTCCGATTCCATTTTTCACGGTATCTTCGTTCAAACTCAAACTCAAAGCATTTATTTCAATAAGACCAGAAGACAGGCACTTTTGAAAGTAAAAAAAAACAGAATAAAACGCGACGCTATAGTCCCAGACACAAGGCATAATAACTTGTGAAAATACTGTAGTTGCCCATTCCAAAGCGTAGATCTATATGGAGAAGAATGGGCAAGAAACTCTATTATAACAAAACCTTGGTTATATCATTCCTGGATTTTGGAGCTTACCTAGGCAGTCGCTCCATGTAAAATACTGATATTCAGCTGCAACCAGATAATCAGGAAGCCGTCCACAAGAAAGTTGGGAAAAAGTAGGCGGGTGAATTTCCCAAATGACTTATTTTTTTGTCTTCGGTGAAATTAGTATTTGAAAAAAGGAATATCGTTCTGAATTATATTTTTTAGTATTTAATAGGTAGTTATTGGGCTGTGGCAAAAATATAATTTGTCTAGGACTATTTACAAAGATTGAAATAAATTCATAAACCCCTATTTTTTTCAAATCGGTGCTGTCCCTCTACTTTTTTTACAAACAAAAAAGCTTATACACTACTAGAAATAAGTAAGTTAAGTATATAACTTATTCTATTTTATAGAATATTAGTTTTGTTATTAATATATAGCATATTTTATTACATAATTAACGATTATTATTACTGAGAGGCACAAACGTACCTGTCCTGCAAAATGTTCTCATATCGCTGGACAAAAGTAATTTAAACCTAACTTTACATCGACGAGTCCGACAGCGTCCCCACCCGAATTTTATTTTCCTCGTTAGTGTGTGCTAGTGCGCAGTCAGGACGGGTTTGTGTCAAATCGCTGCATATTCTCGCCAATAACATAAGTACGCCATTTTAGTTGCTCCCGGACAATTATTTTATATTATCGGTGGTTGCATTTTTCTAGTGTAATTAGTAGTTTTATTTTTGTTGTTTAGTTCTAACACCGGTAGTAAGTAAATTAGCTTTATTGACTGTTATTGAATTTATCCTAGATATTATGCATTTTTTCTAATTTTCGAAAAAGTGTGTTATTTCTCACGTCGCTGTTCTCATATCGCTGTAATCGGTGGTCTTTATTACCACCGATGTGATAATTTACACCGAAAAAATCAATCGGTGTCTTATATCTAATATCGGTGTTTTGATTCATGATCAAAGCACAGTTTTATCACATCGGTGGACTAAGTATTCCACCGATGTGATATACAAAATGATGAAAATGAAAATGATCTACCGATATGATAAAGTTATCATATCGGTAGATCATTTTATCATCTCGGTGATTCGTTTTATCATATCGGTAGATCCCGTGTCATTTCGTTATGTAAAGTATAATACTATTACAAAGACAATGATAATAAAAATAAACATTTTTTTTTTAAATTCATAGTAGCTACCTATAGTAAATATAATAAAAAAGAAAGTAAATATAATAAAATAGGTACATAATTTATAAAAATATATTTCAACTGAATTTCTAAGAACTCAGTTCTCTTTGGATGTGATCTACTTACATAAGACCCTCAGTTCAGGTCTTCAGTTCTAAGTCACCCTTGTAAAAATATATAGGTACCTACTAACTATTTCATTTTTTGATGTTCAAAGGGTGATAGATTATCATATCGCTGGATATGTACATCATTTCGGTGGATAAACTTATCATACCGGTGTACAGAAAAAAATAATCGGTGCCGGTTTGTCATATCGGTGGAAACCAAAATTCAAACTGAATTTTCTCCTTAGTCTTAAATGATACGTTGATGATATTAAATTTGGGGATATTTGATATCTTAAAGATTACATTAAACCTGAAAAATATACAAAAAAAATATAAATGAAAAAGTTCACCGATATGATAAAAAAAATGGCATTTGTTGAAATTCACCCAGGCAGATGATGAATTTGACACTGTTGGTTTACGTCAACTCACTGCTGGGCAAAAGCGTCTCTCCACGACTTCCAGTTGCTTCGATCTAGGGCGAATGTGGATCACTGTTCGCTGATCTTTTCTTTCTGGAGCACTGAAACAGCCAGGAGGCTTTACGGCATACCTCGTAGGAGATGCTGGGGTCGATCTAGATAGGACCGGCAGAAGATGTTAATGTTCAAATCATCATGCTGCATTTTGCTATTACTGCAAAGCAAAACTGGTACGCTCTATCGTTCTTTGCCATGTCTTAACTTTGGACTTCTGGGCTTCAGTCAAAGACCGAGTCAGAACGTAGATTTAGTACCTATCTTAAGTCCTGAATGTTGATTGAGTACCTATCCTAAGTGTCGTTGTTTTCGAGGCAATATGTACCCCCCGGTACATATTATCTAGACTATTTCAGATTCTACTCATCATCATCTGCCTAGACTTTTCCCAACTATATAAGTCGGCTTCCAGTCTAACGGAACTGAATACCAGTTTTTTATATAGAGCCACCGCCCATCTTACCCCCACAAAACTATATCTACAAATGATATCCGGGACCAAAGGCTTTCCGACGCACGGAGGAAACTCGTTTTGCAATGGGTCAAACCCATCTACGGACCAACCTTTTTTAACCGACTTCAAAAAAGGAGGAGGTTCTCAATTCGACGTTATGTTTTTTGTGTGTATGTTTTTTGTGTGTGGTCTTATTGTAATGAAACCTACATTTACGAATAAATTTGATTTGATTTGATTTGATTTGATTTGATTTACGCGATTACTCCGCCAATTGTGGACGGATTTTCAAAATTATTTTTTTGTTCGAAAGGAGATACTTCTGTAGTGGTCCCATAGTCACCAAGTCAGGATCTAATGATTGGATCCTGGAGAAATCGAGGGCAACCCTCAAATTTTATAGGATAACTTACAGCGGTTTTGGTATTTTCTACAACAAGTGAAGCATTTGCGTTCAACAAGAATTATTCTATCATCAGATCTGATGATGAATCCTAGAGACAGGCACCGGAACTCAATAATAAGACAATGTATCTTAGCTGTGTTTGGGCTTGTTGGAATTGTAACGGTATGCAATTTCCAGGTGTATGTACAAGTAATAATTAAAAAAAAATAGAAATCTTTTTATTTTTTTTTATTTTAACCGACTTCTAAAAGGAGAAGGTTATCAATTCGATTAGTTTTTGTTGAATGTACACCGATTACGCTGAGACTTGTTACTTTACTAACTTCTTTAGTTTGATGCGGAATAGTTGCTATTTGGTCCCATAAAAAATGTTATATAGTTTGGCCCTGTAGTTTTCATTTTATTTTATTTGTAAATTTATCACGTACACCTATTTCTCCGTGATTACTGGACCGATTTACATGAATCTTCATTCATTTGGTAGAGAAAGCTTGCCCGGTTCTCCTGCCTAGCCTTTTCCCAAACTATCTTGGGGTCGGCTTAATGGGATGATACTTGGCCCATATGAATATTATCTTTGCTTTGGTACTTTTTGAGTCATCCCCTTTATTATGCATTTTGTCCTTTGTCGTATGTATGGACGATGTGCTGGTGTCTAGTTACAATGTAAAAATGATACTAGACAAGAATTTAAGTGAGATACTACAACTGAAAAGGGTATAATAAAAACTTTTTACAAAAAAAATATAACCGACTTCCAAAAAAAAACAAAAAAGTGCAAAATAATATTTTACTTTTGGAAGTCGGTGGCAAAAAAAAGAAAGAAACAACAACAAGACAACCGACAAGTCACCGTCTGACGAAAGTAAAATATTATTTTGCACTTTTTTGTTTTTTTTTGGAAGTCGGTTATATTTTTTTGTAAAAAGTTTTTATTTTTGCTGCATTTTCGCCAGCAACCGTTGGCCTATCATGACCGGTATCGTAACTCATATTCGGCTGTCGGTCGATTGATGAAATTCAATGGAAGCTATAGCAATGTTTGTTTAATTATTTATTGCAGAGGATGTTAAGAAAGTGTTCTAATATATGTTAAATTATATAATTATGGAGCGTTTTTGTGTTCCTGAAATTGTGGAGGGGTCACCTCTTGGCCACGATCCGAGGAATGCCCGTAAATGGTACGCATGATGTGACAGCGACAAGAAATAGTACTTTTTGATACAAATTGGAGAACTTTGTTATTACCAACGAGACGGAATTCACACCTAAACCGCGTGCGAAGGTTTTCATCATCAACATCATCCCAATTTATTAGTGGTCGGCGCAGCATGTCTTCTTCTTCCATACTTCTCTATTACTCGTCAAGCAGTCACCACCTTTCTGCCCAATGGTGCTATGGAACCCAAAACTGCAGTAAAAAATGCCTATGTGTATCAAACGCTTCTCATCCACTTTCGAAGAAATAAAAATAATAGAACGAAAAATATTTTTGTTATGAATTATTTGGTTTTTTATTTGCTTATTTCCGCGCTTTGCTTTAGCAGGTTGAAGCAGAAGCAAAGGTATGAAGCTGTTTAACAGCCTGGTGTGAATAATAGAAAATTTTAATATTTTTGAATCTATGTAGATCACGACAGTATTACATTACTCCGAATCAATTTTTATTAATGTAAGTCATTTTTTTTTGTATAATTATGCTTATTTATGATAGTCTATTTTATAAACAACAATTTAAATAATTAAAAATCATAATGCAGTAGAGGTGCATATCTCCTTGGCCAGATTAAATAAAAACAGTCACTGCCGCCGACTATCGGAATTGAATCAATTTGGACTTAGTATCAAAAGAAGAAGTAGAAAGACGAGAAGGAGAAGGAGGAGTAGCCTTAGTTGGAGCATCAAGTTGGATTTGTGGAAATGTTTACTTTCGCACTAGTGGAGATAAACGAAAGCAATCCACGAGTGTGAACATTACAAGTTGAACCTAACAGTAGTGCAATAAGAGCAAGTTTTCGATTAACTTCTGTTTATCGAAAACTTTGTGTTTGTGTTTCAATTAATGAAATTGTTTAGAAGATGCATACATGAGGGAAGGTGGTCAGTGGCCCAAAAGTCTGACAACCACTATTAACAAGCGGTATCGTATTACCCAGTTACTGGTTTGTGGAGGTCAGATTGTCATATGCTCCATGTTAAATACTGGTATTCAGCTGCATCCGGTTGGACTGGAAGCCGACCCCAACATAGTTTTAAAAAGGCTAGGCTATAATAATCCTACTACTGTTTATAAATGAGAAAGTTTCTGAGGATGGATGTTTGTTACTCTTTCACGCAAAAACGACTCAGCGGATTTGGATGAGGTAGTTTATAACTTAGATTAATATACAGGGTGTAACGGAAAGGGTATATATACATTTATTGGGTCCAATAGGTATTGAAACTTTGTATGGGGCAGCAGATAATTTTTTAGCTATGACGATGTGTGTCTGATGGAAATACATGTTCAGATTGATGGTCTGTAGCACACCCTTAAGTATGTACATATATATCCTTTTCGTTACAACCTGCATATGTTAATCCAAGTTATAAACTACCTGTGTATAGGATTTGTGACATTATTATCCCGGTTGTCCGATCCCTTGGGAGAATTACCGACTTACACGTGGGCTAAGCCGCGGGCGAAAGTTATTTTGAAATAAATACTTTGAGCTTGACTTCCTCGGGGATAAAATGCATGATGTTATCTATTTACTAGTACTGCAATTATATAGCAAACAGTCAATGTATATCAGTTATTTTGTATGCAAATGTTATGATAGTAAATAATTATATTGTTAATTTTATTAATAAAAACATCTCTGAGTCAATAAGCTATACTATAATGTTGACCTGAGATTGTTTATTCGAGGTTAAAGCCCTCCTATCCTAATAAAGATAATACGCTAAATAATAACAGCCGCTCGGGGTCGATCTTCAGGTTAAGCAACGCTTGCCTAGGCTGGTCCGTGGATGGGTGACCACCCATTACATACCTAGTTTCCTCCGTGCTTTAGAAAGCACGTTAAGCCGTTGGTCCCGGCTGTCTTTTGTAGATCTTTGACAGTCGTTACAGGTAGTCAGTGGCCCGAAAGTCTGTCAACCAGTCTTAGTTGGGGTCGGCTTCCAGCGTAACTGGATGCAGTTGAATACCAGTATTTTACTTGGAGCGACTGCCTATCTAATCTCAAAACCCAGTTAGTACTGGGTAATACGATACTCATGGGAAGATTATCATTGAACACTCATGTCAATCCGTCCTTCAGTTAAATGTCCCGACTCCCACTTATCTGCTCTCTGATAACATAAATGTGAAGGCACTTAAACTTCGAATCTTGAATCATCATATCCAAAGCCCTCAAAAGCCGGGTGGAAGGGACATCAACGCACAAACTTAATGGTGAACCATTAAGCTCACCCCACCCCATGTTTTCGGTACATTATTCCGGACCACCACAGGGACATTTATGACGGTAGTAAAAATAACCCCTTTTTAGGGTTTATTTGAGACTTCGCTATCCGTCCGTCTGTCACCAGGCTGTATCTCATGAACAGCAGATAGTTAGCCAGTTGAAATTTCTACATATTTTGTAATTCTGTTGCGGCTATAATAACAAACACTAAAAACAGAATAAATATTTAAGGGGGCTCCCATACATCGGATATACAGGGTGTAACGGAAAGGATATATACATACTTAAGGGTGTGCTACAGACCATCAAACTGAACATGGTTCTCCATCGGACAAAATCGTAATACCGAAAAAAATATCAGCTGCCCCATACATTTGGGTCAAATAGATATTGCAATTTTGTATTGGGCGGCAGATAATATTTTCGCTGAAAAACATGTTTTATGATGAGAAACATATTCAGTTGGATGGTCTGTAGCACACCCTTCAGCATGTATATACCCTTTCCGTTACACCCTGTATATGCCAGGGCTGCGGGTTGTTCGAAAGAGATACCGTGGCCCTGGAACACAAAGGGCTAAGAAGGAACATGGATGGGGTTTAGTCAGTACAAGTCTGACACTCCCTCCCGCTCCGTCCAGAGCGGGAGAAGTCATTTGATGATTTTCACATCCTTAAAAAAAAAAAAAACGGTGGCTCCCATACAAAAAAGTGTTTTTATAATTAATGGTACGGAAACTTCGTGCGTGTTTGTCTGAAGCAAAACGTCTAATAATGTTTAAATAATTATATAACATAAAATTACGCATGTACTCGTAGTACAGGTAGTCCACCCACATTACGCCAGTTATGTTTAAGTACCATTTAAAAGGGGGCGAGCTTATTGCAATCAACTATGCCCAAGTTCAAGAGCGGTCACCGTCAATATTCAGAAACAATGATGACATTATCGCGTTTAGTTTATATGGTGAAGAGCTCGTGGCTAAATAACAGCCGCACGGGTCGATCTTTAAGGTTAACCCTTGCGTGCCGAGGTTGGTCCGTGGATGGGTGACCATAATTACATACCGAGTTTTCTCCGTGCGGAAAGCACGTTAAGCCGCTGGTCCCGGCTGTCATTTGTAGATCTTTGACAGTCGTTATGAGTAGTCCGAAGCCAAAAAGTCTGACATCCAGTCTTACCAAGGGGTTTCGTATTACGCAGCTACTGGGTTGTGATGGTCAGCTAGGCAGTCGCTTCATGTAAAATACTGGTACTCAGCTGCATCCGGTTAGACTGGAAGCCGACCCCAAGTTAGTTTGCGAAATGGCAGGCAGCTGATAAGTTATACGACCATCATCTGCCTGCATTTTCTGAACTATGTTACCGTCGGTTTCCAGTCTAACCGGATGCAACTGAATTACTAGTATTTTACTTGGAACGACTGCTAATCTATTTGCAGTCCAATCTCAAAAAAATTATGTGTTTAATATTTGATTACCGAATATCCTGTATACCGAGTTATTATTTTAATTGTTCAATCAATTTGTGTTGGTATTCATAGTCAAGGATACAAATATGCACGCAATGTATGAAATTCTATGATTTAATTATCAGATTTATTTGAAATAATCTGTTGGTTTTACACAGAGCAGCGGTGGCCCAGTGGTGGCAGCCCCGACTTACGAGGGTTCGAACCCAGGCAGGCGCATTACTTTGTATAGTTTATTTCATCACCGCTGGCCTTAAAAACGGTGAAGGAAAACATCGTGAGTAAATCTGCATGTCCTAGAACTAAATATTCGAAGACATGTGACATCTACCAAACAGCAATGGGTTTGCGTGGTGGATTACAGCCCACTCCCTATCATAGAGAGGAGGCCTGTGTCCCAGCAGTGGGAACATAATAGGCTGATGATGATGATAACAACATTATCTGCCTTTCCCCAACTATATCAGGGCCGGGTTCCAGTCAACCGGATGTACTTGAATACCATTATTTTTACCTCCACAACCCAGTTAGTAATGAGTAATGCGATATCCCGTGGTAAGACTGGTTGTCAGACTTTCCTGCCAGTGACTACCTGTAACTACTGTCAAAGATCTACAAATGACAATCGGGACCAACGGCTTAACGTGCTTTCCGAGGCACGGAGGAAACTCGGTACGAAATGGGTGGTCACCCATCCACGGACCAGCCTAGGCAAGCGTTGTTTAACCTGAAGGTCGACCCATCGGCTGTTATTATTTAGCCACGAGCTCTTCACAATATTCTTGAATAATCAACGTACTAAAAGTTTAAAATAAAAACGCCTGTGTAGTGTATCACCGACGTATTAAACAGATGTGTACCTATCTGCTTAGTAAATATCTCAAATTCATGAATTCATTGATAGATATCAAACAGCCTGAATTTCTGGGTATAATAATATAACGTTCCTTGTTTTCGATAATTAGCGAGAAGAAGCGCAACACCGAGTAATTTGGAAGGAATGGGGGTAAGCCTATACCCAGGAGTAGGACAGTCAAGGCTAAGACAAAATAATATAAGTTTTAAAAGCATGAAATAAAAATTAAATTAAAACTTAAAAAACGCCCGACACAAAATACCTCTAAAAAACCTTTAATAAATTGATCTAAGCGTCGTTGTAGCGTCGGAGGACCGCTAAGTAGAGCGCTTAGCACAAGACATAGCGGACCCCCGATGCTAAGACGCTTGGATTAATTTATTAAAGGTTTTTTGTGGGGGGTTTAAAAAAATTAGTTTAATTTTTTGTTTAAAGATATTTCTTTAAAAAGAAGCACGTGCCAAAAACAATAATATTCTCCTTCCAGCCGCAGTCGGGTAAGAGCAGTCAACCTTCATTTTTTTTTAACCATTAATTCTGCCTAACCATTTAAAGCCAAGATATAAACACTCACCGATATGATAACACTCAATCAGTCGCACGGAGCACTATAATACGACTGCGCGTTAGTTGGTATGAAACGCATTGTACGTTTTATTGTATCTAGGGTTCTCACTTATATTTTGGGATTAAATATAATGACCACCAAAAAATATTTTGAGATCCTAAGTAAAGAACCAAAAAAAGAACTAAACACAACAATTACATACCTACAAAGAACAAATTTAGTAAATGATCACCAAATCTTGTGACAAGGAGATTTTAGGATGCAAGAGCGAGCAAAGCGAGCTCGGGACAGTGGGCATTCCAATTCGGGACAGGTTAGGTTACATTAAACCCTGCAGACAGAAATAGTTAGTCCCGCTTTTGGTTATAATTTCATATTAAAATGGGGTTTTAGTTTAGGTGATCATTTTCTATTTTTGGCAGAATAAAAAAGATTTTAGTTAATAAGAGCCCATGTGGTCTACATGGACACTTATTAAACGAATTGTATATGTGAAATAAAATATTTTGATTTGGAAAAGTTTTACGGACAAAATTACTGTCAATATTTGAGGAATATGCTATTTTTTCTTTTGAATTGTGCAGGTTTTTTTTTTTTAATCTGGGCGGCGTTTTTCTGTGTTTGTAGAACATTGCCGGGAACTTAAAATATGTATACTATAAATATTTATTTAAATTTTTTACTTTCTTTTGTTTAGGGATTGATCCAGAAAGCGGTACTCTTGGACACGGCTCGCATTGTTAGGAGTTTCCTCTCTCCGGAATCCTGACCGACCGCTGCGCCGTTTTCTTGGATCCTGTTCCCGATTTTTTTTTTATATTGTCTTTTATAAAGGTATTTTTAAAAATGTATAATATAATATACTAAATGACCAAAGGGTTTCTACTTTACAATTCCTCCAGCATTCCGGAAGCTGAGAGAAAATTCCGGACGTGTGGCAACCCTAACTGTAACGCGTAAGATATACATAAGTGTGTTTGTCTGTCTGTATATTTAACGCTCAACCTTTTTAGGGTTCCGTTGCCAAATGGTAAAAAGCAGAAGCCTTTTAGATTCTTCCTGTTCGTCTGTCCATCTGTCTGTCACAGCCACTTTACTCCGAGACTATGGGCACCACATAGTTTCAACTTGGAGAGTAGGTGTATTCTATGAACCGCTAGTGAAATTAGGAAAAACAAAAATAGGGATGGCTTTCCATATTATTAGGTATGTAAATGAGGGTTGAAAAATAAATCTTTAAATTTCGTTTCATTCAGTTGTAGAATGGGTTTGTAGAATATTTTATTTAATATTTTGTTGTAGAATATTTTATTGTAACATTTTATACAGTACCCCATGAATGAGGAGTCTCCTTTAGCTAATCGTAAACCTGGCTGAACTAGTTGGTCCCTGTTTCTAGTATTATAGTGGTGCCGATCACCTCTTTTACTAAATAAATACAGACGTTTTCTAACGTACATGATGTTTTCATAGATCTATGTATTTACAAGGTACCGTCATAATGTTAATTTCCTTGAACAGTTCTCTTAGAGAATCGCACCTACGAAGATTATATATATGGCTCTGATAGCTGCTCTTTTCTTCAGAATAAATATAGACTTGATATCTGCAGCCGGTCCCCATAGTAAAATACCGTATGACATAATACTATGAAAATAACTAAAATACACCTCACATCATCCCCATTTACTGATGTACTCGTAGATGCCTCGCGATATCTACATCAGTAAATTGACGGATTTTTCTGACAGCATATGCTGCTGTACTCAGCCGTCCCGCAAGAGATGTTAAATGAGGACCCCATTGTAGCCTTGAGTCGAGCGTGATCCCTAAGAAAACAGTTTCATCGACAAATTCAAGTTTCTCTTGATTCAACACTATGTCACAATCACTACATTTGACATTTTGTTAGAGAAAATCTTATGCACTTAGTTTTTTTCCATTTAATACTAAATTATTAGCGGTAATCATTTATGGACCTGCATTAGGGCGTTATTTACGTGGCATGTCTGTTTATGCCAAATAGTAAGAAGTATCGTCAGCCAACAACACCATATTTTGTGTTTGGTTTTTAAATAAATTTTATACAAGTTGAAATAACTAAAATAACAGTAAACGTTCCCGGATGCATGCTATGTGACTTAATGTGACTGTGACGCCCAATGAGTGTCCTATTGACGACGTTGTACAATATTATGTATAAAAATATTTTTATTTCACATAGGCCTGCATGGGCACTTTAAAACGACGACAAAAGGTGCTCAGTTCGGGTTGGTCGTTTCCTATGGAGAAGAACCGGCAAGAAACTCCATGGTTATTCTTTTAAAATCATTTGAATACCAATTCAGCTGCATCCAGTTGGCCTAAAAACCGACCCCAACATTGTTGGGAAAAGTCTTGGCAGATGATAATGATAAATGATGTTTATTTTGCAAGTAGGTTTTTACAAACACTTTTACACGTCATTTTTTTTTAAGCTAGATGGGGCCGGTGTTTCGTATGGTCGATGGTCGATGACGTGCATAAACACGCCCGATCTATAATAGTCAACTTGTCTATGCCTTCTCTGTATGCGTGTTGTCTATTGTATTCTCGGCACGTCCTTAACTTGTCCAAATAGTCTAGCGGACATATTTATGGCAGATCTCAAGGTGACGCATTAGATTCTTATTTAATTCAAGTATCATTCGCGTCGTCTTTTGTTATAGATTTTTCCTTGACAACAAAACTTAAGTTCTTATCAAAAGTTTTTTTTCTTTTTGTTGTCTTTAAATCTTATGTTTAATTGGAGGCGTTTATCCTCAAAGGCAAGCAGCCTCATCCTAACTTAACCCACTCTAAACTAAACTACACATAAAATATAAATTATAATTCTCTAAAATAACTCAGCAAGGAGTATTGCTATCTCCGTTGAAGGCAAAAATATGTACTATTTACGAATAGGTCCCGAAATAGTAAACAACAAGTGAAAATTTTATTCGAGGGACTAAGTTGGATCTCGAGGGCAGCGAAGGAAGAATCCTTATTATCGAATCAATGCTTACGTGAAAGGGGTTGTAAGATTTTTGAATGAAGCGTGACCTGCATAACTTCCGCCATTTTCATATTTTCTCAATGTTATATTTTATATAGCTCTTATTACTGAAACGTGACGCTTTAGAGAACTGTGTCTCATACAAAACTAGTTTGTATTGATACTAACTTTGGGGGCATGAGGAACAGGTTGCACAGTGGCAAATCACCCATAGAAAAGGGAGGATTCTGCGACCAGACAGACAGGTGTCAAGTTTAGTGGGCAACTGCCCGACAGTTTTTGTCGGGTTCTTCTATTATAATCTTAAGTCCTCGTGAACTTTGCTTGCGAGATTCAGACCATATTAGTTCTTCAGTTCGATAATAGATGGCGCTGTAGTACTTTTTTATTATTAGATGCTCTTTTTAGGTCGCTACAGAGCTATCTATTAATATAGGTCACATGCGGGGCCGTATCTTTGAAAACAAAAAAATGGCGGAAGTTAGACTGGTTAATTAATTCAAACCTCTTTGTTGCTTGATTTTCAACACTGGGCTTTGTGCCGAAGATTTAAAATCCATCAGTGCGAAACCCTTGCTACGCTCGGGATTTCTACTCCACAAAGACTTGCAAAGCCAGCAGCAAATTTTCACATAAGCATTGATTTAGGTGTGACCTAGTGTAAGTGCAATTTACAGCCCATACCTAATAATAAGTTAAGCCGTAAGGAACATTATAATTATCTTTCACTTTTATAACGTAGTTCACTGCCTACCCTATATGTAGTAACCTTTATGATAGCTTTATTTAAAACTAGCTGTCCAGCGCAACTTCGTCTGCGTCACATTTTCCCCGTTTTAGCAACATTTTTCATTGCTGCTCCGCTACTATTGGTCGTAGCGTGATGATATATAGCTGAAGAATCTGTTTGTTTGCTTGAACGCACATATCTCAGGAACTACTGATCCGATTTGAAAATTCTTTCAGCGTTAGATAGCCCATTTATTGAGGGAGGCTATAGACTATATATCATCACGCTAGAACTAAAAGGAGCAGCAATGAAAAGTGTTGCGAAAACGGGGAAAATGCGACGCAGACGAAGTTGCGCGGGACAGCTAGTATTAAGTATAGATAGGTAACCTCGTTGGTTAAGTGGTCGCAAGCTCGACTGCTGAGCGTGAGGTCCTGGGTTCGAGTCCCGGGTCAGGCAAATTGTTATTAGGTTTTTCAATCAGGAAAATTCTCAGTAGCAGCCACGGAACCTTGATTTGTGCCCGGTTGATGACAATAGGCTCGCCCGTATTACATGGAACTTAATGATACCTGGCGAAATGTGGGTGTACTATTAGCTAACAACTCTGTTTAACCCATCGGGGATTAGGGCTTGATGTTATGTTCTATATTATTATGTAATCAATTTAACGGCACGGTTGGCGCAGTGGTTGAGCGATCGACTGCTGCGCTGCGTGTCGCGGGTTCGATCCCCGCACGGAACAAATATTTGTATGGCCTACAGATAGTTGTTCCGGGTCTGGCTGTTTGTGTATGTCAGTTTAAATGTTTGTAAACGCACCCACGATACAGGAGAAATTCCTAGTGTGGGGCAACGTTTTTTTAAAAAAAAGAAAAAAAAAAAAAATCGCAAAAATGTAAGCCAAAGTTAAACTTGAATCCAGGTTTTGTCATTTATCAATATTGTGGTGTTGTTTTGCATCCTCGTCAAACTTCAGGAGGTTGTAACAAAAGACATAAATAATCATTTTAAATATCGGAACCTAGTTAATTATTAAAAACGCTGATTTTTTTTTGGTTGTTTAAGTTTGTCAGTATTTCAGAATAACCCCCTTCACTTGGCTTAGGGAATAAAAAAATATCAATTAAACGTTTGAGATTGTTTATGTGTGGAAGCGCGGTTATAGGGCGAGAATCAGACGGGCCGCGTTTAAAACACGGGTGGTTCACTCTTACCGATTTCCGTAAATCATCATCTGCCTAGCCTTTTCCAAAACTATCTTGGGGTCGGCTTCCAGTCTAACCGGATGCAGCTGAGTACCAGTATTTTACATGAAGCGATTGCCTATCTGACCTCCACAACCCAGTAACTAACTGGGTAATACGATACCCCTTGGTAAGACTTCATGTCAGACTTTTTGGCTTCTGACTACTCGTAACGACTGTCAAAGATCTACAAATGACAGCCGGGACCAACGGCTTAGCGTGCTTTCCGAGGCACGAAGGAAACTCGGTACGAAATTACACCGATTATTACCGATTTCCGTAAATAAGAAAAAAAAATACAAATTACCTACCCTTTTTATTATTGATTCTGGACGAAAATCATTAGCATAGTTACCTCCTTGAATTTGACGAGGATGCAAAACAACACTTTGTATGTTGTAGTAAATATTTTTTTTATAAAAATAAAGTTAAGGCATACTTACACGGGCAACTATTTGTAGTAACGATTGCCCGGTAACTGTTGCTAGAGATAGCAGGCCACCATGGCATGAATTAGAAAAAGGATACTATTTACTCCATAGGATAATTTTGTAATAATCATGCGAGTGATGCCACGAACGAAAGCTAGTTACACAAATAAAACTCATTATTTATCTTAATTTAATTTATTATAATAATAATTCGAATTAACATTGTTTATTACTATTATACATGAGGTATACAATTAAAATACAAAGGACACTTGTAAATAAAGCAATTATTTTATTGGGCACAGTCGCGCGACTGTTGCCGAACTGATGAGCAACTTTTACGAGTATACAGTATGTCGATTAAATAAAATGATTATTAAAAGAGAAAAAGAGACAGAGTGTTAATGGAGTAAGAAAGAGTTTTAAATGATTTGACTATTCCAGAACATTTAATTGTTATTTACAGCGAATTATCTATCACCAACATAGTTGGGAAAGGGTTGGCAGATGATGATTATGATATATCCAATGAAAAGTGCATTTAAAAGTTGTCAGTGTAGTGTCTATATTCCGCAGCAATTTAGATACTGACAGTTCTTGAACGCGGTTTAGAAATGATGATTGCGTGACCATGGTTCGTTTGTGAAATTCGCTCTAAATGACAATTAAAAGTTTTATACAGTACCCGGTAATTAGTACAGTACCCGGAAGTAGCGCTTATATGGATGAAATAAGCAAGTTTTAAAAGTTTTTTTTTTCTGGAACTATTGATTGTTGCTGTTAAATTAATATAAAAACACGCTTATTTTGAGTATTAGGCAGGTTTCAGGTAGTCCGCTACACATGCGGTGATGGTCGCCTGTCTTTGGTTTGTGTGCAGTCAAGGAATGAAAATGTTAGGCACCCATAGCAAACAAAACAATTTTCAAACATTTTTAGAAATAATCTAAATGAACTGTGAATCAATTTTGGTGTACAATTCTGGTGGACAATTGCCCGACTGTTAATGTCGGGTTTTTTTTTGTATAGTTTTAAGTCGCAGATAGTTTTAAATACGCGATGTAGGAATTTGATGTAAATTCTTCATGTTAGCATAGATGGCGCTGTAGTACTTTTGTTCTATGTTGCTGTAGGAGTTTGTGTAGTGCTGCTACAATTATTTGTTTAAAACTTGGCTAACATTTTCATTCCTTGACCGTACTTTACTCAAATGTTTAAAAAATTATATTCTACTTTACAATAATATTAAGAAAAGGGTGTTTACACAATTAGACATAGTTCTTAAACAAATTGCTACCTAACAATTAGGTATTAATTTACACAATATATATTACCTATTTTCAGTAAACACTAAACGAGAGTTGCAGTTGATACATAAAGGGGTTCAAACTTTTGTACGAAAACTGACCTGCTTAACTTCTTCCATTTTGTTTTATTATAAACCAACTGTTGTCCGCGACCTTCGTGAAATTATTTTGAAAGTATTACTTCCCTTTTTGATGCGGATTTTGGACGGACCATTAATGTTTTCGATAAATTGAAATTAGCCTATGTTACTCCTTATAACATCAGCTATCTGCCAGATAAAAATCTCGTCAAAATCTGTCCAGCCGTTTTGGAGGTTAGCCGGAAACAAACTGACTGACAGAAAAAGAATGTGTTTTTGATAAAGTAACGTAAATGCTTTCACATGCATTAAAAAAAACAACTGTAAAAAGCTCCTATTTTGAAATTACAAACAGACACTTCAATTTCATTTATTTTTATAGATAAAACGATTCGGTAACGTGACACTTAAAAAGATTGTGTCTCATAAATAACTTGTTTTTATTAAGGTTTGCTAATGATTCATATAGAGTTGATGCGTGGTTGCTATTTTGATAATAAAACAAAATTTTGAAAGATAGTCAGGCCCAAAATTGTAACCCCTTTAAGGCGTCGCCTAGTGTGTCCTTAAATGGGCTAAAATATCATATTATTATGACTTGAAATTGATTACAATTTATTGATAGGGCACTGTTTGTAGCCTCGTTTTTATCAATAATTAATTACTTAAAATATTATTGTTTATCTAAGTTACGCGCTAATCAAAGAATATAACATATTAAAGTAATAGTAAACAAAGTAAGATAATAATAGTCCGACCATGATCTGTACTGCTTTGTCCAGGTAGTATAATCTGTGGAAAAAGATAGATAAATTAGTATTTATATTATAAACTAGCTGTCCCGCGCAACTTCGTCTGCGTCACATTTTCCCCGTTTTCGCAACATTTTTCATTGCTGCTCCGCTCCTATTGGTCATAGCGTGATGATATGTGGCCTATGTCCTTTCCCAGGTTGAAATCTCATTAAGATCCGATCAGCCGTTTAGTCGTGAAAAGGTAACAAACAAACAAACAAACAGAGTGACTTTCGCATTTATAATGTTAGTATGGACTATCTGCTACCCGCCGACTTCGTTGTCGTGGAAATTTTTATGCGTTTTTCAGGGATAAATTACACTTATAAACCTACCTCTTGAATCATTCTGTCTATTGATAACCGCATCAAATCCGTTGCATTGTTCAAAAAATCTAAGCAACTTTGTTTTAAACTATGTAGAGCAGTAGAATATAAGTTGAGTTAAAATGGATAACTAGTGTCCAGCAAATGATACTTGTAATGTCATCATCATCATTAGCCTATAATGTTCCCACTGCTGGGACACAGGCCTCCTCTCCTATGAGAGGGAGTGGGCTGTGATTCACCACGCGGGCTCAGTGCGGGTTGGTAGATGTCACATATCTTTGGATTTTTGGTTCTAGGACATGCCGGTTTCTTCACGATGTTTTCCTTCACCGTTTTTGAGAGCAGCGATGATGAAATAAATTACACAAAGTAATGCGCCTGTCTGGGTTCGAACCCACGGCTTACTGCTCGTAAGGCCACCGCCGCTCTTGTACTACTACTTGTAATGTAATGAGTGGAAAAAGACTCTTATGGAAGCAAAATGATGGGCAAAAATTAAAAAAAAATTGTGTTGCTTGATCTAGCCGCTAAGGCGTTATAAATTGAACCGCCACTTTAAGTTGCCCGTGTGTGTGTATCTAAACGTCACGGTAAACTGAACTTGTAGGTATATAAATGATGTTTATTTTGTAAATAGGCTTTTACAAAACCCTTTACAAGTCATTTTTATTAAACTAGATTGGGCCGGTGTTTCGTGCCTTACAAGAAACAGCCTCAGAACAAACTCAGAACGGTACATACCGCATAAAACGATAGAAACTCTTAGTTTGACTGTGCGTAACGCACTTATATTGAAAACAGTATTAGTGAGCGAGACAATAACATTCATGTCTTTTCTCAACGAAAAAAAAGTTTGAATTTGTATTAAAAAAACAAAATGGCCGCGTTAATTCCGACTAAGGCCACGTGCCAAGAGTACCAAGAGAACTCAAATGTTTGAGGTAGTGTCACTTACTGTTTCTGTAACCTCCTGGCCGCAGGGAGGGTAGAGGGGTCCTCCTTACAGCAGTACTCCCGAGCTCCCTTGATGTAGTTCCTGATATACATACTCCAGTCCATGTCCTGGAAGTGCAAGCGAAATAAGACCTTTTTCAAAGTGGTCAGGGTCCTACCATTGTAAGGCAGGTGATGTGTATGAAATTGGGCACATAAGTAGTTTACAACATGGATTGCATAGGATACTTTATGCCGGTAGTATGAGATCGTGGAACAATTACCGAAATATACGCGCGTGAAATCGTGAACATATGCTAGAGAGACATAAATATGACTTATAGGAAAACATCCGACGACCATGAAAACAGGAGAAGACTTGCAGGAGCAGCAGCAGGAGAAGACGTTATTCCTGCCGTTCCTGGCATCCCGGATCTACAATACCGTAGAACAGTCACCGAACTCCACGCATGCAAAGCCACAGGCATAAGCTAGTTTAATACAATAACTTCGTACCTTCATATCTGTGTAGAAGGTCTCATTGTCTTTCTTGGAGATCCTGTTCTGCAACGCCACGAAGTTATCGTTGGTGAAGTGCCACTCCTTAGTAGTGTAGTACTGCAGGACTTCCAGACCGTAGTTGATGCGTTTCTGGATCTTGATCATGCTGGAATGGAGTAGGTTTTTGTTTAGCAGACAAGTTATTTAAGTTACAGGCTGATATTAGTTTGATAGCTATAGGTGTTCAGTATGTAGGGAACAATAGTCTTTCAATAATCAGGTTACTTAAAGATTAATATGGATTAAGCAGTCATAGCCTAGTTATAGTGGTTTGACCGTCGGACTGCCAAGTAATAGGTCTGGAGTTCGACCCCAAAGCACGCACATCTGATTTTTCGGATTTATGTGCGTATTATATAATATTACTTGCTTCGGTGAAGGAAACCAGCATGCCTGAGAGATACTTCTTGACGGCATGTAAAGCCAAGTCAGAGGCCCATGGGCCGCATAAAAACTCTGGCATCAAGTTAGGCACACGATAAAGAACTAGCTGTATCTTTATTCCTCGCAGTATGCAGTTTATACCTTCTTGCATAATATGGATGCCATTTAACTGTTATTTTAGCATATAATTTGTGTGGAAAAAAATTGAAACCTAATTTTGCATTCCCAATTTTATCGTCCGATTCAGAATTTCCTGTACGTCGATTCTGTAAAATTCAGACGTCAACTCACATCTCACATCGCTATCCACTGTAACTTCGCGTAAGTTTCAAAATTACCTTGATTTTGTAGCGTCGAAGTGACGGGGGAATTACCTTACAGAATGCCACTTCTTACGTCATCTCATATTTTATCTGTCAAAATCTCCCAGTTAATTTAGTTCAACTCGGTGACACGCTCGTAGTGGTGGCGCTAGTGTAAATTCGAATTATCAACCGGGTTTTTAGAATGCCAATCAAGAAACTCACAGCGGATTCAGATTCGAAGTTCTAAGTGAGGTCTTACAGAATCACACCGCTGTACTTTCCCAATTATTAAAAATACCTTATATAAATGCACTTACAAAGTCTTCTTTCCCATAAGAAACATGAGCAGATCCACGAAGTAGGCAGGCAGCATGTGAGTGAAGAACAGAGCCAGCTGGTGAGCGATCCAGGAGCTCTTGGGCGAGCCGCCAGGGTACCAGAGGCACACAGTGAACGGGAACTCCTGGACGTGCACGCGACCTGCACGAGGTGACGGTCAGTAGGGAGATGTACCAGTGCCGGATGGCGCGAGTTTCTAGTCGTTGTTGGTGGGTTCGAACCCAGATACGAAAGCTTTAAAGTGCGGTGGATGAAATAAATTAAATCATAATTCATTATCATCATTCCAGCCGAAAGACGTACACTGCTGGACATAGGCATACCCCAAGTGTCACCACATAAACATAAAGTAATTACAAAATAATTATACAATAAATAACTTAAAGTAATTTATTTCATTACCACCGTTTAAAACATGTTAATATTTTTTTTTTTGAGCTACGCTTTTTTTATTTGCCGTGAATGTGCTCTTGACTCTGGTCTAGGTCAGAGATGACAGAGACAAAGTCGACGATGGTACGAGCTTACCCAGAAGAAGCCTGTTCACTCTAACTTTGAAGAGATTCGGGTTGTAAGCGTTCGGAAACACAGACGCAGGCAGAGAGTTCCACTCCTTTGCTGTGCGCATTATGAAAGACGTTTGAAAACACTTAGTGCGAATTGGTGGAATAGCAATAAGGTAGGGATGGAATCTGCAGGACTTTACCTTAAATTAAATACCTAACGTGGAGCAACGTCCGCACTGAGGCCGCGTGATGGGTTAACCCTGACGGGAGTCAGTCTTACTAGAGGAGGCCTGTGCTCCAAAAATGGAAAGTTGGGAACGATATGGTAATTATGAAAGCAGATGAAAACGCCATCAATAACATGTTAACCATTTGCAATAAGTTCTTCCTATTTCAGCGCTGTTGCAAACACAATGCTCTGGGATAAACTGAAGTTATTGCTTGTGGGTGTTTATGAGCAGACAAATCGGTCTACACTCTTTCTTGTTCGTTCGAGGGCTTTTCAAAATTAGAAGCGACTTCCATAATACAAACACGCGCAGTAAACACGAAATTGTAATACCCAAATTTAGATTAACAAAAACTAGCAAGTCATTTCTTATAAACAGTATACGCTTTTATAATAAGCTGCCTAAGTCAGTTACAGAACTGACCGATGGAAAGTTTAAAAATTGCATCAAACGTGTACTTATTAAAAAAGCATATTACAAAATTAAGGACTACGTTGAAGATAAAGAAGTTTGGCTGTAGTTCCTTCTGCTCATGCGGCTTCCCTGGTAGCTCATAAACGACACAAATGTGTGGATGTCTCTAACTATTCCCAATACTATTTTTTTCATTCTTTTTTTTTTTTACAATAGTTTTTCAATAATTGCACCTCTCGTTCATTGTTCAGAATAGTTACAGCACTGATGATAACATGTGTCTATTGTTTAAGTTAGTGTTCTTTTATTGTTTTATTTTTACTTTTGTATAGATTCTTTTTATTTACCTATTTTTTGTGAATGTGTGGACATTGTAGGCTTTGTATTTTTTTTTTTTTTTTTCTCTATTACTACCGTCTGTAGTAAGCAATCGACTTATTGTCGGGCCTACGCTGTCCTCCCATACTTAAGTACTAACTTCTCTGTAACTTCAAATATTGTAAAACCAAATGATTTTAAAAGAGTAACCATGGAGTTTCTTGCCGGTTCTTCTCCATAGGAAACGACCAACCCGAACCGTGCACCTTTTGTTGACGTTTTATAAGTGCCCATGTAGGCCTATGTAAAATAAAATATTTTGATTTTGATTTTGTTTTTAGCGCTCGATACCACTACCATTGTCACTCACAACTCGATTCTGTTCCCGACACACGAAACTCACTGTAGATGTTTGTGTGTGTGGGTTCGTGTGTCGGGAACTTAAAACAAATAGTAAGCAAATATTAAATGTCCCGTTTCCAGTGTTAATGATAGTGTAATCTTGTAGATGAAAAAAGTATACAACTTACCCATATCCAAAGCCTGTCCCCAGGTGATCGGGTTGATTTCAGACTGAGTGATGTTGCAGATGTTGATCTGTTTGGGCCTGGAATGAAACAGAAATACTTAAGTATAAAAACACGATTATTTTCTGGGTTGTTGAGTCAATGTTCAGCGATGATTATCTAGAAGAATTTTAGAGATGAAAAAAATAGTGGAGAAATTTAGTAGACGATATTATCTCTAATAAATTCTTCTAATAAATAATAGGCTTCCAGTCTACAACATAATTTTCTTTCTTTCTTTATTTGTAAAGTTTTGTGACTTACTGCTCAACCGCGGTGAGGTATCCCAGAATGATGCAAGCGTTGACTGTGACGTCGACGGGCACGACGTCGGCTGCGTAGCTGTCGTTACAGTGCATCGTACGGATCACACCTGGAACATAACATGGTACTGTAGCGAACGTTGTCGAATTAACAATTTACCTTTTTTAGTTGTGGTATCTCAAAAAAATTCCTTGTCAAGTATCAATTTTACATTGTTACTAGAAAAAATATGCCTATAAAATTTGTAAAGTTCCCTCGTTTTTTCAGGATCCCGTCATCAGATCCTGCTCTGATGACCATAGGAAGTACTATGGTCATTTGTTAATTGGAACTTGTATTTCAAAACGTCAAGAATTTTTCAAATCGGTCCAAGCGTCTTCGAGTGATACAATATTCCGAATTCCGAGGAATCGGGAACCTCCTTTTTTGAAGTCGGTTATAAAAAATGGTTGCAATAATGGGGAGAACAAGTGCCTCTCGGCTTTGTTAAGGGTCTTTGTAGACCTTGTATAATTGAACCTACCTTTACCAGCTCCTACTAACAGTCCAGTAGGCCCATTCAGGTTGTCCACCCATCCAGGCATTGGCTCCTTGTACGCCGCAGCAACTGTAAATACAACAGGAATAAAAGTCAAGCTTGAAACAGCACAGAAAATTCTATCACAGACTTTTTTTTTTTGCAACCATAGCCGGTTTTCAGAGGTCAGTTTCACCTCTGAAAACCCAGATTGGAGCTAGATTGCTGTACTGATCAATCTAGCTCCAAGGTGCTGTATATTGCCGTGGTCGTACTATACAGCGTGTTTTTCTCGCAGAGATGATGAGGCAAAAAAGGCTGAAAGTGTCTGGCAGGAGAGGAGAGGCAGACCTCTCCTGCCAGACCACGGCCGATTTTTTATAATTTCAAATTGTTCTTTCCTAAATTATGGTACTTCCACAGATTCAGCTTTTATCAAATTACGTAGGTCTGGCGTTCATGGGTGGATCAATAGATCCATTAGTAAAAGACAGCACACACTTCTTCTTTTGGCGCGCTAAAGGATCGCCGCCATGTTTATTCGCAAAAGTCAACTAGTACCGCTACTTACCAATAGATGGCCGTGCAATCACGATGGGGAACTTTCCCTCATACTGTGACACAATATCTTCAGTAAGAGATTTTGTGTACGCGTATGTGTTCGGCTGCGGCTCGATTATTCTGGGAAATTAGTTAATTTGATATTAATTTAATAGTCATTATTTAAACTGTAGCGTTGTGAGGGTCTCAACTGAAATTAGTCGAGTAATCCTAAAATGTCATAATTAGTAAGTAACTAGGGACCTCACTAAAAACGCGGTACAACACTAGTTTTTGACAGGACGCTATGACTCTGCCATTTCGATCCCGTTGGCTTAGCTGAATCTATCTTCTGACCTCAAGATTCTTTGTGCCCCGACTTAGGGTGAGTTCCACATTAGTTAAGTAATTCTGCCTGTCATGCCTGATTCTCTGCGCTGGATAACCTATATGGACTTCATCACCTAAGTGATATCTGATTTTGCATGTGTCTATGCCACGTGTGGCTAGTAGTTGTCCAGCGCACAGGAAACTGTAATTGTGAATGTATCACTGCTGCATCGAGGTGTGTAATGCTCCTTACTGTGTTATTTGTAAGTAATCATGTATACTTTATGCACATTAGATGTTCATACTTAACCTAACTTTTCATCTGTCATGGTGCTTGCTATGTTTGCCCACTTTTACCTGTAAACCGCTGCGATGTACTGAGCCTACACCTACAATGCGTCCCATACCGTCCCTTGGCCTACAAAGGGGTGAAGCTGGTACATCGCATGCGGCTTGCTGCCAACTGCATCGCAACGCATCTAACATGCGCACCCTATGGTGCTTCCAGGGTTCTTCCCACGGGCTTGGGGCTGTGCCCCTGGCCCACTCCTGCACGCTGCCCACTCCTGCACGCTGCCTACTCCTGCACGCTACCTACTGCTGTGCCAGTGCGCAGCCTACCCTGCGCACGTGGCTCTTCGCTCGGGCTTGGCGCTGTGCGCTAGCCTACCCCAGCACGCTACTTACTGCTGTGCCGGTGTGCAGCCTACCCTGCGCACGTGGCTCTTCGCCCAGGCCATGACTGGCCTACCTGTGGTCTACCCCACGGGAGCCGGTGCCTGCGCAGCCTACCCTGCGCAGCCCTGCCGTGACCTGCCTACCTACCTGCCTACCTGTGGCCTAGCCCACGGGTACCCTGCGCAGCCTACCCTGCGCAGCCCTGCCGTGACCTGCCTACCTACCTGCCTACCTGTGGCCTACCCCACGGGTACCCTGCGCAGCCTACACTGCGCAGCCCTGCCGTGACCTGCCTGCCTGTGGCCTACCCCACGGGTACACTGTGCAGCCTACACTGCGTAGCCCTGCCTTGACCTGCCTACCGGTGGCCTACCGCTGAGCCGGTGCCGACCGGCCCCCCACGTCTGCACGTGCTGCCAAGGGACGGTACCCCTTTTAATTAATAAGTGATAGGGAACGGAACAGAACATAGTGACAGTTACCCGCGACCTAGTTTAGTGCTCTTAATATATGTATTAACTGGTCTGGCTGTTTTACTTTACTCAACCTATCTACCTACCTATTTTGCTAACGGCCTGCGCAGCCTACCCTGCGCAGCTCTAACCGTCACAAAACGCACATTGAAGAAAAAGTAGTGTAGGAATCAGTTTGTAAACCGACATGGTCACTATAACAACAATCAACAATCGGAGAATATCGGGAACTCAAAACAAAATGTAATAAACATGGTAAATATCCCGTTTCCAGTGTTATTGATAGTACAGAAATAAGCTGTTCCAGTTGTTGTCGGAACTAAATCCAGATCTCAAGGCATACTGTCATGGGATATGGGCTTACTTGGGCTGCAGATGTCCCAGGAGCTCATCATCCATCCAGCCGACGCAGTGCATCACATTTTCAGGCCGATGCTTGGAGGGGTACAGCTTCTCCTCAAACAGTTCCAGCTCGCAGCGGCAGTAAGATGTTGAAACGTGGACGAAGGCCTGTTATAAAGAAGGTTGGGAAGTAATTATAGCGTTTGTGATGAATGTGTACCTATGGTGTACGGTTTGAGAGAATTTGTGAAGGGAATCATTTTGATAGTGAAAAGGGAATCGTCTGCCATGGTATGGGCATGTGTTGAGGGGGGACGAGACGAATCGCATGTGACTAAAAAATTGATGAATATAAATGTTGATGGATGGAGAGAGAGAGGAAGACCAAGGAAACGATGGATGGATTGTGTGAGAAATGGCAGAAAGAAAAGGGAATAAATGATAGCGTGACGGTTGACAGAGGAGAATGGAAGAAAAAAGCGTGTTGCGCCAACCCCAAGTAACATGGGATAAGGGCAGGAAGATAATTTCGTATGAAATAAGCAGTACCTTTGTACTCAAATGTTTTATGTTTTTTTTTCCTGTGTTCTCTACTGTGTGTACATAAATAGTAAAATAAATAAATAAATAAATAATGATAAATCATTTCGATAGTGACGAGATATCGACCCACGCTGAAGGTTGAAGAGGAAAATTTTCGCCAATATGACGACCTAACAGGGGAGCTCGCGGCTAAATAATACCAGCTGCTCGGGCCGATCTTTAGGTTAAGCCGCGCTTGGTTCGTGGATGAGTGACCACCTATTACATACAGAGTTCCCTCCGTGCATCGCAAAGCCTTTGGCCCCGGCTATCATTTGTAGATTTTTGACAGCCGTAACAGGTAGTCAGTGACCCGAAAGCCTGTCAAGTAGTCTCAGAAAAGGGTATCGTATTACCCAGTACTAAATGGCTTGTGGAGGTCAGATCGGCAGTCACTACATATAAAATACTGGTATTCAGCAGCATCTGGTTAGAATGAAAGCCGGCCCCAACATAGTTGGGTAAAGGCTGACCAATGATGATGACAACACAACAGGGGAACTCATGTGCGATGCAACTGTCATCTTGACCAGCTCTCCATATTATGATCCTTTTTTATGAAAAAAGACAGTAGACAGGCCTTGAAAAATAATATAATATTCAGCAGTTCCTTACCTCCAAGTTTTTCACGCCCTCAGCCAGTTCCAAGACTTTCTTAGTTCCCATTGTGTTCATTTTAACAGCATCGCGGAGGAACATGTCAAATCTGAAACATTAAGTACAACGATCTTAAAATCGTGTTTTTTCTTGTGGTTTTACCTAACCTGGTGACGAGAGTTTTGAAACAGTGAAAAGTCAAAAGTAATATACTCGGTCGTATTCAGTACATAATTCTGAACCACCCCTCATAGAAAATTTTCGTCGGTAATTTAAAAAAAATACTGCCGTTCAACAATGTGTTGTTTTGCATCCTCGTCAAATTCAAGGAGGTTACTATTCTAATGATTCTCGACCTGAATCAATGATAAAATGGGTAGGTAAATATTTTTACTTATTTACGGAAAATGGTAAGGAAATTGATGTTAGTTCCTCCGTCGTGTCATAGATGGCGCAATAGTACTTTTTTTTGTTGTAGGTTGCTTTTTGAAGGTCGCTAAAGGTGTGAACCACCCGTGTTTTAAACGCGGCTCGTCAGATCCTCGCCCAATAACCGCACTTTCACACTTACAAACAATCTTAAACGTTTATTCGATAATTTCGCCACGTTAAGGGGGTTATTCTGATATACTGACAAACTGAAACAACCCCCAAAAACTGCGTTTATTAAAAATTAACTAGGTGCGTAATTTATATTGATTATTTATGTCTTTCGTGTCAACCTCCTGAATTTTGACGATGATGCAAAACAACACCTTTTATGTACATTTAGACCGTAACGACCGTGTCGACGTATTGCATTTTTGTAGGAAACAGCTGTATTTTTTTTAATTCGAATACTTGTTAACCGTTAGGATTTTGGTGTCCCTTCCAGCTTGTATTATTCTGCTTTAAAGTGTCACTAAGACATGGAATCATGATAGTTTGACAGTATGTAGCGCCACCACAAAAACTACCTACTACAGCAACATAAAACAAAAGTAACTACAGCGACATCTATGACACACTTGAAGAACTAAAATAAAATTCCTACATCGCGCAAGTGAAGTTATCCGCGACTTAGGTGCTGATAAACATAAACATCCATTTTTAATAAGTTTTAGCGAATGGTACATTACAGAAACATTAACGAGAGCGTTTTAGCGAGCATTCTATATATATATCAAAAAAGTAAATTTGCTTTTTTGTCGACATCTTCGTGAAGAATAATTTCAAGCACATAGTATACAAAGGTGGATTTAATGCCTTGGCATTTTCTACCAGTTAGAAAATGCCAATGCATTAAATCCACCTTTGGGTAATGCAGACACGAGCAATGCTAGGTGTATAACTGAAAATCATTTATTTAATTAGATAAAAGGACATACTGCAAGGATATATAAAATACTATAAATATGTATCAAAATACTATAAATTTATATTGATCAATATATAAACACTAAAATAAACGGACAAACAATGGGGAAAATATTACCGTTGAGACGAAACTGCTAGCTTTTCCCTTTTTTATGAAGTATTGAGTAACTTTACACCCAGTTCTTCATACTCCCACATAACAAGTATGTTGAATAACGTTACAACCTGTTCTTTATACTCCTACGAGTATATTGAATCTTTTTGTACCCACCTGACGCAAGCAGCACAATGAAATAGGACCTGTGCCTCGTCTTGTATGAGCTTGCGGTCCTCCTCCGAGATGCCCAGGTCTTCAGACAGGATGTCTCCGGGGATCACGTGCAGCTTGTCGAACAGTTTGGCGGAGTTGGCTTTGAGGCGGTCGTACACCTGGAATGTTTTCATTTTAGGTTTAAAGGGAGATGTAATGTAAAAGAATTTGATCATGTGTATTGTGTACCTAGACTGTGCCTACCCTCAGAGACAAAGTAAGAACTTTTCAGTAGAATACAGCATGCACTAGAAAGGTGTGTTTATAATAGGTTTAAAAAAACCCTTAGGGAAGCCCAAAGGCAGTTAGTATCCCCGTCATTGCGATATTTTGTTTATTCTGGACCATACCTGGAAACCTTCTGGTTACGGAGATATTTTTTTTGTTCTGGCCTATGCTTGGAATCTTTTACTTTCGGTATTGAAGTTTATAGTCCCAACTTTTTTACCGAGTTTCTTTTTTATATAATAAGTTATAAATGTTATAACTTTATATTACATCCTACCGTAAACCGTGATTTTTTATCCAAAAAAAGTCGTTTAGCAGCAATTACTTTTGCGTGGATTTACTTAGTTTGATGTTATCAAACTGATCAACTTTGTCCATGGGACCACCATCGTAATCGCGAAAAAAAAACATCTCTCTCGAACAAAACTTCAACTACTCGACCCAAATGTTTGAGACAGCCGATTGTTTGCACAGCCTTAAGTACGGCCGCACCTTTCAAGTACCCGCTGTATATTCTAAGTTAGGAGTCCAATAGTAAACATGATAGAAAAAGCCAAAAACTTCCGTTATTTTAGTGTATTTTTACGTCTAGTGATTTTTTATATATTTTCATCTCAAAACAGTTTTGCTCCTCGACACTAGATGTCGCTACTTACCCGACAATTCAACAACTCGTCCAATCTTTCCTTACTGGTGTGTCCTTTCTTCGGCCTCATGAGAAGGTACATCTTCTTGACATCTGGACAGCATCTGAGAAGCTTCTCCACCATTACTTTTCCCATGAAACCGGTCGCACCGGTGATGAAGAGCGTTTTGCCGGCATAGTACTCAGCTATGCTCACAGATGGCGCCATTGTCTGTAGACAAAAATGGTTATTAGTTACTTACACTGTACGAAGAAAGTATACGACATTAACAATAAAATTATTTCACGCCAATTGCATATGAATACAATTAGAATAAAAGTTGGGAAACGGCAGGCAGATGATGTCATCTGCCTTCCGTTTCCCAACTTTTTTGGGGTCGGCTTCCAGGTCTAACTGGATGCAACGGAATAGCAGTATTTTACATGGAGCGACTGCTGATCTGACTTCCACAACCCAGTTAGTACTGGGTAATACGATCCCCTTTATAAGTCTGGTTGTCAGACTTTTACTGTAACAACCGTCAAAAGATCTTGAATTGATATAGCCAGGACCAACGCAACGACAATCTACGGACCAAGCTAGGCAAGCACGACTTATCTTAAAGATCGACCCGAGTGGCTTAAATTATTTAGCGACAAGCTAATCCTTTCCTACCTTAGTTTAGTGTACAGCAAGTCACTTATTAACTACATCTAAGAGTAAGATTTTAGCCGCAAACTTACAATAAGCATGGCATAACCGCATTTTCACCAAACTATATCTTAGTTCTTAAAATATCACTTTTACAGTCAATTAGGAACTACCTACTTACTAACAAACAGTGCGTTCGGGCCTTAGGTCGCTATATCAATGTTTATTTTACAAAGTACTAGCAGAATAATAATTAAGTACCTTTTGAACAATAATCTAATTAGACAAACTGGTTCCTTTGCTTGTCAATATAATGAGTATTGGTGAACTACTCGTATTATAATTAATAGGTGTATTCACGAAATTTGGCTTCACTTTAAGGTCTTTAACTATTGATAAAAAAAATATTGATTGTTTGTGAATGTGTGGACGTTGTAGGCTTTATAGATTATAGATTCCTAGATCCTTGGTAACTTTTCATCTTGTTCTACGTTTTGTAGTAAGCAACGTCTTATTGCCGGGCCTACGATGTCCTCCCATACTTTAGTGCTAATGCAGTAACATAGAAAAATTGTAAAACCAAATGATTTTAAAAGAGTAACCATGGAGTTTTTGCCGGTTCTTCTCCATAGGAAACAAGTAACCCGAACCTAGCACCTTTTTGTCGACGTTTTATAAGTGCCTATATAGGCCTATGTGAAATAAAAATATTTTGATTTTGATAACGATTTAACTATTTTAAGTAGGTACAGACAGCATTATATGTAGTATGTGCTAACCCCTCTACAGTCGCGCCGAGTACGCCAGGGGGGTAACCACTTAATCACGCTTTCTGTACCTTATTACATAGCAATTTGTACAATTGTCTACAGTTATTGTAACTGACTGCAACGTTGGTCTAGTGGCCATAAGTGCGACTGCTGATCATGAGGACCTGGATTCGATTCCCGGGTCAGGCCAAGTGTTATTTGATTATTCCATCATGAATTTTGGAGTAGCAGCCACGGATTCTGGATTTGTGTTCGGTTGATGGCAATAGGTGACGTCATATCGACCCCTATTATAGGGAATTAAACATAACTGGCGAAATTTGGGTGTGTAATATTAGGTACACCTCATGTTATATGTATGTCTTTGGTGACTTAACGGTCTACACCATGTCCTAATTAATTTCTGATTCATCATCATCATCATCATCATTCTTTTGCCCTTGTCCCAATTTATTTGGGGTCGGCGCAGCATGTCTTCTTCTTCCATACTTCTCTATTACTCGTCATCTCATGAGACACCTCCTTTCTTGCCATATCCTTCACACAGTCCATCCATCTTTTCTTTGGTCTTCCTCTACTCCTATAACCATTCAAATTCATACTCAAAACTTTCCTCACGACGTTTTCCTCATTCCTCCGCATCACATGCCCATACCATAATTAATTTCTGATTCTTATCATCTAATTTCTAATGCAACACTGACCACCACATCCATGGCTTCAGGGTGTTTGGATTAATTACCAGCAATTAAACACATCGATGGCTTGGTTGCGAAACGTCTGTACAAGTTCATACATAGCCTTCAGCGTTAATGTATGTTCTATATGTGTTAAAGAATATTAATGGTCTAATTATTGTCAAACAACTGATTTAGAAGCGTGTATTCTTAGACTGTGGACAGAGGAGCTCGTGGCTAAATGGCAGTAGCCACTCGGGTCGACCTTCTTGTTAAGCCGTACTTGCCTAGTTTGAACATTACATATCGAGTTTCCCCTGTACCTCCGAAATTACGTTAAGCTGGTGGTCTCGGCTGTCATTCATTTATAGATCTTTGACAGTCATAACAATTAGTCACTGACCTGAAAGTCTGACAACCAGTCTTACCGAAGGGTATCGTATTACGCAGTACTAACTGGGTTGTGTAGGTCAAATAGGCAGTCGCTCCATGTAAAATACTGGTATTCAGCTGGATTCGGTAAGACTGGAAGCAGACTCCAACATAGTTGGGAAAAGGCTAGGCAGATGATGATCCTTGGACAGCGACTACCGTTATGGCTGTGCAATCTGAAAGTTGGCAATGTCGCGAACTAGCTATAAATACGGGTTTCGTGGCTCATAATTTGCGTTGCCGTTTCCCAAAATATGTCTGGGTCTGCCTCCATTCCAACAGGATGCAGCTGAATACCAGTAATTCAAATGGAGCAACTTTCTGACCTCCACAACCCTGTTACTGAATACCACGCTACCTCTTGGTAAGACTGATTGTCAGACTTTCGGGCCACTGACTACCTGTAACGACTGTCAAAGATCTACGAATGACAAATGAAAAAAAAATAAGGTGTGCAAAAAATAAAACTTTTTAGCCGAGGTATCCTAAACAAATTCTTGTTTTACATACATTTACTTTGTAACGAGAAGTTATTATAATAACTTATCATCGTGTAATCAACGTGGACGAAGAAGAAAATAATCATATCAGAGAAGATAACTCATAATTTCATAAACTACCCAAGTAAAGTTAATACAATCTATACAAATAAATAAAATTGAAGTGGCTGTTTGTAATATTAAAATTACCGGTTTTTACTACATGCATATGAATGTATATACGGCACACATACCAAAATAATATTTTTACTATTTTGTCTGTCTGTCTGTTTGTTCCGGCTAATAACGGGACTTTCACTGGCAGATAGCTGATGTGATAAGGAGTTGCTGAGGCTACTTTTATTTTAGAAAAAAAATAACTTCACGTGGACAAAGTCGTGGGCACACCTAGTTAATAATAAATGGGACCATCGCGCGACTTTCCTCTACCATATGAAAAAATAATCACGAAAATCCGACCACAGAGTTTCACACAGAGACAGTTGTCACAGAGGAATTGAACATACGTTGAAACAAAGAAATTATGTCGGTGGAATACATAACATCCTACTATTATAGAAGTCGGTTAAAAGAACTGTTTCACAAAGCGTTTTTCCGCTATCTCGCCTACCTATGCAAAAATGTACTCAAAAGTTTCCCATGTCATTAATGCGGTGCAATTAATAAATATTCAAGATACTGCTAATTAATGTTGATGACATAAAAACATCAGATTTATAATAGGATTCATCAGATTTATTATATGGGTAGGTGGGTAGCACGCTAGGTAATTCTATTGTTTAGAGACAGTACCTATGTAAGAAACTCGAGCTAGTCTAGTCTTATATTTTACTTGTTTTTATTAAGAGCGCACCGAGCTTCTGGCGGTAGGTATCTATGCGCTCCGTGTATGTGTGCGTAAGACAGACGCGCGCGACGCTCCGGGAAGAGTGGCGGCTCTAGTTATAATGGACGGAACGCGCGCTATTCTAGGTATTTCCTTCATATTATTAAAACCAATACACATTTTGAAAATCTAAAATGTATACGTTATAGAAAACATGTAGTTTTGTTATTATTTAAAAGCTGATGACCTTCCGTGAAGGTTTTACGCCGTACTCAGGATTTATTTTCTTTTTTAGAGATTACTTTGGTTTATTTTCTATCGATAAAACTACAAGTGATCGTGTTTCTAAAGTGTATGATTTAAAAGTAACGTAAGTAATTTTAAGTAATAACGCTGCAGCAAGGGATCATACGAACGGAATTATTTCGAAATTACGTATCGTTTCCTCGGTGCGCTCTTAAGCCATTCTGTGGTTCTTCTTCGTATTCATCTTCATTTTCCTGCAGATCATCATCTGCCTGCCTTTCCCCAACTATGTTGAGGTCCGTTTCCAGTTTATGTGAATGTAGCTGGATATCAGTATTTTACATGGAGCGAATGCCTATATCTGACCCCAACAACCCAGTTAGTACTTTCAAAATTCAAATTCAAAATTCAAACCCAAAATTCAAACTCAAAATTCAAATTCAAATTCAAAATTCAAAATTCAAATTCAAATTCAAATTCAAATTCAAATTCAAATTCAAATTCAAATTCAAATTCAAATTCAAATTCAAATTCAAATTCAAATTCAAATTCAAATTCAAATTCAAATTCAAATTCAAATTCAAATTCAAATTCAAATTCAAATTCAAATTCAAATTCAAATTCAAATTCAAATTCAAATTCAAATTCAAATTCAAATTCAAATTCAAATTCAAATTCAAATTCAAATTCAAATTCAAATTCAAAATTCAAATTCAAAATGTGCTGCAGCTGCTGCTGCTGTTGCTGAGAGCCTCAAACTAAATACTGTAATCTTAATGGCAGTTACAGTTTTGAGCCGTTTGGGGTCGAAACGCTTGGCTCATGGGGCCCAAGCGCGCATTCTCTTTTTAAGGAAATATCTTGTCGACTGGTTGACACTTCACGAGACCAGAGGGCTGGCTATTTCTTTGGGCAAAGAATTAGCATTGCCATTCAACGTGGCAATGCCGCCAGTCTTCTGGGCACGTTTCCAGATGACAGCGATGTGGAGGAGTATTTTGACGCCTTAACGTCCTGTTGTTTTTAATTTAGTTTATATTTAGTTAGTTAGTTTATGTAAATACTGTTATTTTTAATTTATTGCGCTATCGTACTCAAACATGACAATTTAAATTACATTAAAACTTTAACATTTCTCAAAAAAAAAAAAACAAAATTCAAATTCAAATTCAAAATTCAAATTCAAAATTCAAATTCAAAATTCAAATTCAAAATTCAAATTCAAAATTCAAATTCAAAATTCAAATTCAATATTCAAATTAAAAATTCATATTTTAAATTTAATTCAAAATTCAAATGCAAAATCCAAATTCAAATATTTTTATTTGTAGAACATAGGTTATACATAATTTCTAGATAATCATTTGTAAAATCATTAAAAATTAAACATTAAATAAGTACCGGCCAAGTGCGAGGCATGAAGGGTTCCGTACCAATATTTATAAAAACCGCCATATATGATCTGCAAATGAGACTCGTTTTTAGTACAACTGACGCTTAGCGCATTTATCGACATTTCTATGGTGTTGTTCGAAATTTTCGAGTCAAATACAATTGGTCGACTATTACTCGTAAACTTGTAAAGCCCACTTAAGTGCGATAGTTTTCCTTTAAACTTAGTTATATATAGGTACTACTGCCGTGACATTTGAATTTCTAACTACAACCGTTTAGTTAGTTGAGGGGGGGGGGGGACACTTGACTCTAACGAAAATTGCTACTTTAAAGCTTGATAATAATTAATAGGGGATGATTACATTTTTTTTTGTTTGTTCTTCGGGTAGATTATTGAAAAGTATTGGACACGTATTTTTTCTTTTTTCACGTGGTCATAAAATTACGGAGATATATTGAGTTGAAATGGCGCATGACGTCACATGTAGGTAAGTTTTATACCTACTTGTGACGTAGTGAGCCCCCACTCTCCAAAAATTAATGAGTTTTAACTAAGTAATTTTTTGATATTTTGATAAAACATAAAATAAGTGTCTAATATTTTTGTATTACGTGTCTGACGGACAAAATAGAATGTCGTTTTCTTTACCCAGTCTTCACCCCTATTCACGAACGGTTTACTCCCCTAATATTTTTGAAAGACCTATTCAACGATATCCCACACTATGGGAAAGACGAAACGGAAAAATTATCATCCCTACTTTACATGTAGGGGAGGTACCCCAAACAATTGTTTTTTTTTTTTAATTTTTTTTTACTATTATTTCACTATTATATTATATATAATTTTTTCACTTTATTTTTATTTTATTCGTCTGTATGTACGTGTAAGCGGGCACGCCCTTTATGTCTGGAGGCTTTATTTATTCTGGAGTATATTTCTTTATATTTTATTTTATTATTGGTGTGTGCTAGCTGACATGTGACATTAATTTGATATAATCGATTCCTTGTTTATATAAACTTGAACACTTTTGTATAGAATCTGGTTCTTCTAACCTAACAGACAGATGTGTTGCTGGGGAGTTTGTTCCGCCACTTCTTCTTCCCAGCTAAAACACTAGGAAGTGGCGAAGGGCGGGCGTTTTGGCGGACTGTCTCTTGTAATTTTGACGTTCAAAAAGTGCTGATTATCAGCCTAGTTTGAATAAATGACTTTTGATTTTGATTTTTCAAAATTTTATTTTACCATTTTTCCGGCGTCATTAACGTGTATACTCGTGCCAAATTACAACTCTCTATTACCAACAGTTTTTGAGCTAAACCGCGGACAGACAGACAGACGGACATACCGAAACTATACGGGTGCCTTGTTGACTACGGAACCCTAAAAAACGAGCAAAAAAAATTTTTTTTGTATGGGAGCCCCCTTAAATATTTATTTTATTCTGTTTTTAGTATTTGTTGTTATAGCTGTTATTGTTATACATACAGGGTTATTTGTAAAACACCGACAACCTCTCAGGACTGTTACTAACATCATAATAAACAGCTTTTGTTCTATGACTTTTAAAAATTCGTCATTCTTTAGTTCATCAGATTTTCATACAAAAATAAAAATATTTAAATTGAACGCTCTAAATGTTACGAAGTCTATGCTAAGCAAAAGAAAGTGATAGTACAAGAGCGAGCTTAGCATAGTCGTATCATTTCAATCACTATGGAGTTGCTTGATTTGCAACTTTTCTTAGGCTATAGAGGGCATAGGAACACTGGCAAAGTTTTTTGCATACGTTTTCAATATGTATTTTCCAATTCATGTTTCTATCGATCCAGTTGCCTAAAAATTTAGTATGATCAGTCTCCCGAATACTTTTGTAACCTTTTCGAACGTCTGGTTTTTTATTGTTTCGTCTTTGTTTTAATGAGGCGTAGTTGGTTTTTTCTAGATTTTATTTTTAGTTTATTTTTTGTTAGCCAGGTTATTACGTCATTAAGATTATCGTTTATCTCTTTTTCAAATGTCTCATCATTGTGACTTTTGAATAATATTGTGCTGTTGTCCGCGAATAAGATCGTGGGAGTATTACTAATTTTAGGCATGTCATTAATATACACAATGAAAAATAGTGGTGCAAGGACAGCGCCTTGCGGTACCCCGAATAAACATTTATGATATTCAGAAGTATACATCATATCTGTTTTTGTATAGGGGTTGATTTTATTGATGCATGTAAATTGTTTTCGATTCGTAAGATAGGATTTAATGAGCTGAAGGATATTTCCTCTGATGCCGCAGTCTTCCACTTTGTTTAGGAGTATTTTATGACCAACATAGTCAAAGGCCTTTGACATAACCATAAATAATGCAACTACAGCAGTTCCGTTGTCCATATTAGTCAGAACGTATTCAACAAACGCATAAATGCGGTATTAATATTTTTATTTTTCCTGAAACCGTTTTGTTCGTTAATTAAGACTTTGTTTATTTTTGGATAGGAATATATACTTGCGAGAAGACCGGAATAAGTGCAATCAGTCTGTAGTTGCTTGGGTCTTGCCAGTCACAATTGTTATACATGGCTTTAATTACTGAAATTTTCAGTCTTTCTAGGAATACGCCTTTCTTAAGGGTGCGTACCATTTGACATAATAACAAAAGTAAATGAAATTATAAAAATATTAAATGAAATTAGCTCATGTGATCGTTAGCCGATCACATGAGCTAATTTCATTAATAGATTTTTTCTTTAGTGTAACGTAGAAATGATATAATGAATGATATAATTTGAATGATAAAATGAATTGATATAATTTCAGTTTACCTAATTTTATATGGTTTAATAAACATTTTCTATAATCCACATTTGAACTAATATTCAGTTAGTATAATATTGAGTTAGTATATTATTCCTCATATATTCCTGCGTTAGAGCCGCTATATGGTTGGCGAATCATGTGGGTTAGGTTAGGTTAGAACCATGACCATTAGCGCACGAAGAAGAGCGAGCGTAGCGTGCGTGCCGCGGCAGCGGGCGCCGAGTGCCAGATCCCCCTATTGTGGGTGAACCATTTGGATTAGGTTAGGTTAGAACCATGACCATTAGCGCCAGATCCATTCTATTGTTGGTGAATTATTTGGGTTAGATGAGGTTATAACAGTATGATGTTTTCTAATATATACTTTTTCACTACAGAATTTGGGCAGAATATGAGTAAATATGAAAATTGGGTCAAATGAAAATTAGGTCATCTAAACGTTATACTAAGTGTTATTAGAGCAAAAGCAGTTTATATGCAATGAAATATTAGATCACATGAAACTAGATTATTTGTTTTTATAGCATATGAAAATGATATCATGTGAACGTTATTTCAAGTGATAATATATTATCTGTTATTATGGCATATATTACACACCCCTTTCTTAATGCTATTACTGATAATGTTACTGATGCTGTTGCAATAATAAAATATATTGCTTTAATCACTTTAGTGGTTACATCGTTATATCCAGCGCTATTAGTATTTTTAAAGAATGGATTATTTTAATTACGCCAAAGGACACCTTGGGTAACATGAATATTGAATTAGAATTTGTGTTGAATGTCAGTGTATTATTATAGTTAATGTCAAGAGCGTTTACACCGTGCGGCATTTCATACAAACTTTCAATTCCTTAGTTTCCAAAATTACTGAACCGATTTCAATAAAACTTAATAAGCATAAGCAATTCTGCTTATGGATTCACATAGGTCGAAAAAGTTACTCCGTTTTCCGTTTTGTCCGTTTCTGTACACCTGACATCGTATAATTATGCAAAATTTCAGATTGATCGGTTCAGTGGTTTAGGCGTGAAAAGGTAACACATAAACAGACTTACTTTCGCATTAACAATATTGGTTAAGATTTCTGCGAACCAAGAGATTCGCACAGCTGTTACACTTACGCATGAGCCCCTCAGACGCATAGCATATGACATAATCCGTATAACGACATTTATAGCAATGTTATCATTTTAACACACTATATGTATGTTCCCCACGTTTTCACCTTGGCAACGGACCAGACTACTACAAACACTGCATACTAACTCTTTTAAGTCGGGAAGTATATTGTTTTGATTTTGACTCAGAATTAAATTAGGCTTTGGAAAGGTCAATTGGGCTCTGTTCTAAGGATGTATGGACGTGAATGGAGCATAAGGAGTATGTTATTATTGTATTAAAGAAGGTGGCGTATTGCGGTTTCTACCTTTCCATTTTCATCTGCGTGACTACCAGTAAGCCGAACATTGATGGGAATTTTCCTATGGCTTACTGTAGTCTAACTGGATGCAGCTGAATACCGTCACATTATTGAAGTGGGCCTATTTGGCGCAGTCGTGAGATAGATTTAAGTTTCACTTTAATTTTTTTGTTAAGTGCACTTCTGTGTGGCATGTGCCAAATAAATATGTTTTCTTTATTTCTTAATACAAGTATTTTATATACAGGGTGTAACGGAAAGGGTATATACATCCTTAAGGGTGTGCTACAGACCATCAAACTGAACATGTTTCACAACATAAAAAATTTTTTGCTGCAAAAAAATTATCAGCTGCTACATTTGGGTCGAATAGGTATTGTAATTTTCTATGGGACAGCAGATATTTTTTTTGCTGAAAAACATGTTTTATGATGAGAAACATGTTCAGTTTGATGGTCTGTAGCACACCCTTAAGGATGTATATACCCTTTCCGTTACACCCTGTAGAGTGACTGCCTCCCTTTTGTTGCCACTGTTGGTAGACTTGTTGCCACTGTTGCAGATTTGTTGGCTCCTTGTAAGACTTGTCTGACAAAGATCATGCCAGCTGATTTTCTACTGTATTACAACTACATGAGAAAATTATTTAGTGTCCATTTTTTTTTTCCATTTGATGTTATTTCTAATTAAACATTTACTATCGATTATATATATGACTGTGCAAATTACTTGACTTGCAACTAATATGAAAAACAATAAAAAATAATTGAAGTTCCAGCGCAAACTGAAACTTAGCAGGTGTTAAAGTAAATTTTCAAATGACTCACTTTTTTCGATCTGTTTGCTCTTGACTCTAGTTTAGGTCAGAGATGACAGAGACAAAGTCGACGATGGTACGAGCTTACCCAGAAGAAGCCTGTTCACTCTAACTTTGAAGAGATTAGGGTTGTAAACGTTCGGAAACACACTTTTATTTACATTTTCGGTAACTTAATTGCGAATGCAGAATACGTTTCTTTACAATGTATATCTTGGTCATAAAGCGTGACTTCGTACATGTACCTATGCATGTTTCCGAGACGCGGTCGCACAAACATACATACATTATTTCTAGCTGTTTACTTAGTGTTCAGTAAATAGGGAAAATGTAAAACAGTATGTATTTATTTTACGATTACCTATTATGAGATATTTAATAATCTAAGTCAAAGTATTTATTTAAGTAAAGCAACATCATTGGTGTAGTGGGCGCAAGAGTGACTGCTGAGCATTATGTCCTGGGCTCAATTTCCAATTTATATTACCTGCCTAGCCATTTACAAACGATGTTTTTTTTACGTTGCTTCTTACTAGATATTTCTTCTGTATCGTGGGTGCGTTTAAAAACATTTAAACTCACATACACAAACAGCCAGACACGGAACAACTATCTGTAGGCCCGACAAATATTTGATCCGCGCGGAGATCGAGCCCGCGACACGCAGCGCAGCAGTCAATCGCTTAACTACTGCGCCAACCGACTTGTATAGTCTAATCGGATGTAGCTGGATACCATATTTTACATGACTAACCACCACAACCCAGTAACTGGAAAACTCGAAACCCCTTGGTCAGACTGGTTGTCAGACTTTCGGGCCACTGACTACCTGCAACGACTGTCAAAGATCTACAATTGACAGCCGGGACAAACGGCTTAACGTGTTTTCCTTTTAGGTAACTCGGTATGTAAGGGGTAGGCAAGCGCTTAACTTGAAGATCGAACCGAGCGGCTGTTATTATTTATCCACGAGGAACATGAGTAACGTTTATAATTCTTGACCAAGAATCTTGTAACTTTGTAAACAGTGTTTGAACACATAATATTATCTCCACCTAGAGCCGAGCTGACCAGCCATGAATGACTTAATAACAGATCATTCCATTAATGATTCGTCATCTAATTTGATGACCGAGTGCTCAGCCTGCACGACGTTAGGCACGGGGAAAATGTGGGTTAAAGACACGGAGTTAATTTCCATACGGTGGGTGTAAAAAAGTTGCGGTTGTAGTGAGAAAATATTCCTATAGAATAGTTGAGATGTGCCCGGCTGATGACCGGCTCACCCCCCATTATATAGTACTTAAACATAACTAGCAAAAGGTGGGCGTAGGTACTACTAGGTACCTACACCTCTGTCTAACCCTCTCGGGATTACCGGAGTGATGTGAGATTAATAAGAGAATTAAGAGGGTCGATCTTTAACGTTACTTAGGTGGGTGTGTGGATGGGTGACGACCACCCATCTATACTAATATTATAAAGCTGCAGAGTTTGTTTGCTTGAACGCGCTAATCTCAGGAACTGCTTATCTGATTCGAAAAAATATTTCTGTGTTAGATAGCCCATTTATCGAGGAAGGCTATAGGCTACGTCACGCTACGGCTTATAGGAGCGGAGCAGCAATGAAAAATGTTGCGAAAACGGGGAAAATGTGACGCGGACGAAGTTGCGCTGGACAGCTAGTTAAATAAAGGGTGTAAAACACTTAACGAAGCCGAAAGGCACTGGTTTTCCCTGTCATTGCGAGCATTTTTTTGTTCTACACCATACCTTGGAACCTTCTAGTTCCGGAGATATTAGGGATCAAAGTTCCAACTTTCTGACAAGTATTTTTTTAAGTACAAGTTTTTAATGTAAGATTTTTACTTTAAACACCTCCACGACTCCCGTACTATTCAATCCTTCCATCAGTAAAATGTGTGCATGTGTTTGTGTGCGTTACATTGAGTTCTATCACAAAACATAATTTTACACCCCCCAAAAAAAGTCGTTTCCCAGCAATAATTTTTGCGTAAAGTTACTTAGTTTCATGTACAGAATGCTTGGTTGACGGCTTCGTGATGAGGTGATTTACACGGTGTATAAAGAGACCTCCGTGCCTCGGAAAGCTCGTTAAGCCGTTGGTCCCGGCTGTCATTTGTAAAACTTTGACAGTCGTAACAGGTATTCAGGGGCCTGAAAGTCTGACTACCAGACTTACCAAGGGGTTTCGAGTTATCAAGTTACTGCGTTGTGGAGGTCGGATAGGCAGTCGCTCCATGTTTAACAGTGGTACACCGCAGTGCCACTTTGGGTCAAAATTTTGCTGTACCCAAATATTTTTTCAATTTGACTTTTATAAACAATCACGGCTATCTCGTCTTCGGCAATATTCGTAAGAGTTCGATTGTGTAAGATAACGCGAATCCGAAGGCCGTCTTCCTAAATTCATTGAATCGAAGTTGCGCCCGCGCAGTTTTGCAATAACATTCAAAAGTTCAATATTAAAATGACACACCTCCGGTTTTTTGACTAAAGAGTTTAGATTTTGAAGGTCTTTTATAATATCAATTACATAATAACATATCGTTACGGCACTATTCCCCGAGGGTGGGTAGTGGTCTACCTCACCACTACCACACCCACATTTTGCTAGTTATATTTAAGTCCCAGGAGGAGAGCAGCGGTGGCCCAGTGGTGGCAGCCCCGACTAACGAGCAGTAAGCCGTAGGTTCGAACCCAGGGAGGCCCATTACTTTGTGTAATTTATTTCATCACCGCTGCCCTCAAAAACGGTGAATGAAAACATCGTGAGGAAACCGGCATGTCCTAGAACAAAAAATTCGAAGACATGTGACATCTACCAACCCGCACTGGGCCCGCGTGGTGGATTACAGCCCACTCCCTCTCATAGACAGGAGGCCTGTGTCCCAGCAGTGGGAACATAAAAGGCTAATGATGATGATTTAAGTCCAATTTTGCGAAAAGTGGGTGTTAACATCAAACATAATCTGGTACATCTAAGAGCTGTATAAGACGTGCATCACAGTTTGGTGTCCTCATATCCCAATATGAAAAGTAATATTATAAGCCTGCTCTTATCCCAATTTATTTGTGGTCGGCGCAGCATGTCTTCTTCTTCCATACTTCTCTATTTCTCGTCATCTCATCAGTCACCTCCTTTCTTGCCATATCATCCTTCACACAGTCCATCCATTGTTTCTTTGGTCTTCCTCTACTCTTATAACCATCCACATTCATACTCAAAACTTCAAAACTTCTAACAACTTTCTCCCCAAATAAAATAAGTCATTGCACAAAAAAGTTTACGAACTAGGGGATAATCCTATTTTTTTTTTCTTTGTCCGTCGGGTAGTTTATTGAAAAGCATTGGACACGTATTTTTTCTTTTTTCACGTGGTCATAAAATTACGGAGATATATTGAGTTGAAATGGCGCATGACGTCACATGTGGGTAAGTTTTATACCTACTTGTGACGTAGTAAGCCCCCACTCTCCAACTTTAATGAGTTTTAACTAAGTAACTTTTTTATATTTTGATAAAACAAAAAATACGTGTCAAATATTTTTGTATTACCTGTCTGACGGACAAAATAGAATGTCGTTTTCTTTACCCAGTCCGATCCCCTATTACTCAGTAGCAGCCACGGCGTTATGTCCGGTTGATGACTCAAACATATATGGCGAAACGTGGCTGTTATCTTCGGTGCACCTCTGCCGAACCCTTCACGGATTACAGGCGTGATCATGTATTCATGTAGTCTGTCCTCAGGCAGTTTTAGCGCGCGTCACCATACGGTTGTGAAGTCAAATTGTAAGGTTACGCACTAGAATAACAAAGATGACCTAGACGGAAGTGGTAGACAATCGGCAAAGTTCAAGGTCGAAACAATTCGTAGTTACCTAGTAATGGTACGTTTTATTAGACTAGAGTAAGTTTTACTTTGAGCCCGCACTTTAATAATTTATAAATCGCTTTTTGTATGGAAGCTTCTTTAAATATTTATTTTATTCAGTTTTTAGTATTTGTTGTTACAGCGGCAACAGAAATACATAATCTGTAGAAAGTTCAACTGGCTAACTATCGCAGTTCGTGAGATACAGCCTGGTGACAGACGGACGGACGGACGGATAGCGAAGTCTCAGTACTAGGGTCCCGTTTGACCCTTTGGGTACGGAACCCTAAAAACCCTGACAGCAACTGTCGGTTAACGTCTGTTCAGAGGATCCTCCCTTTTCTACGGAGTATAGAGAAACTTTACCTGTTTTTCATACCCTGCCTAAACCGCAGGATTTACAAGCAAGATTTTTTGCACAAGAGTACTTTAGTAAGCAGTAAGGAAGGATAATATTTTTTTGTTGTTTTTTTTTTTAAGTGACTACCCGCTAAGTGCACCCCCTGTGGGGTACGAGCCTCGGCTTAGGGCAAAATTCATGCGCAAAAGGGATGTGGTCAAGATGAAAGTTGGCAATTTTTTGCCCTTGCGTATAGTGCAGCATTCATATTTTGGTGTTTGATTGACATTGTCAAAAGGGCATTGTTGCTTAGCATTAATTTATGACATTGTCATATACTGGTTGGTCTAGTGGCCGCAAGCGCACCGCTGAGCACGAGGTCCTGGATACGATTCCCAGGTCATCATCATCCTATAATGTTCCCACAGCTGGGAAACAGGCCTTCTCTCAATGAGAGGGAGCGGGCTTTAATCCACCACGCGGGCCCAGTGCGGGTTGGTAGATGTCACATGTCTTCGAATTTTTAGTTCTAACACGCCAATTTCCTCACGATGTCTTCCTTCATCGTTTTTAGAGTAGCGGTAATGAAATAAATTACACGAAGTAATGCGCCTGCCTGGGTTTGAACCTACGACTTATTTTGTAACATATTTTGATTTAAAAGAGTGTCCATGGAGTTTCTTGCCCTTTCTTCTCCATAGAGATCTACGCTACGGAATGGGCAACTACAGTACTTTCACAAGTTATTATGCCTTGTGACTGGGACTGTAGCTTCGCGTTTTATTTTGTTTTTTGACTTTCAAAAGTGACTGTAATGGTCTAATTGAAATAAATGCTTTGACTTTGACTTTGCTCCCTGATTACCAGGTTGGGCAGTGTTATTATGTTTTTCCGTCAGGGATTTTCCAGTGGCAGCCACGGAGTTTGGATTGACACCTGGTCAATGGCAATAAGCCCACCCCCTATTACATGACACTTAACATAACTGGAGAAACGCAGGTGCATCTACCGTAGATACACTATGGGTACATCTCTATCCAACCTTCAGCGATAAAAAGCGTGATGTTAACTTCGATATCCATCTGCCTGCCTTTTTTCCAAACTATCTTGGGACCGGAATCCAGATGCAGCTGAGTACCAGTATTTTACATGAAGCGACTGCCTATCTGACCTCCACTACCCAGTAACTAGGTAATACGTACGATACCCCTTGGTAAGACTGGATGTCAGACTTTTGGCTTCTGACTACTCGTAACGACTGTCAGAGATCTACAAATGACAGCCGGGAACAAAGGCTCACAGTGCTTTCTGATTCACGGAGGAAACTCGGTATGTAATTATGGTCACCCATCCACGGACCAACCTCGGCAAGCACGGCTTAACCTTAAAGATTGACCCGTGCGGCAGTTATTATTTAGCCATGAGCTCCTCACGAAATGATGTTAACTTCGTTATAAAACCTAATAAATTCGCATGAAAGGCGTCTCGCAAGCCTGTCTATATTACATACATTTGGTAAGCGTTAACATTTAATGTCGTTTCGCCACGATACAAGACCATGCATAAGTGTGGCGTTTTAAACGGCTTATGTTTAACATAACACCAGATAAAGTAAATATAACCTTAAAAAACATTTTTATACTGCCTAAAATAGTAAATGATCACCAGAAATAGTAAATGATCACCAGAATTAAAAACCTGAAAATCACAGCTCCGAACTATGGCGTAGTCGACGGAGCCCCGCTACGCGGGGCTCCTATTTCTCTCTGCAGGGTTTAAAGTAACCTAACACGAAGGGGATGTCGGGGTCTTAGTTCGCTCGCTCCGCTCGCTCACTAGACCCCGCCATCCCCTTCGAACCTAACCTGTCCGAGTCGGGGTGCCCAATATCCCGAGCTCGCTTTGCTCGCACTTGCTTCCTAAGTTCTTCTTGCCACAAAATTTGGTGATCATTTACTATATTTTGTCTTTGAATACAATTTTTTTGGTGTTTAGTATTTTTTTTTGGGTAACGTAGCTTAGGATCTCAAAGTATTTTTTGGTGCTCATTATATTTAATCCCGTTTTAAACTAAGGATATCTACACACGGTGAGCAGCTCGTGGCAAATTAATAATAGCAATCTTCAGGTAAGGCTGGTCTGTGGATCCATCCATACCGCAGCATCCATTACATACCGAGTTTCCTCCGTGCCTCGGAAAGCACGTTAAGCCGTTGGTCCCGGCTATCATTTCTAGATCTTTGACATTGTAACAAGTAGTCAGTGGTCTGAAAGTCTGAACCAGTCTTAATGCACTATTCGGCCGGCAGATGGCTGAACTGGAGCTATTTGGCGCAGCCAATGAGATACACAATACAGGTGTTCCATACATTTTGACCGTGTAGGTGTAATAGGGGTGAAGACTGGGTAAAGAAAACGACATTCTATTTTGTCCGTCAGACAGGTAATACCAAAATATTAGACACATATTTTTTGTTTTATCAAAATATCAAAAAATGACTTAGTTAAAACTCATTAAAGTTGGAGAGTGGGGGCTCACTACGTCACAAGTAGGTATAAAACTTACCTACATGTGACGTCATGCGCCTCCGACCTCGCCGTCGAGGTCCGTCGCGACGTCCCGGTCCATGCCCTCCCCGACCCTCACTCGAGCCAGCCCGCGATGCTGTGCCAGTAGTTTTAAATCAGCCCCTAAATAATGATACCATTCAGATCCAGCCTGTCCCCATGCAGTCTTCCCCCAGCGACGCCCTAAGCCGAGGTTCGTACCCCACAGGGGGTGCCCTTAGCGTGCAGTCGCTTAGTTTGTAAGTTTTTATGCCCTGGCTGGAGGCCTTACTCTAAAGGCACCCACAGGATAGTCCGGTTAAGCAGACGACAACCTCATAGGCTGAACTGCGAGATGCCATTCAAAAAAAAAAAAAAAAAAAAAACGTCATGCGCCATTTCAACTCAATATATCTCCGTAATTTTATGACCACGTGAAAAAAGAAAAAATACGTGTCCAATACTTTTCAATAAACTACCCGACGGACAACGAAAAATAATGTGATTATCCCCTATTGCCGATGAATATTTTTGTTTGTGGATATTACACCTTGTTTATTTTGTTTGTTGTTTTAATATTTTCTCTGCACTTCATATGTATGACAGATGAAAATGTTTTCTTTATTTTCAATTAAAGCTATAGCTGTTATACCATAACCTAATAAATTAATCGCAAGAAATCATCTGTGAGAGTAAACCAGCTGTTTTTCTTGAGATTCTGTTCTTATTCACATGCGAGTACAAATCAGGTCGTGAGACAGAAGTGCTTATTAACATCACGCTAGTGTTCAAATCAAATTAACAAAATACTACGTCACAACTAGGTATAAAGTTTACTTACTAACTTTTTTGATAACGTAAAAAAGAAAACATACGTGTCCAATACTTTTTAATAATCTACCTGATAGACAAAGGCAAAAAAAATGTAGTCATCATCGATATCATCATCAATAGTTATTTATCCAACATGTGAGGAAAGTTCGTTTTTCCTATGAGTTTTGATTTTGAGTCTTGAGCGAACGAAGGATTGAAAAATAGAATCACGAGCGCAGCGAGTGATTATAAATTTCAATCCTGAGTAAGCGAAAGACATCAACAAAACGAATAGCAAATGAACTTGCTCACACGTTGCATACAAAACTTTTCACCACTCCCAGCAAGCAAGTATTCAGTCATCATAGGTAAATAAATTCAATAGTCACAAACCAAATCAAAATTATTATTTTTTTAAAATATCTTTAAAACTTAACATAAAAAAATCAGGCAAGGTTAGTTTCTGAACGGGATCATTACTTTCCTCACTGTTCAAACAGTGAGGAAAAACCAACTTTCCTCACTGTTTTCGTAGAGGAAAAACACTTCTTTCGTGCGGGAGTGGTGAAAATTAAATTCTAGCGTGTGTGTTGACTTCCGATTCTCCTGGATAAGGTGTTATTGGGTTTGCCAATCGTATTTTTTTTCAGTGAGTTGGCCGACTTGCGTGTATGAACTTGGAGCATGCAAAGATCATACACACATCGATACGTCAAGTTATACATAGTATCCAGTATAACCAGACATCACTTTGTTTCAGCTTCCCGTACAATGAGAGATCAGCTAAATTTAGTTTGCATAGCTTAATCGGTCGTCGTGTGTATATAGCAGGCGTTCTGTAGCTTCTGCCTTCCTCCAAAGGCAAAAGTCGTATTTGTGCCCGGTTGATGGCAATAGGCTCGCCCCTTGTTACTTAACTGTCTGACATAATAATGGATTATTATTCCGAGCCGCTTCACGGTTATGGTATAATCTTGATAAACGTTAATCTACGGCATGTTAATTAGTGTCTTCATTAATATTATATTAGTTATGTACTATGTTATGAAGTACTTGTGTCACGTAAGTATATAACGCTAGAATTTTTCCGATAGATACAATAAATAATGTTTTACACGTGTCATGCATATAAGAAAAACGTTTGTATGTTTTGATCTATTCTTATAGTGTAACATTATAGCATTATACTAGCTTGTGCTTCGCTTCGCCCGCGTTTTGTTCGGTAATTACTATCGAGATAAAAGTATCCTATGTTCTATTTTAGACTATTATCTATCCCTGTGCAAAATTTCATCCAGATACATTCAGTAGTTTTTGCGTGAAAGAGTAACAAACATCCATATATCGTGCATCGTCACAAACTTTCGCATTTAAAATTTTAGTGGCATACTTAAAAACAAACACTTTTCTGATGATTGGAGGATATACAGGGTGGAAGGGGAGGGGGGGGTAAAAAATCTCGACCAAAAATTTGTATATGCTTAAGAATGTCTGTCTATGCGGAGGAACGAGGAATATGTAGTGCAAAAGTTTTAAAAGAACATAGGTAAAATAAGAATGATGATTATGGCAATTGATGGGGGAAGACCAAAGGAACTATAGATGGACTGTGTGTAGAAAGACATGGCTAAAAATGGGCGAGTCTGACTAATGAAATAGACACTGTTTTAAACATTAACGGTTTTTATCTGAACTTTTACTATCAATCGGATAATAAAGACCCATCCATACTTCCATACTAATATTATAAATGCGAATGTCACTCTGTTTGTTTGTTTGTTATTAATCGGATCTTAATGAAATATGGCAAGAAGATAGATTTCAACCTGAGGAAGGACATAGGCTATATAATCACGCTACGACTAATAGGAGTGGAGCAGCAATGAAAATGTTGCGAAAACGGGGAAAATGTGACGCAGACGAAGTTGCGCGGGACAGCTAGTTTTTTTATAAAAACAAACAAAAAATCACTTTTTTGTATGGGAGCCCCGTTAAATATTTATTTTATTCTGTTTTTAGTATTTGTTGTTATAGCGGCAACAGAAATACATAATCTGTAGAAATTTTAACTGGCTAGCTATCACGGTTCATGAGATATAGCCTGGTGACAGACGGACGGACAGATGGACAGCGAAGTCTCAGTAATAGGGTCCCGTTTGACCCTTTGGGTACGGAACCCTAAAAACTACGAAAATATTATTAAACTATTGTACACGAACTGACGGCGTCGTGTTGCATTGCGTGCTGTCGCGTAGCCTTCCGTGGAATCGCCGACACAAGACACCATTCGGCCAAAACTCCTCCTTGAGGAAGGTCTCAATGTGATGAGTTGGAACTCGCACCACGAATGACTTGATATTCGTGTTGTGGCGCAACTCTAACTTCTCGACCCTCAAGGTCCAGCTGGTCTTCACTTGAACATACTCCATGATCTCCTCAACCTTCGTGGAGTGGTGGTTGTTAGGTCGTTGGTATTGCCGGAATCAGCATGATATTGGGTCCTGCCGGCGCCGTCCCGCACAGGTTCCGACTAGAAAGCTTCTTCCTCTCCACCTTCACGAAGCTATACTTGGCACACGTGCTTGAAGCTGGTCCTAGCTGTTTCGAACCCCTATTGGCAGGTCCACAGCAGCTCTTCTCATCCCCCTTCCTGGTCTGCGACACAGGTTTGTGCGTGGTGAAGATAGCAGCGTAGGCAAGTTTAGGGGTCGACGTACCTACACGAGTCACTACCTCGACCGGCCTCGAGTCCGCAGCGGCGCAAGTTGCAACGCGTGCAATATCAGCAGCGGGTGACGCAGTGGAGCTCACCGACTCAAAACTGCCGATGCTAGCGTTTCTCGCTCCGCGACATGTGCTCACGTTGTACGCATCAGGCGACCTATTTACCTTAACAGAGTTGCGCAACAACTCCACTTCAGCACGTTATTCACAAATGGTGTTATTCGACACCTGCAATGTGGACTGTACCTCGGCCAGGCTTGCCTTGAGAGTTGTAATGTCCTTCAGCAACCTGGTGACATCGACGTGGTCAAACGTAACTAGGGCCAACTTACGGGATATCTTCCATGAATATCGAGAACTCAAAACAATAAATAATCATGGAAGATACATAGCTGATAGTATATACCTATAAAATACTACAATAAAACTGATAGTATGTATGAAAGAAGATAGCATGCTGCGCCAATCGATGTTACGAAGATTTAAAGTGTGCCAAGCAATTAAAGTGTGGATGCAGGACTGTGGACGAAGTTAAAGTATTAGATCAGAATCGAAGCAGATATCGCTTGGAAACCTTTCCTCGTTCTTTTGCCCTTATCCCAATTAATTTGGGGTCGGCGCAGCATGTCTTCTTCTTCCATACACCTCTTGCCTCGTCATCTCATCGGACACCTCCTTTCTTGCCATATCATCCTTCACACAGTCTTTCCTCTACTCTTATAGCTACACATATAAAAAACTTTCCTCACACACATAAAATGAGTGATCTTCTAAAACACAGGGAAATACGCGGGAGATGCTTAATCATCATAAAACATGAAAGCTCTAAAGACAACAAAAACATCTGACGATAGCTTGTTAATTTGTGCCCAAAAAAATGGGGAAATTTTGTTTTTTGATAAAAAAACTTTTAATACGGTCTTGTGGCCGGAAACGTAACTGCAGAGCATAGTTCAATGTCCTCGTGGGTTAAAGTGTTATTGGTTTTTATTCCGTCAAGAATTTCTCAGTAGTAGAAGAGTAATTATAGAGAACGGATTATACGCAAATGCACAATAATTGCAGATCATAGCTATAATTAGCATGTCGTGCATTTTTTAGATCTACAAGGTGTTGTTTTGCATCCTCGTAAAAATTTAGGACGTTGTTACAAAAGACATAAATAATCAATTTTAATTACGTTACCTAGTTATTTCTTAATAAAATCTGTTTTTTTTTTAATGTTTAAATTTGTCAGTATTTCAGAATAACCCCCTTAACGTGCTTCATGGAATGAGAAATTATCGAAAAAACATTTAAGATTGTTTGTATGTCTCTAAGCGAGGTTATAAGGCAAGGATCAGGCGATCCGCGTTAAAAACACGGGTGGTTCACACTTACCGACTTCCCTACATAAGACAAAAAATTAAAATTACCTACCCATTTTATTATTGATTCGGGACGAGAATCATTAGCATAGTTACCTCCTTGAATTCGACGAGGATGCAAAACAACACCTTGTATTTCCAGTAATTTTAACAGCAGTGGCAAAAAAAGTGCCATAGGGGTGACTGACACCCACAAAAAAGCATCTAAACTCATTCGGCCATTGACCCAGGTGGATGTAGAACGATCGTTCTTAAGTTATGAAATTATTTTAATTAATAGATGGCTCAATCGATAAATAAATGATATATGTCTTACTTACTTATTCTAATTGTTGTTGTATGTATTGGCAAAACTGTACAAAGTATAGGACGTCAAAGATACGCATTCTTTCGTATCGACGTGACAAACTCCCTTACTTCGTGTTCTTTTTGTAAGGACAAACCGTAGAAGACCGTCGATCGATATGTTGTATCTCGATATAATGGTAATACTTTCCCAAATTAATTCCTGCACCAAAACCTCTGTACTCCTACGCATCATCTGCCGAGCATTTTCCTAACTTATTTGTGGTCGCCTTCCAGTTGAACCGGATGCAGCCAAGCGATTATTTTACATGGAGCGACTGCCTATCTGACCTCCACGACCCCGTTAGTACTGGGTAATACGATACCCCTTGGTAAGCCTGGTTGTCAGGCTTTCAGGCCACTGACTGTCCGAAACAACTGTCAAAGATCTACAAATGACAGCCGCGACCAACGGCTTAACGTGCTTTCCGAAGCGCGGAGGACTTTCGGTATGTAATGGGTGGTCACCTAGCCATACGGACCTATCAAGGCAAACGCGGCTTAACAAGAAGAAAGATCCGAGGGAGTGTTATAGTGTTAAGCCAGCTCCTCATCTTCCTAGGTTTCCGAAGAACGGAGGAAACTCGGTATACAAGGTGTTGTTTTGCAAGACATAAATGTAGGAAGGGAACGTGACGGATGCATGAGATGTGTGGAAGAGACAGAGATATGAGAGTGAGTGAGACAGGTGATGTATGCTCAAGATGACGTGAACGCTGAGGAACAGGGAGGAACACAAATAAAATGGCAGAACTGCATAAAGGTGTAAAAGACGTAGGTTCTCTAAATTAAGGTGTACAGAAGTAATAATTATAATAAGCATAAAAACCAGAAATTGTTTGACTCAACAACCTGATCCCACATAAATAATCAATTTAAATTACGGCACCTAGTTAATTATAAATAAACATCGATTTTTTAACCGACTTCTAGAAAAGGAGGAGGTTCTCAATTCGGATGTTTTTTTTTTTTTATGTTTGTTCGCGCATTACTCCGTCGCTTTCCAACCGATTTGGAAAATTCTTTTTTTGTTGGAAAGGGTATACTTCCCAAATGGTCCCATAGTCACCAAGTTGGGATCTGATGATGGAATCTTGGTGAAATCGAGGGAACTCTTTAAATTTTATATGAAAACGTACAGTGATTTTGGTATTTTCTACAACAAGTGAAGCATTTGCGTCCAATAAGAACCATTCTACCATCAGATCTGATGATGAATCCAAGAGACAGGCTTCGGAACTCCATAACAAGGCAATGAATCTTAGCTGTGTTTGGGCTTGTTGGAATTGTAACGGTATGCACTTTCCAGGTGTATACACCGATTACGCTGAGATTTATGATCCAATTTGCGTGATTCTTCTTTAGTTTGATGTGGAATACCTGCCATTTGGTCCCATAAAAAATTAATATAGTTTGGCCATATAGTTTTAATTTTATTAAAAATTTTGTTATATGTAATTTTTTCACGTATGTACACCGATTTCTCCGTGATTACTGGACCAATTTAGATGACTTTTCATTCATTTGGTAGAGAAGCTTGCCCGGTGGAGCTATATGAATTTTATTATCTTTGCTTAGGTACTTTTTGAGTCATCCTCTTTATTATGCATTTTGTCCTTTGTCGTATGTATGGACGATGTGCTGGTGTCTAGTTACAATGTAAAAATTTTACTTGACTAGGATTAAAGTGAGATACCACAATGGAAAAGGCTAAAATAAAAACTTTTTTACAAAAAAAAAAATTGTAAAAAAGTTTTTATTTTGGTTGTTTTAGTTTGTCAGTATTTCAGAATAACCCCCTTAACGTGGTTTATAGTATAAGAAATTATTGAATAAATGTTTGAGATTGTTTGTATGTGTGAAAGCGCGGTTATAGGGCGAGGATCAAGCGGGCCGCGTTTAAAACACAGGTGTTTCGCACTTACCGACTTCCCTACATAACACAAAAAATAAAAATTACCTACCCATTTTATTATTGATTCGGGACGAGAATCATTAGCATAGTTACCTCCTTGAATTCGACGAGGATGCAAAACAACACCTTGTATAATGAATAGTCACTCATCCACAGATCGATCTTTGCAAACGCGACTTAACCTCTACAAAAAAACCTCTGCTACCAGCAAGTTATAAGGTGATCGTATAATACATGTAACATTCTCATCAGAGAACTTGTTTACACATTTCCACATAAATTGTGATTAAAAACGAGGCCAATGTCTTTGCGATTTGCGTCTGTATTCGTTAATCAAAGTTGTGTAACGCATAGTGGTCGGGTGTGAACCGAGCCTCCATTCGGTAGGTTGTATTGGCGGCTTTATTATATGCATCATACGTACTCACACCTATTTTCATGCGGGGAGAGGCAGAAACGGATCAAATCTAGGGGTCGGCCCTGTAAGCACGAAATCCATAGTTTCGGCCGAAGTTATTGTCGTTTCCTACATCACTGACGGACATACGATTCGTTAGGGGCCCGAACTAAAAATGAATGACATTTCGATTGGACAGTGTCCTTCCTCCCGAGGTGTTTTCAAAACTAATGCATCGGAAAATATTAAGGAGTAAAGTTCATTTCGAATTATAAAGCTAGTTACGGACGGACCCGTATTTTCGTTGACAGACATAGAGAGTAGACCCCCAGGATGGATGCATTGGCGACAGGTCACTGAAACAACTTACGACCCACGAATGATCCCCAAGTTAAAGGGGAAAATATACAAGTCCGTGATCCGACCGAGTATTGTATGGATCGGAATGCTGGGCAGTGAAGAAGACGGATGAAAACAGATTGCATGCAGCACGAATGTTGAGATGGATGTGACTAAAATGGATAAAGTTAGAAATGTAAGCTCATTCAAAAGGGAAGATTGAAAGTGGCAATGAAGTTATAGAAAAGATGAAAAGGAGTCGTTTGTCTTGGTATGGACATGTGATGAGGATGATTGATAGAACACATGTGACTAAAAGTGATGAATATACATATAAATGTTGTTGGAAAGGGAGAGGAAAACTAAAGAAAAGATAGATGGATTGTGTGAGCAATGTTATGAAGGAAAAAGGAGTAAATGACAGCGTAAGGGACGTTCCCAATATGTCGTGCCGGCAGATTATCGTGTCGTTTAAAGCGTCGTGGCTTGTGTATTTAAATGGAGATGTTCACATATAGGAAGACACGATTAACAGTCGTCCACGACTTTTATTCCAGTGACGACAGATTGTCAAGTCAGTATAATGGGAACAGCTAGACACGACAGTCGTCCAACGATAAATAAATCGTCACGACGTAGTGGGAACGCGCCGTCACTGGGGAGTATGGAAGAAAAAACGAGTTGCATTGCACCGGCTCCAAATAACAAGGGACAAGGACAGGAAGATGATGATCACAAGCAAAAACCATAGAACGCCATCTGCCACGGTCCTTACATCCATCTTTTGCCTCCCCCACGTTGATACATCTTGTCATACAAGCATCCTGGTACGGTACTTATGTAGGAACAGTTAAACGTCAAAGTTGCAATAACAAATGACTTCATCCACAAAAAAACTGGGGTAACCAGTCTTTCTCAAATTATACAGAAGAAGGTGTACAATTAGACAGTTTTTTGCTATAAGATCAATCTATATAGCAATAAAAGATGTTTTTCAATTACGAAACCACAAACAATAAAGGCATTTAACTTTAATTAATTGACAGCTATCGACGCTATGGTGTTTTCCGTATTTTTTTAAGAAACTCGTGTTATTTTCCACTGTTTTTCTCCCTATGTCAGTGGATCTATTATTGCTTACTTCTTTTTGGGATGGTATTTCACGCTTGTATACTTCTAGGAGCATTACTTTTTACTTATTATATATTACTTTTTATGCATTTTTTCCAGTTAAAAATGGTGATTTTAGCTTAAATACCGTCGTTGAAGTACTAACACTACGTAAGACAAAAAAACCGGCCAAGTGCGAGTCCGACTCGCGCACGAAGGGTTCCGTACCAATATTTATAAAAACGAGCAAAAAAAATAACTTTTTTGTATGGGAGCCCCCTTTTTAATATTCTATTCTGTTTTTATTATATTATGTTGTTATAGCGGCAACAGAAATACATAATCTGTAGAAATTTCAACTGGCTAACTATCACGGTTCATGAGATACAGCCTGGTGACAGACGGACGGACAGCGAAGTCTCAGTAATAGGGTCCCGTTTGACACTTTGGGTGCGGAACCCTAAAAAAGCAAATTTACAAGAGAGTGCAAAAACTGCATAATTATGCCTAGGTAATGGTACAATACCAATTAGTACCATTTTAAAATTTGTTATCACTTCTAATAGGCGATAATCCATTTTTTTTTTCTTTGTCCGTCGGGTAGTTTATTGAAAAGTATTGGACACGTATTTTTTCTTTTTTCACGTGGTCATAAAATTACGGAGATATATTGAGTTGAAATGGCGAATGACGTCACATGTAGGTAAGTTTTATACCTACTTGTGACGTAGTAAGCCCCCACTCTCCAACTTTAATGAGTTTTAACTAAGTAATTTTTTGATATTTTGATAAAACAAAAAATACGTGTCTAATATTTGTCCCTATTTGTACTTGTCTGACGGACAAAATAGAATGTCTTTTTCTTTACCCAGTCCGCTCCCCTATTAGATGGACACGCTGCTTGTTTCCCAATCGGCTGCAACGACGCGTCTTCCGATTCTCTAGCAAATGACATCAAGATAGCCAAAAATTTACTTAGGTTGTGTAAGAAATTCAACGAGGATATGCAATCTTCAAAAAACAGCTATTATATGCAAATGAGCGAATGATGCTGCCTCTAATATTACTATTCTATTACTGGGAAATTCGTGATGGAAAAAACCCAATATCAGTCTGCTCCACCAGGACATTGAACTATGCTCTGCAGTTACGCATACGACCATAAAAACAAATTAAATAGTTGATTCAACAAAAAAAAAACAAAATTTCCCCATTTTTTTGGGCAGAAATTAATAAGCTATCGTCTGATATTTTTGTTGTTTTTAAAGCTCGTGTTTCATGATGACTATGCATGTCCCGCGTATTTTCCTGTGTTTTAGAATACTATGTGACTCAACTGTGAGTGAGGAAAGTTTTGGATATAAATTTGAATAGATAAAAGAGTGGAGGAAGACCAAAACAACGATGGATGGACTGTGTGAAGGATGATATGGCAAGAAAGAAGGTGTCTCATGAGATGACAAGTAATAGAGAAGTATGGAAGAAGAAGACATGCTGCGCCGACCACAAATGAATTGGGATAATGGCAAGAGAATGATAATCAAGAGGGGACTCTAGTTCCGAGGAATTTGAAGAAACTATTGCCGTCGCGCTGCGCCCGAACAAGCCCCCGTAAAGTGCGAAAGGGACAACTGCAGCTCAGGCTGATTTTACGTACAAAAATCTTGACCAAAAGACGTTTTGTGTTCCGCTGTTTTCTTCTTCAAAACTAAACTGATCTGAATAATTCTTATATCAAAATTTAGAAGAAAAGTATATCTATGCTTCTATTTTTCATTTTCTTTTTTGTTAAAAACTTATATAATTTGTCTGATAGTCGTCTGAACATGGCAGTAAAAAGGGGTCTTTTTGACCCCTTCCGATTTGCTGACATCTCCTGAGCTTGTAAAAAAAATTAGCAAAAAAATAAGGTTTCGTTAGAATTGTTTTTGTCTATTGTTCTTTAAACCTTTCATGATGACTATGCACAAGTCTTGTGTATTACCTTGTGATTAAAAGTTCACTATGATTCATAATGAATGGCTTAGCTATGGACTTTGGTAGACGAATGAAACTTAAAGTTAATTTTGTTGGTCATCTTGAACAAGAGTAAAGTCTACTCGGTGTTTGTGAACTATTACATATTTAGAAACTAGCTTTTACCCGCGGCTTCGTATGCGTAAATTTAACCGCATGATGGTAAAAAGTAACGAGGTCAAAACTAGCTCAAACTTCTATACACTAACTTTTTTTTTTTAAAACGTGTCCCTCACTATGAATTTCATTTCGGGTTGGTGACACTATGAATTTCATTTCGGCGATGTCATTCTGATAAATGACATCGCAAATTAACCACGTCGGTCTTAGTCTAAATCTCAAAATATCTAAGTCGCAAAATGACTACGTCGCTTTTACTCCTGTGTCGTGGGTGTGTTTACAGTCAAACTTTATATTCACAAACTCACGCCATTTCGCCATGGGGGTAGGGAGACACTACAGAACGCTCACCGAAAGGAGTATAGCAACTCCTTTTAACAGTGTTCCAAAAAGGAGGAGTTTATTTATTCGGCCATTTTTTTTTTTTTTAAAGTGGTCAATTATTTCGTGGGAACGTGCTACGGCGATGAAAGTGGACACCTATCCTATGTTCTTATTCACATCATGGTGTGTACAAAATTTTATTGAAATCTGTACAGTCGTTTAGGAGTGAAAAGGTAGCAGACAGACAGACAAACAGAGTTATTTTCACATTTATAATATTAATATTGGTGAATGCGTTATTTGACGTCGGTTGGTTAAAAGTGGATCCAAAGGTCATTCGTTTGTTTTTGTATTATTGGATAGAGGAGGGAAAATAGGCGAACAGACTTCCTGATCTGAAGCGATCATTGCCACTTACCTATCATCGGGAAGATACCATCTTTATCTGCCTATCCTTGTCTCATTCTACTTGGGATCGACGCAACCCGTTATCTTCTTCCATTTTCCCTTGTCAGAAGTCATGGCATCATTAATTCCAGCCATCCTTTCTTTCTTTCTTTATAGTTACAAATTATTTGAAATTTAATCTTTTTTTTTATCCAATTTCTGTACACCATTTTTTTTCTTGCCGTACCGATCCTCCCACGACATTAAGTCAACCACCATTAAAGAAAATTGCAAATGCATTTCCCTCCTTCTTCCTCTAGGCGACCCCTTAACGAATGCCAAAATAAAAGCAACCTGTTAGACTTTCAATTCTGTTCTCATCACTGAGAGTTCAAATTACAAGAGCGCAAAAATATTTCGGCGTTGGTTTAGAAATCTTTTAATATTACTGAAAATAGGCAACACACCAAAGATTTTTGTGAGACAAAGGAATCACCTAATCAAATCTAATTTAGTGATAATTAATTGAGGAAATAAAAATGACCGTCAAAATCAATTTCGTACTTATTTCGTGAGTCATAATTTAGCATTATTATGTAATAACTTGTTGTTTTTGAAGAGCTCTTTGACTAACATAATTCGACACATGCGTAAATTGTCGGAAGTTTAAGATCACTTCCTATTATTTAATTTATTGTTCCCGTCTTCATCATCTGTCTATCCTATTCCCAACTATGTTGATGCCGGCTTCCAGTCTAAACGGATGCAGCTGAATACTAGTATGTGACATGGAGTGACGGCGTATCTCAAAAAAAAAACAAAAAAAAAAATACTTAGGCCTACATGGGTACTTATAAAACGTCGACAAAAAGGTGCTCAGTTCGGGTTGGTCGTTTCCTATGGAGAAGCACCGGCAAGAAACTCCATCCATCTGACCTTAACAACCCAGTAAGTACTAAGTAATACGATAGCCCATTGGTAAGACTGGTTGTCAGACTTTCGGGCCACTGACTACCTGTAACGACTGTCAAAGATCTACAAATGACAGCCGGGACCAATGGCTTAACGGGCTTTCAGAGGCAGGGAGAACACGGAAAACTCTGCATGAAAAAGATAAAAGGTCACCCATCCACGGACTGCCCTCAGTTAGCGTTGCTGTAAACGAAGCGTCACGAATACCGCCGAAACCGTGATCGGCTGGTCGGCCAAAGTCATAATCGGCACATCTCTACTAAAGATTCATCCGAACGGCTCTTACTATTTAGCCACGAAGTCCTCTTTTGTCCGTAAATGATTAATTAGTGCTCACTTTTGTATATCGTTTGGGGCGAAATCGAAAAGGTAGCCCGAGAATCTTAATTTTTCACTCATTTTTGGCAATTTGCAGGTCAGCTTATATGTTGATGGATGATTTATTTGCGACTAAAGCAAATATTATGTTTTTACAGAATAGGTAGATAATTAAATTCAACAATACAATTTCTCCTTGTTTAGTGATAAAATAGGAAGTACGAGTACATTGATGAGGATTTCTACAAGCAAAAAAGGGTAAAATAAAAACAAAAAGACATGACATACTTCCAAAAAACATTAAAACGAGGAAAATATCTTTACTTTCGGAAGTTGATCACTTTTGTTTGTTTCATTAACTTTTTTGCCACAGACTTCCGAAAGTGGCTTCATTTTAGAAGTCGGCTAAAAATGTAATATGAAATTAGGAAGGTAACACATTTTTTTACAGGCATTTTTTTGTTTTTTTTTTTGTCGGTATACAGTACCTAAACCATTTACAAACTCGTAAATTACCAAAGATGACTATGGGAACGTTTAACGCATTTATATTTGTGTTTTCAGAATTGTCGAATAGGGATGATGACTGGGTAAAGAAAACGAAATTCTATTTTGTCCGTCAATCAGATAATACAAAAATAAATAAAAGATACGTATTTTTTGTTTTATCAAGTTAACAAAAAATACTTAGTTAAAACGCATTAAAGTTGGAGAGTGGGGGCTCACTACGTCACAACTAGGTATAAAATGTACTGAGCCGTGACGTCATGCACCATTTCAACTCAAAATATCTCCGTAATTTTACGATTACGTGAAAAAAGAATAAATACGTGTCAAATACTTTTTAATAATCTACCCGATAGACAAATAAAAAAAAATGAGTCACCATCCCTATTGTGCAAAACATTGTTAAAATAACGATAACGTATTTTAAGTAACCGGATCATAATCTGTACATTATAATTACATAATGAACAAAATGAAGTTAAACACATTAAAAAATTTCTTAACGATTGCACATTTTCGGAATTTTCGAAATGCCTGATTATCTTGTTCGGTGATTTGTTAATTACAATATTACTAATTAGGAAGTCCCTATTGAGTCATTTTTGTGTTAATTAAGGTGACAATTTGGATATCTATTTGTAATTAATATGCAATAACTAACTAGAGATACTTTATACATAGAACACCATCATCATCATCTGTTTGCTTTTCCCCAACTATGTTGGGGCCGGATTCAAGTCTTACCGGATACAGCTGAATACCAGTATTTACATGGAGCGACTGCCTATCTTACCTCCACAACCCAGTTTGTACTGGGTAATACGATACCCCTTGGTAAGACTAGTTTTCAGACTTTTGGACGTCGGAACCCGCAACGACTGTCAAAAATATTGAAACTGTGTCGTTGGTCGAGTGGTCGCAAGACTGAAGGTCCTAGGTACGAGTCCCGTGTCGGGCAAAATGTTGTTGAGTTTTTATCAGGTATTTCTCAGGAGCAGCCATGGAGTCTGAATTTCTAACTGGCTGATGGCAATAAATTCGCCCTATATTACATGGGACTTGAAAATTACTTGCGGTATGTAGCTGTACTATTAAGTACACCTCTGTCTCCCCCTTCAGGGATTACAGGCGTTATGTTATGTCATTTATGGCAATAGGGTCGCCCCTATACTCCTATGCCCTTAAACAGCGACACCTCTGCCCTACCCTGCATGGATTACAGGCAATGATTTTATTAAACCAGAAATTATAATTAGATTAAAAAAATTACAACTTTTGAAAATTAACATTTTTTAGACAAACAACAAAAAACTATCAACATTTTCGGTGCGAACGTACTTAAAAAATGATTTCCTAACTTTTCGATTAACATAAATAGTATAATATCTATCGACGTATATTATTATAATATTCTATCTAAAAAGGTTAAGGTTAATACACACCATCCGATAGATGGCGCAATCGATCGAATCATAGATATTTGGGGGTCAATCTATATGAATTTATAATGTGACCTGCCATTGGCATTGGGTACACGGGGACACGGATACTAAACGAGCTATAGACAAAACCAGTTTATGTCATTTTACCCGCGAATCGAAACAAAACGAGACCCTGTTATACTCAGGGCTGCGGGACTGTTCGATACCGCGGCCCTAGAACACAAAGGGCTAAGAAGGAATATAGGGTGGGTTTTAGTCAGTACAAGTCTGACACTCCCTTCCGCGCTCGGAGCGGGAGGAGTCACTCGATTCTTTCACATCCGAAAAAAAAGGCCATGTATACTGTATAACTAGATTTGTTAGCTTGCGTACCAATAACACATCTATGGAAAAACATTCAAGAGCTATTGCACCCGCTTTATGGTTGAATTTTCCAAAATCCTTTCTTAGAGGCTGTCGACGTTGTAACAGCTTTCTATATGCAGAATTTTATCCCGATCTGTTCAGTGGTTTGTGCTGTGCGTTGATGTCAGTCAGGACAAACGTCTTGATAAGTGTCATCTGCCTAGCCTTTTCCCAAATATGTTGATGTCAGCTTCCAGTCTAACCAGATGCAGCTGAATACCAGTATTTTACATGAAGCGACTGCCTAACTGACCTCCACAACGAAGTTAATACTGGGTAATACGATATCCCTTGGTAAGACTGGTTGTCAGACTTTCAGGCCACTGACTATCTGTAACGACTGTCAAAGATCTACAAATGACAGCCGGGACCAACAGCTGTCATTTGTAGATTTCGGTTTGCATATCCTCTTTGAGGGGATGATTTGAAAAAATCTTTCAGTAGGTAGTGCTTGCTTTAGCTTATATAGAATTGCGTGTAATTATGTATAAATTATCTATCTGTTATTTGTCAGTGAATTTAAGATTTTTATTAGGTCAACTGAATTTGATCCAACTTTAAAGTAGGGGAGATTATATATATTTGATGAGATTTCTGTTGACTTAGTTGAAGTTTCGATATTGCTTACTTGCTATATTGACTTTAAATATATTTTTAAGTAAATTTCTTCGTTTAAATAAATAATCGAATAGAAATCTACCCCTATTGGTAATTATTGCTCCGTAAAACAGAAGTCCTGTCATTTATTGTTAGCATATAGTTAAAGAAGAATCCGTCCGGGATTGACTTTATGCGTTCTATTTTAGTTTTTGAAATTGTGACCCAATATGAATCGACCGATGAGGAAATCATACTAAAAGTAGTTTTTTTTTGCTGTCATGCATATTTGTGAACATTGGAAATTTAATACCAAAAAAATATATTTAATCGTTTTAAATACAAAATACCTAATTTAATTTGATCTACTAATAAGAACATGAAATGAACTTAATTTGTCAGATAATATTATATATTTAATTAATTTTGAAAAAATAAGCATCTACCTACAATTTATATTTGATACCGCAAGTAATTGCGAGATAACCGCACACCATTTTTAAATGAAAATAAAAACATTAAACTAATAAGAATGCATCAAACTATTACTAACAATCAATTTATGTCTGTAACTATTCATTTCCTTTCCTTAGTTCAAAACGTTTGGTATTTTTTAGGTAAAGTAAACATAACAAAGAAATATTTATCAAGTACCTTCTTTTTGGTACCACCTTTATGTATAAGTAAAAGTAAATAAAAACTATACTTATGTTCAGTTAGAAGCAAAAAAAAAAAACAATACCTTGCATTAAAAAAAAAAACAACAAAAGAATTAAAAAAAAAACTCACCGAAAACAAAGATGGCACCGAAAATCAATAATAACAAAATCACACACTAGTTAACACTTCCAATTTCAAATCCACATTCGAAAAATTACGAAATAAAAATAAAACAATGGTCCGATATTTTTCTGTAGCAACGTTTCTCGTCCGTGCTTCGCGGTTGCAACCTATGGAGTGCCGTTGGCCGCATCGATTATGGGCCATCAACGATAAAATTGCCCATTAAGAGGCTAGGACAAAACCCTCCGTTACTCATACTTCCTAATCGTTCAGAAAAACCTATTTCTGGAAACTTTTTAAACAACGGCAAAAAAAAAAGTTAAAATAAAAATAAGTTATTTTTGGTTCTCAACCTACGTAAGAGACAGTATGGTTTCAAGGTTTTAAAAATGTTGTAATATTAAGAAAATCGGATAAAATTTTAATGTCGTTTTAGTATTTATTGGGTGGCATGATTATGCAATTTTATAATGCATGCTTTTGAGGCATATTCAAACCAAATTTTTATAAAATAGTAAGCATTATATAATAAGCATGGAGGCTCTTATCGGTTCCTCTCCATATGAAACGATCGTTCGGAACCGCGCATCTATCTTTATCTATACACGTTTCATAAGTGGCCCATGTAGGTTTGTGAGGAATTGAATAATTTTGGTATATTTAATTTTAACTCAGACTTTTAACATCTGCCCTTTTTAGAGAGAAGAAAGCAGTTGCAGCTGGCGAAATGGTGGAATGGTGTATATTAGGTACAGCTCTGCCTACCCCTTCGCGGATTACAGGCGTGATGTTATCTTATTCCGCCAGTAACGTTCCCACTATGCTTGGATACAGGTCATTCAGGCCAATCGCTTGGTTTGGGGATTTATAAAATTCAGTTGCAAGTTTTGTTTTTTTTTTTTTACTTGCGATAAATTGCTATTGACTCTAGTCTAGGTCAGAGATGACACAGACAAAGTCGACGATGGTACGAGCTTACTCAGAAAAAACTGTTTGCTCTATCTTTGAAGGGATTAAACTAAGTGCCTGCAGTAGTTTTGCTAGTACGGAAACCTAAGTTTGCAAATACGAGTCATTTATTTATTTTATGAAAGGTAACTTCACAGTTGACAGTAGATAAATATAAACTTATTACACTAAACATTACGCCAAGATGGCCAGTTTTAAGACAAGTCTTGTTCACATAATATGGTGCATCCTATTTTGGTTAGCCTACAATGGGATAGGCAGAGAGCACGGATTGTCTGTACATCCGTGCCAAGGCTACAGGTTCGATTTTCAAGTCAGTCGTGACAAATATTTGTATTGTTCACGATTCAGATGTGTCTTATAAGGAAGTGTATTATTAGTAGATACATACAGTAAACATAACTTAATATCACGGCGGTTTTTTTAATGGTGCAGGCAGAGGTATACGTAAATACTTATGCAAGGTGGACGGGACGCAAATATTTGGCCGAGTTTGTATTAACTTTTGTAGGAAACAGCTGATTTTTAGGGTTCCGTACTCAAAGGGTCAAACGGGACGCTATTACTGAGACTTCGCTGTCTGTCCATCCGTCTGTCACCAGGCTGTATCTCATGAACCGTGATAGTTAGCCAGTTGAAATTTCTACAGATTATGTATTTCTGTTGACGCTATAACAACAAATACTAAAAACAGAAGAAAATAAAAATTTAAGGGGGCTCCCATACAAAAAGGCTAGTGTGAAATAAAATATTTTGATTTTGATTGTAACTTCAGAGACACCCAAAACAAGCTTATTTCTCGTCAGTTCCACCAATGGGCTACAGTTGCTCTGATTACGCAAATCTCGGTTACTTTTAACACTCACTCTGTATCATTATCAACACGTGTTCTGTCGAAATAACAAAACGCAGTAACACGCACAGTTAGGGTTGTCAACCGTACTCCTACCCGTTCATATTTGTGGTTGTTCATATTTTGCCACGAGCTCCTCAATGTAAACACCCCCAACCCTTGCACCAGACGAGACGAGAGATCAGTCCCTAAATCATGAACTCATTCAGATAAAGCCTGTCCCCTTGCTACCCTCACCTAGCAACGCCCTAAGCCGAGGCTCGTACCCCGTAGGGGGTGCCCTTAGCGTGTTATTGCCTAGTTGTATACCCTGGCTGGAGGCCTTACACTCAAGGCACCCACAGGATAGTCCTAGTCCGTTTATTGTACATACGCTAGCACATCAAGCTACCCAGAACTATGAATTTTTCCCAATCAACCTTGATCCTAATTCTTCTACGATAAAGTTGAAAATCTATGAAAGATATTCGACAGATTGTTATAACTTGCTGTGCTGTTGTCTGTACAACAAAATGTCGGCAGCCCTATACACAGAGCGTTGCGTGTGTCCTTGACCATTTCTTCTCAATTTTAATTGGTTACGTTTCGAGTTACAACCTACATGTAATGTGAAGCATGACCAACTTTTACATAAGTTCGTTGGACATGGTTTTATTTGATGCTAGCAGCTGCTGTACCAATTGAAAAAGGTTTTTCTTGCATCCTTGGTAAAATTATTCCTGTGATGCGTAGGAATGAGGAGCTCGTGGCTAAATAATAACAGCCGCCCGGGGTGATTAACTTTAAAGGTTAAGCCGTGCTTGCCGAGGTTGGTCCGTGGATGTGTGACAATAATTACTGTTGTGTTCACTAGGTACACTAGTTAAGGTTTAGAATAAAACCACCAAATTATCAGTAAGTAGATGAATGACTTTGGGGGAACGTGCTCTCGCTACCCGGGTTAATTGTTGACTGGTTGAGACGTTACCTCAAAGCAAACGCTACGTTTATTAGAATACCACATCTCTTCCTTTTTATATGAAAATATTTATTTCAATTAAGCACATTTATTTTCCCATTCGCTAAGGTAGTTTGTATATCTGGAATACAATTGCTATACATATATGTTACCATTTAATACTATGCTAACACAGGTACACAATTTTAAAATTTAAACAATGACTGATAAATTCATTATGTTAATAGACATAATCCAGGTGCAAATATTGTAGGCATATACATTTCTTCTTTAATTTTACATAAAAATAGTTTTAAGTACTATAATTACAATATTTAGCACTTTGAAATTCGGTCATTAATTCGTTTACAGGACTAATATTTCCATTTAGAAATTAATTACATGTCAGGTAAGTACATTCAGTACCTGCAATATTTAGCATGAAAGTTACTTTATTACACTATAGTAAATTTTAATAAACGGTACGTAACTTTTATTTTACGTTTTGTGATCGATAACTTTCAATTGACAGTTTTCATTTTCATCACCCTTTTTGTACCTTCTATATATATATAGGTGTATGCTGTTCGTCATGAGTCAGTTCATCATCATTCGAGTCAGTTCGTCTTGAAGAGTTTCGTAATACTTTATGTTTCAGCACGCTGCGGTGTAGATTAAGTTACGGAGGTATTTTATTTTGATTGTTTTCGTTCTCCACATGTAATTTTTTCTCCAATCCCAATTCTCAATGTGTAACTTTTCTTTTGATATCTGCGTTTATTAAATCTGTCTTACTTTTGAATGGTTGTATCAACTTCGAGATCTGATTAAAGTTATTATCTCCACTTCACCTCTGAACGGTCTTCCATAAAACAGCTCTGATGGCGATTTTTTTTTTCTATTTTGCTGTAGTGTACTATTATACATTTTAAGTACTTTAACAAATCATCCTTTCAGGCTGATTTTCGCATTGATGAATTCTCAATTGATTATGAATATCGCTGTTGTGCTTCTATCATTAAGTACTTTAACAAATCTTCCTTTCAGGCTGATTTTCGCATTGATGAATTCTCAATTGATTAAGAATATCGCTGTTGTGCTTCTATCATTAAGTACTTTAACAAATCATCTTTTCGGGCAGATTTTCACATTGATAAATTCTCTATTTGGATTAGAATATCCCTGTTGTGCCTCGCCATCTTAGCTCTTTGATGAATAAGTGCTTGTTTATTCCTTTTTCGATACAGAATGTCTCGAACTCTTGAGACTACAAATTGTCTGTCAAACTCAGATTTTATACTTCCAGGATTTTGGTTTATGATAAATTTGCTCAATACTTTTACCGTGTCCTGTATATGTAGAGAGAAAGAATAATTCAGTATTTCAATCTCTTTGTATCGACTGTAATAGTCGATAATCAAAAAAATATCTCTACTTGGCAGTGAGTTTCTACCAGCTTCTGGAGAAAGTTCACGCCTCTTAACTAATCTTGAGGATTTGGGCTTGAGACTAATTGCCCTGCCCATCTCTGGCACCAGGCCTTGTATATAGCCTAGCCTGCAATGTACAAATGGACAATGCTTGGGGCCTCTCAGACATGAGGAGATTCTCATACTTATTTTGTTCTCATTTGTAGAAGAGTTTATTTGTTCTTAACAGCCTTCAATGTCCACATGGACAATGCTTGGGGCCACTCAGACATTAGGAGATTCTAATACTACTTATTTTGTTCTCATTAGTAGAAGAGTTTGTTTATTCTTAATAAGACAGTTTCTTGAGTTTCATTTAACTTAATTTCATATTTAATTTTATGAATTTAATGTTGCTCAAGTTCATGTTTACATGAAACTGTCTTAATTTTTTTTAAAATTATTTTCATTGAAGGGTCGTCGATTAATTTAAACTTAATCTTCGATACTGCATTAATTATTTAAAGGATAATATGGATCAGGCCCATTTTATTGTCCTTTGTATTTTTTTATGCTTGGTTTTGAAAGTCCTTTAGGTCACTCTCAAGGTTTAATTTTTTTGCGAGTTAACCTAGGTTAGCCTTATGATCTGTGAAAAGTTCATATTTACATACCCAAGGAAATGATTGTTTTTTTGACTTGTCAGTAATGTTTTTTTCAACGTCTATCAAACTCTTGTTTCCGAAAGAAAAAAAAAAATATCATGATATTTGTTGTTATACTGAATTAGTACAGTCCTTTAACTAACAGAACGTGTATCGGCATTTGCTTGGTTTCGATATTTTGTGGTATAGTACCCAAAAGTATGAATTTTATTCGGGAGGTATAAATCGTTGCTATCGCAACTATGTTCAGTACAAACTATGCTACTGCTCTCTCAGAGTACTACAATGCTCTTTATTGCCGTTTGAATAAGGTTGCTGTTCGGTTGCAGGAACTGACAAGTTTGTCAAATAACTACCAATTTCTTTATTCTGATTAAATTATGGTTGTTGTTGGGTTGGTGTCAGATGTAAATTCATTGTGTGCTTGAACATTTCAATAAATATTACTGACCACTTGTTTGTTAGTGGTCAATTTTACATTTTTATTTTATTGTATCTGTTCACTTTTGTTGCACTTTGAATATGCACGGTGTGCTCGTGTAGGCAACTTAATCTTTTAGTTTTTTTTTTTTGTTATTATAACATTGTAAATATTACACAGCATTTTTCAACATAATGTCAAGTTTCACCACCGTACAGTCAGGTGAATGGTTTAATGCCTGATACCAAACAAAACAAAACGGTTTTAAAATTTGTTTTCGTGTGTTACATTTTCTCTTTGAACAGTGTTAATGCTTTTTATTTGGGATTATTCAATGACAACTATGTTGTCTAGATACAGGTGACAACTCGTTTGCATTGTGATAATATTTATTCCATGTAGGTATATAAAATCGTTACCATCAGATAAACCCAAGATTATGGTTTACTTCCAGGTTCAATGATGTCCATTTTACGAGTTCGTCTTATTTATTATTTTACTTTGATCCCCAAAGAATTGGAACTCACCTATAATAAAGCTGATAACTAGAGGAATTGTTGCATTAATAGTGTTTTTTTTTTACTTTATTATCTTTGAACTTTGGTATTGATTTGAGAACAACTTTTACTTGAGTATTAAATAAAATGAACCATTTTTTTTTTTGTATGTTTGGCACCCATTAATGTTTTGTCTGGAGTCGCTCGTTAGTTGCAGACTATTAGTTTTGCTTCGTGACCAATATTCATGACTTGAATTTTATCATTTAAAATCTACATTCAGAATCAATGAGCATTTTATGTAAACCTCATCAACCTGATTTAGACACTTTATGTTTTCTGTTTAGCCATTATTAATAACTACTCAAGTTATTTGAGGAGAGTTAAACAGTTTTTCTTTTATTGCCATTGTTTTGTTCTGGTTCTGTTTATGACATTATGTAATTTTTTATGCGATTTATATTATTCGCAGGGAGCCACTGACTATGATTTTATGATCTTTACTCCCATATCGGCACCAAAGAATAACATCTCTATAGTGAGATATTTAGTTTCATTTGTTGGTATTTTTTCGTTTGGTTAGGTAACTTGGTGTCAGAGTTTTTATGCCGCCCATGGGCCTCTGACTTGGCTTTACATGCCATCGAGACATTTATCTCAGGCATGTTTGGTTTACAACTTTATTAAGGCAGGCACTTGTTGCATTTGTACTGTCACTATTGTGGAACTTGCTTAACGGCCTTTTAAAGTTTTTAGGGAGACTTCTCCTGTTATAATTTCGATTCTTGTTGTGTCACCGAGAATTTAAATGTTTTTCTTAATTCAGTCGAGAGACTATTGTTGTTCTAACAATTTTAAGGTTGTCTCGAGTAATTCATATAATTTTAATTATTTTCACCATAACATTAGTGAGTGTAATAAAGTTGTATAATTAATGTTGAAGTTAATATAATCAAACTGCTTAACTTATTATTTCGGCTTTAACCAAAGAACCAAATGGGTTCACAAGTTTTTGTTATTGTATTGGTCGTATCCGGCCAATAATAAACAGTTCTGTGGGTGCTGATAACAGAGCACTTTAAATACTTCGACAAACTATAGCTTGCAAGTGTGACAAAGAGTCATTTATAAGACCCCGTTAAGTGTCAACTGAGCATTGCGGCCACTTGAAATTATACACGTCGGAGCTATTTTTTTTTTTATTTTTTTTTATGTATGGCATCTCGCAATTCAGCCTCTGAGGCTGGCTACTGCTTAACCGGTCTAAACGTCGGAGCTAGGGATGTACGATGCTTTTATCGATACTTTGGATTATGCGAATCGTTCTCGTAATGAATGGCTTTGATAGATTCACAATATAACTGAATTGCATCGTATTTATTCCTTATTTTATTTTTGTTGACAGTACAAAATGCATTTGAGATTTAGTCAAAATCATTAGCCTTAACAGATTTGTGTGGTAATAATTACCTCCATTACTTCGAAATTATGGAAGGAGTACTTTGTTATAATTTTATTTACGAGAACATGGTCTCGTAGGCACATTGATTTTATCGAAAATTTCTTTCGATACATTAGGTTTTCTTAGAAATTATCGAAGTCAAACTTGGTTATAATTATATTTGCGAGAACTTGATCTCTTTCTTCGCAATTATTGAAGGGGAACTTGGTTATAATTATATTAACGAGAAATTGATCTCGTCAGTTAATTATTTTTTCGATAATGTTGTTTGCAAACGGATTTGGTCAACAATACATAAGAACTAAGCCATTTTATTAATGTCGTACATACAGAGTCGTATCAAAATGTAACTTCATTCCGATTTTCAGTTCTGTTTACGAGTTTTAGTGACGTAATTACTCAGTTCATCGATATATGCTGCACTTCTCTTATCTTATTACTGACCCAGATCGTGCATAGGATAATCGAGTAACAAAATAGCTAATAACAATTATTAATCAAAATATACAACAATTACGGAAATAATAATGAATATTTGTATTACATTTTGTATTGTACATCATAATATATTTTAGAATAACTTCGTGTACGATAGGATATTCTTTATTATGTAGGTACACCATACAAGTAACATTCATAAAATAAAACATTTCACATTGGGTGACACAATGGCGATCTTATCACTAAAACGACCATTTCCAGACAACAAATATTTACAAAATAAACCGGAAATATTTCACGATTACTGAATTTCGCAATTGGTTCGCCCTTAATCCGTACTTGGGACTTAAACATTAGTAGCGAAATTTTAGAGTACCTATAAAAGTACAGTTTTGTCTAATCATGCGGTGATTACAATCGTGAAATGATGATTTTTATCACTCTATTTCACTTAGATCACCCAATTTTGTTCGTCACTCAATTTCATTAGATCACTTGGATTACAGGCGTGATGTTATGATAAGGCTTGTTACCAACTTTACTGAGATCACCGTCACATTTTTTTTATTACACTTTTTTTTTTCTAATTCATTGTTATTTTTGTTGTTGACCAATTTCCGTAAGCAAGTACATAATTTCACTTACTGCGCTTTTACTCGTCGCCAATGTTGTGTTCACTAGGTACACTAGTTAAGGTTTAGAATAAAACCACCAAATTATCAGTAAGTAGATGAATGACTTTGGGGGAACGTGCTCTCGCTACCCGGGTTAATTGTTGACTGGTTGAGACGTTACCTCAAAGCAAACGCTACGTTTATTAGAATACCACAATTACATACCGAGTTTCCTCCGTGCCTAGGAAAGCACGTTAAGCCGTTGGTCCCGGCTGTTTTTTGTACATCTTTGACAGTCGTTACGAGTAGTCAGAAGCCAAAAAGTCTGACATCCAGTCTTACCAAGGGGTATCGTATTACCCAGTTACTGGGTTGTGGAGGTCATATTCAGGTCAGTCGCTTCATGTAAAATACTAGTAAGTACTCAGCTGCATCCGGTTAGACTAGAAGCCGACCCCAAGATAGTTTGGAAAAAGGCTAGTCAGATGATGGGTAGGAATGAGGATAATGTCGTGAGGACAATTTTTTTATCTGAATGTGGATTCTAGCCCATCCCCAACTATATTGATTGAGATAGGTAAACAGTTCACCCGTGTGGTAATTGGTTTGCTTGGTATGGGCATGTCATTATGTGATGAACAAACAGCAGGACACGCAGGTCAATATATTAAGTGCCGCATTGTTTGTGGGACAGCACCACATTTACACTCCAGGGCAGAATCACTAATGAATCTCCACCTGGTTTTCCTTGCTGCAACTAACCTGGGTCCGAAGTCTATTTAAAAACTTCCAGTAACTACTGTCAAATATATACAAATGACAGCCGAGACTAACGGCTTACCGTGCTTTCCGAGGTACGCAGGATAAGGTTAATCCACGAACGAACGTAGCCAAGTGCGGCTTAACTGTTAATCGATCCGAGATGCCGTTATTACTTAGCCACGACCTCTTTGTTCTTCTCTCTCTTGTGTCCTTGCGATGCTATCACTTAAGGAATGTGACCTTCTCTTTCAAAATGCATAGATTTTGAAATTGAAAATGTCAACATCGTAAATTGTATATTTCTTAGTTATTCTCTATTGGCAGGTTATAGAATTTAATATCAATTATGTTTTCAGTTATAGGAGGAGCTCGTGGCTAAATAATAACAGCCGCCCGGGTCGATCTTTAAGGTTAAGCCGTGCTTGCCGAGGTTGGTCCGTGGATGGGTGATCATAATTACATACCGAGTTTCCTCCGTGCCTCGGAAATCACTTTAAGCCGTTGGTCCCGCATGTCATTTGTAGATCGTTGACAGTCGTTACGAGTAGTCAGAAGCCAAAAAGTCTGGACATCCAGTCTTACCAAGGGGTATCGTATTACCCAGCTATTGGGTTGTGGAGGTCAGATAGGCAGTCGCTTCATGTAAAATACTGATACTCAGCTGCATCCGGTTAGACTGGAAGCCGACCCCAAGATAGTTTGGGAAAAGGCTAGGCAGATGATGATGTTTTCAGTTATAAAGTCTGCCGCCCAGTGCTATGTAGGATATGCGCGGGATTTATTTAATCCCTTCCCCTTACCATCTCATCCCCCATGTCGATTCGCGAAACATATGACATCTGTTTAAAAAAAAGTTTACGCTTGACTTTGAGGTTTGTCAAGTATCATACTTTTCATACAAACTTTCAAGTCATTATTTTTCTAAATGACTGATTCGATTTTAATGAAACTTCATACGCATAAGCAGGATATATAGGTTTTTAAAAAAGTTTCGAAACAATGTTACAGCAAAATTAAACCGATTATAAATTATCTATAGAAACAGAAATTTCCAATTATATTTTTTTAGGGTTCCGTACCCAAAGGGTCGAACGGGACCGTATTACTGCGACTCCGCTGTCCGTCCGTCCGTCCTTCCGTCCGTCTGTCACCAGGCTGTATCTCATGAATCGTGATATGTAGCCAGTTGAAATTTCTACAGATTATTTATTTCTGTTGATGCTATAACCGATAGTTGATGCTATAACAACAAATACTAAAAACAGAATAAAATAAATATTTAAGGGGGCTCCCATACAAAAAAGTGATTTTTTTTGCTCGTTTTTATTATAAATAATGGTACGGAACCCTTCGTGCACGAGTCCGACTCGCACTTGGCCGGTGTTTTTAAAACTACCTTACAACAGAATGATGTACCTACTGACAGTGGCGTCCGACTCGCACTTGGCCGGTTTTTTAAATGACTTTTAGAAAATGTTTTTAGTAACTTTTTAGACCTACGTATCCTGCTTATGCATAATAAGTGTCATTAAAATCGGTTCAGTCATTTCGGAAAATAAGAACTTGAAAGTTTGTATGAAATGCCGTAACGCTCTTAAAACAAATAAAAACTTTTTTACAAAAAAAAATAACCGACTTGTGGTATCTCACTTTAATCCTAGTCAAGTATAATTTTTACATTTTAACTAGACACCAGCACATCGTCCATAGATACGACAAAGGTCAAAATGCATAATAAAGAGGATGACTCAAAAAGTACCTAAGCAAAGATAATAAAATTCATATGGCTCCACCGGGCAAGCTTTCTCTACCAAATGAATGAAAAATCGTCTAAATCGGTCCAGTAATCACGGAGAAATCGGTGTACATACGTGAAAAATTTACATATAAAATTTTTTTAATAAAATGAAAACTATATGGCCAAACTATATTAATTTTTTATGGGACCAAATGGCAGCTATTCCACATCAAACTAAAGAAGAATCACGCAAATCGGATCATAAATCTCAGCGTAATCGGTGTATACACCTGGAAAGAGCATACCGTTATAATTCCAACAAGCCCAAACACAGCTAGGATTCATTGCCTTGTTATGGAGTTCCGAAACCTGTCTCTTGGATTCATCACCAGATCTGATAGTAGAATGGTTCTTATTAGACGCAAATGCTTCACTTGTTGTAGAAAATACCAAAATCACTGTACGTTTTCCTATAAAATTTGAAGAATTCCCTCGATTTCGCCAAGATTCCATCATCAGATCCCGACTTGGTGACTATGGGACCATTTGGGAAGTATACCCTTTCCAACAAAAAAAGAATTTTCCAAATCGGTTGGCAAGCGACGGAGTAATGCGCGAAAAAACATAAAAAAAAAAAAAAAAAAATACAAACTTCCGAATTGAGAACCTCCCCCTTTTTTAGAAGTCGGTTAATAAGTAAAATGCTTGGTTCATTTGTCAGTCAGCCACGCAGCCGAGAGTTCTACATACTCGTAACATAAGATCACGCGTGTAATTCCCGATGGTTTAGACAGAAGTAAACCTTTTAAAACCCTCACCAGTAATGTTGTCCTAAGTAATAGGAGCCGACCATATTGCCATCAACCGGGCACAAATACAGACTCCGTGGCTGCTACTGAGGGATTCATTATACCTGTAGTTGAAATGTAATGTTTTGTTTAGTTATGTCCTAGTCATAATAAAAATGGGAAGTAGACAGTAGACTCTCTTATCAAAATTCGGGTGAATCGGTTTCTTCTAGACGCGTGTGCTCCACTCTAGGCAGCATCATCTCGTCACATCCATCAATCAAGTTGCGGACAAACGCAAGCTTATTTAGTGATTAGCGTCGGAGGATCGCTAAGTAGACCGCTTAGCACAACCACAAAACAAAGCGGAACCCCCACGCTACGACGCTTGGATAAATTTATTTTTTGTTTTTTGGGGGAGTGTGGAGAGTCTCGTGGCTATATAATAACAGCCGCCCGGGTCGATCTTTAAGGTTAAGCCGTGCTTGCCAAGGTTGGTCCATGGATGGGTGACCATAATTACATACCGAGTTTCCTCCGTGCCTCGGAAAGCACGTTAAGCCGTTGGTCCCGGCTGTTATTTGTAGATCTTTGACAGTCGTTACGAGTAGTCAGTAGCAAATAAAAAAAAGCCTGACATCCAGTCTTACCAAGGGGTATCGTATTACCCAGTTACTGGGTTGTGGAGGTCAGATAGACAGTCGCTTCATGTAAAATACTGGTACTCAGCTGCATCCGGTTAGACTGGAAGCCGACCCCAAGATAGTTTGGGAAAAAGGCTAGGCAGATGATGGGGGAGTGTGGGGAGGGCAGGGTGCAGCTGCTCCCTCCATCCTGGCGATGCCCATGATGACAAGTGACAAAATTTCAAATTTCGAAACTACCAGACCTGTGGAAGTTGTTTATGGATTCTTTATCAATTAGAAAAGAGGGGATGATCTTCGACCGGCTGCGCAGATTTTCTTGAAACATAGCTAAGAATACTCTCTATTAAAATGACACGGGTTAAGAAGACGCTGCGTACATTCTTACATTATCATTTAAAGCGAAGCCAAGTACGCACGACTAATCAAGATACAAAACCAGTGTATGCGGTTCTCTCATTGTATTGGAAATCTATACAGGATGTAACGGAAAGGGTATATACATACATACTTAAGGGTGTGCTATAGACCATCAAACTGAACATGTTTCTTCATCGGACAAACATCGTAATAGCGAAAAAAATATCACCTGCTCCATACATAGGGTAGGTATGTATGGAGCAGGTGATATTTTTCCGTTACACCCTTATTTTTTTTTTGTTACAAGATAATTATGTTGTTGAATTATTGTGAAAGTCTTTAAATTGAAGCTGTATAATTATTGTACCAGGAACAAATTACTACTGTAACAACTCATATGTACCTACATTCAATGCAAATAAATTATTTCTATTCTATTCTATTCTATTCTATTCTACCCTGTTTATAGCGAGGCCATTTTTCACTGTGTGTACGTGTGTACACGAGCGTGTGGCCGTGGTCAGCTATGGAGCTACACCTTTATAATTGTCTACAGTATACTTTCACTTCAAGCCATTACGCATCCGGTTTGTTTATGACTTACTATTGTTATAATTAAAATGCAACATTATTAACGAGTTACTTAGTGTGTTAATATTTTATAATTATCGTTAAAATTACTGCTTAGTCGTAATCTGTGCTAGTGTTGGAATTTCCGTAGATAAGGACTTTTACGGAACATAACATCACGCTTGTAATACCCGAAGGGTTGGGCAGAGGTGAACCTAATAGAACACCCACATTTCGACAGTTATGTTTAAGTCCTAAGTAATAGGGGCGAGCCTATTGCCATCAACTGAGCACAAATACAGACTCCGTGGCTGCTACTGAGGAACTTCTTACGGAAATATCCAATAACACTTTGCTCGACCCGAGAATCGAACTCGGGATCTCGTGCGCAGCAGTCCTACTTGCGACCACTTAGACCATCAAGGCAACAGTTTATTTATGACTTAAAACAACCCTAGGATTATTTAGAAACCCAACGGTGAGCAGAAATTCAATAACACACAAATGATAATACATAATCTTATAATGATTAATTTCTGTCGATAAATATTGTTTACTTTATCATTTGCGAAATTTGTTGCCAGCAAAATAACTGGTCCATTATTAATTATTGTATCACTATAATTTTCTTAGCTTATTTCAGTATTTTCTTTTCCAACTAAATCATGTTGTAACTATCAGTTAGTTCATTGGTTCCCAACCTATGGTCCGCGGACCATCCGTGGTCCGCAAGCAGCAAGCTTACAATACAAGGTGCATACCGTCCCTTTACGAAAACGTCAACCTTCTAGACATCAAACTAAGAAAATCTACGCAATTTTTTTTACCAGCAAACCACTTTTTTTTTGTTGAAAATTCTTGTTTTACGGTAGAACTCAATGTAACGCATTTAAAACATTGTGCTGATGGATGCATTGAATTGAATAGTACGGTGGTCGGGAAGGTATTTAAAGTTAAATTATAACATTCCTCCTCCTTGCGTCGTATTCCTCAATGCTGAGGGTCGTGACCTCCCTTCAGAATCACCTTCTCGCGGATGATCTTCCTCCAGCTGTTTCTGTCTCTGGCTGTGTGAAGGGCGCTGTGGACTGTGGAGTCAAGGGTGGTACGGATCTGGTCAGACCATCGAATTGGGCTGCATCCACGAGGTCTTTTCCCATCCACCTTGCCGGTCACCATTAGTTTTTCCAGGTTACCGTCGTCCTTCCTCGCAATGTGACCGAAGTATTCCAGGACTCTGCGCAGGCATTCGGATGACATCCGTGAGGAGATTTTGAGCTCTCGCAGTATGGAGACGTTTGTCCGATATGCTGTCCAGGGTATACGCAGCATTTTTCTCCAGCACCACATCTCAAACGCGTCAACGCGTTTTCGGTCAGCAGCTTTCAGCGTCCAAGTCTCAGCGCCGTACGAGAAGATCGAGAAGACCAGGGTCCGTACCAGCTTGGTTTTGGTTTTTACGGAAATGTTGCGATCTCTCCAGATTGTTTCAAGTTGAGACATGGCGCTTTTAGCCATGCCTATTCTCCTGCGCACTTCCTTCTCGCAAGAACAATTGTTACTGATGTTGGAACCCAGATAGATGAAGTTGTCAACTGTTTCTAGATCTAATGCGCCAGTTAGTTCCAGCTTCCTAGATCTATCCACCACCATGACCTTAGTCTTCGACCTGTTCATAGAGAGACCCAGCTCCTCGCTAAACCGCTCCATTCGATCTAAGAGCGCAGCCATTTCCGACTCATTAGCTGCAAGAAGAGTAGTATCATCAGCGTAGCGCAGGTTGGTGATTTTCACGCCACCGACTGTGATACCACCCTCCCAGTTCTCGCAGGTACGTCTCATAATGTATTCTCCATAGACGTTGAACAAAATGGGCGATAAAATGAAACCCTGGCGTACTCCTTGGTGGAATCTAAACGATTTAGACGTTGTTTTGTCAACTCTTACGACTCCCTGACTTAAGCCATACAGGGTGCGAAGTAGGGCGATGAGATGGTTTGGTACTCCAAGTTCTTGTAGGATCCTCCATAAGCACCCCCAGTTGACACTGTCGAAAGCTTTGCTGTAATCGACAAAACACAATACCACTGGCGTATCAAATTCGTAAGCCTTCTCAACGAGCTGCCTGACATTGAGAATTTGCTCTCGAGTGCCCCTGCCCTTCACAAAACCTGCTTGCTCCTGCGGAATTTGCCAGTCCAGGTAGTAGCGGATGCGATTGTTGAGAATATGGAGCAAGATTTTACTGGCGTGCGAGATGAGGGACAAGGTTCGATAATTACCGCAGTTTTTGGTTGACCCCTTCTTGTGCAGCGGAAGGATTACGGATTCTGTCCAGTCCTGCGGCCAATCACCGTTTTCCCAAACGTGTGAGCAGATCCCGAAAAGTGTCTCATCGCCCAAGTCACCCATAACCTCAAGTATCTCTGCTGTTATTTGGTCACTTCCTGGGGCCTTCTTCTTTTTGAGAGACTGTATAGCAGAAGATACTTCGGAGCGAAGAATCATCGGTTCCAGTTCTAGATCCTTCAAATCGGGACTAGCTCCAGGGGTTGAATCTCTCGGCAATGTGGTCGAGCTCATGAAATTATAACATTAGAAATTAATAAAAAAAACTTGTTAAAAAGTTGGAACTTTGACCTCCAACATCTCTGTAACTAGAAGGTTCCCAGGTATGGCCAAGAACAAAAAAATATCGCTATGACGGAGAGAACAAGGACCTTTGGGGTTCTTTATGGTGCTATTTACACCCTTTAACTTTATTGTGCGAGAAAAGTAAAAAAAAAACCCTCTTTAATTTTATTTTATTGACAACCTTTTAGAGGCAGTGTGATAAATCGAGCTTGCTCTTGCAAGATTGTTCATAACCATTTCCTCAAAAATCTACTAACTTATTCCTAATTCGAATTATTGCTAAAGTTTTCCAGCTTACTTCGATCGCTCTTGTATCCTTCACTATCTTAATTCTAAACGTTTTCATCTCATTTTCTATTGTTTGAGCTAAAGATTCAACTCCCTAGATATAATCCTGTTGGGGTTCATGTTTATCTAGGACCTTAAATGGTCCCTGCTCAGAATTAAGACATTAAAGTGGTACCTGGTCTAATAAAAGTTAGGAGCTACTGTTAGCTAGACAAAGAGTAGCCAGGAGGTACCATGCTCGGTAACAATTTGAATTTAACAGCATCTTCATTTATATAATACATCATTTTAAAGATCCCTCGTCATCTGCTTAGCCTTTTCCTGAACTACGTTGGGATCGGCTACCTGAAGATGCTAAAAACGTAGGAAAATTATAGTTCGATCCAATTTAGATTCCCGTCCACACGGTAAGAAGAAGACATTCTGTTCTTAAGATCAAGATGTCCCAAGGTTGGCATTGGGGCTAGTGGAAATACTATCCGAGGTATCTATGAGTGAGTAATCCCATCACAAAAAACGGGCCATGTGCGAGTCTTACTCGCACACAGGGTTCCATAGCCCCAAACAATATAATAACAATGTTTTTAACGGTCATTCATTAGTAAACCTTCACTCAACCGCAAAACTAAATTTGTTTTTCATAGTAAGTTAATGAAAAACAAAGTTACTGCTGCAGTTTGGTGAAAAAGTCCCATATCTCAAAAACTACATATCAAATCAAAGTCAAAGCATTTATTTCAATTAGACCATTACAGGCACTTTTGAAAGTCAAAAAAAAAAAAAATCTTATTCAAACCAATTTTCGTTGAAAGTTTTTTTTACGTTCTACATCCCCATATTTTTTTCAGAATTTACATCCTCTTACTTTAGAAATTAGAGGGGGGGGGGGACACACTTTTTACTACTTTGGAAGTGTCTATCTTTCAAAAGATTGACTAAAAAAAAAAATGGTTTTAGAAACCTCAATGTCATTTTTAAAGACCTATCTACAGACACCCCACACGTATAGGTTTGATCGTTTTTTTTTTTTTTTAGTTTTAGTTCCATGTATGGGAGGATATCCTTATCTATATATTTTTTTAAATTTTGTACAAAAATCATAATGCGGTTCACAGAATACATCTACCTACCAGTACTAGTACTAGTTTCAGCTGTGTAGTCCTAATAGTTTCGGAATAAAGTGGCTGTGATACGGACGGACAGACAGACAGACAGACATGACGAATCTATAAGGGTTCCGTTTTTTGCCATTCGGCTACGGAACCCTAAAAACTGTAATACACAACTCTTTTTTTAACCATGAAAGCACAGGCTAACTACAAACTAACCTTGCGGAATCAATTCTCGTATTTGTAAAATTTTCCTATAACTAATCCGTAATTTATGGAATTCCCAAATTAAGCAACAAAAACGGACAATCACACTTAAACATAGGAACTATAAAATTGGACTTTGAAGACACCTTCATTTAATACGCCGTTTTTAGGGTTCCGTACCCAAAGGGTCAAACGGGACCCTATTACTGAGACTTCGCTGTCCGTCTGTCACCAAACTGTATCTCATGAACCGTGATAGTTACCCAGATGAAATTTCTACAAATTATGTATTTCTGTTGATGCTATAACACCAAATACTAAAATCAGAATAAAATAAATATATAAGGGGGCTCCCATACAAAAAAGTGATTTTTTTTGCTCGTTTTTATAAATAATGGTACGGAACCCTTCGTGCGCGAGTCCGACTCGCACTTGGCCGGTTTTTTTTGGTCTAATGATCATAAGTGCTACTGCTGAGCATAAGGTCCTGGGTTCGATGTTCAGTGGTCAGAAAAGACTTACCTAGTTCTCAGTAGCACATACGGAGCCTGTATTTGTTTCCGGTGGATGGTTATTACTCGCACCCAATTTTTTTTTCGTTGGCACTTTATATACGATTTTTTCCTGAATCCTGGGTGTGTTTTCAAGCATTTAAACTCACTTACACAAACAGCCAGACCCAGAACAAATACTTGTTGGCCATAAAAATATTTTTATTCCGTGCGGGAATCAAACCCGTGACACGCAGCACAGCTGCGGTATCACATGAGACTTAAACATAAGTAGAGAAATGTGTGTTTAGGTACCTACACTTCTTCGAAATCCTTCATTAATTACAGGTGTGATGTTATGAAAACTAGTTTTGTTATAGACGCGCAGTTGACTTTATTTTAGTGTTAATTCTATGAGTCGACATTTCAAACAGATTTCTTCATTCTCTAGGTCAGGTTGATTAGAACCTGTAATAGAAGCGAAAATGCGTAGGTGTACTCGTAATGTTTGTAAAGTGACTAAAGACTGCAGGGGTTTTTGCTAATTAAGCCTTATAACATGGCTGATTCATCATCATCATCAGCCTATAATGTTCCCACTGCTGGGACACAGGCCTCCTCTCTATAAGAGGCAGTGGGCTGTAATCCACCACGCGGGCCGAGTGCGGGTTGATAGATATATGTCACATGTCTTCGAATTTATAGTTCTAGGACATGCCGGTTTCCTCACAATGTTTCCCTCCGCCGTTTTTGAGAGCAGCGGTGATGAAATAAATTACACAAAGTAATGCAACTGCCTGGGTTCGAACCCAAGGCTTACTGTTCGTAGGTCGGGGCTGCCAGCACTGGGCCACCGCTGCTCTTGGTTGATTGGTTACCCCTTTTTTAAGACATTTTTTTAGGTCATAGCTTTCGTAGTCAGACTTTCAGGCCACTGACTATCTTAAACATCATCTGCCATCATCTGCCTAGCTTTTTCCCAAACTATCTTGGGTTCGGCTTCCAGTCTAACTGGATGCAGCTGAGTACCAGTATTTTATATGAAGCGACTGCCTTATCTGACCTCTACAACCCAGTAGCTGGGTAATACGATACCCCTTGGTAAGACTAAATGTCAGACTTTTGGCTTCTGACTACTCGTAACGACTGTCGAAGATCTACAAATGACAGCCGGGACTAACGGCTTGACGTGCTTTCCGAGGCATGGAAGAAACTCGGGTCGGGTGGTCACCCATCTGTCAAATAACCTTATTTACCCTCGTCGCCCTTCGCCCTTTCTGGTAGGTATGTTAAATTGGTGATGAAATAATTAGCACAAATTAAATTCTGGGTTCCGAATTTCCAATCCAACCCACAACAGCTAATAAAATCTCAACAGCCATTTCAAAATGTTTTGATATCTCTAACCTCCAAAATACCTGTATCGTTTTATCATACGCAACTACGCATTGCCCACGGCTACCTCAGAATGGGGACAATGTCTTTCCAAAAGGTCTAACAAGTATTTTGATTTATTTTTTATACCTTCGGAAAAGACAAGGAGCTTGCGGCTAAATAATAACAGCCGCTCGATCTATCTTCACATTAAGTCGAGCTTGCTTATGTTTTCAAACTCAAACTTAAAGTACCTATTTATTTCAATTAGACCATTACAGGCACTTTTGAAGGTCAAAAAACAAAAAAAAATGCGATGCTACAGTCATAGCCACAAGGCATAATAAGTTGTGAAAGTACAGTAGTTGCCCATTCCAAAGCGTAGATCTCTATGGAGAAGAATGGGCAAGAAACTCCATGGATACTCTTTTAAATCAAAATATGTTACAAAATCTTGTTATCTCATTCATGTTAAGAATTACAAATATGTGAGAACGATGTAGTACAGATTCGGGCAAGTTAAGAGCGTCCCTCTGGACGCTCTTAACTTGCCCGAATCTGTACTACAAAATATTAAAAAAATAATAAATCAGTAATCCAAAAGTAAAGTAATTAAAATAAACCGTGGCAGCTAACAGCGAACAGCGAACCGGAAGACGATGCGTTGGAAGGCCTCCCACTAGGTGGACCGATGACCTGGTTAAGGTTGCGGGGATCCGCTGAATGCGAAGCGCACGGGACCGGTCAATGTGGCGGCACTTGGGGGAGGCCTATGTCCAGCAGCGGACGTCTTTCGGCTGAAATGATGATGTGGCAGCTAAGATATGACCAGTCACAACTGACAGCGCCCGTTCACGATCATGACGCATGTATCAGCCATCATTCAACTCAACCATATTGAAGGGAACTAAATGACCCGACACACCCGCCACCATCAGCGTGACATTTAAGTGAGCATGACATAGACATAGGTTGGTCTGTGGATGGGTGACCACGTGCCTCCGAAAGCACGTTAAGCCGTTGGTCTCGGGTGTCATTTGTAGATCTTTGTCAGTCGTTACAGGGAATTAAGTCCGCCTCTGTACTATGTGCTTGTAGTGTTAAATAAATAAAATAAATAAATAAATCACCCTAGTGGCCCGAAAGTCTGGCAACCAGTCTTACCATAGGGTATTGTATTACACAGTACTTATTGGGTTGTGGAGGTCAGATAGGCAGTCGCTCAGAAAGGCTTTAGTTAATATAATAGTTCGACGAGTCTGACAGTGGCGTGCCTAGGAGCCAATAATACGGGAAGACCATCAGGCAAGCTGACTGTTTAGAAACATTAATATCATGAAGAGTAGTAAGTTATAAGGGCAAGTCAATTAACCCTTCCATAACATAACATCACGCCTGTAATCCCTGAAGGGTTACGCAGAGGTGTCCCTAATAGAACACCCACATTATGTGCTACACACATCGGCATGTCTAAGTTAGCATTAGTCTCTTTGGCACTGGGAACTGTACCATCAGTGTGTGAGTCACATGCAGAGTCTTTAATTACAGAAATAAAAAAAATCGTGCAAAGTAAACAGAAGAAATATTCTCAATGCAATACGCAAAACCCTGCCAATCCCAATGTCGCACCGATATTTACCTCTACTATCTAAAATCACGTGTTTGAACCTCATTATTGAGCTGCGGTTAAGGACAACATCTATGGAACGAACTTTGACTGCAATTTAACTATGTAGGTAGGCTAGCGGCGTTTTAAATTGAACCAAATATACATAACTTTAAAGTTCAGATTTAAGTCTAACTCTGCTCTAGATTTTTGTCTTACGTTTGGTCATTAGTAAGGCCTTCGATTGTCCGTAGTTAACATTCCGAACTTTGAACTCTATAAAGAGTGAGCCTACAGACCTGTCATGTTGAAAGTCGTTGCAGAAAAAACTTTGTTTGTTTCATTGACTTTTTGCCTCCCACTTTCGAGAATAAAGTTCTTTTAGACTTTAGGATTGCCTATGTTATAAAGCTTGTGGCTAAATAATTTAAGCCGCTCGGTTCGATCTTTAAGTAAAGTCGTGCCTGCCTAGGTTGGTCCGTGGATTGGTGACCATCCCTTACGTACTAAATTTCCTCCGTGCCTCGGAAAGCACTTTTAAGCCGTTGCGTTGGTCCCGGCTGTCAATTTTAGATCTTTGACAGTTGTTACAGTGGTGTGAAAGTCTGGCAACCAGGCTTATTAAGGGGTACCATATTACACAGTCAATTAGGTTGTGGAGGTCAGATAGACAGTCGCTCTACGTAAAATACTGGTATTCGGCTGGATCCGGTAAGACTGGAAGCCGACCCCAATAAAGATGGGAAAAGACTAGGCAGATGATAACAGTCTCTAAAAAAAACTTTTTACCTTAACCTTAAAGTTCATACAGTGCTTTTTTTCCGACATACAGCGATGAAGTTACTTGATGACAATATAATGAAGATCTTCAGCCGCTTCATATGTGAAGTGTTTTTACAGTTTGGGGCTCGTCTCGGAGTTTTTCGGCCAAAGTTGGATATACTAGCCACTTGAGAGCATATGAAAGAGCAGCACACCAAAGCTAGAAAGCCATCGAAAGCAGTCGCTGTGGCCGAAATCAGCAAGATGGCATCACCATCTTTATGTTAACTGCTGTAACCACTTACTAATCCTGGTTTTTAAATGGAATTTTGTGAAGTTTATTTTATTTTAGAAACGTGAGGCAAGTGCCTTATATTGACGACTTGCAAACGTTTTTAGGGTTCCGTACCCCGAAAGGAAAAAACGGAACACTTATAGGATCACTTTGTTGTCCGTCTGTCAAGACCCTTTTTCTCAGGAACGCGTGGAGGTATCAAGCTGGAATTTATCAAATACTTAAGTCTACTGTCCCTTCGAGCTGTGAAAAAATAAATATTCTAAGCCAACGTAATCAAAAGATACAGCCGTTTATGCCGCAAATTTTCGACACTCGCAAGGGAATCAAAACCTACGGGGTACTTCCCGTGAACTCAGAATCTTGAAATTTGGTACGAAGCAACGTCTTATAGCACAAATAAAGGAAACATTGCGAAAACCGTAAATTTATAGTTACATCATATAATAAAAATATTTTTAATAATTTTTAACTTACTACCCCTTTCCTCATGAACGCGTATAGGTATTAAATTGAAATTCATATAAAATACTCAAGTCTATAATACCTTTAAGCTGTAACAAAATCAAACTTCTATGTCAACGCAATCAAAAGAAACAGCCATTTAAGCCGCATAACTTCTAACTCGCAACTACTTGCAAGGGAATCAAAACCTAAAAGGTACTTCCAGTCGACCTAGAATCTTGAAATTTGGCATGAAGCAATGTTTTATAGCACATATAAAGAAAAAAATCCGAAAACCTTAAATTTTTAGTTACATCACATATTTTTTCTTTATTCTCTTCAGTAATTTTTTCAAGTAATTGTTTGTACGGAACCCTCGGTGCGCGAGTCCGACTCGCACTTGGCCGGTTTTTCGATACTGACAGGACTGCGGACCGGAAAAACCTCTGCATTTTTTAAGAAGTTTATCGTAGTAGGGTAATAGTTTGACTTTAAACGTCTTCCCAGCTGCCTCACAAACACCCTTTCGTCTTCCGTACGCATAAACTCTATCCAAGCCACCTTATTAAGGTCTATCTAGCTAAGGAACGTCACACGATACTTTTTACCGATACGCAATATCTCACAGGCATGCTGGTTACCTCACGATGTTTCTTTTCACTGAAGCAAGTGACTTATATAGGTACAATACGCACATGAGTCCGAGAAATCAGAGGTGCGTGTCTTGGGCTTGGGTTCAATGCTAATGCTAACACTGCTATAATTTGATGGTGAAATCTCAAGATAACTGCTGTAATACTACTGACATCAACACACACCCAAACTCTAAATTCCACACTAAATAATCATCGTACGACAATGCGCATACACGCTGTCAATAATCCATCTCTTTCGTAACACTTCTGGCAGCGACAAACTGTCGATGGCTTGAAAGGCACGTGTTACAAAGAAAGATACTGCTTACACACAAGATACGATTCGACCTTCGCTGAGAGTCAAATTCGCGCCTGACCATGCGTTTTATTAGTGTCTGACCGTTCTGACGTAAGACAGCGTCATAAAAATGTCTTACGCAAAAGTAATGTCGCAATATTCATCACGTTGCAGAATTGCGCTTATGCAATTTTGGTAGATACTGGTTTTTATGCCATCTAGTGGCGCATTGTTGAAACAATGGTTTGTTGAATTATTTTCACGCTCAAATATGCAAACAACAACAGTATCATAAATGAGTCTTACGCCAAATTACAGAACAAATGATGTTGAAAATAAAGGGTTTATTTTATTCGCAATTTTGTCAATAGCGCTTTTAACGCCACCTAGCGGTGAGTAGATAAAACTCCATAGAAGATAGCAATGTAAGAATAACAACTGTTTCACATGTGCTACTTTGCTGACTATCCGTGTAACCCCCTCTCGCGGCGCATTGTTGAAACTTATGAGTGGCTGTTGCGATAATAGATGGCGATAAAATAGCAGATGAACAGTATGTCGATAGCGGATAGCAAAAGCTTTTGAAGTACGGTATTTTAAAGATTTTTGTATGTAGGTATAAATGGTTCTGCAAGCTGCCTCTAGTATTATTCCGCAGAAATGAGTCAGTGTGTTTGGTCTTGTAGTCGCGCGCAAAGCAAGCAAGGTTGGACTGCCAGGTCGTAAAAATTGCTGTTTTTTGTTTTTAATTGGGAATTTTCCAGCAATGTGGAGGTTGTGATCGTGGCTCGGGAAGTAAATAAAGCCGTTGTTCGTCGGATTGCCGTTCCAAAGTACTCACTTATAACTTCATAGCTCTCTTCCACTAACTCGGTCTAGTGGTCACAAGTGCGACTACTGAGCAGGAGGTTCTGAGTTCGATTCCTGAGTCGAGCAAATTGTCATTGGGTTTGTCCATTAGGTATTTCTCAGTAGCAAGCCATAGAGTCTGGAGTTGTGCCCGGTTGATGGCAATAGGCTCACCCCTTATTACATGGGACTTAAACATAACTGGCGAAATGTGGGTGTACTATTAGGTACACCTCTGCCTAACCCTTCGGGCATTACTATTAACTGGGCAGAGATCCAGACTCCGTGCCTACTACTGAAAAAATCTTGGTGGAAGCTGCCCGTCCTGGGAAACTGGGTCTTCGAACCCAGGATCTCACTCTCAAAAGTCGCGGTTGTGCCCACAAGCCCAACGAGGCAGTCACCGTACTAGTTAATAGGTAAAAGCAACAACGTTTACCTAATTTCACCACAGTAGGGTTTCCCAACACAAATAAACCGACTTGAAAAAAAATGCGGGTAATGTGTTACGACGCGATGGCACGAAGTGACGTAAGGTTGTCTATATACGCGATTATACCGTAGACCGGTTCGGCAGTAGTGCGGGGACACGCCTTCGTTTCTGTTTGTGATATCGATGAGATTTTAACTAAAATATATGACGGCGCTCTGATTATAGATTAGTTTTAATGATAATGTAATGTTTTAGTTGATTATGTAATCGATACGAGTAGTATTAAAAATATGAGCGGGTAACCCCGAATAGAGTAGTGGGTGTCGCCTCGAGTAATGGCAGCCGTCATTGAGTTGACAGCTGCTGCATGAGGTCCACATTGTGCTAACCTATTGGCTCATAATCCAGTTTTATCTTGGAAATTGTGTGTGATTTTGTGTAACATTGTGGAACAATTAAGTAATAAGACTTTGTACAATACACGTGTGCATTTTATTTTGAAATTCCTGCCGTTACAACGCCCACGATGGATAGCGACAGCCAAGACCGCTATAAGGCCCCTTCTGACGCTCCTGCATCAGAAGTGGGATTACCTGTGACGAATCAGGACCAGAATTCAGGTCGCTGCGTTAATATTTCACCAGATAATGACTGTGAACGTTGGAAATGTCTTTTTGAAATGCAGCAACAAAATATGATGGAGTTAATTCGTGCTATACGAGAACCACGTGCATCCAGCATGATAATTACGTTACCTGAGTTTAATCCTGATACTCCAGAGCACGACGCTCGCGCTTGGTGTGAGACGGTGGACATATGTTTAGAAGAAAAACCTATTTCCGGCAGTGATTTGATAATCACAATGAGCAAGGCACTCAAGGGAACGGCGTCATCATGGCTTGCCCAATCAAGTTTTTCGGGAATTACGTGGCCCCAATTAAAATACCTGTTCTTGGCTAGATATGACACTGTTGAGACTCCAGCTGCGAGTTTATGGCGATTACTCAATAGTAATCCAAAGGAAGGCGAGTGTTTGTCTGCGTATGCCGGGCGATTTATGAGCACTTTATTAGCGCAGTGGAAGTCTTTGTCGAAGGAACAGATTGCGATCGCGCTTACTCTAGCACATGCTTCAAAAGTTGAGCCGCGATTGCAAAGAATAACATTTACTACTGAGATTGACACTCGTAATAAATTACAACAAGAGCTCATGGCTTTTAGCTTTAGAAAAAGAGGGCCTCCGCCTAGTGAGAAGACTACTACGCCTGTGGAAGAAAAGAAGCCACGTATGGAGAATACGCGGCGATGCTGTAATTGTGGCAAGATGGGTCACGTATCTAGTGATTGTAGAGGAAATAGTAGTCGTGACAGCAATACTACTACACGTCTTGAGATAGCCGGTACTACCTCGCAACAGTCGAAGGAAGCTGGCGCGCAGAAGAAGACGATCACTCTTACCTGCTTCAAGTGTGGCGAACGAGGCCACATCGCGCCGCGCTGTCCCAGTGTGGACGTTAAGGCCAGCGATGCACGAGCCGAACGACGAGTGGTTGTCTGTTCCATCCAACCAGCTATGGATGAGCTCATAGATGAAACCGGTGAGAAGTTTTCATTTTGTTTTGACTCGGGTGCCGAATGCTCTTTAATAAAACAAGTTCTGTCAGATAAATTTCCAAGTAAACGACAATATAATGCAGTAACTTTATTGGGTATAGGTAACGCGCGCCTTAATTGCAATATCCAAATTCTTGCTACAGTTTTAATTCAGGGTTATATGTCGAAGAAAATTCCATAGAACGTACCGCGTTTGTTACGCCGGTTGTCAGTTTGAGTATTTGTCAATGCCTTTTGGTCTTCGCAATGCACCTTCAGTGTATCAACGTGCCATTAATAAAGCTCTTGGGGCATTAACTGAGTCATTTGCTGTCATCATTCCATCACGAACAGTAGGCGAGGGCATTGAACGATTACAGCTAGTCCTGAAAGCGTTAACTGATTCAGGATTTTCTTTAAATATAAAGAAATGCAGTTTTCTTAAAACCAGGGTAGAATTTTTGGGTTATGAGGTGTCAGCCGGTGAAATAAGACCAAATCGTCGCAAAATTCGAGCCCTTACTGAACTCCCACCACCTCAAAACGTCACTCAACTACGCCAATTCGTACCTGGGTTTTCTCAAAAGGCAGCTCCTCTAATGGGCTTACGTCGGGAAAAGGTAAAGTCAATTGGACTCCCCAACTCGAAAAGGTTCGTAAGGATATAATAGACATTTTGACTGATAAACCTGTATTGATGATCTTTGATCCTAAACTCCCAACGGAGCTATATACAGATGCCAGCGATGCCGGCTATGGTGCAATACTTATGCAGCGAGTTGATGGCAAGCTGTATGTAGTTGAATATTACAGTCGCCGAACCTCCAGCACTGAATCCAAATACCACTCATATGAGCTGGAAACGCTTGCAGTGGTGAACGTTGTCAAGCATTTTCGACACTATTTGCAAGGTAGAAGGTTTACTGTCGTGACTGATTGCAATGCTGTCAAGGCTTCTAAATCGAAGGTTGACCTTACACCTCGTGTTCATAGGTGGTGGTGTTTTCTGCAAGCACTTGACTTTGATGTCGAATATAGACTGGGGAAACAAATGAGCCACGTAGATTTCTTTTCCCGTAACCCGTGGCCAACCACAGTGCGTTCAGCCATTAAAGCTGAACAAAAACGTATCCATTTGACCGCGATTTCAGACCATTGGTTACAAGCTGAACAACAAAAGGATAAAGAAATTAATTCTATAATGACAATACTTCAGGAAAATGAGCTTAGTAGTGATATCGCTAAAACGTACGAAATTAGGCGCGGTCTTCTTTATCGGAAAATTCACAGGTCTCTACTGCGGGCCCTTAACTCTAATAGGACGTATAAGTACGCGCACGATCATGTGCGTGCTATGCCCGAATGTTATGTTCCATTAGAGTTAAGTGGCGGACTGGAAATCCCAACCAACCAAATTGAGACAGAATGTGCCGATGACGGCCATAGTAAGTAACTAATTTCCTTTCAATTGTATTTTTTTAAACTATGTGTCATTGACTAGCCTGTGAGGCAACGACTAGCCTGTGTGGCAATTACTAGCCTGTGTGGCAATTACTAGCCTGTGTGGCAACGACTAGCCTGTGTGGCAATGACTAGCCTGTGTGGCATTGACTAGCCTGTGTGGCAACGACTAGCCTGTGTGGCAATTACTAGCCTGTGTGGCAACTACTAGCCTGTGTGGCAACTACTAGCCTGTGTGGCAACTACTAGCCTGTGTGGCAACGACTAGCCTGTGTGGCAATGACTAGCCTGTGTGGCAACGACTAGCCTGTGTGGCAACGACTAGACTGTGTGGCAGCAAATGGCCTGTGTGGCATTGAATGACGTATGAGACATTTGTAGGACCCTTTGCTATGTGTACCATTTATTTAATTTACGAAACATTTTGTTGTATTTGGACTCAAATATTGGAAATCACTGTGAGTTGTTGTATAACATGAACAAAGGAAGTTCCTTGAAGAGTCAGGAGACCGAACGGAGTATACTATAAAAAACAACTATGTCCTTGGCTTACAGATGAGACCCAGACACACGAGGACGTGTGATAATGCAGGACGGCCGTGACGGCGCTCTGATTATAGATTAGTTTTAATGATAATGTAATGTTTTAGTTGATTATGTAATCGATACGAGTAGTATTAAAAATATGAGCGGGTAACCCCGAATAGAGTAGTGGGTGTCGCCTCGAGTAATGGCAGCCGTCATTGAGTTGACAGCTGCTGCATGAGGTCCACATTGTGCTAACCTATTGGCTCATAATCCAGTTTTATCTTGGAAATTGTGTGTGATTTTGTGTAACATTGTGGAACAATTAAGTAATAAGACTTTGTACAATACACGTGTGCATTTTATTTTGAAATTCCTGCCGTTACAACGCCCACGATGGATAGCGACAGCCAAGACCGCTATAAGGCCCCTTCTGACGCTCCTGCATATATGTATTTAAAATACTTGAATAGAGTGTAAACGAAGTCTTCGCGAAGCTAACCAAGCATTTTGTACATCAAATTAAGTAACACTACGCAAAAATGATTGCTATTTTTGGAGTGTTTCTCGATTTACGGTAGGACTCAATGTAACGCTGATCAGTGTATTCAATAGTACAAGGGTTATGGACGAATTAAAGTTATAACCTTTAACTTTAATCTTCAATCTCCGTAACTAGAAGGGTCCCAGAAATGGTCCTGAACCAAATAATATCGGAATGGGGGGAAGCAAGTGCTTTTTGGCTTGGTTACAGGTTTTTACTTCCATTATTACATTACGGATTATTTTATTATTATCAATGAGTTTTTTGATGATTTTTAATGTTTCTGTTGATTTTAATGTTTTTATTTATTTTTCAATGATACTTATATGATTTTAAAAGATTTCATTCCTGTTTCTATCTACTATTTTAATTGTTGTATATGGGTATTTTGCCTGAAATAAAACACAATTTATTTTATTTTTATTTTATTATTTCACCGAGGGGCTAGAGCGATGAAAGAAGAAGCAAATCCTAGCTTGACGGTTGACAGAAGAGAATGTAAAAATAAAACGTGTTCCACCCCACCCCAAGTAACACGGGACCAGGGCAGAAAGATAATGATGGTTTGGCAGCGATGTTCCACAGACACAGGAAACACAAGACACATTTTTTGTTTACGCATGTGTAATTATCAAATTACTCCTCCCGCTCTGGGCGGAGCGGGAGGGTGTGTCAGACTTGTACTGACTAAAACCCTTCCATGTACCTTCTTAGCCCTTTGTGTTCTAGGTATCTCTTTCGAACAGTCCCGCAGCCCTGGCAGGCATCGGCCCTCTCGGATCCCTTCCGATTTGCGGACATCTCCTTCAGGCGCGCGTGGAATAAGAACGCGTCATTGACACGGCCTGTCATCATAAGATGGATGGACGGTGAGCTAGCCCATTACTCACCATCCACAGGCCTGTGACACTAGACACATGACATTGAAAAAGTAACATTACACCGAGCAAGGTCATGTCATAGAGTTATGTTATTGTTTTTATTTATGAAATTAACATTTTCACGGTATTAACAACAATAATTCAATAAAAAATAATAAAATCTCTATTACATACTGCCAACCATTCCATTTAAATATTCAATTGTTTAAACTCATAATAATAATATATTGGAAAGTTATGTTGCTAACCATTAATCAAAGATCTGTAGTGGTACAGATCAGCTTTGATTTTATCATTATAAACACATTTAATCAATGATCTGTAGTGCTACAGATCTTTGATTAAATGTGTTTATGGGTATAGGTACGCCGCTTTTGTGACCGTAGGGACTTAACATTCATCCAATACATTAGTTAAGTCATAAGTTAAAAAACTGGCATGGTCGCATACTTATACCACAAATAGTAAACAGGGTAAATATCCCGTTTTCAGTGTTAATGATAATATTGAGTTACGTTTCAACGTAATGGATGAATGTTAAGACATGAGATGCATAGAGAGGGAAATTGCTCTCCCTTTCCATTCATCAATCAATTATATGAAAATGGTCAAAGCGGAAAACGTGTTTCCGGAACCCCAAGTTAGAGAAGACAAGAGCAGACAGACGATGATGTATCCACGACAAAAAAAACTTTCACGTACTTGAGGATTCTAAACTTTCACGTAAGCGTTTAGGATTCTAGTCGACCCCAAGCCACCAGAAATAATTAAACTACGAAAAGCACCCAACATAAAAACGCTGCAAAAGTAATAATGTTTTCTAAAACGCGACAATTCACCCCAACAACACAAAAATATCGACACTCTCGCCCCAAACTATCGACTTCAACAACCGTGTCCCCGCACTAGGACGTAATGAAGCGAATCTACTTTCACTGCCCTGCGCGCTCATGTTCCTACATAATGCTTATTATTACCTACATTATACATATTGTGCCGAGGCAATACTGCCTACCTATTGGGCAATGTAGGCCTGACACAATTTTGCATAGGTACCTGCCTGGTTGATCTAGTCAGGCCGGGCAAAAGGTTTTTTCTTAAGAAATTTATCAGTAGCGGAATTGTACCCGGTGAGTACAATTCCGTATGTTGTTGCTATACTGATTTTGAGTAAATAAAAAAAAAAAGTAGTAAGTCCGCCCCCCCTATTACGGACGCCAGCAGGTCAACATTCCCGAAACTGTCAAACTTTCCCAATCTACCTGGAACCTAATTTTATCTTCTATACAAACAAATAAAATTGAAGTGTCTGTTTGCAATATTAAATTAAACGCTTTTTGCTACATGCATATGAATGTATATACGGTTCATATACCAAAATAACGTTTTTACAATTTTTGTCTGTTTGTCTGTCTGTTTGTTCCGGCTAATCTCTGGAACAGCTGCACCAATTTTGACGGGATTTTCACTGGCAGATAGCTGATGTAATAAGGAGTATCTTAGGCTACTTAAATTTCCAGGGCTGCGGGACTGTTCGAAAGAGATACCGTGGCCCTGGAACACAAAGGGCTAAGAAGGAACATGGGTGGGTTTTAGTCAGTACAAGTCTGACACTCCCTCCCGCTCCACCCAGAGCGGGGGGGGGGGTTATTTGATGATTTTCCATCCGTAAAAAAAAAGGCTACTTAAATTTCACGCGGACGAAGTCGCGGGCAGCAGATAGTTTACCAATAAAGATGAAAATCTATTTAAGATGGGCAGATTGTTGTTAGTTGATGTGCGTCTGTACCTGAGACTCCCACGTTGGTCCAGTGGTCACAAGCGTGACTACTGAGCACGAGGTTCTGGGTTCGATTCTCAGATCGCGCGAAATGTTATTGGGTTTTTCTATCAGGAATTTCACAGCCACGGAATCTCGGTTCGTGTGTGGTTAGTGGCGGGATTGCTTCCAGGAGTACACACCGGCTTGATGTAATGATTATGGTTTGAATTTTCTGAAATTTGAGGTTAAGTATGTAGGTACAGTCAGCAGCAAAAGAGTCACTTTACATATCCAAAATTATAAAACGTCTTAGTTTTATAACGATCCATATTAACAGACTGTAGTAAAAGACATAACAATATTTTCATCAATGGTTACACAAATTCGCAAAACAATATAAAATCAGATCACACTCACCAGCACAAAACTTGGTGTAATATTTAAAAGTGTTAACCGACTTTCGATGCTGACTGTACTACACAATAACACATCTGCTGCCAACCCCATGAGAGAAATAGCGGGGGAATTTCCCACTATGTAATAATTAGGAAGGCTGACCAAAACGGCCTATACATAATAGGTACTAGTTTCTCAGCTGACTTCACTGTATAATTTATTAAGAGAAAACTAGCATTTAAAAAAAAACCGGTCCAGTGGGAGTCTTACTCGCACACAGGGTTTCGTAGCTCCAAACAATAATAAAATTTGGAAGTGTCTATCTTTCCAACGATTAATTTTGAAAAAACAAAAACGTCATTTTTAAAGACATAAGTATATACACTCCGCACATTTAGGTTTAATGTTTTTTTTTTTGTTTCATTTCCTTGTATGTTTCCTTTATCTTTATTTTATATTTTTGTATAAATATCGTAAAGCGGTTCACAGAATATTTATCTACCTACCAAGTTTCAACTGTGTAGTCTTAATTATAGTTTCGGAATAAAGTGGCCGTGACATACGGATGGACAGACAGACACGACGAATCTATAAGGTTTTTTTCCATTCTGCTACGGAACCCTAATAAAACATGTGTTTTCTCACGTTTTTATTACTAATGGGAATTACATAAGGGTGGTGTCAAAAACGTGTTTGACCGAAAGTGGGTTAAGTATGATAGGTACTTATTATTGTTACCCTGTAAGTATAATCAAGGTATAATGTTCCCACTGTTGGGACACACTCCTATGAGAGAGAGTGGGCTGTAATCCACCAAGCGGGCCCAGTGCGGGTGGTAGATGTCACTAGAATATGGGAATATTATAGGGGGCCAGCCTGATTATCATCAGCGGGACACAAATTCGGAGACGCCTGCAAAAGCGGGAATCGAACCCTAAACCCCAAAGCTCAACAGTTACGCTTACGACCACTAAACCAACAAGACATTCAGCTGATTAAAATAAGAAAATTACATATTATAGAACAGTTATAGAAATTCTTGCATACTTAGTCTGAATCCATACTAATATTATAAATGCGAAAGTCACTCTGTTTGTTTGTTTGTTTGTTTGTTTGTTAGTTTGTTTGTTTGTTACCTTTTCACGACTAAACGGCTGATCAGATCTTTATGGAATTTGGCAAGAAGATAGATTTAAACCTGGGGAAGGACATAGGCTATATATTATCACGCTAATAACTTTAGGAGGAGAGCAATATTGCATTATGTCGGCACTCCTTAACTGTTTGACAACTGACAATTGTCATGACAAGCATTAGAATAGAACGGCTATTTTAAACCAATTGTCACCGAAGTAAGTAGCCCGACGGTTTAGCGGCCGCTCGAATCGCATGTTCCAGGATCAAACCGGAGCCAGTATGAAATTCACTTTTTGTATTTTATTTTGTTTTTTAATACTGTATGATTTCCAAAAATGACCATGGTTCGAGCCCCAACTGGTTTTTTTTTTGTAACGTAAATTCGTAAAGTATTTTGTATTTTTTTTAAATGCTTTAAGATTTTCTAATCATTACTAAATAGTTTAAGTTTTATACATCCTTTTAGTTATTTTGACCCATGTAAACAATAGTTAAACAACTATAAATGTAAATTCACAAACTTATAAAAAAACTGGTACCTAATGTGCCCAAGATTGAACATGGGCTTAGCCTCTGGCCAATGTAAAAGCCAGATCTTGATTCTCAGAAATCATAAGCTATGAGTGTAGCAATTTCGGTAAAAAGGCTGTGAGCAATGAGTACTCGGACCCCACGGTCCCAAAGTTTCAATCCCAAACGACTCGAACATATGTTTACCGATAAGTTTACTTTGTAGCGACCACAAAAAGCAACATACTACAAAAAGTACTACAGCGCCATCTATGACACTACGGAGGAACTAACATCAATTTCCTACAAGCAAAGTTTACATCGACTTTAGTATATATAGAGAAACCCGATAACAACTATCGGGCAGTTGCCCACCAGACATAACACCTGCCTGGTCGGAGGATCCTCCCTTTTCTAAGGAGTATCGAGGAACTTTACACCCTGTTCCTCATACCCCTAAAACTTTATTAACGCTGCTTGAGGTTCCCCGCATGTTTTGACCAGCCAATCTCTCACAAACGCCTATAAATATCGTCGCGCCAGCGTTAAATTTTAAATCACAGAAATACATTGTTAATCTTAGAATGACTTCGCTAACATGTAAGTAAGTAGGTGTTACTTGGTCAATGGTACGACCCGTACGACAGCTCTGCTGAAAACTGGCAAAGATACAGGTGCCATACAAGCACCAGATAATAACGGCAGTCACGTAAGATCACGCCTGTAATCGCTTAAGGGTTTGGCAGAGGTGTGTCCATTTAGTACACCCACATTTCGCCAGTTATGTTTAAGTGCCATGTAATAAGGGTCGAGCTTATTATAATGAAACGAAAAATAAAAAACAAATAAAACACCGCCCGGCGTTTTGTATCGAACCAAGGACCTTATACACAGTAGTAGCGTTTCCGACCACTAGACCAACGATACAGTATAAACGGTCTCTATATATCAGTCTGTTTTAACTTTTCACACCTAAACAGCTAAACGGATTTGGATCAAAGCCACAAGAGAGACAGGTCATGATCTGGATTAGGACATAATATTAGTTTCATTTATACATGACACCGCAATACTATTTACTCACTGATTAATCACTCAAGAACTACTTCTCCTTTTGAACTATTTAAATTTAAATCTCGCCAGTGCTTAGTACGGTAGAAAGGTATTTTTGACCCCCAAGTGGGTTTAATGTTAAGCTTAGTGGGCTATTTGTAATTTTCACATGAGTGTTTACTATTTTTGAAAATTCTACCCTTATTTTTGTTGGGGTCAGGGCACGCCATAATAGTGGTAATAAGTCCCCTCTTTAAGAAGTGGCTGGAGAGGAGCCACGGCGCCCTCACGTTCCACCTGCCGCAGGTCCTCACCGGGCCCGGTTGTTTCGGGAAGTTCCTGCACCGAACCGGGCGGGAGGAAACGCCCGGCTGTTACCACTGCGACGATCGCCCAGAGGACACGGTGGAGCACAACGTAGAGGACTCCTCTGGTTGGGCGGAGCGCGGCCGTGTTCTCTTAGCGGCGATTGGCGGCGGCGACCTCTCGCTTCCGGCCCTGGTTCAATCCAAGGTGCGGAGCGAGAGGCAATGGGAAGCCGTTACCTCCTTCTGCGGTGGCGAAACGTGAGAGGGAGAGAGCCTTGCTTCCCAGCCGCCACGGGAGACGCCCCGGGCGTCGGCCATTTTAGACGCGGGTCTGTAGATGTTGAGTAAAGGCTTGCTCATAATCCGTCCGTCTTACGACGACGGGCCGTGGCGACGGGGCGTTCGTGTTCCACGCGCGCCTTAAAGAGATGTCAGCAAATCGGAAGGGGTCAAGGCAAGCCAAGGGCCGATGCCTGCCGGGGCTGCGGGATTGTTCGAAAGAGATACAGCGGCCCTGGAACACAAATGTCTAAGAAGGATCATGGAAGGGTTTTAGTCAGTACAAGTCATCTGACACTCCCTTCCGCTCCGCCCAGAGCGGGAGGGGTCATTTGATGATTTTCCATCTGAATGAAAAGGGTGTAAATATTGAGATGGAGATTACACATGAAAGTTCTTTCAAATGAAAAATAATCAATTTAGATCGCTAGGGTCGATCTTTAGGTTAAGTTGCGTTTGCCTAGGCTGGTCCATCGATGGAGACCACCGATTACGTACCGAGTTTCCATTGTGCCACGGAAAGCACGCTAATTCGTTGATACCAGCTGTCATTTATAGATCTTTGACAGTCGTATAACTTGCGACCCACGTATGCCCTTCAAGTTAAAGGGTAAAATATACAAGTCTGTGAGTCTAAACCTGTCGTATTGTGTGGATCACGACACCACCAGTGGAAAGAAGATTGAAAAAAGATTGCGTGTATCAGAGATGATTATAATTTAAACAAAAAAAGTGATGAAAATAAATGTGGATGGAGACCGAGAGGAAGATCTAGAAAACGATGAATGGATTGTGTGAGAAATAATATGAAAGAAAAAGGAGTAAATGATAGCTTGACGAACGACAGAGGAGCATGGAAGAACAAAAAGTGTTGCGCCGACCCCAAGTAACATGGGACAAGGGCAGGAAGATGATGATGACAGTCGTATAACCCACCCAGTACTAACTGGTTGTGGAGGTCAGATAGGCAGTCGCTTCATATAAAATCCAAGTATTCAGCTGCATCCGGTTGGACTTAATGCCGACCCCAACATAGATGGAAAAAGACTAGCCAGATGATGGTGTATTAATACTGGAGAAATTAGGTAACGAATTCAAAACAAAAATTTGGAAACCAGAACCTCCTTACTAAAAAACTTATTCTAGGCAAATCGCGAACCTAACGCGTACGAAGTCGCGGGTAACAGCTAGTATTCATATAATTTTAAAATGTCAGCCAAGAATTTTATAGTAAGTTAAGAGTTACACGGGCAACTGTAGTCTGTATTCAATTTTGGGCAGCAATTATCAAATTATGGGCGTCACCAAACAATAAGGCAATGCAAATCTAAAAACTATTCAGACACAACAGAACCATTTTTTTGGACGACTTGGAGCAACTCAATAAATTAGACTTTTGAAGTAAGGAGTAATTTCTTCGTTATAATTCAAGAAATTTTGTGGCTGATAAATGATAAATGATGTTTATTTTGCAAGTAGGTTTTTACAAACACTTTTGCCGGTGTTTCATACCTGACTACTCTGAGAAGAAACAGCCGAAACAAACACAGAGGTTCTCTGTTAACTTGTTGCTCTTTTAAAGTCCAGACATTGCTCAATTTACATGAGGTCTATGCAGATTAGTGTCTGAGATGGTTTTTTGAAGAAAGAACCACACAGATTTGAGTGGACCTGTCCAGTCAGTGCAAGCATTTGTCAGTTATCGTGTAGCTCAACTAAATAATAACGGCCGTACGGGTCGATTTTCAAGGTTAAGCCGTGCTTACCGAGGTTGGTCCGTGGATGGGTGACCATCATTACATACCGAGTTTCCTCTATGCCTCGGAAAGCACTTTAAGCCGTTGGTCTTGGCTGTCATTTGTAGATATTTGCCTTGATTTGAGTCAGAAGCCGAAAGGCTGACATCCATTCTTACTAAGGGGTATCGTATTACCCAGTAGATACTAACTGGGTTGTGGAGGTCAGGTAGTCAGTTGCGCCATGTGAAATAAAAGTATTCAGCTGCATTCGGTTTAGACTGGAAGTCGACGCACCATAGTTTCGGAAAAGGCAGGCAGATGATTATGATGAATGTATTGTCCTGTTAAGTGTTTTATGTGTACATAGATAAATAAATAAATAAATGATGTCATTAATTGGTTAGCCTTTTAAACTATGTCGGTGTCTTCTGCCAGTCTCACCTCCATAACCCAGTTAGTAAGTACCACAAAATCCTTCCGGCAACTGTTGCTAGCAACATCGTTGAGAAAAGTTGCCGGTGTGGTCATTTTAAAATAAATGCAGGTTTCGCAATCAAAACACACGCGGTTGCGATGACCGACTGATTCACTTATTATGCTATAGTTTGCAACTTGTCTTGCAAGTAAGCAAGTCATACTGGTCATATTTAGTGCCGCTTCGGTCATCGGTTTTGAAAAGCAGGTTTGATAGGTCAGGTATGTTCGATGTCCGGGTGGAGCGTTTTTAAGTTTTGGGGGGGAAACTGTGTAGATGCAGAATTGTTTTCTCATTTTCAACCAAGGTCCAGAGGTTGCAACTGCTACTGCCTAACATTTGGTCGTCCGTTCTATTCCCTGACTTGGGAATCAAAGAAAAGTGTTATCGGATTATTCCATCTGGAACTTTTTAGTTACAGCTGGATTTGTACCTGGTTGGGGGGTCTTCTATGTGTTACATGGAACTCAAATACCGAAAAATTGCAGGCGACTGGTGTAGTACAGCTACACCTGTGCTTAACTGTACACCGCTTAGTGATATGTTAAACACAATTTTTGACTCAAAGACTCACACTGGTATTCTTCATTAACTAAACTAAAGTCGGTTGAACCACGCCTACATACAAACCGTGTTTGTTCATAAATTGACATATAAACGTCTACTTTTCATCTGTGAAATTTAAAGTACCGGAAAACTATTAATTATATACAAATCTTTAACATTGATTAAAGTTACTTAAGACATCTTTAGCATTGATTGAAGCAGAATGCAAATATGGGTTTGACAAAGATAACTAGCTAGAGGAAGTACCTAATTCGATGATCCGCCAATTAAGGCCAAGAAATTCTAGGACTACGAGTTTGTGTTTTCAACTGTTGTCATGGCAACAAAAAAGTCGAATTAGTTCAAAAATAGATTTGGGAAGGCTCTTAAATCAATCCCACAGCCTCATGTCTCTAAGAGGCTGCGCAAACGTAGACACTTTTGGTTACTGACACACCGTCACAGGAAACCGTAGTTGCTGTGTCCTGTAGCGGCGACTGGACACAGTTTACGTCTGAGCAGAGAGTGGCTGATTTCATACTGGTAACATAGAAATCTAAATATTCTTTGGTAGCTTGTATCCGACGCAAGACACACGTTTGCGCAGCGCCTTAGCTGACAGGTAGAGAGATACGAGGCAATTAGTTTGATAATTATTCAAAATCAAAAGCAATTTATTCAAATTAGGCTGATAATTAACACTTTTGACTTATGACTTCTGACTTTTAAGCCAAAGTTTACAAGAGACAGTCCCCCAAAACGACTGCCCTTCGCCACTTCCTAGTGTTTTAACTGGGAAGAAGAAGTGGCAGAACAAACTCCCCCACAACACATCTGTTAGATTAGAAGAACCAGATTTTATTATTTTTAGAGTTGACATCCACCAACCCAGTTGTGAGGTAATTCACCAACCCACATCGTGGCAGCTTGGTGGATTAGCCCACTAGACCCTCTCATAGAGAGGAGGCCTGTGTCTTAGAAATGGGAACGCTAGACGGCCGATTTCATTTCTTTTTTTTATATCAGCCTTCTCTATCCCGCTGCTGGACAAATGCCCCCCCCCCCATGGCTTTACAATTTTCCTTAACATTTGCCTTCTCCAACCAATCCGGTTCAGAGCGCCACTAATTTTAATATGCTAAGAAAAACATGACAGAAAGGAGGAAAATCATATTAAGCTCATTTGATACGGATACAGCTATTGCATGTTGCAAAGTGTTTCATGAAACAAATATTTCACAAGCGCTCAAATGGCACGAGAGTTCACTGTCGAAGCGGGAGATCGCGTGTTTGAAACTCGCTCTAGGCATCATTTATGTTATGAGAAGAGATGAAATGCACGGGACTAAAAGAGTGATGAATATTTATTTATTTATAATAATAAGCACACCAACAGCAGACTTACATCTGAAATGGGCATTTTAGTAACCATGCAAATAACAGGTATGCATGGCATTTACCTAATGAATATTAGAGACAAAAAAAAATGAAAAAGTGTGTCCAATAGACCTAAATCCAATAAAAATAAATGTTGATGGATAGAAAAGAGGTGATCCGACTGAGAATCAGAGTTGTCGACATAGCTCACAGAATAAGTAAGCTGAAGTAGCAATGGCCGGCCATATTAGCCGTAGAACCGACGACCATTGGGGTAGACGGGTTCCCGAATGGAGACCGCGAATCGGCAAGCGTAAGATGCACAATCAGTATCATTAGTTGATATGAATACATTCTTAAAATGATGAAAATATTAGCTGACGCGCGCCACTTCGTCCGCGTCAAATTTTCCCCGTATTTGCCTCATTTTTCATTGATGCTCCGGTCGTATTCGTCGTAGCGTGACATATATCCTATGGCCTTCCTTGGTAATGGGCTATCCAAAACTAACTTTTTTTTTCAATTCGAACCAGAAGTTACCGAAATTAGCGAGTTCAACCAAAAAAGCTCTTCAGCTCTATAATATTAGGAATAGTAAAATCTCTATAATATAATTATTGTAAAACTGGTGTTTTACTTTTTTTAATCGACGTTGTCACGTTCCGTTTAAGCCGCGCTCTCGTGCTAGTGCCTGGGGGTCTACTCTTTATATGGTCAACGAAAATACGGATCCGTGCGTAACTAGTTTTAAACTTCGAAATGAACCCTGCTCCTTAATATTTTCGGATTCATGAGTTTTGAAAACAAATCGGGAGTAAGACCAACTGTCCGATCGTGTTCTCATTAATTTTGAGTTAAGCGTTAAACGAATCTTATATCTGTAAGTGATACGGAGTAAGAAACGACCATAACTTCAGCCAAAACTACGGATTTCGTGCTTAGAGAGTAGAACCACCTGTGTTGTCAAATGACGATGATTAAACAAAGACGAAGTCGCGGGCAAAAGTTATTCAACTTTACACTCATAACAAGTCGGCCGAAGATATCTAAAAACTGCCTATAAGACTAGTTCGTCCATTACATAAGCTTTGTTTTCGGGGTCAGTGGCACAACGCACAGCTCACAAGCGGATGGGTGTGCAGTAACCAGTACTTTGGACTTGAGCCAGCTGAGTGTTGGGACATAGGTTGATGGCTTGGTTGGTGGAAAGTGGTTGCTGCTTGTAGTCATATGGGGCTGAGTTTTTTTTTTGTTTTTATTTCGAAATAGGCTTGCGAGGAGCTCGTGGCTAAATAATAACAGCCGTTCGGTTCTGCGCTTGCCTAGGTTACATACCGAGTTTCTTTTTTTCTGTACAGCAGGTTAAGCTTTGGTCTCAATAAACCAAACTTGCTCCAACTATGTTGGGGTCGGCTTCCAGTCTGACCGAATACAGCTGAATACCAAAATTTTACATGGAGCGACTGCCTATCTAACCTCTACAACTCATTTAGTACTGGGTAATACGATACCCCTTGGTAAGACAGGTTGTCAGACTTTCGGGCCACTGACTACCTGTAACGACTGTCAATGATCTACAAATTACAGCCGGGACCAACTGCTTGATATTCTTTCGGAGGAACGGAGAATACTCGACATGTACTGGACTCGGTATCTACAGACCAACACAATGCAAGCGCTGCTGAACTTAAAGATCGACCCGAGCAGCTGTTAATATTTAGCAACGAGTTCCTCAACCAAACGAAACTATTAAAATCAATAACAGTGTCAGTGCATCACTCTAGCTCGATTTGATTAGTTTAAGTACAGTGTAAAGTGGCTTAAATAATGTTTCCGTACGTAAAGGCGGCTTTGCGACGTAGAAGGTCCGATCAGCTAAGCCTACGCAGACCTGAAGTCCACCAAAGCGGAGGCAAGATGAGATGTGTAACAGCTAGGGTGTATCTATTTTGCTGGGGAGTTTGTTCCGCCACTTCTTCTTCCCAGCTAAAACACTAGGAAGTGGCGAAGGGTGGGCGTTTTGGGGGACTGTCTCTTGTAATTTTGACGTTCAAAAAGTGCTTATTACCAGCCTAGTTTGAATAAATGACTTTTGATTTTTTATTTTTTTTATTTTATCCACCGAAGCTGTGGGGAGTTGTGCAAGACGGAGAAGGGGGGAGAGGTAAATGCAAAGCGGCACGGCGCTCACAGCATGCCACACACAGCACACAGCACGCCGCTCACGTCTCTTCTCGTCGTCGCTGGCCTAAACAATTATGGAAATTTCCTCTCCTGTCTGCTCAACCGTTTCCACTGAAGCTAAGCGGACACACCAAAGTGTAAATAACGAAATTCTATTGGGGGTTTACAACACATCTCTCCTCTCGTCTCGTCTGCTCTTTGAAAGAAAGAAACAGTCCAGCCCTAAGTCTATTAGATGTTATATGTATCATATTTACCGTCTAAGCAAGCCGGTTGTCATAGACTAGCTGTTTACAGAGGCAAGATAAAAAATAACACAGAGTAACTATGATAGTTTTGGTGGTACGGAACCGCATCTCCATTCCATCATCGGACGAGCAGAGATACGGCGAAGCGCCACCGTTATGTGGTAGAAGTCCCACGGACCAGAACAAAACGGTGCTGGAAGCAAACCGCTTTGTTCGGACCGCTTTGTTCGGATTTATTGTGCTCGCCGCCAGTTTGTTTAATTTATTTATTTAACACTTCAAGTACAATGTACAGAGGCGGACTTAATGCCATAGGCATTTTCTACCAGTCAACCTTTGGGTGATGCAGAGACAAACAGTGGTAGGTGTCTAACTCAAAAAAATATAATTTAATAAGCCATACTAAAAAGATATATAAAATACTATACATTTATATAAAGATACTATAAATATATATTAATATATAAATTATGAAATAAAAGGACAAACAATGAGGAAAATATCAACGTTGTGACGAATGTGCTCGCGAACTTTTATTTTAAAAGATAGACGATTTGTTACCATCCTGATTTCCTGGGGAAGCGCGTTCCACAGAGAAATAGACTGGACGAAGAATGATCGGTGAATGAAGTCTGTGCGGTGAGAGGGACATTGAAGAACACGGTTTTGCGAAGAGCGCAGACTCCTGTTGCGGTTGGAACACAAGTATTGAAAGTGGGGAGCAAGGTAACTAGGGGAAGTGGGATTAAAAAGAAAAGAAAACAAGGTGGTTAACGCCCTTTGCTCCCTACGCTGACGTATGGGCAACCACCTTTAATTCCCTGCCGGCTTCTCTGTTCCCTGATCATTATAGTTTGGATATCTTCAAAGTTCGAGTGAATAGGTTTCTTCTCGGCAAGCGTCTGCACCCTAGCAGCATCATCGCTTCACATCAGGCGAGTTGTGGCTAAGCTGGGCCTGGGGTTATATCGAGCACCCCCGCTACTCTCCCGGCACAGCCCGTGCCTACAAAGGCAACAGATCGTGCTGATGATGTCGGTTTCGTGACGGTGCAAAGGAGGAAACGCCGTCACCGAAGCTGTAAGAACCGCTGCGGTAACGCTCCTGTAGAGCCCAACGTTAAACTGCGTGCCGCGAAGCCGAACACCCGGGGTGTACATCTCTCGCCTACACTACACTACTGAGGCAGAGAACATCGAGGAGTACGTGCGCCAGAAGCTGAAGTACACGCCAAGAGTGCAGCTGCTGGAGTCGCGCCGCAACGTCAATTTCAAGGCGTTTGTGGTGCGCATTCCAACGTGTTATCTCCATTTGGTGTTGGAAGAAAGTTGTTGGCCGCAGGATGTGTTGTTCCGTCGCTTCCACGGACAAATTCCACATGAGCGCACACAACATCGTGCAAGTGAAGTTTTACTAACATAATTTTAAGTTTCTTATACTAACACAATTGTTATAGTATGTATATTTAGGTATTTATCTATGGGTCGTTGTTACCTGAAAATAAATGGATTATTATTCTTATATTATATTAAAAAAAACTGAGAAGTAACGAATAGCACTTTCAAAAGCAATTACACATAACACCACGCCTATAACCCTCGAAGGATAAGGCAGACCTAATAGCAGACACACATTTCGCCAGTTATGTGTAAGTCCTGTTGTGCACTAGTACACTACATTGAGAAAAGATGCTAGCGAAATACATAAGCATCTCATTTTTTAGAAGTCGGTTAAAAATACTTAAACCTAGACACAAAATGTTTATAGCTTTTGTGTGTCGATTTTTCCTCTTTCATCGCTCCCAAAAAAGATGCAATAAAAAACATGTTTGTTAGTCATATCTTCTCGACCGCTTACAGGATAATTTGGAAATTTCCTTGTTCCTTAGATTGCATTACTTACTATTTGCTAACTCATCTTTTCTACTTATTTAATTTTTGAAGGAATTGTAGTAGAGCGTTACTCAGGGGTGTACTAGATATCATCTGCCTGCCTTTTCACTACTGTATTTACGTCAGCTTTCAGTATTTGACATCGAGAGAGACTGCCTATCTGACCTCCACAATCCAGATAAAATGATAACCCTTGGTAAGACTTGTTGTCAGACTTTCGGGTCACTGACTGACCTGACCTGCCGGCCTAGCATGACCGCCGTAGAAACGGGCTATGTCTACGGAAGAATCGACAATTTGACAGATATTTCTATCGTCCCAAGCATGGCGATATTAAGAATGTAGAAAAGAAATGTTTCTTTTCTTCAGTCGACACAAGTCTACAACGTCGAGCATGACGATCATATTTTCTCTTCTTTTGACATTTGGGGGTAGAAACATTACTTCTGACAAATGTCAAACTAGTCTTATTAAAAACTAAATACGAGAAATACGTTTCGTGGTTGCGTTGAGTTACGTTCAAAAGGTTGAAATGTTATGTAAAATATTTAGGTTTAATTTCGCGAAAAAGATCCAGGCCTGGATCCAGGATGCAGCAACACCATCCCGCCCACGAAAATGAAAAACTCGTGCAATTGGCAACTTTTTTTTGTTAACTAAACGCAATAATATTCAGGGAATATAAACATCACGTGATACGTCCCCGTTGCTATGGAAAGAATTTCTGTCTATGTCTTTGTAGAAACGCGAGTCGACGGGGCGCGCCATGCTCGGCCAGAAGAAATGTCGAGTTGTATAGAAAAGATTTCTTGTCGTTTCTTGGTAGAATAGAGATAGAACGGTCATGCTAGGGGGGCTGTAACGAATGTCAAAGATCTACAAATGACAGCCAGCCGGGACCAACGACCGGGACGAACTTTGAATGTGATGCAGGGTCCCCCAAGGACCAACCAAGCAACGGCTTACGAGCAGTAAGCGTGGGTTCGAACCCACGGTTTACTGCTCGAATGTCGGGTCTACCACCACTGCTCTATACTAACTCAATACCTTTTATACTCAATTTAGTCAGTATGTTAGAAAGCAAAGATTGCAATGATGTAGCCTGTATCAGTTAACGCTCCGCTAAGCGATGGTTTTCAATAAAACGGGTTTTTTATTACACTTAGTAAACAGAACGAATCTATCCATTTCATGCTACTTTGATATTATTTATGTTCTACTTATAGCTGTTAATGAAACGCTGGAAATATCTCTGTGGGCGGTTGACAAAAGAAACAGCAGTTTGACTATCTGTTTTCTATGTGGCATGTGATCCTCGGTTCGATTCCCGACACTTGACAGACTCGTTGGTCGTGTGGTCGTAAGCGCAGCCGCGGAGCATGAGATCCCTGGTTTGATTCTCGGGTCGAACAAATTGTTAATGGGAATCATGTAATAGGGGGCGAGCCTATTGACATCATCCGGGCACATTTCCTGAACTCCGTGGCTGGTACTGAGAAATTCCAGTTGGAAAAACCTAATAACACTGTGCTAGACCCTTGGACCTCATCCTCAGCAGTAGACTTTCGAGGCAGTCAGACTCTGCAAGTCTGTATAATAAACCATGAAGAAATATTTAGAATTTGTCTTTCGCTAAAGGAATATAGTGACTAGAGATCTTTTGTCTAGTGACTCCTAGACAGGACAAAATATTATTGGAGTGTACGCAAAACTTGCTCCAACTGGAGCCAAGAAAGACAGAAAATTCAGATGCTTTTTAGGGTGCTTAGGGTGCTCTTTAGGGTGTACCCAAAGGGTCAAACGGGACCCTATTACTGAGACTTCGCTGTCCGTCCGTCCGTCCGTCACCAGGCAGTATCTCATGAACCGTTATAGTTAATTAGTTGAAATTTCTACAGATTATGTATTTCTGTTGATGCTATAACAACAAATTTCTACAGATTATGTATTTCTGTTGATGCTATAACAACAAATACTAAAAACAGAATAAAATAAATATTTAAGGGGACTCCCGTACAAAAAAGTTTTAATAAATAATGGTACGGAACCCTTCGTGCGTGAGTCCGACTTGCACTTGACCGGTTTTTTTATGTTGAATGTCTTCTTAAATTAACTGGGTTGTGAAGGTGTGATAGGTCTGAAAGTGGCGCCGGTGACTGAGAAAATTGCGTGGTAATCAGTTGTTTTGGTATCGGCATGTGATGCGGAGGAATGAGGAAAATGTCGTGATGAAAGTTTTGAGTTTGAATGTGGATGATTATAAGAGTAGAGGAAGACCAAAGAAACGATGGATGGACTGTGTGAAGGATGATATGGCAAGAAAGGAGGTGTCTCATGAGATGACGAAAATAGAGAAGCATGGAAGAAGAAGACATGCTGCGCCGATTCCAAATGAATTGGGATAAAGGACAAGATAATGATGATGATATGGAGGTCAGATAGGCAGTCGCTCAAGTAAGATACTAGTATTCAGCTGCATCTGGTTAAATTGGAAGCCTATACTTAACGTAGGTAGGAAAAGACAGGCAGATGATGATGGTCTAGGAAACTAAATTAATCATTTTAAAAGCAAACCTCATCGGAGAGAACTTCGAATTGGTCTCTGGAATTGCAACTCATCTGCGACGCATCATGCTGTTGAAGTAATTGGTCAGCCTCGCATTTGGTGATGACCATGTGTTACTACAAATTGGCGGCTCGTTGACCATCCAGTCATATTTTGCCTGCGTTTTCCCTAATGTACAGTTCAAGCTTTACTGGTCTGGTAGTCTTTCTACAGTGGCGGTTGTAAAATCACTTTATCGTATAAAATTCTAGTTTCAAATGTTTAATCTGTATGTTTTATTAAGGTTTATATTATTGAATAGAAATTAACGATCAGTAATATGGGATTAACTTGGGAAGAAGTTTGAAAGTTGCGCCAGTTACATAAAAGTTAAAAGGGACTGTTGACTCTCATGGTTTGGACATGTGATGGGGAGGGACGAATCGCATGTGACTGAAAGAGTGATGAATATACATGTTGATGGAGGGAGAGGGAGAGGAAGATCAAGAAAACGATAGTACGGATTGTGTGAGGAATGATATTTAAGGGGTATGAGGAACAGGGTGTAAAGTTCCTCGAGACACCTTAGAAAAGGGAGAATTCTCCGACCAGACAGGTGTTATGTCTGGTGGGCAACTGCCCGACAGTTGTTGTCGGGTTACTCTATATACTCTTAAACTCTAAAAAAACTCTTAAATTCTTTTTTCTTTTCTCTTTTTTTAGTCGATGTAAACTTTGCTTGCGAAATGTAGGAAATTGATGTTAGTTCTTCCGTCGTGACATAGATGGCGCTGTAGTACTTTTTGTTCCTTTTTGAAGGTCGCTACAATATGAAAGAAAAAGGAGTAGGTAAATGACAGCTTGACTTCTGACAGGGGAAAATGGATGAAAAAAACGTGTTGCTCTCACTCAAAGTAACATGGGACAAGGGCAGTAAGATGGTGAATAAGGGATTACTTAACAGATTTAATACAACCTGTTTTTTTATATCCCATAAATCTAGGGTTTTATTCTGTAGGTAAAAATAATACTAAAACTCCTAGAATAGGTGGTCCAAAAATGCATAGTTTCGGAGATATCATCGAGCTTAATTAAATTAGGTCAAAAATTGTCACCAGTATGACGAATCTTTACTTTTGCGAGGTTGCCAAACTTTGCAGTAGTGTAGCAAAATAGTAGTAGTTTCATTCATAAATCAAGTAATTCTCGACGACGAGTAATTCTTTTTATACAAACAAAAAAATCATATTTAAAGCTAAGAAAACGCGAAAAAAAAAAAAAAAAAGGAAGATTGAGACATAATTCATATGCCAGTTGATTCTTTGATGAGGTCTCTAATCATATCCTAGAGTTATGGGATATAAAAAAAAACAGGTTGTACATTTTTTTTTATAAAAAGTGGCAAAAACAAATCTGCACCTCCTATTGACTTGTTATTGACCTCTCATTGATTGGTTTTTTTCGTCCTCGTATTGGTCCTCGTATATTAGTAAGAAATATTGTATAGCAGTGATAGTCTAGTGGTGTGACCGGCGGACTGCCAAGTCACAGGTCTCAAGTTCGAACCCATGACACGCACCTCTGGTTTTTCGGATTCATGTGCGTATTGTACAATATTAATTATGATTAGTTTCCCCAGCTTTTGTGGGCGTCATCAAATACAAGGTGTTGTTTTGCATCCTCGTCAAAATTCAAGAGGTTGTCACACAATACATAAATAATCAATCAAAATTACGGCTCTTACTTAATTATTATTAAACACAGATTTTTTTGGTTGATTATGTTTGTCAGTATTTCAGAATAACCCCCTTAACGTGGTTTAGGGAATAAGAAATTATCGAATAAACGTTTGAGATTGTTTGTATTTGTGGAAGCGAGGTTATAGGGCGAGAATCAGACAGCCTGCGTTTTTAAACATGGGTGGTTCACACTTACCGATTTCCGTAAATAAGAAAAATAATTAAAAAAAACCTACCCATTTTATAATTGATTCGGTACGAGAATCATTTGCATAAGTATCTCCTTTAATGCATGCAAAACAACACCTTGTATAGTACAATTCACAGAATTTAATTGTGAAAACTATGATTTCAGTTACCACTGCGAAGAAATATCTGAAGTGAATATTCCAATCAACTTTGGAAGGCCAGTGTATTTAATTGTAATCAGGAACCAGTCTAACCGGATTCTCAATGCAAAATGGTATTCCCATTTTACATGGGGCGACTGCAAAACGTATAAGGAAAACCAGCCTGTCTGCAAACCAAAAATTCGAAGACATGTGACATCTACGAACCCGCACTGGGCCCGCGTGGTGGATTACAGCCCTGAGCCCACTCCCTCTCATAGAAAGGTGGCCTGCGTCCCAGCAGTGAGGAAGTTATATCAAATCAAAATAGCTTTATTAATTAATTCCATGCATAATTACAATAATTAAACTAAAGTAAACAGTAAGTTATCAAAAACCTAATTAAAAATAATCAATGTTACATCATCATAAAAATAAAAAAATAAAATAATAAATTGTTAAATAAAAATACTAATAAAACAAAAACCATTTCTACATGCCTTAGATAATAAATTAGAGTAAATTAAATAATATAATTCAAATTGTTGGAAATTGATTACTAGTTATAGGTACCTACATTGAAAATAAATAGTTAATTACTATGCATATTTTTCAGTTTCAGTTATATGCTGATTATTTATTTATTTGAGAAAACCGATATAAATCCAAGCTATTGCAAAGTTAAAAGAAAAGTATTTACACTAAGAAATAATAAAAATATTAAATAAATACCTTAAATAACAATTAAAAGTCAAATTTCGTTAATGTGTTACTTGTTATGTTGAATGCCCCAACAACAACATAAAGTAACATGAACAACGGTTTCCTGTGACTGTGTCCCTAAAAGTACATCCTTATTTCGTCAGTTATTTTTAAGCCCTATGTAATATGAAGCGAGCCTATTGCCATCAACCACGTACAAATATACACTCCGTTGCTGCAACTGAGAAATTCTTGATAGAATAACCCAATAACTCTTTGCCCGACCAGGGATTGGGGAGGACCGAATGCTCAGCATCATCATCGCCCTTGCAACCACCCCTAGATCAAAACTTAGTTACGGGGTAACACGATATCCCCTAGGACGTAGTCAGACGTCACATCTATAATAATTATTTAATATTATAAAGCTGAAGAGTTTGTTTGGTTGAACGCGTTTATCTCAGGAACATGTGGTTTGAATTGAATAAAATATTTTAGTGTTGGATAGCCTATTTATCGACGAAGGCTATAGGCTATATTACATCACGCTACGACAAATAGGAGCGGAGCAGCAATTAAAAATGTTGCAAAAACGGGGAAAATGTGATGCCGTTGCGCGGGTCAGCTTGTCTTTACATAAGAACATTTAGTGTGGACCCTTTAGGGCTAGGTTAGACCAGCGCTGGGCTCCTTTAAGCCCATCAACTAGGCCCCATCAAAGACACAACGTTATGTCAAAATCGGAAAAAGCCCTATGCGTTGGCTAATAACTAATGAATGGTTCTGAACATAAGCTACGCGTAATTTGTAAACATACGGGTGTTTGTTGCGTGTGTACACGGTGCCGCGTTTTTCCTTGCTAAGGATAGCTGTTGTGGTGTTATGAAAATGGTTAAAAAAAGAGTAGGAGTAGAAAAATACTCCCATTTCCCGAAAACATTGCAATTTTCCAATAAAAAGATAAAGATACTTTGTTATGTCTTTTAAATTTGGCCTATGGTTCCTAAATTATAAAAACAATACCGATACGACATGATTGTAGCGAGTAATAGGATTCATGAAATGATTTGCAATATTTAATATAAATCATTTTAACAGGAGGGTACCTACTAAAAATACACCGGCGTAAACGAGATAAAATTATTTTCTTTACAAAGAAGTGTAGAATAATTGTTAATTAAATATGACACAATACGCCTATTTCTACGTACGGCTACAAGAATCAGAAAGTTTGCTAACGTCTAAAATTGATCCTTTACTTATAAAAACTTTCTCAATAATCTGACACTGGTATTTAAATGTACAGACATAAACATAAACTCATGCACTTTCGGCCACCTGTGATACTCCTTTTTTGTTTGATTTTTTAAATAATATATAATTTTTTAAGTACTTATTTATATTAAATAAGTACTTACTCTCTTGAAAAACCGACATTACCCGCGTGCCTGTCCCCAAAAGCCCCCCGTATGTCCCCACACAGTTCCAGCCCGTATTACGTGAACGCCTCGCCAGTGAAAGCCAAGCCGTGACGCGAGGCAGTTGTAGACTATCGGTGCGTGTACAAACAGAACCATGATATAGTTTATAATAATAATAAAGTTTTCAGTCCTTTTTCCCGAACGTCGCGGCGCTTCGATATATTTGGGTACGTAATTATGTTTTCTTTTTTTAAGGGATTTTTTATAGAGGTTTTTCATTTTTAACCCCCGACCAAAAAAGAGGGGTGTTATATTGTAAAGTTCTCGATGTTTAGGGGTGATTTTTCAATAGACTGAAAATAGTTTTTCTTAGGAATAAATATTGCAGTATTATAGACTCAAATATGTAATATCAAATGGGCATATTATCATAATTTTAATTCATCAGGTAAATATTACCGGACTACTGAAAAATGGGCCCTTGAAGTGATAATATTTTTTTGTTTGTAATAAATATTTTGTGTTTGTTTACCAGTAAAAACTATTGGCTAGGTATTGTAAATAGAATATTTGTTGTAATGCTTGGTTTTACATGAATGCGTGTAAAAAATAATGTGCAATTCCCAAAAAAAATGATTTGAAAAAATGATCACTCTAAGTACTTTTATTTATTCAAATAGATGATTAAGTAAAATTATTGATATGTTTATTTTTTTAAACTATGTCTGCAACACACCATTGCCTAACCGTTCATGAATTACATGCGTGATGTTATGTGTTTAAACCGTGCAAAGTAAACTGTGTTATACTAACTTTCTCGCTAATCATAGACATAAGCAGCAGTAGGCCATCGTCAAAAAAAAATTGGAAAAAAATAATTGAAAAAAATTTGACTTCCAAAAGGAGGAGGTTCTCAATTCGGATGAACTGAGAACCTTCTCCTTTTGGAAGTCGGTTAAAAATAGGAGTCATTTGTTTTACGAGTTGTTGGGAATGATGATATTTAAACTACCCTTCTTTCTTACCTACCAACTTAAAAATTAATTGTATTTGTTCGTCTAACGATACTTTTAACGATACTTTGGTATCGATAACAAATCGCAACTAAGAAAATAAAAATATTTTGTGAATCGTGAACTTTTGTTTTTCGATGCCGAGTAGGAACAGTGACGAGTCGGGCATAACTCAAGATACTTCACGCTATCATTTCCAGGGCCCGCCAGAAAGGTAGCCACCGAAACTTACTTAAGCGTGTTACGAAGATATAATTATCAAGTTTAACATAATAATTGTCATGTAATTTGTGTTTGATGGCACGGTTGGCGCAGTGGCTGAGCGATCGACTGCTGCGCTGCGTGTCGCGGGTTTGATCCCCGCTCGGAACAAATACTTGTATGGCCTACAGATAGTTGTTCCGGATCTGGCTGTTTGTGTGTGTAAGTTTAAATGTTTGTAAACGCACGGACGATACAGGATAAACTGCGAGTGAAGGGCAAGGTTTTAATAAAAAAAAATATGACAAAATTGCAAAACACAAATATTTTTTGGGTTCCGTAGCTGAAGGGCAAAAAACGGAACCCTTACAGATTCGTCATGTCTGTCTGTCTGTCCGTCCGTATGTCATAGCCACTATTAGGACTACACAGCCTACACTTGGTAGGTAGATGTATTCTGAGAACAGCTTCACGATTTAATCACCACACGCAACTGAAACTAAAAAAAAAACCATCAAACCTATACGTGCGGGTTGTCTATAGATAGGTTTTTAAAAATGACATTGAGGTTCCTAAAACCATTTTTTTCAAAGTCAACCAAAGAAAAAAAAATCAAAGTTAAAGTAGTAAAACGTGTGCCCCCCCCCCTCTGATTTCTAAAGTAAGAGGACAAAAATTCTGAAATAATATTGGGATGTATAACGTAAAAATTGGTTTGAATAAGATTTGATATTTAGTTTTTGAGATATGGGACTTTTTCACCAAACTGCAGCAGTAACTTTGTTTGTCATTAACTTACTATGAAAAACAAATTTAGTTTTGCGGTTGAGTGGAAGTTTAATAATGAATGACCGTTCAAAATATTGTTTGGGGCTATGGAACCCTGTGTGCGAGTAAGACTCGCACTTGGCCCGTTTTTTAAAGAGTCGCTATTGAATTTCTTACTGGTTCTTTTCCATATGAAACGACGAATTTCGTGTTATTTATTTGTTTTGGATTACCAACGAGTTTGCGTTACAGTTTTTTCTTATATAAAATTAAAACTACTGCACAATACATGGCCCTGCGTCATGGTCAAAGATCTATAAATGACAGCCGGGACCAACGGCTTAACGTGCTAGTTTCCCTGTGAACACTTGGTCCGACTGCTTAGTCCGATCAATCGGACCACGTGAACTTTTTTTGCCTTGATGAACAGAATGCTTGGTTGACGTCTGCGTGGACCCCTTCCTTTCACACCCTGTATAATCGTCTCCGTCACTGATACACGTGTTACAGACTCTTTCTAAAGCCCGATTCTCCAGTTGCCGCAATGTTTTCTAATGCAAGATAACTTGCAATCTTTGTTGAGCAAGATGACTGTATGCTAGCTTGCCTTAGGGGGCCTCCACATTATCCTCGGGTCGGCATGATTAGGTAGAGCCGAGCGGCAACATCGCACATACGTGGGTGGGTTTCGGCTGTTGTTTATAGATCTTTGACAGTCGTGGCGGGTAGTCTGAAGCCTGAAAATTTGATAATCAGTGTTACTAAAGCATCGTGTTACCTGGATTGTAAGCAGAAGGCGGTTGCTCTATTGTAATATGACAATTAGACTAGAAACCGGCCGCAAGCCCCAACATAGTTACTTGTTCTGGAAGAACATACATGACTTAGCTAGAAATGACCCGAATATAATTCAGCGACGCGACGGTAGATGCTGAACGCAGTTTGCTGATTGCCATAAAGATACTCAATGATATTGTTTGACCGAGACTGTGTGACCGAATTAAACGGGCCGAAACCTTTCGAAATAATTTCTAACCTTGACTTTTGCGAATGGCAACTATAAATAAATCCTTTTTCCTTGTAAAGTTTACCTTTCAAAAATGCCTTTAATTGGCCTATTTATTAAGCACCAATTTAGTTAAACTATTTTGTTTTGTCCTGTGCGAGACAAATACCTAAATACTTTTACTTTCTTTTATATTTGAAATAAATGGTTTATTTCTAACTTTTGCCGACTCGAACATAGTGTGAAGCACCCCTAAGTTTAATCGTAAAATGCGTCAATAAACACGAGTCGAACCATGTGAAATAGTATGTTAATAAGTTCCAAAAACCTCATTTTATAATATGAATGAAGTAATCCGTTGTAAAGTTATCATTTTACGTAAGAATGTTGACGTACCGAATGTCTTGCAGAATGATAGCGTTACCCTCCTTTTGGGCACTGTTGCAGTCGGGTAGAAAATGTTACACACAAGCGATTGGTTATTTAGAGAAACGTAAGAAAACAAAGATATTATGTCCACTTTCACAAACATAAAGCGATACCTAAATCAACAAAACATCACGCTCTTCTAGGCACACTTATCATTTCTGAAGTTGTGTTTTGGTATCTAAATAAATGCTTGCAACCAGTCTTACCAAGAGGTATCGTATTACACAATACTAACTGAGTTGTGGAGGTCAGATAGGCAGTCACTCCATGTAAAATACCGGTATTATGCTGCATCTGGTCAGACTGGAAGCCGACCCCAACACAGTTGGGTGAAGGCAAGGTAGATGATGAAGACCTATATTGAAATTGGTGAGGGGTGGACGTTTTGAGGGCATCTCTATAGTAATTTTTGACGTTCGAAAATTGTTGATTTTCAACGTCATCATCATCAGCCTATAATGTTCCCACTGCTGGGACACAGGCATCCTCTCTATGAGAGGGAGTGGGCTGTAATCCACCACGCGGGCCCAGTGCGGGTTGGTAGATGTCACATGTCTTCGAATTTTTAGCTCTAGGACATGCCGGTTTCCTCACGATGTTTTCCTTTAACGTTTTTGAGGGCAGCGGTGATGAAATAAAGTACACAAAGAAATGCGCCTGCCTGGGTTCGAACCCCTAGCTTACTGCTCGTAAGTCGGGGCTGCCACCACTGGGCCACCGCTGTTCTCTATTTTCAACGTAATTCTAATAAAATAATTACTATTTATTTTGTAGTCGATAAAAAAATTGCAAGAAAAAACTAACCGTTAAGAAATATTCATGCCTTGATCAGTCAAGCTAAACAGAACCAGTGTATGCAGATCTCTCATTGTATTGGAAATCTATACAAAAAGAGGCCATTTTACAATGATAATCTATTGTATGATGTGGCGCGTGTGGAACATCATCATATTCATTCACTCATTACATCACATATCATCAATTATTTTATTGGGTTTAAAGTCATGTCAAAGGGGCAATAGCCCAAAGGTTAAAAGGTGGGCAGGTGAGATAGCGGTCATCAGTTTGAACTCCCCCCTCTAGTACCTTATACTTGTACAGTTAACTCTTAGTTTATTTTGTAAATACATAATATCTTAAACGCGACTGTTGAGCATGAGGTGCTGGGTTCGATTCCCAGTTCGGGCAATATGTTATTGGGTTTTTCTTTCAGTAGTTTCTCAGAAGCAGCCACAGAATCTGGATTTGTGCCCGGTTGATGGCAATAGGATCGCCCCCTATCACCTGAGACTTAAACATTTCTTAAATATTAGTGTATTATTTAGGTACACCTCTGCCTGCCCTTTCTGGGATTACAAGCGAGCCGTTATGTATGTAATTCAGATAATTACAAGTAATTATATCTTTTGTTACAGACCTTGTAATATTTTGGAAGCGACTTCGGTTCAAAATGGATTCAAAATGTATGTCAACGGATAAAATGGACGAATATCAGTAAGTTTTATATAACTTAATCATTTTGACTAATGCCTAAATTGTGTTTATTTCTAACTTAAAATTATCCGGATAAACTAAAGAATATCTGAACTCAAGAGCGTTTACACATTACGACATTACATTCAAACTTTCAAGCCCTTATTTTCCGAAATGACTGAACCGATTTTAATGAAACTCCATACGCATAAACAGAATACTTAGGTCTAAAGAGTCACTAAAAACGTTTTCGAAAAATAGTGTTTCAGCAAAATTAGACCGATTATAAATTGTCTATAAAAAACAGAAATTTCCAATTATCTTTTTTTAAAGACATTACGAAAATATTTTTACTTAGTAACTGTTTAGACTTGCGTATCCTGCTTATGCGTATTAAGTTTCAATCGGTCAGTCATTTCGGAAAATAACGATTTGAAAATTTGTATGGAATCCCGTAAGGCTCTTAAGTTTCAAGCAAATCAGTAAAGTCCAAATATTTTCCTGCTTCGACTACAAAACTATGGATCATTAAACAAACAAAAATGGATTTAATTAAAAGGAGACTATATTGGACAAAAATATTACTTATTTACTGTGGGTAACTAATGAGTATACAAGGTGTTGTTTTGCATCCTCGTCAAAATTCAAGAGGTTGTCACAAAAGACATAAATAATCAATTTAAATTACGGTACCTAGTTAATTATTAATTAAAGCTAATTTTTTTGGATTTTTAAATTTGTCAGATTTTCAGAATAACCCCCTTAACGTGGTTTAGGTAATAAGAAATTATCGAATAAACGTTTGAGAATGTTTGTATGTATGAAGGCGCGGTTATAGGGCCATGATCAGACGGACCGCATTTAAAACAAGGGTGGTTCACACTTACCGATTTTCGTAAATAAGTAAAAAAACCCATTTTACTATTAATTCGGGATGAGCATCATTAGCATAGTTACCTCCTTGAATTTGACGAGGATGCAAAACAACACCTTGTATAAGAGGAAGTTTGAAAGTGGCGCCTGTTACAGAAAATATGAAAGGGAGTCGTCTGTCTTGGTATGGACATGTGATGAGGAGGGATGGAACACGTGTGACTAAAAGAGTTATGATTGAATATAAATATGGATGGATGGAGAGGGAGAGGAAGACCAAAGAAAAGATGGATGGAATGTGTGAAAAATGATATGAAAGAAAAAGGAGTAAATGATAGCATGACGAATAACAGAGGAGAATGGAGGAAAAAGACGTGTTGCGCCGACCCCAAATAAAATGGGACAAGGGCAGGAAGATAATTACTGTAGGTAACTAAGAAAACTTTAGTAACATAGTGACAGGATAGTTTTGTATCTCTAATAATTCGCTTTGATTAGAACACGGGGTTAACTGTTTGTTTCAGGTAAAAACACTATTACACTGTGATTTTTTTATCAAAATAACAACATACGAACGACGACCGATAAAGCTATGCAAAACCAAATTGAGCTGATGCCTGCTCTCATTGTACTGGAAACTCATATAAAGCGAGTTCAGGATAGTATACTGGATACTAGCTGACATGCGCAATATCGTCTGCGTCACATTTTCTCCGTTTTCGCAACAGTTTTCATTGAAGCTCCGCTCCTTTTGGTCATAGCGTGATGTTATATAGCCTATAGCCTTCTTTGACAAATTGGCTATACAACACTAAATGATTTCTACAATTCTAACTAGTAGTTCCTGAGATTCGGGCGTTAAACCAAACAAAAAAACAGACGGGACCCCAAGTGTACCTTTTAATTTTTCTTAAATCCCTCCTTTTATTCTAGAAAGCACATAGAAATGCTGAACGGCAACGACCTGCACACCCTGAACCTCAACTATGAGAGCCAGCATATCAACCTGGAGCAGCCTGACAAGAACTCAGAAGCCATCGCAGACTTCTACGAAGACTCTGTGATCCTGGTCACCGGTGGAACAGGCTTCGTTGGCAAGACTTTGCTGGAGAAACTCCTAAGGAGCTGTCCTGGGATCAAGACCATTTATATCCTGATGAGGCCGAAGAGAGGTCTGTCTGTGGAGCAAAGGTATAAGGAACTGCTAAAACATCAGGTTCGTGGATTTGTATAATAGGTATATTTTCTTTTGTTTTTATACGTCATCATTTGGTAGCCTTTTCCAAAAAAAAAATTGTGCGTGGAGTCCCTCCGCGCGGAAGAAGTGAAACTTCGTAATACTACACGCATGAGTTCGAGTGCCACGCATTCACTCTCGCTCTTTCTATTCCCCCTCCATGGTAGCGTTAAACGTTTAACGCAACCTTATTGGAAGTTGCATAAGAAGTTTCACTTCAATAATTATATTAAATTAATCGAATCAGGGGCGTCGGTCACAGGTGCCTCGGCCACTGGGGGCCTAAGCCACGGACCCTGCCTTTTCCTAGCTATGTCAAATCAACTCATTTATTGCATCTTTAATGTACACTTATCAGGTGGTCATGGACCCTGTCGGGTACAGCGGGTTTTAAATAAGTAGATAGAGAAAGAACGCTTTTCTTTTTTATGTATGTTGGGGTCGGCTACCAGTTAAACCGGATGCAGCTAATACCAGTATTTTACATCGAGCGACTGCCTATCTGACCTCCACAACCCAGTCAGTACTGGGTAATACTATAAGTAAGACTGGGTGACTACTCGTAACGACTGTCAAAGATCTACATTAATGACAGCTGATACCAACCGGCTTGACGTGCTTGCTGAATCACGGAAGAAAATCGGAATGTATGGATGGTTACCCATCCACAGACTGACCTTAGCAAGCGCGGCTGAACCTTAAAGATCAACATGTGGTTGCTAAATGGAATAGAAAATGCGCTGATTATGCAGATAGAAATAACAAGTTAAAATTGGGAAAAAAAATGGTAGCGAATACTATACCGCTAGCAGAAGTACGGTGGACCGTTGCGGCACCGCATTGCTGCAAGTCAGTAGTGCGTTGTAGTTCTTGAAGGCCAAAGATTAATGGCTGGTTTAATTAACACGAGTTACCAGCTTAGTGATCACCTAAAACAAAGCTTTCTGGTAGATTTGCAACCCTCGGACTGGTGCCGTGAATTGAAATTCTAACACTGCAATGATATTGTGTTCATCATCATATCGTATTCATTTAGGCGTAACTTAGTACCTATTAGTGAACGCGGAGCATAAGTTGTGATGCTGAAAATACAGTCCCTGTGAGTATACAAGGTAAAAGGGACATTGATAAACGGTTAGCATTTATTCAGATCAGCATTCAAAACCCCCCGTTATACGAAGTACCTACACGGTCAAACTGTATGGAGGAGTATTTTTAAATTGCCGATGTAAATTTTGAAGCCGTCCCCAGTTCCTGTACTAGCACGAAGAACAAGAAGTAACATACTTACAAAGATGTAAACACCACCTCCTCCCCAGGTGTTCGACCGCATCCGAGCCCGCTGGCCCGAGCGCCTGGGGAAGCTGTACCCCATCACCGGTGACGTCTCCGCCCCCAACCTTGGAGTCAGTCCGGAACAGGTACGTACCTATTTTAATTTAAATTTCGCAGCAAAAAGACTGAGCCTTTTATAGCCCTTTTTACAAAACATACGCCTGTTCACCAGGATAATAAGAATGAGGAGCAAACAGTTATGTTTATGAGCGTTTACGCCTTTTTCATACAAAACTTCAAGTCCTTATTTTCTAAAACGAATGTAAATTTCGAAAATGTTTTAAGTAACTTTTAGACCTAAGTATCCTGCTTATGTGTAGTTGTGCTTAGTGCTTGTGTGTAGGTTTCATTAAAATCGGTTTAGTTATTTTTTTTTGTATGAAATGCCCGAGTCAACTGTAAAATAACCAAACTTTGGGCTGCTACAGCTAAATTCTCGACTGGAAACCCAATACCACTTCGTTCGACCTGGGTAACGAACTTGGAACCTCATGCTCAGTAGTAGAGACCAACGAGATAGTCACTCTCATCTGCATTTATCAACCACTAACACTTCGCCCGTGACTTCGTCCGCAAAAATTGAGATATAATCCTAACTAATATTATAAATGAGAAAGTAAGTTTGTTTGTTACGCTTTCACGCGAAAACTACTCAATCGATCATCATGAAACTTTGTACACATATTCTTGGAGGTATTAGAAGTAACATAGGCTATATATCATCACGATACGAACAATAGGAGCGGAGCAGCAATGAAAAATGTTGCGAAAACGGGGAAAATGTGACGCAGACGAAGTTGCGCGGGACAGCAAGTAGCTTATATTACTCGGTAAAGATGTAGCTTTCTAGCGGTGAAAGAATTTTTAAAATCGGGCACGTTAATTTTTGTGGTTTTTATGTTTAAATCCTATGTAATTGAATGCGAGCTTAATGCCAACAACCGGGCAAAAATTCAGACTCCGGCTGTTACTGATAAATTTGTGATAGAAAAACCCAATAACATTTTGCTCGACTCGAGAATCGAACCCTGGACCTTATTCTCAGTAGTCGCGCTTGCAACCATTACACCAACGAGGCAGTAAATTGTACTTTTCCAAATTATATGTTTTCCTTTCCATAATTCTGTAGCAAGAACTGCTAGGCAAGGTGACGACGTTGTTCCACTCGGCTGCTACGGTCAGGTTCACGGAACCCCTGCATGCTGCCACCACCCTCAATGTGCAAGGAACCGCCTCGCTCCTGAAACTGGCTGAGGGTATGCATAAGTTGAAGGTAAGTACATTTACAGGCAAAATACGTTCGTCACCTTAAGAGCAATGTTTTCGTTTTATCGACTTTTTTTCATATCAGATCGGATTAAAAATGTGAGACTAACTTTTTAATGATTTGTGTCTTAAAATGGCCCGAAAATAAAAAAAAGTTTTGGATAAATGTTAACTTGATGATAATGGTGTCTATGCAATTATAGTCTGCTCAAGGCCGCAAGTATTATGTGTCCTGCTTACAGGAAAAAAATCTTATTCTTTATTGCACATAAAATTAAAAGATATACACACAAATAATATAAAGCTTATGTACAACGGTGAGCTTAACCCGGAATTGGGTTTTCTTACAGCAAACCTGATTTTAACAGAAATATTTACCAAAGAGGATACAGCTTTGTGCATGAACAGTACTTTTAAAAACTTAAATCAACTTTAAACTAAACTAGTACATACTAACAGTATCGGAGTAGTTACAGAAGCCGAGCTTAGCTTTTGCAATTATCTTACGAAAACATTAGTCACTTTTGGATTTGTTGTGGCAAAATGACAAATCAACCTTCAGAAATAGATCATCTCAGTTACTTATGCCGATCTGATAATCTATTTTTCTACTCCATCTTTACCTCCCAGGCCCTTGTCCACGTATCCACGGCCTACAGCAACGCACCGCGCTCCCTCATCGAGGAGAGGGTCTACCCTCCTCCCTACGACCCGGACAGCATCGTAAGGTGCACCAAGATGCTGCCACCCGAGACCGTGGAGGTCATCTCGGAGACTTTACAGGTTAGTACACATGTAGCTGCACTAAACAAAGTATTACAGCGCCATCTATGACACACAAGAAGAACAAACATCAAATTCCTTCATCACGCAGGTAAAGTTGGAAGATCCTCCCTTTTCCATGGAGTATTGAGGAACATTACAACCTGTTCTTTATACTCTACACACACGAACTTGCTTAACGGGAGCATTTTTTTTTATTGGTGCGGTTCTTCAGTATACTCGGGTGCTTAGTACTGGCCTCCAGCGTGGGGATATACCCAGATATATATATATGAACATAGACGAAGCGAAAGGCGTGTGTAAGGATTGTAACGCAGTGGAGTACTAAAGATTATAGTATTTATTTGATAAATAAAGTATTTTTTGTTGAGAAAGCCGGGCTTTTGTGCTTCTTTGATGGAACCGCTACTATAAGCAGGCGGTATTTGCAGTTCTAGCCCACCCACATGGAAAAATGGTGTCAGTTTTGGTATGTGTGTTCCACCATCTTCCATCGAGAGTCCAGACGTACTGCAGGTTATCACCCATTCTATGTCGATGTTCCACACATTCGCACGAAGCACTTTGACATCTTTTATTCTGCAAGCCAAGGTGTGGGATTCCCTGCCTGTGGCGGTGTTCGCCAGTTCATATGACCCGTCGCGAATTTATTTGCTTCTTTTAAGTTAGCTCGTTCCACCGTTGACCTCATCTCTGTCCTCAGGATAGGATTGAGGTCAAGAGTTGAAACAAAGATTTTAAAGTGGAATTGTTATTTAATAAATTATAACAATATCATGCATGGGTGCAAAAAAAGCCCGTAACGAAGCCAAAGAGCACTTTTTTCCCCATTTCATTGCGATATTTTTTTCTTCTGGATTATACCTGGGAACCTTCTAGTTATGGAGATATTGGAGGTCAAAGTTCACACTGGAATGACAATAAAACAATACTGCTTTATAATATGCCCATGGTAAACCCCAAGGAATCCTTTCTCAGCATGTCGTAACTATCGTTCCTCTTTCAGGGCGAGCATCCCAACCCCTACACCCTGACGAAGGCGCTGGCAGAGTCCATAGTGTACAGCTACACCAACCTCCCTGTGTGCATCGTCAGACCTTCGATTGGTAAGTCATAGCATCATCATTGTCAACTGCATTCCCTAGTAACATTCTACTTGGGGACGGCGCAACATATTTTTACTTCTATTCTCCACTATTAGATGTCACAGCATTATTTACTCCTTTCTCTTTCTTATCATTCCATTCACAATCCATCCATCTTTTACCTTCTTCTCCCTCTTCATTCATCAACATTTCATCAGCGTTTCATCCCTCCTCATCACAATTCCTAGCACTACACATCATTCTTTTGCTCATAACCCAATTTATTTGTGGTCGGCACAGCATGTCTTCTTCTTCCATACTTCTCTATTACTCGTCATTTCATCAATCACCTCTTTTCTTGTCATATCCTTCGCACAGTAGCAGCTGCACTAACGTAATCTTCCTTGCGCTAACGTGATCATCAAGATAGCAAGAGATTTAGACCAAGCCAAGTTACAAAAAATGCAATGAAGTCACATTGCAATTTTTTTGCTCTCTTTGTCAATAACTAATGTCGTGATAGTAGAACGTGTCACAAAAATTTCTTTATATCTCAAAAAAACTGTTACAAAACCAAATCAAGATTTATTTAATGCAACTATCATTCTTTAGCAATCGAACACATTGACTGATGGCATAGTTTGCTCAGCAATCATTAACCTTGGGTGAACATTCCCCTTTTTGTAAGTTAGTCAGAAATCTATGATTATAAAATGCTTTGCCCTGACTGACTACCAACGCACAGCTCAAACCACTGGATAGAACAGGCTATTTGGCATACAGATTGACGTAGGCATTAGCTAAGAGAGAATGAGGGGAAATATAACCTCTATGTAAGTATGAGAATGGAATAAAGGTGCGTATGAAAAAACGGTTGAAAATTCGGAAAGAAAATCCGTCAGCAGACGAAGCTGCTGTGGGTCGGCAAGTACAGTTCAAGACACAAAAAAAATTTCATCATCTTTTTGCCTTTGTCCCATGTTTCTTGGCGTCGGCGCCTTTTTAGGGTTCCGTACCCAAAGGGTCAAACGGGACTGTATTACTGAGACTTCATTGTCCATCCGTCCGTCAGTCCGTCCATCCGTCTGTCAGGCTGTATCTCATGAACCGTGATAGTTAGCCAGTTGAAATTTCTACAGATTAAGTATTCTTGTAGTCGCTACAGCAACAATTATACTAAAAACAAAATAAAATAAATGTTCAAGGTGGGCTCCTATAAAAAAAAGTGATATTTTTGCTCGTTTTTATATGTGCGCGAGTTCGACTCGCTCTTGGCCGGTTTTTTCTTCCATTCTCCTCTGTCAACCATCACGTTATCATTTACCTACTCCTTTTTTAACCCCCGACCAAAAAAGAGAGGTGTTATAAGTTTGACGTGTGTATCTGTGTATCTGTGTGTCTGTCTGTGGCATCATAGCTCCTGAACGGATGAACCGATTTTGATAAAAAAAAATCATATCATTACTCAATACAATACATCCATCGAAAAATAAAAACCCAACCCAAATATATACGAGTAGGAACAATAAAATTCATTTTATATCAAAGCCTTCAAAAATAGATCGGTAAAAGTTTAACTAACGTTCTTTTTTCAACCTTTTTTTTTTACTTTGATGAATAAACCCCTTGAAAATTACTACCGAGGGTGGAAAGCCACACCCCTCTCTGGGAATACGTTACGGTCACCCATCTGTTCCTAATAATTATCATCAAGCTGTATAATTTCCCAGCAGGTGACGTTCTTACTCCAATTCTCATGGCATTCATCAAATAGTCATAGGCCATCGATTGGGCCTATGATTGGTCCGCTGGCAATCAATTTTTTATGATGAAGTCGTTCTTGGTCAAGCTACATAATTATTTGCAAGGTTTCTTTTATGAATTCAAGGCTGATATAGGACCTACCTAGTACTAACTGGGATGTGGAAGTCAGATAGGCAGTCTTCATCTGCCTAGCCTTTTCCCAAATACGTTAGAGTCTGTTTCCATTCTAAACGGATGCATCTGACTACCAGTATTTTACATCGCGACTGCCTATCTGACCTTCACAACCCAGTTATTAACAGGTAATGCCCATTGGTTCTTACCAATACCTGGTTGCCAGACTTTCGGGCCACTGACTACCTGTAACGACTGTCAAAGATCTACAAATGAAAGCCAAGACCAAGGGCTTAACGTGCTCTTTGGCACGGATTTACCTCTGTATGCAATGGGTGGTCACCCATCCACGGACCAACCTAGGCAAGCGCGATTCAATCTGAAGATTGACCCGAGCGTCTGTTATTATTTAGCCACGCTAATTATAACTCCAAGTTTAGAAGCTACGTAGGACATCCATACTAGCAAATTTAATTCATGACCCATCATTTATTCTAACCGTATTTGGACACTACTTATAGACAAGGAGACCAAATTATATTGTAATGAGTACAATGACATGTCTTGTAGATCAGTTCAGTTGTTAGAAGATGTCAGGTTGCCGAACGTGAAGATCCGAGTTTGATGCTGAAGTCGGGTAAAGTGTTACACAGTTTTTTCATCAGTGTCTCACGGAGTCTTGAGTTGTGCCCGGTTGATTGCAATAGGGTCGTCCTATATTACATGGGATTTAAACATAACTGGTGTAATGTGGCTGTACCATACATCTTGTCTTCTTTCTTTGATCTTTCCTTGCTCTTATAATGATCCACATTTATAACCTAAACTTTCCTTAGGACATCATCAGTCTCCTGCACTTATCCCAATTCGTTTGGGGTCGGCTTAGCATGTCTTCATCTTCCATAAATCTTTATTATTCGTCATCTCCGCAGTCACATCCTTTCTTGCCATATTATCCTGCACACAAACCATCCATCTTTTCTTTGATCTTCCTCTTCTCCTCATTCTTCAACAACACATGCCTATACCAAAACAACAGACCATCAAACAATTTTTCTGTCACCGTTGTCAAACTGCCTCCATATCTTACTCCAAATTGTTGGTTGATGTCAGTCCTTCATCATCTGCCTGCCTTCTCCCAACTTTGTTGGTGGCGGCTTCCAGTCTAACCAGATGCAGCTGAATACCAGTTTTTTACATGATGCGACTCCCTATGTGACCTCCACAACCCATTAATGATTGGGTAAGACGGACTGTCAGACTTTCTGACCACGGATTGTTACCACTGTCAAATATTTGCAACTAACAACCGGGACCAACGGGTTAGCGAAACTCGGTATCTAAGGGATGGTCACCTATTCACGGAGCAACCTTGGCAGACGCTGCTTGATCTTGAAGGTCGACCCGTGCGTCTGTTATTATTTAACCACGGGTTATAAATGGTTTCTTTGACTTGACATGATCCAAGGTCATTACAAATACGCTTCGTCCTTTTATAGGGTCAAAACGATTTAGTGTAGTACTATGCATACAATGAATTTATTTCAATTTGATTAAGTATTAGTACTATGAATATTGTAATGTATAAGCGTAATGGCTGCCTATCTATCAAGATTATTTATGTATCTTCTTGTTTGGTCATGTTGTGTTCAGAGGCCTGAACACAACCTGCCTGGTTGATTAACGTCGCCGTGGTCGCTGAGCCGTACTTTGTCCCGCTCAGGGAAGACTGGGTGGAGGACCTGAGCGGCTCAGTGGCCATAATTTCGTCGGCCGCCGCCGGTACCCCGACCCTTGAGAGTGTCAGGAAGGGTCAGGGTTGCGTAGCAGCACGGTTCGGGGAGATCGTCGTAGCGGGAGTCTACTTCTCCCCGAGCCGAACTCTCGCCGAGTTCCACAACTCCCTCATGGAGTTGAGTGTCGTCATCCGAAGCTATTCTCTCCCCGTGCTTGTGCTCGGGGACTTCAATGCCAAAAACTTGGCTTGGGGTTCTCGTTGCACAGATGTGCGGGGTAGGATGGTGGAGGACTGGGCTCTGGAGGTGGGCCTGGTCGTCCTAAATCGGGGTTCTGTCCCCACGTGTGTGCGGATGCGGGGCGAGTCGGTGGTGGACATCTCGTTCGCTAGCCCCGCTCTGTCACCGCGTGTCGTTGACTGGCGCGTTATGGAGGGGGTGGAGACCTATTCCGACCACCGGTACATCCGGTTCGATGTCTCCACCCAGGACTCAAGCGCGCCGGTCTCACAGGCCCCGAGTGGTCCGCGTTGGGCGCTGAAGCAGCTGGACCGGGAGCTCCTCCTGGAAGCCTCGATAGTGCAGGCCTGGGTGACATCACCGAACAGGCCTGCCGACATCAACAACGAGGCAGGGTGGTTCCAGGAGGCCATGTCCGACATATGCGACGTGGCAATGCCCCGAGTTCGGCCAGGACGCGCCCGGCGTCAGGTGTACTGGTGGTCGCGAGAGCTCAAGTCTCTGCGCGAGGCGTGCGTCGCCGCGCGGCACCTGTACGCCAGGCATCGCAGGCTCCGCATCCGCCCTACGGATGCGGCAGCCATTGAGGCAGAGCTGTACGAGGGATACAGAGCAGCGAAGACCGCCCTCCAAGAGGCTGTCCAGCGGGCCAGGGACCTGGGCCGCGAGGAGATGCTGGGGACTCTCGACAGAGATCCGTGGGGGCGCCCTTACAAGATGGTGCGCGACAAACTCCGCACCTGGGCCCCCCCGCTGACGCAGAGTCTCCGCCCTCAGCTCGTGGAGGACGTGGTGAGCGCTCTGTTCCCTCTGCGAGGGGAACATCCTCCCCCGCCTATGGCTCCGCCGCTTGCGGTGCCAGATGTGGACCATATCGAGGACGATGACGACATTCCGGAAGTGACCGGGGTAGACCTGAAAGTGGCGGTAGGCAGGCTTAAAGCCAAAAATACCGCCCCGGGACCCGATGGCTTGCCTGGCAAAGCCTGGGTCCTGGCCTCGGAGGCTCTCGGGCCCCGACTGGAAGGGCTCTTAAGCGCATGCTTGGAGAGAGGCCAGTTCCCGCTTCGTTGGAAGACGGGGAAGCTGGTCCTCATCCGGAAGCCGGGGCGCCCTGCGGACTCTCCGTCCGCATACCGGCCCATTGTGTTGCTCGACGAGGTGGGCAAGCTCTTTGAAAGAGTCATTGCGAACCGCCTCGCCGGGCACCTTGTGGGGATGGGGCCGGACCTTGCGGAACACCAATTTGGTTTCCGCAGGGGGCGCTCGACGGTGGACGCCATCATGCGCGTGAGGGCTCTCACGACGGGGGATGCAGTGTCTCGGGGTGGGGTCGTCTTGGCGGTGTCTCTTGACATCGCCAACGCCTTCAACACCATGCCCTGGAGCTGCATAAGGGAGGCACTTCGGTATCATCGGGTGCAGACCTACCTTCGTCGTGTGGTCGGGGACTACCTGACGGATAGGGCCGTCATTTACCCCGGTCGCACCGGAGAATGGAATCGGCGAGAGGTGTCGTGCGGTGTTCCACAGGGATCGGTTCTGGGGCCGCCCTTGTGGAACATCGGCTACGACTGGGTGCTGCGCGCTGACCTCCCTAGTGGTGTCAGCGTAGTTTGCTACGCTGACGACACGCTGGTGCTGGCACAGGGGAGGTCGCACGAGGCGGCGGCCGAATTAATGACACGCGGGGTTGCGATAGTCGTGGAGAGAATCCGGCAACTGGGTCTCGAGGTGGCATTGCACAAGTCCGAGGCCATGTGCTTTCATGGGCCTCGGAATGCGCCACCGTCGGGATCCATACTGACGGTAGGAGGGGTTCCCATCGGCGTCGAGTCGACGCTGAAGTACCTAGGGCTTGTCCTCGACAGCCGGTGGAACTTCGTGGAGCACTTCCGACGTTTGGCCCCAAAACTGGAACGGGCAGGAGCTGCATTCAAGCGGCTCTTGCCCAACCTGGGGGGTCCAAACGCCTCCTGCCGGAGGCTCTACGCGGGGGTCGTGCGGTCCATGGCCCTTTATGGGGCCCCGGTGTGGGCGCGTTCTTTGAGGCGGCGAGCCGCCCATTACCTGAACGCGCCCCAGAAGGTGGTAGCCGTAAGGCTGATCCGGGGGTAACGCACGATCTCCGGCGAGGCGGCGAGCCTCTTGGCCGGATTGCCGCCATGGGATCTGGAGGCGATAGTCCTCGCGCGCCTGCACGAATGGCGCGCGGAGGCACTACGCCGGGGGGAAACTCCGCTGCCGCGGCAAATTGTCGCTCAGCGGACAGACCTCCGGCACGATCTCATGGCGACATGGAGACAGCGACTGTCGCAACCACGTGCAGGGCACGCCACAATAGTGGCGATAAGTCCCCTCTTTGAGGAGTGGCTAGAGAGGCGGCACGGCGCCCTCACCTTCCGCCTGACGCAGGTCCTCACCGGACACGGTTGTTTCGGGAGGTTCCTGCACCGAATCGGGCGGGAGGAAACGCCCGGGTGTTACCATTGCGAGGATCGGCCGAAGGACATGGTGGAGCACACCGTGGAGCTCTGCCCCGCTTGGGCTGAGCACCGCCGTGTCCTCGTAGCGGCGATTGGCGGCGGTGACCTCTCGCGTCCGGCCCTGGTTCAATCCATGGTCCGGAGCGAGAGGGAATGGGAAGCCGTCGCCTCCTTCTGCGAAGCAGTCATGCTAGCGAAGGAGGTGGCGGAACGTGAGAGGGAGAGAACCTCACGTCCCAGCCGCCGCGGGAGACGCCCCGGGCGTCGGGGGGCAACCAGTGGCCCCCGGCCACCGTAGGCGCGAGCCTGTGGACGGTGAGTAATGGGCTAGCTCACCGTCCGTCCGTCTCATGACGACAGGCCGTGTCGACGGCGCGTACGTGTTCCACGCGCGCCTCAAGGAGATGTCAGCAAACAGGAAGGGGCCCGAGAGGGCCGATGCCTGCCAGGGCTGCGGGTTGTTCGAAAGAGATACCGCGGCCCTGGAACACAAAGGGCTTAGAAGAAACATGGGTGGGTTTTAGTCAGTCAAGTCTGACACTCCCTCCCGCTCCGGGAGAAGTCATTTGATGATTTCCCATCCGCAAAAAAAAAAAAAAAAAAAGGCCTCATTTTAGGGTTCCGTAACCAAAGGGTCAAACGGGGCCCTATTACTGAGACTTCGCTGTCCGTCCGTCCGTCCATTCATCCATCCGTCCGTCACCAGGCTGTATCTCATGAACCGTGATAGTTAACCAGTTGAAAATTCTACAGATTATGTATTTCTGTTGCCTCTATAACAACATATACTAAAAACTGAATAAAATATTATATTTAAGGGAGCTCCCATACAAAAAAGTAATTTATTTGCCCGTTTTTATAAATAAATGGTACGAAACCCTTCGTGTGCGAGTCCGACTAGCACTTGACCGGTTTTTCTTCCATTCTCCTCTGTAGGATATAATAGGGGTATACATATATAGGGGTTACCTAATCATCATCATATTCCTACCCTTGTCCAATGTTACTGCACCATGTTCACTTCGTCAATTCTTCCCTGTCGGCGACACGCTATCATTTACTCCTTTTTCTTTCATATCAATCCTCACACAATGTTTCCTTGCTTTCCTTCTCCCTCTCCTGCCGTCAACATGTATATTCATATCTCTATCAGTCACATGCGATTCGTCCCTCCTCATCACATGCCCATACCATGACAGTCGATTCCCTTTCAACTTTCAAACTTCCTCTGAATTTAAAAGAGTAACCATGGAGTTTCTTGCCGAGCTCGTGGCTGAATATTAACAGCCGCATGGGTTGATCTTCAAGGTTAAGCCGTACTTGCCTAGGTTGGTCGTGGATGGGTGACCATTACATACCGAGTTTGCTCCGTGCCTCGGAAAGCACTTTAAGCCGTTGGTCCCGGCTGTCATTTGTAGATCTTTGACAGTCGTTAGAAGCCGAAAGTCTGACATCCAGTCTTACCAAGGGGTTTCGTATTACCCATTCACTGGGTTGTGGAGGTCAGATAGGCAGTCGCTTCATGTAAAATACTGGTACTCTGCTGCATCCGGTTAGACTGGAAGCCGACCCCAAGATAGTTTGGGAAAAGGCTAGGCAGATGATGATGGAGTTTCTTGCCGGTTCTTCTCCATAGGAAACGACCAACCCGAACCGTGGACCTTTTTGTCAACGTTTTACAAGTGCCCATGTAGGCCTATGTGAAATAAGAATATTTTGATTTGTTTGATTTTGATTTTATCTAATATAGGTACTCATTAATTATTTATCCATTCTTGTACCACCACACATCCATCTCAACATTCTCATCTCCGCTACATGCATCTTCTACACAGCCCAGCATTTCCATCCAAACAGTACAGTAAGCTCATTTATAAATCATGGCTTAATAATTACAGCCGCACGGATCGATTGAAGGTCAAGTTACGATTGCTAAGGTGGTTTCTGTGGATACGACCCTGCATTGAATATCGAAACTATAAGTGCATCGGATAGTACGTTTATCGTTGGTACCAAGTTATCCCATCTAACAAAAAATAACGCCTGATAATCGGTTTAGGCAGAGGTGGTCGCCAGGATGAGATCCTGGGTTCGAATTCTAGGTTGGGCAAAGTAATAATGGGTTTTTCCACCAGGATTATCTCAGTAGCGGCCACGGAGTCTGCATTTGTATGTGCCCGGTTGATGGCAATAGGCCTGTTCCCTATTACATGGGAATTAAACATACCTGGTGAAATGTATCTATAGATATTTTTCAGTATTAGTTATACCTCTGCCTAACCCTGTTTTGTGTGACCTAAAAGAAGGGTAATATTTTAATAAACAATATCAGCCTGTCCAAAGCAACACTCATAATAAATTCATTTACCAATGACGTACAACCATCATATCGATAGACGCGTCAGGGGTCGGCAGAGTTTCCCAATAACTTCAATTAAAAATGTATGTACCACAATTCCTTTCTACGAAGCGCAAAACATTGATTTTGTTATGTGTTTTTATGAGAAAACGGACTTTTCAATCGGTCGAACATAACATCACGCCTGTTATCGAAGGGTTCGGCAGAGGTGGACCTAATAGTACATAATAGTAATACTAGACCCCTTATCCTGACTCAACGAGCTGTAGGACGGTCCAGGCTTTATTAGGCCTAACCTTGGTCCACCACTCCGTCAAAGCCTTCCTCCATCTGCCACGCTGACAGTATGTATATAAAGAGTGTAAAACATCTCTTAACGAAGCCGAAAGGCACTGGTTCTCCCTGTCATTGCGATATTTTTTTTGTTCTACACCATACCTGGGAACCATCTAGTTACGGAGATATTAGGGATCAAAGTTCCAACTTTTTTACAAGTATTTTTTTAAATACAAGTTTTTAATGTAAGATTTTTACTTTAAACACCTCCACGACCCCCGTACTATTCAATCCGTCCATCAGCACAATGTTTTAAGTGCGTTACATTGAGTTCTACCACAAAACATGATTTTACCCCCCCCAAGTTACTTTGTTTCATGTACAGGATGCTTGGTTGACGGCATAGTGATGAGGTGATTTACACGGTGTATGTTACAGTCAAAATTATTAATCGGAGAAAACCACTTTTGACCGGTACCAGTCACAACCCTGGCGTTTTCTCTATTAAAAATATTTTTTTTGAGAACGCCTCGTATCATGCCTGGAATTACTACTACAGGATGTTTTTCGATGGGTCACAAAAAAAAACCTAACAACAAAGAGCAAAACTTAGAATATGATTGTTTTTAAGTTTGCTCTTGACTCTAGTCTAGGTCAGAGTTGACAGAGACAAAGTCGACGATGGTACGAGCTTACCCAGAAGAAGCCTGTTCACTCTAACTTTGAAGAGATTAGGGTTGTAAGCGTTCGGAAACACAGTCGCAGGCAGAGAGTTCCACTACTTTGCTGTGCGCATAATGATTGACGTTTGAAAACTCTTAGTGCGAATTGGTGGAATAGCAACAAGGTAGGGATGGTAACTTTCTGTAAATGTCAGTTATCGTTTTAGCAGTTTCAACCAGTTTTGTCTGTGACATCATATTGTGCATGATAACAGTTATCAAACATTGTAACTACTAAACTAGAAAGTTAGAGACTATGTATGTGTATTGTAGGTTGTAACTTACTTGCCTATTTCTCAATAAGGATAGTAACCTCAGGTAATATCTTTAAACAGGTTAAGTTGTCGAGAAAGCTGACATTTCTTCGATGACACAATTCTGAGATTGCGCAAGAAAATTATGTAGCTACTGTCTAGTAATGAACATCTGAAGCACATAAATTTTACTAGCTTTTTGCTGCGGCTTCGATCATGTTACTGTCGGAAATTATCCTACGGAATAATTTTAAAATACTTAGCCTATGACAGAGTTAATGTCCCATTAGTGAAATAATTTTTGGATTTGTTCTTATTTTGTTCGTGGTTTTTTTTTTCTCTAAATAGATTGTAGTACTTGTACGTTGTGTGCGAAAAATTAGTAATATTAATTTTCTGATATTTCCAGTGACTGCTGCTCTTCAGGAGCCTTACCCAGGATGGATCGATAATGTCTACGGAGTCACTGGTGAGTTGGAACAGCTTTTAAACTAAAATCACCATGATCCTGTTCTCATCCTAATTCATATTAGGCAGCAGAACTGATACTTTTTTTTCTGAGGATAAGCAGCAACTTCAGATATCCACCTGTATGGAAGATAGAATTCCTACATACTCCTTCCGCCTCGTCCACGTTCATGTGTTATATAGATCTTCCTCTTAACTTAAAAGGGAATCAAAATCAGAAGTCACAAGTCATAATTGTTCCCGTGATCTGCAATCTGTTTAACCACCTCGTGTTAAAGGCATGTCCACTGTTACATGGGATTTGTACGTCGTGGTTTGCCACGTTTGGTGCGCGGTTCAATTGTTACCCAGCCACTTAGCTTATACCGTGTGACATAGTCGACGATCCCGCCTACATTTTCATGTAAAGCGAAATAGAATAGGGCCGAGAATCGAACCTTGGGGCACACCCGTCTTAACTAGACCCAGATGACGTCACTCCGTTTACTTTTTCTGCCGGTTTGATAAAGAAAAAGTATAAGATCAGCAGCATGTCCTCGAATTCCGTAGTGGTGCAATTTTATTAGTGTATTGTGATCAACGCAGTCGAACGCGTTTGAGTGATCAGAGACAATGTCAATTGTATCAAGGGACCAATCTGAAGAATCAATAGTTGGCAAAGATTCAGGTTTATTATCTAGTTCATCTTGCAGGTATAATAATGGAGATATCGCGCGGCACGTACCGCTCGGGTTACTGCCGGGAGCGCTACGTGGTGGACTTGGTGCCGGTCGACATGGTGGTCAACTCCTGCATCCTGGCTGCCTGGAGACAGGGAGTCAAGCAGTGAGTATTGAGTAAATAGGATTTTCAACTCACGACGTTGAGATGAGAGTCGGGAATCCAACAGAGCGCATTATCAAGGCAAGTAAAGCACAGGTGGAGTTTTAACTCTCCGGAGCTAAGCCGTGAGTTAAAAATCCATTGCGCAGTAATAAAACTTGCATTAAAAGAGTCCTTGCGAACGTGGGTTTACGCTGTCTGCTTTACTCAAACCAATCATGATAGGTCATGACCATAATACTCACCAAACTCGTTACTTATTATTTTTACGCATACCTATTTTGGTCATTCGGCTTTATTCGAATCTACTTTTGTGGATGGACAACTGGAATCAATTCTGATACCTTGTAAAGTTTGTCGTGCCTTTTTTTGACATGAATTTTCCAAACACATTGTGTTTTTTTTCGTTTTCCAGGCCGGGTCGTTGCCCCGTCTACAACGTGACGTCTGGATCTATCAACCCGCTCCAGTGGGGACAGTTCACCAAGCTGTGCATCAAATGGGCGCTGGAGAATCCTACCAAGTAAGCTTATTAATATTCTTTTGGTTACCCACACGTCTTGTGATAGCAACTGCGGAGAAACCAAATAAGAGAAGTTAATTTGCTTGAAAGAGCTCTCTCTGTCAAGCAAATTAACTTCTTTCAATTCACCGCAGCTGTTGCTACGGGAAGGCAACAAGCGACGTGTGGCTTATCGTAGTATTACCTGAGGTTGTAAATTATGGGTTCATAATCTCACCAAATGGCAACGGGTTACTCACTCTGCTTTCGTTGATCATAGGCAGTCACTCTATGTTAAACGCTGATATTAGACCTGTATCTGTACATGGACATAAAGTTAGTTTTGATTCCGCATCAATACGTGTGGTCACTCTCTTAATCATCATCAACTGCCTGCCTTTTCGCTACTATGTTGGGGTTGGCTTCCAGTCTAACTTGATACACCTGAGTACCAGTATTTTACATGAAGCGACTGCTTCTATGACCTCTACAACCCAGTTAGTACTGGGTAATACGATACCCCTTGGTAAGACTGGTTCTCAGACTTTCGGGCCACTAACTACTGTAACGACTGTCAAAGATCTACAAATGACAGCCGGGAACGAAAGAAAACCGGTATATTATGGGTGGTCATCCATACACGAATCAACCTAGGTAAGCGCGGCTTTAAGCTAAAGATCGATCGAGTTATTATTTGGCCACGAGTCAGGCAGTCGCTCCCTCATTCTATGAAAACACGATGCCAGAACAGCTAATAAATAAGAGTTACTTACAGTAAACGTTGATAAGCCACTTTACCAAGCTACCCAAAACTGAAAAAAAAAAACCAGTTAACCTTGAACCTAATTTAACAATAAAGTTGAAAATCTATTAAAGAGACAGACTGTTGTAACATGATGTTCTGAAGTCTGTAATAAAACACACAATGTCCTCTCCCACAGATACGTGATGTGGTACCCAAACTTCGCGTTCACGGAGTCTCGTTTCATGAACACATTCTGGGAGATCACGTGCCACTTCCTGCCAGCCTTCATGTACGACCTGCTACTCAGGGCGCAGGGTAGGAAGGCTATGTAAGTATCCGACCATTTTCTACACCTGGCATCATCTCACAGCCGCTCTTTATCAAAATCAAAAGTTAATAATTAAATTCGCCTAATAATCAGCACTTTTTGCACGTCAAACTTAACAAGAGAAGAATACAGTTTTGATGATAGCGAAGATTAGCGAGAGCTAGGAAGTAGAAACAGTTTGGACAGCAACGAGTGTGAAGTTCAAATAGTTTTGTCGCAGGGCTGTGAGCGTGTGTTCAGACCGCATAGCGTATCGTATCTTCATCATATATTGCTTGACATCAGATAAGATTGAGGTCAAGAGCAAGCCAAAAATTAGTCAACAACAAATAGGACCTAACTATTTTTAGGAGGACAAAGGAGAACCACCAAGATTTAGTAGTCTATCTATCTATATCATGTGGTTAGTGCCTAAGCTGCTGTCAGTTTTATACTGCCTTTGGGCTTTGGAATTACCTTAACATGCTGTCGAGAAATATCTTTCAGGTATGCTGATTTCCTCACGATGTTTTCCCAAAGCAATGTTTTCAGCGGTGTTTGCTTTTATCCAAAGCAAGTGATAATATACAATACGCTCATGAATCCGAAAATCCCGAGTTGCGTGTCTTGGCTTCGAACTTGCTATCACACTTTTTTACTTTTAGTAGTAGCAGAGCTCTTCCTGAGAGAGCTTGTCGGTGCAGTACTACCCCCATACTCTGTGAAAAGCAAACGCTTTTTTTATTTAAAACATTTTCATATCCCCAGAATGATGAAACTCGCCCGCCGATTCAAAATGGCGGCCGCCACTGGCGAATACTTTGCCAACCACGAGTGGCAGTTTGGCATCGCCGAGCTATCAGCGCTGCACGAGGACGCAACCGTTGCCAGGGATTCTGGCGCCTTCCCCCATTGGCCGGCCGACTTCGACTGGGACTCGTATATTGGTGCCTACATGTTTGGCATTAGGCGGTATATACTGAAGGATAGCGCGGAATCGTTGCCTGTAGCGAGGACTAAGTTAAGAAGGTGAGTTTGTTTACTATTTTATATCAATGCAATTTATATTGTGACCATTGCTAGAACATTTTTCACAATTAGGCCGAGAATTAGCAATCCGCAAAAACGCCCGGGCTTCGCCACCTCCTAGTATTTTACATGGAGAGAACAAGTACTGGAACAAAATCCCCAGCAACACATCTGTCCGTATGTTAAGTTACAACTCAAAACGGTGAAGAAAAACGCCGTGAGTGAGCCTGAAGGAAAGCATCTCGGTACCTAACCTGTAGTAAACCGAAACTTCGCCAGTTATCTTTGAGACCTATACATATAGGTAGTTGAGTCATCGACATCTCCCGGCCAAAAATATAGTGCCAGGCCGCTACTAGAAATTTCCCGACGAAAAAAATAACTAGCACAAAGAACAAACTTTACCTGGTTCAACTTCAATTAATCATTTAAATGTTTTCTGTCGCAGATTATACTGGCTCCACAAGTTGTTCCAGGCAGCTACAGGATATTATCTGTTCAGGTTGGTCGCAGGCCGGCTACGGTAGAATGAGGACTTAATATTATAAACTACATAAGTAAATCGTCAATTTATCTAAATAAGTTATGCATATTATTTTGCTGGACGAGCATTTTAGGCTTGAAGACTGCGTTACTGACAATTGCTTGCGTTACAGCTATGGTCCAGAACAAAAACAATGATCACATTGACAAGTGCCTTTCGGCTCCGTTAAGGGTATTTTTACACCCATTATACCTACAAGGTCAAATGATTTTTTAAACTAATATTAATTTAACTAACCTGAAACTTCAAAAAAATACCTAAATCAATTTGTTTACATTTCTGCGGAGTTTCACTAGCTAGTTTAATTTGACCCCGTAGAGCTCACTGGGTTTTGTATTCTATAAGAAGGTCTGAAAGTGGATAAAATAAATGCATGATGCACAATGCATACATGTATAAAATGACGATCATATCGAAAAATAGGATCTGAATATAAATACCAACATACAACTTCATTGTATAGTTTTTAAGAAATACTGATGTAGGTAGTTGTAATATTAGAAAATAAATTCTGTTATGTATTTTAATTCTTTCAGAATAGGTACATATATTTACCAAATACTTATTATAATCTGAAAATCGAACTTATATTGTATTTTTACATGTTTTTGTATCACGTTTTTTTAATTAAAAAACATGTTGATCTTCAGAAAAATATGACTAAAAATCAGAAAACATATTTAAAAGTATTTTTTTTTACTTACATTATTTTTGAATAATTTTTCAATCATTAAATGTAAGAAAAAATATACATATAAACTTTCGTAATGTAGAAATATTTTAATGTATAAATAAATCTACTGACCTATAATAATTTCCTATGGACTTAGTTTTTTATCTGTGTTATTTTAGTTTTGGCGGGAATCAGCTATAATTTATAAACATCTGCATGTTTGTACCTTCAAAATTACTGAATACAATAAGATTGAATTTTTTTTTTAAAGAAGAGTTTTGATATAAATTTAAATATTGATATAGAATGCACTATTTTTATCTATGTATCTCTGTGTAGTATCTAAACTCTATAATAGTGTTAAGGTAAGAATATAATTGTGTAAAAATAAACCAATGATAGTATGAAAAAGTTTTTTCCTTTTCCTTAAAAAGTAATACCGACACAGGGTTCCTCCACATCAAGACTCCTCTATGCTTAGGAAAGCACATTCGTCCCCATTAATGAGGCAGCGTAGAGAGAACAACGGGAATAAAAGTACAGACATCTCGTTGTCCCCTTCAATGGGGCGGGGTAGCGGGGACAACGAGACAGCGTTTTTTTTTCATGTTTCCCGTTGTCCCCTTTGGTGGGAAGATGTCAGTGGGGACACTGAAAGGTTTCTCGTTTAAGGGATTATTTGTATGTATTATAATATATATTAGTTTATTTGATCAGTATATACAAGCTGTTGTTTTGCATCCTCGTCAAATTCAAGGAGATAACTATGCTAATGATTCTCGTCCCAAATCAATAATAAAATGGGTAGGTAATTTTTATTTTTTTCCTTACTTACGGAAATCGGTTAGTTTGAAGCACCCGTGTTTTAAACGCGGCCCGACTGGTTCTTGCCCTATAACCTCGCTTACACACATTCAAACAATCTCAAACGTTTAATTGATAATTTCTCTTTCCCTTTAGAGAGAGAGTTAAGGGGGTTATTCTGAAATATTGACAAACTTAAACGACCAAAAAGATCAACGTTTATTAATAATTAACTAGGTGTCGTAATTTTAATTGATTATTTATGTCTTCTGTGACCACCTCCTGAAATTTGACGAGGATGCAAAACAACACCTTGTATATGTATTAGTATGTACCTATTTATGTATATCAGTTTATATTAGTTAAATGGTATTTTTCTAATTTTTTTTTTGTACTGTCCCAAAGGTTGACTGGTAGATAATGCCTAGTGGCATTAAGTCCGCCTATGTACCACCAATGTATGTGAAGTTTAAATAAATAAATAAAACGTTCCATTTAGGTACGTCTAATATTTCGACTCGGGCAAATACGCCCATATTTTTCCTGGTAATCGTGTCGTTTGTGAATCATCTATTCATTGTTCTATATCTAGTCCTACTAATGTTATAAATGCGAAAGTTTGTGAGTATGGATGGATGGATGGATGTTTGTTACTCTTTAACGTAAAAACTAATGAGCGGATTTGGATCACAGATAGTTTATAACCTGGATTAACGCATAAGATACTTTTTATCCCGATAATATGTTCCCGTGGCACAATTATCGAAGTCCACGCGGGCGACGCCGCGCCGCGGGCATAAGCTAGTTATGTATAGTTATTTATGTACCATACGCTGACCTAAGCACGATAAGTTCAGTGGTATCACGCAAGTACATTCGAGCACATAATTTTATTCTACAAAAAAAATCTCAACTTAATTTTTAAAGAATTTTGGAGGTTAGTTTTGTTGGAATGTGAATAAAAGTTTTGTGTTTTTGTACACGTAAAATATTATATTCTTAGCTAAACAAAGTGACATGAGTGACAATACTTATTTTTAAATAGCATCCGAACATTTTCAAGAGTTTATGACTTCGGAGTAAAACGTCCTCTATAACAAGTTTATTAATAATTTCAATAATTGTTTATCATAATGTTACTTACTCTCTTAAAATTAATTTGTGAAATTCACTCAACCAGTGAATAGTACCTAGTGAATATTCACTAATTCGAATTGAATTTCACTGATTCCTTTTCCGCAACTGTCTAAAATTTATAACAAAATACGATAATTCCTATTCTATTATGTTTTCTAACAAATTACTAACGCCTTTTTTTTGTGTGCTACTAACAACCCAACTAACGCTTTCCTTGTAAAAATGTATGGACGTAGGTATGTCTGAAATAAAGACAAATTATAAATTATTATTCTGCCATTTTTTCATAAAGCAAATAAAAGCGGATGTTATTTGATTTATTTTCAGCACTGTACTTGCAGAAATAAAATTTACTGATTGGTTGACCGTAATATGTCGTGAATACATACGATAAAAACGGTCTGTATACAAAGCCGACGCGCCATATAGCTAGCTAACATTCAGTCAGACATTTATCGTCGTCGTTGTAACACGTCTTTTGACCTTGAAATTGCAGTAGTGAGCTTTAATCTGTGCAGTGATAAACAATACTTCAGTAATGTCCATTTGACAATCAGTTTAATTCCGCTCGTTGTGAACCAAAAGGTAAGATTTTTTCAACATGTTATATCCGTTTGCACGAGTCGTTTATCAATGGAGAATTTATTTTTGTTTGAAATGCTATATGATGTCATAGTAGTACCGGGCCATGTTGGCCATCTGTTGGCTTTAAATAAATAAATATTTTTAGAAACTACCGTAGCAAAATCGACAACGATTATATACTGTAACCATTGGAAATTTTACTATGGTCAAAACAGTTTCCGCATGTGTTTATTTAAATTTTTCGACAGGTGATCTGGCACTACCATAACATTCCGAACAAGAATAAATTCTCCATGTATGTATCTATTTGAATGACTTTGACTAACAAGACGTTTCTTTTATTTTTAGATGGATTTAAAGAGGGATTACCGATATTATGTTGTAGAATTTTCGGATTGGCCACACAGTGCCATCGATCAATACGTTTGCATTCCGGATTCTTGGATTCAGTTACGTGAAATAGCGGATCAAATAGTTATTGCTAAATTTCCCGTTGAAAATTTATCAATAACAAAAAAACGTGTTAAAGATAATGAGGTTTTCTCAGATGATTGGTTAATTTATGAGGCCGAAGTTAAATATGGCACTGGTGAGTAAATTGCTAAGATTCACGTGCGTTATGATTTACATTCAAAGTTAGGATTTAAAACAGACTTTTGTGGAAAAAAATAGTATCAGTCTTAAAGTGAGTAAAATTTCCAGAATGATATCAAATAAAAATAACACACCTATTTAAGTTACTGATTTCCAGTGTGGTCCGTTTCAACTAATGTCATGTGTGTGGGTGTTTTTCCGTAACAACAAAATTAATTGACGATTGTGAGTTCTCTTATCCTACGTACCTAGCAAAAGATATGAAACTTGCATATTAGATTAAATTGAACAAAATTTAGAGTGCCTGTGGTTTGACATTAGAAGTTATTTTATAAACAATAAAAATTTACATGAAAATATTGACATCAGAGATCAAAGTATTTAATCTTGAAAGTAGATAAATGTAGGGTGGTGAGGATGACCGAAATAAATAATCTTCACGTCTTGAAATCTTCATTTTAATATTTTAAACACCTTAAAATATTGGAGTCGACTTATTCGTCCTAGGTTATTATTAAGCTCGCCACGCCATACTCCCTTTCTCGCTCCCACTCATACTCTCTCATTCACTCATCGCTGCGTTCACGTTCTTTTACTTTTTTAAACTTATGGTGCGTTCCTAATGAACATCCTACATAAATATTTTTTGTTTTTACAGATTCTTACGAAGATGCAGAAAATTACATCAAAACACTCAAAGAAAAATTAATTAATGAACAAAACTGTTCAGGACTAGTCAATAATGGCAAGTTTTTTCGTTTTATTACAATACTTGTATAAATTATACTGTATTGTTGTCATGTATCCTTTGAAATTTATGGCAATGTTTATTCCAGGCGATGGAGTGTCGAAGATATTGAAAAACTTACGAAGATCCAAGCGAAATCAGTCAAATTTAAGTGTAAACAAACCTCAAGTATCTGAAGCTCCATCAAACTATTACATAGAACCCGTATCAGAACAGCTAGCGGTGATCAGTACAGATGTAGAAACTCATAAAAAACAACCTAATGGAGTCGAGACTATCAACTCTGCGAATGAGGTCATAGAACAGACGGATGCCTCATCTGAATCATTAAATGGCAAACAACTATACTCAAATACGGAACATTATCTGTATGAAATTACCGTTAGACAAAAAAATAACGATAAACAATTAAACAATGATTTTTCCATTGAAAATGATAATTGTCCACAAGGCATAGCAGGAAATGAATCTCCAGCGAATCATGATGGCCCGCAATTAACAAATGAATCATTGGATGCTTTAATTAGCGAACCAATTTTGGATACTGGCAACCCAGGTCAGGTAAACAACGCCAGTGGCCTTCATGTTGAAAAAGACTTATTATTATTAATTGATCAAACGTGCGATGGACTTTTTCAATACTGTAAGTCTTTAGAAAAACTGATGGATGATATAAATAATCAATATTATTGTGGAAGTTATATTCCTTTTACAATAAACGATACAGTAGCTCCGGTGGTAGAAGAGAAAGAACGTGAAGAAACACAAACTGAAAAAAAAAGACACGTGGCAAAAAGAACACAAGCTGAATTAGGAATTATCAAAAGAAGACAAACTGAAAGAAACGAACAAGAAATCGATTATAGTGTTCATAATGATGATGGGGATGATGATGATGATGATAATGATGATGACTATGTGAAAAGAAAACGATTTCAATCTCGCACACTTACTTTACCACCTGAATATGATAAAAATGACTCAAAATGGACTTTGAGGTATCGTGAGTACGCACCAGGGCTTGTTGAACTTATAGAACATACAGGCGTGTATATCGATGCTGTCAAACTCGTCAATTGTAAAAGATTAGCCAAAAATTCCAAAACACTAGCACGATTATTATTAGTAGAAATTTTTACAAAGAGTGCGTTGTGTACATGTTCCTTAACTGGCGTTAGAGCTAAGGCATTCGATATTGATGGGACACATATAAGGCCTGGATTGGATGAAAATGCAAGAACTGTTTTATTGACTTACGTTGAGCAGTATGCCCGAGCCAGTAAGTGGCCTAAAACAGGCAATCAGTCTATTTTAAATAGTATACGTAATAAAATGCAAGAAATTAGATTCAAATGTAATAAGTGAAGAATATTCATAGATTATTTCAATATTTTATTGTTAGAAAAGCTTACGGGTAAAAAATAAATTCTCAGTACTTACAACTGTGATCTGTGCGTCATTAATCCAACTACTGTTGTTTGTGTAAAGGTAAGTGTCTCGACTTTTTTCTTAAAATGAAGCTTTTTGATCTTAAAACAAGTGTGCAAAGTGGAATTTCTTTAGAATTAGAATTTATTTATTTGTGAGAATGTAGTTTTACATAGTACGGTGTTAGTATTTTGTTCAGTTCAATACATTCTACCACAAGATGTGGTGTACAAATATTCAGATGTCATTTACAGTCCAATACATTTTAAGATTTGTGATACAGTAACTCCATTATGAATTAGTAATATTATTAGAATTAAAATTAAAAAGGTAATCGTTATTATAAGACCAATTTCACAACTAAGTAGGTACATGTCATCTTGGATTGTTACAGTATTCCATATATTCGCCAATGTCATAAAAGCAATTATCCAACAACCAACTTCTCAGCTTATTCTTGAACATGGGGATGGGAAGTTCCTTAAATGAGTTAGTTAACTTGTTAAAAATCTGAATGGCATTTAATACATTTCTCCTAAATATTTGCAGTCTACATTGAGGTACATTTAGTTCGTTTGTACTTATTTCTAGCAGAAGCCTTTTTGTGGCTCACTTCTGATTGCATGCGAAAATAGTGCGGGTTTTGCTTTACTAGCATGCATAGTTTTTTCATGTACATGCAGGGTAAAGGTAAAATGTGGAGGTTTTTAAATATGGGTTTACAGCTGTTCAAGAACCAGGCGCCAGTTATTGCCCTAACACACTTTTTGTGTACCCGAAATGCCATTGAAACTTCAACTGAATTGCCCCATAGTATCAGACCATAAGACAACACAGACGATACGTATCCGTGATATACAGTGACTGCTGCGGCTACGGACACAGTTGATCGAAGACGTTTTATGGCGTATAAGATTTTTTCTAGCTTATCGCATACGTAGTTGATGTGTGATTTCCAATTGCAGTTTTGATCCACTATTATGCCCAATAATTTTGTGTTTACTACTGTCTAGGATACTGTCTTCATATTTTATACTCAGATTCTGAAAGTTTGATTTATAAGTTTAAAATTGAATTATTTTTGTTTTATTTATATTGATTTTTAAATTGTTATTACTAAGCCAGATTATTATGTCTTTGATTGCTTCGTTAATTTCCTGTTCCAATTTAATTTTGTTATTACCTTTTATTATTAGTGTCGTATTGTCAGCAAATAATATTGTTTCGTGTCTTGTTGCATTGGGAAGGTCATTGATGAATAGCAGAAATAAGAACGATCCCATTACGCCACCTTGGGGTACTCCAACTGCGTTAGTTGTCGTCTGCTTATCCGGACTATCCTGTGGGTGCCTTAAGAGTAAGGCCTCCAGCCAGGGCATAAAAACTTACAAACTAAGCGACTGCACGCTAAGGGCACCCCCTGTGGGGTACGAACCTCGGCTTAGGGCGTCGCTGGGGGAGGACTGCATGGGGACAGGCTGGATCTGAATGGTATCATTATTTAGGGGCTGATTTAAAACTACTGGCATGGCATCGCGGGCTGGCTCAAGCGAGGGTCGGGGAGGGCATGGACCGGGACGTCGCGACGGACCTCGACGGCGAGGTCGGAAAGACGGTGGTTTGACGGTGGTTGCGGCTAAGCATTCGGCCTTCTCAGAGTCGTCGAATGCGACGCTCTTATCGGGTCGGGTGAGGGGAGGCATCGAAGCCGCTTCGGTTGAGCGCAACTTGCGTTGCAGCTGCCAGAAGGCTAGGTGGGTAGGCTGGAGCTCGCTAAGTGTCTTGTCCCATTGATCTGAACGATGCTCACTAGTGTCTCTACAGCACGCTGTAAGTAACGCATGTGAGCTTTGTTCGCGTCGCAGGGAAAGTTGCTGTAGGCACGGATGGCCGCGTTCTTCTCGGTTATCAGTTCACATACGTCAGCGGGTAGAATCCAGCGTTGATCACTCATTGCTGGAACTTCCCGTGAGCAATCCTTAAGTACGGATTGCACGTGTTCTGTAAAGTTTAAGTTGATGGTGGCCGTCGTGTCTGCGACTGAGACTATATGGCCGGGGATGGCCTCCAGGTGAGACGACGTGGTGGATTTTAGCTTTTCGCTGACTTTCCTCCAGTCGGTTTTTCACTTGGGTCGGTGGGGGCTGGCTGGGGTCAGAAGGACCCGAGCGGGGAACTAAGTGCATGACCACTGGTCGATGGTCTGAGTTAAGCTCATGTAAAGTCTCGATGGAATGCAACTTAAGGTTGACATTCTTGAGTAACGCTATTTCGAGAACGTCCGGGAGTTGGTCGGGGTCGTGGGGATAGTGAGTATGCTCCATAGGAGCGATGGGATCGAAGTTGAGGGACTCGCCCAGGTTATACACGTGACGTCCTCTGGCAGAGGTCGTCGTGCTGTTCCAGGCGGGGTGTTTGGCGTTGAGGTCACCCGCTATGATAACGGAGTCACTCAAGCCGAAGAGGACGGCAAGGTCTTTGGTGAACAGAGTGTGCTCCTCGGACGTGCCACCGGGAGGGATGTACGCGGAGGCGATAGTGATCGATTGATGACCGGTCATGCCTAGTCGACAGACTGAAGTCTCGAGCAGAGACTCCATGGGAGGGGGATCTAAGGGAATGCAGTGCAGTTCCTTCCTGTAGTAAATTAGAGTTCCGCCCATCTGGCATCGTAACCGATCGTTGCGAACTATGCGATAGTTGGCAATTCTCGGATCGCGGTGACTGGGCTTGAGGAAGGTCTCTTGTATGAGGAGGATATCAATTTGATGGTCGCGGAGGAAAGTGGCGATCTCATCACGCTGGCCTTTGATGCCATTGGCATTAAAGTACCCTAATTTAAGGGATCGGGGCTTGGTACACGTTAATCTCGTATTATCCATTGGAATTAGTAATCAATGCCGCTGAGGGCTTCGCCTAACTTGATTAGGGACTTGAGGATAATATTAAGCTTATCGCCGCCAGTGTTAGCCTCCCTGAGATCAGCTACCATGCGGTTTGCTTCGGGGGTGACTATCTTTGTGTTTCTAAATTTACGTCGGGAGAGACTCCAACTGCGTTAGTTTTAAAGCTAGATTTATATTCTAATTTGTTTCCATCAATGACTTTTGATATTTGCACACATTGACGCCTATTACTTAGATACGATTTAATCCAGTCATTCGCATTGCCCCTTATGTTATATTTATCCAATTTGCTTAGTAATAGCTCATGATCAACAAAGTCAAACGCTTTACTCATATCCAGAAAAATTGCTATCACAGGTATGTGGTCATTCATTGCCTCAGTTAATATTTTTATTAAATTGAAACGGGAACTATATTTTCTATCACCAAAATTTATATTTGTCATCAAGTTGTATCACCTAATAAATAGATCTATCGCCACGAAATATTTTCGTTCTCAGATAAACAAAAATTGTTCCCAAGTATGAATTATCAAATTAATGTTAATATATGTGTAAAATAAGAGATCGATAACCAATAAAATTATATTGCATTCCAAGAATATAAACTTCGTTCTTATAATAACAGTTTTGTTACTTAAATAATAGCTCTGTGCTCAGAATGGTAGATCTGTCACCAAATAAATAGATCAGTTAATACGAGACATAGGGCACATCAACTCGGTTAGGTTACTTTAAACCCTGCAGAGAGAAATAGGAGCCCCGCGTAGCGGGGCTCCGTCGACTACGCCTTAGTTTGGACCTGTGGTTTGGAGTTTTATGTAAACATTTTTACATTGTTTGATGATTCAATTTTCGTGACACTTCTATTATTTTGAAACCTAATAAAATTACGTCTTGATGATTGATATTATTTCCAAGTAATTCTTAATTAATATTTAGGTAAGCGTTTTGATATTATTTGATGATTCCATTTAGGTGACAGATCTACTATTTTGAGGACAAACCCTATTATTTAAGAAACACAAAACTAATTAAATTGGTGATAGCTTAAATGATACCCAATTGAAACAAGCTAAAGACGTAGTCCCGCCTAAGAAAATTTTAGTTATCGACATATTCGTATAGCCTTTATAACATTATTTTCTCAATTACTTTTGATATTATAGGAATTAAGGTTATAGGTCTATAGTTCGCCATGTCAGATTCATCTCCATTCTTAAATATTGGTATGACTATTGATGTATTTAATGCGCTTGGGAATATACCTTCTAGGAACGATAAGTTAATTAAGTAGCTCAACGGTTTGCATAATTGATAAGCACAAGATTTTATAATTTTGGTATTTATTTCGTCAAACCCGACTGACGCCGTATTTTTGAAGTTTTGGATTACTCTGAAGATTTCTATTGGATCAGTAGGATTTAGGAATATTGTATTGTTCTATTTATAGCGTCAACATTATATGTAAATTCATTATTATTTGTCAATTGGATATAGTATTCGTTATACGTGTCACAAATTTTTTGAGGGTCAGTGATGTTGTTGGTATTAAATATAATTTGTTTTATGTCATTACTTTTTGTGTGTCACCAATTTTTTTATTGATAATGTCCGAAGTACCCTTGCATTTGTTTTTCATATTCTGTATATATCTTTTGTTGTGTATTTGTTGAGATTTGTTAATACAACGTTTAAGTATGACACTATATTTTTGATACTGTTTTGTTATTCTATTTTTGTTTGTTTTATTATGAATACTTTTTAAATATAAATATCGTTTCCGTATACATGACTTTTTTAGACCTTTCGTCAACCATAGAGGTTTATTATTTCAGTTCGACCGTTTTATCTTTTGTTTGGGAAAACATAGTTTAACTTTTACACCTCGTTACTTTCAATCCCCTTCATTTATATCAAGAAAGTGAACGTGTGTGTGTCATGAATTCTGTAGGTACCTAGCTATTATTTCTGGAATTTAGCCTTTCGTTGTTAAAGTTTATGAGCTTTTCCTACAGCAAAAAACCATAGATTGTTTGTAGCCTTGAACATTATAGTCGAGATGATGTTATTGATGAGGCACTGCTTGGGCGTTTCGCGTCTATCTATATTAAGTAACGTAAAAACGTGATACTTGTTTATCACTCGATTTTGTTTGTCAAAGTCAAAGCATTTATTTCGATTAGACCATTATAGGCACTTTTGAAAGTCGAAAAAAAAACACACACACAACAACACGCGAAGCTACAGTCCGAGTCACAAGGCATAAAAAACTTATGAAAGTACTGTAGTTGCCCATTCCGTAGCGTAGATCTCTATGGAGAAGAACGGGTGAGAAGCTCCATGGACACTCTTTTAAATCAAAATATGTTACAAAATCTTGATTACATCATTCATGTGTTTTGGCTACATATCCTGCTAAAGTAGGTACTTTAGCAGGTCGATTATATTTTTTTTCCAGAACCATTTTCAGAATAAATATTTGTTGTTAGTTGTTATAAAGTACGATTTCTGCAACTGAATGAAACGAAATTTAAATCTTGCATAAAACGCACACTATGTAGGCAAGCATATTATAAGTTGGGGGATTATATTGATGATAAAAATGCTTGGCTCAATGCTGGTCCTGCTCCACAACCATAGGCGCAATTGGAATCATCTGAATTACAAAGTGAAGTTATTGTGAAAGCTGCAGAAGATTGTAAAAATATATTTGCATTGTATAGATTCAATCTCTTAGTATTATATAATTGCATAGCACATGTGTGAGTACTATGTACTGTAAAGCCACCATTTAATGATTACGTACATATTTCATTGACGCGAAATTACCCTGGTGGTTGAGTGAATGTCATGCTCACTTAAATGTCACGCTGATGGTGGCGGGTGTGTCGGGTCGTTTAGTTCCCTTCAAAATGGTTGAGTTGAATGATGGCTGATACATGCGTCATGTTCGTGAACGGGCGCTGTCAGTTGTGACTGGTCATCTCTTAGCTGCCACGGTTTATTTTAATTACTTTATTTTTTAATTACTGATTTAATCTTTAACTCTGGACGCTCTTAGCTTGCCCATATTTCTACATTGTTCTCACATATTTGTAATTCTTAACATGAATGATGTAACCAAGATTTTGTAACATATTTTGATTTAAAAGAGTGTCCATGGAGTTTCTTGCCCGTTCTTCTCCATAGAGATCTACGCTACGGATTGGGCAACTACAGTACTTTCATAAGTTATTATGCCTTGTGACTGGGACTGTAGCTTCGCGTTTTATATTGTTTTTTTTTTACTTTTAAAAGTGCCTGTAATGGTCTAATTGAAATAAATTCTTTGACTTTGACTTTGTTTTTTTTTTAGTGGGATTGTTCCAGATTAAAAATAAAATCAGCAAACGGACAAGTAATAAAAATGGAGTCCATTATGTATGTACCTGAGTCAAAAAACAAATTCGGAATTAAGTCTCAAAGTTTTCAATGAGGTTTTTGAGAATTGATTTTAGAATTTTAAAATTGACAACAGTATAGAAAGTTAACCTAGTTTTATCCATAAAATAGTAATTACGACCAATTTTACCACTTTTAGGACTAAACTGGAATAATATAATCTGGATTAGATCCTCGAAATACTCAAAACATACAGGAATAATATTATCCGCATTCATTCTCCCCTCCCTTTTCTATCTAAAATATTTTAAAGTTTGAAGGATTTTGAGGTCTCAGTTATAATTTAAAATCGATAAATTATTCGTATTTAGACCTCATAGTTCTCATTGAGGATTTTTAGTACTAGAGTTACTTTCTGAGCGGCAAATAAAACATCAAAGGAATTGAGGCTTTTAAGGACTAAACTAGAATTTGTTTTTTGACTCTGGTATTAAGCCAAAGGATAAAATTGTCATATAACTTTACTTATGACGGCGCGGTTGGCGCAGTGGTTGAGCGATCGACTGCTGCGCTGCGTGTCGCGGGTTCGATCCCCGCATGGAACAAATATTTGTATGGCCTACAGATAGTTGTTCCGGGTCTGGCTGTTTGTGTATGTGAGTTTAAATGTTTGTAAACGCACCCACGATACAGGAGAAATTCCTAGTGTGGCAACGTTTTTTTTAAAAAAAAAAAAAAAAAAAAAAAAAAAAAAAAAACTTATAAGTTCAAATAAATAAAATAAAAGACGCAGATTATTTTTAGAAAAAATCACACCAAAAACCTTAGTACTGTGAAGACATCTAGTCATTAACTACATTGTTACCATGTAAAGGTGGATACAGACTGCGAGGCATGCGCCACGAACGGCGCACAACGAATGCCCCGGCCATACGTTGGCTCGCCCTCGCACGTGTGTAGCACATGCCTCGCCACGAATACAAAGGTACACACCTTGCGAGTTATTCGCTGTTCGTTGTTCGCGGCGCATGCCTCGCAATTTCTGTATACGGCTTAAGAGTGTGCATTTTGTATGTATTTTATAGAATTTTAATCATAATATGTATCTTATAAAGCATTACGCATAAATAAAGCGTTCATTATTCCATGATTAATTTAAAAATAGTAAAGATTTTCCAATTAGGAACAAAAATACTGAACAAAGTTCTGAACCACTGTGCCGGCAATCGAGGTATGTATGAATAAAAAAAATCATTAAGTGGTAGTTGACAATTATTAATTTTATACATTTGAAGTAAGCGTCACACACAACGATTTCATCATCATTAGCCTATATTGTTCCCACTGCTGGGACACGGGCCTCCTCTTCTATGAGAGGGAGTGGGCTGTAATCCACCACGCGGGCCCAGTGCGGGTTGGTAGATGTCGCATGTCTTCGAATTTTTGGTTCTAGGACATGCCGGTTTCCTCACGATGTTTTCCTTCACCGTTTTTGAGAGCAGCGATGATGAAATAAATTACACAAAGTAATGCGCCTGCCTAGGTTCGAACCCACGGCTTGCTGCTCGTAAGTCGGGGCTGCTACCACTGGGCCACCGCTGCTCTCTACTCTACTCTCGTCATTAAGAGTCCTATTTTTCATAAATAGTCGTTTTCGAAAATTTCTGGATGACAAACACCCCTGGTAAGAGGTATCTTGCTACCCAGTTACTGGGTTATGGAGGTCAGATAGGCATGTAAAATACTGATTTTAAGATGCCTTTGGTTTGACTGCAAGCCGACCACACCATAGGGAAAATGCAGGCAGACGATAATGACGTTATCGGCAATTAATCTTATTCTTAGATAAACTACAGAAAAATAAACAAGAATATAATTTTTCATCACTTTTTATTTAATTAAACAATATTGTTTTGATACAAAAATAAACATTAAATCTACTTCACTAGGAAATTCTTACACATTTTTATTTATATACACACAGAAAGTCTTTTGAGCATACTTAAATACAAGTAGTAATACTTAAAACCGTAAGCAGAATAAAAGCCTACACCTTAACACTTTAAAAAATCCACAAGAAAGATTTAGATTCTTAGATTTTATAGAACGCGAAGAACACCGTCTTAAAAACTACAACGTATTTCTATTAGTAGTATTTTCACCCTAAATAGTAACACAGTACACTGCAATAGAGTGACAATTTCAATCGTCATAGATTATGGAAGAAATAACTTTCAAATTAGTTCTGCGTAGATGGCGCCATTGGCGTGCCTTTTTGAAATATGTATGCCGAAAGATGGCGCTAAAACATATTTCGCCCAGCTATCAGTGAAATCGCTGATTGGCTGCTTTCAAGGTAACTTATAACAACTAAGCAGCACTGCACCTTCTCGCTGCGAAAGTTTCAACAAAAACCTAATTCATTTTTTTTTTTGTAATCGCGAAATAGTGTCATCACAGTTTGATACCTTCTGTCGACTTAGGAAGCAAGGAGGCAAAGATCTAAATATCAAAAGGCAAGTTTTTACATGAGTTTTTATAAGCCTACGAGTTTATTATAAAAGTATTAACTATCTACGCTACGTTATTGTTTGCAGTCTGTCAGAAATAGACGCACAAATACTGGGTATACCAGAGGTTTTGAATCTTTAAAACTATTATAAAAAGCTGTAGCATCTAAAAAAGTGGAAATAGCTTTTCTTTTCTCTTTTATGATTCCAATAAATCATCATTTTTTTATTTAAAGAAACTCGAGTTTAGTCTGGAAATAATATATACCGAGTTTTGCAATTATTTTTTGATTCTTACAGTACTCAACTATAACTGAATACAAAAATAGCAACTTTTAAAGTCTATAAAAAACCTATCACTTAACGCGTCGTCCGCCATTTTGAGCACAAATCAAAATGGCTGCCTCAAGCGTCCATGGCAATGACAGTGGGCAAAGTGTTGGGGTCGGCGACGATAGCCTTGGACGATGAGAACCAGCCACTCATCCAGTACAGCATGAAGCCCCAGAATAAGCAGCGGACGATCACGTCTACCCAGTACATTCTGGAATGAAACAAAGATAAACATTAATCTTCTTCTTCTTTGCGTGTCGAATGAAATTTAAAAATGGGATACCACACGTCGAAATTTTTCATCTGAAAATTAAAAAAAATCAACTGTTCCATTCATTTTGATTGTGTTGCCTATTCTAATAATATGTATACACGCAGCAACTTTTAAAAGTGATTTTCTCCTACTGTATTGAGCCATACTATTACAAAATAGGTCTTACTAGGTAGGTCTTACTAGTAGGTTTGCTTGTTATGAGATTTCCAGATTGGCCACTGCAGTTCTGTCCAGGTGGGAGGAAGGAATAAATATAAGATTATGGCTGTATTCCCAGATAACTATGAAGAGATGTAATCATAATACACCCAGATTAAGTTAGTAACGTTTGTGTTCTATGTACCTAGTAGGGGCAGAGCCAATTGCTAAATCTGGACTCCCGGCTGCAACTGAGAATGTAGCCGAGTTCGATCTGCGTAATGCTGACCATCTATGACGTAGACCCTTTCCTCCGTGCCTTTGGAAAGCACGTTAAGCCGACGGTTGCCCTTGATTAGTACATCTTTGACAGTCAAAAAGCCCTAAAGTCTGGCAACAGTCTAGTTCAAGTTACCGCAGTAACTTTGCTGCGGAGGGTCAGATAGGCAGGAGACAGACGCGGGTCTTCAGCTGTGTCCAGTTAGACTGGAAGCCGATCCCAACAAATGGCACAGAAACGCAGATGATAAATAAATGTTTCTGATCTTTTTTTTTACACTAGCTGACCCACACAACTTCGTCTGCGTCACATTTTGCCCGTTTCTGCAACATGTTTCATTGATGCTCCGGTCCTTTTGGTCGTAGCGTGAATTTATATAGCTCATAACCTGTCTCGGTAAATGGGTTATCTAATACTAAAAGAATTTTCCAGTTAGAACCAGTACAACGTTTTTCAGTTCAACCAAACAAACTCTTCATCTTTACGATATTAGTACATAGATCTGCTAGGACTTCAAACTTTATGAAAAAGTACTGTAAAACAGTCACTCACATTCTCATATGCCTCCTGGCAGCAGGGAGGGTGTCGTCATACTCCTTGAGGATGAACACTCGCGCAGCTCTGATGCAGTCCTCGAAGTATTTGGAGATGTCCAGACCTGTTCCACAAACATTATATTACGGTTGTATTCTCTGTGTATAGGCACAAGCTATTTACACCCATACAAGGTGTTGTTTTGCAACCTCGTCAAATTTCAGGAGGTGGTCACGAAAGACATAGTTAATTATTAATAAACGCTGATTTTTCTGGTTGTTTAAGTTTATCAGTATTACAGAATAACCCCCTTAACGTGGTTTAAGGACTAAGAAATTATCGAATTAACGTTTGAGATTGATTGTACGTGTGTAAGCGAGGTTATAAGGCAAGAACCAGACGGGCCGCATTTAAAACAAGAGCGGTTCACACTTACCGATTACAGTAAAAAAGAAAAATTATCTACCCATTTTATTATTGATTCGGGACGAGAATCATTAGCGTAGTTACCTCCATGAATTTGACGAGGATGCAAAACAACACCTTGTATAGAGCCAGGGACCCAATTGGTATCACATTTTTTTCTATAGCATTCTGCATGGCGGATAATATGACGTTTACATCGCGCGCTCGTGCTAGGGCCTCAGATGTGACACACGCAACGAAAACGACGATGTAGAAGTCAAAAGCACATATGATTGAGTTATGCTACCAAAAGTCTTACGTTCAAGCATATTGATGGACACTGTAGATATACGAAACAATTTTAAAGTGATTGGCACTATGGACTTTAATTTTAAGCAGTTCGCTTTGTTTAAGCACACTAAACGGTCTTTCAAATCATACCTACGTTGGCATATTTCTTTAGAGGTAGAAGAAACGAAAAGCTTGTTGTCCCACTCACCCACAGCATCCACCTTATAGTCCCGTCTCTCTTTCGAGTTGAGCTTCTGTCTCAAGGTCTGTGCGATGTCCGACTTGAAGTCCCACTGGTTGTTTGTGTAGTACTCGAACACTTCGAAACCTTTGGTGATCCTGCGCTGGACGCGACATAACCTGGGAAAGACATGGAATTTAATTACTTGATTCAGATGTTAAGGAACAACAGGAAATACAAGCTGTTGTTTTGCATCCTCGTCAAATTCAAGGAGGTACTATGCTAATGATTCTCGTCCCGAATCAATAATAAAATGAGTAGGTAATTTTTTTTCTTTTCTTATTTACGAATATCGGTAAGTGTGAACCCGTGTTTTAAACGCGGCCTGTCTGATCCTCGCCCTATAACAGCGCTTGCATATATTCAAACAATCTAAAACGTTTCTCCGATAAGTTCTTATTCCCTAAACCACGTTATGGGGGTTATTCTGAAATACTGACAAACTTAAACAACCAAAAAAATCAGCGTTTATTAAAAATGTACTAGGTTCTGTAATTTTAATTGATTATTAAAATTTATGTCTTTTATGACATCCTCTTGAATTTTGACGAGGATGCAAAACAACACCTTGTATACATTCAAGTGTCTGTTTGGACTAATAATTTGTTTCTACGACCACTGGTCTAACGAGGCATCGTTGGACTAGTGGTCGCAAGCGCTGTCAAGCATGAGGTCCTGGGTTGGATTCCCAGGTCGGGCAAAGTGTTATTGGATTCTTTCATCAGGAATTTCTCAGTTGCAGCCACAGAGTCTAGATTTGCGCCCGGTTGATAAGATAGATAAAATAAGATATTTATTTTGTACATAAAAAAAAAACAAGATACATTATACATGTTGGCACAAGGCTGTACAATCGAGTATAACATTATTGGCAGATTTCCGGCCCCTAAACTAGGTATGCAGACCTGTATCTTAGGAGACGGCCATTTTTCGGCTTCCATTTTATACGATACAACCGTGACATTTCAGTTACATAATTATACACAACATGTTAGTGAAGTTAGCTGTAAGTAAGTAAAATGAGTGTTTGTGATTGGGGTGTCTAGAAGGTGAAGTAAGGATGAGGTGTGTGTGGGGGGTGTGTTTGTGTAAGTAAGGGTGCTTAGCATAATTTAAGGGAGATTGAGGTTATGAATGAATTGTTAATATATTTTCTGTCGCGTCGTAAGAAAGCTGATGGCAATAGGCTCACCTATTACATGGGAATTAAAAAAACATAACTGGCGAAATGTGGGTGTACTGTTAGATACATCTCTGTCTCACCCTTCGGAGCTAACAAAGCGTGATGTTATGTTACTCACACTGGCTTGTATCCGAGGCAGAAGAGTAGCGTGTCGACGATGAAGGCGGGGATCCAGTGGAACAGGAAGACGCAGATGTTGTGGTACAGACGAGAGTGTTTCATCGAGCCGCCGGGGTACCTGAGGATAGATGTAAGAATTTAGTTACAAATATTAACAATTTTCTGTTTAGTGTTTTTCAGCGAGAGCACAAAACTACATTAAAAAAAATTGTGCGTAGAGTCCCTCCGCGCGGAAGAAGTGAAACTTCGTAATACTACACGTATGCGTTCGAGTGCCACGCATTCACTCTCGTTATTTTATTGAGCTTCTAAATAACATTTTGTTGTTTTCTTGTTGTATTATTTTTATTACATAGGTAAGTTTATCGAGGTTATTCTACTCATGGAAATTGAGCGAAGGCTGGTCACACCGAAGAGTCGAATGCATGAATGACTGTTTGAACGCCATATTGCGTACCTAGTAGACCTACGTAGTCACAAATCTTGTAATAGCGCCATCTCTTAGTGAGTTATAGAAAATATTCCCCCTCCATGGTAGCGTTAAAATTGTTGGAAGTCGCATAAGAAGTTTCACTTCAATAAGAAAAGCATCTTGAATGCATAAAGACGCTCACTTACCGTAGCATTCACCTATAATATAACAAATTCAAGTATCGATGTTGTACAGAAACAAATTATTGTCACACATTGTACAGTTACAGTTGCGCACTTGCTAGCTCACTAATGTAATGCTCGAAGCTGAAGTGTAACATTACAGCTGTTCGCTCCCGGTAAACAACATCTTTCAATTGTTTTCTCCACCGTCACTGCCACAAGGCAAGCGAATCAAACGGCTTTATACTAAGGTTCAAAACTGTAGATCATTACACGCATGTCATTTGAGCATATAGCTCGTAACCACGACGCAAGCGAATATGTTATCGCAAGGTTATAACTTACCACGCAACTCCATTGAGAGGAACTCTGTGCATGATGATCTCTTTACCGGCTTCGATCATCTCCGACCACGTGACCTTGATCTCGGCTGACGATGTGAAGTTTATAATGTTGGACTTAGTGTCTCTGTAATAGAACAAAGTATTGTTATAAATGTGATTGAAAAGCAAGTAGAATGAACGCTATTTAGAAAGAAAACTGACACAGAAATTAAGTTTGCGTAGATGGCGCTAAGTTTTTGCCGTGACATCTAACAGAAGAGAATGGTATAAGAAAACGTCTTGTGAGGACCCCAAGTAGAATGGGACAAGGGTAGAAAGATGGTCATGATGAGATCGTGACGGCACGGTTGGGGTAGTGGTTGTGCGATCGACTGATGCGCTGCGTGTCGCGGGTTCGTTCCCCGCACGGAACAAATATTTGTATGGCCTACAGATAGTTGTTCCGGGTTTGTTCTGGCTGTTTGTGTATGTGAGTTTAAATGTTTGTAAACGCACCCACGACACAAGAGAAATTCCTAGTGTGGGGCAACTTTTAAAAAAAAAAGGAAAAAAAAAATGATGGCGCTAAGTTTTTGTTACTTTTATTCAGCAATACGAGTATAGTGAAAACTTCGCCGCAAGATGGCATTAGGTGTAATGTCTTGTCGCCAAATTATCGCTTGTCAACTTATGCAAGTGACAATCACTCTATGATCTTTGGTGGCGAAGCTTCTACTCTTCCAGTAAAAAACCACATTTCATTTGTTTCAGTTTTAGTAAGTCAATGTCCTTTCGACGCAGAATCTTAGTCGGAAGTAAATATGATCCCCAATATCGACCACCTGTTTTTCTTTTTAACTTATTCCCCGGCACCACTGGTGGACAATGACACGACTATTTTTAAATATTCCCATTGGCCACCACTAGAGCACATCAACATAATTTGAAATTGTGAGTATTCCCTCTGTCTACCAATGGCGGACACAAACAAAACTTATCAATATCATTCCCAGTAACCACCAATTTGTTTTTTTCTATTTTCAAAATTACTATTAAGTAGTTAATCGATTACTTTTCGTTTTACGTTTTCGATTATTTTTTTAATGTTTTAGAATGATTTTTAAAAATCTTGTCTTTGTCCCCCAGTGATAGACAAGCAGGTGGTGGACATCGGGAAATTATATCTTAATCTAATAATATTGCCCACTACCATAAGCCTTTCCAAACAATTATCAGACGGTTCAGGTTCAGTATTCCCATCAGGTTGCATCGCCAGTATAACAACTTTTAGTAACATGACTACTCAACGTACCCATTCTTCAAGTAGTTCCACGCGACGATCATGATTCCGTTGATGAACACATCAACTGGTAGAAAGTCTGCGTAACTGTTGCTCTTGCAGTACATCGATCTGAGCACTCCTTTGCCAGCACCTGGGGAAATAAAAGGTACATAAGTAAGACTACATTTAAAAAAATGGGTTGCACTCCGGGAGTTCCGGCCGGCAGAATATTAACATTGTGCATTTTTGATATTTTGGAATGGTTAGGGAATAATTTTGCACGAATTGCTTTAATTATTAGTATCAAAGTTCTATCATTTATGTGGTAAAATACAATATTTATTTATTGCGCTATCGTATACAAACAAACATGACAATTTATATTACATTTTTTATTTATTATTATATTATATTACAATCCGTCTTACGAATTTTCGATCATGACACGTGTCCTGACGAGTCATGATCGAAAATTTTACGCGAGTTTTACATTTTTTACCCACCAAAAAAGTGCTCAACGCCGCTAATGAAAAAATGTAGTAAAAACAATTGCAATCACTTAGAAATACTTAGTTCGGAATTACAATCAATGCTTTATGTTATTTATTTTATACAAAACTTGACTGCTTCGTTGGTCAAGTTGGTCGCAAGCGAGACTGCTGACTCACAAAAATGTATTTAGGAACATAGATATATATTTCTTCCGATGTGGAATGTTAAGGCGCCCTATCGTTTTTATGCATTGACTTTTTTTTTTGTGAGTGGCATCTCGCTGTTCAACCTATGAGGTTGTCGTCTGCTTAACCGGACTATCCTGTGGGTGCCTTTAGAGTAAGGCCTTCAGCCAGGGCATAAAAACTTACAAACTAAGCGACTGCACGCTAAGGGCACCCCCTGTGGGGTACGAACCTCGGCTTAGGGCGTCGCTGGGGGAAGACTGCATGGGGACAGGCTGGATCTGAATGGTATCATTATTTAGGGGCTGATTTAAAACTACTGGCACAGCATCGCGGGCTGGCTCGAGCGAGGGTCGGCGAGGGCATGGACCGGGACGTCGCGACGGACCTCGACGGCGAGGTCGGAAAGATGGCGGTTTGAGTCGAAACTTTTTAAGAGTGCTAGTCTCTTTATTACTCTCCTGGAGGAGGGTGATAGCATCATCTGGAGTGACGATTTTATGCATTGACGTCAAAACTTACCAATAAGTAGTCCAGTAGGTCCGTTGATGTTGTCAGTCCAGCCGGGAACAGGCTCCTGCCAGATTGGAATCACTGGAACATACAAACATTTTGTTAGAGGGAGGTTTGTTTTGTAACGTAGCACCCAGATTTGCTGTCGGGGAGTTAGTTCCGCTCCCCAACTAAAATACTTTGAAGTGGTAAAGGGCGGGTGTTTTTGGGGGATTATTTGATGTGTTCAAAAAATGCAAATCTCAAAGCCATTTGAATAAATGATCGTTTGTAGAGGTCGGTTAGGCTTGCTCCATATAACTGCCTCTTAAAATCCTGATTGGTGCTGTTATTCAGAAAGGTCGGGTACATGTATGAACATGGATGGAATAGGAAAAGGAAGAACATGGAGGCGAAAGGAGTATAAGAATCGTAGCAGGAGGCGTTCTATAGCATGCCTTCCTTTAATGGGGAAAAAGCTTTAGTATGTCTGTTTGTTGTGTGTTCTTACCAATCGAAGGTCTGAGCACCATAGCCGGCATGTGTTCCATGGACTCGACCACCAGAGCCTCTCCCAGTGCCTTCGTGAAGGCGTAGGAGTTGGGCAGCTTGTCCAGTAACCTGGAAAAATCAGACAATTTATTGCTATGAGAATTTACTGCAGGGAAAAAATATTTTGAGGATTGTACCCAGATATATCAAATATCACCTGTGATCTTTTATTTTCTCCAACTGTGTAGTCAAAACGGAGGGTTTCTGTCTTTTTTTAATAATTTGGCCACACTTGAAAGCTGGGGTTTCGGTCGCGGGCGACTACCACAAGAACAGCTTTAATTACCTTCAATAATATTGTAACCTTTGTGGATACTATACTTTCGCCAGCCTACCTTAGCCATTTGGGGTTGAAACTCTGGGGCCGTGGGGTCCAAGTGCTCAGAGCCTTTTTAAGGAAATTTCGAAACGCCTAGTTGACGCTTCCCGTCACCCAAAGGCTGGCTTTTACTTTGGCCAGAGGCTAAGTATTGCCATACAACGTGGCAACGCCGCCAGGCTCTTGGGCACATTACCTGCTGACAGCTAGCTGTCATAGTTTATTGAAAGTTTTTAATTGTAATAATGTATATGTAGTTAGTTAACGAAGATGATACAAGATCAGAAAATAATAATTATTTAGTTAGCCTTTTTTAGGGTTTTGGTAGCTACGAAATTGTTAATATTTTTTAAACAAGCGCCTATACAAATCGTGTGAGCACCACCTCTCCGCCAAACACATCAATGCTACACTTCCATTCACCACTCCGCTATGCTCGTACGTTCTTGCTGCGTGTGTACGCAACACGATCTAAAATTAACTAGCCTTGGGAAGTATGTCAACAACCTCGCCAATGCCACTCATGATGTCTTGCGTGCTTGTAGCAAGTGTGGCCTTGACCCAATGACCAAATGGTGGGATATGGTGTGAGTCTACAAGGTGTTGTTTTGCATCCTCGTCAAATTAATTCAAGGAGGTAATTATGCTAATGATTCTCGTCCCGATCCAATAATAAAATGGGTGGGTAATTTTTATTTTTTTTCTTATTTACGGAAATCGGTAAGTGTGAACCACCCGTGTTTTAAACGCGGCCCGTCTGGTTCTTGCCCTATAACCTCGCTTATATACATACAAACAATCTCAAACGTTTAATTGATAATTTCTTATTCCCTAAACCACGTTAAGGGGGTTATTCTGAAATATTGACAAACTTAAACAACCAAAAAATCAGCGTTTATTAATAATTAACTAGGTACCGTAATTTTAATTGATTATTTATGTCTTTTGTGACCACCTCCTGAAATTTGACGAGGATGCAAAACAACACCTTGTATATGCTTGTACGAGTGAGTGATTGACACTGAAGGTGAATGCAGAATGAAACCCGCGAAATTCAAAGTTGATTTTGTTTTTCGCGTCTTGATAAATCTTGACATGACTTATTATGACGATGTTTCAGTAACTTTTGATATGAATTCGTATGAACGTCCATTCGCAGTAAACTGGGTATGTATGTCAGAAATGAGATTAAGATAATTTGACTGTACTTTGCGAGCTTTTTTTTTCTCGAAATGTATAATAGATGGAGGGACGGGAGTTGTAACATCGTATTCGGTATATGAGCCCAACCAGAAAAGTACCGGTAAGGTCTCCTAGACGCACGTGGGCGTAGTTTAGCAGCGTCAAAAAGTAGACACAAGAAATTCCCTTTTACATACGAATTTACGAAACAGTAACAGCAGTATCGCTCAAAGGGATGCAAGCCGATTTTGTTTTTCGTCACCTGACGTATTCCGCCTTGCCTGCCTTCTTTTATCAACATACTAAGGTAACCGTTGCAATTGAAAAAGAAAGGCTCTGAAAATTATACAATCGTTGGGCAGGCATCCAGCAAAATTATCACACGCAGTGTAAAAGACATAAACGCGCAACCTATTAGTATGAAAAATTATACCCAAAAATTATATGTACCCAAAAATCATACACAAAAATTATAGGAACCCAAAAATCATACCCAAAAATTATAGGTACCCAAAAATCATACCAAAAAAAAAACATACCCGGGGTCATTGGGAGGGGTACTAACTACATGAACTACGAGCAACACATACTTGGGGGTGAGGGCAGTGATGGTCTCCTCATCCATCCACTCCACCGCTTGGATGATCTGGTGCGGGTCTGCGGGAGGGGGGTACGCCTTCTCCTCCAGCAGCTTCTCATGCAGGTGGCAGTAGGATGTGGAAATGTGGATGAACAGCTGGGGAGAAGAAAGTAGAGGTTCATGCTTCATGTAAAAAAAAATTAACAATAAAAATGTTACTAAATATAGAGATGTGACTGTAACTAATCAAAGTAATAAATGTAAACAAGAATTATGGCTTATATTATTTTTAACTTCATGCTCACAACATCAGGGTCACAACCCTGGAAGGAGTAGGTAAAGAGTGGCAAGTAGAATTTGCACGGGTCACTCCGCTTCTTCATCATCTGCCTGCCTTTTTCCGACTATGTTGGGGTCAGCTTCCAGTCTAACCGAATGCAGCTAAATACTTGTATTTTACATGGAGCTACCTATCTGACCTCCACAACCCAGTCCGGGTTGTGGACTCTTGGTAAGACTACACGTCAAACTTTCGGGCCAGTGACTACCTGTAACGACTGTCAAAGATCTACAAATGACAGCCAACGGCTGGCACGGAGGAAACTCGGTATGTAATGGGTGGTCAGGTCACCCATCGACGAAACAACCAAGGCCACCGCGGCTTAGCCTTAAGATCCACCCAAGCGGCTGTTATTATTTAGCAAAGAGCTTTTTTAAAAAAATAGTACTAATTTAATTTGATATTCCATGACTCATGATTTGTGTGTGTTTTCTTTGCGGAGCTGGTCAGGGAAACTACTACCACCACATTTTTGGTATGCCATCATCCTTACCTTCAAGTTCTTGCACGACTTCCCCAGTTCCACCATCAGCTTGGTGCCTCTCACGTTCATCAGAACAGCCTTCTTCAGCTCTTCGTCGAACCTGCAATCATAACGTCACGCTTAAATCCATTGAAGGGGCTGGTAGAGGTATCAAATAACACCCACTTTTTATCATTTATGTTTAACTCCCATGTAATCTGAGAAGCATTGTCATTAACTATAACTATAATAGATCACAACTTCAGGCTGCTACTTGGCTGAAGTTGTGATGATGTTTAATTACCTGATAGTAGCAGCAGCATGTATGATGATGTGCACATCGTTGATGATCATCTGCCGGTCCTCCTCACTCATGGCTAGGTCGGGTTCCAACACGTCTCCATTCACCAGGGTCACCTTCTCCAGCAGAGGTTCCACTCCCCCCCTCATTGTGCGGACTTTTTCGAACAGCTGAGGATAGACAAGAATGAGCGTAAAAATAGTATAGAGGAACAGTTGGTGTATTTGGGTGTTACCGCTTCTGAAGGCTTAATTCCTCTCTATAGGGGAGTGGCTGTATTCCACGTTAGTGATTGTCAGGTTTCATGGGAATTTGAATCCTCATCCCTATTTATTCGTAGTCGGCGCAGGGTGTCTTCTTCTTCCATACTTCGAATAGAGAAGTATGGAAGCTTGGTATTGGCATGTGATGCGGAGGGATGAGGAAAATGTCGTCAGAAAATTTTGAATATAAATGTTGATGCCTATAAGAGAGGAGGAAGACGAAAAAAACGATAGATGGACTGTGTGAAGGAGTATATAGCAAGAAAGGAGGTGTCTGATGAGATGACAAGCAATAGAGAAGTATGGAAGAAGAAGACATGCGTCGACCCCAAATGAATTGGCATAAGTGCAAGACAAGCATGATGCACAGCCCAATTTCTGCAAGCCCTTTCCATATTGTACCAACAAGCGAACCTCCTCCTGCCAAGTCATAGATCTCAAGTTCTAACTACACACACCTCTGATTTTTCGGATTCATGTGCGTATTGTATGCTTATCACTCGCTTCGGTGAAGGAAAACATTGTTGAGGAAACCAGCATGCCTGAGAGATATTTCTCGACGGCATGTAAAGTCAAATCAGAGGTCCATGGGTGGCGTAAAAATTCACCAGGTTAGACACTGTCCACATAAAAAAAAGGTTGTGCCAACGCTAGTAGAATACCTATAATTAGCTAAAAACTTAGTAAAAACAGTACATTTGCGTCGGTTCACGCATCACCGCGTCGGTTGAGTACGTACAGTTGGGTACAATGTTGCTACAACAGAGGGCACGTTTTGAAACTATTGGGTAAGAGCTGTGAATCATTGTGATATAAGGTTATTTTAGAGTATAGAATACAATAGTGTTATCTTGTAAGTGATTTCGTTGTTATAGTTATCTAAGACGTCGAGGAAACAAATCAATCTGAATCCAAAATAATTATACTATCAAAGAAAAGTTACCTCACTATTACTTTTATACAAGGTGTTGTTTTGCATCCTCGTCAAATTCAAGAAGGTAACTATGCTAATGATTCTCGTCCCAAATCAATAATAAATAGGGAAGGTATTTTTTTCTTCTTATTTACGGAAATCGGTAAGTGTGAACCACCCGTGTTTTAAACTCGGCCCGTCTGGTTCTTGCCCTATTACATCGCTTAAACACAAACAATCTCAAAAGTTTAATTGATAATTTCTTATTCTCTAAACCACGTTAAGGGGATTATTCTGAAATATTGACAAACTTAAACAACTAAAAAGTCAGCGTTTATTAATAATTAACTAGGTACCGTAATTTTAATTGATTATTTATGTCTGTTTGTGACCACCTACTGAAATTTGAATAGGATGCAAAACAACATCTTGTATTGTAAGCTGTAAGACACCCAGACATAATAAAAAAAAAGTTTGAATAATAACCTCTCTTCAGACCGGACCCAGGTGTAACGTTATAATCTAATAATAGAATACTTTTACTAAGCCGAATGTCGTAACGTCATCTGTCCAACTTTTGTTGTATTTTTTTCTGGCCAGCGCTGTCCCACTCCTAAAGACCTCCTCCCACTCCTAAAGACCTCCTTTGTCCAGGAGTGAGACAGCGAAACCTCCACTCTTTCTCTGTCTCGCGAACCCGCGCGTCTTCCCTCCAGTTCTGACGGAACCTGTCCAGTTCGTCTCGCCATCTCCTTCGTGACCTACCACGACCCCGCCTCACTGTGTCAGGGCAGCAGATTCCTGATTATGTTGGCCCACAGTTTGTTCGTCATGTGTCAGACATGTTCTGCCCAGTCCCATTTGAGTTGGGATGCCTTTTAACCCACGTCAGCTAAATTTGTTAGGAGCGAAGTATTGCGTTTCGAACACAATCCGTTAAAAAACTTTATAGTTTTTTTTTTTTTGTTTTTACGTTTTTAACAGTTACTAGTTGTCAAAGAAAGAGGTTTAATATCTATGATTACAGTTAGTAGAAGAACTATTAGAAAAAAGTGTGCAAACCGCGCAGGTAGTTTTTATCAAATGCCATCGTTCTTGAAGGTGAGGGAATGCCTCACTTAGAGATAATGACGAAATAAACCAAACTCTATACCTAAGTACAGAGACCGCAAACCCATAACCTCTACCACACACAGTCGAGTACTCGTAATTACAACAAGAACGTATTCGAACCGACCTTGGCACGTTAACCCCGTTGTTGTGTCAAACTGTGTGTACGCATGCCAGCGTCACCTCAGAAACTGACGGACGAGTCTCAATGGGATGACACAATTGGAAAGTTCAAAAGTTCGAGAATGTTTACTTAGTTTCGAGTAAGTTAAGTGAAGTAAGACATTGCGGAATAGATTTAGAATGTTTTATGGCGAAATCATATGCTTTATTTTAACTGCGGCTTTGTCCGCGCGGATATTGTCACACGGGTACGTATTACGCGTTCAGGGGTTTGTTGGGGCTCCCATGGCGGTGCAGTGCCTCCGGCATGTTCGCCGACCACAGCACGGACGGCTTCCAGGCGGTGCTACGCATAAGAACGGCGTCCCTGCGGTCCCGGATAAAAAGTAGCACCAACACACTTCTGAGCGTGGTGTCGGACAGAGTGGACAGCCAAATCCTGAGGCATTGGTCGCTCATGCATGTCCAAAGTAATATTAATTTTAAATTTTACTAACATAGCTTTAAGTACCTGTCTGCCTACTAACATAATATGGACTTATATCTCATTTAATGTGTGCTAGTCTGAAATAAATATTTTCTATTCTCTATTCTATTACCCGGATAACAGGTTAGTATCCTATGTGCTAACCCGGATCACGGTGTACACGTGCGCAAAATTTCATCGAAACCCGTGCAGCAGTTAAGGTGTGAAAGGTAAAATACGGACAGGCGAGGCTTCGATACCGGACAGTATAAGACACTGTACCTACTGAAGCATAAGTCAGAGGCAGATGTCCGCAGCAGTTCCATAACTTGTTCGTACTAGTTTATCTGATCCCTTACTCACTTCATGCCTGTTATCTTTACCAGGACTAGGAAGTTATACATTTTGAATTCGACTGTTTTTTTATTATTTACATTATACACGTCTACACCTACATTTCGCGCCAGTTATGTTAAGTCTTATGTAATAGGGGGCGAGCCTATTACCATCTACCGGGCACAAATCCAAACTCAGTGGCTTCTACTGAGAAATTCCTGATGGAAAAACCCAATAACACTTTGCCCGACCTGGGAAGTGAACCCAGGACTTCATGCTCAGTGGTCCCGCTTGCAACCACTGGACCAGCAATACAGTTTCAATGTCTGTTAGATCAACTAAACAAGATTTTTTTTAAAGTAGATTTCATGGATGATTATGGCAATAAAGGAGGTGTCTGATGACATGACTAGTAATAGAAAAGTATGGAAGAAGAAGATACGCTGCGAAGACCACAAATAAATTGGAATAAGGGCAAAGGAATGCAAGAGGATTTCAATATTTGTGTACTTACGGCTCCATTGAAGATCTCTTCCAGTCTCTGTTTCGGGTTCTTCCCTTTCTTGGACCTCACGAAGAGGAGTATCTGACCGATGTCCGGACATTTTCTGAAAGAGACGGATAGATTTTGTTAGTTATGTTCCTTCTGATTACTTTTTTAATGTCACATCATTGAGCCGAGTATCACTTGTTGTCTTTGCTTGCTCTGTGCTCCTCCTGGGCAAAGCCGCCCCTCTAGCTCCTCCGCCTACCCTCTAGCTCCTCCGCCTAGCCGCTCCTCTTTCCATTTCTCCCCGGGAATACTCCTTCTAGTTCTGACGAAACCGAAACCTATCCAGTTCGTCCTGCCTTCTTCTTCGTGGCCTGTCGAGACCCTGCCTCACTGTCTCAGGGCGCCAGTTTTGTACTATTTTTGCCAAAAGTTTGTTTGCGGCAGATATGTCCTGCCCAGCTCCCATCTGAGTTGAAACCCTTTTCAGATTTGTGACTACGTGGTTCTAGGTACGCAAGATGGCTTGCAAACAGTCATGCATTCGACTCTTCGGTGTGACTAGCCTTCGCCCAATTTCCATGAGTAGAATAACCTCGATAAACTTATGTAATAATTATGTAATAAAAATAATACAAGAAGACAACAAAATATTATTTAGAAGCTCAATAAAATAACGAGAGTGAATGCGTGGCACTCGAACGCATACGTGTAGTATTACGAAGTTTCACTTCTTCCGCGCGGAGGGACTCCACGCACTATTTTTTTTTAATTTGTGTTGTGTGTTTCTTTTATTTCTTAAAGATGATCTAACTAATATCATGTGATATAGTTATTCTTTGTCCATAAGAACCGCGGTCAAAACCTATAGATAGTAGAGCAAGTTTATCTGATCCTGTGGCGGAAATAATTGGAACTAACGAAATCCGTATCAAGATTAAAAATAAGGTTAAATTAAAATTGCTGTAATTACTTGAAATATGTGTTAACAGCAGTCAGTCTTTATCTCGTGTTTTAGATGCCCATTAGAGGATCTGTAGCCAATTTAATTTAACCTCCCTGTATTACAAATATTTACAAAATACCAGCTTATGCCTGCAGCTTCACCCGCGTGGAGTTCTGTTACTGTCTCACGGGATCGTACTACGGAGATAAAAACCGGCCAAGTGCGAGTTAGACTCGCGCATGAAGGGTTCCGTACCATTAATTATATATAAAAAAAAAAACACTTTTTTGTATGGGAGCCCCCTTAAATATTTATTTTATTCTTTCTTTTTTAGTATTTGTTGTTATAGCATCAACAGAAATACATAATCTGTAGAAATTTCAACTGGCTAACTATCACGGTTCATGAGATACAGCCTAGTGATAGACGGACGGACGGACAGACGGACAGCGAAGTCTCAGTAATAGGGTCCTATGTTTTTATCCAGGTTATAAACTATCAAACCGGTGCAATTTTTTTTATTACTAATTTTGTACTGATTACGTGTTAACCGTTTTAGTGTCCATCCTGTATATTTGGCCCAAAATTCAGCTATACGAACTCCGCTCCCTAATGCAGCCATCGTCAAGTGCGCAGGTGACAGGGCATGCAGCCCTAAAATGAAAGATGGAAGGTGGGCCATTGTGGGCCATTGTCCATCCTGACTAATATATAAATGCAAAAGTTTTTTTTTTTTTTTACTCTTCGCGCCTAATCCACACACACCGATCATCCTGAAATTTTGCATATACGTTGTCAGGTGAACAGAAACGGACATAGGGTACCTTTCATCCCGAAAACTGTTTCCGAGAAAAACAACAATAACGTTCTTATGATAATAGATGGCGCCACGTGTCCGAGACGGTTATTGTCAAATTCTAAATTAACGCGGGCGAAGCCGCACGCAAAAGCTAGTTTACAATAAAAGTGAGAGAAGAAAAGTACGTACCTGAGTAGCTTCTCAACGAGCACCTTTCCCATGAAGCCTGTCCCTCCGGTGATGAAGACCTTCAGCCCTGAGAAGGTGTCCGCGATCCGGTCCGGCAACGCATCGATCTCTGCGGTCGATAGCGTCTCGGTAGTCATTCCGTTACTGTAGACAAAATAGAGAAGTAAATATTAATTATTTTATGTTAACTCCAGCAAGCAGGGTAGGCGACTGAAAAAAAATTGGCAAAATCATCCTCATTTATTCAGCCAATATTATTATTATTCCTTTATTCATTTTGACAACATATAATTTACATTTTTAAATATTTTTACAAAATTATATAAAACGAAAAACATTTAAAAATATAAAAAATAGTAGCCCACCGGCATCGGGAACAGGGTCCGGACTACCGGTGGTCAGGGCTCTTGATAGAGGAACCTCCTAATATTATTATTATTTCGAGTTCTTTCATGTTCTCTCGTAAGATTTATTATTTATTTATTTATCAGACGCTATGGGGCTTGATTGATCTGTTAACAACATAGTCAGACTTTCTTATTTTTTTAATTAAAGCAGGATCTGACTTATTTGTGTTATACATCTCTAATATCATCTGCCTTATCTCAACTATGTTAGGGCCGGCTTACAGCATATCCAGATGTAGCTGAATACCATATTTTACATGAAGAGACTGCCTATCTGACCTGCACAACCCAGTTAGTACTGAGTAATACGATACCACTTGGTAAGACTGGTTGTCAGACTTTCGGGGCACTGACTACCTGTAACGACTGTCAGATCTATAAACCATGGGGAAACTCGGTACGTAACAGATGGCGGTATATATTGGAATGTAATAAATGGCCACCCATTCAAAGACAGACATAGGCAAGCACTGCTTTATGTTGAATATCAACCCGTGCGATGCGTTATTAATAACCATGAGCTCCTCATATATCTTTACTTGATTAAAAGAAAAAACAGACCACCTAGAACTCATGGCCTTTTTTGACCGAATTCACATTTTCGAGACAAAAAAAAAAGAACCTACACACTTAAAGCTGTGCATTATAATCTTGAGACTAAAATATATTATGATCCTTATAATTCCTAGATATACACAAAGGTCAAATTCGATATTGGTAAACTGAAATAAAAAATACGGATATTAGTATTATGACATTTTAAAACATGTTTAGCTCTAATGCAATATATAATGTCTGACTTCCTTAATGCAACTCAATTAAAATAATTCGTATCGGCTGTTTTACTTTTTGAGCTTCTAACTGCATAACATCACGCTAACATTCCTTAAAGGTATATACAGAGGTGTACTTTTTTTGTTTTCTGAGGGAAAACTTCTAAAGACGATCGGTCTTTGGGGACTACTTGTAACGACGGTCAAAGATTTACAAATAACAACTGGGTCCAACGGCTTAACGTCTTTCCGAGGCACGCAAAAAACTAGGGATGTAATTTATTTATTTGAAAGACGTACAATATAAGAGAAAATCCAAGTAATTGTACAGTGAAAAGAAACATATTTAGAATAAAGTATGATAAAACATTTAAAATAAAGTACATACTTAAAATTACAAAAAAAAAAATTGACATCTTTCATGCATCCTCCTAATTAATGCATTAATGTTAAATGTACAGTAAAAAGATACACATTTAGAATAAAGTATGATAAACATAATAAAAAAGTACTTAAAATTACAACAACAAAAAAGTCATCTTTCATGCATACTCCCACAGAACAAGCGCAAAAAAATAATCTTTCGTTCATTTTCTCACAGAAACTAATGGCCGAAAATAATGGGTGGTCACCCATCCACGAACCTATCTAGGCATGCGTGGTTCGACTGTCGGTCGGCTGTTGTTACTAAGCCACGAGCTCCTCCATATAGCTAACCACAAACCTACAGAAATCGGCAAACAGTAGTAAAACACAACTTACAATATTAACCTACGTCATAATAACGTTTCAACTTGGCTGCAATATCCGTAATTACAAACATAACAATATTACCCCACTCCCACTGCTTGCTCACTGTTGGGCAACGGCATGACCTTGTAACACTAGCCTTATACCACAAATTCTACAAATAGTACAGAATTTGTGACAGCTTACAGCCCGGGGCCCTATCGTTGCACAGGTGATGGGCAGAGCCGGTCAAGGTGACATGAAATCATACACGAAGTGCAGCTCGTGGCTAAAATAATAAAAGCGGCTCGAATCTTTAGGTTAAACAGCGCTTACCTAGGTTGGTCCGTGGATGGGTGACTACGCATTACATACCGAGTTTCCTCTGTGCCTCGGAAAGCAAGTTACGCCGGTCCCGGCTGTCATTTGTAGATTTTTGACAGCCGTTACAGGTAGTCAGTAGTCAGTCAAAAGTCTGACATCCAGTTTTACCAATCAGTAACGTTTTATCCAGTACTAACTGGGTTGTGGAGGTCAGATAATGGTACACCCACATTTCACCAGTCGTGATTAAGACTCATGTAATAGGGACGGATCTATTGCCATCAACTGGGACATAGACTGCACGGGTGGCGCAGTGGTTGAGCGATTGACTGTTGCGTGTCGCGGTTTCGATTCCCGCCCGGACTAAATATGTTGTATGGCCTACAGATAGTTGTTACGGGTCTGGCTGTTTATGTATGTGAGTTTTAATGTTTGGAAACGCACCCACGAAACAGGAGAAATTACTTGCGTTTTGCAATGTGAAAAAAAATGAAACACCGCGCATGTGTCTTTGACAGTTAACAGTAGCAATAGACGCAGATTAGCTTATCGCAATAACGTTCAAAAATAGCTTATATGGCTTAATGTTAGACATATATTTAGCTTTCAAGGACTTTTCTTATTCGTTGCACTTTCACTGCGCGCCGCGGTTTCGTCAGTGGGTTTATAATGTATTGCGCACATATCCTTTAATGTTAACTTTACGTTCGGTACCTAGGTACTATAAACTGTTAGCACAGAAACTTAGGAAATTCTCAGTAGTTGAAGCTATTCAGTCTGGGTTAGTTTTTGACTAGGGGCATTAATTATGCTCGCCCATAACGACAATTAAACTACATTCGTTTCTCGCTATAAAATAACAACATCATTACAGCTGGCATACCATGACGTCTTAAAGCCAGTATATTGTTTTACTATTATTCCCGTGTGGGAAAGAGACGGAGCTATAGAGGATGTCTAGCGCCATCTCTTTCCCACACTGGAAAAGAGTAAAACACTAATGTTTTAAGACGTCATGGTAAGCCCCTGATCTCTCTGATACCAGAATCATAATAAATTAATAATACAAATTACGTTACAATTCGTAAAATGGTCACAAACTCCAAGATGTTAACTGCGTCTTTGATCTTTTTAAGAATGTTATCGTGATTGACATTATTATCCGATTACGATTCTGCTTTATAGCAGCCAGTTTATGCCCTGTTCACCACGGTATAGGCAGCCACATTTCGCCAGTTATGATCAAGTACCTATGAAAGGTTAGCCTAATTCAACCGGGCTCAAATACGGGAATGCCTGACGGAACAACCTTATGGCACCTAGCCCGACTTGGGAATCCAACCAAGACTTCATTCTCAATTGTAGTTCTTGCAAGACTTCATTCTCAATAGTAGTTCTTGCACGACTTCATTCTCAATAGTAGTTCTTGCAAGACTTCGTTCTCTAAAATTTCCAAACTACGTTGTATTGTAAGCGGTTTGCCTACAGTCTAACCGGATGCTGCTGAATACACCCATCAGACTCACAATACAGATACTGCCAGTCTTCCTCCTGCCTCCTTTTTCATCTGCCTGCCTTTTCCCTAACTATCTTGGGGTCGGCTTTCAGTCCAACCGGATGCAGCTAAATACCAGTATCATACTTGGAGCGTCTGCCTATGTGACCTCCACAATCCAGTTAGTACTGGATAATACGATACGTCTCAGTAAGACTGGTTGTCAGACTTTCGGGCCACTGACTACCTGTAACGACTGTCAAAGATCTACAAATGACAGCCGGAACCAACGGCTTAACATGCTTTTCGAGGCACGGAGGAAACTCTGTATTTACTGGGTGGTCACTCATCCACGGGCCAACCTAGGCAAGGCGGTTTAACTTGTAGATCGATCCAAGTGGCTGTTATTAATAAGCCCTCCTCCCAGCCTTATACACCGTGTAAATCACTATGACACCAAGTTGGGCACTCATCATTCCCTTGCCATTGTCCCAATTCATTTGGGGTCGGCGCAGCATGTTTTCTTCTTCCATACTTCTCTTTACTCGTCATCTTATCAGACACCTCCTTTCTTGCCATATCATCCTTCACACAGTCCATCCTCATCTCTTTAGTCTTCCTCTACTCTTTTAGCCATCCACATTCATACTTAAAAACTTTCCTCACGACGTTTTCGTCATTTCTCCGCATTAACCGACTACCACACAACTTTTCGGTCACCTGTTACATAAAAAATTGAATAAGTAGTAAGAATATAAAATAGGTAAAAACTTACCCTGTAGTGTAGGTACTTTGTAAATCTAAAAATACACCGTGTAAATCACGAAGCCGTCAACCAAGCATTCTGTACATGAAACTAAGTGACTTTACGCAAAAATTATACGCGACTGTTTTTGGGGGGTGTAAAATCATGTTTTGTGGTAGGACTCAATGTAACGCACTCAAAACATTGTGCTGATGGACGGATTGAATAGTACGGAGGTCGTGGAGGTGTTTATAGTAAAAATATTACATAAAAACTTGTATTTAAAAAAAAAGTCATAAAGTTGCAACTTTGACCCCTAATATCTCCGTAACTAGAAGGTTCCCAGGTATGGTGTAGAACAAAAAAAATATCGCAAGGACATGGAAAACCAGTGCCTTTCGGCTTCGTTAAGAGGTGTTTTACACCCTTTAGGCCAATAACTTTGTAATACTTGTAATCTGTTAGCTCGTGCAACAAGCCTATAGGTAATCCCTGAAGAGTTTGGCAGAAGTGTACCTAATAGTACCAGTATTTCGCCAGTTATGTTACCTCGTGTGTATTGTTTGCTATTAGGTCATATTACCTAATATGACTAAATAACTTGGTCAACTAGGTATACTCGCAGGTTTCTCTTACGAGTTGTTGACACATTTGCTGTTCTGATTACTGCGAGAGAAATTGTGTGACAATCTTATGTAAAAAGTTAACGCTTGTATGAGAATCAGAAGGACATACATCCTTGACTGAAGAGCAATGGTGGCTCAGTGGTAACAACGGTCTAGAATGATCAATATATCAATATCAAGATCCCAAACGAACGTGGTCGTGGGTCCGAACTTCGAGGTCTATTCCCAAAGCACGAAGTCCGTAGTTTTGACGAGTGTTACGGGCGTTTCCTACTCCGTAGCACCTACGGACTTACGATTAGTCCCGAACCCGAACTAAGAATGAATGACAACTAAATTTGACACTTGTTTTGACGGATCGTTATGTCATTTGATACTAAAATAGTTATCAGTTATTTTTTAATGTTCGAAGAAGCTCTACAGGAAGAGCGGAGGCGACACCGTTCTTAGTTCTTACGATATTTAGGTACATCTATCCAGTGGTTAATAAAAATAACATAAATTTCACTAATAGAAAGCTGCGTTATTTCCGAAACATGTAACTTTCTGTTACTTGACTTTACTGGAGGATTTCTTAACTCATCGGCAGAGTCGATATCTTTATTTTAGACAATGACAGAACGTCTTTAATGTCACCACCAAATTATGCCAAACCAACGGATGGGGTAAACCGTAAGTCGATGGTACCAATTGACCTTGGAAGTGTCTTTGGCGGCAGAAGAAGCGTAACCACTTAATTAGGAATGTTAAAAGTAACGCTACATAAATTATTGCATTGATTTAGTAATGTCAAAAACATATACTTTGCGATAGCCAACTTGGGAATTTGGTTATTGTGACATGACATCCCTGGGTTCGATTCGTAGGTCAGGCAAAGTGTTATTGTGTTTTTCTATCAGTGGAAACTACAGAGTCCGGATGCTTAATGCCAAACTGTATATTACCACAGACACGGGTTGCTCTGTGCTCTCAGGTAGTTTGCTTTAATGAATGAAGAGCATAGTACATACCAGCACAGACAATTTCTGAGTTGAAATACATTTTTCTTTAGAATATTGGAGCAAAATACAAAAGTATGAGTACAGCCAGCCACATGTCTCTTTTACTGTTTTGTGAAGCGATCGACAGATTTATTCGACAGTAATCAAGGGCTTATGGATTTAAAAACACATTTTTATATTTGCAACACTAGTAAATGATCACCAATGAACCCCATTTTAATGTGAAATTATAACCAAAAATTGTACATTATGTTATCCTATTAAACTCCAAACCAAAGCTCCAAACTAATGCGTATTCGACTTGTTTCTGTCTGCAGGGTTTAAAGTAAACTAAAACTTACTTTACTTTCATACAGGTATAAAGTTTGTTTTTAAGCTCTATTTTTTTTTTTCTGTTTTTTCTTTTCTACACACTGTGTCTACATTTCTAATCCAACTTTCCTCTCGCAGGTCTGCTGGAAGAAATTTCTTTTGAAATAAGCAGTACCTTTGTGCTCTTGTATCTTAACGTATTGACCTGTTAAGCGTTTTGTGTGTACATAAATAAATAAATAAAACGAAGGGGATAGCGCCCATAGATACGACCAAACCTTTCCGACTCTCTTTTTTTTGTGATCTACTATTAGGTAGGTACACCTCTGCCTAACCTTTCATGTATCACAAGCGTGATGTTTCATTCATGCTGCATAGTACCTATCTTAAATCTCTTTGGAAGTACCACTCCATAAAATGATTGTGTAAAATTGACAGCCATAGGATGAAGAAACATCAAGTATTGCAGCTCTGTGGTATGTCGGTTCAGCTCACTTGTTTATTTGGTGGCGTGGTTTCTTGTCCACTGGCCTTGACCTACCAATAAAACACTACATAATATTATTATATCACAATATTTATTTATTTACTGTATTTACTGAAATCCGTACACTCACCATTTAGGTTCAGTTGAAAACCAGCGTCGGGCACTAGTTGTCCGGCTATTTGCTGAACTGGGCCTATTTGGCGCTGCCGTGAGTCACACAGTATTTCTTGTTTAGTTTTTTATTTTTATATTGTTTTTCTTTTTTTTTATATTGTGTGTACTTGTGGCAATTGCGCCAATAAACGTTTTTTCTTTCTTTCTTTCATTCTTTCTATATATTTAATATTGACTTTACTTATTTACTACATTAGGCCCGTGGCATTGCCCCGTGGCGTTCAGAATTATTGTTCCACGGGATCGTCCTTCCAGGAAAAAAAATATCCTATGCGGTTATCCAGGTTATGAACTAACTCTATGATTAATTTCATCCAAATCCATTTAGAAAGATTTAACAAAAACTAGTTGCAACCTAATCAATTACGGTTTATCGTTAACGCTAAAAACAAACAAACAAACAATTGTTTTTTTTAAGAGTTATTATGCCTTGTGGCTGGACGGTTTACCTTTTTGTCTTTGACAATTCAAAAGTAGGTGCCTGAATATATGCTTTGAGCTTGAATTTGTAATAGGCAATCGGAAATAGGGAAATAGGGAATTCCTAAAAAACCCACCAAGTGCCAGTCGGAATCGCGCACGAAGGGTTCCGTACCATTATTTGTAAAAAACGAGAAAAAATCACGCTTTTGTATGAGAGCCCCCTTAAATATTTATTTTATTTTGTTTTTAGTATTTGTTGTTATATCATCAACAGAAATACATAATCAGTAGAAATTTCAACTTGCTACCTATCACGGTTCACGAGATACAGCCTGGTGACAGACGGACGGATGGACGGACAGCGAAGTCTCAATAATAGGGTCCCGTTTGACCCTTTGGGTACGGAATCCAAAAAAGATTAGACAGAAAACCATCAACTAAGTTCATATATTTTAGATCCTTTCTAAAGAGCGAACTGCCTCATGCATTTTTCCGAGAGAAAAATTCCTAATGGAACTATCCAACAACATTTTACCCCACCAGGGGTTGAAATCCAGGACCTCATCCTCAGTATTGACTACTAAAACATCAATGAGACTACACTTTTAAGAAATACACACGTGAAGATACATTTTGGTCGACTGGTACTCAATGACTGTTCATCGTAACTTCGCCTCACGCCTCCCGGCGTTTGACCGCGAATTCATAAGCCTAATCATAAATAAACATGAGAATGTGTGTCGAAAGTTTTTTTTATAAATAGGCACAGCAGCTATTAATATCTTAATATTGTTACAACATAACGTTTAGCATTCAAACAAGTTCGTAAATATTAGCATTTTTTATCGATTCTTCATCTGTGCCATTTTGGGTGTTGATGGAAAGAGACTAATAAAAGATGGGTTGATTGTTTGAGTAAAGACTCCAAGTAACACGTGATGAGGGCGAAAAGATTATCATGATGATCTGCTAGCCTATTTTGAGGTCGGTTTACAGCTGAATACAAGTATTTACATGGACAGCCAGCCCATCTGATGTCCACATATTTTTTCCCGGTAACCTAATCCTTTTTCTAAAATAAAAACACACGTTACTCCTTAAAACATCAGCTATACATAGCCAGACCCATCAAAATCGATCCAGACGTTAGATTCAAACGCGTTAATCACATGCATTATACACAATGACAGGGACAGCGTAGGCCCGACAATAAGTCGTTGCTTACTACAGAAGGTAGTAAGCAATGACCCATACTTAAGTACCAACGCTGTAACTTCAAATATTGTAAAACCAAATGATTTTAAAAGAGTAACCATGGAGTTTCTTGCCGGTTCTTCTCCATAGGAAACGACAAACCCGAACCGTGCACCTTTTGTTGACGTTTTATAAGTGCCCATGTAGGCCTATGTAAAATAAAATATTTTGATTTTGTTATGCATACAGTAAAAAGCAGTTATTTTGAAATCACAAAATTAATTATATACATAAAATATTTTTTTTACAAACGTAACAGTATAGAAAAAATGCATAAGAGACATTTCAACAAATTGCATAACTAGCAAGGTTAGGTAATCTAGTTTGTTTCTAAGTCTAGACTTTAAGTGTCAAAATAGACAAGTCTAGACTAGACTTTCACAATGCTTAACATTGTGCTTGCATTCCCCGAGTGTAGGTAGTGGTGTAACAATAGTAGGTACACATTCACATTTCATCAAGAAATTTCAGTTATTTGTCCCATGTTGTAATAGGGGGCGAGCCTATTGCCATGAACCGGGCGTAAATCCTAAGTCTGATCTGCTACTCGGTAATTAATACCTTAGGTTTTTCAAAGTCTACGTCATTTTATTTAATAGATAATGACTATGTATATGCTATTACTAGCTGCTGTCCGCGACTTCGTTCGCGTGGAAATTTTGATGTGTTTTTCATGGATAATTTAATTTATACATAATTATGAATCTTCCTCTTGAATAATTCTGTCTATAGATGAAAACCGCATCAAAATCCGTTGCGTAGTTTAAAAGACCTAAGCGTACAGACGGTGGGAAGCGACTTTGTTTTTATCCCAGACTATGTATTAACTATTATACTCGTTTTTAATGTTATGTTACATCATCTCAGCTTGGGTTTTCAATGCCGTTATCATTATATTGAATGAGTTTTAATAACCTTCTTTTTTTGTTACAACTTGCAATATTTCCTTTAATATAATTATAGCAATTATGTATACAAATTATTAATGCACTTTTTTACATTTGGTCCAAAATGCAGCCAAGTTTGAGTCGGAATCACAAAGGGTTCAGTAGTTTACCATCGCTTGAGTTTTGACTTTTCATTTCTATTTAATTAGCTGCTGGTAACAAGCAATATAAAGCCAGAAATTTTCGAAATTGGATCAGTAGTTCCGAAGATTACCTGCTACCTAAAAACTTACAAACAAATATCTCTTTATAATATTAGTGTAGAGTAGCTGTTGTCCGCAACTTCGTTCGTGTGGAAATGTTGATGTGTATGTGTGGGGAAACTGTGCTAATCCAGACAATAATCTATCTTTGTGCCATTACATTTCATCGAGATCTTTTCAGCCGTTCTGGCATGATTGTGTAAAAGCCAACCATCCATCCAAACTTTCACATTTATAACAGTAGTAAGATTGCCATGTTGGCAGACACACCAGTAAATGCACTCTGTAAAAGTTATAAAACTGGTTAGTTCATTTTTTTTTTAAGTTAGGTTCCGATGAAAGTGTCCTGTGACAATTAGACAGACCAACAGATGGCGTGGGCGTGGGTGGGGCGCGAGCGTGAGTGTGTACTTTCAACCTAAAGGGTAAACGGAACGAAACGCTCGTAGGACATTTGATACGGATCCCTAAAAAGATCATTTGAAAACCCTCCCAAATTAGGCAATAATTTTATTCAAAACTAGCTTATACCCGCGGCGTCGCCCGCGTTTATTTCGATAATTGACCCACGGGAACATATTATCGGGATAAAAAGTGTCTTATGTGTTTATCCAGGTTACAAACTACCCATGTGCCAAATTTCATCCAAACCCATTCAGTAGTTTTTGCGTGAAAGAGTAACAAACATCAAAATCAAAAAAAAAAACAAAAGTCATTTATTCAAACTAGGCTGATAATCAGCACTTTTTGAACGTCAAAATTACAAGAGACAGTCCCCCAAAACGCCCGCCCTTCGCCACTTCCTAGTGTTTTAGCTGGGAAGAAGAAGTGGCGGAACAAACTCCCCAGCAACACATCTGTCTGTTAGGTTCATCCATCCATCCATCCTCACAAACTTTCGCATTTATAATATTAGTAGGATGACTTCTTCCGAAAGTCTATTTATAGAAACTTAATGGGGAAATGATTAACAAGTTATAGTATACGTAAAAAACGCAAATGCGAAGATTGGTCAATAAATCTCACATGGCAACATTTACCTATTAATTCGGTGAGGTAACACATTTGGCGGATTGAAATAGTGTTTTACAAAATAGTGACCTAGTACATTAAAAAAAAAAACATAAATATATATAGAACTGGTATTTCGATTTCCAAATGCAAGTTGGCTTAATTTCTGGTTTTAAACTTTCTATTTTTGGTACTTGATTTGTTGCAAATAGAAAAAGTTTAACGTATAAGTAACATATTTTGAAAATTGAACAGTTTTTTGTTACAAAATCCTTATTAATACGACTGCCTCGTCGGTCTCCTGGTCGCAAGCATGAGGAGCATATAATAACAAGACGCCAGCAATCCTCGAAGGTTTAGGCAGAGTATTCCACAATACGTAGTTTTAAACAATGGGTGGCGACGTTACCTGTGACTATCAAGGTGATGAACCTACCCGTTGAAATAAAAAAACTTTCCCAATGAAACTCAACTCGATTCATGACTATGACCATATGCCTATGACTAGAAATAAATGCAAAACTCACCTCTTAAAATTTCTGGCAGGAATGGACTTTGAAAGCACGGAGAAGTTCCTTTACTCCTGCCCACAACACATTCACCACACAAATACATAAAGGGCGAGCCAAACGTACGAATTCCCTTTCTATCCTCAATCTTCAGGTTTATGTTTTGTATTCGCTTGGTCTCAAACCACCTTAGCTCTGTCATTCACCACACACACACACCTCACTTACACTCCACAATTTTTTTTTTTCTTTTTTGAATGGCATCTCGCAGTTCAACCTATGAGGTTGTCGTCTGCTTAACCGGACTATCCTGTGGGTGCCTTAAGAGTAAGGCCTCCAGCCAGGGCATAAAAACTTACGAACTAAGCGACTGCACGCTAAGGGCACCCCCTGTGGGGTACGAACCTCGGCTTAGGGCGTACACTCCACAAACATACACACGACACACTTATAACTACTTTATACCTTAAATTTAACTTTTATTTTTACTATGGATCTGGAATAGCATAATGTATTTTCTTTTTACTGTAGCCTAATATAATACGACACAGGGAATCCTAGTGTGGAGCCTAGTGATATTTTCAGCTTGTGTAATGCTCTCTTGAACAATAAAACTTTTAATTTATTTATTTTATTTTTCGTAAAAAAAAAAACAATTTCCCATATAACAGTAGCTACAGATTATTTCGACGTATCTTTGTGTGATAAGCAATTTTTTTGCAAAGTGCAAAGTTATTTATTATTTTATTTTTACCTAGGCTTGCGTTAGGCCGCAACTTTTCTGGTGTGAAGAATTGATTTGGCCTGGGGTGGAACACGCTTGCCTAGAAGATTCTTAAAGTATACACTTTAAGAAGATGAGTCTACCAATCGGTAAACAATACTGGTAAATTATACGCCACCCTGTATATTTATTTAAGTACCAGGGAAAATGCGGGCGAGATTATATTGCCATCATCCGGGTACATGTCTAAACAACGGGCTGCTACTGATAATTTCCAATTGAAAACCCTAAAAACTCTTTCCCGACCCGACAATCGAACCCATGGTCTCACGCTGAAGAGTAGTGCTTGTGACCACTAGACCGACAAAGCAGTAATAATACCTACAAAACTTATGTAAAAATAAAAACATAAAATAGGTAAAAACTCACCCCATGGTTAAAACTCCAAAAAATTATAATTAAAAACGAAAGTAAATCTATCTATCTATCCGGAAAAACCGTATTTTATTTACAACGTTTTTTATTCAAAAACTGATCTTATTTTGATTTAGAATAACTGTTTTTTTATCTGCGACCACTAATGCACTAAAGAAGGTCTTTTATAGACGAGTCTAAATGAACGACTAATTTAGCTGTATCTAAGTCTGGGAGGTAACGTTGCAAATGCAAAAATCATAGCCGAGTGATGTCGACATAGATAGTTGTTCTAATCTAAGAAATTATTTGAACCGACCGTCAGCTGCTCAAGTAGTGGTGGGTGGTGGGTAGTTAGGGGAGTGGTAAAAAAAAGATTAAAGTCTTAGTGCGCCTGTTGAAAATTTTCATAGATACTGAGTAGAGAGTAATTCGTGGTGGATAGGGGCTAATGCGTCAGCTGCTCGCATAAAAAAAAGTTAATTATAGTTATATTATGCCGAATTTTGACTGGGTGAGTGTTAACATTATTTAAAAGTACAACAATGAGTTGCGTGGGTAGCGGTGGAAAGACTGTGTGATATATTTCGAGACAGATTTTGGAGCTGCTTGAGCCCTTTATACAACCTTCGGGCTACCTAAGCTTCTCTTCCTAAAGTTTCAAAGCAACATTTGCGTGTGCGTGTCTTGTTATCTACACGATCACTGTCGGTTGTACTCTTCGAACAAACGGATGCAAGTCCAAATATGTCGAAGATTCAACCGTTCTGTTTATTTTTTATTTGCGATGGATTTGCTCTTGACTCTAGGTCAGAGAAGACAAAGTCGACGATGGTACGAGCTTACTCAGAACTTCAGAAGAAGCCTGTTCGCTCTAACTTTTAAGAGAATAGGGTTCTAAGCGTTCGGAAACACAGACGCAGACAGAGAGTTCCACTCCTTTGCTGTGCGCATTATGAAAGACGATTGAAAACGCTTAGTGCGAAATGGTGGAATAGCAATAAGGTAGGGATGGTAACTTGCAGTGCGCAAAGAAAGAAATATTATAACTTTTACAAAAAAAAAAACCTCTGTATTGGAGATACATCAGCGAAATAATTTTAGTGCCGATATAATTGAACTATTTCGAAAAATACTAGTGAAAGTGCTATCGACAATTCACCGCTTTACTGCCAAAATACTGGATAACTAACGGCAAAAAGACACGCATACGCAGATGTTGCTTTGAAGTTTCAGGGGGAGAGGCGTGTATGAAGACAGCGCGCATGTGGCAGCAATAAACTGGTGTTCAAGCAAGTCGGTTGTTTCTTTTACTGTCCACTCCAATACTTATCAGAGAGACTTAGATATAGATATATATATAGAGATATGCCGTGTTATGGCCTCAAGCAACTCCAAAATCGATCTCGAAATATGTGTTTACAAGGAAACAGCGTAGTAGCAATGCTCAATCACCTTGTTAAATTTCATCCGGCGTATTAAAACTTTTTTTTTTTTTTTGAAGTTCATGCAAGCAGCTGCCGCATAGTCCCCCCTCTGCCATGCAGCTGACGATTTGTTTCAGGTCAGCACGATGTTTACTGTTTATGATATTAGTTTCTGCCGGCTTACTATGTTTTTTTTTACCGCTTCCGTAACCACCCCCACCCATACCCACCACGGGAGCTGAGGCTTGGTTTACTTTCCTCGTAGCGGCGATTGGCGGCGGCATCCTCTCGCGTCCGGCCCTGGTTCAATCCATGGTCCGGAGCGAGAGGGAATGGGATGTCGTCGCCTCCTTCTGCGAAGCAGTCATGCTAGCGAAGGAGGTGGCGGAACGTGAGAGGGAAAGAGCCTCACGTCCCAGCCGCCGCGGGAGACGCCCCGGGCGTCGGGGGGCAACCAGTGGCCCCCGGCCACCGTAGGCGCGAGCCTGTGGACGGTGAGTAATGGGCTAGCTCACTGTCCGTCCGTCTACGTACGGCGCGTACGTGTTCCAAGCGCGCCTCAAGGAGATGTCAGCAAACCGGAAGGGGTCCGAGAGGGCCGATGCCTGCCAGGGCTGCGGGTTGTTCGAAAGAGATACCGCGGCCCTGGAACACAAAGGGCTAAGAAGGAACATGGGTGGGTTTTAGTCAGTACAAGTCTGACACTCCCTCCCGCTCCGCCCAGAGCGGGAGAAGTCATTTGATGATTTCCCATCCGGAAAAAAAAGGCTTGGTTTACTTATTAATTAGTCATTAAAGATCTACTGAAAAAGATATCAATTGATCGGCATAAAAACACCATAAAAGAAAAACTTAAAAAAAAAAAAAAAAAAATCGAAACCGAAATCGGACTAGTATTTACAGTGAAAAATACACGAAAAAAAACGCAATTTCGTTTACTTGGATGATTTATGTACTGTTTCATATTTTATCTAGCGATTTTGATTAAAAAACCGAACTAATAAAGAAATTTTCATGAAGTTTTGAGACCAATCGGACAAGTATACGATTTGAAAAAATATTTTTTCATGTTTAAGGATAAACACCGAGACAATGAAGCGCGACGAAGTCCCAGGGAAACAATTTTACTGTCTTGGATCCCGCAACGAAATTATCGGAAAAGTATAGCGAAGGTGTAGGAAGGTCACCTCGCTTGCTAATTGTATGTTGCCGATTCTAGTTTTAGGCTATTCATGTCTGAGAGATATTTCTCGACAGTATGTAAAGTTAAGTAAGAGGCCCATGGCCAGAACGTCTACCATAAGTTTTAACAATCTATACTCGCTAGCGTCTGTAGTTAAAAAAAAAATGAAAACTTTTACAACGCCTCTAGCGGATAGTTGGGTACTAAAATGCGCAGTATGAGTCACTATTGTTATCTATCCTACGTCGCCGTGTAGTAAACTAAACTACAGCGACTGCAAGTTTGGGCTTCATTTGCTTAGAATTTGGTAGTAAGCACCAACACAGCTCATGGTACCATTGAAAAAGCTAACTAAAGTATTTGCTTATTGACGGAACTATTGCAGCTACGTCAAGCGATCTAACTATGACAACTCATGGTAGACGTACAGCATAAATACTCTGACACCAAGTTAGGCACTCATCATTCCCTTGCCCTTGTCCCAATTCATTTGGGGTCGGCGCAGCATGTCTTCTTCTTCTTCCATAATTCTCTTTACTCGTCATCTTATCAGACACCTTCTTTCTTAACATATCATCCTTCACACAGTCCATCTATCTCTTTGGTCTTCCTCTACTCTATAGCCATCCACACATTCATACTTAAAAACTTTCCTCACGACGTTTTTGTCATTTCTCCGCATTAACCGACTACCACACAACTTTTCGGTCACCTGTTACATAAAAAATTGAATAGGTAATAAGAATATAAAATAGGTAAAAACTTACCCTGTAGTGTAGGTACTTTATAAATCAAAAAAATATATTGAAAAACAAATATCTAACCGGAAAAACCTAATTCTGTTTACAACGTTTTTTATTCACAAACTGACCAACTAAATAGCGTAAAATAATTAGATTTATTTGTACCTAGGTATTTAAGTGTTTTTTGCTGCAAGCACTGACGCACTGCAGAAGGTCTTGTACAGTCGAGTTTATATCGAGAACTATCATGACATTCAGCTGCATGTAGTTTGACTAGAAGCGACACAAAACGAAGAAAAGAAACGAAACATTAGAGAGATAAAGTCTAATAGAACAAGTTTACTCGTAATAAAGTGCATTATTTATCTAATTTTTATTCATTTTCTTTCAATTTTTTTTTTTATATTTGCCCTCCTTTGTCGAAAACAGGGTCCGAACTACCGGTGTTCAGGGCTCTTGAGAGATGAACCTCCTAAGAATACGGGTCGTGTTCCAGCTAAAACACTAAGAAGTGGCGAAGGGCGGGCGTTTTGGGGGGCTGTTTCTTGTAATTTTGACGTTCGAGTGCTGATTATATCAGCCCAATTTGAATAAATGACTTTTGATTTTGATTTTGTCCAGAAGCTTTCTGAATCAAGCCCTTGATCCAGCTGCCAAGCGAGAGCCTCCTCAGATATTCGTAGAGGCTTTTGGATACTATGCCATTGGCCGACACGACCACCGGCATCATATATATACTGTTTTTTTTTATATTTTTATGATCGGCACAATTACTATTTTATTATTATGTAACTAAGGGATCGCATCCGGAACGAGGTGATCCGATAGAGAACCAGAGTAGTCAACATAGCTTACAGAATAAGTAAGCTGAAGTGGCAACGGGCCGACCATATTAGCCGTAGAACCGATGACCGTTAGACGTGTTCTTCAATAGAGGCCGCGAATCGGCAAGCGTAAGGTAGGACGCTCTCAGGCTCGGTAGAGCGGCAATCTTCGCAGGGTGGCTGGTAGAAACTGGATGAGAGTTGCCGAGAAGCGAGTTAAGCGATTGGAGAGGCCTATGTCCAGCAGTGGACTGTTATAGGCTGATGATGAAGTGGCATCTATTATTCTGTTTTATTATTCAACAGTATGAACTTCGTGCATGCTGTGATAAGGTCATCTCGCTTTCTAACTGTATGTTGACGATTCTAGTTACAGGGTATTTATATGTCTGTGTGCTATTTCTCAACGGCGTGTAAAGCCAAGTCAGAGGCCCATGGGCGGCATAAAAACTCTTACACCAGGGTAGAGAAACACTATAAAGAAAAAAAAACCGGCCAAGTGCGATTCGGACTCGCGCACGAAGGGTTCCGTACCAATGTTTATAAAAACCAGCATTATGATCTGCAAATAATACTCGCTTTTAGTACAACTGACGCTTAGCGCCATCTATCGATATTTCTATGTAGTTTTTCGAAATTTTCGAGTCAAATACAATTGGTCAACTATTACTCGTATACTTGTAAAGCCCACTTATGTGTGATAGTTTTTCTTTAAACTTCGTTATATATAGGTACTACTGCCGTGACATTTGAATTTCTAACTACAACCGTTTAGTCGGTAAAGGGGGGGGACACTTGACTCTAACGAAAATTGGTACTTTAAAGCTTGATAAGTCACGAATGGTTTAATTAATCAAAAAACGGTCTGGCTAAACCCCTAATATTTTTGAAAGACCTATCCAACGATATCCCACAAAAAGGAAAGGACGAAAAAAAATATATTATCCCCACTTTACATGTAGGGGAGGTACCCTAAATAATGGTTTTTTTTTTTTCACAATTTAATTTTACCATTTTTTCGCCGTCATTAACGTGTATACTTATGCCGAATTACAACTTTCTAGTACCAATAGTTTTTGAGCTAAACCGCGGACAGACAGACAGAAATATACCGAAACTATAAGGGTTCCTTGTTGACTACGGAACCCTAAAACGGCTATAATAACGGATGCAAATAAATAAAGTATAATACGAGTAATTAATACACGTAATGAAAGCCGAGAAAGATAAGCAAATGAATTATCTTGACTTGGCTCACGAGGTTGTCGACATGTGGGACTCAGCGATCATTGTGCCGATAGTCGTATTAACCAATGGCCTAAGCGACAAGAGCCTCGACCAACATCTGATGAGGCTCTCGTTAGGCAGCTGGATCAAGGGCTTGATTCAGAAAGCGGTACTCTTGGACACGGCTCGTATTGTTAGGAGGTTCCTTTCTTTGGAGCCCTGACCGCTACAATTTTTTAATATTTTTAAATGTTTTTTTATTTATTTAGTGTAAGGAATATTTAAATATGTAATGAATTTGTAAAGAAATAAATAAAAGATTAAAACAGAATAATACATGTAAATGAATTTAATAACCTCATGAAATTTATAAAAATAGCAAACTAAACCTAGATATTAATAATATTTCCGATGATAATTATATTTGTTCAACAAACTTGAAATCCAGTATACCTTCTAACTGGATGCTTGTTTTGTCCAATCTACCTTTATGTTGCCGTGCCCTAATCGGGTTTGATGTTGTAACTTACTTACATATATGTAACAACTAAATGTATACACATGAATGCAATAAAGAGTTTGAGTTTGACTTTTCATTCCTTGTTTTATTCCACTGTAGGTCTGTAAGTGACGCGGGCCTGTGGACGGTGAGTAATGGGTTAACTCACCGTCCGTCCGTCTTATGACGACAGGCCATGTCAACGGCGCGTTAAAGTTCCACGCGCGCCTCAAGGAGATTTCAGAAAATCGGAATGGGTCCGAGAGGGCTGATGACTGCCAGGGCTGCGTGACTGTTCGAAATAGATACCGTGGCCCTGGTACACAAAGGGCTAAGAAGGATCATGGATGGGTTTTAGTCCGTACAAGTCTGACACTCCCTTCTGCTCCGCCCAGAGCGGAAGATGTCATTTGATGATATGCCATCCGAAAAAAAAAACAAAAAAAAGTTCTGTAAGTGAGACTGTAGAGTCCCAGGGTCAACCATAATTCACTCTTGGGCAAGTGATGTCGGGGGCAGGTCAAGGTGACATAACAATACGCTTGTAACGCCAGAAGGGTTAGTCAGAAGTGTACCTAAAAGTACACCCACATTTCAACAGTAATGTTTAAGACTCACGTAATAGGGGCGAGCGTAAAGACATCAACTAGACTGACGCCGGACAGGTGGCTGACATTCACAGTAACACCGCACATGTTACAGCATCGCGAGACACTTCACTGCACGTCTGAAAATTGACCTGCTCGTCGTGACTGGCCAGAACCCCAAAAGTCTGGGTTTTTCAGATAGGCAGTCGCCCCATGTTGTAGCAACTACGTTGGAAGTGATGGACAGGACACGTAGCAAGACGTGATGAGGGCATGGTGGTGCCTGCAGCTCTTGCTGAATGGTTACCGACATACAATGGTAGAAGAAGTGTTGGCAGACCAACTGCCAGATGGGTGAATGACATTCAGAAGATCTTGGGTAAGACCTGGTTGAGATATATTTACCAGGTATACTCAGCAGCTACTGCCCTGTTGGCGTTGGTCTCATGGTCGCAAGCGTCACTGCTGAGCGTGGGATCCTGGGTTCGATTCCCGCGTCGGGCAAAACTGGGTTACACAATTGTGTAATATAAAATGTCCTGAGCAGATGGCTAATCTTCGCAGAGATTGGCCTCTGTGGCCGAAAACGATCAGGAATAACTTCATCATCTGCCTAGCCTTTTCCCAAACTATCTTGGGGTCGGCTTCCAGTCTAACCGGATGCAGCTGAGTACCAGTATTTTATATGAAGCGACTGCCTATCTGACCTCCACGACCCACTGGGTAATACGATACCCCTTGGTAAGACTGGATGTCAGACTTTTGGCTTCTGACTACTCGTAACGACTGTCAAAGATCTACATATGATAGCCGGGACCAAGGGCTTAACGTGCTTTCCAAGGCACGGAGGAAACTCGGTATGTAATTATGGTCACCCATCCACGGACCAACCTCGGCAAGCACGGCTTAACCTTAAAGATCGACCCGGGCGGCTGTTATTATTTAGCCACGAGCTCCTCACGATCAGGAATAACTTGCTGAGTATAAACTCAGCAGGGAGTGCAAAGGGTTGTTAATGATGATGAAGATTCACCTGCATCTGCTGGAAGCCGACCTAAACATAGCTGCGAAAAGGCGCAGATGACAAATGGTCAGATCCGTCTAGTCTAACCAACATCTTTGCCTTGTGTCGCTTTTGGACTAAGAGTTTCGTCCTTCGGACCGGATCCCAGGTCAGAAGGATCAGATTCGCTTGTTCAGTTTCATACAAATGCTGCGTGAATGACAGAATGATTGCAATAATTAAGTATAATAAAAAACCCACGATAGGTAAACTTTGTACCTAACTGTGACGTAGGTTCCGTTAATGTGTTTAAAATGTTATATATGATTATAAGTGAATGGGTAATCCCAGAAAATAAATGATATCAGAGACTTTATTGGTATACTCAATTTACTGCCGAGATGAAGAGTAATAGAGAAGTATGGATGAAGAAGACATGCTGCGCCGACCACAAATAAAATGGGATAAGGACCGGGGAATCATGATGGTTATACAATCAAAGGTTATCTGCGTAGCGTAGATAATATGGGGTATCTAGTCGACCCTGTAAAAACTCCTAATCCGTAAAAACCGGCCAAGTAGGAGTCGGACTCGCGCACGAAGGGTTCCGTACCAATATTTACAAAAACCACCATATTTGATCTGCAAATGAGACTCGTTTTGAGTACAAGTGACGCTTAGCGCCATCTATCGACATTTCTATGGAGTTGTGCGAAATTTTCGAGTCAAATACAATTGGTCGACTATTTACTCGTAAACTTGTAAAGCCCACTTAAGTGTGATAGTTTTCCTTTAAACTTCGTTATATATAGGTACTACTGCCGTGACATTTGAATTTCTAACTACAACCGTTTAGTTGGTAGAGGGGGGGGGACACTTGACTCTAACTAAAATTGGTACTTTAAAGCTTTAATTCGCGAACGGTTTACTTAATCAAAAAACGGTCGTGGCAAACTCCTAATATTTTTGAAAAACCTATCCAACAATATCCCACACTATGGGAAGGACGAAAAAAAAAAATATCATCCCTTCTTTACATGTAGGGGAGGTATCCTAAATAATTGTTTTTTTTTTTCAAATTTTATTTTACCTTTTTTTTGCGTCATTAACGTGTATAATCATGTCAAATTACAGCTTTCTAGTACTAACAGTTTTTGAGCTAAACCGCGGACAGACAGACGGACATACCGAAGCTATAAGGGTTCCTTGTTGACTACGGAACCCTAAAAACGAGCAAAAAAAACACTTTTTGTATGGGAGCCCCCTTAAAATATTTATTATATCTTGTTTTTAGTATTTGTTGTGATAGCGGCAACAGAAATACATAATCTGTAGAAATTTCAACTAGCTAACTATCACGGTTTATGAGATAAAGCCTGGTGACAGACTGACGAACGGACAGCAAAGTCTCAGTAATAGGGTCCCGTATGACCCTTTTGGTACGGAACCCTAATAAAAAACATCACTACGGAAAAACGAACGGGAAAATCTTGAAAAATTATTGGAAGCTTGTCAAAATATCATTGCTACGCATAATACCTAGGTAGGTACATGCTATTCATCATCTGCCTGCTTTATAATATTGGGGTCGACTACCAGTCTGACCAGATGCGGCTGAATACCAGTATTTTATATGGAGCAATCATGACAAAATGTAGGTGTAGGTACTATTAGGTACACTTCTGCTTAACCCTTCGGGGATAACACAGGCGTTATGATATGTTCCTCGAGGAGAAAAAATAAGAGTTACCGAATTTTTTGCTACGTAGTTTACAAACGTAGGATAAACATAGCAATTATGACAAGATGACAAGTCTCAAGGACGACTGAGATACTTCTCAGAATTATGGTACTTAGTTGTTAGCTAAGTAACTTAACAAAAAAGGATAATACTTATTTCTGTTGATCGTCTAGCTAAATAATACTAATTTTGTATTAGGTGAGTAGGGCACTTATTACTTATTTACATACGAGACAGAATTTAATAGAATTTTGGCATAAATTTGCATTGTTGTGCTTGCATATGTGGTGACGAATAAACGGTAATAAATTATAATGTTTATTAGTTTCATACTACCTAAACTTTGACCATTAAAAGACAATACGTAGGAAGTTTTAAAAGGTTGCAAGTTCTAAATGAATAGGTAACTAGGTCATCGCAGAATTATACCTAATTATTAAACTCTAATTTAAATTAGGTACAAAATCCCCAATCATTATCACAGATTCTAAACCAAACAACAAAGCCAGCACCTAATTAGCAAAACTCTAATTACCGAACCTAATTTAAAAATAACTCATTTACACACACCAACAATTTATAAAAGACATTTAAAATAATACTTACATTTAAATCACGACTTAGTTCTTTAAAAAAATATGTCGTCCTGATTTTACTGCAAAGCTTGAACACTACAAGTTGTCTTTAGTCCCTGCTCCTAACTGCGACTGCTTACTGCCACTAACTGAACCGCGGGTTGCGTTTGTGTCAAACATTACCACAGTTCTGCGATTGCGACGGCCTAGCTCGCGCGAGTGTCGCAATGGGCTTCGAGAAGTCTTAGTACACTCGGTACTGGCGATTAAGGTGTTTGGTATATAGGTAGGTTAATTGTGTATGATTTTCAACTGACTTCAAAAAATTGAGGAGGTCTTGTTTTCCTTCAGCATCTTTTTTTTCCATGTATGCTCGCCGATTTCTCCGTGGTTTCTGGTCCGATTTAGATGATTATTTTTACATTCTGTAGAGGCAGCTCGCGCGGTGTCCCATTTCACGTTAATTTGGTATTTTTTAGTAACTTTGCTTCGGTAGTTTTTGAGTTATCCTCTATAATATGCATTTTTTCTTCTTCGGATACCTATGTGGATGATGTGCTAATAACTTCTAATTATTATACTTGACAAGCATTTTTGTGAGTAGCAAAAAGTCAATGAAAGTAACAAAGTCACCGACTACTTCCGAAAGCTAAGTTATTGTCCACCTAGTAGTGTTTTGTTTTTTTGCAAAAAAGTTTTTCTGCAATGCGTTGTCAAGTCTTATACATCGCTCTCTTTTAGTAAGCCGGACACAGGTTGGCCGAAGCAAGAAAAACATGTTTAGGTGAAGAGTCATACATGTCTGCCCTGTAGAGTAAATGTGGTTTTGCTCTATAAACGATGGGATATTTGATATTGTGAGTAACGATGGGGTTTCTAACCAAGTTCTTCTCCATAGTTAACAAAAAACTCTAAAAAAATTCTCGACGTTTTAGAAATGACGCTACTGAAAGTGCCAAATTTTGGGCTGACTCAATTTAGATTGTCGTCGAAGTCATGATGTGCCAGCATTTATCCAAATATTTTGGGTTCGGCTTCCAGTAAAATCGGATGCAGCTAAATACCAGTACTTTACATGGAGCGACTGCCTATCTGACCTCCATACCCCAGTTAGTAATTGATAACACACAATTTATACCTCTTGGTAAGACTGGATGTCTGACTTTCGTGCTACTACTCGTAACTATAACGACTGTACAAATGACAGCCGGGACCAACGGCTTAAAGTGGCACAGAGGAAACTCGGTATGTAATGGGTGGTCACCCATCCACGGACCAACCTCGGCAAGCACGGCTTAACCTTAAAGATCGACCCGGACGGCTGTTATTATTTAGCCACGAGCTCCTCACGATCAGGAATAACTTGCTGAGTATAAACTCAGCAGGGAGTGCAAAGGGTTGTTAATGATGATGCAGATTCACCTGCATCTGCTGGAAGCCGACCTAAACATAGCTGCGAAAAGGCGCAGATGACAAATGGTCAGATCCGTCTAGTCTAGCCAACATCTTTGCCTTGTGTCGCTTTTAGACTAAGAGTTTCGTCCTTCGTGGGATCCGGTCAGAAGGATCAGATTCGCTTGTTCAGTTTCATACAAATGCTGCGTGAATGACAGAATGATTGCAATAATTAAGTATAATAAAAACCGGCGGAGCGGCTGTTATTATTTAGCGACGAGCTCCTCGGGAATCGTCATTCTCCTGACCTTATCCCAATTTATTTGGGGTCGGCGCAGCATGTCATTTCTTCCATACTTCTCTATTACTTGTCAGCTCATCAGACACCTCCTTTCTTACCAAATCATCCTTCACACAGTCCATATCCATCGTTTGTTTGGTCTTCCTCTACTTTTACTCATCCAAATACATTCTGAAAACTTTCGTCACGACATTTTCCTCATTCCTCCGCATCACATGCCCATACCACGACAACCGATCACTTTTAGATTTCCTCTTATCTACACTTGCACTGTGGTCTTCCTCAACTCTGGACACCAGCTCGTTATACCTACAATAAAGTAACGTGTCCTGCCGTTCTGCGACTCTGGGAGTGGCCTATTTTTTCGGGGAATACCTACATTGATGTTATTGTGTTATGTTCGTGAAGGTATTTTCAATAATATATACCTATATGTTAATGTTGGTCTTTACGTCACTACAGGGTCAAAGTCATGATCTTCGTCTCACTTCTTATTTATTGCTTCTACGACTCGATGGTCTTTTATTTTTATTTTGAAGTTATTCATATTCATTTATTTATTGTTTGTCTTCTTGTCTTTATTGTTTTGACAGGTGCAAAAATAATTCTTACAAAAAATGTAACCGACTAATAAACCGAACCGAAAAAAGTTTTTATTTTACCCTTTTCAGTTGTGGTATCTCACATAAATCCTAGTCAAGTTTAATTTTTTAATTGTAACTAGACACCAGCACATCGTCCATACATACGACAAAGGACAAAATGCATACTAAAGAGGATGACGCAAAAAGTTCCTAAGCAAAGATTATAAAATTCATATGGGCCCACCGGGCACGCTTTCTCTACCAAATGAATGAAGAATCATCTAAATCGGTCCAGTAATCACGAAGAAATAGGTGTAGGTACATACGTGCAAAATGTACATAAACAAATAAAGAATTGTTCATAAAATTAAAACTACGGGCCCAAACTATGTTAAATTTTTATGGGACCAAAATGGCAACTATTCCGCATCAAACTAAAGAAGAATCATGTAAATTGGATCATAAATGTCAGCGTAATCGGTGTACATATATAAAAAGAATTACCAATCGAATTGAGAACCTCCTCCTTTTTGAAGTCGGTTAAATAGCATAGTATCACTGTAACATTCCCATGGGGTACTGTCTTAAGACTAGTCTGGCGTGACAACTTAGAGGCGTTTCTAAGAGATTGGCTGCAGAAAACCGCACGGAGCAAAGAGTGGAGGGCTATGGGAGAGGCACAGGGACAATAGCTATATGAACTAAGGAAAAAAAAAGGACTGACGATCATCATCATTCTCTTGCCCTTATGCCAATTCATTTGGGGTCAGCGCAGCATGTCTTCTTCTTCCATACTCCTCTATTACTTGTCATCTCGTCAGACACCTCCTTTCTTGCCATATCATCCTTCACACAGTCCATCCATCGTTTCTTTGGTCTTTCTCTACTCTTATAACCATCCACATTCATACTCAAAACTTTCCTCACGATATTTTCCCCATTCCTCCGCATCACATGCCCATACCACGACATTTTCACACACATTTTTACATTTTCAGTCACCGGCGCCACTTTCAGACTGCCCCTTATGTACTCATTTCTTATTTTATCCATTCGCGTAACACCACACATCCCCCTTAGCATTCTCATTTCAGCTACATGCAAATGCCTTTCATTAATCCCTTTTGTGGTTCAACATTCTGATCCATACAGAAAGGCCAGCTGATGATGAGGATGCTAAATCAGGTGAGGCGCAACGTTGACACGAGTATCTTTTACTGACAAACCACTTATCAACGTTGCAGGCGCAGGGACCGATTAAACAGTTTAAAATGTTGATTAGGTACCAACCGGTTAGACCGATCACACTATATGTTTATACTAGCTGTTTCCTTGGGACTTCGTTCGCGCGGAAATTTTGAGGTGAATGTGTAAGACTGACTCGTTGGTTGAGGGGTCGCAAGCGCGACTACTGAGCACGAGGTCCTGGGTTCGATTCACCGGTCGGGCAAAGTGTTATTGGGTTATTCCATTAGGAATTTCTTAGTAGCACCCACGGAGTCTGGATTTAATGTCGGGCCCGGTTGATGGTAAAATAGGCTCGCCCCCTATTACATAGGACTCCAACTTAATTGGCGAAATGTAGATGTACGATTAAGTACAACAAATTTCGCCAGTGTAGCGTACGAGGTCGTGAACACATCCAGTAAAATAAAATAAAAAAAATAGTGCGTGGAGTCCCTCCGCGCGGAAGAAGTGAAACTTCGTAATAATACACGCATGCGTTCGAGTGCCACGCATTCACTCTCGTTATTTTTTTGAGCTTCTAAATAATATTTTATTGTTGTACACTTTTTATTACATAAGTTTATAGAGGTTATTCTACTTATGGAAATTGAGCGAAGGCTGGTCACACCGAAGAGTCGAATGCATGACTGTTTGCACGCCATCTTGCGTACCTAGTAGAACTACGTAGTCACAAATCTTGTAATAGCGCCATCTCTTAGTGGGTAATAGAAAATATTCTCCCTCCATGAAAACGTTAAACTTGTTGGAAGTCGCATAAGAAGTTTCACTTCAATAACTGCTAACAAAGTCGTAGTAAAATTGCATATCGTGTGATTGACACACTTTATTTCTTGATTATTCAATTTTATCCGAATCAAGATATATTCTGTAATATAATATGAATAGTAAAAGAATTTCGTGAGCCATAGGCACAAGTTGACACATATGTTTGGCATAAGTAATCAGTAACTTTCCACTATCAATATTTTATTAGATCTGGTTGTGGTCGGGTCAGGAACCGTGATCCCCAGCCCGACCACAATCGTACTCTTATTACTCAAAAAAGTACAAGGCACAAATTCCTAGGATAACTGGCACAATAAAACACAATTAAAATTAACCATTTTGTGCCATATTAAAATCTCCGTTCCATGTCGTAGTCGGGTCAGGAATCACAACACAAAGAAACTACAGTTTTACTAGTCAATTGTGTATTTATTATATTACTTACTTTCTAATGGGTGTTAAAAAATAGCTAAACGAAGCCGAAAGTCACTTGTTCTCTCCGTTCATTGCGATATTTTTTATCTTGGACCATACCTGGGAACCTTTTAGTTTCGGAGATATAGGTGGTCAGAGTTCCAAGTTTTTATTATTATAACTTTATTTTAAATACCTCCACGATCCATGTACTATTCAATGCATCCACCAGCACAATGTTGTGTGCCTTACATTGAGACCAAAAGTCCAGGCAAAAATTACTTTTTATAAAAAAAAAATCGGTAATAAACTATTTGTCAGGTTTTTTTTATATTTTTTATTTATAGATTTAGTTTTTAAGGAAATAATTTCAATATTTCGTTTATTACCTAAAGCTGTAGTTATTTTTTAAGGCATAGTACTCTCACCGAAAGTAACGAGAATCAATTCAACTTGACGTTGACATTGACGTTTGACACATAGAAAACAACTTAATTATTTCATTACAAGAGGCACTGAAAGTTTTTTATACAGGATACTTTATGACGTCATTTAGAGGTCAAGTAAAAGTCAAGTGATTTTAAGTATTTTTGTGAAAATAAATACGATCTTAAAGTTTTAAGACCTAAAAATAGAAAAATAAGTCTTATAAACCTAAAATCTCGAAATGGTTTTGTAATCGGCATAGTTTAATTTTTTTACTTTACATACTTACCGAATTTTAAAAAATCAAGCATTCTATTGATAGCTTCGTGAAGGATGTGTTAACACCTTATAAATATAAATACAATAACCTATTAAATAATAATGACATAAAGATGAGATCTAAGCTTTGTTACAGACAACCGCACGTCAGCAGTAAATCCTAAACTCGCCTTAATTGCTACGAAGTAGAAGCTCTGTCTAAAACAAATTGTTTCTGTACGGACGTGCTGTTGAATGTACATAATGATTTTAAGAGCATTATTTTATTTTGTAAACAATTTATAGGCAAGCTGTTGTTTTACATCCTCGTCAAATTCAAGGAGGTAAATATGCTAATGATTCTCGTGCCAAATCTATAACAAAATGGATAGGTAATTTTTTATTAAAAATTTATTTACGGATATCGGTAAGTGTGAACCACTCTTGTTTGAAACGCGGCCCGCATGATACTCGCCCTAACGTTTATTCGATAATTTCTTATTCCCTAAACCACCACCGGGGTTTTGTCTGAAATACTGACAAACTTAAACAACAACAAAAAAAGCAGCGTTTATTAATAATTAACTAGGTGACGTAATTTAAATTGATTATTTATGCCTTTTGTGACAACCTCCTGAATTTTGACGAGAATACAAAACACGTTGTATAGATACACGGTAGTGTATAATGGCATAAGCATACATGGGCAGAGGACTTGTCACGAACGCGCGAAATATCTAAACGTAACGTAAATTAAACATACTTTTAAAACCTTTTAAATACAACTCTATCATACAGGACTTTGGTTTAATTAGTTGCGATAATTTGTGTTACTGTACTGTAATAAACTCTCGAAACAAAGCAAACATTGTATGCGAAACGAGTATTTTTAACATGGATCGAAAATGGGTTGCACGACATTGATCAAGTCTGATATTCGTCAAATTTGATATTGGTCAAAGCTGTAGTTCGTCAAATCGTCTTTTTGTCCAATTACGATATTTGCCAAATACGCTACTGGTCAAGTCCATGTACAGTCCATGAAAACATGTGTTTTGAATGTACATAACTTACTCGTAGGAATTTACAAAAGGAAAAGCCGCCTGCTGGAGGTTCCTATTTACATCATCATTATCTGCCTAGCCTTTTCCCAAACTATCTTGGGGTCGGCTTCCAGTCTAACCGGATGCAGCTGAGTACCAGTATTTTACATGAAATTATATTATTTCCTATTTACAGCATCAAAATTTAGTAAATAGTATTCTGAGGATTTTATTTGTTTCGATTGTTACTGAGCAATGGGAAGAAAAGGCTAACACATAAAGGGTGTAAAACACCTCTTAACGAAGCCGAAAGGCACTGGTTCTCCCTGTCATTGCGATATTTTTTTTGTTCTACACCATACCTGGGAACCTTCTAGTTGCGGAGATATTAGGGGTCCAAGTTCCAACTTTTTGACAAGTATTTATTAAATACAAGTTTTTAATGTAAGATTTTTACTTTAAACACCTCCACGACCCCCGTACTATTCAATCCGTCCATCAGCACAATGTTTTGAGTGCGTTACATTGAGTTCTACCACAAAACATGATTTTACACCCCCAAAAAAAAAAGTCGTTTCCCAGCAATAATTTTTGCGTAAAGTTACTTAGTTTCATGTACAGAATGCTTGGTTGACGGCTTCGTGATGAGGTGATTTACACCGTGTATACCTTATTTTGTGGGTTACAGGTATAATCGGTTAACCTTTTAACCCGATACCGGATTTTAAAATTGTTTGGTGTTACGTTACGTTTCTCCGCGCGTTCGTGCTAAGCCTACTTAACATTACATGGAGCGAATCGTGACTTCATAATCTCAAATTGACTATTTTTAATTACTTACATTATAGTGATAAACAATTTTATCTTGTATATAATTTGATATTGATACTCATCTCGAAAGGTTTGCTCGATAATTTATTTGAAAATCGTTTGCCCAATAGTGGGATAGTAACTGGCACAGATGTACCAACTAGTTGGTAAAGCCGACTATCCCGGCCATATTTGTAGTCGGCAAATAGTCGGCTGGAATAATTTATATACAATTTTAACATTTATTGTTAAGTATTAATTTTACTTCATAATTAGCCCTACGTTTCGTTCTACAATGTAGGAATCAGAACTTTTCCCTCGGTAGTCAATAATGAGGAATATTATAATTTCTACTTTTAATAACGGAATAAATAATGCGAGGGGTATTCTCAATGCAAGCAACTCACCTACACATACTCGTAAAACGCCACGGACATTGCCAATGCTTTAATTTTCTACTCGGGACGCTGTTAACTTGCACGTTCTCACAATACAAGTATCATCTCAACAAGAATGATGTATTTGTAACAATATTTGGATTTAAAAGAGTGTCCATGAAGTTTCTCGTCCATTCTTCTCCATAGAGATCTACGCTTTGGAATGGGTAACTACAGTACTTTCACAAGTTATTATGTCTTAGATAGCTTCATCCTTTTGTTTTTGACCTTTAAAAGTGCCCGTAACGGTCTAACTGTAATAAATGCTTTGATTTTGAGTTTGAGTTTGAACTCCATCGAAAGCAAACGTTTTTGCAACCGACTAGTCGGCTAGCGGGCTAGCTGAATTCAAAATGGGCCTATCTCTAGTAGCTAGCTAATATTGTAGTATTCACTCGCTCCATACAAATGGTTGCAGTCGTTTGTCTTCTGGCAGCAAAGCGTTTAGTTCTTCTATGTCTAGCAGAGTCTGGAAAAAAGAAAAATTAATAAAAATTTAATTAAAGATAAAAGAACCAATAGTATTCTATAAAGATAAAAGAAAAGTAAAGATTCGGTCAACACAAGACCGGCGGCGGACTACAGACAATACATCCTTCTGTTACATGGAAATTAAACATAGCTAACGAAATGCGGTGGGTAAGTACTGTTACTGCTCTGACTATTACATATATTACATGATTAGACTTCAAAAAGGAGAAGCCTTTTTGAAGTCTCAATTCGATTGGTATTTTTTCTTGTCTTCCCAAACCCCTAATATTTTTGTTTTTAATGTATTTTTTTTTTATGTATGTTCACCGATTACGCCGAGATTTATGATCCGATTTACGTGATTCTTCTTTAGTTTGATGCGGAATAGTTGTCATTTGGTCCCATAAAAATTTTACATAGTTCTGCCCAGTAGTTTTCATTTTATGAACATTTTTTAAAGGAGATTGCCCAACTTTGGTCCAAACGCTGCCCAGGAATGGGAGTACCCGCGCTGGGTACCTGGCACTAATCTATGTCTTTATACAAAATATTTTTAAAATCTATCCTGGGGTTCCTATTTTATTTAAATATTTATGTTGATGACATTATTTTGTAAAATGTTTTTCTTTGAGATTGCCCAACTTTGGTCCAAACGCTGCCCAGGAATGGGAGTACCCGCGCTGGGTACCTGGCACTAATCTATGTCTTTATACAAAATATTTTTAAAATCTATCCTGGGGTTCCTATTTTATTTAAATATTTATGTTGATGACATTATTTTGTAAAATGTTTTTCTTTGAGATTGCCCAACTTTGGTCCAAACGCTGCCCAGGAATGGGAGTACCCACGCTGGGTACCTGGCACTAATCTATGTCTTTATACAAAATATTTTTAAAATCTATCCTGGGGTTCCTATTTTATTTAAATATTTATGTTGATGACATTATTTTGTAAAATGTTTTTCTTTGAGATTGCCCAACTTTGGTCCAAACGCTGCCCAGGAATGGGAGTACCCGCGCTGGGTACCTGGCACTAATCTATGTCTTTATACAAAATATTTTTAAAATCTATCCTGGGGTTCCTATTTTATTTAAATATTTATGTTGATGACATTATTTTGTAAAATGTTTTTCTTTGAGATTGCCCAACTTTGGTCCAAACGCTGCCCAGGAATGGGAGTACCCGCGCTGGGTACCTGGCACTAATCTATGTCTTTATACAAAATATTTTTAAAATCTATCCTGGGGTTCCTATTTTATTTAAATATTTATGTTGATGACATTATTTTGTAAAATGTTTTTCTTTGAGATTGCCCAACTTTGGTCCAAACGCTGCCCAGGAATGGGAGTACCCGCGCTGGGTACCTGGCACTAATCTATGTCTTTATACAAAATATTTTTAAAATCTATCCTGGGGTTCCTATTTTATTTAAATATTTATGTTGATGACATTATTTTGTAAAATGTTTTTCTTTGAGATTGCCCAACTTTGGTCCAAACGCTGCCCAGGAATGGGAGTACCCGCGCTGGGTACCTGGCACTAATCTATGTCTTTATACAAAATATTTTTAAAATCTATCCTGGGGTTCCTATTTTATTTAAATACTAGCTGTGCCCGCGACTTCGTTCGCGTGGTTGTCGAGAACAAAACAACGTCGTTTAGATAAGAGTATATCACCTTTTTGATGATTTCGATAAGAGTCCTGACTTTGGTATAGTTGATTACGTTAATGCTTCTCTATATACTATGTTAGCGGTGGAATTACCCGGAGCATATACAAAAAGGTTGTTTGGGTTGCTAACACGTGATAGAGAAACATAGAGTTGGCCGTGTGAAAAACAATCAAAAGTAAGGTCTACACCCGCAACGGATAACGTCTGGCCTTGGGCTTTATTAATAGTCATAGCGTAACAGAGGCAGGAAATTGCACACGTTTGAAAGTAAACGGAAAATTATTGGGGATAATGGGTATCCTGGGAATGAAAACAACATCACCGGAGCCGCAACCTGTTAAGATTTCGGCTTCGATGACATTTCGTTGGAGATTTGTTACTCTCAACCGAGTTCCATTGCATAGTTTTGGTGGGCTTAAATTTCTGAGTAGAATGATTGGTACTCCGACTTTTAAATAAATTTTGTGTGCTGGAAGACCCGGTGTATTTAGAGAGTCTAAAAACTCTACTGGATAGTGGGTGGCATCTCCTTCTTCCAAAACCGTGTTAATAGATAAATATTCCCTACTTTCTCCAGAAACATGTACCAATATTTGAGAATTTATTGCTGCTGCTTGGTCGTTGCGAGGTGCCAAAATAGCTCGTTGGCATAGCCAAGCAGCGTCATGGTTCGAGATCTCTGATGGATCTCCGTATACAGAGGAAATGAGTTCCTGCTGTGAGGCAACAGAAGAACACAGGCTTTCGACTAAAGTTACTTTACCTCCTTCTTGAGTCGGGTATGTGCCGTTACCAATTTGAAGTAGTAAATTTGAGAAAACCTGCGCGTTTGCGTCACCTCCCAAATATGCTCGCATATTAAAGCTCAAATTAGTTAATATGACACTACGCCATAAAATAGAGCTCTTTAAACAGGCACCTATTTCATCGGCCCTCGTTCCTCTGGGTATTATAGGGAGTGTCTGCCTGAAGTCTCCACAGAATAGCACCGTTAAGCCTCCCATCGGTCGGTCATTTTGTCTTATATCTCGCAACGTTCTATCTACAGCTTCCACAGCTTTACGATTTGCCATCGTACACTCGTCCCAAACGATAAGGGCGCAAACGCGTAAAACCTTTGCTTTATCACTATTGCGAGACACGTTGCAAACAGGGTTTTCTGTGCGGTCCAAGTCGATTGGTATTTTAAATGTTGTATGTGCAGTTTTTCCTCCTGGTAATAAAGTGGCAGCTATTCCTGAGGAAGCGACGGCAAGGGCAATTTTGTTTTGGCTCCTTATTTGAGCCAAGATAACTTTAGTGAGGAAAGTTTTACCTGTTCCACCAGGTGCATCTAAAAACAGCATTTCTCCTAATGAATGTTCTACACTACAGCATACTCTATCAAAGATTTGACGTTGTTCTGACGTCAAATTTGAACAGCCATTTCGCAATATTTCTGCTAACTCTTCGGGGTTGTAATTTATTTCAGATGTATACTCCCTATTAATTCGTTCCCCACCAACTGTCGGTGTCGGCAAGCCGTATTGACTGAGGGGGTTCCCTCCTATACTTGTAACTATATCTTGTATAGCCAGCAAAGACCTATTATGGCAGCTTTCACGTACTTGGTCAGAAGTTTCACTATTTATATTTTGCTGTCTCAAAAAATCTTCGGCAAACGCGTCCTTATATTTTTGCCACAACTGCCCAGCGTCCGATAGGCCACAAAATGTCAACAAAATGGCAAATAAATGGCGCAAACGATGTGGACTATCACTGACGCATGCTTCGGCTAAAGCATCATCCCAATGCTGATCGCCATCTAATAAATGCCGTGCGCGGCAAGCAGCTTGAAATGTGGGATATTCTATATCGTCCACTTTGCGGAGCTCAGCAAAAGAAGTAGGTCCTCGCACTGTGTGAAGAAGAAGGCGTAAATAATAACACTCTGCATTATTTGGGTGCACCGTGTATACTCTTCCAATCACGTGTTCTTTAAAAATGCCGGACTCGCCTTCTACAGCAGTTCCACGTCTCCTGCGATTAAAAACACCTTGCTGCTTGTTATAAGTATAATAATGTGGCACTTCATTGTACAACAGAGACTTAGCGAAATTGTCTCTTTAGCAAAGGCGAAAGAATGCGAGCAAGGTGGTTTGTCTTGGGTTGTTCATTCTTTCTGCCACATTTTCTGGCTGAAAGTAAACTCGCTGCCCGCCTTCCAGGTGCACGTCAAGATGGATGACTGGCGGATACCTTTCATGAATAGGGAAACTCAAAATGCGCCAAACTGCCTCCGAAGAGCTTATGTATCGGCCAGATTGATACCTTGTCACTTCATCAAATTGGTTGTTATTTCTTAGTGCTATCATGGCTTGATCACTACCTTTATTAACATATTTACATATATATTTTATAGATTCGACGCTATTACAAATTTCAACATTAATGTGTGCTTGAAAAGCTTTTGACAAAACTGGAGAATACGGTACCACCCAACTATTATTTAGAATTATTTCTTGTCCACGGAATCTGACAGTAGCTGTGAAACCACCTTGTGACGGTGATCTTCGCCGGTATTGCGGATACCCATTTTCCCCAGCCATAGTTAGTTCTTTCAGTGCTCTGGGGTATTTTTTTGAGCATTGACCATCTTTCATGCACGGTGATTCCCTGTTTAAGACGCCACATGGCCCGTGAACCATATGTGTTTTTACTATGTCATGCAAAATCGGATCTGCATTATAGTCCGGAAATTCTGCACTTATGACACTGTCTATAGCATCGGGACGAATTTTTTCTTCCAGCCACAGAAGAATGTGCGCGTGGGGTAAACCACGCTTTTGCCACTCGACGCTATACATAAAACAAAGAGTTGAACCGAAAACTTTCTCCTTTGTAAGTAGATTAATCAAAACTTTGAGTTTTAAATGAAAAATCCTAGCAATAATGTCATGTCTGTCGTATGACGCCTGTCCTGTGAGAAGTGCCTGGCAAATCTCCGTCCACTTTGGATTTGTTGTAAATGTTATAAAAAGGTCCGGCCGGCCGTATTTACGGACGTAACAAAAAGCATCTTGCGTTCGTTCGTGCATATACCGCGGACCGCCTGTGAAACTGGATGGCAAAATAACCAATCGACCCAAGTCTTCGACGTTATTATCTGATTGCATGGCGTCCCGCAAGTGCACGTATTCTTCAGCGCGTAACCGTCGCTGGTTAGTGCGAATATACACTAAACGTTCAGTTTCTATTTTTGCGTACATGTCCACAATAAATTGGCCGAACAAACCACGAAATCGTTGCAAATATACGAAACTGTTTTGCCTTATTTGTAAAAGGTAGGAATAGTATTGTTGAGCAGATATTTTTTTTTGATAATTAGTGACTCTCGTAGTAGGGTTCACTTGGTACAGCCCAAAATTGTACCCATCTTCACCATGACAATAAATTAGTGGATATTGCAGGGCGTCGTAAGCTCGGTGGGTTTCCAAAATGCGTTGAAGGCGATCGTCGCGTGTACGCAACACGATATCACGTCTCTCACACTCCTGGTCGACTAAAACAACTGCAACTTCATCTGCGACGGGTGCATTGTGTCTTCCACGGTGTTCACCCACAGGACGTCTATCGGCACTTATAACAATTTTGAAATCATTGCTGCCTTGTGGAATTGACTCCAATGCAGCTTTGAATTCACGAACGTACTGGTTAACGTGATGCAGCAATTCTTGAAGTTGACCCAAAAGCTCAGCATTGAGCTGGGGAAAATTGTGATTCCTAACATTGAGCTGTTGCGTGTAATCGGATACAAAATAAATTTGGAGAAATTTGGGTTCATTTTCTGGCAGCAAAGATCCAATAAGGTGATAAACTTGACCTTGTACTTTGAAGGTTGGCATGAACGGTCCTTCCGTTATTTGTTTTGCCCCAAAGGAAGTCATTTGGAAAGCACTGTTATATAAACGAATATTATCCAAAAAATGTTTCGACTGGGGATGATCGCCATTCAGGAGACTTTTAAGTAAGTGTGGTGGATCTTGGAAATTTGGAAGAACAATTTTTCCATTTGAGCAGCACATTCCGTCTGTCTCTTTCCTCCATTTCAAAGCATGACAAAAATTACAAATTTCTCTCATGTCTCCCACGGAAGTAAAGCCAGCATAATTAATTCTAGACGAATATGTGAACCCTGATTTTTCCCTATTGTCCCAAGGTAATAAAATATTTGCATCGTCATTTTCCATGGACTCATCAGCTCCGCTATTTGTTTCTTTATTCATATGGTATCGAGCTCGTTCTATTTCTAGGCGAGATTGACGTTGTTCTGCTGTTTCTGCTCGTCTTAGTTCATCTATTCTTTCCCTTTCAGATGCAAGATAACTTTCATTGTTTCTTTGTACACCTACATAGTTATGTCTAGCTATTTGTAATCGTTCTTCTCTTTGGGAGAGAGATTCAGACTCGCGCGAGAGAGCGTGTCGCTCTCGGTCAGATGACAGACGTGCTTGGCGTTCCTCGATACTCTCTTGAGAACGCAAAGTCGCGGTCCGAGTTCTTTGTGAACTTAAGCGCGACTCCCTTTCTGTGAAAGTCTCTGACTCGCGTGAGAGAGACTGGCGCTCCCGATCAGCAGACAGCCGAACTTCGCGTTCCTGGATACTCTCTTGAGAACGCAAAGTCGCGGTCCGAGTTCTTTGCGAACTTAAGCGCGACTCCCTTTCTGTGAATGTCTCTGACTCACGTGAGAGAGAGTGGCGCTCCCGATCAGCAGACAGCCGGACTTCGCGTTCCTGGATACTCTCTTGAGACCGCAAAGTCGCGGTCCGTGTTCTTTGTGAACTTAAACGTGACTCCCTTTCGGTGAACGTTTCCGATTCACGTGAAAGAGCGATGTGCTCTCGGTTAGCAGATAACCGTGCTTCACGATCTTCTTCCGATTCCTGAGACCTACAAAGTCTCATCCTTTTCGTATTCCGGCTACGCAGCGAAAGGTAAGTTTTTTTTCTTTGAGGTATTTTCAAGGAAAATAAAAAGCAATAAACAAAACCAACAACACTTATGACTGAATAGCCTACAAACTTAAAAGAACGGTGCGTCGAACAGTCTAGTGTGACAACGTATCGTCTGTTCGTGGTCGTGCGTGACTCAACGAATTGGCAACACTAACTTACAGTATAACGATTGGCACTATTGGATTCAAACTACGAAGTAAATAAAATACAATATTTACTTCGTACTTCAAACCAATGACCAAAGTTGACCAAACGAAACCAATAAGATAAGCCAATACTTTTTTTCGACCAATTTAGAAAATCGATAAACCAAGCAACCATAGAACTTTTACGACACACGCAAGAACTTTTAAGACACCCAACGAAACCCAATTTGCCTAGTAAACACGGTGGACGTCATTCTAGCGCGGAAAATCTTAACACCGCGATTCAGAAAATGACGTCATTTGCACAACGCCATCTATCGGATTTGGATTTCAACTATCAACATTAGTTCTATTTTTAGTCTTAAGATGTCGTTGCAAGTACTATACTGAATTGCGTAACGTAATATTTTACTTTTTTTTAATTAATCATATCTTTTGATAGAGTGAACCGATTTCGATGAAACAAAAACTAAGTTAAACCTCAAGTTACGTATAATTTTTGTATATAAACATTGTCAGCATTGAATTCGTAGATTTTACGTGATGTGCGCACAAACAAACAGACAAACAGACAAAAATTTCAAAAATGATGGAAATGGGTTCTGTTACTTATCTTTTCACACGCTGGCTATTTTTTGTTTCAATTTCTTCAATGTACAAAAATTACTTTTCTACAGATTTATTATATGTATAGATTTATTTTGATGATATTATTTCGAAACACAATAAAAAATTATTGTTGTTCAGTGTTCTTGCTATACTGGCCGAAGAACGATTGGTTGTTGCGCACATGTTATGTGTCTAGTGTGGTTCTTAGGTTGGGCCAGGCACCAAGATGCTATCAGACGTCCTGCCCTCTTTTTAGACAGTACAATATGAGACATCGATGATAACGATGACGATTAAAAATATTTTTTAACCAACTTCAAAAAGAAGGAGGTTCTATGTTCGACTGTATGTATTTTTTATGTATATTCACCGATTTCTCCGCCAATTATGGACCGATTTTCAAAATTCCTTTTTCTAAAATAATTAATACATGCCTTTTCAGTTTTTTTTTTGTTATCCTATCTATCACTTCCAATACGGACGGAATAAATACTAAAACTGTCCATTTATACAAAATGTCTTTAGTTGTGGTCATAAAAGGAGTAACAAAAACCTTAACAGTATGTCAAAGAAGACATGTTTACAGAATAATTTCATCAAAATAAAAAGTTAAATAAAATAGGAACCCCAGGATAGATTTTAAAAATATTTTGTATAAAGACATATTTTAGTGCCAGGTACCCAGCGCGGGTACTCCCATTCCTGGGCAGCGTTTGGACCAATTTTCATATGATGATGAGCAATGTCCTTTATTTATGTACATTTTTCACGATGATTCTTCATTCATTTGGTAAAGAAAGCTTGGCCGGTCGGCCCATATGAATCTTATTATCTTCGCTTAGGTACTGTTTGAGTCATCCTCTTTACTATGCATTTTGTCCTTTGTCGTATGTATGGACGATGTGCTGGTGTCAGTTACAATGTAAAAATTATACTTGACTAGGACTTATGTGAGATACCACAACTGAAAAGGGTTAATAGTTTTTACCCTTTTCATATATTTATACATATACATAATATAATGTTATATCGATTTTGAAAATAAGGAAAAAACAAACAGGAGAGCGTGCTTTTGGATTTTAAACTTTCGGCGCCGAGCCGACCGTTGCTTATCTCTTAGGATCTTACGTTACTAAGTGAACCCTTTAATATTACTTTAAAAATTAATGTCTATTCGAAACCTTAAGACTCGCAAGACTAAACTATTGAACCGATTGAGATGAAATTTTGCACAATTGTATTACAAACGCCAAGGAAAGTTTCTGAAGGTAGGGTAGATAGGTGAGTAGGTAAGAGGGGTAGGTAGGGTAGGCAGAAGGCAGGATAGGTAGTTAAAAGTGAGTGTATAGATGCCATCAATACCGCAAGCTCCTGGGCCTAAGGCAAGCAACTGGTCTGAAACCCTATCATGAAGAGTAGTAGGTTAGAAGTGCAAAAACCTTTTAGGCTTGTATGAAAGTACCACCACTAGTAAGTAAGTAGGGTAGGTAGGTCAACTAGTAAAACATGCAAGGAGGTACTAGTTAACAATATGTATGCTCACCTGGTTGAGCAGCGAGTTGCAGCGCGTGAGCTGATGCGACACCTCGTGCACGCGCGCGAGCCGCTCGGCGTGGCGCGCGTTCGCTCGCTGCTTGTCCACGCACGCACAGTACAGGCGAGACACCTCCGTGTCCGCCTGCGAACGATATATTAAGTCATAACGAGCATTACACACGGGATCTTAATAGTACATTGTTACCCTAGGGGTGAAAGTAACTTATTTAGTCCCGAGACGGGGTTTGGCGTCCGAAAGAAGTGAGGGCGCCAATAGTTCGAGGGACTAAATTAATCTTTAACCCGAGGTAAACACTGTGCTTTTCATTACGAATAGTACAAGGAAAGTAAAAATAAAAACACGAATTAGCTAAAGAAAAAATGAGTAAAACCGTTTGCCGCTTTCCCGCCTGTTTTGTTTTTTTTCTGTGGCCAGTCAGCCATTCAGCCTTTATTTTTCATTTTCATCATTGAAAAAATGGTAAATATTTTGCCCAAATCAATGTTGTTTATAAAAGAAAAAAACTAATTTATAATAAAGTGTTTTAAAAATATATATTCTTTAATCAATACATAACTTTAAGTTATTTCAATTTTACATCGTGGCTGCATAGAAAGTTGGAACATAGTTCAATAAAAATGTGAAAATAGAACTAGTTTTTTTTTTTATAATTTGGCATCTGTCAGTTGAAAGCGATTCTCCCTAGGGAAGAAAAGTATAACTTTCAACCCGCTCTTCAGGCAACTTCAGATCTACTTTCAGAGTATGAGTAATGAAAATCATTTTTTTTTTAATAACTTTATTATAATTTAGTTTAAACAATTTCTTTAAAATAACAAAGATTTGGGCAAAATATTTAACATTTTTTCTATGATGAAAATGAAAAATAATGGCTGAATGGCTGGCTGGCCACAGAAAAAAAAAATAGGCGAGAAAAGTTGTTGATTTATGTAAAATAAACTTTACTAAATTTTTCTTTAGCTAATTCATGTTTTTATTTTTACTTTCCTTGTATTCGTAATGAAAAGCACAGTGTTTACCTCGGGTTAAAGACTTATTTAGTCCCTCGAACCAAACCCCGTCACGGGACTAAATAAGTTGCTTTCACCTCTAGGGTAACAATGTACTATTATTATTTGTTTACTAGCTTCTGCCCACGGCTTCGCCCGCGTTTTTTCGGTAATTGTCTCGCGGGATCACACTAATGGGATAAAAAGTATCCTATGTGCTATTCCAGACTATTACCTATCCCTGTGCCAAATTTCATCCAGATCCATTCAGTAGTTTTTACGTGAAAGAGTAACAAACATCGATCCATCCATCCATACTTACAAACTTTCGCGTTTATAATATTAGTAGGATTTTTGGTTATCTATTTTGTAATTATGCACTAACAAAATGGGAATTATGTATGCAAGTAAGTACATTTATCTATACAAATAAATAATACTGAAGTGTCTGTTTGTAATTTAAAAATACGGCTTTTTACTGAATGTATATGAAAATATAAAGGGTGTAAAACACCTCTTAACGAAGCCGAAAGGCACTGGTTCTCCCTGTCATTGCGATCATTTTTTTGTTCTACACCATACCTGGGAACCTTCTAGTTACGGAGATATTAGGGGTCAAAGTTCCAACTTTTTGACAAGTATTTTTTTAAATACAAGTTTTTAATTTAAGATTTTTACTTTAAACACTTCCACGACCCCCATACTATTCAATCCGTCCATCAGCACAATGTTTTGAGTGCGTTACATTGAGTTCTACCACAAAACATGATTTTACACCCCCCAAAAAATAGTCGTTTCCCAGCAATAATTTTTGCGTAAAGTTACTTAGTTTCATGTACAGAATGCTTGGTTGACGGCTTCGTGATGAGGTGATTTACACGGTGTATACGGTACTTATGACAAAATCATTTTTTTCTTCCAACTACGCAGTGATTGTATCATTAATCACTACAAAACCGATCACAAAGGTTGTCTTTTTTGCTTAGAACCAAAACAGTGCAGAAATGTTGTCATTACTGCACTGTTTTTTATGTTTTATCTATATATATAAAAATGAATCCCTATTTACCTTGGTCACGGCATCACGCGTGAGCGGCTGGACGGATGTCGCAATTTTTTTTTTGTGTTTGTTCTTGTCAGGAAAAGGTTCTTAGGTAGGTAGTGGGTGGGTAGTAGGCAGGTGGTAGGCAGGTGGTGGTTGGTCGTAGGCAGGCGGTAGGTAGGTGATAGGCAGGTGGCAGGCAGGTGTTAGGCAGCTGGTAGGCAGGTGTTAAGCAGGGGAAATGCAGGTCGTAGGCAGTTCGTAGGCAGGTGGTAGGCAGGTGGTGGTAGGTCGTAGGCAGGTTGTGGTAGGTCGTAGGCCGGCAGTAGGCAAGTGGTAGGCAGGTGTAAGGCAGGTTGTGGTAGGTCGTAGGCAGGCGGTAGGCAATTGGTAGGCAGGTGGTAGGCCTTTGGTAGGCAGGTGTTAGGCTGGTGGTAGGCAGGTCGTAGGCTGGTGGTAGGCAGGTGGTGGTAGGTCGTAGGCAGGTGATAGGCAGGTGTTAGGCAGGGTGTGGTAGGTCGTAGGCAATTGGTAGGCAGGCGTTAGGCAGGTAGTAGGCAGTTGGTACTTGGTAGGCAGGTGAAAGGCAGGTCGTAGGCAGGTGGTGGTAGGTAGGTAGGTAGTATATTTTGTCACGGTATGACGGTAGTTGAAAGAAAAGTAGATTACGCACCTCGCTAAAGTGAGTTATTAATGCACGAGTGTACTCGTGCATTAATAACTCACTTTGCGCTCGATGCAACAATCTACTATTTTTGTCTATTTTTCTGTTTATTCCGGCTTATTTCCGAAACGTCGGGATCGATTTTGACGGGGCTTTTATTTTAGAAAAAGAATTAGGGTGTTTAAAAAAAATCTGATTCAAATGGAGAAGTATTTTTTATAACGCGGGGCGATTTTGACGGGACACAGATAGTAACTACTAAAATTGCTTGTATTTTACCAAACAAAAAAAATAGACACAATTTCTTGTTTATAACTTGAAATAAAGTATTCAATGCTTACCTCTTTAATCTTGGCAGCTATCCCGAGCTGTACGATCGCGAGCGGGTGCGCGCAGGCCGCCAAGTGCGCCTGCAGCCGTGACGTCACGCGCACCCACGGCCGGTAGTCCAGCCCTGAGGGACGATGTAGTGGGGCAAGGGTACACTGGGTGCATGGACAACCGTGTGGCTAAGGGGCCATCCATATATTACGTCACACGTTCACTAATCATTCACAATAATATTATATTATTATATTTGCTTATTTTTCCCTGTTATTATTACGTGTTTTAGTTAATTAGGTTTACTATTATTATATATTACTAAGCCGTGGGTTCGAACCCAGGCAGGCGCATTACTTTGTGTAATTTATTTCATCACCGCTGCTCTCAAAAACGGTGAAGGAAAACATCGTGAGGAAACCGGCATGTCCTAGAACCAAAAATTCGAAGACATGCGACATCTACCAACCCGCCCGGGCCCGCGTGGTGGATTACAGCCCATTCCCTCTCATAGAGAGGAGGCCTGTGTCCCAGCAGTGGGAACATTATAGGCTAATGATGAGGTTTACTATATCAAATGATTCTAATTATATGTATCACTTTAAGATGTTAAATATTGTTTTAAAAATCTGTTGTCCTATAATATTGTTAGAGCTCCTTCAGCCTGTGATACAGGATTACCTATCCTAGTGCAGGCATCGAAAATTGTGAGACGAGAGTTCTTTAATTAAGATTATTTTTTGTGTCTGACCCATTTTTGGTTCTGAATAAAGATTTATTTATTTATATTTACTTGTAGGTATGCTTGTATTTACAAGTCGTCTATAGCTACGTATAACGACGTCTCGGGAGCCGAGTTGTGTGACCGAGTTACTGTCAACCTGTATGCTAAGTGCTGCTTGGCACTAAAGGAGTCGGCGAAGTGTGACGTTGTGAGACAAGGGGTGGGAGGGTCCTAAATGTCGTAACGTCACCTTTTAAAACCTAATATATCTAAGTATTAGAACACGATATTTGAAGTATTAACGAAAAACTTAAAAATATTTCCAACTCTTATCTTAGGGACATGTAAAATTGCAAAAAGTGTGACGTCACATTAAGGAGGGGGAGTCTCACAAATAGGAAAAGCTCGGCTGTGACGATATGGGGTTAAAAGTCATGAAATCCGTGTGACGTAATTTATAGATGGCCTCTAATACTAAGTGAATATTTTGTTCAAAATACATAGTTTTATGTTTTTTTTTTTAGTGTGTTTATAGATGTATAGAAGAAAAGTACGTACACCCTTCTTCCGTAGATCTCGATACGTTTTTTCTTTTGTATTCCTCTACTCATAAACACATACCAAAAACTTGCCTATAGATATTTTCCTCAAAATCAAAAATCAAAATATTTTATTTTACTTATGCCTACTACATGGGCATTGGGCACTTATAAAACGTCAACAAAAGGTGCACGGTTCGGGTTGGTCGTTTCCTATGGAGAAGAACCGGCAAGAAACTCCATGGTTACTCTTTTAAAATCATTTGGTTTTACTATATTTGAAGTTACAGCGTTAGTACTTAAGTATGGGAGGATAGCGTAGGCCCGACAATAAGTCGATTGCTTTCTACAGAAGGTAGTAAAAGGAAAAAAAAAAAAATAAGACTCCTGAAGGCTCTACAATATTTTTTTAACAGACAATACGAAGGTCTAATAATAGCAGTACCTTCCAGCACTTCCGGGTCCCTTGCTCCCGGCAGGCCTAGAGTACCTCTCATTATCGGCAAGAACGTTGATATCTCCTGTGAAACATAAGCAAGACATTTATTTTCATGTATTTTCTTTGTGTCCGGTTAAAAGGAAACAGTAGGCTACTCGTGGCTAAATAATTACAGCCGGTAGGGTCGATCTTCAGGTTAAGCCGCGTTTGCCTGGGTTAGTCTATAGATGGGTGACCACCAATTACATACAAATTACATGTTACCGAGTTTCCTCCGAGCCTCGGAAAGCACATTAAGCCATAGGTCCCGGCTGTCATTTGTAGATCTTTGGCAGTTGTTACAGGTGGTCAGTGGCCCGAAAGTCTGACAACCAGTTTTACTAAGGGGTATCCTATTACCCAGCACTAACTGGGTTGTGGAGGTCAGATAGGCAGTCGCTCCATGTATAAGCATAGTTGAGAAAAGGCTAGGCAGATGCTGATGATGACACTGTCACTAAGTAATCGACTCAAGGTGATAAATATGGTCAAAGTCAAAGTCAAAGCATTTATTTCAATTAGACCATTACAGGCACTTTTGAAAGTCAAAAAAAAAAAAAAAAAACGCGAAGCTACAGTCCCAGTCACAAGGCATAATAACTTGTGAAAGTACTGTAGTTGCCCATTCCGTAGCGTAGATCTCTATGGAGAAGAACGGGCAAGAAACTCCATGGACACTCTTTTAAATCAAAATATGTTACAAAATCTTGGTTACATCATTCATGTTAAGAATTAAAAATATGTGAGAACAATGTAGAAATACGGGCAAGTTAAGAGCGTCCAGATTAAAAGATTAAATCAGTAATTAAAAAAATAAAGTAATTAAAATAAACCGTGGCAGCTAAGAGATGACCAGTCACAACTGACAGCGCCCGTTCACGAACATGACGCATGTATCAGCCATCATTCAGTACACAGTACAGGGCTGTGGAGGTCTGGCAACCAATCGCTCCATGAATAATATTGGTATTCACCTACATTCAGTTTGAAAACCAACACCGGCTTAGCTGGGATTAGGCTTCATTAATGATGGTATAAAAGGAGTACACACGTTAAGCTATATACAAGGTGTTGTTTTGCATCCTCGTCAAATTCAAGGAGGTAACTAAGCTAATGATTCTAGTCCCGAATAAATAATAAAATGGGTAGATAATTTTTTTTTTTTTTCTTATTTACGGAAATCGGTAAGTGTGAACCACCCGTGTTTTAAACGCGAGCCGTCTGATTCTCGCCCTATAACCGCGCTTTCACACTTACAAACAATCGCAAACGTTTTTTCAATAATTTATTATTCCCTAAACCATGTTAAGGGGGTTATTCTGAAATACTGACAAACATAAACAACCAAAAAAAACAGCGTTTAGTAATAATTAACTAGGAACCGTAATTTACATTGATTATTTAAGTCTTTTCTGACAACCTCCTGAATTTTGACGAGGTTGCAAAACAACACCTTGTATATCCAGTATAACCTGACCTCGCTTTATACGAGCTTCCCGTACAATGTGAGAATAGCTTTATTTGGTTTTGAATCTTGATTGGTGGTGTGCCTATCTGCAATCATAACTTCCATAGAAGAAGTATGCCATGAACCGTAGCAGGTCACATTCTTTAGTGTCTGCATACTCCGGTAGGAAGTGAATGATTGGATGTAAGTACCTGCAACCTCTGTATATGTTCGTCCAGCAGCTCATCTGTGGGTTGCTTGACTACGACTATGTCGCGGGTTCGCTTGCTCTTCCTGGCCTGTAAGCTCAGTTGCCTGCGTTGGAGTATGGACTTCTTGTTGTCCGGACCACGGGCTGACTTTGCTGAGGCTTTTGGTGAATCTGTAAGGAAAGATGTGGTGCTTTAAGTTTTTTTTAAATATATTTTTTTTTTCTGACTTTCGGTGTCTGTTTGTTCCTGAGGCTAATCTCTGGAAGGGTTGGACCAATTTTGACGGGACTTTCAGTGGCAGATAGCTGATGTAATAAGGAGTAACTTTAGCTACTTTTACTTAAACAAAAAAAAAAAAAAAAAAAAAAAAGCAAAAACAAAAAAAACAAAAAAAATTTTTGTTAAATTCCACACAAGGCGAAGTCTCTGGCACAGCTAGTATCAAATATTAATATAATTGTTTTTTTTATTGCTCAAAGAAAACCCTTACTAGATGTGTCAGCTATACACCGTGTAAATCACCTCATCACGAAGCCGTCAACCAAGCATTCTGTACATGAAACTAAGTAACTTTACGCAAAAATTATTGCTGGGAAACGACTTTTTTTTGAGGGGTGTAAAATCATGTTTTGTGGTAGAACTCAATGTAAGGCACTCAAAACTTTGTGCTGATGGACGGAATGAATAGTGCGGGGGTCGTGTAGGTGTTTAAAGTAAAAATCTTACATTAAAAACTTGTATTTAAAAAAATACTTGTCAAAAAGTTGGAACTTTGACCCCTAATATCTCCGTAACTAGAAGGTTCCCAGGTATGGTGTAGAACAAAAAAATGATCGCAATGACAAGGAGAACCAGTGCCTTTCGGCTTCGTTGAGAGGTGTTTTACACCCTTTATTTTACAAAAAAGTTTTTTGAACTCACCATGCGGTGCCACATAAAAAACTTTATATCATTAAAGGTGTGTATGTATAGTGAACATACCTCCGATGGGCCGATCTACAGTATATGATATGTACGGCAGCTCAGAATCTGAACATATGCTAGTGCCAGGGGAGTTGTTGCCACTGGCGGGAAGATCTGTGGATCGTGAGGGATCTGAAATTATACAATGTTTGTTTTACATCTAAAACTATCTCTATGGGTTTCATGATTTGTTTATAATAAATGGAAGACATTACAGGGAAGTACTATACTTATAACAGTTTTAAATAAAAAAATAAGCCAAATGCTTTTTTATTTTGAACATCAAGGTCCCAATGGATAAGTGCGATGTTTATGACAAAAAATTTGGAAATTCAGATAAGTACATTCAAATCAATCATTACATAAAAATTGTAAGATGTGCGCTGTTATCATTAGTGCATACCTGACATGTTAGGCACAGCTATGGTGTGACCTCTTCTGACTGGCGGCGCCCTCTGTGCCTGCTTCTTAGGAGGTAGGCTAGACTGTTCTGAACCCATTGTGGCGTTGAACAGAGAGGATTACACCTACAATAAAGATTCAGGCTCAATGAGTGAAATTATTTGAACATTAATAACAAAATGACTCATGAATTTGGTCTGTTGTCAAAGAATATAGATAAGCAACCTGGTTTCGTTCGTGAATAATCAAATTCAAGTTCCTGAAAAAAGATACAAATAAGTACGCATACTTAATCAATCTTACGCAGTTTAAATTTAGTTAGACTCGACACATTTCGAGACTTATACACAATCATAGATCAATTATTCGATAAGTTTGTAGCTAATTATTTTGGTGTATTCCGAAAAATAATCACCAAACCAAGTCACAACAATAATCAATGTTTCAGTCACTTTGACAAGTCAGCCAATGCAATGACAGTTTTATTTCTAAGTAGTGTTGGAATCAATACATGTGTGTAGTTTGGACTAAAGATATTTATGTACATCAGAACGTTCGGCCAGTCGAGATAGGGAGCTGGCTGCTACTCCAGTTTTTCATGACGATCATGTGACGCATAAAGATGCCAGCCAAAGATTTTGTGACAGAACAGTCCGAAAGTTAGAAGCATTTATTTATGGCCGAACGACCTGATATCAGAACGTTCGGCCAACCTGAATCTCCATAACTGAGGACCTTAGAGTAACTGTTACTGAATAAAGATTTATTGACGATTTAATGACAAACAACCAATGCTTTACTTTTACTCGTAATGCCACCGGTTAAAAGTAAAATGAATTTTGGTTTCTGTAACATCAGGACGTTCGGCCAACGTAATCTCCATAACTGAGGACCTGAGAGAAACCGTTAATGAATAAAGACTTAGTGACGAGACTGAAACGAACTTTTATTGTTTTATTTTTCTTTGTGATGGCCCCCTTATATAGTAAATTAAAAATTTAACATATAACCTCAAAACATTGGCATTATCGATTTCTCCACAAGGAAGAATCCCAGAGAAACCGTTAATCAATAAAGATTTTGTGACGACACTGAAATTAACTTTTATTGTTTTATTTTTCTTTGTGATGGCCCCCTTATATAGTAAATTGAAAATTTACAATATAACCTCAAAACATTGGGATTATCGATTGCTCCACAACGAAGAAGCCTAGAATACTCGCAAAACCCTTGATGTGTTAAAGGTTTCAGTGCAATGGTGTCAGTATTTTTGTTGATTCCAGATTAATCTTTAAAAATGCACTATGGCGGATGGCGACTGAAATAGGGTGACCATGTATTCCAACGAAACAAGTATTTATCGAGTACCTAGGTATATATTTATCTACTGAATGAAGAAAACACGTCGAAATAGTTGAAATAAGGTGACGATCAAAGAGCATAGTAATATAGATGGAATAGAGAGCCCACTCAAGAAATTTTTTGACACCTATATTGAACGGTGTCGCCATCTGATTGGGATTGAGATATATGTATTATAGAAAGCCGCCGTAACTGAATGAAGTAAAACTAGTGGTGGCCTATTGGTTGAAATTCGATCGATTGTTTCAATTTTTAGTCACAGACAGAAAAATAATAAAAAGTAGAAGCAAAGAGGCCACATCATAACGCATGGTGGTGTGTGTAACGTTTTTTTTATAATGCATATTATATAAAATATTAGTTATCTGCACTCCTTCTCAAAGTCCTCCGTCCGCGTATCCATTTATTTTGTTGCAAAACCTACATCGTCACCAGGGGGGGGGGGGACACTGCCATACTTGAGTCCAATTTTACACCAAGATACTAGAATAAAGAATAAGAATAAGAATAAATTTATTAAGCCATTGTTACAAACTTTTCCTTAATCTAACTTAGCGCTATGAGTAATCGTAACAAGTAATATTTAATATAGTTAAAAAAAAACAGAGGAACCCAAACTAGGCTGCGCCTGTATCTTGGGGGCCGGAGTTGCGATATCTTAGAGTTAAAACACATATTTGTTGATGTGGTAGTAAACAACGCATAAGTAGGTAATTGGGGATTACCTTTGAACAAAAAAATAAAAATAAAAAGATATAAAATAAAAGTACTCTAAAATTCAATGATGTTGAGTGAGCGATGTTGAGTGTGTGCGTGCGTGTGTGTATGTGAGTGTGTGTGTGTGTGTGTGTTTGAGTGCTGATATGTATATTATTAGCAGTTATTTCATGTTTTTTAGTTTAAGTGTTTTAAGATTTCTTCCGTCTCTTCATATGTTAGTTTCGCAAACCATTTTATTAAAGTTTTCTTGCATGAAAAGTTGTTCATGTCTTTAATGTCGCAGCTTTTGCTGATTTTATTATAAATATGGATATGCGAGTAAAACGGACATCGTCTGGCTAAGAGGCTTTTTGCTTCGGGAATGGGAATGTTGAAGACGCGTTTAGAGACAAGTTTGTTATAATCGGATCTATTTTTTAGGGTTTTGTGAACATGCAATGTTGCGTTTAAGATAAATAATTGCCGCACTCTTAAGACGGCGAATTCCTTATGGATTAGATCTGTTGGGTAGCGGAAAGGTTTTCTTAATGCTACTTTTATAACGGCTCTTTGAGCTCGTTCCACTTCAATAACAGTGCTTTTCCCTGCTGCACCCCAAACAGAAATCCCGTATTGAAGTACAGACTGACACAGACCAAGGTAAATTGTACGTAGAATTTCAATGGGTGTACAGTCACGTAGTTTTTTCATCACGTATATCAGCTTCCTAACGCGTCCAGAAAGCAGGTGTACATGTGATTTGAATGAGAGGTTTTCGTCTAATGTGATTCCAAGGTATTTAATTGAGGCAGTGTGATCTATAACTGGACAGGTACAGTGTGTAAGCGTTGATGTCTGGTAGCTGAAGCATGTATGGTATTTAAGTATAAGATGACGTGGAGGTCGAGAAGCTATTGTTTTGTAGAAGGTTATGAATTTAGTTTTCTTTATATTCAGAGTCAGGAGATTCGCGTCAAGACACTCAGAAACAGTTAGTAGTCCTTTCTCTGCAAGAGGGTACACTTGTTCCCAGGTTTTTGCGTGGAAAATTATGACCGTGTCATCAGCATAGGATATTATTTCTGCGTCGTTTAGTTGAGAGTTTAGAATATCATTCATGTAGAAGGTGAAAAGAGTTGGACCGAGCGTGCTGCCTTGTGGAATTCCAAAGTCGATGGGAAGCACGTCACTCGAGTGTTCATCTACTTTGACTAGCTGTTTGCGATTCGATAGGTAATTCGTGAACCAATCAAGTGCAGTCCCTCGTATACCTGCACATTCTAGTTTCCTCAGAAGAAGTGCAACTGATATTGTATCAAAGGCCTTTGCCAGATCTAAAAAAACTCCTATCGACTGTTCTCCATTTTCGGTGAAATTAGCCACTAAGTTAGTTAGTAATGTAGCCGCATCTTCAGTTGACCTTCCTCGTCGGAATCCGAACTGTCTGTCTGATATTAGTTTGTGTTTTTCAAAATAGTTCGCTAGCCTGTTGTTAACCAATTTTTCCAGTATTTTGGACAAAATGGATAGAAGTGCGATTGGTCGATAATATTCAGGTAAGTCTGTAGGGCCGTTCTTGTGTATCGGTCTAACGGAAGCAACCTTCCAGCAATCCGGAAAGGTCCCAGATTCCAAGCTTAAATTATAAATGTGGGTGAGTGGTTTAAGGATTGCATTTTTAATTTTTATTATAAATCTTGTAGTGATACCATCAAGTCCTGGTGCAGTGTCAATTTTAAGTTGGTGGATATATTTAGTTATTTCTGCTTCGTCTGTCGGGTGAAGAAAGAAAGAGTGTGGGAAGTTTTCACAACGTTGGTATTTTTTTACTAGAGATTCCTGAGTCTCATTGATTCGTGATAGTATTTGATCAGATAGATTTTTTCCAATCGAGGTGAAGTACGCATTACAATTGTTAAGTGAGTTAACGGGATCCTCTGAATTGGAAATTAGCTGTGATGAGTCACTTCTTTCATTATTTGGGCTATATATAGATTTGAGAGTGTTCCATAGTTTTTTAGGGTCCTTTCGGCTTTCAGTTATTAGCTGGCTATTGTGTTTTGTTTTTAGGTTATGTAAAAGATTGTTGCAAGAATTCCTGTACCTAGTATAAATCAGTCTTTTCATCTCATCGTCTGGGTTGGAATTTGACGCTTGATGAAGACAGTCTCTGTGCTTAATGCACCTCATAAGACCTGGAGTGATCCATGGTTTAAGTGTGAATCTACTTCTGCTTATTTTAACTTTGTGTGTGTGTTTAATTACTAGATTAGTTATAATAGTTGTTAGTGTGTTTGTAGAGGTGTTGGCACAGTTAGAATTGAGAATATCAGACCAGTCGATGTTCAGTAAGTCCTCCGCGATTGCATCATAGTCAGTTCTGTTTGTCCATCGGGATCTTTTATGAGATTTAATGCCATTGTTTTCTAGTGAAATGACAGCCAGAGCCATATCGTGGTCTGTTATAGAGCATTTGCTGATTATTCCTTCGGTTCTGTAGCTTGACTTAACAAAGATGTGATCAAGACAAGTACGCCCCCTGGTAGGTTCAGTGATAGCAGGAAGAAACCCATGTGAGGCCATAAGGCTCAAGTATTCGGCGTGATTTGAGATAGTAGTATTAATTATGTCGATATTGAGGTCTCCGGCAACTACAATAGTTGGATATCTTTTTATTTGAGCTAAAGCAGTGTCTAGAGATTCAATAAAGTTATTTAAATTTAAAAAAGATGGCGACCTATAAACTCCTATTATAGCTACTTCATTGTCAAGGATAAGTGCGATACTGTCAGCTTCTGTAATGGACGACTCTATCACTTTTACATTTCTACTCATTTTGGTGTAAATAATGACACCTCCATTTTTGTTCGATTGTGATTGAGAGCGAGAAACAGAATAACCTGGTATTGGCTCCAATATTGTCCCTTCATTTAGCCAACATTCTGTCAAAACAATAGCATCGAATTCAGCGTCTAGTCGCTTTAAAGCTATGCAAAAATCGTCGAAGTTGCGCTGGTAACTTCTTATATTAAACGTGAGTATTTTACAGTTATTATTCTTCGCTATGATTTTCCTACAGTCTTCTAATTGGTCGTATGTGTGACAAGCAATATTTATGTTTTCGTCTATATCCTGTATAACATCAAGTAAAGCCATAGGTGTAAATTATGATGTAAATTAGGATGTTGTTTTTCTTTTCCATTTTAGTTGCTGTCACTATTATTGATTTTTGCAGGTTTAGAGAAAATCGAGTGTTATTATGTTTGTTTAATTGATCAATGGTTGTTTTATATAATATGTTTAGTGTAAGAATTCCGTGATAATTAAGGTGTAGGATGAAGTGATAACTATAATGTGAGTGTAAGTATGTTTTGGTGAAAACTTTAGTATTAAAATGAGTGTGTACATGTGTTTCGGCAGAGGTTTGAGTGCTAATGTGTGAATGTAAACACGTTTTGGTAATAACCTGAAAGCTGTAACGTGAGTGTAAGTGTGCTGTGGTTGTGATAGAGAGGGAAATTTGATCTTGAGTTTGCATGTTGATAAGAATTACTTGATTTATGGCAAAAGTGGATTGGGTAAGTTGCGAAGATGTTTTTTTAGTAAATTGTAGCGAATGTGTGAGTGCAAGTTTTATGTTTTTTGACTTGTGACACAGTGTGTTTAAGAATTTAAAAAATACAGCAAAGAAGTAGAATGTTAAAATAATATAAAACTTAAAAATAGAGTAAAGTCTAAAATTATAATGAGATCTAGAATTAAAATGTAATCTAAAATTATTATGAGTTTCAAAAATAGGAAATCTAGGAATAATACAAATTTTGTACTGTTTGTGGTTCGCTAACCGTTTCCGCAGACACGTGATTTCACTCAGGGGTCGTTGAACCCAGGAGACTTTCCAAGTATTCAGTGTTGCGTATATGGACGGAAGGGTTACCCTCTTGCTTACGGATGAGAACTGCACCGTTTTTAATCCAGCAAAACTTGTAGCCGTGTTCCTTGGCAGACAGTTTGGTCGCACGAAATAACTGCCTGTTTTCGTATGTTAGGCGTTCGTTTACATAGACATTTCTTACTGCACCAGCTATCTCGATGTCTGTAGAAGTGAGCGTCCTTCTGATTTTAGCGGCCTTCAGGAATTCGTCTCGCTTGTAGCGCCGTACAAAGCGGACAGCAAGTGTGCGCGGTGGAGAATCGGCTGAGTCTTTGGGTTGTTGCCGGCGAGGTCCTGCTCTTGTCACGTAGTCCAAGTCCTGTTCCTCAATGGAGACACCTATTTTATGAGCAAATACTAGTACCATCTCTTACCAAATCCGCATAAACTTGAGATTTAGTACATTAATATGACATAGATGGTGCTTACGCCAATTAAGCCAGTGTAATTAAATTTTGATTTGAATGAATATTGAGTTATAAATAATAAATTTAAACTCTAAACAAGGTTAAACCATTAATTTATTTTAAAAGCATTTTGTAATTGCTAATATATTTGTTTTGGGTTGGTAACAATATCATACAAATTGTTTACAAAATGGCCACTACTATACTATCGGCGTGTGCACATGCTTGTAGATGTCTCCCATATTGTGTAATTTATGTGGTCTCTCGGTTCTGTCTTTTTTACTTTTTTAGTTGTGTAAAAAAAGAAATAAAAACAGTATCAGAAACCCATAGAAAACCTATTCAATAACAAAGATATAGATATAAGTACATGTACGCACCTATAGTTATTGGGATTAGTTCAACGGATTTAGTATCAGATGGCGACACCGTTCAATATAGGTGTCAAAAGTTTTCTTGAGTGGGCTCTCTATTCCATCTATATTACTATGCTCTTTGATCGTCACCTTATTTCAACTATTTCGACGTGTTTTCTTCATTCAGTAGATAAATATATACCTAGGTACTCGATAAATACTTGTTTCGTTGGAATACATGGTCACCCTATTTCAGTCGCCATCCGCCATAGTGCATTTTTAAAGATTAATCTGGAATCAACAAAAATACTGACACCATTGCACTGAAACCTTTAACACATCAAGGGTTTTGCGAGTATTCTAGGCTTCTTCGTTGTGGAGCAATCGATAATCCCAATGTTTTGAGGTTATATTGTAAATTTTCAATTTACTATATAAGGGGGCCATCACAAAGAAAAATAAAACAATAAAAGTTAATTTCAGTGTCGTCACAAAATCTTTATTGATTAACGGTTTCTCTGGGCTTCTTCCTTGTGGAGAAATCGATAATGCCAATGTTTTGAGGTTATATGTTAAATTTTTAATTTACTATATAAGGGGGCCATCACAAAGAAAAATAAAACAATAAAAGTTCGTTTCAGTCTCGTCACTAAGTCTTTATTCATTAACGGTTTCTCTCAGGTCCTCAGTTATGGAGATTACGTTGGCCGAACGTCCTGATGTTACAGAAACCAAAATTCATTTTACTTTTAACCGGTGGCATTACGAGTAAAAGTAAAGCATTGGTTGTTTGTCATTAAATCGTCAATAAATCTTTATTCAGTAACAGTTACTCTAAGGTCCTCAGTTATGGAGATTCAGGTTGGCCGAACGTTCTGATATCAGGTCGTTCGGCCATAAATAAATGCTTCTAACTTTCGGACTGTTCTGTCACAAAATCTTTGGCTGGCATCTTTATGCGTCACATGATCGTCATGAAAAACTGGAGTAGCAGCCAGCTCCCTATCTCGACTGGCCGAACGTTCTGATGTACATAGATATTTTGCCAGCTTTAGTCGACCAAGTACAAATCGATTTAAATTAATGAGTGAATCTTACAATTTTCTTATCTTCTATAGTAAGTCAACCACACATCAGAATGATATTGTTTACAAATTAAATTTTCGCACACGTTACAAATCCAAAAACTTAATGCTGGTGGAAGCGACAAGGTACCTAGCCCACGAAGTTCAAAATTTCTTACATGTTTACTGAAAGAGTAACCAACGTTGGCCCAGAAGATCAGATAGACTTTCTGAACCATGAAGTTCATTGTGTCCATTCAAAATTATATTACTCTTCTTGTGCTTCTTCAATTTAGTTGATCGTTAGTAAGCCAAAGACAAGGCGAACTCTAGTTTAGTTGTCACATTGACAGTGACACTGACAACAAGTGACACGTCCACTCTATCCATGTTGACGAATGACGTTTAAGTGCAAAGGAATTTCTGTGGCACAGTGTGTGTAAATTTTAGAAACTTTCAAAGAGTTGTAATGAAATTATAAATTAAAACAGAAAAATGGTAGACGAAGGTACTAGGAAAACGTTAAGCAGCATACCCTTGCTTCAAACTAAAGCAGGACCCAGAGATAAAGAGTTATGGCCTACCAGGCTGAAAGAGGAATACCAGGCTCTGATCAAGGTAAGAAAATAAATATCATGTGAATGAACATTTTGCACTCTTTCAATGTTAGTAAAAACAGAGGGGGGAGTAAACATCTAAAGCACTGACGTGATAGATTTTCAACCCTCTGTTTTTCGCCCAAATTATATTTAGGCAGTCATTTAGTTGTTACTTAGTGTCAATGAAAATGGGCATAAGAATTAAGTACAGCCCCTTTATTCACAAACGCTCGGATTCCATTTCGATTCAGAAAGTCGTATGTCTATCTCGCTCGCTTTCGTAATGCCAAAACAAGGTAGACATACGACTTAAGGAATCGAAATCGTATCAAAGCGTTTGTGAATAGTGGGCCAGGTCAGAAGTTGTGTTTCAATTTACTGAACATTGGGAAACTCAGTTTTCTATCAACATAAACTATTGACTGAGCAACAAACCAAGTAACTTATTACCAAGCTTTTTTTGTTATGACTATTTTTTTAACTTTATTTGCCAAGTCATACTTAGGTCTCAAGTTCGTACCCAAAACATGCACCTCCGATTTTTCGGATAATTGTTTAATTACATCACTTGCTGCTGTGAAGGAAAACATCGTGAAGAAACCAAACCAGCATGCCTATGAGATATTTCTCGACAGGAAAGCCAAGTCAGAGGCTATGCGTAAAAACTGTCAACACCAGGTTAGGCACACAGGTTAATCACAATAAAGAAGAACACAAGTAAACTATTGTAAACCAATTGTAATTTGTTTCATCATTAGAACACAGGATATTGAAGTAGTTAACAAACTACGATTATAATAATTATTTTTCTGGGCACGTTTCCGGATGACAGCGATGTGGAGGAGTACTTTGACGCCTAAACGTCCCAATGTTTTTAAGTTAGTTTATATTTAGTTAGATAGTTTACGTAAATACTGTAATAAATGAAATTTATTTTATTTGTTAACAAATCATATTTTAATTTGATTTGGTAGGAATGAAGTAAAACCTGTTTTTTTTTTGTAGAATCTCTTACTATGTAACCAGTATCAATTTATAAGAAGACTTGCTAAGTCTTCTTCTTTTTCCATAATCATTTCAGCCTGGAATCACCCTCTGCTGGGTATAGGCCTCCCTTTTTTTCCGCTACATTTCCCGTATCTGTGTCCCTTATCAAAGTGTTTCTTGTTGTCAACTCAATAGCATAAAACTAATATCTCACAGCTGTCCCAATCTCTATCCCCAGTACGTACAGAACAACAAGACAGCCGACAACGACTGGTTCCGCCTGGAGTCTGACAAGACCGGTACCAAATGGTTCGGCAAGTGCTGGTACGTGCACAACCTGCTCAAATACGAGTTTGATCTGGAGTTTGATGTGAGTATTATTAAGTAAATATTTCATTTATTACAAGAATTTTATAATGTATCGAAATTTTACACTAGGAACTAAAACAGCACGTTTCTTAAGGTTTACAATTAATTTTTATTACTTACATCAAAAATAAAATAAAAATTCAATTTTACAGACAAAATATTGTCCGATATCCAAAGTATATGGAAAGTTGGTTAAGAAAACTTTGACTAGTCTGGTAGGATAGGATGGGTAAAATTAAGCTAAACCTGAAAAAATGGCCAAAAAAAATATGCCTATATTTCAGCAAAGTCAAGCTGTCAATATTCTGTTTAATCCATTTTTTTTTTGTATCCTGTGAAATGTGACTGTCTCATTGGAATACTAGTTGCTAGAGACCTTTGGAGAAAATAAGCATGCATATAGTAATATTAGGTTTGTACTTTCAGATCCCCATCACATACCCAACAACAGCTCCTGAGTTAGCCCTGCCTGGTCTCGATGGCAAGACAGCTAAGATGTACCGCGGAGGCAAGATCTGTCTCACGGACCACTTCAAGCCGTTGTGGGCCAGGAATATTCCTCGGTTCGGTATAGCACATGCTATGGCTTTAGGGGTAAGTTAGGATACCTACCTTGTTCAATTATTTGTAGTTGGTTTTGCGGTTAGTTTTCTTTTGAAGTTGGTATAAGTGCCCGACTGAGGAAGTCGTGGCCAAATAATAACAGCCGCTCGTTTTGATCTTTTGGTTAAGCAGCACTTGCCTTGGTTGGTCTGTGGATGGGTGACCAACTATCCATGGACCAACAAGGTTGCATACCGAGTTTCCTCTGTGCCTCGGAAAGCACGTTAAGCCGTTGGTCCCGTGAAGTCCCGTCTGTCATTTGTACTCTCTGTCTCTCGTCTGTCATCTTTGACAGTTGTTACTTTTTGTTGGTAGTCAGTGGCCCGAAAGTCCGACAACCATTGTTACCGAGGGATATTGTATTACCTAGTAGTAACTGGGTTGTGGAGGTCAGATAGGCAATCGCTCCATGTAAATTACTGGTATTCAGCTGCGTTGTCTTATCGGACAGTAATACGAACTCGACCCCTATACAACCTGTATTTTTTTATATCCCATAACTCTAGGATATGATTAAGACCATATTAAAGAAGAATCAACTGGCATATGAATTATGTTTCAATCATACCTTTTATTTTTGTTTTTTTTCGCATTTTCTTAGCTTTAAAATATGAACTATGGTTTGAATAAAAAGAATTACTCGTATTTATCAATGGAACTACTACTATTTTACTACACTCTGCGAAGTTTGGCAACCTCGCAAAAGTAAAGATTCGTCATACTGGTGACAATTTTTGACCTAATTTAATTAAGCTCGATGATATCTCCGAAACTATGCATTTTTGGACCACCTATTCCAGGAGCTATAGTATTATTTTTACCTACAGAATATAACCCTAGAGTTATGGGATATAAAAAAAAAACAGGTTGTATAGTTGAGAATAGGCTAGGCAGATGATGATGTCATAGTATGATGAAAGATATGATAATATATTAGTGTTGTTTAGAATTAAAAGCGGATTGTTTTTTTCCATTTGATTAGGTAGGTAAATACAAGTCATTTTATGTAGGTACTTTTATTTAAAGCAGCATTAATGTTTAACAAATATTTTTTTCTCTCCCCAGCTTGGACCCTGGTTAGCAGTAGAAATTCCAGAGCTGATAGAAAAAGGAGTGATATCCTATCAGGAAAAGACGGAAGAAGCAAAATGACACTAAACTCAACAGAACTAAATAAATTGTACATAAATATCTGATATTTTCAAAATATATAATATGTTTTGTATATGTAATGTGTTTTATTGTATATACTGTAAATTTCTCAGTAGCAACCACAGAGCCTGGAATTGTGCCCGGTTGATGGCAATAGGCTCGCCCCCTATTATTATTATTATATAGCTAGCCCATATTGTCCCACTGCTTGGCAAAGGCCTCCCTCCATCCCTTCAACTGTCACGATTCTGTGCTACTTCTTTCCAATTCTCCAGAAAGACATCCAGTTCGTCCCGCCATCTTCTCAGTGTTTCGGGCAAAAAATCTGCGCTCTGTGTGCCCACAGCTCGTTCGGCATGCGACAGACATGTCCTGCCCGGTTCCATTTAAGTTGGGCAGCCTTTTGAGCCACGTCAACGATTTGCGTTTTGGAGCACTGTATAATGGTGATTCGAACACGATCTGTTAATTTTGGACCTTAAGATAGCGCTCCATAGCACGTAACACCTCTGTCTAACTCTTTGAGGATTACAGGCGTGATGTTATGTGTAAATAATTGAGGCAGTCGCTCCTTGTAAAATACTGGTATTCAGGTGCCACGCCTGAGCAGCTTGTCACGTAAAACCAAGCACAAGTGCACGATCGTTCATGAAGTACCTACTGTTAGCACTTTTGGGATGAATCAGCCAATTACCAGCTGCTGCAAGCGTTTTAATCTGTTGAGCGACATGCCAAGCAGCTCATTGGCAAGGACTTTCTTGTCAAAGCCAAGTTCTAAGGCCTTGAATTTCGCCGCAAAGTTGTCAGCCTATCCGTTTTTTATCGGTTACGTTTCGGAAAATGTGCTTTGGAAAACGTAATTTAAATCCCCCATCCCCATTCTATCATCGGACGTGTAGAGATACGGCGAAGCGTCACCATAATTATAAAAAGGCAGGCAGACGATGATGGAGATGAAATAGTTTAGGAGATGATATATGTGCAAAATAAAAACAAAAATACAACTTAAAAACATAACAAATGTAATTTCATTTTAAAAACCAACTTTCAAGCAAAAACATACAAATAAATTTTACAAAAACAATAACACAACATTATACCAAACAATACACTAACAACATAATGTGCTATGAGCAAATAAAACTGTTTCCTCATCCCCCAATCAGTGTTTTTCAATCCATCTTTCAAGATATATTTCCTTAGTCCAACGCACCACAGAACTATCTGTTCTGTCCAGTCCACATCGGCTATGTCGTTATGATAGATGACTTTGTCGCTGGCCGACAAGCTGTTGTATAGTTTAAGAGTGTTGCTATCGTCAAATATCCAGTTGTTTGTTGTGTAGCATGCAGTCGCGGTCGCCATTTTGGTTATTGTTGCGTATGTTTTCTTCAACCTGTGCAAAAATAAAATAAATAAATTACGCGTGACCGTAAAGGCAACATTAGCTAATCGCGTGATCGTAGAGGTGACATTAGCAAATTACGTGATCGTAGAGGTGACATTAGCAAATCACGCCTATAATCCCAGTTGGGTTAGTCAGAGGAGTACCTAGTAGTATTATCACTTTTCGCAAGTTATACAGGCTGGAACAGACACCGACACCCGACATTAAAACGAATCCCACAAAAAAAACAGTAGTTTCCTAGAAAACTGCAATACCTACACGGTCAAAATGTTTGGAACAGTTGATTTAAAAAAAAAATTCCGGAGAAAAATTTCTATGTCGTTGTGGTATGGTTCAGAATGGTGTACTGAATGTGAATAGATACGGGGTAACCGTTTTAGCGTATGTGTCGCTGGGGGGCATGTTGCCATCGAGAGGCACAAAACCAGACTCCATAAAAAGATGAAAGCAGAAAATCTTGATGTACTAATCCAATAACATTACCCGAACTGGGAATCGAACCTGGAACCTCATGCTCCGCAGTAGCACTTCTAGTTCCACGAGGCACTCCATGAAAGATTCATGTCTACAGGGTGTAAGGACCCTTTTCTAGGTAACGTTACTACTGGGTTATTCTTAATGGTGACATAGCTAAAAGAACTGTAAGCGTCATACCTAGGTGGCTTATTAAGCATCACGCAGAGTCCATCAGCGAGGTGAGCAGGGATGGTGTGCAGCAGGAAGCTGGTGACCAGGTGCAACCACCGGTACGGCCACTGGATGACGAAGCAATACCAGATCGCTTGGGGCGAGATGATGGTGCGGCGGGCTACGTTGTTCAGGATGTAGGAGAGGCCTCCTGGGAAGGGGGAAAGAAATCTAGCATGTAAAGTTCTCACTGCTGGGACATATGTATCTTATCAACTGTTAGAGAAGTAATACAATAGAATAGAGACTTTATTGTACACCAAAACTGCAACACAACTGTTAAGAAGGGTTAGATAAATAAAAAGTTATATTTTTTTTTTTTGTGTTACTTTTTATTGTGAAACCAATTCGTGAATGTTCGACACAAATGTAAATTTGTTGAAGAAATATATAAATAAAAAGAATATATAGAAATACAAACAGGAATAAAAAGTTTTATCTGTCCCCCTATCAGTGATAGGGGGACAGATGAAACCGTTAAGGAGTGAATAAAGTTCGAACTGTCCCCTCATTGCTAACAGGGGGACAGATCAAACTTTTTTTTCCGATCTGTCCCCCTAAGGGGACAAAGCGGGGTGACAGATCGGAATAATCCGTTATTTTTAAGTCCCATGTAATGGGGGACGAGCCTATTGCCATCAACCGGGCACAAATCCGGACTCCGTGGCTGCTACTGAAAAATTCCGGATAGAAAAACCGAATAATAATTTGCTCGACCCGGGAGTCTAACCTAGTACCTCATGCTCAGCAATCACGATTGCGAACACGTGGCCAGCGATATTATAATCGAAGAAGCAGACGAAGTAATAGTTTTTATGTAGTAGGTTGATGGAGCTATTACCGGGCGAATTGCAGACCTGTTTTCAATTCAATTAAATTTATTCAAGAACAATTCACATTGTGTTTGATATCAATCCATACTATATATACTATATTACTATATATATATATATATATATATATATATATATATTTATAATTAATATATAATATATATATATACAGGGTGTAACGGAAAGGGTATATACATCCTTAAGGGTATGCTACAGACCATCAAACTGAACATGTTTCTCATCATAAAACATGTATTTCAGCAAAAAAAATATCTGCTGCCCCATAGAAAATTACAATACCTATTCGACCCAAATGTATAGGCAGCTGATATTTTTTTTAGCTGCAAAAAAAAAATTATGTTGAGAAACATGTTCAGTTTGATGGTCTGTAGCACACCCTTAAGGATGTATATACCCTTTCCGTTACACCCTGTATATATATATATATATTATATATATATATATATATATATATATTAATTATAAATGCGAAAGTCACTCTGTTTGTTTGTTTGTTTGTTAGTTTGTTTGTTTGTTACCTTTTCACGACTAAACGGCTGATCAGATCTTTATGGAATTTGGCAAGAAGATAGATTTAAACCTGGGGAAGGACATAGGCTATATATTATCACGCTAATAACTTTAGGAGGAGAGCAATATTGCATTATGTCGGCACTCCTTAACTGTTTGACAACTGACAATTGTCATGACAAGCATTAGAATAGAACGGCTATTTTAAACCAATTGTCACCGAAGTAAGTAGCCCGACGGTTTAGCAGCCGCTCGAATCGCATGTTCCAGGATCAAACCGGAGCCAGTATGAAATTCACTTTTTGTATTTTATTTTGTTTTTTAATACTGTATGATTTCCAAAAATGACCATGGTTCGAGCCCCAACTGGTTTTTTTTTTGTAACGTAAATTCGTAAAGTATTTTGTATTTTTTTTAAATGCTTTAAGATTTTCTAATCATTACTAAATAGTTTAAGTTTTATACATCCTTTTAGTTATTTTGACCCATGTAAACAATAGTTAAACAACTATAAATGTAAATTCACAAACTTATAAAAAAACTGGTACCTAATGTGCCCAAGATTGAACATGGGCTTAGCCTCTGGCCAATGTAAAAGCCAGATCTTGATTCTCAGAAATCATAAGCTATGAGTGTAGCAATTTCGTTAAAAAGGCTGTGAGCAATGAGTACTCGGACCCCACGGTCCCAAAGTTTCAATCCCAAACGACTCGAACATATGTTTACCGATAAGTTTACTTTGTAGCGACCACAAAAAGCAACATACTACAAAAAGTACTACAGCGCCATCTATGACACTACGGAGGAACTAACATCAATTTCCTACAAGCAAAGTTTACATCGACTTTAGTATATATAGAGAAACCCGATAACAACTATCGGGCAGTTGCCCACCAGACATAACACCTGCCTGGTCGGAGGATCCTCCCTTTTCTAAGGAGTATCGAGGAACTTTACACCCTGTTCCTCATACCCCTAAAACTTTATTAACGCTGCTTGAGGTTCCCCGCATGTTTTGACCAGCCAATCTCTCACAAACGCCTATAAATATCGTCGCGCCAGCGTTAAATTTTAAATCACAGAAATACATTGTTAATCTTAGAATGACTTCGCTAACATGTAAGTAAGTAGGTGTTACTTGGTCAATGGTACGACCCGTACGACAGCTCTGCTGAAAACTGGCAAAGATACAGGTGCCATACAAGCACCAGATAATAACGGCAGTCACGTAAGATCACGCCTGTAATCGCTTAAGGGTTTGGCAGAGGTGTGTCCATTTAGTACACCCACATTTCGCCAGTTATGTTTAAGTGCCATGTAATAAGGGTCGAGCTTATTATAATGAAACGAAAAATAAAAAACAAATAAAACACCGCCCGGCGTTTTGTATCGAACCAAGGACCTTATACACAGTAGTAGCGTTTCCGACCACTAGACCAACGATACAGTATAAACGGTCTCTATATATCAGTCTGTTTTAACTTTTCACACCTAAACAGCTAAACGGATTTGGATCAAAGCCACAAGAGAGACAGGTCATGATCTGGATTAGGACATAATATTAGTTTCATTTATACATGACACCGCAATACTATTTACTCACTGATTAATCACTCAAGAACTACTTCTCCTTTTGAACTATTTAAATTTAAATCTCGCCAGTGCTTAGTACGGTAGAAAGGTATTTTTGACCCCCAAGTGGGTTTAATGTTAAGCTTAGTGGGCTATTTGTAATTTTCACATGAGTGTTTACTATTTTTGAAAATTCTACCCTTATTTTTGTTGGGGTCAGGGCACGCCATAATAGTGGTAATAAGTCCCCTCTTTAAGAAGTGGCTGGAGAGGAGCCACGGCGCCCTCACGTTCCACCTGCCGCAGGTCCTCACCGGGCCCGGTTGTTTCGGGAAGTTCCTGCACCGAACCGGGCGGGAGGAAACGCCCGGCTGTTACCACTGCGACGATCGCCCAGAGGACACGGTGGAGCACAACGTAGAGGACTCCTCTGGTTGGGCGGAGCGCGGCCGTGTTCTCTTAGCGGCGATTGGCGGCGGCGACCTCTCGCGTCCGGCCCTGGTTCAATCCAAGGTGCGGAGCGAGAGGCAATGGGAAGCCGTTACCTCCTTCTGCGGTGGCGAAACGTGAGAGGGAGAGAGCCTTGCTTCCCAGCCGCCACGGGAGACGCCCCGGGCGTCGGCCATTTTAGACGCGGGTCTGTAGATGTTGAGTAAAGGCTTGCTCATAATCCGTCCGTCTTACGACGACGGGCCGTGGCGACGGGACGTTCGTGTTCCACGCGGGCCTTAAAGAGATGTCAGCAAATCGGAAGGGGTCAAGGCAAGCCAAGGGCCGATGCCTGCCGGGGCTGCGGGATTGTTCGAAAGAGATACAGCGGCCCTGGAACACAAAATGTCTAAGAAGGATCATGGAAGGGTTTTAGTCAGTACAAGTCATCTGACACTCCCTTCCGCTCCGCCCAGAGCGGGAGGGGTCATTTGATGATTTTCCATCTGAATGAAAAGGGTGTAAATATTGAGATGGAGATTACACATGAAAGTTCTTTCAAATGAAAAATAATCAATTTAGATCGCTAGGGTCGATCTTTAGGTTAAGTTGCGTTTGCCTAGGCTGGTCCATCGATGGAGACCACCGATTACGTACCGAGTTTCCATTGTGCCACGGAAAGCACGCTAATTCGTTGATACCAGCTGTCATTTATAGATCTTTGACAGTCGTATAACTTGCGACCCACGTATGCCCTTCAAGTTAAAGGGTAAAATATACAAGTCTGTGAGTCTAAACCTGTCGTATTGTGTGGATCACGACACCACCAGTGGAAAGAAGATTGAAAAAAGATTGCGTGTATCAGAGATGATTATAATTTAAACAAAAAAAGTGATGAAAATAAATGTGGATGGAGACCGAGAGGAAGATCTAGAAAACGATGAATGGATTGTGTGAGAAATAATATGAAAGAAAAAGGAGTAAATGATAGCTTGACGAACGACAGAGGAGCATGGAAGAACAAAAAGTGTTGCGCCGACCCCAAGTAACATGGGACAAGGGCAGGAAGATGATGATGACAGTCGTATAACCCACCCAGTACTAACTGGTTGTGGAGGTCAGATAGGCAGTCGCTTCATATAAAATCCAAGTATTCAGCTGCATCCGGTTGGACTTAATGCCGACCCCAACATAGATGGAAAAAGACTAGCCAGATGATGGTGTATTAATACTGGAGAAATTAGGTAACGAATTCAAAACAAAAATTTGGAAACCAGAACCTCCTTACTAAAAAACTTATTCTAGGCAAATCGCGAACCTAACGCGTACGAAGTCGCGGGTAACAGCTAGTAATCTATAAATAACACATACAATTATAAAACACATTCATTAAAATTAGAAAACTAACACATTTATGATCTTCGCAAGGCGGCTGGCAATAGCTGGATGAGAGTGGCCGAGGATCGTGCTCAGTGGCGTGTCATGGGACAGGCCTATGTCCAGCAGTGGACGAGTACAGGCTGATAATGATGATGATAACGACATTAAATTAGAGAAAATAACACACAAAAAAAATTGTAGGTACCTACACCTCTCTGCTTACTCCTTCCGGAAATACAGCTTCGAAGTGTTAATTAAAACATACCCCAAGTAATAGGATTCCTCTTGCTACTCCCCACGGTGTAAATCCTGATATCGTCGCCGGCGGCGGCCGCGGCGACGATGGCCGTGTTGTTCACGTAGTCCACCGGAACGAAATCTATCCGAATGTTCTGGACGGAGTGGAGAGCGTGGATCACTCCTAGCATGCAGCCAAGCGTTATCTGGAGTGGGTTAAAGGTTTTACTTTTAAAGGGACAAACACACAGTATTCCCAAACTACTGAAAGCCAGAATCAAAAGTGGCGACCACCAGAAAAGCGCCGCGAAAATGAAGCTTGACGTAGTCCAAGAGAAATAATTTAACTGTCTTGGATCCCGCAACGAAATTTATCAGAAAAGAATAGAGGAGGAGAAGAAAAACCTAATTTCCACTTGACTGATGAAGGAACACTTAATAATCAGTCGAAGTGCCTCGTTGGTCCAGTGCTCGCAATGCTGAGAGCGTGAGGTCCTGGGTTCAATTGTCGGATCGGGCAAATTATTATTGAGTTATTCCATCAGTAATTTCTCAAAAGCAGCCTGGATTTATGCCCAATTGATGGCAATAGGCTCGCCCCTATCACATGGGAGTTAAACATATTATAGCTGGCAAACTCTGCCTCACCCTTCGGGGATTAAGGCGTGCTGTTGGCAAAAATCCAATAAAAGTTTACCCGACCCGAGAATCGAACCCACAATCACATGCTCAGCAGTCCACAAGACCAACGAGGTAGTCACTGCACTCTCAACTGAGCCACAATATCCATGCCTTAGAACACTTACATTAAGTACATGTTTCGAGCACAGAGTATATAAATGCTTACCCCACTTGGTCCGAACACACTGCTTGGGTCGATCCAGCCAGGGTAAGGTTCTCTTCGGGCACACATAACTGAAAAACCAATGAAGCAATCACTTTTAGAATATTTGGAAGGCAAACACAAGCAACGCATCTGATGGTAACTGGTCACCGCCCGTGTAGCCATTCTGCAATAACCATTACAACAGGCATCTCAAATGCACTTACCAATAGTAGGTCTCACCACGCGGATAGGAAAGTTTCCAGAACTGGAACGCAACAACTCCTCGGCTAAAGCTTTTGTGAAAGAATACGTGTTTGGCCAGCCCGTTATCAATCTGGAATCATTAAAATACATTCGAATCAAATTGAATCGAGCGGATTCGCAAGAAATGAAAAGAATGGCGGGAGGCCTTTGCCCAGAAGTGAAGAACTGCTCCTGTACCTGTCTGCTGGCACCTAATGATGGTCCTACTCACCCATCCTTGATGTGGTTAAGCTGGTCTTCAGCTACTGTCTCCGCCATGCGTATCATCAGGTCTGGTGGAATGGGGCTTGGATAGAACTGCTCCAGTAGTGTGGTGTCTCGTCGGCTGAGTGTCGCGTGGGAGTAGGCTGTTGATATGTAGACGAACGTTCTGAAATGTGGAGGAGTAACTTTGAACATATCTCCCCGAAGGGTTATTCAGGGATGTGTACTAGGGCATGCAAACCGGATACCCGGTTAAGCGAAAAACCGGTTAACCGACTGATTTGCAAACCGGTTTTTTTAGGATAGTAAAACCGTTTTTTTTCGGGTTTTTCGGGTTTTGGTTATATCTTTTTTAATAAATATTTTTTTGGGGAAAACAATAAATTACACACTATAAATATTGAACAACAAGTTATGTTTCTCCTAGTGATCTATCTATCTTATTAATTTAATAATTTTCCCAAACAAAATATTGAATTTAAAATATTTATTTCGGACTAAGCAAACATTAACCGTCAAAAGTCAGTCCACATTATGTTAGAAGGCAGATACTTACAGCTATGTTAGTATAATTTAAAATAATTATTATTTTGGACATGCATAAGCGATTAATGCCTCAGGATTTGGCTGTTCACTCTGTCCGATACCACGCTCAGAAGTGTGTCGGTGCTACTTTTTACGCGAGAGCGCAGGCACGCCGTTCTTCTGCGAAGCACCGCCTGGAAGCCGTCCGTGCTGTGGTCGGCAAACATGCCGAAGACAGTGCACCGCCATGGAAGTCCCAACAAACCCTTGACGCGCAGAGAATTGCAGGCTTTTTTAGGTGTAATTGCTCCACAGGTTGCACGTGTATAACGTTTGGCAATAGCTTTTAAATAGTATGACTTTAATATCACGTGAGCATCGCGCAAACCTGCGAGAAAGCATATTACCCCTTACCGACAATAATAATAATTTATTTATTTCAGGCAACTAAGGCCCATAGATAAAATACAAAAAATAATCTTATACAAAAATAAACTAATACATACAAAAACCTTATTCTACAAATTAACTAGGTACGTTGGGTCGGCGACGTATTGCGCTGAGTCGAGGTGTCATGTAGTCTTCCGCAAAAACGACGATACACGACACCCTTCGGCCAAAATTCCTCCTTCATGAAAGTCTCCAGATGGTGAGTCGGAACCCGCACCACAAAAGACTTGAAGTTAATCTTGTGGCGTGACTCCAACTTCTCGACTCTCAAGATGAACTTGGTCTTGATCTTTATATACTCTACGACCTCCTCTGTCGTCGTAGAGTGATGTAAGCGGGACACGTACAGCTGCGTCGATGGAATAGCGGGACGCAGCAACATGTTCGGACCAGTCAATGCGCTACCGCACTGATTGCGAAGAGTAGGCTTCTTCTTCTTCTTCTTTTTCTCAACACGAATGAAGCCTTCTTCATCTACCTGTCTTCGACTTGTTACCGGTGGTAACGAGCTTCGGACTCGTTCGGAGGGCCCCTGGGCACTCGTCATAAGTTTCGGTTGCCGCTGATGTTTTGCAGGAGTTGCAATAACGGCAGCCGAGTAAGCACGCCCCGGTGTTGTCGTGCTAACATTCGGCGGCGTCCCGATAGTAGGGGACGCGGGGAGGGCGCGGCGCAATTGTGCATCGCTTGCTGATTGAGCGGCCGACGGCGAGTCGAGTTTTGCTGACCCGACGCTCTGCTGCGATGTGTTGACTACGCCGTGACGTGTGTCGACGTTGGTTGCTGGCTCGAGTGACCTACATACCGTGTTGCGTAAATCTGCTACCTCGGTACGTAAATCACTGATGGTTGACTGTGATGCTTCCAACTTCAACTGCATCTCGGCCAGGTTGATCTTAGGGTTGTGATGTCCCGTAGCAGCCTGGTGACGTCGACGTGGTCAAAAGTGACGGGGGGCAGCTTACGCAAATCCTTCGCCACAAAAGTCGGCACGTCGTCCGGGTCAGTCTCCTTCAACACCTTGATGATGTCTTGGAGACTCCTCTCTCCTTTTTCATCCCTCCTGTGGGACGGCATTCGGTCAGCCATTTCCAGCGACTGGTACAGCAGTGTCTTAGACCTGCGTATCTCCTCTTCATTGAAGTTGGATGTGCAGATCTGGATCACACTGAGTTCGTCCATGACATCCAGTTGGTACTGCAGGAATGCCAGGACCTCGTTCGCCACAAGTTCTTCCGAACGCATGGTGACAGCGGCACATGCCGCGCTCAGCGCAAAATAATTTCCGCTAAAGTGTAAGCGCGTCCGATTGCAACGGCTGATCGCACTGCACTGCAATGCCCTGCGCTCCCTATCCATGTCCATATCATCATTTTTTTTCTCATTGAACCAGTGTAGTAGTGTACATCCAAGTACTTGAAGGGCATTGGGTAAGTTTGTATGGACCAGTGGCATGTTTTTTTTCACAGCGGCCATAAAGATAATTGTTGCTTACGTATAGTGGAATATATTATGATAATAATGACTCCTAAAATAATTTTACCGAAAATTATTTCGGAGCTTAAATATCTGATGTCAAAGTTGTGTTGTTCCTACTAGCAGTTTGCATACTGTTATGTATTTTATCAAAAATTAACTATTTCCTATCGTTAGCCGTATGCTATTACTTCCCAGAATTTGATATTTAGCAGCGACACTATCGATTGGGGTAATGGGTGTGTTTTTTTCAAAGTAACGGGTTCGATTCCTGGCTAGGAATATTGATTTTCACAAAACCAATGAAGCATTTTTTTTTTTAATCGGGCTCATGGCTCCTTTGATCGTTTTTCACTATTCCTCATAGTTTCGGATTTGGCCTACCACCCAGTTAAAAAATTCACCCTTTATATCTCGACTCCGATGCATTTTGGAAATATTATTCATAGAAGAAAATTAATGTCTTACTGTGTTCTTACTAATAGGTAAAGAAATTTAATTAGTGGCCGTGACTTAGAAAAATCGTGCCACTTTTACTCAAACCCCTTTGGATTCTTGCTGTACCAAATGTTCCTAATTTTGTATGTTAGTCTTCGTGCCCTCAATTTTCAGACTATGTTGTTTACCTAAATAATAAGTTTTATTCTATGATATGCATGAAGAAAAAAAAATTATATTGATTTTTAGTAGTTTTTGAAGTCCAAACAAATTGTCATTATTATAAACATATGTAAGATAAACGTAAAAAAATACATATTTTGATTAGGCTTTAATTAGCATTTTTTTTTGTACACATTTTTTAATAAAGATTGAAAAAAAAACGAAAAAACCGATTTAACCGGTTTTATCCGGTTTTGTAAACAAGAAACCCGAAAAAAAACGGATTTTTAAAACAACCCGGTTTTTGCATGCCCTAATGTGTACCTAATAGTACCTACGCCCACATTTAGTCAATTATGTTTAGGTCCCATGTAATAGGGGGCGAGCCTATTGCCATTAACCGGGCTCAAATCCAGACTCCGTGGCTGCTGTACGTTGCCCAACCTGGGAATCGAATCCAGGACCTCATGCTCAGCAGTCACGCTTGTGACCACTGGACTAACGAGGCAATCTTATCGAAAAATTACTAAAACCTACTTTAAATTCTTGCATTGCTTCGCCAGTGCCAGCAAGTCGCGGGTGCCGCGTACGTTGGTCAGCGTCGCAGAGCGCAGTGGCTCTTGGAACGATATCGTGGCCGCCACGTGGAAGATCACATTCACCTGTGTGGGCAGAGGAAGTCAAATTATCATAGCCATCTCCGATAACAAAGCATCATGCTGAGGGGTAACCTGCTTGTCGCAGTCACGACGTCCAAGCTCTTGAGCACCCCGTCAAAGCATTGCTCCATTGGCGATCTCCGCGGCTAGCCAGTTCTAAAAGGCCGAAGAAAAAAAATGTCACGAACCTCTTTGATGAGAACCTTCTTGTCTTGTTCACTGATTGCAAGATCCCTCTCAGCCAATTCTCCAACTATTATTTCTATTCTATCTACAAAATGTGGTTGTTCTTCTCTGAGTGTGTCGAACAGCTAGAACAAAATAGAATTATAGATTCTAGGCAAACATATGATACATAGGATAATAGCATGTAATTATTCAGAATAGCAGTAAATAGCACGCACGATGACGGCTTTTGATGTTTATTTAGGTCGATGTACGTGATGTAATGACGAGAATAAGAATAATTTATTTGCGTAAAATTCAGGTGTTGATAGTTGTTAAAATTAGTGGTTTAGGCATACACTATATTTTGGCTTTTTAGGGCATGCAAATACAATTTAACATTATTATCTAATGTGAATCTACTTCAAATACAAGGTGTTGTTTTGCATCCTCGTCAAATTCAAGGAGGTAACTATGTGTGAACCACCCTTGTTTTAAACGCGGCCCGTCTGGTTTTTGCCTTATAACCTCGCTTACACACATACAAACAATCTGAAACGTTTATTCGATAATTTCCTAGTCCCTAAACCACGTTAACGGGTTATTCTGAAATACTGACAAACTTAAACAACCAAAAAAATCAGCGTTTATTAATAATTAACTAGGTACCGTAATTTTAATTGATTATTTATGTCTTTCGTGACCACCTCCTGAAATTTGACGAGGTTGCAAAACAACAGCTTGTACATATAACGAATATTCCCTTTGGCTAATTTGAAGTAAAATAATTATAAATAATAAAAACGACTTAAATGTTGCGGTTGGTCTCAGAAAAATGTATGCATCATTAATATGGATTTGAGATTGGCGTTGTGTATTTGAAAAACCATCATTATGCAATATTTATAAAGAATTCATTAAATGTTGATATGCTATTTTAGTCGGGTCTAAAAAATCTCCCCGTTGTTTTGTAGCGATGTTAAACTATTTACTGTCCTAATCCTATCATTCTTGTCTTTTATTTTGCTCAAAGTAGCTTTTTTTCGTTATTTGATTGAATAATAAGTTTCTTATTTATGTTTTTCTTTGACCATACAGGTATTTTTTTTTTTAGTTTTTTTTTTGTAATAATTAATAAATTTTTTGTGTGTATCTTTGGTTTTATTTTTGTTATTTGAAAATCTCAAATTTCTTCGAATTTTGGTGTTTGTAAGTTGCAATTCATTTTAGTTTTATAATTTTGTAAACACAGTTTAAAGAAAAGTATCACCAGGAACTTGTTGAAAATAATTGAGAGCTTTGTGTAAACATCTTGTCAGGATAATTGAGATAGGTAACATATAATTTTTTCTATATATGTTCATCATTAAGATTTTGTTTTTGGCAATACCAAAGTCGTTCAATTTTCTCAAGTGAGTCATGGATATGTTGATGGATGGAAAGGGAGAGGAAGGCCAAAGAAAAGATAAATGGATTATATGAAGGATGATTTATATGCAAGAGAAAGGAGTAAATGATGGACAAAAGAAAATGGAAGAAGATAACGTGTTGCGCCTACCCCAAGTAGAACGGGACGTACCTACACCATAGGGCGTAAACGAATGACCAACACCGTCTCGAAGAATATTATTCCGATTAGTGGGCGGTACTCACTGGATCTTTCAATGTTTCAGCAAGTCTCTCTTCAACAGATTTCCCTTTCTTGGCTCTCATCAGGATAAAAACTTTGCCAAGTCTGCAAGACCTGGAACAGTATGCGGTTTAAGTTTAGAGGCTTTTGAAATATGGGGCCATCCAGAACTTACTTACTTCACACGTTAAGGGGGCCATTGTGTGACAAGGGTTGGGAGGGGTACTAGATTTCGTGACGTCACGTTTCAAAATCAACTTTATCTAAGGAAGGGCCCTTCCATTCATTCGTATTTTCGCCCGTGCGTGGATTTGGTCCGCGTGCAGGCTGCCCGCATCCTATAATTTCATACATGTTTTTCTTATCATGCGGGAAGCACGCGCTCGGTGCGCGGATTGGTTGCGCAGCCCGCGTGCATGCTAACCGGATGCGGACGGCGTTCATCTGCCTTCAGTGTTGTTTTTACTGTGAAGCGGGTCGCACGCATATAGTAGGCATATAATCGGGAACAAAAATGAATATTTTCGATAGTCACTGGCGACACGCAAGACACAACAGCGGCAAACGATATTTTTGTCCTGTGTGTGGCCAGCAGCATGCTATCACCCACATGCGGACCAGATCCCCGCGCGGTCCAAAATACCATTTGTCAAAAACACATGAAGTTCGTGTGACGTAATTTATGGTGGATAACCACTGCAGCAATCTTGGTTTAGGAGCTCGTCCCCGGGGAAGTATCGAGTACTACAATCTTACAGTATATCTCCGTTGGTCTGGCGACTGCTGAGCGTGGAATCCTGAGTTCGATTCCCGGTCAGGATTTCTTTTTTATTGTGTTTCTCCTTTAAGAATTTCGCAGTAGCAGCCCGGAGTTTGGACGTTGATTTATTTATTTATGAATCAATTAGTTATTACTTATTTATTGCACGAATAGTGACGCCTGTAATATTGGTAAAAGTGTAAATATTGTTGTGTATTTATTATAGTTCAAAGACCTGAAATAAATTAATTTAATTTTAAATTATTGACCATATAATGATGCCCCTATGCCTCGGTGCGCACATTAAGCCGTTGGGCGTGCGCCTGATCTCTCTCCGGTCGTGTCGGATTGCCGTCCGTGTATGAGTGTGAGGAAAGAGAGAGTGCACTTGTGTCTGATGGCTTATCTCCACTGATACTGGCCGCGGTGAACGAAAATGTTCAAGACTATTATTATTTTTCTTTCGGCGGTAGGAAGCCGACGATGATTGTCACCTATCCACGGATCAACCTTGGCAAGCACGGCATAAACTTGAAGATCGACGCGTGCGGCTGTTACTATTGCAGTGGGAACATGCTAAGTTACTCCTCACCTGAATAGCTTCTCTATGAGCTGTTTGCCGACGAAGCCGGAGCCACCCGTCACCAGCACGACAGCTCCCCGGTAGAACTGCTGGACCGCTGAGGCTCCGGGCTTTATCACATCTTTTGTCCCTTTCTGCCGTTCTAGAGCCTTTGATATCACTGCCTCGCCTGCATCCATCTTTCTCCCTCCTTCGTCTTCCATATACCGTGTTTTGTTTTGTCAGGGTTTCTTAAAAACCTATTAAAGACTCTTGGAAGGCTTCCGTCTAATGCGGAAGTTATTCTTCTTCGAGTGTCTATAACAGTTACAAAATGTTACTTACACGGTAAGTTCCAAAAATTCAAATATAAAATTTAGGCAAAATATCCAAACAAAAATGGATTGAAAAAGAGACTAGATATTCAACAAAAATTTAACTTTTTTAGTGTGGGTAAAAAACTTTGGTAATTTAGCGTCATGATAGTTTTGTATCGCTCTTATGTGTGTAGGCCGAAAACTTTTGGATCTACGTGATAGTTGATGATACAAAATGTTGCCACTTCCATCAGCAACTAATATTCAGCAACCTTTGGATGAACAGCTGATATTAGAAAGAGAAGAAGTGTGGGTTCGACTTTCTATCTTAATAATTGACGAAAAAGGATGGTTCTTAAATCGACAAGTTTATTTTTTAGGGTCCTAATAGTTTGTAAGTAATGTCAAAGAAAGAAAGAAAAAGTATTTATTTCACAAGAAAAAACAAAATTAACAACAAAACGAAAACTAATAAGTCTTAAGGTCACAAGTTCGAACCCAAGACACGCACCTCTGATTTTTCGCATTCATGTGCGTAGTGTATATTTATCACTTGGTTCGGTGAAGGAAAACATCGTGAGGAAACCAAACATGCCTGAGAGATATTTCTCGACGGCATGTAAAGCCAAGTCAGAGGTCCATGAGCGTCATAAAAACTCTGACACCAGGTAAAGAATTAAAAAAAAAAGAAGACACAAAAACTCAAGTTTCATAACTTACCAAAAAGTTTAGTTACACAAACAGAACGCAGCACATGAAATAAATGCATCAGTTTAGAAATTAACCTTGCAAGTCCATTACATGTTTAAACCAATGTTTTATATAAACTGTAGTTCTAATTAATATTCTATTATTTGTTGAACCTAACCTTTCGTTAGCGTTGTTTTATAATGCCTAGCTAGTAGCTAGGGCTTTAGCATTGACTATTAACCTAGTATTTTTTAATTAAGTAATTGCTATCGTTGGATCGTCGTTGAATATTTATTTACACAAACGGTAAGGCAGAAGGGAACCTTATAGTACACCGACATTTCGCTAGTTATGATTTAAGTCCGATGTAATAGGAGGGGAGCCTATTGCCATCAACCGAGCAAAAATACCTCATGCTCAGCAGCCGCGCTTGTGACCAATTACACGAATAAAAAATATAAGAATAGTAATCATTAAGGGCTCGAAGCAATAACCCGCACTGGGCCCGCGTGGCCCTATTATAGAGAGGAGGCCTGTTTCCCAGCAGTGGGATTATTATAGACTGATGATGATGATGAAGGGCCCGAATATCATGAAAAAGAAGGAATTTTGACCTTTTAGGTGGTTCCGTACCTCAAAAGGAAAAAGAAACCCAGTCTCGAGCCGTTTTTCTCAGGAACGCATCATATCATAACATCATGACTGTACTCCCCGAAGAGTTAGACAGAGGTGTGTAATAGTAACACCAGTTATGTTCTAAGACCCATGTGATAGGGCGTGACCCTATTGTCATCAACCGGGCACAAATCCACTACTCCGAGGCTGCTATTGAGAAATTTTTGAAGGAAAAACTCAATAACACTGCCCGCCCTGGGAATCTAACCCAGAACCTCATGGTCAGCAGTCGCGCCTGCGACCACTACACCAACGAGGCAGTCAAGTGCCAGTAAAGTGGGTTAAAGAAAAGTACATTATGATGTTAAGGTAATGATTATGACTTTATTAAAATCATTGTACATTAATTAGGAACGGCGGTGGTTTCGCTTTTTTCTGTTGTCACCAATTCTGTCTCTGACCCAGTAGTCCCACCCTCAGGCACAGTAACTCTTTCACCTTCTGCCTCTGTCTCGGTAGGCTCAGGTTCTGTGACAACGTCATCAGTGCCCGCGGCAGTCGTGTCTGTGGACGGCGAGTCCGGGACACTTGTCTGGTTATACGCGGCGTCCGTCGAGCTGCCTTCGCCTGTCGTCGATGTGGTTGTGGCCTCTTGTGTGCCAGCCTCCGTGCTTGTCAGCGACCGGTTCTTCACAAAATCTATCCAAGGTCTGCAATTAAGAAGTTAGCTGATATAACGAGCGAGGTGTTCTTGCTCAAGGAGTAAAATAGATGTGAGTCTCATAACTACTATGAGACATTTATAATTGGATCATTAAATGTCAATCAGCTGGTGAAAGCAGAGAAGAGCAAGGAGCTCGTGGCTAAATACACAAAACAGCTGCTCAGATTAATATTCAGGTTCCCTAGGTTGGTCGGTGGATGGGTGACCCATTACATATCGAGTTTCCTCCGTGACTCGGAAACCACGTAAAGCTGTAGGTCCCGGCTGTCTGTTATAGATCTTTGACAGTCGTTATAGGTAGTCAGTGGCCCGAAAGTCTAACAAGCAGTCTTACCTAAGGGTACCGTTTTACTCAGTTCTAACTAGGTTGTGGAGGTCAGATAGGCAGTCCCTCCATGTAAAACACTGGTATTCAGCTGCATCCGGTTAGACTGGATGATGATGATGATGCTGGAGTGTCTGTCAGTGAACTGACGGACATATTATTCAATCAGTGAGTTGTATTCATAGCTGACAGTAGAAAGAGTTTCTAAAGACCTCAAAGACTCTCGATTGCCGGGCAGGACACTCGCCGAGAGACTGTTGCTTGGTAACTACGCATACCAGCAAGTCTCTTGGCGTTAGTCGTCATAGTCATAGCCCAGCGACAAAACTAAGCAAAGTACACTCGCTGTTCAATTGGTCGACAATCACTAGTGTGGCGTGACTAGCTATGCTGGTTGTCTTAGGAAACGGGCCAGGAGGAGGTCTAATCTCTAAGAAAGAAATACGTAGTTTCGGCCGAAGTTACGGTCGTTTCCTACTCCGTATCACTTACGGACATAAGATTCATTAGGCGCCCAAACTAAAAATGAATGACAACAAGATTGGACAGTTGTGTTGACTCTCGATGTGTTTACAAAACTCAATAACCCGAAAATATTATGGAGTAAGGTTCATTTCGAAGTATAAAGCTGGTTACGGACGGACCCGTATTTTCGTTGACGGACTTAGAGAGTAGACCAGGTGCCTTATGCTATGATCATCTTCTTTTCGCATCGATGACTCATATTTTACTAGTACATACAAAGCGACCTTGACAGCTCTGACGTTTGCCTCAATCAAGTCGGGCAGAAGAGAAGATGTGGCATATATTCCTTTGTTGGGACTCTACTCTCGCATTGTGTTCGATTTATCCAGCCAGATTGGATCTGCTATATTATGATGATGAACTTACATTATCTTTGTAGTGGTCGGCATTTGTCTTGCAGCTCGCGCTCTGGCTTCCAGGATTTCTCTGAAAATTTTGACACAACGTTGAAGGAGTTGCAGAGGTAAAGTTAGTGTATTAAGGCCAAATGCTGGTGAAACTTCAACGTGGCTTGACTATACCATGTAAAAAAAACCCTGTTCATTAGATTGACTGTGACATTAGATTCCATTTATGTAATCCTATTTAAAAAAAAAACAGTGCGTGGAAACCTCCGCGCGGAAGAAATGAAACTTCGTAATACTACACGCATGCGTTCGAGTGCCACGCATTCAACCTCGTTATTTTATTGAGCTTCTAAATATTTTGTTGTTTTCTTGTTGTATTATTTTTATTACATAAGTTTATCATCTACTCATGGAAATTGAGCGAAGTCTGGTCACACCGAAGAGTCGAATGCATGACTGTTTGCACGCCATCTTGCGTGCCTAGTAGAACTACGTAGTCACAAATCTTGTAATACTGCCATCTCTTAGTGAGTTTTAGAAATGGTAGCGTTAAACTTGTTGGAAGTCGCATAAGAAGTTTCACTTCAAAATTAAGTAAAGAAAAAAACTGATTAAAATTAAATAAATGAATGTATACTTCAATGAGGAAACATTCGTGGCAGCAGACGCGGGCGGCGACACTCCGATCGCTTTTCAGGTAGTGACGTCATAAATAAAGAAACAATTGACCGACGATCATACTGCCGAAGATTGTGCTGTCACGTTTTAAAAGTTTGTTAGAATCTAGGGAAATGGTGGTTATTTGGGACATAAATAATTATGCTGCTGCCCGCGACTTTGTTCACGTGGAAATTTTGATGTGTTTTCAGGATTAAATTAGACGTCACCTTCTTCTTGAATCGTTCTGTCTATTGATGAAACCACATCAAAACCCGTTGCGTAAATTAAAAGATCTAAGCATGCAGACGGGTAGCGACTTCGTTTTATACCATGTGACGATAGTATTTTTTTTTAATAATTGCATAAGCAAGTGGCAGAGCTAGAGGAGGTGTTCAGGCCTTAACGCATTCAATAAAAGCAATAGCAATCACACAATGCGTCCTGAGATGTGCTATTAATAAACTAGCAGGCGCATCACTCTCTTTCCTTTCAAAAATTTACTTCACTTGCCAATAAGCACCGTACGTGTAACATTCTTTTTTTCTACAATAAATGTATTTTGCGATTCTAGGGAGTTTGATTTATCACCATTATATCCTCCAAAGATATAACAGAAGGTACCTAACCCGAGTAGCTTGACGCTGGTCCTAGCCACCAGTACGTCCTGCTCGTCATACAGCGGGGTGGCAGTGAAGGGGAGGGGGGTTTCTGAGCTAGAGGAAGGTAACCTGAGCAGTTTGACGCTGATCCTAGCGCTGGGCAGGCGCGCTTCCACCGGGTTGCTGACGACGATGACGGCGTGGTCTTCTGGCAGCGGCACGGAGGGGGTGGCGGCGTTCTCCTCACCGCTCGTATAGTCCACGTCGTAGTAGAAGTTGTTGTCGGCTTTCTGTCACGACAGGGATGGTGTTGTCAATCATTAAAGAACTTGCCTATTTTTTAGCCTGTAACATTACAGGCTAAAAAATATTTTTCCACTGCTGGGAGGCAGGTAGGCCCTCTGTATGAGAGAGTGTGGGATGTAAACCACCACGCGGACCCAGCGCTGTTCCGTAGATGTCACATGTCTTCAATTTTCTAGTTCTAGGACATGCTATGATGTTTTCCTTCACCGTTTTGTGAGCAGCGGTGATGAAATAAATTACACTAAGTAATGCACCTGCCTGGATTCAAACCCACGGCTTACTGCTGTTAAGTTGGGGTTGCCACCACTGGGCCACCGCTGCTCCTGTGTATGTCTGACCTTTATACCTTTCAGTAAATAAAATTTATCCCCTTTCATAGTTTTGGGCCAAGATGTCTTCGAAATAATTTTAAAGTAAGAATAAAAATGAAAATAAAAATTTTAAAATGCCCGATCAATTGACGATGACTAAATTTTTTATTTAATTATTATTTCTTGCTTTTTAACGTATATAATTTTTTTCTTAGCCTTGGCTGCCCCACTCCTGGGCATAGGCCTCCCTATTCCTTTCACTGTTTTCGGTGTTGCGCCTTTTCTCGCCAATTAACGAAAACAGAGAAAAAAACCTGAGCCTTAAAGGGTGAGTGGGGGGGTGGGCAAGTCTCCTCTCCTGGCGATGCACATGGTGACAAGAGACAATATTTCAAATTTTGAATTTACCAGACCCGTGGAAGTTGTTTATAGCCCTTCATCAACTAGAAAAACAAAGCATTCCACGGTACATTTCAGCTATTTTAGAAATAAAGAATAAGAGAGCAATAAGTACCTTATTTTTATGCAAATTAATGGTTTTGATTTGATTTTTAAAGAGGTGATGCTCTCAAATGGCTGAGAAGATTTTCTCGAAACATAGTTAAGAACACTCTCGATTTTGACACCTTTCCAACGAAACTAACTTTATCGAAATCGATTCATCCGTTCAGGAGCTATGATGCCACAGACAGACACACACAAACACAGATATACACGTCAAACTTATAACACCCCTCTTTTTTGACATGATCAAAAAAGTTAAAAATTAAATTAAATATTTAAAAACCCCCGACACAAAAAACCCCTATAAAACCAAAAATAAATTCTCAAGCGTCGTAGCGTCGGGGGTCCGCTTTGGTTTGTGCTTGTGCTAAGCGGCCTAGTTAGCGGTCCCCCGACGACGCTTGTATTATTTTTTATTTTATGCTTTACTTATATTATTTTTTCTTAGCCTTGACTGTCCCGCTCCTAGGCATAGGCAACCCCCCATTACTTCTATTTTTCTCCTGCCACGGGGGGGGGGGAATGTCCTGCCGATGTCCATGGTGACAAGTGACAAGATATCAAATTTCAAATCGACCAGACCTGTAGAATTTGTTTATATCCCTTCATCAACTAGAAAAGAGGTGATGATTTTCAAACGGCTGAGCAGATTTTCTCGAAACATAGCTAAGAACACTCAGGTTCATCCGTTTAGGAGCTACGATGCCACAGACAGTCACAGAGATAACAGATACGTCAAACTTATAAAACCCCTCTTTTTTGGTCGTGTGTTAAAAAGAGAACTTATATGGCTCACCTTCTCACTCAAAAATACTTCTCTCTCTATTCCTTACCTTTATGCTGGGAAACTTCTTCATACTCTCCTTCATAGACATCATGATACGTCTGGTCGGACGCAGCATCCGTCTCAAAGCCTTGTGGACAGGCTTTGCCGTCTCGCTCTCTCTTATGAGCGTCAGCAGGCGTAAGACAGACTTCTCGTCCCATTGCCTGGAGTCTTCGTAACCCCTCGGTTTCGGTTGGAGCTCGACTGTGAACTTTCCTTGTGACTTAATTATCCATTTAAACAAATATCGACCTAGAGAGAGTGTTAGTTATATTGGTTTCAGAATTAATATGTAGTGTTATAAAAAAAGTCGTATTTTTGTGTTTTCGACATGTTTTAAGTATGATGTGGAATGTTATATATGTGTAGAGATAGACCAAAGGAAAGATGAAAAGACAGAATTACTGTGTTTAAGACCTAACGAAGCCGAAAGGCCCGAAAGGGGGTTCTTCCCATCATTGGGATAATTGTTGTGTTCTAGACCATACCTGGGAACCTTCTAGTAAAGGGCTTTTGGGGGGTCAAAGTACTAACTTTTGCACAAGTTTTTTAAATAAAAAATCTTAATGTTATAAGTTTTATGTAAATACCTCCACGACCCCGTACTATTCAATGTATGCATCAGTTGAGTGCGTTACACGTGAAACGTGATTTTTCACCGCTGCAAACTACCCGAAATTGTCAAATTTTCCCGATCAACTCATCAAATGACCCCCCCCCCCCCTGGGCAGAACGGGAGGGAGTGTCAGACTTGTACTGAATAAAACCCATCCATGTTCCTTCTTAGCCCTTTGTGTTCCAGGGCAACGGTATCTCTTTCGAACAGTCCCGCAGCCCTGGCAGGCATCGGCCCTCTCGGACCCCTTCCGATTCGCTGACATTTCCTTGAGGCGCGCGTGGAACACGAACGCGCCGTCGACACGGCCTGTCGTCATAAGACGGATTTCCCGATCAGCTTTGAATCTAATTTTTTAACCATAAAGGTGAAAATCTATTAAAGAAATTTGTCAGATTGTTGTAGGTTGATGTGCTGGCATCTGCATGCTTGGTTGACGGTTTGAAGGGTCCGTTTAGAGCTTTTACACGGCTAGAAAATGGTGTGACCACTAATAAATTAGGATCAGCTCTGGAGAACGATCTTCTTCTTGTTTTCGTGTGGTGAGTGCCTAAGCTGCTGCCATAGTTTTTATGCTGCCCATGGGCCTCAGACGTGGCTTTGGAGACCGATGATGATGTTGAATGTTTTTTATTTTAATTTGTTTTGCTCACAACATGGAGACACATTGTACCTTTAAGTTCGGTGGGCGCCAACTCCCTGACCTCGTTGACGAGCTTATTCTTGTGGAACTGCACCAGTCGGTCCAGCCAACCGTAGCCCTGCTGCAGTCCTATCGCGGCCAACCCAGCTGATAGCAGCAGCATTGTTAAGGAGAGCCCCTGTATGAGAGATCATGACTTTTATTCTTATCTACCGTGATGATGATGATGATGATGTTTATTCTTGCAAATAGGTTTTTACAAAACTTTTACACTTTGTTCTCTTTTTTTAAACTAAATGAGGTTGGTGTTTCGTACTTGACTACTCTGAGAAGAAACAGCCGAAACATACTCAGAGGTGACTGTCTCTTTTAAAGTCCAGATATTGGTCAAGTCATATGAAGACCACGCAGATAAGTGTCTGAGATGGTCTTCTGAAGAAAGAACTAGAACCACACATATTTGATTGGACCTGTCCAGTCAGCCGTGGGATCACTATGGGAAAATCAGCGCTGTGACTTTTTTTTTATGACAAATGTTACAGCACCAAGCAAAGATAGGGGATCTGTAGGGGTGTAGGTGTTCACACGAGTAAGTTAATGATCACACTAATTGACGTGGAGTCGCTGGGACCAATAACGTATTATTATATTGATTTGTTGCCTAGATTTAGTTCGGAGGAGGTCGTGGCATAATAATAACAGCCGCTCGGGTCGATCTTTAGGGTAAGTTACGCTGGCTTGGCTTTGTCCGTGGATGAGTGACAATCTACTACATACCGAGTTCCCTCAGTACCTCGGAAAGCACGTTAAGCCATTGGTCCCGGCTATCATTTGTAGATCTTTGACAGTCGGCACGGCACAAACGTGTGGATGGGAACGGCACAAATGTGTGGATGTCTCTAACTATTCTCAATCTCATTTTTATTTCATTTTTTTTATTTATTTTTTATTTTTATTTACTTTTTTCCATTATTTTTAATCAGATGTTTTACAATAGTTTCATTACACCATTTTGTTTAGAATAGTTACAGCACGGATGACAACATTTGTGTCACTTGTTTAAGCTAGTCTTTTTGCAATATCTTCTTTTTTTTTTGTATAGACTCTTTTCTTATTTACCGATTGTTTGTAAATGTATGGACATTGTAGGCCTTATAGATTCCTAGATCCTTGGTAACTTTTTATCTTGTTCTACGTTTTGTAGTAAGCAACGACTTATTGTCGGGCCTACGATGTCCACTCATACTTAAGTGCCAATGCTGTAACATAGAAAAATTGTAAAGCCAAATGATTTTAAAAGAGTAACCATGGAGTTTCTTGCCGGTTCTTCTCCATAGGAAACGACCAACCCGAACCGAGCTCCTTTTTGTCGACGTTTTACAAGTGCCCATGTAGGCCTATGTGAAATAAAAATATTTTGATTTAGATTTTTTGATTTTGAGTCATTAAAGGTACTCAGTGGCCCGAAAGTCTGACAACTTGTCTTACCAAAAGGTATCGAATTAACTAATCCAAACTGATTTGTGGAGGTCAGATAGGTAGTTGCTCCATGTAAAGTTCTGGTATTCAGCTGCACCTGGTTAGACTGGAAGCCGACCCCAACATAGCTAAGGAAAGGCTAGGCAGATGATGATGAGTCGTGCTAATGTCCACTGTTTGGATGTCAAACAAGCAGGCAGTCCCCTGGCAAGTTATTGGCCACCCCGTCACCTTTGAGTATCATATACAAGGTGTTGTTTTGCATCCTCGTCAAATTCATGGAGGTAACTATGCTGATGATTCTCGTCCCGAATCAATAATAAAATGGGTAGGTATTTTTTATTTTTTTTTCTTATTTACAGAAATCGGTAAATGTGAACCACCCGTGTTTTAAACGCGGCTCCTCTGGTTCTTGCTGTATTACCTCGCTTACACACATAGTCCGGGGAATTTACGCCGAAAATTAGGCCAACTCTGCATTAATTAAAAACAGCAATTTTTTTCATTGAATGTGTAGGGTATGGACAGGAGAGTATGTTATGCTGTATCCCGCGAAAAGTTCACCTCCGCGTATGTGTTTTTTTAAAGAAAACGTCTAATATGTTGTAACTTGGTGGAAAAAAATATAAACAGGTATGTTTATTTGGAGTATTGTAGAACAGATTGAGTGCTACGAGTAGGTCAGCAAATTAAACATTTTTCGTCCACGGAACAATCAGTTTTTTTTTAAAATCATATAATTTGACTTCGTACTTAAGGCAAAAATATTAACAGGACAAAAATAGTGCTAAAGTGGTTGTTATCAACATATCTAACTATTATTATGAAAATTAAACAAATTCTGCTCCGGACTTCACAGAAAATCAAGAAAATCCAAAAATCTTGAATACTACTTACGGCAAAAATGTAACAGGACTGAAATTCATTTAATAATGGGATATATATCAATCCAAACCTTAATCTCCCAAAATTAAACAGATTAGAGCGTTATTTAATAAAGTAAAAGTAAAAAATAAATTACGATGAACGTGACGTCAGCGCTAAGCAGCGAGCAGCGTACAGCGTGTGCTAGTGTGCGTATCCAAGATAAGCGCTGCGTTCATTGTATGCGTATGACTGTGTTCTTTTTTAAGAGTCGGTGTGTTTTTATTGATAAATGATAAATGATGTTTATTTTGCAAGTAGGTTTTATTGTGTTACTCTGTAATTGTAAAAGCATAGGAATAAAAACGGCAAGCCATCAGTCGGTCAGTGGCGACATACCTACTGTTTACAAACATGATCGTCATTAACGTTAAATCTTCATTTAGAAAACCGGCCAAGTGCGAGTCATACTCGCACACACCGAGTTCCGTAGCACCAAACAATATAATAAAAATATTTTTAACGCTAATTAATTTGTAAACATACACTCAACAGTAAAACTAAATTTGTTAAAGTGAAAGTTTTATTACATCGTCTCAAACTTTTTCGTCTGTGTGTTGCATGTCGCGTGACGGTCGGTTTTATGTACTCCGCGTTTTATACCCTTAATGCAATATTATTCCAATTTTTTTTAGATAAATGTCAAAAGTATGAAAAAAAGTTTCACTTTTACCGTGGTTTCATAAAACCACACAATCCTTTTTCTTTTATAGTATGTTAATGATGAACAAAGTTACTGCTGCAGTTTTGATAAAAAAGTTCCATATCTCGAAACCTAAATGATTATTTCAAGAGTGGATTATTTTCAGGGTGGTTGAAAAAATGTAGCACCCACCTCGTTTTCTTTGGCTAAAAATACAGAAATAGTGTTATTTTATAAAGGACGATAACAACACAGTTTCCCAACATGTTAAATGCAGGTGAGGTAATTATATTACTTATTTCACCATTACATTGCAGATAGCTACTACATACTTAAGGTGGAAGTGGAAGGGTAGCCTGCGAATTTCAAATTGTTCTTTTGCAATTAGAGGGTCAACAAATGGCTTTACAAAGTTTATATATATATATATATATATAAATATATATATATAACTTTGTAAAGTCATTTGTATATATATCTATATTATATAAATAAAAATAGAAGTCCTGACTGACTGATTGACTGACTCATCAACGCCAAGCCCAAACCTATGACCCAGGAAAGCTGAAATTTTGCACAGAGGTTTCCTTTATAATGTAGACAAGGAATAAGGAAGGATTCTTCGAAATTCAACCCCTAACGGACTTAAATAGGGGATGAAAGTTTGTATGGAAATTCGTCATTTTTTAAGTTAGAAGGCTGAAATTTCATATACAAGCTTCTGGTTAGAAATAAATAAATACGTATTTTAGAGTTTTTAAGAATTTACCCCCTAAGAGGGTGAGATAGGGGTTCAAAGTTTTTCACAGCTTGAAATTCACTATTTGTGTTTCTCGATTGAATTGACGTGAAACACGTATATATTTTTTTGAAAATTCCACCCCTCAGACGAAAACAGGGATGGCATTTTTTTGTTATTGTTTTTTGTGTTAGCACGTTTGTGTGGACAAATACGCTAAAAAAAACTTCATTTAAGTACACACTTCTAGGGAATCTGGGTCATTTGTGGGAAGGACACTTGCGGTAACCCATTTACGCGAAAAGATATTTGCGCGCATGGACACTTGCGTGACCGACACTCGAGGGCTGGACAATTGCGCGACTCAATGGCTTCACGGGTGTCGTTTTCGTGGTTTTAGCGGGTCGCTGGCAATAAAAAAAAATCGGAGATGGCCCCGAGGAAAATTTCCTGTTTTTCGTGCATGGGTGTCGTTTTCGTGGTTTTTGGGGTTGCTGACCAAATTGACGGCGAGGAAAACATTCGGTTTTTCTTTCACAAGTGTCGTTTTTGTGGACTTCAGGGTCGCCGATAACGAAAATGATGACCTCATTTTCTAGGTGCAAATAATAAAAATTAAAATACGCAATGTCTCAATATCCTCCCCTAGGCTATGGCTGGCATTGATTTAAGTGATAACTGTTTCTCACGTGTGCAGTTTTATGTTGCGTGCTCCGAAGTGAGCTCGGCGAGTATCTTAGTAATTTTAGCCCCAAAAGGAAACACCGCAAACGTCATTTACACAGAAGAGCTAGGATAATTCATTAGTATAAAAGGGTGTAAAACACCTCTTAACGAAGCCGAAAGGCACTGGTTCTCCCTGTCATTGCGATCATTTTTTTGTTCTACACCATACCTGGGAACCTTCTAGTTACGGAGATATTAGGGGTCAAAGTTCCAACTTTTTGACAAGTATTTTTTTAAATACAAGTTTTTAATTTAAGATTTTTACTTTAAACACCTCCACGACCCCCGTACTATTCAATGCGTCCATCAGCACAATGTTTTGAGTGCGTTACATTGAGTTCTACCACAAAACATGATTTTACACCCCCCAAAAAAAAAGTCGTTTCCCAGCAATAATTATTGCGTAAAGTTACATAGTTTCATGTACAGAATGCTTGGTTAACGGCTTCGTGATGAGGTGATTTACACGGTGTAGTTTTCCGGGAGTTAAAAAGATTGGTTTAATCTGAGTAATTTTTAATTTAAAATATTGAAAGTTAAGTAAGCTAGCTCATTTACACCATAACCTATATCGCTAGGTGGATGGATGACCGGGGCATTTGAGCTACAGCATCGTCACTCGGAAGACATGTATAAAATAAATTCTGGTTCAACCCATTTAGGTCCCTAACAACACAAAAAAAATTAAAAAAAAAAACGCCGTAATATACATTTTTCTAACCAGAATGAATTATGTGGCGTCTTACTTCGAAAAGCGCAGATTTTTACACAACTATTAAAATGTGTCCTATACTTACACTTACGCGTGCGCGAAGCCGTGGCCAACAACTATTATCTATAACATTTAAATGACTATTTTCGACATTATTTTGGGGTGGTTAACGCATACGTGGGCAATTGCCGAACTTCACGCGGGCGAAGCCGCGGGCAAAAGCTAGTCATTAACATTATGAATGAAAAAAAAAAAAATCGCGCGCGACGAAAAGTTTCATTTGGCCCGTGATGTTCAAATTTTCTTACGCTTTTTGCAATTTGCACAGCAGTGTCAGGTTTTATATTGATTAAAAACTGATTTAAACGGATCGTAAATACGTCGATTTCAAAATGGAAAATACTTGTATTACGTACAATATTTCATAATTTATTTCGTATATATGGATGACTCTGACGAACAACGTAACGTGAACATCGATATTTTACGTTTACACCATGCGATCGTGCTAGGGAACCAGATATTTACTTGAAAGTATGACAACCGGGAACACATCAAAACATTTGTAAGTCTTAATAGTGTTTTGTTACGTATACGCGATTTTACACCTTATCTCTATTACGGAAAGATCAAATTCCTATGAAAGCGCTGCACCAAATACAAGAATGAAGCTTGCAAACGTATTTTACGTAAACATTATTTTTATTTTTTTTCAGTATTTGCTTTAAAGTGTTTAATTTTCGTGTAAATTGGTTAGAAATAGCCTTTAGATGAAAGTTAAACAAAATTAAACCCTGTTACATTTTTGCCCCGACCGCTATTGTAAAAAAACTGATATTAATAACTTCCGTGAGTCAAATTTGTTTAATTTTTGTAACGGAGGTTTAATATATTAATTTAAGTTATTTTATGTAAAAAAACCGCTGTTTATATTTTTGCCTCAAGTACAATCCAAAAATTACGTAAATGTTTTTTTATCGAAATTTCCGTGGACGAAAATGTTTAATTCTGAAAAAATATAGTACTGTCACCAGTTCTTTACCTAAAATAATTAAATTCGTCCTGTTAATAATTTTGCCCACGTTTTTATTCACAAAAACGCGTTTTCGTCTTTTTGACCTTGATCCGGCCTTTGAAAATGTTTAATTTTTTTTTATTATTTGGAGAGCTAAGGTCAAGTACACGATTCAAGAAAAAAATCGCTGTTTATATTTAATGCAAGGTTCAAACCTAAAAGCCCCGTACTAACATACAAACAATCTCAAACGTTTAATTGATATTTTTTTATTCCCTAAACCACGTTAAGGGGATTATTCCAAAATATTGACACACTTAAACAACCAAAAAAAACAGCGTTTATTAATAATTAACTAGGTACCGTAATTTCAATTGATTATTTATGTCTTTTGTGACAACCTCCTGAAATTTGACGAGGATGCATAACAACATCTTGTATAAGTTTATGTTTTAATGATTGTGTCTGATCTTATAGATAAATGTTCTTCTTAGGGTTCCGGTGTAAAATGATAAAAGCGGAACCCTGACCTTGACGAAATTCCTCTGACCATTTTACTAGAGACTGAACTGGGTGCGAACAAAAATATTTTTAAATTGGATTTCTTTTTAAGGTTCAAATGGCAAAAGAGGAACCCTTGTAGATTCGTCCTGTCCGTCTGTCTGTCTGTCCGTGCGTATATCACGGAATTTTTACTCCGAGACTATTGCTACCACACAGTTGTTCGGAGAGTAGGTGCCTTCTGTAAATCGCGACACAACGATGGATATACTAAAAATAGGGGTGATATACTGTTAGTGAAGGTTGAAAAAAAATCTGCGTATTTAACTTTGTGGGGTGTCAATCGATAGCTTTTAAAAATGATATCGAGGTTCCATAAATCCTTTTTTTCTTTAGCCAATGTTTGATGAAACCTCTAATTTCTAAAATAATACGAGGAAAATTCTGAAAGAATGAAGGTTTGTAGTTGTTTTTAATCTTTTTAAAAATCCTTATTACGTATTTGTCAGAATTCCTACTTACATGTTGTAACATCATTGCACGATAACCAAAGAATATGATTATTTCACAGTTTCTAATCAATAATTAATTTACACGTAAACGTAGAAGTAATTAAAAATATCCTTAAATGCTTTTTTTTTAATTGAGTATTTTTATGGAACATCAAAATATTTTTAAGATGTGTTTATAATAACATTTTTTAGCTTCGTCTGATGAAATGAGAAATTAATATAGTGCATAGAAATGGACTGTGTGAGTGTGAAGGGTGATATGGCGAGAAAAGAGATGGCGGGACTCACTGCTGAGCAAAGGTCTCCCTAGCTTTCCACTTCTCTCTGCGTATGGAAATTTCTGACTAATCCTCCAAAAATTGCCTCTAAAATTCTAAATCATCATAAAAAAGAAAGAAAAAACTGTCTCCCTTTTATTTTTTTCGGATGGTAAATCAGCAAATGTCTCGTCCCGCTCTGGCGCTCTGGTCGGAGTGGAAGGGAGTGTCAGACTTGTACTGACTAAAACCCATCCATGTTCCTTCTTAGCCCTTTGTGTTCCAGGGCCACGGTATCTTTCGAACAACCCGCAGCCCTGGCAGGTATCGGCCCTCTCGGACCCCTTCCGATTTGCTGACATCTCCTTGACGCACGCGTGGAACACGAAAAACGTCTCCCTCGTCCGTAGATTTGTTTCGTTCAAAGAGTCAGAATGAGAAATCGAATCAGCGGAATATCTGGCTGGCCTAACTGCTAATTCAGGTTTCGTGGTTACCGGTTAAAGGAGCATGGCCAAATTTTAGGAAATCAGGGCATAAGATCAACACAATAATTCAAATTAATAGGAAACCTTTTTTTTCGACTTTCGGGTTTCTGGCTTAATTTAAGGCTACCTGTAACGGCTTTCAAATATTTACAACTGACGGCCGAGACCAACGGCGTACCGTGCTTTCTGAGCCACGGAGGAAACTCGGTATGTAATTAGTGGTCACCCACCCAGGGACCAACCCGATGATCGACCCAAGCGGTTGTTATTATTTTAATTGAGGAACTTGTTATGAGGTATGATGTGAGATATACAGGGTGTGCATCGTTTGCCAAATTAAAATGGTCGACTACTTTCTGATGACCCCTTCAGTCGACCTTTTGAATTCTGTTGGACTTCCGCCTATTTCGCCCATGACCCTTTAAACCAATATCTGTTTAATTTATGATAATCAAATGCAACGAAGTAGGCAGTTAATGTAACAGTTCAACCTTTGAACTTAATTGTATAAAAATAATGTCCATATTCGTATGTTTTTATTAATACAAAATAGGCTTGCGTTTGGCCGCAACTCGACTGACGTAAAGCGATTAATGAGGTAGCACGTGCGCCTAGAAGAAACCGATTAACTCGAACTTTGAAGAGATCCATTTTATAACGATAAGGGAACAGAGAAGCCGGTAGTGAATACCACAGACTGGCGGCGAGCACAATAAACGTAATGGATGCGAATAGATACATTATTTTTATAAGCATGTAAATAATGCAATTCTTACAAGTAAATAAAATTTAAGTGTCTGTTTGTAATGTCTGAACATCAGGTTTGCCAACAGTCGGTTCACATTTTAATTTTAAGCTCGCGAATACTTACTTAAGAAGCTGGCAGATTTAGAGAGATCTCATAATTAACTTATTGTTGTCGAGACGGCCTGTCGTCGTCATAAGACGATCGGACGGTGAGCTAGCCCATAACTCACCGTCAACAGGCTCGGGTCTGTGACCCTCAGAATAAACCCCTTAACGTTGTTAGGGAATAGGGAATTATTAAATAAACGTTTCAGATTGTATGAAAGCGCGGTTTTAGGGTGAGGATCAGACGGGCCGCGTTTAAAACACGGGTGGTTCACATCACACTTACCGATTTCCATAAATAAATTTATAAATAAATACTTACCCATTTTATTATTGATTAGGGACGAGAATCATTAGCATAGTTACCTCCTTGAATTTGACGAGGATGCAAAACGACACCTTGTATATTTATTTCTTGTATTTATATTTTGAATATCACTATATTTCTTAAACAGCTTTATTTTTTTGTGAGCAATGAAAAGGTTTTCATAAATATACTGAGAAGGAACAGTCATTACATTAATCTTCTTAAATTTATCTCTGAGAGCGTGTCTCGGACTCAATTTATAAATTGATCGAACAGCCTTCTGCAAAACAAAGATGGTCAAAGAAAGTCTGGAATATCGGCGGCATCTCCCCACAACAGAATGCCGTACGACATTACGCTATGATAATAGCTGAAGTACACCTATCGGGCTGTCTCTACATCGGATTTTTCTAACTGCGTATGCTGCGGAGCTCAGCTTCTTTGACAATTTTTCTATATATTCGGTAGGTCTGAGAATAGGTCGCAGTCTATAATTTTTTCTCACACATTCACTTCAAAATTTCTACGCGAACGAAGTCGCGGGCAACATCATATCGAGTATCCTTATAATCATTTCACGTGGACGACAACGCGCCGACGGTCGCGAGCAAAGGTTAGTGGCATTACAATTTGTTTTAAAATTGTCATCGAGCATCAACAACAACATTTGTAATATATTTTAACTAGGTACCTACACCCTATTTTGAGCACCCCTTGCATATTATTATTGTTCTTCCTATTCTCTTCCATATCAGCAGAGCGGGTTGAATGACATTGGTCAAGTCTGATATTCGTCAAATCGGCAATTCGTTAGATTTTGATATTGGTCAAAGCTGTAGTTCGTCAAATCGTCTATTTGTCCAATTACGATATTTGCCAAATACGCTACTGGTCAAGTCAATGTACAGTCAATGAAAACATGTGTTTTGAATGTACATAACTTACTTGTGGGAACTTATAAAAGAAAAAGCCGCCTGCTGTAGGTCCCTATTTACATCATCAAAATGTAGTAAAAAGTAATTGAGTTTCCAGTACGTCTACCATGAGTTTTAACAATCTATAATCGCTAGCGTCTGTAGTTAAAAAATGTATGAAAACTTTTACAGCGCCTCTAGCGTATAGTTGGGTACTAAAATGCGCAGTATGAGTCACATAGTTATCTATCCTACGTCACCGTGTCGTAAACTGTACTACAGCGACTGTAGTTAGGGCTTCATTTGCTTAGAATTTGGTAGTAAGCACCAACACAGCTCATGATACCATTGAAAAAGCTAACTGTAGTATTTGCTTATTGACGGAACTATTGAAGTTACGTCAAGCGATCTAACTATGACAACTCATGGTAGACGTACAAAGGTTTAATTTGTTTCGATTGTTACTGAGCAATGGCAAAAAAGGATTTCTCAGGACATTCTCTATTTATAATTATTTACTTTCAGAAATCCCTGTTATTATATTTTTGACTAAAACATTTTAGATTAACTTAATGCATGTAGTTTTCGGGTATTAATTGCAAATAGAAGGTGTAAACGGATCTGCGGGTTGTTGAAAGAGATACCGTGGCCCTGGAACACAAAGGGCTAAGAAGGATCATGGACCCATCCATGTTCCTTAGTCAGTCAAGTCTGACACTCCGTCCCGCTCCACCCAGAGCGGGAAAAGTCATTTGATGATTTCCCATCCTTAAAAAAAAAGGTGTTAACGGATTTTTCACGAAACCATCAACCAAGTCAAGTTTTTTATACTTTAAAATCATAAGTCATTTATTTCGGAACAATATGCATTGTGTACAAATTTTGTAAAACTTAAACAGTACGATAATAATTACAATCGAAAACATTACTTCAAAAAGTAACCATCTATAATTCACGTAAGTATTTATGTAGAATAACAAAGCACATTGCTCATCATCATATGAGAATTGGTCCAAACGCTGCCCAGGAATGAGAGTACCCGCGCTGGGTACCTGGCACTAATATATGTCTTTTTACAAAATATTTTTAAAATCTATCCTGGGGTTTCTTTTTTCTTTTATTTAACTTTTTATTTTGATGAAATTATTTTGTAAACATGTCTTCTTTGACATACTGTTAAGGTTTTTATTACTCCTTTTATGACCACAACTAAAGACATTTTGTATAAATGGACAGTTTTAGTATTTATTCCGTCCGTATTGGAAGTGATAGAAAGAATAACAAAAAAAAAAACTGACAAGGCATGTATTAATTATTTTAGTAAAAGGAATTTTGAAAATCGGTTCATAATTGGAAGAGAAATCGGTGAATATACATAAAAAATACATACAGTCGAACATAGAAACTCCTTCTTATTGAAGTCGGTTAAAAATTATTTTTAATCATCATCGTTATCATCGATGTCTCTTATTATTGTAATGTCTAAAAGGGGCAGGACGTCTGATAGCATCTTGGTGCCTGGCCCAACCTAAGAACCACACTAGACACATAACATGTGCGCAACAACCAATCGTTCTTCGGCGAGTAAAGCAAGAACAGCAGGGCCGTCTTTACCCGGGCGCATAGTCCTAGGGGGCGCAAGCCGACCGCCATCGCCATCAATTTCGATAGGTACCTACTACACAGAGACCACGCGAGCAGAACCGCGGGCACAGCTAGTTCATTATTATTAGTAACTGGGTAATACGATTGTACCCCTTGGTAAGACTAGTTGTCAGACTTTTGGGCTTCTGACTAACAGTAACGACTGCCAAAGATCTACAAATGGCAGCCGGGACCAACAGCTCAACTCGCTAAGATAGATCCCACCCATCCACAGACCAATCTCGGCTAGCGCGGCTTATCATAGAAGATCAACCTGTGCGGCTGTTATTATTTAGCCAGCTCGAGGAATAAATAAATTACACATAAAAATTATATAGAGCTAGAGTAGGGGGGGGCAGACGGCCCTGAAGAACAGCAATATTTTTTATTGCGTTTCGAAATAATATCATCAAAATAAATAGTTCAATAAAATAGGAACCCCAGGATAGATTTTAAAAATATTTTTTATAAAGACATAGATTAGTACATAGCTAGGTACCCAGCGCGGGTACTCCCATTCCTGGGCAGCGTTTGGACTAAAGTTGGGCAATCTCAAAGAAAAACATTTTTACAAAATAATATCAGCAACATAAATATTTGAATAAAATAGGAACCCCAGGATAGATTTTAAAAATATTTTGTATAAAGACATAGATTAGTGCCAGGTACCCAGCGCGGGTACTCCCATTCCTGGGCAGCGTTTGGACCAAAGTTGGGCAATCTCCTATAAAACGATATTAATCCACATTCCATTTTACAAAATGAATATACAATAGAACAAAAGGTCAGAAAAAATGGTAAAACGAAACATCAAATTGTTATAAAACGAATGTCATCTATGAATAATGCAATAAAAATAAAATAAAAATATGTCTTCTTATTTTCTGTAATAGAATGTCAAAATTAAATAAAACAAAAGAATAAAAACAAATTGATAAATAAAGGTCAGTAATAATCCTACTTCCTACTAATATTAAAAATGCGAAAGTTTGTGAGGATGGATGGATGGATGGATGGATGTTTGTAACTCTTTCACGCAAAAACTACTGAATGGATTGGGATGAAATTTGGCACACGGATAGTTTATAACCTGGATTAACATATAGGATACTTTTTATCCCGATAGTATGTTCCCGTGGGACAATTATTGAACTCCACGCGGGCGACGACGCCGCGGGTTTGGTCAACTCCGCAGCTACGGCTTGCTGGTCGCCTCCGGCGACCAGCCTCAGCCGCTACAGCTCCCACGGGTGCCTATGCTTTGTTGCAGTGGGCGGGGGTTGCCCTCCCTTCGCGCCTCCGGTTTTTTATATATACACTCTAGGGGTAACAGCCAAAAGACTACATAAATTCGGGGTGCCCCAATTCGGTTTTGGAACAACTTCGACCTATTTTATCCATGAAAATCAGTGTCCAGTGTACAAGCATATAAAGCAAGTCTTTAAATTAAAATTATCTTCTTGAAAGTCAATAATATGTTGTGCTACTAAAGTTAGTGACAGAAACGTATCGCTGCAAAACCGACTACACGTAGTCTTGTCTGCCCTACCCCTAGAGTGTAATTTAGGATCGCGTAGGCGCGGAGGAGCGAGGCAGCCCGCGAGCTGAGGAGCAGGTGGTTTTAACACCCGCCGCCGCAGCTGAGGCTGGCTGGCAAAGCCGGCCAACAAGCCGAAGCTGCGGTGGTGAGCGTTTAGACCATCTGCGACGTTAAGCTCGCGTGGGACTGCCCGAGCCCTGCAGCGCCGGAGCCGTGACAGAAACCATGCTTGCTTGCATGTTGCATGATTGCTGCATGCTTGTTTGCTAGATGGTAATCAGTTACTAGGTGGTTACAAAAAAAAACAAGGAAAACCTCATGTAATGTACTTTAATTATTTTTACATAATAAAGACCCAAAATAAAACACATTTTTACGCAAATGTACAATATAATCAGTGACAATAATACAAAATATTAAACAAAAAATCCTTCTTCTTCCTTTATTATACATATAATCGAAAACATAACTAGTAGGTATCATTAACGTAGATATTATGAACTTAGATGTATTAAATGTTGATATTTTGAACTTAGGCATAATGTCATTCGATATTTTGAACCATTCGAAATTTTAATAACTCGGCATTTTAATCTTCGACGTTTTAAGCGTAGGTATAACAATTTTCGACATTTTGATATAATCGATATTTAAATTTTCGATGTTTTGAACATTGGTATTTTAAGCGTAGGTATTTTAATCTTCGATATTCAAATACGTACCCACTGTGCTACATAAAGCGTGTAAAACTGCCCATTACATAGCCATCCACCAGAGATTCTATGGATCAAACCATGACATGTAAATTTAATTTCATGTACTTACCTAATATGTAGAAATATTTTGTATGCTTTACGGCGGAACATATAGATAGTTTCTGAATGTTATATAATATATTTTACCACCTATGTTTTACTTACGTTCACAAAATAAATGAATTTGAATTTGACACATTGAGCAAAAATTATTGCTGCGTTAAATTTTTATTTTTAGGGCGAATAATCGCGATTTTGGCTAACGCTCAATGTAAATCACTCACAACACTGTGCTTATTTTATGCAGTGATCGAATGCCATATTATAGGGGTGTTGGGGGTTTTTGAAGTTCAAAAATGACATTTAGAATAAGTTAATCGTAAAAAAATTAGAATATAATATTAATATTATATTAGAAATATTTTAATTTTAATTATTGATGATACGGAACCCTTTGTTGAAATATTTTAATTTTAATTATTGATGATACGGAACCCTTAGCTCGACTCGCACTTGGCTGGTTTATTTTCAATATAATGATGACAATACGATTTTCGTTTGAAATATTTATCAAAACTGTTTATTCGTTCTTTTAAAGATATATTCAAAAGTGTAAATTATACGAACAGTCTGCTTGACTGTTCGTATAATTTAATAGTGATATGAAGTCAACTTTTAATAGTGATATGAATTTGACCATGAGCTTACTTGACGTGGTAAGGAGAATTACTTGACCAGAGGCAGATGTCATTCCATTGTGGGGGAGAAACGGAGCTATACAGGACGTCTAGCGCCATCTCTTTCCCACTCTGGAATAAGATTAAAAGTTTAAAACAATACTGCTATAAGACGTCATAGTACGACACCAGTAATAATTGTTTTGCTAGTAATGAATAATTTCGGCCCTACTGATTAAACAATACACCAATGAAAAAATATTTGCATTCTTTTCGACAGCCAACGACTTTATTCTATTTAAATTATTTCGTAGAAACTGATAATCATTCAGTTAACAATTTCGTTAGTAGTTGATGTCTCTATTAAAATTCAAATATTTAAACTATGTAATATTTGCTTTTGCTACTCAGTCTTGCGTCGTCCATCGCTCAATAGAGGCTGCTAACCTCGGTCTCAACAAATAATAACGCCAGTTAATTCGCATAAATTGCAATTTATTTGATCGTATTTCTTTTCCATTTCTTTCTGATGTAATACTCCATATTCCATATTATAATTTTTATTTACTGTGGCATGTGTGGCCATTGTTCTTTGTGGATAGGTGCTTTAATTTTAAAATAGTAGTGTGTTGGTCTAGGGTGTTATTTATCAATATAATATTGTTTGATCAGTGCATCGGAATCATACATTATGGGTAAGTTTTTTAAATTTAATTTTTATATTGCCTGTTCGGCCCACTGCAGGGCAAGCATTGATAGTCTAGTGGTGAGACCGACGGACTACCAAGTCTCGAGTTCGAAACCAAGACACTTGCTTTGGTGATGGAAAACGTTTTGAGGAAACCAGCATGCCTGAGAGATAGTTCTCTCCACCACAAGGCACTAACCACAAGTTAAACAAAGACTGCTGGGCAAAGGCCTCCTCCAATTCCTTCCGCGAACTCTTTCCTCGCACCTCTTCGGTCATGGTCAGTGGGTCGTCTTAGGGGCTGAGTATATTTTCACATCATGCGTTGTTTCAGCTTTGTTTTTTTTGGCTGTCATGCAACAGAGGCAACTGTTCGGGAATCTGAACAATTCTTAAGTTACCAAGTTGTAAACTACAGAACAGAAACTGTTCGGACCACTTCTTTTCAATCTAGTGGTCCCAAGCGCTACTGCGGAGTGTGAGGAACTGGACGGTTCCGATTCCTCATTTGGCCAAATTGTTGTAGTGTTTTTAATCTGTTCGTTTTGGAAAAGTTCGTCTGCCCTTTTCCTACTATGTTGGGGACGGCTTCCAGTCCAACTGGATGTAGCTGAATACCAGTATTATACATGGAGCGACTGCCTCTCACAGTTAGTACTGGGTAATAAGATACTCCTTGGTAAGTCTGGTTGTCAGACTTTATGACACTGACTACCTGTAACGGTTGACATAGATTTACAATTGACAGCTGGGGCCAACGGCTTAACTTGCTTTCCGAAGCACGGAGGAAGCTCGGTATGTCATGGGTGGAAATCCATCCACAGTCTCCTGAAGATCGAGCCAACCGGCTGTTATTATTTAGCCACAGTACTGAACTTTTAGGATTGCTCCTAATTTAAAATTGATTTCATTATTAGGATTTTTTCGATTAAATGCCTTGCTAGTAGTGCAACGATGGATGGACTGTGTGAAGGATGATATGGCACGAAAGAGGAGGCGTTTGATGACATGACGGGTAATAGAGAAGTATGAATAAGGTAGACTGCGGCGACCCCAAATAAATTGGGATAAGTGTAAGACAATGATGACCTTGCTGGTAGTACAGTCACGTATAATAATATGTATACTCGCAGCAACTTTAAAAAGTGATTTTCTCCTACTGTATTGATTAAGGTTTTACGGTTTTAAGAACATGGAATTTTGGAAGCCATACTATTACGAAGTAGGTCTTATCTCAACGTAGAAACCGTAATTTCACGAGCAGATCACTTTTCAGTTTTGCTAAGTGTATACATATTATTGTACGTGATTGTACTTTGGTGATTCTTTACAAAGATGTCCGAACACTAATTTATTTACTTATATTATGTTTATATTTACTCTTCTAATAAAATCGGTACCATCAGATAAACCCAAAATTATGGTTTACTTCCAGGTTCAATGATGTCCATTTTACGAGTTCGTCTTATTTATTATTTTACTTTGATCTCCAAATGTAGTTGGTGTCAATTAGCGCCGTCAACATAGCAAACCAGTCCCAACACAGAATAAACCACGAGAACCATCGCGACGCGACGACACAATGTTACGTCGTTTGGTAGAAAAATGTTGATGCAGGATTCTCAATGACTTACGGTGCAAATAAATAGCATAATATAAAGAAATCGAGTGATCGCAAATATTATACATACTAGCTGCTGACCCGCGCAATTTTGTCTGCGTCACATTTTACCCGTTTTTGTAACATTTTTCATTAATGCTCTGTTCTTATTGGTTGTAAGGTAACGTGATGGTATAAAATCTACCTTTATAAATGGGCCATCCAAAACGAAAGTAATTTTTCAATTCGAACCAGTAGTTCTTCAGATTAGTGCGTTCAACCTTAAAAACAAACAAACTCTTCGTCTTTATATTATTAGAGTAGATTGTTAATAAGTACGTGTGAGTACATAACAATCATTTTATGGCTTTTAAATAGACTTTTTGATTTCGTGTTTGACGTTCATACAAAGTCATGGCGTCATATCATGTCAAATAACCTACTGAATTATTTGAATATGATATTTGATTATTTGTCATACCTACCCTATATTAGATAGATATATAGAGATTGTTGCTGAGGAGTTTGTTCCGCCACTTCTTCTTCCCAGCTAAAACACTAGGAAGTGGCGAAGAGCTAGCGTTTTGGGGGACTGTTAACTTTGACGTTCAAAAAGTTGATTATACGCCTAATTTGAATAAATTACTTTGGATTTTGCTTCCATAAATCTAAACATTTCGTGGATAATTTATTTTGTGAGCTAGTTGAACGACTTCGTCTTCGTGGACTTGGATCTATGTCAGCCTAGGCCTGCAGTCTCGACATAGAATGATAGCGATCGCAAAATATCCGATCCAACTGATCCGAATTTAACGATATTTGGTAGTCTGTACTCTCAAAGTTAGAGACTGTGACCAGTGACAGTCGTTAATTTTGACACAAACGTTATGATTATTGCTAAGTTAACGAATATTTCTTGCGACGATTTTTGACAGCCCGCAAAGTGATTCGGTAGCGTCGTTACCCAAGTAACAAATTTTGGTACTATAAAAGTCCTGAGAACGTTTTAGAACGTGCTAACTAGTGTTCATGATTAGTACTATATGATGTAGTAAACGCTCTAAGAACCCCAAAAAGGCCTTAGTTTTATCACTGATTTATTCTATAATTAGTACATAAAGGCTCTCACGGCGATAAAACAGCTCTAAAAAAGTGCTGTTTGCAACGTTTAAAGTCAAAAATTTGCACTATCACATCTTTTTTATCATACTTGTTCGCCAGTTCCCCAAGAAAACAAAATATGTCAATATAAGTTAGTTAGTGTCATAAAGTGATCACCATACATAACATGGTGTCAGAATTCAAGAAGAAAAATAATGAGTCGTAAAAGTGCCGAGTAATGTCGACGGAAAAAATGGCGGTCAGCAAAACGTCACGAACAAAGTAGCAACTAAGTCAACTCCCAATCTCGTCTGATCTCGCAAATGACAATGCGGCGGCGTGGAGAAGATGGTCACAGCAAATTGAACTGCATTTGTTAGCCGTTATGTGACGATATTTTCATAGCTAACCTACACATGGATTTATCACATGTGCGTCAAAGATTGCTTCAAGAATATGACCTAACCTACATGAGGATGCATGAGATAGCGAGCACACTCATAGTCGCGCAGCAGGATGCTGATAAAATTGTCCAAGCGAGCGGTGTCGCCAGCGAAAACGTCAGGCATCTCAGTCGGAGGAGCCGTGGTCGACGAGACGATCGACAGCGAGCTTCGAGTCGCAGGTCAGCTTCGAGCAGCCGCAAGTCTTCAGGCGGTCGCAGGTCAGCTTCAGCTTCGAGCGGCGACTCGAGGACATGCAGTCGCTGTGGGCAGTCTCACCGATACAAGTGCCCAGCTAAAGGCGTATAATGCAGGTCATGTAAATCTTTTGGTCATTTTGCTAAATAAAGTCAAATATATAAAAGTCAGTCAGTTGCAATTGTGTGATTCAGTTAACTGTAGTCAAGAATATTTTGTTGGAATGTTGCACAGTCAGCTAAAGTCGAGTCAAAGTCAAAACAGTCAGTCAAATCACTATGATCCACATAGTAGTCTACCAACAAATAGTCAGAACACACAAGCGCACAGTCAGTCAGTGTCACATAGCGAGCAGTCACCGTCACAAAGTTAGTCACAGTCAAAGTCAAGTCATATATGTGTAGACGTATTGAGACCAAGTTATCACAGGATCATTACTAAATCTATCACAGTCGAGTCAAGTTATCACAGGATCAATACAAAGTCTATCACCGTCAAAGTCATGTCATAAAGTGATCACCATACATAACAATGCTATATGTCATTTGCCATTTTTACTTAACGTAACATGTTATAATAATGGTATACTACAAAACATTCAAGCACCGTAACTCTGCCATAACTTGCACTTGCGAAAATAATTGTATCGGTAAAATCAGTATGCTGATTTCAAATTTGACAATGCGCACTCATAATTTTCGAATTTTAATTAAATTTAAATTAATAAAATAAGGATTTGTCCCGATTATGGCTGCTATAGTACACATTGGCTCCAGCCGTGCTGCTTATGTGATATCGGCAGCAGAAAACGGCAGCCATATTTTCACCGAAAATGCTTTAGTCTCGTAACAGTAACACAAACTCACTTATAGAGCTATTTAGAATTTAAGTTATTTAGCAACTGCGCCAGGAGTCGCTATGGTACTATTTAGTACTATAGATGAGTTTTCATGACTTTTCCAGAACTAGCCCCATTGCGATGTTGAGGGAGCTTTTAAAAAGCTAAAAAGTTACCTAATGGTCTTGCAAGGGACTTTTATAGTGCAGATTGATCGTGTAATACTGTTTTCGATACTAATACAATACTAGTACTGTAAAAGTTATTTTGACGCATTAATAGTGCAAAATAGATACATAAACGTGTCAATAAGGTCGCCTATAGTGCTAAATAGTAGCATAATCGCTTTTTTCATATCTATTACAGTGCAACACTTTAATCATTCTTTTGTATGGTCCTATAAGCGTTCTAAGAACTAAGTTATAGCACCTAATTGTTCTTTAATCTTATAGAACCAAAACACTCTGTTAAAAACCTTTATAGTACAAGCAGTCACAGTGGTTACCATTATAGGCCGACTATATGACTGTTTGGTGATTAAAACGCCTTGGTTAAAGAAGCTTCTGCTACTTGAGCTAATTTATTGGTGGTTTTTAGAGGATAATTGACAATATGTGCTGGACGAAAGTAAAATACTTACTCGAAAGTCTATTGTCTGTGTATTGTCGAGAAGTATGAAGTGCTTACAGCACGTAGGTTCCGCACGTATGTGTGAATTGGCGTTGCAAATATTCATTGGTAGGAAGAAGATTAATTTAATTATAAATAACGCAATTGTAATCGATTACTATTTTCAACTTTCTTATACTTTTTCACAATCATCTTGTTAATTATTATATCTAAGTTCACTCACACATTTTTTTATTTAAAGTATAGAACATGGAATGAAACTTAATATCTTTATTTGCATTACATGTTTAGTAAAAAGAACATTCCAGTTATTTCTGTGCTCCGTCATAACCCAATGGCATGAAAATTACTAATCACAATACACCAAACTCAAACTGGAACCATTTATTTCATTTAGACCGTTACAACCACCTAAGAATGTCAAAATAAACAAAAAAAGCTACAGTTGGGACTGACAAGGCATAATAACTTGTGAAAGTACTGTAGTTGCCCATTCCAAAGCGTAGATCTCTATGGAGAAGAATGGGCAAGAAACTTCTTGGACACTCTTCTAAATCAAAATATTGTTACAAAATCCTGTTTACATAATTCATATTGAGATTACACAAATACCCGGCAACTCGACCCCCGACGCGACGCTACCGCAAGCAAATGACGACTCACGACGACGAAGGGAGTATTCGAGACTCTGTGGCTGCTACTTCATAATGAAATTCCCACGTTTGGGAATTAAACCCAAGACATCATGCTCGGCAGTCGTGCTTGCGACCACCAACGAGGCAGTAATTAAAACTAAGTAATTAATTATTTAACAGCAAAATTTTGGCACCAGTGCCGCCGGCTACCGCGATGACGCGCGAGTTCCTGTCCCTTGCATTATTTATGACAAATGACAAATCAACAAATTACTCTAAATGACTTGCGGAAATATTGTATCGTAAAGTAAGTTTTTAAACAGTATAAGCGAACCAACCTTGAACAATGACACCACTTGCTATGTAGGTCAACCTAAAGCGTACGCATGTCGTTTTAATTTATAATTTTGTATATTTAAAACTTAATTTATCAATTGATTGGTTTACGGAAATGATACGATTTCTTTTTCATTTTACATTTTTACATAATTCTTTTGTTTTTCGCTGTGTGCTTATTAAATTACCAGTTGTCATTAAATAAGCACGTATCGCCGGTTGTGAACTACCCACCTCAAATTTCTGAAGAACGTCAGCAATAAGGTCAGTGAGTAAGCCGGGGGTTAGAACCCAGGCCGGCGCATTACTTTGTGTTATTTATTTCATTACCACTGCTCTCAAAACATCGTGAAGAAACCGGCATGTCCTAGAACTAAAAATGAAGACATGTGACATCTACCAACCCGCACTGGACCCGCGTGGTGGATTACAGCGCACTGCCTCTCATAGAGAGTAGGCCTGTCTCCCAGCTGTGGTAACGTTATAGAATGATTATACTATATGCTTAATTATGCTAAATCGTTCTTCGGCATGATGTATGTGTGGTAGATAGACAATTACAATCTGTGATTTTGTCAGTTCTTCCGTCGACATAACCCGTTTACACAGTGGTCATGCTAAGCGTGGTGGAGTGACAAGAATGGATGGAGTAAGGAATGTCTATATTAGAGGAAGTTTGTTGTTTGAAAGTGGCGTGATCTTTGACAGTGGAGAATGGAAAAAGAAGTCATAAGTCATTTATTCCTTAACAAAATATATTGTGTAGTAAGTCATAAATTATAAAATATATATATATATAAAATATATAATATATAGTATCTACTTTTAATATATTTTATAATAATTTTTTTTTTTTAAATTAGCTAATAAAAAAAATAAAAATAACAGTAAATCATTTTTCACAATAATAAAATTAATAGTCGAATAATAGAGAAATATAACGTCAAAAGATGAAAAAAAAACCTCAATAATAGCAAATATCGCTCATGATTGTCAAATGTCAATTGATGAACTGTTTAATACTTTATTAGCATGCCCTTAATTTGTCTTTGAATAAATTTTGAATAAATTGGTATGCTTTTAAATTCTAACGGCAACTTGTTGTATAACAAAACGGATTGATATCTGGGGCTATGTCGAACCACTTCCAATTTTGGTTGAACTGTGTAGAGTAAGTCTTTCATAGTGCTATGTTTGGCTTGTCTTTGTTCTTCAGTTTCAAATTCCTAACACAGTCGGTTAGCAACGCAAGAATATATAGACATAGCACTGTTAGAATATTTAGTGTTAGGGAGATTTTCTTGCACGATCCTGTCGGTCTCATGCGAAACATTTTCCTTAAAACTCTTTTTAGAATTACAACTGCTGACTGGATGTTGTATTTTGTAGCTGTTGTCCGAAAACTCAATAAAATATCTGAACCAGACTCGACCAAAGCGAAGTACACCCTCCTAAGTTGAGATAACGTTGATTATTCTCTCAGGGTTCTGATTGCATAGCAAGCCGAGCTAGCAGACTTTGTTATAGACAATGTTTCTACTTTTCTCTAAGAAAGCATCGCCGACCCTGAGTAGGATGGAAAAAAGGCAAGATGATGATGATGTGGTTCTAGGACGTCCCCTCCCAGCGTTTTAACTCACAACGCACTCTGCGTTGTTAATCATCATCATCATCATCATCATCAGCCTGTACTCGTCCACTGCAGAACATAGGCCTCTCCCATGACACGCCACTGAGCACGATCCTCGGCTACTCTCATCCAGCGTTGTTAATACCTTTGGTAAATTATCTTTTATTCGTCTTCTTATCCTGACCAAAACCATCATCACTGTATTATTTTAGTCTAGCATTATTTTATAGATATGCCACAAAGATTTAGCATCTCATTTGTTTTTTTTACTTGCCCTTATTGTCTCACTGCGAAAGCAAAGGCGGGCACGAACCAGCCATGATGCCACCGGTATGCGTCCAAGTCTATTTCAAATCAAATCAATCAATCAAATCAAAATATTTTATTTTACACAGGCCTACATGGGCACTTATAAAACGTCAACAAAAGGTGCACGGTTCGGGTTGGTTGTTTCCTATGGAGAAGAACCGGCAAGAAACTCCATGGTTACTCTTTTAAAATCATTTGTTTTACAATATTTGAAGTTACAGCGTTAGTACTTAAGTATGGGAGGACAGCGTAGGCCCGACAATAAGTCGATTGCTTACTACAGACGGTAGTAATAGAGAAAAAAAAATACAAAGCCTACAATGTCCACACATTCACAAAAAATAGGTAAATAAAAAGAATCTATACAAAAGTAAAAATAAAACAATAAAAGAACACTAACTTAAACAATATACACAGATGTTATCATCAGTGCTGTAACTATTCTGAACAATGAACGAATGGTGCAATGATTGAAAAACTACTGTAAAAAAAAAAATAATAAAAATAATGGAAAAAATAATATTGGGAATAGTTAGAGACATCCACACATTTGTGTCGTTTATGAGCTACCAGGGAAGCCGCATGAGCAGAAGGAACTACAGCCAAACTTCTTTATCTTCAACGTAGTCCTTAATTTTGTAATTATGCTTTTTTAATAAGGACACGTTTGATGCAATTTTTAAACTTTCCATCGGTCAGTTCTGTAACTGACTTTGGCAGCTTATTATAAAAGCGTTTACTGTTTATAAGAAATGACTTGCTAGTTTTTGTTAATCTAAATTTTGGTATTACAATTTCGTGTTTACTGCGCGTGTTTATATTATGGAAGTCGCTTCTAATTTGTTTATAATAGAAAACATTTTTTATTATAAATTTCATAAAAGTTGTAAACAGACTATTCACGAAGCCGTCTACCAAACATTCTGTACCGTACATCAAACATAAAAAATATTGCTGAGAAACGACTTTTTTTTGGGCTGAAAAAAACACCGTTGGCGGTTGAACTCACTCAGAACATTGTGCTGATTGATGCATTGAATAGTACAGTGGTCATGGAGATATTTAAAGTAAAAGTTATAACAATAAAAACTTGCATTAAAAGAAAAGTGACAAAAATGTTAGAACTTTGACCTCCAATATCTCAGTAACTAGAAAGTTCATAGGTATGGACGCAATGACGCAATGACGGGGAAAATAAGTGGCTTTTGGCTTCGTTAGGGTCTGTTTACATTTTACTTGCATAACTAAATAGACTTCCGTGTAATGTCAAAACAATACGTCATCTGTTTAGCTATAGGGTCGTGCGTCAGCAAAACTTTGACTTTAACTATAAACTAGCTGTCCTGCGCAACTTCGTCTGCGTCACATTTTTTCCGTAACAATTTATATTGCTGCTCCGCTACTTTTGGTCGTAGCGTAATGATATATAGCCTATAGCCTTCCTCGATTGAATGGGCTATCTAAAACTGAAAGAATTTTTCAAATCGGAGCAGTAGTTTCTTAGATTAGCGCGTTCAAGCAAACAATCAAACAAACTCTTCAGCTTTATAATATTAGCATAGATATACCTAATCATAAGTCTTTCGGATATGTCATTATTATACCAATGTTTTTGGTATCAGCCTGGAATTCCTACTGCTGGGTATGGATCTCCACTTTCTGCTACCATACTTCCACACTTAGTACTTTAGATCTTTGCACTTTGACACTCGTTACAGGTTATCAGTAGTTCGAAAGTCTGACAACAGTCAAAGGGTTACGAATATTACCCAGCTCTAACTAAATTGTGGAAGTCAGATAGGCAGATTTTCCAAATAAAATACTGGTATTCAGCTGCTTCCAGCTAGCCTGGAAGCCGATCCCAAGATAGTTTGGAAAAGGCAGGCAGATGGCAATCCAGTGTTTCCCAATGAATACAAGTTTAACATAATCCCTTGTCCTATTACAGCCATGGACATCGCCCAACGGATAGAACTGGCGCTGCTGGAGAAGCAGAAGCCGATGAACGCTGTGATAGACCGCGGAGACTCCGCCGTCCAGCAGTTCTATCGGGGAGCGGTCGTGCTGGTGACGGGTGGTTCCGGCTTCCTCGGCAAGCAGCTCATAGAGAAGCTATTCAGGTGAGGAGTCGTCATCGTTAAGCTGAAAAACCTCATCTTTTGGACGTTAGCCTCCACACGTCACCGGTCCTGTGCCACTCACATCATTTGTCATCAGTGTATACTTTGTAAGGGCAAACTCTGGCTTCTTTTTTCGGTACGGAGGGCGACCAATCAAACAGCAACAAAAAAACAGTTTATGCGGATCTCTCTTTGTATTAGAAATCTATTTAAAGCTAGGCCTTGTTATACTGGATAGTTGAATGTATAGTCGTTTGTATAAGATTGTCTCTCCAGAACTTTTCGGCACCATAGGCAATCAATACTTCTAGCTAGTAACTCCTTCCACTGTCAATTACGTTTGCCTTTAAGAAGACTCCAGAAAGTACGACAGTGCATTAAATAATTTCCTCTCTAACCCGACTGCGGCGGAACCCAAAAGAAGGATGTTGGTTATTGCACCAACAAGAACCGCTGCGGCAAGGCTCCATCGGAACCCGTGCCTATTCGTGCCGCGAAGCCGAACACTCCGGTGTACATCTCCCGCCTACACTACGTCAATACGGCGGAGGACATCGTGGAGTACGTGCGCCAGAAGACCAAGTACGTGGCGAGAGTGCAGCTGCTTGAGTCGCGCCGCAACGTCAACTTTAAGGAATCTCCTCGTCTTGGAAGAGAACTTTTGTCCCCAGAGAGTTGTGTTCGTCGCGTCCGCGGGCAAGTGCCACACACAGTGAACACACAGTGACATAGTGTAACAAGTGAAGTGTTACTAACATATGTAGTTTTAAGGTTTTATTTACAAACACAAATTGTATTTTATCGTATGTACGAGTATGTTAGTCTGCAAAGTATATATATATCTATACTAGCTGTTACCCGCGACTTCGTCCGCGCGATTGATATAAATTACCATTTATCGTTCTCCAGGCCCCAAACTATTATATATTTTGGATAGGTCGGTTTAATGGTTAAGACGTGAAAAGGTGAGACCTTGACAATCAAACTCAAAATCAAATTTAAATTATGTATTTCAAATAGTCAAAACAAAATCCTACAATACAGCCACAGGTAATTTAACTACAGTGTCCCATTCCAAACATTCAACATATCATATTAAATAAGAACGTGCACGTTAAAAGCGTCCAGATTAAGAAAATAAGATAAACAACTCAAAAACTAATATACTTAATTAAAATAAATCGAATCTAAGTTAAAACATTTTTATAAACAACATTTTTGGTTTTGCCACCCTTAGCCAGCACATGAAGATTTTTCGGGCTGGATACTCTTGAGAAGGCCACATAAAGTTGCCCATGGGAAAAACAGTTTTTCTCTAAATGCACGCCTGCTACTTTTAATGTTTGTCCTTGGGATTTGTTTATTGTCATTGCAAACGCTGTTTTGAGGGGGAACTGCACTCTTTTAAATTGGAAAGGTAAATCTGTTGGTATGATTGGTATTCGGGGTATGATAACGCTTTCACCTTTTGCTATTCCAGACATAATCGTCGCTTTTACAATATTCTGCCCGAGGTGTTTAATTTGTAGCCGTGTGCCATTACATAATCTTGGCGCATCTAGATTACGCATTAACAGCACCGGAACACCAACTTTCAGCCTTAGCTTATGAGAAGGCACTCCTGATAATTCTAAAGAGTTGAGAAACTCGACAGGGTACGATGTTACCTGTTCGGTATCCATGACATTATCCACTGAGAGATACTCCACAACGTCACCTTCCACATGCGACATAATTATTTCGTTGATGTGTCCCACAGTCTCATTAGTAGGTGCTAAAATTGCTCTTTCACATAGCCATTCTCTATTCCCCAAATTAGTTGGCAGATCGGGATACACGTTATTTTTTAGATCATCTGTGTTTTGAACAATGTTACAAAATTCGTGGTTTAATGTAATCATACCGTCATCACCTGTATTCATTCGATTTTCGCCAATTTTTAGGAGTGCTGCAGCATATTGTCCGGATTCTGTGTCATTATGCAGTTGTACTCTCATATTTACAGTCAAGCTCAATTTTTGTACATGCACCCATAATGGAGATGCCTTTAGGCATGCATTAATCTCATCTGCCGGTGTGCCCTTAGTTATCACTGGTAGAGTCTGTCTAAAATCGCCGGCTAACAATACCACCATCCCTCCCATGATACTTTGATTGTTCTTAAGATCTTTTATTGTCCGATTCAGTGCTTCAATGGCTCTTTTGTGGGACATCGTGCATTCATCCCAAACCAACAGTTTACATTGCTGCAACATTTGTCCCCGTGCGCTCTTTTTGCTTATGTTACAAACTGGGATTTCCTCGTAATCTAAGTTTAATGGCAGCTTAAGCACCGAATGTGCGGTTCGACCACCATTTAACAGTGTGGCGGCTATTCCTGATGAAGCCACTGCAACAGCAACTCCTTTATCTTTCCGAATTTGAGCTAAAAGCAGATTTAAAAGATAAGTTTTACCAGTACCTCCCGGGGCATCTAAAAAGAACAAACCTCCTTCACCGGTTTCTATTTTTTGCACAACATTATCAAAAATGTATCTTTGTTCAGCGTTCAAATGCGGAAAATCCTCTGTTATGCGTTGTTGTAAAGCGACGGTATCGTAATCTAGCTCTCGTATTAAATCATCACTAACTTCCCCGGTCCTCTGTGGTCTGCTCATCCCAAACTCAGATAAATCTTTTCCAGTTATATTCATCACTTGGTCTTCAATTTTTGTTAAGGCTTCATTGTAAATTAAATCGTTGTATGTGACATTCGGATTATTTGCTTGAAAAATGTGTAAAATATCGTCCGACATATCGATTTTGAATTTTTCCCAGATATTTTGTGGGTCTGAAATTCCACATGTAGCTATTAATATCGCAAAAAGTTTTCTCAACGCGATCGCTGATCTACATTGTGCTGCCTCTTCAAGTGTTACGTTCCAATGATCGTCATTTTCCATCAACCCTCTTGCCTCACATGTGTCCCTAAATGTAGAGAATTCCAGATTGTTGTGTTTTTTGAGATCGTTGAAAGAGGTTGGTCCTCGCACGTGGTGTAGAAGCATTCTCAAACAAAAACATTCCATGTTACTTACATGCACCGTGTAAACTCTACCTAAAGCTTCTCCAGATTTAACACCAGGATAATTCTGAACAGGAATCCCTTGAACTCGACGTTTCCATTCTCTTCTCGATGCATTCCAGGTATAATATCTCGGGACTTCAACATACAGCAGAGTTCTGGCAAAATCATCTGTTGTACAAAGATCAAAGAAAGCAGTGAGTGTAGTTCTTGGCCGAGTGGATACTCGCTCTCGGAAATTATTTTCTGTGAAATAGACCCGTTCGCCATTTTCTAAGTGCACATTGAGGTGTGTAACCGCGGGATGCCTTTCGTGTAGTGAAAACCCCAAAAGCCGCCACACAGCTTCGTTGCTGCTGACATAACGACCAGATTGATATGTTTGTACTTCATCAACGGGATTTGCGACCACAGTATTTCGAAAATTGAAAATAGCTTGATCACTGCCTTTATTAATATATTTACAAATATATTTGATTGCACGTACTGAACTGCAAGCCTCTACATTGATGTGGGCATTAAATATTTTGCATAAAATCGGCGAATAGGGGACCACCCAACTATTATCAACAGTAAGATGACTGCCATTTCGGAGTTTCACAAATGCCATTCGACCTCCGTCTGCTGGTGCTCTTCTACGATACAGCGGGTATCCATTTTCATTGTGGACAGTTTCTTTATTCAGTTTACGTGGGAATTTTTTCGTACATTTCCCGTCTTTCATGCAAGGGCTTGGGGGATTTTCAAGCCCGCATGGTCCATGTATCATATTTTTAACAATAATATCATGGAGTGCCTTGTCACTGTTGCTGTCCGGTATTTCAGCACTTATTATGTTATCTAATTGGTCAGGTCTCAACTTGTCTTTTAACCACAATAAAGTATGCACATGTGGTAAGCCACGCTTCTGCCATTCGATGGAGTACATAAAACACAAAACATCTCCAAATATTTTGCCTTTGGTTAAAACATTCATAAGTGTTTTAACTTTTAATCTAAAAACTCTTGCTACTATATCATGCCTATCAATCGTGCCTTGTCCTGGCATCAATTCAGCACCTATTTCAGACCAAGCTGGGTTACACGTGAACGTAACAAATAAATCAGGGCGACCATATGTACGCACATAAGCAAATGCATCCTGGGTATACTCGTGTAAGTATCGAGGGCTGTTCACAAAGGATGACGGTAAGATGACCATTTTACCTAAATCGTTAGCGCTTACATTCGCATCATTTGCAACGGCATCCTGGAGGTGAATATAATTTTCAGCCCTCAGCTTACTTTGGTTTAACGATATGAATCGCAGACGCTCACTCTCAACTTTAACATACATGTCGACATAAAATTGGTTGGCCAACTGTCTACAACGTGGTATTAAATTAAAATCATCTTCACGAATCATTAAGTGATAGGCATAAAAATCCATGCATGTTACTTTTTTGTTAGGCAAGGGAAGACCTGTCACAGGATTGATTAGCGGTATCTGGAAATGATATCCTTCTTGCCCCTTGCTGAAGATCAGCGGATATTGAAGAGCGTCATAATATTTGTGTGTGTCGGGGACACTGGTCAATCTGTCATTACGTGCTTGAAGAACTATATCACGGGACGCGAACTGTTCGCCTGTGACCATAGCGGCGACTTCATTTATTAAAGGCGCGTTATACCGTCTTTCGTGTTCTCCACTCGGTGTGCGGTCTGGATGCATGACTATTTTATAATGTTCTAGCGGCATTCTCTCCAAGGCTGTTTTGAAAGTTTTGATGAGAAGATTATGTTCATGCAACATTCTTTGCAGCTTTACCACAGTGTCTCTTTCGACTCCTTCAATATTTTGGCACCTGCGATTCGCTTCATCCCTTTCATCTCCCATGAAATAAATCTGTAAGAATTTATGTTGTTCATTATTTGATGGAAGTAAAGAGCCAATTCTGTGGTAAATTTGTCCCTGTATTGCAAAAGTAGGAGAAAACCCAGGCATTACAATTTCCTTATCTACACCAAACGAAGTCATCTGGAAGCACGAATTGTATTTTCTAATTTTACTTAAAAAACGCCGAGATTCAGTGGTTTCATGCAGAAGTAATGTTTTCAGTGGTTCTTCTGGAACATCTAGCGTTCGAAGTTTTACTTTTCCACCAGAACAGCACATACCGGCAGTTTCCTGTTTCCACTTTAATGCATCGCAATATCTACACTTTTTATTCATTCTCTCCAAAAGCAGTAATTGATGATTAACATAATCAATTAAAGGGTCATAATCAAAAGCAGCATTATTAAAAGCCCCCCATGTGTTTTGTGTAAATGTTAGTCTTCTTTCGGCCTGTCGTTCAGCAATCAAATCTCGACGTCTCTGGGACTCTTCCGAAGTTTCCGCGGCTAAAAGAGATTCGTGTCGCTCAGCATCCAAAATCAGCCGAGCTCGAGTCTGCTCTTCAGTCTCGGCAGCCCTAAGAGACGCTTGACGCTCCGCAGCTAAATTCAGACGAACTCGAGTCTGCTCTTCAGTCTCGGCAGCCCTAAGAGACGCTTGACGCTCCGCAGCTAAATTCAGACGAACTCGAGTCTGCTCTTCAGTCTCGGCAGCCCTAAGAGACGCTTGACGCTCCGCAGCTAAATTCAGACGAACCCGAGTCTGCTCTTCGGTCTCGGCAGCCCTAAGAGACGCTTGACGCTCCGCAGCTAAAGACAGCCGAACCCGAGTCTGCTCTTCGGTCTCAGCAGCCCTAAGAGACGCTTGACGCTCTGCAGCTAAATTCAGACGAACTCGAGTCTGCTCTTCGGTCTCGGCAGCCCTAAGAGACGCTTGACGCTCTGCAGCTAAATTCAGACGTTCTCGATTCTGCTCTTCGGTCTCGGCAGCCCTAAGAGACGCTTGACGCTCTGCAGCTAAATTCAGACGTTCTCGATTCTGCTCTTCGGTCTCGGCAGCCCTAAGAGACGCTTGACGCTCTGCAGCTAAATTCAGACGTTCTCGATTCTGCTCTTCGGTCTCGGCAGCCCTAAGAGACGCTTGACGCTCCGCAGCTAAATACAGCCGAACCCGAGTCTGCTCTTCGGTCTCGGCAGCCCTAAGAGACGCTTGACGATCCGTAGCTAAACTCAAACGGGCCTGGGACTGATCTTCAGATTCTTGTGTTCTAACAACTTTCGCGGCGCGAGCTGTGCTAGAGCTACGGCTTAAATCAGATTTACGCCTGCGAGGCATATTGAACAAATATAAATAAAAGTACCTCACACCGAACCAAAATTATTACTATACGTTAAAATATATATCTTGGTCGCCGTTATTTAGTCTTTAATGTATTTTCACGTTTTTCATAACACTGTTTTTAATGTCATTGTGCATTATGACTATGGTCTATAGATCGATGCCTGCCTTTAGGCGAACATAAAAAAAAACAAAGCATTATGACTTCATATTTCTGTATTGTGAAGGTTTTAATTAAATTAAATTTATTACATCTTTGTACATGTTCATTCCTTAAAGAATCCTAAAATGATGCAGAATTGTACTAATCCTTTATTATTGGTGTTTTTTATCTTCAAAAAGAATGTATACAACTTTTTGGTTTATGATTTGGTAATCTTATAGCAATAAATAAATATAAGAATGGATGTGTATAATGAAGTTCTTTAGTTTATTTTAACGTTTTTATTTGTATAGTTTTTTTTTTAAAATCATTCGGATAACTTCAAGCATTAAAAAAATTACAATTTGAAAAACTCAAACCATAAAAAAAAAATTGATACAGACCGAGGTTTGAACCCGCGGCTCAACGAATTACAGGACGCTCGCTGAACCACCAGGCTACTTACTTTGATGACAACTGGTTTAAAATAACCTTTCTATTCTAATGCTTGTCATGACAGTTGTCAGTTGTCAAACGGTGGAGGAGTCAATATGGATGTAATGCAATGCAATATTGCTCACCTTCCAAAGTAATTAGCGTGATGATATATAGCCTATGTCCTTCCCCAGGTTGAAATCTATCTTCTTGCCAAATTTCATTAAGATCCGATAAGCCGTTTAGTCGTGAAAAGGTAACAAACAAACAAACAAACAAACAAACAAACAAACAAACAAACAGAGTGACTTTCGCATTTATAATATTAGTTAAAAGTTAAAAGTTAAATTAAATAAATATAAGAATGGATGTGTATAATGAAGTTCTTTAGTTTATTTTAACGTTTTTATTTGTATAGTTTTTTTTTAAAAATCATTCGGATAACTTCAAGCATTAAAAAAATTACAATTTGAAAAACTCAAACCATAAAAAAAAAATTGATACAGACCGAGGTTTGAACCCGCGGCTCAACGAATTACAGGACGCTCGCTGAACCACCAGGCTACTTACTTTGATGACAACTGGTTTAAAATAACCTTTCTATTCTAATGCTTGTCATGACAGTTGTCAGTTGTCAAACGGTGGAGGAGTCAATATGGATGTAATGCAATGCAATATTGCTCACCTTCCAAAGTAATTAGCGTGATGATATATAGCCTATGTCCTTCCCCAGGTTGAAATCTATCTTCTTGCCAAATTTCATTAAGATCCGATAAGCCGTTTAGTCGTGAAAAGGTAACAAACAAACAAACAAACAAACAAACAAACAAACAAACAAACAGAGTGACTTTCGCATTTATAATATTAGTATGGATGCCAAAGTTGCCTGAAAATAAATATATGTTGTTATTGCACATAAGCATACCGTAGTTATTTTTTACAATTTTAATGTGCCTTTTGGCCTTTGTAATAAAATTAAATGTAATTATTTCTTATGTATATTAAACAGGACACCGGAAATCGGAATACATTAAAAAGACCTTTTTTTAAAAAAAAGAACCTGTCAGGAGTCGATATTTACACCTGGGAGGTTACCATGACTTCTTAAAGCAGTATTGTTTACTTAATCTTATTAAAACGAAGCTAAAAGACTTCCTGATTAAAAAGGCATATTACTCAGTAAAGGAATTTCTTAAAGAAAAATTTCATTTCATTCCTTCAGTAATACATTTTAAGCTAACAGTAATAGACCAAAACGCTTAAAAGTTAACAATAATCATATTAGAATGTCAAATATATAGCATCCCCAAATAAATAAATATATTATTATGTCAAGTATTTAATCTTAATAAAATGACATAAACATTTTAAGAATATTAAAAGTATAACATAGTATAAAATGTATATACTGATAATTTAATATAAGATAATGTAAACTGGAACAACTGTAATAGTAAGTGTGTATATATATTCTTTTTATTTTTTCATATAATTAAAAACCATTTAAATTGCAATGCCCTAACAGGCAACTAAGTTATAAGAACCTACCTACTGTCAACATCTTCAAGACTACACCTAGTTCGCAATAAAATTTGAATTTGAACTTATTCCAGCTAAGTGAAGCGAACCTGTAGAGGAGGAGCCATCTCTTTTCTACTCTGGAATAAGATTAAAACAAGACGTTAACTTAAGACATCTCGGTAGCCAACCAGAAAGAGGAATTCAAACTCACTCATCAATTAGTTATTCTCGAAGTGTGTTAGCTTAAGTGAACCTCAATCTCAATGGACTGTATTTCTGTTCCAGATCATGTGAAATCAAGAAATTATATTTGTTGCTCAGACCAAAGAAAGGCAAAACAATACAACAGAGATTAGCCTATTTACTAAAAGATCCGGTAAGTAAAATAAAGAAAATCGCATATTACGGCTATATATAAATACACTGCGCTCTTTATCTCGTTACCTATGATACCTTATTTTGAATACAATTTCACAATTACTCTGCCATTCCCTCTAACGAAAGAAAGAGTTAGGTTATTTTAATGTGAAAGTCAAATAATTTATTTAATATGGACGAGTATTAAGTTTTGGAAGTTTAAAAAAAAAAACACCCAAAATTCGCCATTCTTATTTATTATTTTTTACGTAGACGGTGACTTGCGACGCTAATAATTTATCCAAATCGGTTCATCCTTTTAGGAGTTACGAAGTCACAATAGAACAGACATACATTAATACGTGCGAAAAACCGTACTGTCCTTCTGGGTAAGTCGGGTAAAAAGCAGGCGTGTTATTTGCAACACTTTTCATTAATACCTCGCTCCTATTGGTTGTAGCGTGGTGTTATACGGCATATAGCTTTCCTCGATAAATGGGCTATCCAGCACTAAAAGAATTGTAGTTCTAGAGAACTAGTTCTAGAGAATTGTAGTTCTAGAGAAATTGTAGTTCCCGAGAACTTCAGATTAGCCCGTTCAACCAAACAAACTTTTCAGCTTTATTACATTTTCTGTTCCACAGCTGTACGACACTCTACGGAAGAAGAAGCCTGACTTCGCGGAGTGCCTGGTGCCGGTGGAAGGCGACATAGAGAACCTGAGAGTCGGTCTCAGTGAGAAGGACTGGAATAACATCACCAGTGAGGTAACTAACCTGTTCTTTACATTGCTAGTTATAAAAGTGGTTTTGAAAGGAAATAGCTATTTTAACCTTCTTCAAAAAAAAGAAGAGCAGAATAAGTAGGGCGCAAGCCGCAGATAAAGGGCGTCGGACATGACCCGTGCCACGTCCGCGACCGACGCCCTTTAAGCGTGGCTTGTACTCTATACTCTATTGTATTGTATACGGGCATCCGCATGTTTTGCGTACGGGTGGAAACATTATTCAATCCACCCAAACTCTCTGAGAAAGGCCAGCAGCTTGTTGATGTTGCTGACAATCTAGCGGAGAGTACCTGTTAATGTGTGACTTGCACCTTAACTGAAGTGGCAATGGGCCGGCTTTTGCCGTAGAACCGATGACCGGTAAGGTAGACGTATTCTTGAGTGGAAAGCGCGAATCGGCAAGCGTAAGGTGGGAAGCCCGGCTCGGTGGAGCGACGATCTTCGCAGGGTGGCTGGTAGCTACTGGATGAGATTTGCCAAAAATCGTGTTGGCCGATGTCCAGTAGTGGACTGTTAAAGGTTGATGAGGAGGGATAAAGAAGGTGGTTATTTATCAGGCTATTAACTTTTTGTGTTTTTCTTCAGAAATTAATTTCTCAGTAGAAACCACAAAGTCTGGATTTGTACCCAGCCGATAGCAATAGGACCGGCCTCTATTACATGGGACTTAAACATAACTGCTGAAATATGGGTGTACGTACAAACAGCGTCACTATGTGCTAACCCCTCATGTTTTAAAATGTTATACTGCTACCACATTGAATTCGCTACGAATAATCTAATGAATACTTCAAAAAGAGTTCATTGTTTCGACTTGGATTGGAACCATCGCATTACCGAACATCGTCCTTAGTATTATTATGAATATCCTGCTTAGCTTTTGGTTTAGTAGTTCTATGACGCTTGGTCATAAATAGGTTTTGTTATTCGCAGGCTTATCCGACAAACTCGTTAGACCGTAGATAGTCTGTTCACCTTGACTTTGTATGTGAGGTCGCTTCTTGGTCACTCCGAGAGGTTGAAAAGGTCGCTAGTCACATCATTAGAGCTTGGTCGATACCAAACAAAACAAAAAACCAAGCCTATTTCCGATGAAAATGGCTTGGTTTTTTTGTTTTCCAACCAATGTTTGATGGAAATAAACTTGATTTGATGAACTTGTTCATGTCGTCCACAATCCTCTAGAACATGTTGTTTGAGTTTTGATTGAATTCGTCAAGGTGATCGAAATTGTGTATTGGATGAACTAAGGGGAAATCTATTTGTTCTGTCTGCCGTCTGGCGTGTGGTAAAACTTGTATTCTTTGTTTAGTTTTAGGTGTTTTTGTGGATGTCCTGTGTATGCTATCCAGTACATCGTCGATCGAACCGAAGTCTGGGTTGATCAGTTTAATAGATAAAATAAAAGAAATACTTGCACATGACAGCAAGGGTTAGGAAACTAATTTCGTCTTTAAGACTCTACGTCATGTGGCAGAGGCACGATTTTCAAAAGGGTCTACCTTGCTCTCTGTCAATCACTCCTATCATATTGTGTTTCCGCGTGGGGTGGCACTCCTAAGACCACTATGTTGAAATCGGAAAGGGCCCAAAGAGCCGTGTTAAAGGTGAGTACATTTCGCTCGATACTTTTCCCAACAGAAGATTTATATAAACGTTGCAAAGTACTTTCTGTCAGACAACTCTTTGTTCTTCATACAGTCCTATTCCAACACAAAATACCCCTTATGTGACAATCACTAAAAGACGTAAAGATATTGTTTGTCAGTACTACAGATGTAAATACGCATTCACTAAACGGTTTCTTTGCTTCCAAGGCCCACAATTATATAATAAACTCAATAGGACATTAAGCCTTTACACTCTTTCGAATTCATCCGTCGAGAAATCGGTGACAAATTTCTACTTGCAAATAACTACCTGGATACGGAACGCCTGCTTTTCTCTGATAATAACCCAACCTAAACCCTTCCATCGAGAACCTAACACCCATTATGCATCGAAGCAACACACTAACACCATCAAGGCCTACGCAGACCGGGACGGCATGGCAAGGGATTGTGCCGTCAGTCAGTGCACATTAGTCGCTTAGATACCGCGGCATTCCAGCGCCTTGCCACGGCGTGCTGCGGCACGATAAAACACGCCTCGGCAGCTCCTGCTGCCCGATATTGATACACTTTTAGTCTTCAGCAGTTGCGTTTGATCGAGTGTTGATGTGCCTCAGTTTTGTCAAAACGAGCGCTGGAGTCCTTGGCATGCCGTTGCCTACCGCAGCACGCCACGGCATCCCGCCGCGGGAGCCTGTGGCGCGTCTTTCAATGCCGTGCAATGAAATCCCTTTCAATGCCACGGCATTATTTTAAAGCATAGCAATTTATGTCATATTTCTACAGGGTATAACGGATAAAACATGTTTTTCAGCAAAAAAATATCTGCTGCTTCATAGAAAATTGCAATACCTATTCGACCCAAATGTATACGCAGCTGATATTTTTTTTTTGCTGCAAAATTTTTTTTTATGATGAGAAACATGTTCAGTTTGATGGTCTGTAGCACACCCTTAAGGATGTATATACCTTTTTCGTTACACCCTGCATATCGATACGTTTGAATGACCATTAGTAAAAAAAATAATCCCTGCCATGCCGTCCCGGTCTGCGTAGGCCTTAACGGACACACTCACTCACACACACACACACACACACAAACACACACACGAACACACACACACATAAACACGAATCAAAAATATCCCATAAATAAATTGTATTTTATTTTTATTTTTTTGTATTCTACGATTATGGATTTATGTTAACTTTTGTTTTAAAACGCTTGTCTTATTCTGCCTGCAATTCTTATGTGATACTAAAGGATGTTTGGGCTTGTACCACTGCCCTTAAGAGGGGACTCCAGTGGGCCTTATGGAGAATACAAACGTATTACGCTGTTTTCTTCATGGATAATGCATCTAGAGCAATGTTTTTTTTTTCCAAAAAATCTAGGTCTTATTAATACATGCCCTTATCATTTCCTTTTTTTTCAAAACGTATACACTTAAAGAATTATGACAATCCAAAAACCCGAAAAAAAACCCGTTTTTACTGCCATGTTCAGACGACTATCAGACAAATTAGATAAGTTTAAAAAAAAAAGAAAATAATAGAAGCATAGATATACTTTTCCTCTAAATTTTGATATAAGAATTAGTCAAGATTTTGTAGGTAAAATCAGCCTGAGCTGCAGTTGTCCCTTTCGCTCTTTACGGGGGCTTGGTTGGGCGCAGCGCAACGGCAACAGTTTCTTCAAATACCTATTCTTCAAATTCCTCGAGGCTCGAGTCCCCTCTTAATGCAAGTTATTTCATAACATAATAAGGGTGCTGGTTGCAACACCTTCGTGTTTTTGTTAACTAGCATTAAGTCAAGTGCAGCGGTGGCCCAGTGGTAGCAGCCCCGACTTACGAGCAGTAAGTCGTTGGTTCGAACCCAGACAGGCGCATTACTTTGTGTAATTATTTCATCACCGCTGCTCTCAAAACGGTGAAGGAAAACATCGTGAGGAAACCGGCATGTCCTAGAACTAAAAATTCGAAGACAGGTGACATCTACCAACCCGCACTGGGCCCGCGTGGTGGATTACAGCCCATTCCCTCTTATAGAGAGGAGGCCTGCGTCCCAGCAGTGGGAACAATATAGGCTGATGATGAAGTCAAGTGCACTTACATATATTACTTTTTAATGTTAACATTGTCATTTGATTAAATAAACTAATTATTAATTATTACATAGCAGTGCCACACGGAATAATTTTAAAAATTTCCAACAAGCTTTAAAGAATTCGAAATAATCACTGTCTCTATATCGTTGCGTTGCATTATAGTATAATTAATAAGTTATTATTTAATCATTTAACCGAATAGAATAGGTATCGGTACTAATTAAGATGACTATTAGATAAAATCCGTTTGCCACTTTGTATTTTTCGTGAATAAAACGTGTTCGGGGATTTCCAATAGCAAAAAGGTCAAGATTAAGTTTGATTGGAATCATTTAAATGTTCTAAAATATTACTTTTGAATCCCTCATTGTGTGCATCTTGTAGAACATGTCAATAGATTAATAGATATAGGTATGTTAAACACACAGACTGGTTTTTGACTTATTATTTACGAATGATTAAGAATGCGGTATCAATAATTTATTAGGATAAACAGTGGACAAATAAGGTTATTGCAACATTCGGCGGTTTTGAAAAACCAGCCAGCGAGCCCATTTTTTATATTCTGGTGAAATTGGTATCTACCATCCTCAGAGTCACCTTTATCTTTAGGTCTGTCTAATCGATAGATGTTAAAATTTCAGAGTATCCATGAATTTTTCTTACTTACGTTTTCTTTATAAATTACCCCCAAGTTATAACTACTTATAACGTTAGTTTTTGTCAATCTAAAATGTTTATAGCGCTTCCTATTTTATTGTTTGCGTCAATGGGATATCACTTGACTAGGGACCCGTTTGAGTTAGTAGGCAAAATATTAATATTATGATAACTATAAATTATCAAATTAAATTATTCATGACATATATTTGTAGTACAATAAGATCAAAGTTTTGTTAAATAATAGCAATCATAAATATTATTAATTGATTATTCAAGTATGTAATTTTTCTTGACTAAAACAAAATAGGAAAATATAATGTATGACAAAAAGCACGTGTCGTGTCTAGGAATTGAAGCATCAATCTAATACACGCTAAGCGGTCTTCTAACCTCCGGTCAATTTTTTTACATTTAGATTCTTGCCGTAAATGTTAACCCTATTATTTCTGGTTGTTATACCCAATTATAAAAGTATTAACGTTTTATTGATAAAGACAATTTTACAAAAAGACTTAAAAAAAAATAGTGCGTGAGGCCCTCCGCGTGGAAGAAGTAAAGCTTCGTAATACTACACGCATGCGTTCGAGTGTCACGCATTCACTCTCGTTATTTTATTGAGCTCTTAAATAATATTTTGTTGTTTTCTTGTTGTATTATTTTTATTACATAATTATTACTTAAGTTTATCGAGGTTATTCTGCTCATGGAAATTGAGCGAAGGCTGGTCACACCGAAGAGTCGAATGCATGACTGTTTGCACGCCATCTTGCGTACCTAGTAAAACTACGTAGTCACAAATCTTGTAATAGCGCCATATCTTAGTGGGTAATAGAAAATATTCCCCCTCCATTAGAACGTTAAACTTGTTGGAAGTCGCATAAGAAGTTTCACTTCAAAAAAATACTAACCTATACATTAACTAAAACAATAAATAAATTGTAATAAAATGTTTTTGCGATATACAAAAACCAACTAGCCCCAACACGATTGAACGCACATGTCTTTTGGAGGGGTAACTACTTAATGGAGCTGCGTGTAGGTACTTGTTAGGTACACCTCTGCCGAACCTTTTGGGGATTACGAGGCGTGATTTTATGTTATCAGCTTTGTAGAGCATCGTCACATTCACTCACATCTATTTTCTCTCGGTCTTGTATAAACAACCACAAACTGTACAATCATACTGTTAACTGAAACCTTCCTCCTCTCCAGGTGAACATAATATTCCACATGGCTGCGACTGTGAACTTCGACGAGCCTCTCCACGTGGCCGGGCTCATCAACGTGCGAGGGACCCGGGAAATGCTAACATTGGGCAAGCACTGCCATAACCTCAAGTACGTCCAACTAATACTATAAATGCGAAAGTTTGTGAGGATCTATGGATGTTTGTTACTCTTTCATGACAAAACTACGGAACGGATTTGTGTGAATTTTATCACACAGATATAGAGTTACAGATGGTAACCTGAATTTACACAAAGGATAATTTTTATCCCCGTAATACGACCCCCTGTGACAATCAAATATCACATAACAATTAAACCCTATAAGTACAGCTGAACTAGCATTTATAACCCCCCCAGACTCTTCAACCACATATCAACGGCGTTCGCACACGCCACCGAGCCACGGATCAACTCCGACATCAAGGAACAGTTCTACCCGTGCCCCATCCCGCCTGACGTCTTCTTGGAGATGGTGAGCAGCCTCAGCGAGGATCGGCTGGCCAGCATCACGCCAGCGTAAGTATCAGCAACACTATAAATGTCACAAGTGGAGCTGCCCGTGCCCCGTGCCGCCTTTGCTCGCGTGGTCCCGTTTAAGTATAGTCTATGACACTGAGGGATATTGTAGCTTCTTAGTGAAATAGTTTTCGGAATCAGATTTCTACTTCCGAAGATTACCCCTATTAAATAAACTCGTTGGTAATAGGCTCGCCTTCTAATATGACTTCCTAAAAGAAAATACGGCGGCGAAAAAAGGCAAAAGAAATAATTACTACCGAAAGTAATTTTCCACTTTTTAGTGTTTTGTTTTTGGAAGTTGGGAGGACCGTACTATTGGTTCACCTCAGCATAACGCTTGAGGGCTACAGTTGTAATGTCACGTTAATTATTTTAATTTAATTTTGCAGATTAATAAAGGACTGGCCAAACACCTACACATTCACAAAGGCGATCACCGAGGAGTTGGTGCGCACATTCGGCAGTGAGCTACCTGTCTGCATAGTGAAGCCACCCGTAGGTAATCCTTTTGCCTTTACTTATAATATTAATGATTGTATAGCTACACTATAAAATGTACTACAGCGCCATCTATGGCACAAGACAGCAACTGTCACCAGACAGACATGACACCTGTCCCCGTCTTGTCGGAGGATCCTCCCTTTTCGATGTGGTTTTGAGGAACTTTGCACCTTGTTCCTCATACTCCTAAATGGCGCTTGTTTTACCCGTTATTGCGATCACCATACCTAGGGAACCTTTTAGTTACGGAGATATCTGGGGCCAAAGTTCAAACTTTTTCACACTTTTTTTTTTTAAATACAGGTTTTTCATGTTATAACTTTACTTTAAATACCTCCACGACCCCAGCACTTTCATGCACCCATCAGCACAATGTTTTGAGTGCGTTACATTGAGTCCTAACGTCAATCGAGATTTTTCAACCCAAAAAAAAAAAGTAGTTTTCCAGCAATATTTTTTGCATAGAGTTACTTGATTTGATGTTCCGATGTGAAAATATAAGTCCGCTAAAAACATCAAGCCTTGGATGCAGGATGCAATTTACACAAAATAAAGTTTCCGTGTGAATTTGAACCCCTAATGATCCCTCACAGGTTATGACTACAATCTGGTTTAGTATTTATATTGTATTATATTATATTGGTGACGACACGGTTGGCGCAGTAGTTGAGCGATCGACTGCTGCGCCGCGTGTCGCGGGTTCGATCCCCGCACGGAACAAATATGTGTATGGCCTACAGATAGTTGTTCCGGGTCTGGCTGTTTGTGTATGTGATTTTAAATGTTTGTAAACGCACCCTCGATGCAGGAAAAATTCCTAGTGTGGGGCAACGTTAAAAAAAAATAAAAAATTATAAGCTTTCATTTAACTCTCCTTGTTACTGAATTTCAAACCAGTTCCCTCTAACAAATTGAGCTAAAGTTTTGCACACACCTTTGGTCCTGGTGACAATACATTTTTATTGAAGACTGATCGAGCCAGGATCGTCCACTCACGAGGTAACCCCTCAACGGTTAAAACAGACAGCAGTACACGCGTGCAATTTGAATTGAAAACCTTAATTTTCTTCTTTTCCTTTGAATAAACTGCTTTCTTATTAAATTTCAGTGGTAAATTGCTTCACTGAGCCTTCACCAGGTTGGATTGACAACCAAACAATTATGGCATCACCTATTGGGGTAAGTTTCTACAAGTACACACCGCGACACATGAAGCATTTCCAATATAACATGGGCTCGCGGCGAGTGAAGCCGCGGGTTAGCTAGTAGAGTACATAATCATCCTGTCTTTCCCAACTATGCTGGGTCGGCATCCAGTCTAACCGGCTGCAGCTGAATACCAGTATTTTACATGGAGCGACTGCCTATCTGACCTCCACAACCCAGTTAGTTCTGGGTAGTACGATACCCCTGGTTAAGCCTGGTTGTCAGACCTTCGGGCCACTGACTACTGTAACGATTGTCAAAGATCTTCAAATGACAGTCAAGACTCAGAAACTCGACATATAATGGGTGGTCACCCAATCATGGCTCAGCCTAGGCAAGCGTGGCTTAACCTGAAGATTCTCCCGTGCGGCTGTTATTATTTAGCCATGAGCTCCTCCAGATACAGCTTAATACCAGTATTTTACATGGAGCGACTGCATATCTGACCTCCACACTCCACTTAGAACTGCATATGTAAGCGTTTACGGTAGAGTGCAAGGCAAGCAAAATGTGTATGTGAGTGCGACGTATGCACGGCGGACAGTTACTGCGCACTGGTCCGGTCGGAACATTCTCTCTGGGTTTAATCGGAATAAAACGCTTTTCATAGTAAATATTCGTTTATTTAAAAGATCCCAGCGGCCTCATAGCCGGGTAGCGCATTACTGTTATAGTCATCTGGTAACAAACAAATCCCTTAAACTGGTTGTCCGACTTCTTGGTCCACATGAAATGAAAGACCTGGTAATTCCACTTGCAGTTCCTCCTTGGCGCCGGCTTGGGAGTGATGCACGCTCTCCTGGTTGACAGAGACCTGGTGGTATCCTACGCACCGTTGGACTACGTCAACAACGCCATCATAGCGGCAGGATGGGACTCTGTCACCAACAGGGAGCTCTGGCCCAGCGAGATACCCATCTACACTGTCAGCAGCTCGCCGTACAACACCAAGTGGGGTCAGTCGGCTCGCCTTAATACGGTCTAGTAGACCAATCTCGACACTCGTGGCATTCGAAACACTCGTGACTTTCGAGACACTCGTGTCATTCGAGACAAATGATGGCTGATACATGCGTCATGTTCGTGAACGGGCGCTGTTAGTTGTGACTGGTCATCTCTTAGCTGCCACGGTTTATTTTAATTACTTTATTTTTTAATTACTGATTTAATCTTTTACTCTGGACGCTCTTAACTTGCCCGTATTTCTACATTGTTCTCACATATTTGTAATTCTTAACATGAATGATGTAACTAAGATTTTGTAACATATTTTGATTTAAAAGAGTGTCCATGGAGTTTCTTGCCCGTTCTTCTCCATAGAGATTTACGCTACGGAATGGGCAACTACAGTACTTTCACAAGTTATTATGCCTTGTGACTGGGACTGTAGCTTCGCGTTTTATTTTGTTTTTTTTGACTTTCAAAAGTGCCTGTAATGGTCTAATTGAAATAAATGCTTTGACTTTGACTTTGACTTTGACAAATCAAATTAAAATAATTTAATTCAAGTAGGCCAGTTACAAGCACTTTTGAATATTCGAACAACAATAAAAATGAAGCTACTGCAGTCCCAGTCACAAGTCATAATAAAGACTGTGAAAGTACTAGTCGCCCATTCCAAAGCGCAGAAATTGTTACAAAAACTTTGGTTACATAGGTATTTCATGTTGAAATGGTATATTATGACGTGAGAAATACATGCAAAGACGTACGTCGAAAGTTTCCACATTGTCATTCCTCTAGACTTATGGTAGCTTGACACTCGTGATATTCAAGACACCCGTCGCGATACTCGGGAAAATAAAGACACAACTATCATAGATCTACAATTGACACCGGGACCAACGGCTTTACGTGCTTTCCGAGGCACGGAGGTAACTCGATATATAATGGGTGGTCACCCATCCTCAGACCACCTAGCCCAGCGCGGCTTAACGTAAAGATCGTCTGTAGCGGCTGTTAGTTTTTAGCCACGAACTCCTCGATCACGAAATTGGTATTATTAATTTCTTTGGTTAATTATTCTTCTTCATACACTGCTGGCAGGAGTGTTTGGCGATCTCCTACGCTCACAGGAGTTTTCTCACATGAACACTCCTCGAAGCCTGTGGTACTCCTACATGATTGAGACCAACAGCATCCTGGTCTACTGGATACTGACGTGGGTGCTGCACTACATCCCCGGCTACTGCCTCGATGCTGTGGTCTCCTTGCTGGGCGTCAGGCCTAAGGGATTCCCTTCGTGAGTGTCTCAATATTTATTTATTTACTATTTATTTATGTACACAAAATACTTCACAAGAAAAGAACAAGAGAAAGTCAAAGTCAAAGTCAAAGCATTTATTTCAATTAGACCATTAGAGGCACTTTTGAAAGTCAACAAAACAAAATAAAACGCGAAGCTACAGTCCCAGTCACAAGGCATAATAACTTGTGAAAGTACTGTAGTTGCCCATTCCATGCCATTTGAGAGAGAGAGAGAGAAAGAAGAAGAGCACAAAAGTAGGTACTGCTATCACTGGTGCACTATCTACTACCTAGTGAGGATCTTTCTTTAAGGGTTCTTCTGTGATCCTGAACTGTCAGGGGATCCAATTGAGAGTATGTTACTTTAACCTAGTAAAGTGGGGCGTGGGCGTCGACCTGTTTCAAAGTATGTTCCATTTGTTATCTTCCCCGCTGAGATCCTCACGTGATTAAAGGACGCGACTATGCAACAACTCGAGACGCGCGCGTCTTGAGCTAGCCTCGAAGTGCGTTCTGTTCTTATTGCGACTCGAGGAGACTCCATGCTGCGTTAGGATATCCCGTTCTTTCGCATTTACCATCACATGCCTAGCCTTTTCCCAACTGTGTCCGAATCGGCTACCAGTCTAACCGGATACAGCTAAATACCAGTAGTTTCCATGGAGCGACTGCCTATCTGACCTCCGCAACCCAGTTAGTACTGGGTTATACGATACCCTTTGGTAAGACTGGTTTTCCGACTTTAGGGCCACTGACTATTTGTAACGACTGTCAAAAAAAGTCCTACTGTCGCTTTAGGTTAATTTTCTGTTCTGTATTCTCCTCAGTCTGGTGAAGATCTACACCAAAGTCTACAAGCTAACGATGGTGTACCGCTACTTCCTGTCGAACTTCTGGAACTTCCGCGACGACAACTTGCAAGCCATGATCTCGCGCCTGTCTCCAGCAGACAGGGCTATATACACCTGTGACGTCAGCAAGATTGACATCAAGGAACTGATCCAATCCAGCTGCATAGGGATACGGAGGTAGGTCCATCATTATGGCATTCTGAGAGGTCTTTCTTTGTTTATGGCCTGGTTAGTGCCTATCCTGGTGTCAGAGTGTTTATGCCGCCCATGGGCCTTTCGACTTGGCTTTACATGCCATCGAGAAATATCTCTCAGACATATTGGTTTCCTCAACAAAGTTTTCCTTCATCGAAGCAAGTGATAATTATACAATACGCACATGAATCCGAAAAATCAGAGGTGCGTGTCTTGAGTTCGAACTTGAGACCAATGACGATAAATTCTGGGAGGTAGGTCCATCATTATAGCATTCTGGGAAGTAGGTCCTGGCGCGGTCGCAGCTAAAGACTCGGGGGGAGGGGAGAGGTCACACAGAAATTGAAGTTATGTGGATACTTTATCAACTAAGCACCCGGGATCGTTCCCAGGTCGGGCAAAGTGTTATTGTGTTTTTCCTTTAGGATTTTCTGAGTATCAGTTATTCTGGATTTGTACCCAGTTGATGGCAATAGGCTCACCCCCTTTTACATGGGACTTACAACATTTGTAACTAGCGAAATGTGGGTGTACTTGTTGGATACACCTCTACCTAAACCCCACAGCTCAGCCCCTGAGACACAACTTGAACTCACTATATTGTTCCAGGTTCATAATAAAGGACGGTCTACAAGGCAGCGAGGCGGCCTATAGGAAACAAAAGTGGCTCTACTACGCCAACATAGTATTCCTAGCGGTGTACGCGTACTTTATATGGAGGGTGCTCTACTTCGCGTACTCGACTGTGGCTTTAGTGTTCAGTGTTTAGGTTTTAGTTGTTATTTAATAAATTATTTTAATAGGTTATGTCTTTTTTTAAATTTGGCTTTTTTCTTTCAAAATAAGAGTATTATAATCCATTATAACTGGTGGTAAATAAATAATAATAATAATAATTAGTACACCCACATATGGCCAGTTTTGTTTAAATCACCAACCAATCAACCATGTAATAGGCGGCGTATCATATGTGGTCGCGAGCCTTCGCAACGGCGAAGAAGAAGAAGAATAGGGGACGAGCCTATTGCCATCAACCGAGCATAGATCTGGACTCCATGGTTGCTACCGAGACATTCCTGATAGAAAAACCAATACCACTTTATTAATAACAAGTGTTATTGATAGTGTTAGTGACCATGTCACTTTAAAAACCAATAACAGTTTGCCCGCCTCTAGGAATTGAACCTGGGACTTTGTGGTCAGAACCAATAAACCAACTGGATAGTCCTTCCAGCCGTCCATTTTTTTTGTAATTTTAATGACATATTCTTAAATTTAAGCGCATCACACACAGGGAGGGCCGACGTGCGCGCACACACGCGCGCGACCCGCGCCCGCTCTCTGTGTATAATGCGCTTAATGACTGACGAATGAGCTTCTAGATTTGGCGGTTTAGGATGTTGACGTTGTCGGCCGTACAAGTACGAAGATGTTTTATTAGTTACATACTTAATTGTAATCCAAAGAAATCATTATAGAAATCAAGGATTCTGAGTCAGTCGGCATACCCAGTCATAGTTATGTCTGTAGCGAGTTAATCATCAACATACATCATGAGTAAACCAGGTAACTAAATTAAACATCTTATTGACTATTTTAAAAATAAAATCCTTGCCGAGTTAAGTTAATAATAAGCCTTTATTGCTGAAACTAAACAAAAAATATAAAAAATAACTTATAAACTAACACATCTGTTTCCCGGTTTAGTGATCAGCGTGTCCTGTGACACATAGGCCTCTTCCAGCTGTTTCCACTCTTTTCTATCTCTAGCTTTTCTTGACCAGGTAGCGTCTCCGACTTTCCTTATGTCATCCATCCATCTTTTTGCCTGCCTGCCTCTTTTTCTTTTACCATCTCGTGGTTGCCACTCCGTTATGATCTTAGTCCATTTTGTTTTGCTGTCTCTTGTCATATGTCCTGTCCATTTCCATTTCAACTGTTTTACTTTCTTTATTACATCTTCCACCTTGGTTATGGATCTTATTTTTTCTGATCTTATTCGTTCTTTTTTCGTAACGCCTATCATGCTCCTTTCCATACCCCTCTGACATGTTCTCAGTTTTTGGAGATGTTTTTGGTTCAGTGCCCAAGTTTGGCATCCATATGTCAGGCATGGCAAGACACACGAGTTGAAAACTTTTTTCTTCGCTGCCATGGGAAACTGTTCGCTTTTGAGTATCTCCTTAAGTGACCAATATCTGTTCCATGCATTAGCTACTCTTCTTTCGATATCTATTTTCGTTTGGTCTCTGAATGCAATCAATTGTCCTAGGTATGTATAGGTGCTCACATATTCGATGTTTGCATCATCCAGTGTTATAGGTATTTCTTCCCTGTTTGTCATTACCTTTGTTTTAGCTTCATTCATAGTCAGACCTACTATTTTGCTTGCCTCTGCCAACTGTTCCAGCATATGTTGGAGGGTAGTTGCGTTGTCCGCGAATAACACTAGGTCATCTGCGAATCTCAAGTGGTTGAGTTTTTTGCCGTCTATATTTATGCCAAATTTTTCCCACTCCAGATCCCTGAATATACTTTCCAAGATGGCAGAGAAAAGTTTTGGGGATAATGGGTCTCCTTGTCTTACCCCTTTCGCTATTGGGAATTCTTCACCCGTTGTTTCTAATTTTATTTGAGCAGTGCTTTTCTCATATATATTTTTTGTAATACGTATGTATTTTTTAGGGACTCCTTGTTCAACTAAAGCCTGCCAAAGCGAGTCGTGATATATTGAGTCGAATGCTTTGCTATAATCCACAAATGCTATATATAACGCCTTACCGTACTCTGAACATTTTTCTATTAACTGCTTTATGACATGCATGTGATCGATAGTAGAAAATCCTGCTCTAAATCCTGTTTGCTCCATTGGTTGCTGCTGGTCTAATAACCCTGTCAGTCTGTTTAAAATCAATTTAGAAAATACTTTGTATACGTTTGACATTTAAACTTATTGGTCTATAGTTTTCAATGTTGTCCCTTTCTCCTTTCTTGTGTAATAGTATGATTGTACTCTTTGTCCATTGTGATGGTATATACTCTGTTCGTAGGATGGTATTATACAAGTCTCTGAGTTTCTTTAGATTTTCAGGTATAGTTATTGAAATTTTTAACATCTCATTTGTTATCTGATCTGGGCCAGGTGCTTTGTCATTTTTTTTACTCTGTATCGCTTTTTCTATTTCTGATATAAGGAAATCTGGTATATCGTCTATCTCGTTGTCTTCAAGATTGATCGTTGCCTTCTTGGTATTGGGTTCTGCTGCATAGAGTTTCTTGTAGAAATCAGTTGCTGTTTGTATTATGTTTCTTCTTTTTGTCTCCTGCTTCCCAATTTTATTTTTAATGTTTGGTATCCATTTTTTTGACTCTACTAGTTCTTTTAAAGCTTTTTTGACTCCTCCCGTCTTTTTTATGTGGTAGTTGATAGTGTTTATTCTTCTTTTAGTTCTGTCTTTCTTAATACTGTTGCTTATTTTTTTACTGATTTCTGAGATAGCTTTTAGATTATGTTTATCTTTTTTCATTTTTAAAAGAGAGTTCTATTAGAGTTTTAGTTTCATTTTCCGTATAACTTGTCTTAGGTTTCATCAATTTATTGCCGAGTTAAGTTACCTTAATATAAAAATATAAAGTACACACTGTAAATCATCTGCTTGCCTTTAACCAAACTATTTCGGAGTCGGCTTCCAGTCTAACCGGATGCAACTGAGTATCAGTTCGGTTTCAGTTCAGTCTCTTGGTTTTGTAATGAGGGAGGCAAATAGGTTCAAAGACAGGAGTACTATAATTACTCTCTATTACTCTTTTGTACGTAGCAAACGAGAGTACAATGCTCTGGTATGGGATCCGCATGAGCAAAAATATAAACTCATGATAGAACGGGTCCAACGAAAATTTTGAAAAAAATTATGGATATTACCCCTATTTGTATCCGTCTCTGTTTGTCTCAGGAATGGTAGGCATCAACACGTTAGAACTGAGACGTACCTAAGTGTGCGCTGTTGATTCACTACTATCAATTACTAAATAATAAAATTGACGACGCGACTACTCTAGCTCGTTGTTCATTGTTTGCTCCGGACCGGCTGCGGCGGTCGCGGGCCTGTTTCTCACGGGGCTTGTTCGCGCCTCCTTCTGTGCGTACCCAAACTGCTCGATATGCGCCCACAGCCCAGGCGATAAATCTGCTAAACGCCTGGATTGCTCAGGAACCGGATCTCGATGTGTTTACGAGCAGCAATAAGGCTATGCTGAATTATTCTGTAAATTTCTTTAGTTAATGTTATGTTTTTGGCTTGCTGCGCGCTTTGGTGCAAACTGTAAGTGCAGCGAGTACTTGTATAAATAAATAAATAAATCAGTATTTTACATGAAGCGACTGCCTATCTGACCTCCACAACCCAGGAACTGGGTAATACGATACCCCTTGGTAAGACTGGATGTCAGACTTATGGCTTCTGACTACTCGTAACGACTGTCAAAGATCTGCAAATGACAGCCGGGACCAAATGGCTTAACGTGCTTTCCGAGGCATGGAGGAAACTGTCTGTAATTATGGTCACCCTTCCTCGGACCAACCTCGGCAAGCACGGCTTAATGTTAAAGATCGACTCGTGCGGCCGTTATTAACAACAATGTTACACACTGTATGTAAGTAAGCTTCCAAAAAAGCTTTATAGTAGCTTTTTCGGTCAAGGCGCTGCATTTTGTCGTCAAACCGCAGTGAGTGCAGCTGACAAGCAGTCGATTATTTATTGTTAAAAATATAAGAAAAAGTGATATTATTGTTTTATAAAACAACTTGGTTTATCAGTGAACGTCAGTATTGTGATTTAAAAAAGGTTTTAGTGCGTGATAAGATTGGTAGGTACGTACCAAAATGTTGTTTTATCTATGGTCCATTAATATTATACAGCTGAAGAGTTTGTTTGTTTGGCTGAACTCATTAATCTTGGGAACTACTGGTTCGAATTGAAAAAATCTTTTAGTGTTCGATAGCTCATTTATCGAGGAAGGATATTGGCTGTATAACATCACGCTACGACCAATAGGAATAGTTTACATTCAACGGGGACGCAGATGAAGTTGTGCGGGTTAGCTAGTAAATTACTTATATTTAGGCTTCGCAAATTAAGATAACATCAGCTATCTGCCAGTAAATAACATCGAGGAGACTGTTTGTAATTTCAAAATTGAGCTTTTACTGAATACATATTATAAGAATACTACCTGCTGCCCGCGACTTCGTTCGCTTGGAAATATTGATGGGTTTTAGGAGTATGAAAAATAGATGTTGGCTGATTCTCAGACCGACCCGATATGTACACAAAATTTCATACAAATCGGTTCAGCTGTTTCGGAGGAGTTTGGTAACAAACACCGTGACACGAGAATTTTATACACGGTGTAAATCACCTCATCACGAAGCCGTCAACCAAGCATTCTGTACATGAAACTAAGTAACTTTACGCAAAAATTATTGCTGGGAAACGACTTTTTTTTGGGCGGTGTAAAATCATGTTTTGTGGTAGAACTCAATGTAACGGCCTCAAAACATTGTGCTGATGGACAGATTGAATAGTACGGGGGTCGTGGAGGTGTTTAAAGTTTTGAGTGCGTTACATTGAGTTCTACCACAAAACATGATTTTTGAGAAAAGATGAAACGAAATACGGTACATATCACAAAAAAAATGGGAACGGGAGTTTTACGGGCAGATGTTATAAGGAGTAACTTAGGCTACTTTTATTTTAGAAAAAGGATTAAGGTTTCGTGCAAAAAAAAAATGAAAACCCATGAAATTTTAACAAAATCCGATTCAAGTGGGGAAGTAATATTTTTATAAAAATTTCACGCGGACGAAGGTCGTGGCCAACGGCTTGTTATGTCATACAGGGCTCGAATACCCGACCTTTGACTCTTCAGACCGACAGCCAACCAGTTTATCTTATGGGCATGCAATGACTTTGTTTTATACTATGTAAAGAAGTTATATAGTATAAAACAAAGTCGCTTCCGGGCGTCTGTACCTTAAATCTTTTAAACTCCGCAACGGATTTTCATGCGGTTTTCAGCAATAGACAGAATGATTGAAGAGGAAGGTTGTATAATTTATCCATGAAATCACAATATCAAAATTTCCACCCGAAAGAAGTCGCGGGCAGCCGCTAGTATGACAAACAAAATAATTTAAATAACCCCTAAAAAAACAAAAATAAATTAATCCAAGCGTCGCGTCGTGGCATCGGGGGACCGCTAAGTAAACAGCTTAGCACAAGCACATAACAAAGCGGACCCCGGACGCTACGACTCTTGGATTCATTTATTTTGTTTTTTTTGAGGGTTTTTTCTTTAAGTGGTCTTTTTAATTTAATTTTTATTTCATGCTTTTTAAACTTGAATTATTTTGACTGTCTCACTCCTGGTCATAGGTCTCCTCCCATTCTTTCCACTTGTTTATATCCCTTTATTGAAATCGGCTCATCCGTTTAGGAGCTATGATGTCACAGACAGACAAACAGATACACACGTAAAGCTTATAACTCCCCTCTTTTTTGGTCGAGGGTTAAAAAAGGATTTTGTCGTTTTACGTGAATTCGTCGAGACTTTAAGAAAGAAAATGGGGTCAAGTTCTACCCGTCAACATACCGGTACATGGCCTTATGTAATATATCAGGTTATTATTAGGGTTAAGGGCAAAAATCGCCAACAATTGATGGTCATCGTAAAACACGTAATTATGAGCAAACGTAGTCATCAATGAGAAAAAAAAACCGGCTAAGTGCGAGTCGTACTAGCCCACTGAGGGGGGTAGGACTCAATGCATTGACTAGTACGGGAATCGAAGTAGAGTTTAAAAAGAAACTCATGAAAAAGTTGGAACTTTGATCCTCAACATCTCCGTAACTAGAAGGTTCCCAGGTATGGTCCTGGGCAAAAAAAAAAATCGCTATGTCAAAGTCAAAGCATTTATTTCAATTAGACCATTACAGGCATTTTGAAAGTCAAAATAAAAAAAACGCGAAGCGACAGTCCCAGTCACAAGGCATAATAACTTATGAAAGTACTTTAGTTGCCCATTCCGTAGCGTAGATCTCTATGGAGAAGAATGGGCAAGAAACTCCATGGACACTCTTTTAAATCAAAATAGGTTACAAAATTTTGGTTACATCATTCATGTTAAGAATTACAAATATGTGAGAACAATGTAGAAATACGGGTAAGATAAGAGCGTCTAGAGTAAAAGATTAAATCAGTAATTAAAAATAAAGTGATTAAAATAAACCGTGGCAGCTAAGAGATGACCAGTCACAACTGACAGCGCCCGTTCACGAACATGACGCATGTATCAGCCATCATTCAACTCAACCATTTTGAAGGGAACTAAACGACCCGACACACCCGCCACCATCAGCGTGATGACGGGGACGTATGTGACGGGGAGAACAAGTGCCTTTCAGTTTCGTTCAGGGTTTTTTACACCCCTTTTTCAGGTACTAAAGACTGAAAGTCCCCCACTAGATCACTAAGACCAACGAAGTGAGTAGTCATAGTCACTCACTAATAATATTTTATCTTTCTTTTAGCCTTAAAATAAAAGAAATATGTACACAAAAAGGCATTTTGTCTTTTAATCATATTATAAACGCGTGACTCAAACTTTAGCACATGCTCGCACGTGATGTTTACTCCAGAATAATGCTGAATAGTTGAATAAAATGTTATTATATAAATGTAACAACATTCTGCCAGCTTGCATATTCTGTATTACGGAGAAAAAACTGTTGTCGTCAATAAATGTCACGGAGCAAGTTGTAAATGGAGTGGAAATGTCATCGCAAGCCTGAGTAGCATAGGAAACATAACATCACGTCTGTTTAAAGTATAAAGCAGTGATAGTGATACTACGTGTGCCAGAGTAAGTCACTAATAGTGTTATCTTTGGTTTTAGTAGTTTATTAAACGTGATTGGTGACCTCTGACGTCAGCGTAAATCTTAATGTATTCATAAGCTACATTTCTGAGTTAAAGATGAATACATCAGTATATCCGATTACTCTGAGAAGAAACAGAAACTAAGTCAGAGATCACAGACACTTTTGAAGTCCAGACAAATATTATAATGACCATGCAGATTCGTGACAAAAAAGTTTTTAAGAAAAAAAAAAACAGATTTGAGTGGCCCTGTCCAATCAGTGCACGTATTTGTCAGCCAGCCTGTATGTTAATTTTGATGAACAATGATTTATATTATTCTATTCTATTCTTAACTCAGAAATTTTGCGCCAATCCATCATCGCCTCAGACGCCGCGATAAAGGAGGCCACATATTGAAACGAGATACTTAAATAAGTCGTACCATTGACCCGAAAGAAGAAGGTGCACTCCATTTGCTAGTCACTCCGTGTCAGAAAGTATCGAAGGACAAAAATGCTCTCCAACATGTCCTAACGTACAATGTAGTGGATAACTCAGTGTCTTGTAAGTACGTGGTTTATTGGTGTAAATAATATAGTGAAAGATAGGTATTTTTGTGCGTTAAAGTGATTCGTTTATATTTGTGTGAAAGTAGGAAGTTAGAAACTGTTTTTTTAAAGTAATACTAAGTGGTGCGGTTGCTAACAATAAAACTTATAAAAGAAGGCTCCAAGTGACCCAAAGGAATGGAGAGGCTACTTGGAAGTACGCGTGATATAACCCAGGTAATTGACATGGACCAAAGAAGTCCGGGATTCTACGGAAGCGAAGACGAGAATCTGATGAGAGGAGATGTGTTGCAAACCACAAATAGAATTTCGTTATATTCACATCTGCCAGTACGCATCTCCGCACAGTTTCGTTGGATACACCCTAGCTCCTAAGCATCTCCTCTTTTCTCCGCTTTGGTAGAGAGTACGTGCCCGAAGTGTCTGCACAGCGACAGGCTCGTGTGTCATTTGTTTTCTTTGCGTGGGTACCGGCGCGTCGCGGTGACTCGTGGCGTGTCCTTAAAACAACTTCTTTAATTTGCTTTGCCAGCTGCCGTTGTCTCAAGCTGCGTGTCGCTCGCGGCCTAGTAGTAAGGGTCGCATTACGATAAATACCCCGATGTTTATACATACGTAGAAAACTCACGCATTATTCCCATGGAGGTAGACAGAAACCACAGAGCACCATCTTTTTGCTTCGCCCACGTTCATACAACTGCTGGCTTTATCATGACGTCTTAAAGCAGTATTGTTTGATCATTTTCCATAGTGGGTAAGAGATGACGCACGACGTCTTCTATAGCTCTGTCTCACTGGAGTGACATTAAAACAACACTGCTTTATTTAGGATGTTATGGTAGGGCCTCTGGCCTGACACGCATAGCTACAATAATCCAGCAAATAATTATGCATATAGAAGCTAGGAAGCTACAGGTTTCCGAACCTTACGAATCAAACGTAAAAGTGATTTATTCTAATTGAGCTCACAAATCAGCACTTTTTGATGTGAAACATCTATATCCGCAACTGGGTAGTAAAAACAACTCGTTTGTGACGGGAAATGGTGTTGCGCCCCCACCACTATGCCAAGCAAAATCAACCTTTTCCAATTTTAAGATAAGATATATTTATTTGCCCAAACATGTGTTTACATACAATAATAAAAGTGCATGCAAGGTAACATAAAATAATAAAAAACGGCTCAGACATGTTTGCCACATACTATGGCGTGCAAATGTTTTGAAAATTAAAATTGGGTTTTTAGTTAATCATTTCAATCGAATATAAAAATAATAAATATCAAAATTATACAAGTAATTTACTTGTCAAAATTATAAGAATAAAATCATAATTTAATCAATATCTGTGAATTTAGCATGTAATAGTAAATGTCAACGTCTACATATGTCAAAAGTAATAATTAATAAAATCATGAATAAATCTGTGTTACAGTAAATGGTTCTGTCAGAAATTCATTAATATTATAGTATGCTTTGTCCTTTAGAAATGATTTTAGTTGTTTCTTCAATTGTACGTTATTAAGCTCTCTCCAACTTTTGGGTAACTTATTATAAACTAGCTGTTACCCGCGACTTCGTACGCGTTAGGTTCGCGATTTGCCTAGAATACGTTTTTTAGTGAGGAGGTTCTTGATTCCAAATTTTTGTTTTGAAATTGTTACCTGATGTCTCCAGTATTAATACACCATCATCTGCCTAGTCTTTTTCCATCTACGTTGGGGTCGTTAAGTCCAACCGGATGCAGCTAAATAATTGGATTTTATATGAAGCGACTGCCAATCTGACCTCCACAACCAGTTAGTACTGGGTTATACGACTGTCATCATCATCTTCCTGCCCTTGTCCCATGTTACATTGGGTCGGCGCAACACTTTTTGTTCTTCACTGCTCCTCTGTCATTCGTCAAGCTATCATTTACTCCTTTTTATTTCATATTATTTCTCAAACAATCCATTCATCGTTTTCTAGGTCTTCCTCTCCGTCTCTATGCATCAACATTTATTTTCATCACTTTTTTTGTTTAAATTGTAATCATCTCTGATACACGCAATCTTTTTTCCTTCTTCTTTACAGCCCTGCATTCTGATCCCCTCCTTCTCTTTTACACTACTAAACCGCACCACTGGTGGTGTCGTGATCCACACAATACGACAGGTCTAATCACAGACTTGTATATTTTACCCTTTAACTTGAAGGGCATCCGTGGGTCGCAAGTTATACGACTGTCAAAGATCTACAAATGACAGCCGGTACCAACGAATTAGCGTGCTTTCCGTGGCACAATGGAAGCTCGGTACGTAATCGGTGGTCTCCATCCATGGACCAACCTAGGCAAACGCAACTTAACCTGAAGATCGACCCTAGCGATCTAAATTGATTTTATATGATTATTTTTCATTTTAAAGAACTTCTTTCATGTGTAATCTCCATCTCAATGTTTACAAACCCCTTTTCATTCAGATGGAAAATCATCAAATGACCCCTCCCGCTCTGGGCGGAGCGGAAGGGAGTGTCAGACTTGTACTGACTAAAACCCTTCCATGTTCCTTCTTAGACATTTGTGTTCCAAGGCCTCTGTATCTCTTTCGAACAATCCCGCAGCCCCAGCAGGCATCGACCCTTGGCTTGCCTTGACCCCTTCCGATTTGTTGACATCTCTTTAAGGCGCGCGTGGAACACGAACGTCCCGTCGCCACGGCCTGTCATCGTAAGACGGACGGATTATGAGCAAGCCCTTACTCACTATCTACAGACCCGCGTCTAAAATGGCCGACGCCCGGGGCGTCTCCCGTGGCGGCTGGGAAGCAAGGCTCTCTCCCTCTCACGTTTCGCCAACGCAGAAGGAGGTAACGGCTTCCCATTGACTCTCGCTCCGCACCTTGGATTGAACCAGGGCCGGAAGCGAGAGGTCGCCGCCGCCAATCGCCGCTAAGAGAACACGGCCGCGCTCCGCCCAACCAGAGGAGTCCTCTACGTTTGGCTCCACCGTGTCCTCTGGGCAATCCTCGCAGTGGTAACACCCGGGCGTTTCCTCCCGCCCAGTTTGGTGCAGGAACTTCCCGAAACAACCGGGCCCGGTGAGGACCTGCGGCAGGTGGAACGTGAGGGCGCCGTAGCTCCTCTCCAGCCACTTCTTAAAGAGGGGACTCATTACCACTATTATGGCGTGCCCTGACCCCAACAAAAATAAGGGTAGAATTTTCAAAAATAGTAAACACTCATGTGAAAATTACAAATAGCCCACTAAACTTAACATTAAACCCACTTGGGGGTCAAAAATACCTTTCTACCGTACTAAGCACTGGCGAGATTTAAATTTAAATAGTTCAAAAGTAGAAGTAGTTCTTGAGTGATTAATCAGTGAGTAAATAGTATTGCGGTGTCATGTATAAATGAAACTACTATTATGTCCTAATCCAGATCATGACCTGTCTCTCTTGTGGCTTTGATCCAAATCCGTTTAGCTGTTTAGGCGTGAAAAGTTAAAACAGACTGATATATATAGAGACCGTTTATACTGTATCGTTGGTCTAGTGGTCGGAAACGCTACTACTGTGTCTAAGGTCCTTGGTTCGATACACAACGCCGGGCGGTTGTGTTGCGGTGTTTTTTATTTTTATTTTTCGTTTGATTATAATAAGCTCGACCCTTATTACATGGCACTTAAACATAACTGGCGAAATGTGGGTGTACTAAATGGACACACCTCTGCCAAACCCTTAAGCGATTACAGGCGTGATCTTACGTGAGTGCCGTTATTATCTGGTGCTTGCATGGCACCTGTGTCTTTGCCAGTTTTCAGCAGAGCTGTCGCTCCATTGACCAAGTAATACCTACTTACTTACATGTTAGCGAAGTCATTCTAAGATTAAAATTTAACGCTGGCGCGACGATATTTGTAGGCGTTTGTGAGAAATTGGCTGGTCAAAACATGCGGGAAACCTCAAGCAGCGTTAATAAAGTTTTAGGGGTATGAGGAACAGGTGTAATGTTCCTCGAATCTCCTTAGAAAAGGGAGGATCCTCCGACCAGGCAGGTGTTATGTCTGGTAGGCAACTGCCCGATAGTTGTTATCGGGATTCTCTATATATACTGAAGTCGATGTAAACTTTGCTTGTAGGAAATTGATGTTAGTTCCTCCGTAGTGTCATAGATGGCGCTGTAGTACTTTTTGTAGTATGTTGCTTTTTGCGGTCGCTACAAAGTAAACTTATCGGTAAACATATGTTCGAGTCGTTTGGGATTGAAACTTTGGGACCGTGGGGTCCGAGTACTCATTGCTCACAGCCTTTTTAACGAAATTGCTACACTCATAGCTTGATTTCTGAGAATCAAGATCTGGCTTTTACATTGGCCAGAGGCTAAGTATTACTATACATCACCCAGGTAATGTGCCAGCCCATGTTCACTCTTGGGCACATTAGGTACCAGTTTTTTTATAAGTTTGTGAATTTACATTTATAGTTTAATTTGGAATGAAATAGATGATTGTTTAACTATTGTTTACATGGGTCAAAATAACTAAAAGGATGTATAAAACTATTTGGTAATGATTAGAAAATCTTAAAACATTTTAAAAAAATACAAAATACTTTACGAATTTACGTTACAAAAAAAAACCTGTTGGGGCTCGAACCATGGTCATTTTTGGAAATTATACAGTATTGAAAAACAAAATAAAATACAAAAAGTGAATTTCATATTGGCTCAGGTTTGATCCTGGAACATGCGATTCGAGCGGCCGCTAAACCATCGGGCTACTTACTTCGGTGACAATTGATTCAAAATAGCCGTTCTATTCTAATGCTTTGACAATTGTCAGTTGTCAAACAGTTAAGGAGTGCGGACATAATGCAATATTGCTCACCTCCTAAAGTTATAAGCGTGATAATATATAGCCTATGTCCTTCCCCAGGTTTAAATCTATCTTCTTGCCAAATTCCATTAAGATCTGATCAGCCGTTTAGTCGTGAAAAGATAACAAACAAACAAACAAACTAACAAACAAACAAACAAACAAACAGAGTGAATAACACCAATGAATAATTTAATATGAATGAAATCAATTAATAATTTAAGTTGTATGAAATCAGTGTATTATTTAATTTGTTTAAAGCTGACTATTTGAATGAAACTTATATTAATGCATGATAATGGTGGTCGTTGACTTAAGATGAATAATGAATAATGTTAAATAGATAAAAACCAACAATAAATATTGTACACCTCATGGGTATGTTACAGCGAGCTTTATGTAATAACTATAAGAACCTATATATCACCTGTGACAAACAATAAATGAATTTGAATTTGAATTTGAATTTGACTTTCGCATTTATAATATTAGTATGGATTTGGAATGAAATAGATGATTGTTTAACGATTATTTACATGGGTCAAAATAACTAAAAGGATGTATAAAACTATTTGGTAATGATTAGAAAATCTTAAAGCATTTTAAAAAAAATACAAAATACTTTACGAATTTACGTTACAAAAAAAAACCAGTCGGGGCTCGAACCATGGTCATTTTTGGAAATCATACGTATTAAAAAACAAAATAAAATACAAAAAGTGAATTTCATACTGGCTCAGGTTTGATCCTGGAACATGCGATTCGAGCGGCCGCTAAACCATCGGGCTACTTACTTCAGTGACAATTGGTTTAAAATAGCCGTTCTATTCTAATGCTTGTCATGACAATTGTCAGTTGTCAAACAGATAGGGAGTGCGGACATAATGCAATATTGCTCACCTCCTAAAGTTATTAGCGTGATAATATATAGCCTATGTCCTTCCCCAGGTTTAAATCTATCTCCTTGCCAAATTCCATTAAGATCCGATCAGCCGTTTAGTCGTGAAAAGGTAACAAACAAACAAACTAACAAACAAACAAACAAACAAACAAACAGAGTGACTTTCGCATTTATAATATTAGTATGGATAATGGGAGCCATGCAGAAAACACTTTTGCGCATAAGTGCAGTCCTACTCCTATGCAGACACAGCTGGTTTTGATCACGCCTGGTTCTGGGAAATTTATCTGCCATTCGCGAAAATAAAGTTTTATTATTTCTAATAAACATGACTGTTTCTAGAATATAAAGGGATGTCAGTGTCAATATTTTATAACGTAAGAAATAGGGTTTACAGCTATCGGTGGTTTTCAACTTGAACATGTTTGGTTTTGAATCGATTGTTGATCTTTTTTTTTGTTTTTGAGAGTTCCACGTTCACTATTCTAATATAAACATAAATGTTTCACATCCTGCCGAGCGTCCCGTGACGGCTAACTTTTTATACGTCACGCCACTTCCGAGTGTTTTGTCTGGTAAGGAGAAGTTTGGAAAAAACTCCCCAGCAACACATCTGTCTTGTAAGTTAAATACCTATATGCGCACGGCAAAGAAGTGGAACTCTCAGCCTGCGTCTGTGTTTCCGAACGCTTACAAACCTAATCTCTTCAAAGTTAGATCTAACAGGCTTCTCCTAGGTCAGCTCGCTCCATCGTCGATTTTGTCTCTGTCAGCTCTGACCCAGACTAAAGTCGAGAGCAAACCCATCTAAAATAAAACCACAGGAGCCACAGGAGACCATGTCAGACAAGAACACCATGGATCCTGCGTTAGCAGTGGAGCTAGAGGCGCTGTCTCGCCAGAAGGCGATGATAGACGCCACTGAGCGTGGAAACTCAGCCGTCCAGCAGTTCTACCGGGGAGCTGTCGTGCTGGTGACAGGAGGTTCCGGATTCCTCGGCAAGCAGCTCATAGAGAAGCTCTTCAGGTAAGAACAGTTCGAGTAGTAGGTTATATTTTGATTTTATAACAGGATGACCTACTGATCAACTAAGTTGAGCAAAAATAGTTAAGGTATAGAGCATAAGATGTTCGGTAGTTAGTACTACCACATACTACATGACTACTAAAAACTACGTCCTACTGCTCAAGTCAACATGTTGAGCAATCTAGTTGAGAAGTAGGGAATCAACCAAGCACAAACCCAGATTCCATGGCCACTGAGAACTTTCTGAAATAAAAAATTAATAACCTTTGCTCGACCTTGTCATCAAGACCCAGGACTTCATGCTCAGCTGACGATCTTGCAGCCAATAGACCAACAAAGCAGTCGGTTGTTGTAGAATCTTGCTATAATGACATGTTACCTTTCTAGAGCGTGCGATATCGACAAGGTGTACATTCTGCTGCGGCCGAAGAAAGGCATGCGCATAGAGCAGAGAGTCGAAGAGATGCTGGAAGATCCGGTGAGTAGGAAACTACCATGACACGTAACATACGTAGAACTGTTGTAAAATAAGATAAATAACTAAATAAAATTGTATATTAGGTTTGTGACATCTTTATTCTATCTTTTTCATTTGACAGATATTCACACACATAGTTTGTTCTATGTAGATAAATTCAAAATACTTAAGGCGTTATATACAGCCAGTATTACAACACGCCCCCTTAATCTACATTGTAACAACACTAAAATAAAAAATCAATCAATAATAACACAAATAGAAAACCTTAATCTAAAAACCCTAAACTACTTAAACATTTCTTAAATTTAACTTTCTGCAGAGGTTTAGTAAAAACATCTGCAGGTAAATGTGTAGTAGGCATAAAATTAAGTTTAATAGTGTTATCAGATATTTTTTCTCTGATAAAATGGTATTTGGTATCAATGTGTTTTGTCCGACCGTGATGGATAGGATTCAATGCAATATTTTGTGCACTCTGACTGTCTCCCGATAGAATCACAACATCTAACATACCACTCACCTCAAACAGAAAACGTCTCAGAAATACAGCCTCTTTGCTTGCTGAACACAGGGCCATGTATTCTGCCTCCGTTGAAGATAAAGCCACAGTGGGTTGCTTTTTTGATTCCCATGAAATCGGACCACCACCAAACAAGAACACAAAACCTGTGTAGGAATGCCTATCTTTAATATCATTTGCCCAATCGGCATCTACAGAACCTAGCAAATAACTTCCAGTTTTCTTATACCTAATAGCAAAATTAATTGTACCTTTTAGGTATCTTAGAATTCTTTTTGCTGCCAACCAGTGAATTTTTGTAGGTTTTGAATTCCACTGGCTTAAATATGACACTGCAAACGATATATCAGGCCTGGTATTTATAGCCACGAACAACAAACAACCTATCAACGTTTGATATTCATTTTGATCACACAATTCAGTAGAATCTTCAAGTTTCTGTACCAATGGAATATCTACAGGTTTACAATCATGTAAATTGTACCTTTTAAGTAAATTCTCGATGTAACTGCGTTGCGCTATGCAAACTTCTCCATTTTCTATTGAAATATTCATTCCTAAATAGTAGTTTAGTAATCCCAAATTTTTCAGTTCAAAATGACTTTCCATGTCAGACTTGACAGAATCGAAATGACAAACATCTTTATAAAATACAATTATGTCATCCACAAAACAAGCCAGTATGACTGTTTCATTACCAAACTTTTTGATGTAAACACAAGGCTCAGAAGGAGTTCGCATAAAACCTATGGAAATCAATGTTTCATTTAGTTTGATATTCCACGATCTTGGAGCCTGTTTCAGACCATACAGCGACTTCTTCAGCAGACAAACCTTATTTTCTTGACCTTTGCAGACAAAACCTTGTGGCTGCTCCATATACACTTCCTCTTCCAGAACACCGTTGAGGAAGGCTGTATCCACATCAAGATGATGCATTTTCAAATCATATTCAGCAGCTAGGGCAAACAAAGTACGCAATGAAGAGTTTCTAACAACTGGTGAAAAAGTTTCTTTATAATCGATTCCTGCTCTTTGAGTGTATCCCTTTGCCACTAACCTGGCCTTGTATCTTATGACATTGCCATCGGCATCTCTCTTCATCTTATACACCCACTTACAGGGAACAATTCTTTTATTTGGTCGATTTACAAGAACCCAAGTCTCTTTTGATTGTAAAGACTGAAACTCTTCTTTCATAGCCGAAACCCACTTACTGCTGTCGTCTGAATTCATTGCTTCTGCATAAGTCTTAGGATCATCTGAAATAACTTCAAGAGATTCTGCTACCCAAGAATCAAAATTTAGATAGTCAGGCCTTCTTCTAACACGTTGTGGATATCTTCTAACATCACTTTCACCTTCAGCCTCATTATCCATTGTAGATACATCGGGTGCTTCAAGGGCTTCAACATACTCTTCATCTAAAGTAGAAGAAACATTAGGTACTGAGGTTACCTGATCAGAAGTTTCCACTTCTCTGTGAGAATTAGAATAATCACTTGGTTGAGCATCATCAGAAGTTAAGACCAAAGGAACTAAAATATTATCATCTTTCTTTTTTATTTTCAAGTCAGTAAAACAATCCTCAAAAAATGTAATATCTCTCGCTTTGATCAATCTTCTAGGATTTTGACATTCGCGAAGGAGATAACTGTGTGGATCTTCTGTATATCCAACAAAAATATGTTGAGTTGCTTTGACTTCTAGTTTGGTACGCAACTGTGTAGGCACATGTACAAGTGCTCTACACCCAAAGACTTTCAAATGACTGAGGTCTGGTTTCATGTCGTACCACATCTCAAATGGTGTTATTCCATCCAGGGCACGATGAGGAGACCTATTCTTCAGGTAAACTGAACATTCAACAGCATCTTGCCAGTATGCCTTCGACAGTGAAGATTGAGAAAGTAAGGCACGAGCCTTTTCCATGACAGAGCGACCTGTTCTTTCTGCTACTCCATTTTGCTGTTGACAATATGGCACAATAGTTTGATGAACAATACCTCTAGAAGACAGATAATCAGAGAGAGTCTTATTCACAAATTCTGTACCATTGTCAGTACGTAAAGTTTTTACCTGCTTCCTTGTCTGTCTTTCAACCAAAGCTATAAAATCACAAATCTTACGTTTTACTTCGGCCTTTGTTTTAACAAAATAAATAAAAATAAATCTTGAAAAATCATCAATAAGGTATAAAACGTAATCATTGCCTTGAAAAGAGGTTGTAGACATTGGACCGCTCAAGTCACAATGTATCAATTCTAAAAACGACGTAGCTTTCTTGTACAAAAGTGGTCTAAATGGTTTCCTAGCTTGTTTACCTTCTACACACGCCACACAAGGTTCCTTATCGATATCTCCAAGAGTAATACCTGTAGCAAGACCATCTACCAATTTACTCATACCTATTCGACACAAATGTCCTAAACGCCTATGCCATAGTTTATATTGAGAGACGTCAAAGTGCACATCAAACGCTGATTGACTCTTAGGCATACTAGTACAGTTTAGATTGTACAATCCACCACAATCAGTTGCACAAAGTACCGGAACACCTGTACAAGAAAAATCAATATTATTATAAAATTTACAACCTTCTTTGTTAAAAACTACAGTTAATTCTTTTTGAACAGCCTTTTTAACAGAAAGTAAATTAGATTTTAAATTCGGTACAAAAACTACATCTTTAATTACTTTAACAGTTTGTAGATCAGTCAAAATAGAAACATCACCAATACACTTACTCTGTAGCTCATCACCATTTGCGATAGTTACCTTACCAGTGGTAAAAGGTTTTATATTGTCCATCCAATCCAACCTTGAACTCATATGAGTTGATGCTCCTGAATCAACAATCCACTTGTTCCCTAAAAAAGATTGATAGATATTATCAGCATTCAGAGCTCCCAAATGTGTCGATTCATTAGCTGATACCTTCTGGGGTTTCTTTATGTATGGACAATCTGGACGCTTGTGACCTGGTTCTTTGCAACCATAGCATACAACAGTTTTTGGTTTTGGTTTCTGTTTATACTTAGTACGTAGAGCAGTTTCTGGTTCTTTTGTGGTAACACTTTTCGTAAATTCGTTCAGAAGTTTAGTTTTTATCATATCCGTGGTGATCAGAACATTGCTATTTTCGAGAGCCATAACCAACGGATCATAATATGAGGTCAGTCCTCCTAATAAAATAGCAGCTATAGTCGAGTCTTCCAGCTCTTTGCCAATATCCGATAGATCCTGAGCAGTACTCAGTACTGCACTAATATACTTTTCGATGGAATCGAAATCGGATAAAGAATATCTGTATAATCTTCTTTCTAAAGCTAGACGACGTCCAAGACCTTTGTCTTCGTAGGCTGCTGCTAGTAAATCCCATGCTTCCTTGGCATTTTTGGCCTTCCTTACATGTATTACGGCAGCATCGTCTAAAGCCAGACATATCTTAGAGAGGGCTTTAACATCACGCTTCTCTTTTATGTTTGAAGCAGTCGTATCTCCTTCTGGATAGCCTGCGATGGTCTCCCACAAATCTTCGTGAAGAAGATACATTCTCATTTTGAATTTCCACGTCACATAACCTTCCCTGCTGCTTAGTGGCTTAAACACACTGGATCTCATATCTCCAGAGCCTGAATGCATTGTTTGATAAATGACAATTGCTCACCGAGAATATAATCCAAAAGATGTACCTGGAACTTTTATATTTCCATTCACAAACCACACTAAGCACTATGCTATACAAATTTCGTGCTGATAACGTGTTGTAAAATAAGATAAATAACTAAATAAAATTGTATATTAGGTTTGTGACATCTTTATTCTATCTTTTTCATTTGACAGATATTCACACACATAGTTTGTTCTATGTAGATAAATTCAAAATACTTAAGGCGTTATATACAGCCAGTATTACAACAAGAACATAGCTACACGACTGTGTTCCTAGTAGTGTTAGGTAGACTTGTACTAATAAGTAGTTGTTCCAGCGACGTTAGTCTACGTACAATTATTTCTTCCCTATTTGTATCGTATTTTGTTAACAATCGTAATTTACTACTACTAAGCGTCAGCTCACACCGAGACGCGACGCGACGCGACGCGACGCGACGCGTCGCGTCGCGTGCAGAGCGACTACTAACTTGTTACAAAAGTAACAAGTTAGGGTCAGCTCACACTGAGACGCGACGCTGCGCGCACATTTTAAAGAGCGATTCAAAATATAACTTTATTTTCTACACGAAAGGATACACATTTCTTTACAGACGTCACGCGGCGCAGCGCTGCGTGGCGCAACGTATTCTCACAACGAAATGTGTATCTTTTCGTGTAGAAAATAAAGTTAAATTTTGAATCGCTCTTTAAAATGTGCGCGCAGCGTCGCGTCTCAGTGTGAGCTGACCCTAACTTGTTACTTTTGTAACAAGTTAGTAGTCGCTCTGCACGCGTAGCATAACCACTATAGAAACAGGTTATGTCGATGGAAGAATCGACAAAATGACACATTGTCATTGTCCTTCTGTCATTCAGTCACTTGATTATTCCGGAGACAAAACTCGTTTCTACAGTGGTCATTCTACGCGAGCTGGTCTTATGTCATACACCCGCTTGTCATGAAGCATTTGTGAGTCAAAATCGAAAATTTTCGGGATCAACATTTTTGTATGACAAAATACACTCAGTGTCATCTCGACTACTCTTTGTCTTTGTTTTTTACTCAAGTTCTTTGAATTAAGTACTATTACTCGTACCTACACGTGGTGAATAGGGGTGCGAGGGAGAATAGGGACAAAACTTTGAATGGGATTTCATCGTTGAATACAAATAAGTCGTAACTAAAAAGCTATTGGGATCATTTCTGTTTTAATTTTATAAACAACAGAGTATTTTTAGGCTACCAATAATACTTAAATAACGTGAAAATGCTTTTCAAAGTTTTGTCGCTATTCTCCCTCGCATCCCTATTCACCACGTTTTACGGTATGCATTATTTACAGACACTACTTTAATACTCCTAAAAAATGTCTTTCGAAAGTTGAATACTCTTTGGATGGAACTCGTAATCAAGCTATCCCAAACCAGTTTATAAAGATCTGTAATTCTACTGTAAATATAAATACAAGGTGTGCATCCTCGTCAAATTCAAGGAGGTAACTATGCTAATGATTCTCGTCCCGAATCAATAATAAAATGGGTAGATAATTTTTATTTTTCTTCTTATTTACGGAAATCGGTAAGTGTGAACCACCCGTGTTTTAAACGCGGGCTGTCTGATTCTTGCTCTGTAACTGCGCTTCCACATATACAAATACTCTCAAACGTTTATTTGCTAATTTCTTATTCCCTAAACCACGTTAAGGGGGTTAGTCTGAAATACTGTCAAACATAAACAACCAAAAAATCAGCGTTTATTAATAATTAACTAGGTACCGTAATTTTAATTGATTATTTATGTCATAAGTGACAACCTCCTGAATTTTGACGAGGATGCAAAACAACACCTTGTATAACTCGTGATGTGTCGCCGAGCGTACAGCAGTCGAACGTGCGACCGCTACACCGTCGATACTGCAGAATCTTACTATTGTATGAAAGGGAAAATTCTTGATCTTACTTGCAGGTATACAGCATGGTCAGGAAGAAGAAGCCGAACTTCGCAGAGCGGATCGTACCGATTGAAGGTGACGTGGCTGAGATAAGACTCGGCCTGAGTGACCAAGACTGGGCCACCATCACCACACAGGTATATCAATATGGCATATTAGCCTCATCATCATCAGAATGGATTCACCAAGTGCTGGGTATAAGCCTCTCTTTTATTGTGCCAACCTCCATATTTGGCTTCTTCTGAACAATTACGAACATCGTCGGCCTACCTTTCCCCAACTATATTGGGGGCTTTTATCTTCAGTATAACCGGATGCACCTAAATACCAGCATACTACATGGAGCGACTGCCTATCTGACCTCCTCAATCCAGTTAGTGCTGGGTAATAAGGTCCCCCTTGGTAAGACGGTTTGTCAGAGTTTCGGGCCACTGACGACCTGTAACGGCTGTCAAAGCTCCAGAAATGACAGCCGGGAGCAACCGTGCTTTCCGAGGCACGGAGGAAACTCGGTATGTAATGATGGTCACCCATACACAGACCGACCAAGCAAGTGCAGCTTATCCTTGAAGACCATTATTATTTTGCTCAATAATTATTTTGCCTCGAAAGTTGGAAGTCGGTGACTTTTGTTTGTTTCTTTGGCTTTTTTGCCACCGACTACCGAAAGTGAAGTATTTTCCACTTTTTAGTGTGTTTTTTTTTAATCGCTTATTTTTATGAAAAATAGTTTTTATTTTAGGTTGTGGTATACCAAAAGTTTTTATAACAACATAAGTATTGTTATAGGTGGACATAATATTCCACATGGCTGCGACGACGCGGTTCGATGAAGCGCTCCGTCTCGCTATTATGATCAACGTGCGAGGCACCAGGGAGGCTGTGCTGCTCGGACAGGCTTGCAAGAAACTCAAGTCAGTACACCTCTTATATCCCAAAATTCCACCATCGCCTGTTTTCCTTACGAAACGTGGCACCCACAGCTTTTAAAGCAAGAGTGAACAATAAACTGCGCCTTACAAAAAAAGGAAGGCACGTAATTTATTTAGACGCACACATAGCTATAGAATATTGTACAGTACTACAGCCAGGCGACCCAGCCCACATACCTACAAAAAAAAACACGCCTTTTCCCACGGGGGTAGGCAGAAACCACAGAACGCATCAATCATCCACGTTCATACATCTAGTCATACACGCACGCCATTTTTCACGCAATTTTTTATACCTGAATTCGTCAGTAGCAGATTTTTAAAAAAGAACATAATTATTTTTTTGAACATACTTAATTAGCAGTAATATTAGCAGGCAGGCTTTATAGTCATTGGGGTGCACTAAGCATATTAAGGTGCTTAGTACACCCATACACCGTGTAAATCACCTCATTACGAAGCCGTCAACCAAGCATTCTGTACATGAAACTAAGTAACTTTACGCAAAAATTATTGCTGGGAAACGACTTTTTTTTGGGGGGTGTAAAATCATGTTTTGTGGTAGAACTCAATGAACCGCACTCAAAACATTGTGCTGCCCCCCTAGCATGACCGTTCTATCTCTATTATACCAAGAAACGACAAGAAATCTTTTCTATACAACTTGACATTTCTTCTGGCCGAGCATGGCGCGCCCCGTCGACTCGCGTTTCTACGAACACATAAGACAGAAATTCTTTCCATACCAACGGGGACTTATCACGTAATGTTCATATTCCCTGAATATTATTACGTTTAGTTAACAAAAATAAGTTGCGAATTGCACAAGTTATTTATTTTCGTGGGCGGGATGGTGTTGCTGCATCCTGAATCCAGGCCTGGATCTTTTTCGCGAAATTAAACCTAAATATTTTACATAACATTTCAACCTTTTAAACGTAACTCAACGCAACCACGAAACGTATTTCTCGTATTTAGTTTTTAATGAGACTAGTTTGACATTTGTCAGAAGTAATGTTTCTACCCCCAAATGTCAAAAGAAGAGAAAATATGGTCGTCATGCTCGACGTTGTAGACTTGTGTCGACTGAAGAAAAGAAACATTTTTCTTTTCTACATTCTTCATATCGCCATGCTTGGGACGATAGGAATATCTGTCAAATTGTCGATTCTTCCGTAGACATAGCCCGTCTCTACGGCGGTCATGCTAGGCCGGCTGATGGACAGATTGAACAGTACGGGGGTCGTGGAGGTGTTTAAAGTAAAAATCTTACTTAAAAAAATACTTGTCAAAAAGTTGGGACTTTGACGCCTAATATCTCCGTAACTAGAAGGTTCCCAGGTATGGTGTAGAACAAAAAAATGATCGCAATGACAGGGAAAACCAGTGCCTTTCAGCTTCGTTAAGAGGTGTTTTACACCCTTTAATACTGCCATTACCACCTTTATACCACCGCACCGGTTTATAACAGCCGCTCGGGTCTTCAGGTTCAGCTGAGCTTGCCTAGGTTCGTCCGTGGATGGGTAACCACCCATTACATACAGAGTTTCCTCCAGGCTTTCATTTGTAAATCCTTGACAGTCATCAGTGTCGTTACAGGTAGTCAGTGGCCCGAAAGTCTGTAAACCAGTTTTACCAAGGGCTTTCTTATCACCGAGTACTAACTGGCTCGTGAAGATCAGATAAGCTACATATAAAATACTGGTATCCAGCTGCATCCGGACTGGAAGCCGACCTTAGACATAACTTTATTCCATTCTTTTGACCTGTCACCACTCCAGATCATTCGTGTACGTGTCGACGACGTACGCGAACGCGACCGACCAGTTCGTGGAGAAGGAGGTTCTGGAGCAGTTCTACGACGCGCCGGTTCCTCCCGAACTGCTAATCAGCATGGCTGAGAGCTTCGACCAGGGGAGGTTCGAGGCCATTGCTGACAAGTGAGTGGACATCTATACTTTAATCCTAACTAATATTATCCTAACCAACCACATCCTAATTCTAACTATCCTAAATAATATTATAAATGCGGAAGTACCTAAGTTTGTTTGTTTGTTACCTTTTCTCGCCTACACCATTGAACCGATCATCCTGAAATTTTGCGTTGTCAGGTGTACAGGAACAGACATAGGTACCTTTCATCCCGAAAATAAGTACTGTACGGAGGATAACAACAATAAAGTTCTTATGATAATACATGGCGCCACGAGTGCGAACCACTCATTGTCAAATTCTAAATAAACGCGAGCGAAGCCGGGGGAAAAAGCTATATATATTATATTATAATGCTAAAGACTTTGTTTGTTTGTATAAACGCGCTCATCTCAGGAACGTAGTGGTTCGAATTGAAAAAATATTTTAGTGTTCGATAGCCCATTTATAGAGGAAAGGCATAGGCTTTATTACATTTTACTACATCCAAAGGAGTGGAGCATCAATGAAAAGCAAAAATGTTGCAAACACTGGTGAAAATGTGACGCAAATGAAGTTGCGCGAGTCAGCTAGTCTTAGTTTAAACAGTGCGATGAGATTATAGCGGTTTGTAAACATTATCCACGAAATACTACCTCGTAGGTCTACTGGTCGCAAGCGCATCTGCTGAGCTTGTCGTCCGGATTCGATTCCCAGGTCGGGCAAGGTGTTATTGAGTTTTTCCATCGGGAATTTCTAAGTAGTAGCCACTGAACCAGCATTGGTGCCCGGTTGATAGAAATAGGCTCGTCCCCTATTACATCTAATTTTTATACATGACATTCCTAGAAAGATACTTTACTAGGATTTATTTTTATACTATGCAACGACTTATTGTCAGACCCCTGTCCTCCCATACTTAAGACTAATGCTGTGCATAATAATATTGTAAAAACAAACCATTTAAAAAGAGTAACCATGGAGTTTCTTGCCAGCAGGCCTTTATGAAATAAAATATTTAGTATTTTTTTTATTTTGAACGCGTTTCCGACGACTAAACCAACGACACATTTAGCTAAAATGGCTACTGAAGGTATATTTGACTTCCAGCCTCATCAAGGGTTACCCCAACACGTATACATTCGCGAAGGCGGTGGCTGAGGAGGTGGTGAGGAGCAGAGCTGAGGGCATGCCCATCAGCATCGTCAGGCCCGCAGTCGGTAAGACATAAGGATTGTTTTTGTATGGCGCACAAGCCGAGCGACGGCCGGGGAGTAACCGTACTTATCATGAGATGAGAAGATCACGTATCATCTATTTATGATTCTCGTCGCGGCGTCAACTCGCGTCGTCTGAAGTAACGTACGTCAATTCTGTAAAAGCGAAGTGACAGTGGATAGCGATGTGAGATGTGTCTCACATCGCTATCCACTGTCACTTCGCGTAAGGTTCAAAATGACCTTGATTTTGTAGCCATCTTGTACTTTATCTGTCAAAATCTCCTTGTTAATTTAGTTCAATTCGCTGACACGCTCGTAGTGGTGGCGCTAGTGTAAATTCGAATTATCAACCGGATTTTTAGAATGCCAATCAAGTAACTCACAGCGGATTCAGATTCGAAGTTCTAAGTGAGGTCTTACAGAATCACACAGCTGGGCAAATCACGACCTTTATTGCATGGATACTCTCACTGGCCGGCTTAACCGGATTCTGCGTTAAAGTGTGGCTGCCTATCTGTGATGCCAAAGATATAGTAGACGCTGTGCTACCCCACAGATACAGAAAATTTGAAATGGGACTTATTACACCAAAAAATACCCTAAATATATGCTCTCAAAATAATCGTGAAGAATAAAATTGTGAGCCTTACCACGTGATCTAGAAACATAAAAACTAAGACAGTGATTTCGGCCTACTTGTCATATAAAACTAATACCTGTGTCCTAGCAGAACATTATAAGTTCTTCTTATTTCTTGTTGATGGGTTGAATGGCTTAAGACCAGTGTTGTATAATTTCAGTGATCTCGTCCTACCGGGAGCCGATGCCAGGCTGGGCAGACACCAGCTGCGCGTACGGCGCCAGTGGGGTAAGTAGCAATGTACACCAATCTTTGTAATCTACGTAACATAACATCACTCCTGTAATCCCTAAAGGGTTAGGCAGAGTTACCGAATTATAGTACGCTCACATTTCACTTTTTATGGTTAGGTCCCATGTATTCAGTTCCATCCGGGTAGACTAGAATGGAAGCCGACCCCAACGATTGGGAACAGGCTCGGCAGATGCTGAAGATTACGCCCCACATCCAAACCTACCTCTTTATAATATTAGTATGTGAAGATACATGAACTAAAATTAAACTGTCACGGGATATCCTACACTTTTTTTAGGGTTCCCTACCCAAAGGGTCAAACGGGACCCTATTACTAAAATAATAAAAATAAAATAATAAAATTTATTTAAAAAAGTATTACAAAAAGTGTACATTTATGCGCAGTAGTATTATTTTTCATACAATGGTATAATTAGTACTTATAAAAGTAAACTATAACTAAAACATATTCCAAAGTTGGAAGTGATGATAGTTCAATTCAGATGTTTGGTAGTGACCTGCCCAAACTAGGTTTATTTAAACCTGTGTTTCAGGCCATCACTTTACATAGCACAATTTAATTAGGACATTAAATGTATGAAATAAAATTAAACTATTAACAACTAGAAGTGTAATCAAATTGGTACAAAAGAAAAACACTAAAACTAGCTAAGTAAAAATATACAAATATGTAGATACGAGAGGATAACATAATCATACTACAACTTCTAGAAGTTTTTCTGTGTCTGTGTAATTAAGTACTGAGACTTCGGTGTCCGTCCGTCCGTCGGTCCGTCTGTCACCAGGCTGTATCTCATGAACCGTGATGTTAGTCAGTTGAAATTTCTACAGATTATGTATTTCTATTGATGCTATAACAACAAATACTAAAAATAGAATAGAAAAAATGTTTAAGGGGGCTCCCATACAAAAAAGTGATTTTATGCTCGTTTTTATAAATAATGATACGGAACCCTTCGTGCGCGAGTCCGACTCGCACTTGGCTGGTTTTTTTTTATTGTCAGCTCACCATAATGCATAATCACGGAAGATATCCCGAAACGAAAGTCACAGTGTAAGTTAAGTTACTCAAACCGTAAAAGATTAAAACAGTACAAAGATTATAACCGTCTACATATTTCCCAATTTCAGTTGATCTTAGGTCCAGCCACCGGCCTCATCCACGTCACGTACGCGGGCGACAACGCGCGCTACTCTCTAGTGCCAGTGGACTACGTCAACAATGCCATCATAGTGGCAGGCTGGCAAACTGGTATCAAGCACAGCAGTGTGGCAAACAGTGGCAAGGACGTGCAGATCTACTCCGTGTCTAGTGCAAGGAACCTGTTCCATTGGCGTGAGTATGGCAAATAGCGTGATGGTGATGTAACAAGGTCCTTTTTTTTACGGATGAGAAATCATCAAATGACTCCTCTCGCTCTGGGCGGAGCGGAAGGGAGTGTCATACTTGATTGACTAAAACCCATTCATGTTCCTTCTTAGCCCTTTGTCTTCCAGGGCCACGGTATCTCTTTCGAACAGTCCCGCAGCCCTGGCAGGCATCGGTCCTCTCGGACCCCATCTAATGTAACACAAGGTCCTGAGGTATAGATCGTTATATCAGTGGCGAGGCAAATTCGACTCTTTTAAAGTGAAACAAAGTTCTTTGTGCCTAAACACGGCCGGGTACTCTACTACAAACCATACGACTCCTTTATGTCATAGCTGTGTCTTCAGTCCAGATAAATTAACCTGATTATTTTCCTGACAGGTCCCGTCTCCACAAAGATCCAGGAGATCGGCCACTTCCTCCCCACCCCGCTCGCCGTCTGGTATATGTTCATCATCAGCACGGCCAACAAGCCTCTGTTCCTCATCCTGACGTGGCTGCTGCACTACATCCCCGGCTACGTACTGGATGGAGGCTGTCTGCTGCTGGGCAAGCCACCCATGTAAGTAACCTTCATCATCATCATCATCATCATCACCACAATTTGTCTCAAAACTATGGAAATAATTATTATTCTGTGTTTTGAAAATTAATTTAAAAAAACTACGTTAACTCTACATCATGATCTACCGCCAGCCACTAGTTAATTAGGTTACATAATTATCCACACTCCGGGTTCCTACTGAGAAAAATCTATAGAATAACTCGGACCATATACTTATTTTATTCAAAGTGTTATTTATATAAGTTATAAGTCATTTATTTCGGAACAATATGCAATGAGTAGAAATATTGTAAATTAAAACAGTACCATTAAAACATTACAATGGAAAACATTATATAAAAAGTAACCAATAATAATTCACATAATATATGTAGAATAACAAATTCTAAACGATCCATTTAAAATAATTAATATACAATAGAACAAAAGGTCAGAAAAAAGGTAAAACGAAACGAAAATCAAATTATTATAAAATGTTATGTAACAATTCTATGAATAAAACTATAAAAATAAAATTAAAAAAAAAAAAAACATATTGTGTTATGTATTCTTATTTTCTGTGAATACCTAAGTAATAAAAATAGAATGTTAAATTTAAATAAAACAAAAGAATAAAAACAAATTGATAAGTGACTAATGTGAATGCATTACTCTTGCAGTACAGGATACCTGTTGTGTCATCAGCAAAATAAAGAACACAATCAAATCAAAACAATCTTCATTTGTGAACACAGGCATTATTATAAAGGTATTATGTTAACATTTGGTCAAGCTTTGTGTCCTACCAAAGGAATTAGTGTACAAATATATATTCATTATTATAACACAAAATTAATCAATTATAGTTTATTTTTTTTCATGGACGCATTGGTTAATTATATTAAACGTCTATAGTAATGTCGTATTGTAACATATTGTGAATAATATCAATGAAATCTTATTAGTAATAAATAATTAATCAATTATAATTAATTTTTACATGCATGTCAATGACAAATTATATTAAAAGGCTGGTAAAGTCATATTTTATGATTTAAAAATTCTTCAACATTTTTGTTCTTATGCCTGAGGACTGACGTTCACTAACACTGGGAATAGTGGTTGCCCTAAGATGTTACCCTGTGGCACTCCAAAGCACTTTGTCCAAATTTTTTGTTACTCTCGATATTTGAATTCTAGATGATTGAAACGATTTGATCCCTTCTAAGACTGACCTCTAATTTAAATTAATTTTTCAATAAGAATGGAACTGTTTACGAATACAGGCTTTGCTTAGGTCTAAGAGAATGTATGTTATAATTTTAGAGTATATGTTATGCGCTTTCGCAACATATTATGAGACCGCGTAACACTGCACACTCCCCTACTCGTCAGTTTATCTATTTCGACAGCACCAATATGTTTTTGTCCAAGAATGAAAGGACCCTTTTGAACATAACTCTTTTCAAAAACTTTTAGTAGAATTGAAACCAGAGTAAGTCGAGCAACAATTTGAGCCTATGTTTAAAATTAATTTTCTGGAATTTCAGGTTCATAAAACTCTACAACCGCGTCTACCGGGCATCAATGGCCCTCTCATACTTCACAACCCACAGCTGGGTCTTCAGAGATGACAACACTGACAGCCTGTACCAGTCACTGTCAGCTGACGACAAACTCATCTTCAACTTTGACACTTGTGACATCAACATCATGGAGTATGTAACGCTGTGGTGCGTGGGACTGAGGAGATACCTCATGAAAGACGGCATCCAGCATACAGAGTATGCCAGGAGGAAGCAGTACTGGCTGCACAAGCTGCATATCATTGTTGCAGTGGTTTACGTCTACATTGCGTACAAGTGCCTCTCTCTAGTGCTCTCTACAGTCATGTGTGTGTTTGGCTGGGCTTAAGTGTTATTTATGTAGTCTTTTTAATAAATTATTTGGTAGTTTTTGTAAATTTTTCATTTAAAGTATTAAATCTATACTAATATTAAAAAATGCGAAAGTTACTCTGTTTGTTTGTTACCTTTTCACGACTAAACGGCTGATCGGATCTTATTGGATTTTGGCAAGAAGATAGATTTAAACCCGGGGAAGGACATAGGCTATATATTATCACGCTAATAACATTGGGAGGTGTGCAATATTGCATTATGTCCGTACTCCCGAACTGTTTGACAACTGACAATTGTTATGACAAGCATTAGAATAGAACAGCTTTTTTAGTCCAAATGTCACCGGAGTAAATAGCCCCGACGGTTCAGCGGCCGCTCGAATCCCATGATCCAGGATCAAACCTGAGCCAGTATGATATTCACTTTTTGTATCTTATTTTGTTTTTTTAATACTGTATGATTTCCAAAAATGACCATGGTTCGATCCCCAACGACCCCAACTGGTTTTTTTTTGTAACGTAAATTCGTAAAGTATCGTGTATTTTTTTGAATACTTTAAGATTTTCTTAACATTACCAAATAGTTTTATACTTCCTTTTAGTTATTTTGACCCATTTAAACAATAGTTAAACAATCATCTATTTCATTCCAAATTAAACTATATAAATTCACGCATAAAACGATACAATAAAATAAAATACGTCAAAAACTTATAAAAAGACTGGTAATGTGCCCAAGAGTGAACATGGGCTGGCACATTACCTGGGTTATAGTAATACTTAGCCTCTGGCCAATGTAAAAGCCAGATCTTGATTCACAGAAATCGTAAGCTAAGAGAGTACCAATTTCCTTAAAAAGGCTGTATGCAATAAGTACTCGGACCCCACGGTCCCAAAGTTTCAATCCCAAACGACTCGAACATACAAGGTGTAAATCACCTCATCACGAAGCCGTCAACCAAGCATTCTGTACATGAAGCTAAGTAACTTTACGTTTGAGCACTTGGTGGATAGTATGCTTACGCCGGGAGCAGCAAACACTGCGTTACCGTGCTTCGGGTGACAGATCTCGGCGATAAGCGTAAGTCCATCGATGTGGGGCCGACTTTGGGTTACATCTCGGTGGGTCTCTTGGACGCAGAGAATATCGCAGTGAGTTTTGCGGTAGAGATTGGAAAGAATTTCTGATTTGTCTTGTGAGAACCCTTCGATGTTGACCGAGACTACGCACAAAGCCGGTTTTATAAGTGGACTTTGGATTGCCATCGTGGTGAAAAGATTAGCCAATCAGCATGGGACTCGCTGACTGCCCAGGGTGCGCCGGACGTATACTCGTAGTGACTCAGTACGTCGCTCGGGGAGGCTCCTTTCTTGCACCCCAGTTTAATAACTTCGGAGCGACTAGCGCTGTGGCGTGGTGGCGCATCTTTACCTAACCCATTCGTTCCACCTGCTGAGAGTCTCCCGCCTGGACATGAGTGGCCATGGCTGACCTGGAAGTCTTTAAATAGACTTCGGACCCAGGTTGGTTGCAGCAAGGAAAACCTGTTCAGGTGGAGATTCATTAGTGATTCTGCCCTGGAGTGTAAATGTGGTGCTGCCCCGCAAACGATGCGGCACTTAATATCGTGTCTTGCGTGTCCTGCTGTTTGTTCATTACAGGAACTGATGGACGCTGCAGAGAGCGCCAAACTAGTGGCTCAGTTCTGGGCCGATACAATTTAGATTGCCATCGACACGCTAAGAAGAAGAAGTACCTTTACGCAAAAATTATTGCTGGGAAACGACTTTTTTTTGGGGGCTGTAAAATCATGTTTTGTGGTAGAACTCAATGTAACGCACTCAAAACATTGTGCTAATGGACGGATTGAACAGAACGGGGGTCGTGGAGGTGTTTAAAGTAAAAATCTTACATTAAAACTTCGTATTTAAAAAAATACTTGTCAAAAAGTTGGAACTTTGACCCCTAATATCTCCGTAACTAGAAGGTTCCCAGGTATGGTGTAGAACAAAAAAATGATCGCAATGACAGGGAGAACCAGTGCCTTTCGGCTTCGTTAAGAGGTGTTTTACACCCTTTATAGTTACCGATAAGCTTACTTTATTAACGCTGCTTGAGGTTGTTTTGACCCCGCATGTTTTGACCAGCCAATCTCTCACAAACGCCTATAAATATCGTCGCTGCAGCGTTAAATAATAAATCACAGAAATAAATTGTGTTGAGGACAGCGGACAAATCTAGCAATGATAAAAACACACGATCACTACTAAGATTTATTGTCGGTATATCCACAGATTAAAACTATTACATTCACTAGTATTATTATCTAATACAACTATTATTCACTAGTTTCGGGCTAGGGGCTAGTTTCGAGCTAAGGATGGCTACAGTTCAATATTCTAACAAAACTCAACTTTTCTATTTAAACCTAGTGCACTCTTTCGTGTCTGGAAGCGAACAGAACGTTACATTAAAAATGTGGGCGGAAACAATTTGCTTTACAACCAACATCCGGTTCTAGAAGTTTCTAGAATGTTCCAACAGTTTCTTAAAGTGCTGCCTCGTAGTGTCGAGAAGCGAGTACTACGACATTCATTCATTATATTACAATAGCCATTCATAAAACAGCGCCTCCAGTGTCGAGAAGCGGGCATTAATCGATATTTATGCGTAAGCCATTCATTGATACCGAGCGCCATCTAGTGACCAAGATCACAAACAGGAAGACTTCTCAACCTCCTGCTTCCGCTACAAGACAACAGAGGACGCTACTTGTATATCAGTCACATTTCTCCCGCCGTGTACATACAACAATGTACATAATTTGTACCACTAGTGACTGGTATACACTTCACAATATCAACAATTGAATGCAATTAACAATTCAATGACTTAAAAGATAACAATTTAGTACATATACATACATAGATAGAGTTTAAGGGTAGCCACTCCAGAATCCTTGCTCTGCTATATATTAGATCAAATTGAAATAAAAAAAACTCCTCCTGGTAGCAGAATCCTGGAGTGACGCCAAGAAAAGGAGACATATATGAGAACTTATTCTACTCTAAACAAGTGTCTACAAATACATGATGACAAGTAATGACAACTAAGTTCCTACTGGTATAACGACGAGACGTTTAACAGGACGGCGCATTACACCACTCTTGGTTTTGACGTCGACGACTCTTACGACACCATCTGCACCTGGGTACATACGTTCAACTCTCCCCTTTGGCCATATGTTTCTTGGTAAGTTTGGGTCCACTACGACAACCAAATCGCCCACCTTGACCGTATCGCCGCGTCCATGCGGCTCCCGCCGGTTTTGAAGCGTAGGCAGTACTTCGCGTACCCATCGTTGCCAAAATAAATCCGCTAGTCGTTGTGACGCTCTCCAATGTGAACGGCGTAGTTCATCCGGCCTTGTGAAAATCCCTGGCAACGGGACTTTAGAGGGCGCGCCGAGCAGAAAGTGGTTAGGCGTCAAAGCTTCTTCGTCGTCTGGGTTAACCGATACATGGGTCAAGGGTCGGGAATTGACCGTGTGTTCTACCTCTGTAAGAAGTGTGTGAAGCACGTCTTCATACGGATGCCGATCGATAAGTGTAGCATTCAATGCGGCCTTTACCGTGCGTACCAACCGTTCCCAGGCTCCGCCCATGAACGGCGCTCCTGGTGGAATGTAGCGCCAATCGATGTGACGTACCTCTGCTTCATGTCGAAGAGATTCTAGGGCGGCCTTACGGAGCTCAGCATCTGCCCCATGGAAATTGGTGCCGTTATCACTCCAAATGACTTCAGGACATCCACGACGTGCCATCATACGCCTCAACGCAAGTATAGCGGCATCCGTTGATAGCGAGGCGGCAACTTCTAAATGGACAGCACGCGTAGTTAGGCATGTGAACAATGCCACATAGCGCTTCTCGTGATGTCTCGCTACTGTGACGGAGAGTGGCCCGAAGTAGTCCAGTCCCGTGTGTGTGAATGGACGTTGATGGTGTGCCAGTCGACAGGGTGGTAAGTTGCCTGTCAGTGGCTCTGGCGGCACGGCTCGACGTAGTCTACAGGGTTGGCAGAACCTGATTACTGCACGGACGGACGGCCTTAAACGTAGAATCCAATAGCGTTGTCGTATTTCATTCACGACGCATTCCACGCCGCTGTGGTGTAACTTTCGATGGATCCAGAGTATGTACAAGTGGCAGTAACGGTGATTGCCATCTAGTACTGCTGGTGACTGTGTTTCTCGTGATATTTCGGCTGCCGCTGCGATGCGCGAGCGTATTCTCAATATTTTGTGCTCATCGACTGTCAGAGCTAATCGCTTCAACCGGCTGTCAGCTGGTACCGTTCTCCCGCCGGTGAGAAGGCGCAATTCATTTGCGAAACTTTCTTCCTGTATAGCACGAGTCCACAGGAGCTCGGCCCGACTTGTGTACTGGGTGCCAAGGGGTATGTAGACCGTCGGTGTTACGCTGAGGTTGCGGCTCTGCACTCCGGGTCGCTTTCTCGTACCTTCTCGTTTCTTCACCGTCCAGTTCGGGTCGTCTACACAGACGCCTTTGTTGCGTTTGCGGGTGGTAGCTGTTGTGATGTGAACTCGAAGTCTGTCGATGAATTGAAGAACGCGGGCCGTGGCTCGGATGAGTCGTAGCCAGGAAGAGAAACGTGTGACGTCAGGTAGTGCCTCTGTTAAGGTCGACCGTTCGTGAGCAGCAGCAATGATGACACGCTCCTCACCTGTGTCGACGTAGGGGTGTGAGCCTGTTTCCTGCGGCCAGGCGTTTTCGTTTTCATAGAGAAATGAAGGGCCGATGTACCAGCGGTGGCTTGCAGTGAAGTGAGTCGGTGTATCGCGAGTCGAGTCGTCGGCGACATTGTGAGCGGTGGGGACCCAGCGCCATTCTCTTCGCTCGGTGGTTTCTTCTAATTCTGCTACTCGGTGCGCGACGAATGGTTTGAAAGCTCGTGCGCCGGCGCGCAGCCACGCTAGCACCGTGCGCGAGTCGGACCAGAAGACTCGACGGTCGGCGCGACGATCGTGCTCTTCTTCCACGCAGCGTGCTAGTCGCCCGCCGAGCACAGCAGCCTGTAATTCAAGTCTAGGTATAGATGTGACCTTAAGGGGCGCGACGCGCCCTTTCGCTGCCGCGAGCGACACATTTACTTGCCCTATGCCGTTCACTGAACGCCAATATGCTGCCGCGGCATAGGCTCGTTCGCTCGCGTCCACGAATACGTGCAATTCTAGTCTAATCGAGTCATTATAACCCAGGTGACAGCGTGGAATACGAACGCCTTTCAGTGTCTGTAGAGCAATCAACCAGTCGTGCCATTTACGCTCTAGACTTTTAGGTAGGCGCTCGTCCCAACCGATTTTTAAACGCCAAGCGTCTTGCAATATGCCCTTAGCTTGTGTCGTAAACGGCGCGGCTAGTCCCAGTGGGTCATATAAGGACATTGTCGTTTTTAATAACTGACGTTTCGTAACCTGCTTGCTCAAATAAGAAGTGTCTACTTTCCTGAAGTTGAATCCTAAAGTGTCATCCTGTTGTCGCCAGATAAGACCGAGAATTTTCTCCTCCTTATTGAGCACAGTGTTCTCCACCACGGGCTCGGTAGCGAGACCAGCGACAGCGGCCGGGTCGTTGGACGCCCACTTCTGCAACACGAAGTTACCTCGCCGATGTACCGCGTCGACTGCTTTAGACACTCGGTTCGCTTCTTCTGCGTTGTCAAAGCTCTGTAAAAAATCATCCATATAATGATTCCGTACTATAGAATTCACTGCCTCAGGGTAGTCAGCCTCATGAACATGTGCGTTATAATTTTTAACGTAAATCGCAGTGCTCGGTGAAGATGTCGCACCAAACAATAACGCTTTCATTCTATATTCGATGGGCATTAAAGTCGTATCATCGCGCCATAGAAAACGAAGTGCGTCTCTGTCTTCTACTCTCACCGTTATGCGTAGAAACATATCTTTTATGTCTGCTGAAACGGCGATAGGTTTTTGCCTGAATCGCATTAACACGCCAAGGAGTGATTGTAGGAGATCAGGGCCCGTCAGAAGATAATCATTGAGGCACACTCCATGCGTGCGTGCCGCTGCGTCATACACAATTCTGACCTTACCTGGTTTAGATGGATTAATTACTGGAAAATGTGGCAAGTACCACTTGTACTCGCTAGATGGCGTTGGTACTAGTTCAGCATACTCATTTGATAGCAGTGCCTTCATCTGCTCTGAATATTTTTGTTTCAGAGTTGGGTCTTTGAGTAAACGGGATTCAGTGTTTTGTAGTCGACTGAGCGCGGAGGCGTAGTTGTCTGGAAAACACCTATTCTCATTCTTCCATAACAAGCCCGTCTCGTAACCACCTCCAGGCAGAGCGCGTGTAGTTTCCTCTAGTATGTTTAATGCTCTCACCTCTGGGTCTGCTTGCGGGCGACGTGGCTGCACTCCTAATGAGTCCATGCTAAAATGTTCTTGTATGAGTTTTTCAATAGATTCATCTGTACTTACATGACCGCAACGTTCTCCGATCTGTGGTAATACATATACTTTTGTCAGGCTGCAGGTTTTACCATGTAAAATCCAGCCGAGTGGTGTGCGTGACGCAACTGGTTGATCTTTTGTACCCACTCGTGCTTCAGAAGCGAGCAGGAGTGCCCAGTTGTCCTGGCCTATCAAGACAGTTGGTACGCCAGCGTCATATGCTAGCTGCTCGACTATGGGTGTCAGGTGCTCGAAGCCTGCCAGGTCATTAACGCGTATCGACTGGCCTGATAATTCAAGTCTGTCAATGGTTCTGGCTTCGATGTCAATGCCTTCGGTTGTGTATTTTCCTCGTATATTTACTTTGACTCGTTGCGAGTTCGTAGCGTCAATGCGCGCGCCTGCTACGGCCTCGATGTAAAATGGCTCATTTGGACCTTCTGCGCCTATCCGCTGCGCGTTGTCAGTAGTAAGTAGAGTTATTGTCGATCCATCGTCCAACAAAGCAAATGTGTCTACTTTACCGTTTGGTCCCGATAGTGTCACTGGCACTACTTTCAGCAAAACTTGGCTGTACGTGCGCGGCGTGCTTGTGTTATTGATGACGGCATGCAGCTCGATGTCACCGCATGGCGCTGAGTCGTCCCGCGACGCTACGTGCCCGGTCGCTGTGACACGAGGACGCTCATCTGAGTCGCTTGCGGTGCTCGTTCCCCGTCTATTGTCACTGTGCAGTAGCCTGTGATGATAATGCTCGCAGTCTTGCACTTCACACTGCTTGCTTTTGCATCGATGCTTCCACGTCCGTCGGCTTAGGCACCTGAAACATAATTTATTTTTACGAGCAGTTTCCCATCTATCAGTTATCAACATTTTTTTAAAGTTAGAGCAGATAGTCACGCTACTACAATTACCGTTGCATACCACACACGGTGTTTTATCACTCTCTGCTATTCTAAATGTCTTGTGAGCCGGTTTTTGTGGACGGTCTCGTTTAGGTTCCACCTCTGCTGAGGCATGACGTGCATTGAGATCGGCCTCTCTATCGAGAAATCGTCCCAACACTACTAGGCCAGGCTCTGCGTCACCCGCAGCCATCTCATAATCGTACCACCGGCTCCTTAGCGTAACTGACAACTTTTCTGAGATTGCAGAAATCATCTCCGGGCTGTATAAATATTCTGTTCTTTTCAGAGCTTGCACCGCGGCAATAGCGTTTGTGACTTTCGATGCAAACACACATATATCTGTAGGGTTATCTGATACTTTAGGTAACTGACGTAATTTATTTAATTCGTAAGTTATTAATGCGTTGGGTCGTCCAAATCGAGATTCTAACCTTTGCATAATTTGAACGGCCGAGGATCCTAGGAATAGGCATTTAACTGCGTCTAACGCTGTCCCTCTCAAGGATTTTCTGAGACGGGCCAAATTACCTGCCTCTGTGTGAGTTGACGCAGACTCATTATACGCTGCTTTAAAATGCAGCCATTCGCCGGGTTGGCCACTATAGGTAGGTAAATCAATTTCATACCTGCTGGCAGCGGGTTTTCCCCGCGCTACCTCTAACAATGCCTGAGTCAGTCCTTGCATCAGGCTCCCCTCGTCGCCACGTTGCGGCAAGGGCGGCGGCTCGGTGTTTGGCGTCATAGGTTGTGACTGCGGCGGGCGGATGTGGTCGCGGTGTTCACTAAGTGTGTCCGCGGCGTCCGTCTGACGTTTCGATGTTGCAGTCGAGCTACCCTCCAATAATTCTTCGTCTGCTGATTCTGCTTCCAAGAGCGCTAGCCTAGCGGCGGCGAGTTCCGATCTCGCTCGCGCCAACGCCTTCCTGTTGGTTCTCGTCTCGCCTCGTGGTTGTCTGTGTGGAGGTGTCGTCGCCCCAGGGCTGTGAGATTGGGGTTGGTCCGAATCTGTGACGGAATAGTTGGGCGGGTCTGTCGGTCCCACCGCTGTCGCCAATTCCGTGGAGACGGACTCGTCCCCTTCCGTGGCCGCTGTGTCGGGTTCATGCATACCGCGTTTCTTCACCATGTCGACGGTATTACATACACCACACTACCACTTTCACGTAATATTGAACCAAAGCTATACCTGCCCGAATCAGACTCGAAAGAACCAATGCCCGAATCCGGTTAGAAGGACCAATGTTGAGGACAGCGGACAAATCTAGCAATGATAAAAACACACGATCACTACTAAGATTTATTGTCGGTATATCCACAGATTAAAACTATTACATTCACTAGTATTATTATCTAATACAACTATTATTCACTAGTTTCGGGCTAGGGGCTAGTTTCGAGCTAAGGATGGCTACAGTTCAATATTCTAACAAAACTCAACTTTTCTATTTAAACCTAGTGCACTCTTTCGTGTCTGGAAGCGAACAGAACGTTACATTAAAAATGTGGGCGGAAACAATTTGCTTTACAACCAACATCCGGTTCTAGAAGTTTCTAGAATGTTCCAACAGTTTCTTAAAGTGCTGCCTCGTAGTGTCGAGAAGCGAGTACTACGACATTCATTCATTATATTACAATAGCCATTCATAAAACAGCGCCTCCAGTGTCGAGAAGCGGGCATTAATCGATATTTATGCGTAAGCCATTCATTGATACCGAGCGCCATCTAGTGACCAAGATCACAAACAGGAAGACTTCTCAACCTCCTGCTTCCGCTACAAGACAACAGAGGACGCTACTTGTATATCAGTCACAAATTGTTAATCTTAAAATAGGTAACTTCGCTAACATGTAAGTAAGTAGGTATTACTTGGTCAAAGGTTCGACCCGCTCGACAGCTCTTCTGAAAACTGGCAAAGATACAGGTGCCATACAAGCACCAGATAATAAGGCAGTCATGTAAGATCACGCCTGTAATCGCTTAAGGGTTTGGCAAAGGTGTGTTCATTTAGTACACCCACATTTCGCCAGTTATGTTTAAGTGCCATGTAATAAGGGCCGAACTCATTGTAATCAACCGGATATGATTCCGGATTCTAGGCTGCTACTGAGAAATGAATGATCCAAAATCAAATAAAACACCGCCCGGCGTTGTGTATCGAAACAAGGACCTTATACTCAGTAGTAGCCTGTTCATGCCTCAGTAGTAGTTTGTTTTAACTTTTCACGCCTAAACAGCTAAACGGATCTGGATTAGGACATAATATTAGTTTCATTTATACATGAAACCGCAATACTATTCACTCACTGATTAATCACTCAAGAACGACTACTACTTTTGAACTATTTAACTTTAAATCTCGCCAGTGCTTAGTACGGTAGAAAGGTATTTTTGGAAATTCCACCCCCAAGTGGGTTTAAAATTGGGTTAAAAGTTAAGTTTAGTGGGCTATTTGTAATTTTCATCACATGAATGTTTACTATTTTTTGGAAATACTACCCTTCTTTTTGTTGGGGTCAGGGCACGCCATAATAGTGGTGATAAGTCCCCTCTATAAGAAGTGGCTGGAGAGCGGCGCCCTCACGTTCCGCCTGACGCAGGCCCTCACCGGGCCCTGTAGTTTAAAGAGTCATAGGTTTATCGTCGTGTCGGTGAAACATTTTGTAGCTGGAAAGGGCTGTCGTCGAAAGTGACGCATATGAAAGGTTCTGTCGGCGATATGTCCACAGGTGAAAGACCCTGCTGGGGAAACGGAAATAAATGAATCGTCCTGTCGACGAAAAGTCCAATGATTAACCGGTCGTAGGAAAACGGTTGCGGAATTCGGTTGTTTCGGGAGGTTCCTGCACCGAACCGGGCGGGAGGGAACGGCCGGGTGTTACCACTGCGAGGATCGCCCAAAGGACACGGTGAAGCACAACGTAGAGGTCTCCTCCGCTTTGGCGGAGCGCGGCCGTGTTCTCTTAACGGCGATTGGCGGCGGCGACCTCTCGCGTCTGGCCCTGGTTCAATCCAAGGTGCGGAGCAAGAGGAAATGGGAAGCCATTACCTGCTTCTGCGGAGGCGAAACGTGAGAGGGAGAGAGCCTTGCTTCCCAGCCGCCGCGGAAGACGCCCCGGGCGTCGGCCATTGTAGACGCGGGTCTGTAGATGGTGAGTAATGGGCTTGCTCACAATCCGTTCGTCTTACGATGACAGGCAGTGGCGACGACGGCACGTTCGTGTTCCAGGCGCGCCTTAAAGAGATGTCAGCAAATCGGAAGGGGTCAAGGCAAGGCAAGGGCAGATGCCTGCCGGGACTGCGGGATTGTTGATGAGCCAGCCCCAGGCTGATCTCACTGGCTTAGCCGGGTGTCTCAAATCGGTCAAGTTTCAACCTACCTACCATACCCTACCCTACCTATCTACCTACCAACCTACCTACCTACCTACCTACACTACACTACCCTACCCTACTCTACCCTACCTACCTACCTACCTACCCTACATACCAATTGAAATTAAAATGCAATCTTTGGCTACCTGGACGTTTAAGTGAAAAAAATATTGGGTAGCCGTGGCTACCCGGACGTTTTAGCGGAAAAATTATTGGGTAGCGGTGGCTACCCGGACGTTTAAGCGGAAAAATTATTGGGTAGCCGTGGCTAACCGGACGATTAAGCGGAAAAATTATTGGGTAGCCGTGGTTACCCGGACGTTTTAGCGGAAAAATTATTGGGTAGCGGTGGCTACCCGGACGTTTAAGCGGAAAAATTATTGGGTAGCCGTGGCTAACCGGACGATTAAGCGGAAAAATTATTGGGTAGCCGTGGTTACCCGGACGTTTAAGCGGTGGGTAGCCGTGGTTACCCGGACATTACAGCATTCCATTTTCAGTACCTACGTTGTTGCAAAATATTAAATAAATACAATATGCCATCAGTGAGGAGCTTGTGGCTCAATAATAACAGCCGCACGTGTCGATCTTTAAGGTTAAGCCGTGCTTGCCGAGGTTGGTCCGTGGATGGGTGACCATAACTACATACCGAGTTTCCTCCGTGCCTCAGAAAGCACGTTAAGCCGTTGGTCCCGGCTGTCATTTGTAGATCTTTGACAGTCGTTACGAATAGTCAGAAGCCAAAAGACTGACATCCAGTCTTACCAAGGGGTATCGTATTACCCAGTTACTGGGTGGTGGAGGTCAGATAGGCAGTTGCTTCATGTAAAATACTAGTACTCAGCTGCATCCGGTTAGACTGGAAGCCGACCCCAACATAGTTTTGGAAAAGGCTAGGCAGATGAAGAATATCCCATCAGTGTCTCATTTCAACACAAATTACAACATGAAATTCAATCCCTTTGTAAACTAGCCTTAGGCGGCCATCTTGCCGTAATTTCACGCACACATACACGCTCACGCACACATGCGCCGCCCGCCGCCTGGCATCGAATCTATGAGGGAAAGGGTTTATTGTTTTGGTTAATTGTGCTACTCAGAACATTCCAAGTAAGGACATATGGTTAAGTTCCATGTAATAGGGCGCGCGCCTATAGTCATCAATCGGGCACAAATTCCTGATAAAGATATACCCAATAACACTTTGCCGGACCTGGGAATCGCACCCAGGACCTTATGCTTGCGACCAGGAGACCAACGAGGCAGTCGTATTAATAATTGACTTAAAGTTGGATTTTGTAACAAAAAACTGTTCAACTTTCAAAATATTTTATTTAGACGTTAAACTTTTTTTATTTGCAACAAATCAAGTTACACAAATAGAATGTTTAAAACCAGAAATGCAACCAACTTGCATTTGGAAATCGAAATACCAGTTCTATTTTTATAAATATTTTTTTTTATAATGCATTAGGTCACCATTTTGTAAAACTCTATTTCAATCCGCCAAAGGTACCTAACCGAATTAATAGGTAAATGTTGCCATGTGAGATTTATCGATCTTCGCATTTGCGTTTTTTACGTATACTATAACTTGTTAATAATTTCCCCATTAAAGTTTCTATAAATAGACTTTCGGAAGAAGTCATCCTACTAATATTATAAATGCGAAAGTTTGTGAGGATGGATGTATGGATGGATGGATGTTTGTTACTCTTTCACGCGAAAACTACTAAATGGGTTTGGATGAAATTTGGCACACGGGTAGTTTGTAACCTGGATAAACACATAAGACACTTTTTATCCCGATAATATGTTCCCGTGGGTCAATTATCGAAGTAAACGCGGGCGACGCCGCGGGTATAAGCTAGTTTTGAATAAAATTATTGCCTATTTTGGGAGGGTTTTCAAATGATCTTTTTAGGGTTCCGTATCAAATGTCCTACGATCGTTCCGTTCCGTTTACCCTTTAGGTTGAAAGTACACACCCACGCGCGCGCCCACGCCATCTGTCGGTCTGTCTAATTGTCACAGGACTCTTTCATCCGAACCTAACTTAAAAAAAAAAGAACTAACCAGTTTTATAACTTTTACAGAGTGCATTTACTGGTGTGTCTGCCAACATGGCAATCTTACTACTGTTATAAATGTGAAAGTTTGGATGGATGGTTGGCTTTTACACAATCATGCCAGAACGGCTGAAAAGATCTCGATGAAATGTAATAGCACAAAGATAGATTATTGTCTGGATTAGCACAGTTTCCCCACACATACACATCAACATTTCCACACGAACGAAGTTGCGGACAACAGCTAGTCTACACTAATATTATAAAGAGATATTTGTTTGTAAGTTTGTATGTAGCAGGTAATCTACGGATCTACTGTTCCAATTTCGAAAATTCTTTCTGGCTTTATATTGCTTGTTACCAGCAGCATATTAAATAGAAATGAAAAGTCAAAACTCCAGCGATGGTAAACTACTGAACCCTTTGTGATTCCGACTCAAACTTGGCTGCATTTTGGACCAAATGTAAAAAAGTGCATTAATAATTTGTATACATAATTTATTATTATATTAATAGGTCTCATAGCGTTGAACAAAATCCGGAAATATTGCAAGTTGTAACAAAAAAGAAGGTGATTAAAACTCATTCAATATAATGATAACGGCATTGAAAACCCAAGCTGAGATGATGTAACATAACATTAAATATATAGACTTCTTTACATAGTATAAAAACAAAGTCGCTTCCCGCCGTCTGTACGCTTAGATCTTTAAACTACGCAACGGATTTTGATGCGGTTTTCATCTATAGACAGAATTATTCAAGAGGAAGATTTATAATTATGTATAAATTAAATTATCCATGAAAAATACATCAAAATTTCCACGCGAACAAAGTCGCGGGCAGCAGCTGGTAAATAAATAAATACAATTTTATTCAGTTCACTTAATAAGGTAAACTAAGTACAATATTAAAAACCTACTAACAAAAGAAAAAGATCCATAGGCGTTAGATTTTTACATATTCCCTAGACTCCACACTAGGATACCCTGTGCCGTGGGGTCCAGTCTCTTCCCAAGTAGGTAAGAGTAACATGTTAGCTATAAAAAAAAAAAAAAAAAAAAAAAAAAAAAACTTTTTATTTAGACATTGGTCCATAACTTGTGTTAGTAAAAAAAACGAGTTCTTTGTTACATTAAAATGTTATAAAATCACTAAAAAATTATACAATGACATTAAAAAAAAATTCAATTCCATAAAAAAATAAATAAAATTACATTAACGATTAAAGATACACAGAAAAAAATAATTATTAAATATAACTGATCTAATTACAAAAGAAACAGAGACAATTTGAATAAAGCAAAATAATCAAGTAAACAAACTAAAAACTATTATGCATTACAATATTTTTTAAATAAAGATTGAAGACAAGAAGAGGTTTGTTGCTTTTGGAAGTGTCTCTGGGAGTGTAGCGTGTGTTACGTCCGAATTTTGTTGTTCTCCCATGCTGCTGTACGTAATAATCATCAGCTCATGGGTCATCCCCATCCCATCATTTTACCTCAATCCATCTGTTGTCAAAATCAATGTAATCTTTATTGTTGATATAATAAGGTCGGTGTCGAGCTATGATATCTTCGGAGTCTTGCTGGCTAATTTAATCTAAACCTTCATGTAGTAAGGATACATGTACCGTGTGACCGATGACACGAAACGAGGAAGAGAAACTTACCTAATTATTTGAATAGAAAAGAATAATAATTTATAGTTGTTGCACGCACGACGACCAATCAAAGCTATACAAAACCAGTTTATGCCGATCTCTCATTGTACTGGGAACCTATGCAAAGCGAAGCCATGTTATACTGGTACTGTGTAGGTTGATGTGTCCCCCGTGGCATCAGAAATCGGTTAATATAAATAATACACCAAGTTTTGTGCTGATCAGTGTGATTTGATGGCCTACCATGAGGTCTTATGGCAGGATTGTTTTATCTTACTCCAGTGTGGGAAAGAGATGGTGCTAGACGTCCTCTGTAGCTCCGTCTCTTTCCCACACTGGAATAACATTAAAACAATCCTGCTATAAGACTTTATGGTAGGCCACCAGATGTTATATTGTTTTGCGAATTTGTGCGAAGAAAATATTGTTATGTGTCTTTTTATCCAGTCTGTTAATAATATGGATCGTTTTAATACAAAGACGTATTAATATTTTTGGATACGTATAGCGACTACCATTGCTGACTGTACGTGGGTTACAAATTATATAAAGATGGTAATTTTTAAAAGCAGCTCTGCAACATACACATACCTCTAGAATGTACAATAATAGTATGATAGAATAATATTAGGTAATTATGTTTATTTTATGTAGACTGGTAGAGAATATTCATCCATGGCATGGCAAAGTCCGCCTTTATAATTTGTGCTTGAAGTGTTAAATAAATATATATTAGCAACGTGATTTTGTTTCTTACATCTTTGTTAAAACAAACCACGACAAGGTTCGTCTCGGAGAAAGGATGGTATGGAACAACTTGATTAAAATATCTAGTGCATAACGAGGTATTTCTTACACAACTAAATTATCTAATTTTACTAATTATGTAGAGTTTGTTCGTTTGGTCGAACGCGCTAATCTCAGGAACTACTAAACAAAAAGAAAAAAAAATGTGTTGGATAGTTCATTTATCAAGGAAGGCTAGGATAGGCTAGGATAGGCTATCAAACATCACGCTACGACCAAAAGGAGCGGAGCGTTAATGAAAAATGTTGCAAAAAGTGGAAAAATCTGTTCTTTTGTTCTTGCAGACGTAGTTGCGCGGCTCAGTTGAATATTTCTTATTTAATGCGATTATTTAAATTAACAGATACAGAAGTGTCGGCCTCGTCGGGCTAGTGATCACAAGTCTTACTGCTGAGAGTGCTGAGTGAAGGTCTTGGGTACTATTCCTAGGTCGGGCTAAGCGTTTTCGCATTTTCCCATCAGGAATTTTTCATCAGCCTAGTTGACGGCAATAGGCTCGCCTCCAAATATGAATATATGGGACTTAAACATCATCATCTGCCTAGCCATTTCCCAAACTATCTTGTGTCTGCTTCCAGTCTAACCGGATGCAGCTGAGTACCAGTATTTTACATGAAGCGACCGCCTATCTGACCTCGACAACCCAGTAACTGGGCAATACGATACCCCTTGGTAAGACTGGATGTCAGAGTTTTTAGCTTCTGACTTCTCGTAACGACTGTCAAAGATCTACAAATGACAGCCTGGACCAACGGCTTAACGTGCTTTCCGAGGCACGGAGGAAACTCGGTATGTAATTATGGTCACCTATTCACGGACCAACCTCGGCAAGCACGGCTTAACCTTAAAGATCGACCCGGGTGGCTGTTATTATTTAGCCACGAGCTCTTTAAACATATCTGGCGAAATTTAAAAGGGAAAGCAGACTCGATGATTTACGAGTGTGATCTTGTCTTCAGCATAAACTCACGCCTTTATTCCATCGGGATAGGCAGAGACTAAGGGCTCATTTACGCAGGCGCGGCGCGTGGCGCGGGGCGTTGCAATAGGCGTCGCGCGGCGCGTCTGGCGTTTTTGCCGTTTACGGAGACGCGTCGAACGCTTGAAGCCCAACGTGGGACCATTTGATTTGTTATGTCACACGGACAATACAAGCAAAAGGCAGTGCCCGGGTTCGATTCCCATACGGAACAAATTTATAATATCGTAGTTTTATCCAATAATAATCATTTTATGTTTATTTAAAAAAAAAAAAAATGGTGTTTATTTTTTATCGTAAATTGGACAATTTATAATTGTTATTATAAGATGAATGATAATTTCATCTTAATTTACAATCCAATGTAACCTAATTACGTAAAATTTCAGGCCTGTCTTGTTATCCATGCTGCGGAGCATTTGCACAACTCATCACGATATTTAATGATTTTGGGTCGCTTACTCTTTAATGATCAGATAGGCAGTCGCTCCATGTAAAATACTGGTATTCAGCTGCATCTGCATATACTGAAAATCGACCGTGTGGGTTACATACCACTACACCAACATAGCTGGGAAAAGGCTAGGCGTCTGCCTAGCCTAGAAGAATCACCGCCATATAGCGGTGATTCTTCTATGGCGTAATTACACTAGTCATCGCAATGGAATACATAGAAGCTTACAATAGTGGAAAAAAAATGTAGTTGGACGAGTGTGTTCGCGTACTCGGCCGCGTTCATTTACACTTGGTCGTTTGATGAATTCCAAAGGCAATCGAATTCGGGCAACGACCAAGTATAATTGCGCCATGGACTAGGCAAAAATAAAACATGAATTACGAAGTTGAATAAAACATTTATTTTAAGCAGCATATCATTGTGAACTTATTAGAACTTCTTCAAATAAGAGAGAGCCCGGCGTTGCGGGCATTCTATCAGCATCGGCATTACCATATTCCCCATAGTATGGGAACATCGTATTACGATGTTCCCCACACATGCTAGCCACAACTGTAATCTTTGGCATTGTTTTAGTCGCCATCATCTCTGCACACCTTAACATTCTCGTGTTGTCTACTTCACCACGAAACAAATAAGACGGGTAAATAAATAATATGCAAAACTATTCACAACAAAACCAAACATTACGATTTTAATTGATCAAGACAGAGAAGTGACAATATTTATGACAAATATAGTATTTTTTGTTTTGATTGACGATGAATGTTGCCATATTAGCTAAATTCTCGAAAAAAAGTTTCGTTCGTACTTTACGTTTTTATCATCAGCAATCACTAGTTAATAATTTCAGTGGCCCGAAAGTCTGACAACCAGTCCTACCAAGGGGTACCGTATTACCCAGTACTAACTGGGTTGTGGAGGTCAGATATACAAACGCTCAAAAAAAAAATAAACATTTAAAAAAAAAAAAAAAAAAAAATGTTTAATAAAAATGAAATGATTATTATTGTATAAAACTAAGACATTATAAATTTGTTCCGGATGGGAATCGAACCCGGGCACTGCCGTATGCTGGAAACTTGTTCGTGTGACATACCGCCGCGTAGACCGCTTGCAGCCCAACGTGGAACCATTTTCTTGTATTTGAGCGTTTGACATAACGCCGCGGCGGACGCCGCGTCGCACGCTTGTAGCCCAACGTGGGACCATATTCTTCAACTGTTTGAAAACTGTCAATTTTCATATCATGCATTAGAATAGAATGTCTATTTCGGCTCAAGTGTCAATGAAGTATATAGTCTAACGGTACTGTGACCGGACTGTGAATCAGAAGGTGCAGGATCAAATCCTAACAAGTAAGGATTTTCTTTTTGTGTTTTTTTTTTATCATGTTAAATATTACTTTTTAAAACTAGGATACTGTTTTATTTTAATGCATTATGTAGGGTTTTCAAATCATTATAAAATATCTAGTTTAAAAATATATACTTTTAGTTTTTGAACCATTCAAAAAACAGTTAGATAATCATGAATAACAAATAAAAATCGAACAAAATTTACGAAAAAAACACAAATAAAATTAAGATAAAAACAAAATGATTATTTTTGGATAAAACTACGACATTGTTAATTTGTTTTATATGGGAATCGAACCCGGGCACTGCCGTATGCTTGTATTGTCCGAGTGACATAACGCCGCGTCAACCGCTTGCAGCCCAACGTGGGACCACTTCCTTGTATTTGAGCGTTTGACATAACGCCGCGGCGGACGCGGCGTCGAACGCTTGTAGCCCAACGTGGGACCATATTCATCAACTGTTTGAATACTGACAATCGTCATAATTATCATGTATTAGAATAGAACGTAGTAAATGGCCTGGTGGCACTGCGATTGGACTGAAAATCAGAAGTTGCAGGATCAAATCACAGGCATTAAGAATATATTTTTTGTGTTTTTTTTTTGTTGTAACATTACTTAAATTAAACATTACATAAACGATAAAGAATAGTTTTCACATAAGCTGGTCGCGTGAATGGTAAATGCTATAAAAACTATCTTTTATCGTTTCCATTTACTCCAAGATTAGATATCTTCTTTTCGGTGCATCATTATAAAAGTTTGTTTTAAACTTTTTTGATATTTGCTGTAATCGTTTCTGTCACATCATTATCGCAACACTTTTTTCATATCCGTGCTATTAACCGTTGAGGGCTTTTGAGAAAATCCTGGTCGTGGAAACGACAGGAATTATGTTTATTCAACAAAATGGAACACGTATCTATACAAAGTTTCATGTTTGTGCTATTAACCGTTGAGGAGTGCCCTCGTGAGAAAACGATCCTGGCTGCAGGATGAGTTCATTATACAAATCGTGATTATCCATCAAATATAAACTTGTATGCAAAGTTTCATGTCTGTGCTATTAACCGTTGAGGAGTTCTCTCGTGAGGAGACGATCCAGGCTGCAGGATTAAGTTATGTCTGTAATATTAATATTCTGTTCTTACAACCAAAGGTGTGTGCAAAATTTCAGCTCAATCGGACATCGGGAAGTGGTTCTAATTTAGCTTCCAAGATTCTACCCAAACAAACATACATACATACATTGCAAGTTAAATAAAAGCTAGGAAAAACTGAACAATTTACGAAAAAAAATCACTACAAAATTTAAAATAAAAACAAAATGATTATTTTCGGATAAAACTACGACGTTGTAAATTCGTTCCGTATGGGAATCGAACCCGGGCACTGCCGTTTGCTTGTATTGTCTGTTTGACATAACGCCGCGTCGGCCGCCTACGCCTATATCTCAAGCAAACGGGCGTCAGACCGCTTCTCCGTAAACGCTCTCATACATCGCCTTATGTTTGAATTTAAAGCGGAACGCGCCGCGCACCGCCCCGCTCCACGCGCCGCGCCTGCGTAAATGGGCACTAAGGCATCGATATAGCCTACAGCCTTCCTTGATAAATGGATTATCCAACACTGGAAGAATTTGTCAATTCCAAACAGTAGTTTCTGAGATTAGCACGTTCAACCAAACAAAGAAAAAATCTCTTGAGCTTTATAATAATCGTATATTATAAAATTCTCGTGTCACAATGTTAGTTTACCATACTCCTCCGAAACGGCTGAACCGATTTATATGAAGTTTTGTGTGCATATCGGATAGGTCTGAGAACCGGCCAATATCTATTTTTCATACCCTAAAACCCATCAAAATTTCCTCGCGAACGAAGTCGCGGGCAGCACCAAGTATATATACATATATATATTAATAAGTAAGTATATATATTACGTAAGTACCTAGTTTACTCATAAACCGTGATTAAACTTAGATTATAAAAGACGGAAGTTTACCTACTTACGTCAACTAACTTGTTGTTAACTTAATTACTTTATATTGGTCAGATTAACTCGCTTATCTGACCGCAGCAGGTGAAACAAATACATACAAAAGAAGTAAACAATATTAAAAACTAATTAAATACAATCAGTTCGATTATGTGATTCAATCATCTATAATAGTTAAGTGGGTTCCAGAAAAGAAGAGATTTTAATAGAATTCTAGGCTGCAGGAATTTTTATATATGAGGTTAAGCAAGGTTTGCCTAGGTGAGTCTGTGGATGGTTGAACATCTATTACTAAGTTCACAAATCGGGACATCCTACATTTATATAAAATAGTGACATACCGTTGGTTCGGCTGACGTTAGGGTTCCCCATAGGGTCAAACGGGACCCTATTACTGAGACTTCGCTGTCCGTTTGTCACCAGGCTGTATCTCATGAACCGCGATAGTTAGCCAGTTGAATTTTCTACAGATTATGTATATATATGTAGTCGAGTCCGACTCGCACTTGGCCGGTTTTTAAGGGTTGCAGGAGCAAGAAAGTGTTTCCCAGAAACTGGGTAGTAGAGTTCAGATAGGCAGTCGCGCCATGTCAAATATTAGTATTCGGCTGCATCCGGTTAGACTGGAGGCCAACGCCAATATAATAATGTCAAGAAAACGCTACCGAACAAGGAGATTGCAAAACTTTGGTCCAAACGCTGCCCAGGAATGGGAGTACCCGCGCTGGGTACCTGGCACTAATCTATGTCTTTATTCAAAATATTTTTAAAATCTATCCTGGGGTTCCTATTTTATTTAAATATTTATGTTGATGATATTATTTTGTAAAATGTTTTTCTTTGAGATTGCCCAACTTTAGTCCAAACGCTGCCCAGGAATGGGAGTACCCGCGCTGGGTACCTGGCACTAATCTATGTCTTTATTCAAAATATTTTTAAAATCTATCCTGGGGTTCCTATTTTATTTAAATATTTATGTTGATGATATTATTTTGTAAAATGTTTTTCTTTGAGATTGCCCAACTTTAGTCCAAACGCTGCCCAGGAATGGGAGTACCCGCGCTGGGTACCTGGCACTAATCTATGTCTTTATTCAAAATATTTTTAAAATCTATCCTGGGGTTCCTATTTTATTTAAATATTTATGTTGATGATATTATTTTGTAAAATGTTTTTCTTTGAGATTGCCCAACTTTAGTCCAAACGCTGCCCAGGAATGGGAGTACCCGCGCTGGGTACCTGGCACTAATCTATGTCTTTATTCAAAATATTTTTAAAATCTATCCTGGGGTTCCTATTTTATTTAAATATTTATGTTGATGATATTATTTTGTAAAATGTTTTTCTTTGAGATTGCCCAACTTTAGTCCAAACGCTGCCCAGGAATGGGAGTACCCGCGCTGGGTACCTGGCACTAATCTATGTCTTTATTCAAAATATTTTTAAAATCTATCCTGGGGTTCCTATTTTATTTAAATATTTATGTTGATGATATTATTTTGTAAAATGTTTTTCTTTGAGATTGCCCAACTTTAGTCCAAACGCTGCCCAGGAATGGGAGTACCCGCGCTGGGTACCTGGCACTAATCTATGTCTTTATTCAAAATATTTTTAAAATCTATCCTGGGGTTCCTATTTTATTTAAATATTTATGTTGATGATATTATTTTGTAAAATGTTTTTCTTTGAGATTGCCCAACTTTAGTCCAAACGCTGCCCAGGAATGGGAGTACCCGCGCTGGGTACCTGGCACTAATCTATGTCTTTATTCAAAATATTTTTAAAATCTATCCTGGGGTTCCTATTTTATTTAAATATTTATGTTGATGATATTATTTTGTAAAATGTTTTTCTTTGAGATTGCCCAACTTTAGTCCAAACGCTGCCCAGGAATGGGAGTACCCGCGCTGGGTACCTGGCACTAATCTATGTCTTTATTCAAAATATTTTTAAAATCTATCCTGGGGTTCCTATTTTATTTAAATATTTATGTTGATGATATTATTTTGTAAAATGTTTTTCTTTGAGATTGCCCAACTTTAGTCCAAACGCTGCCCAGGAATGGGAGTACCCGCGCTGGGTACCTGGCACTAATCTATGTCTTTATTCAAAATATTTTTAAAATCTATCCTGGGGTTCCTATTTTATTTAAATATTTATGTTGATGATATTATTTTGTAAAATGTTTTTCTTTGAGATTGCCCAACTTTAGTCCAAACGCTGCCCAGGAATGGGAGTACCCGCGCTGGGTACCTGGCACTAATCTATGTCTTTATTCAAAATATTTTTAAAATCTATCCTGGGGTTCCTATTTTATTTAAATATTTATGTTGATGATATTATTTTGTAAAATGTTTTTCTTTGAGATTGCCCAACTTTAGTCCAAACGCTGCCCAGGAATGGGAGTACCCGCGCTGGGTACCTGGCACTAATCTATGTCTTTATTCAAAATATTTTTAAAATCTATCCTGGGGTTCCTATTTTATTTAAATATTTATGTTGATGATATTATTTTGTTTGTATTAATTAATCTTTTACTCTGGACGCTCTTAACTTGCCCGTATTTCTACATTGTTCTCACATATTTGTAATTCTTAACATGAATGATGTAACCAAGATTTTGTAACATATTTTGATTTTTATTAAAAGAGTGTCCATGGAGTTTCTTGCCCATTCTTCTCCATAGAGATCTACGCTACGGATTGGGTAACTACAGTACTTTCACAAGTTATTATGCCTTGTGACTGGGACTGTAGCTTCGCGTCTTATTTTGTTTCTTTTTGACTTTCAAAAGTGCCTGTAATGGTCTAATTGAAATAAATGCTTTGAGTTTGAGTTTAAGTAACGCATTACTTTAGCTATTGCCTAGTATTAGTGAAAACAGGCATCAGTCAACAAATAAATAAAATCATTCTCTTAGACAACAATTATTATGTAGACTCTGCTAACTGGAACTGTGTCTAGTTAATTATTAATATTAATATGCTAACGCTAGAATGTCAAATAACATGTTTAATTAAAATAATTTTAAATAATATCGATAATAATACGCATCTGATATTATTTAAACATTTTAATAAAACGCGCATGTTGAAAGACTTGAGTAAAATAGTTTTAGGGGTCCGTACTCAGAGTGTCAACGGGACCCTATTTTTGAAGCCTACGATGTCGTCGTTTGTCTAAGTGTCTGTTACAGTGCGTTATCTATAGTACATAACATAACGCCTGTAATATATTAGAGGGCGAGCTTATTGCCATCAACCGGGCACAAATTCAGACTCCGTGGCTCTCAATAACACTTTGCTAAACCTGGGAATCAAACCCAGGACGTCATGTTCAATAGTTGCGCTTGCGGCCACTAGACCAACGAGTCAGTTCAGTTATTTATTGAACCAGTTCATAATTTCACAGAATACATGAAACATGTATGCCCGCATACAAGCAATACTAAATACCGTCCAAACCCAAGGGTATCCCCTATTCTCCCTATGCCTAAAAGTGCATACTTTATTTAAACCAGCTGTTTCGATTCTATTATCTTAAAATCATAAATTTTCGCCCTTTATCGGATTGTAGAGGAAACTAGCTAAAATTATTATAAAAATATTACTTCCCCATTTGATTCGGATTTTGTTAAAAAAAACCTAGCTTTTAATTTTTTGCACGGAACCCTAATCCTTTTTTTTAATAGTTATTTTATTTTTATCCTGCAATATATTATAATAGTCACGCGCTTATTAAATTTCATCGAAGCGCGTGACTATTATACAATATTATAAGATAAAAAATTAAATATATAATTTTACTTATTTAACTAGTTTTTAATAACAATGTCACGTGAATCCAAACGTGATTTGCCGATTTCGCGCGTATCCAAACACGTCAATTGTCAACTTATAAATTTTAATCAGGTTGCACATTTAGTTTATTAGTCTAGCGACAGTTCTTTACAAAAAAAAGCGGTCTGAGGAAAAAATACAAGAAATCAGCATGGATAATAGGTATATGACGTATAGGTATATGATGGTAATACAAAAATATTGGACATGTATTTTTTGTTTTATCAAATTAAGAAAAAAATACTTAGTTATAACGCATTAAAGTTGGGGTCTCACTACTCAGCTAGGTATTTACTTAACCGTGACGGCATCCGCCATTTCAAATCCTTTATTTTCTCCATATTTTTTTGAATACGTAAAAAAAGAAAGATACTAGTCCAATAATCCAATAGTGTTAATAATTTACCTGATAGACAAAGAAAATTAGCCATCATCCCCAATTGTCATGATAATAATCAAAGAAAATTATTATCATGATAATTTCGAACCCTGTGAGTGTAGGATCTTGGAGAATCATGATAAGCGGACAGTTACGAAATAGGAAACTCGGACTTACATAACGTTTTTATTACAGTTTGACATTTTATTTATAATTTCTCATTCCCTAAACCACAATAAAGGAAGTTATTCTGAAATACTGACAAACTTAAACAACAAAAAAAATCGGCGAAGTGCGAGTCGGACTCGCGCACGAAGGGTTCCGTTCCAATATTTATAAAAACCGCCATATTATTATATGATCTGCAAATGAGACTCGTTTTAAGTACAACTGACGCTTACCGCCATCTATCGACATTTCTATGGAGTTGTTCGAAATTTTCGAGTCAAATACAATAGGGGATACTCCAATTTTTTTTTTCATTGTCCGTCAGGTAGTTTATTGAAAAGTATTGGACACGTATTTTTTCTTTTTTCACGTGGTCATAAAATTACGGAGATATATTGAGTTGAAATGGCGCATGACGTCACATGTAGGTAAGTTTTATACCTACTTGTGACGTAGTAAGCCCCCACTCTCCAACTTTAATGAGTTTTAACTAAGTAATTTTTTGATATTTTGATAAAACAAAAAATACGTGTCTAATATTTTTGTATTACCTGTCTGACGGACAAAATATAATGTCGTTTTCTTTACCCAGTCCGGTCCCCTATTGGTCGACTATTACTCGTAAACTTGTAAAGCCCACTTAAGTGTGATAGTTTTCCTTTAAACTTCGTTATATATAGGTACTACTGCCGTGACATTTGAATTTATAACTATAACCGTTTAGTTGGTAGAGGGGGGGGACACTTGACTCTAACTAAAATTGGTACTTTAAAGTTTGATAAGTCACGAACGGTTTACTTAATCGAAAAACGGTGTTCCCAAACCCCTAATATTTGAAAGACCTATTCAACGATATCCCACACAACGGGATGAACGAAAAAAAAAAAAATTATAATCCCTACTTTACATGTAGGGGAGGTACCCTAAATAATTGTTTTTTTCAAAATTTTATTTTACCACTTTTCTAGCGTCATTAACGTGTATACTCATGCCAAATTACAACGTTCTAGTACCAACAGTTTTTGAGCTAAACCGCGGACAGACAGACGGACATACCGAAACTATAAGGGTTCCTTGTTGACTACGGAACCCTAAAAATCAGCGTTTATTAATAATTAATTAGGTACCGTATTTTAATTGATTATTTATGTCTTTATGACAACCTCCTGAATTTTGAAGAGGATGAAAAACAACACCTTGTATATACACAATGACATTATTTACTTTGATTTTTTTATTTTTGTTTACTGATGGGAAGTCATCAAATGGAGCGGAAGGGAGTGTCAAACTTGTACTGACTAAACCCATCCATGTTCCTTTTTAGCCCTTTGCGTTCCAAGGCTACGGTATCTTCGTGTTCCGCCCCTAAAATGACCTACTGACCATAGACTAGTCGTAGCCGTAGACTTTCGGACCACTGACTATCTGTAGCGACTGTCAAAGATCTACAAATGACAGCCGGGACCATGAAATAATAATGAAAAAAAAATGTGTTCGTATTTAGCTGATTTCATGATTAGGCAAAGCGGGAGAGGGAGCCTAAATAAAAAATCAACAACTAGAATTAAATCTTGTTACATCGAGGAACGGTAGCAAATAAGAAAAATAATAACATACAAGATGACGCATTGATTTTAAAAGGTTCTCATTAAGATCGTAAGAGTTATTTTCCTATCTACATATTAGGTACAATAATGCATTTGTTATCATAAAAATACGAATTAAAAAAGGTAATGCGAAATGACTCGAGCAAACCTTTTTTTTTTCTTTTGATAGCATGTTTTTATCATGTTTATAAGTCTATTTATAGTTTGTAAATAATTTACATACACACTTAATATATACATCAGATAAATATAATATAAAATCAATGTCCGTTCGTCTGTTTGTAACTCCTAAACTACTGAACCGATTTTGATGAAATTTTGCACGGTTGTTCTACTTACCCCATCAAAACTTAGTCTAAAAATAAGAAAAGGCATTGAAACGCAACCGTAGTAGTACAAGTAAATAAATAGATATTTGATAGAAAAAACTTTTTAAGTTAAACGGTTTTATGTTAAACATACATTGCAATGTTTAAGATAAATGTACTAAAAACCAAAAAATAATAAAATAGATACAGTCGTGGGAATTATAAACATATGCATAGACTAGACTAAAATAAAACCGTGGGGCACGTCAATTACAAAACAAATATTTTAATCAACGATTGTAGACAATTGACGTGCCCCACGGTTTTATTTTAGTCTAGTCTATGCATATGTTTATAATTCCCACGACTGTATCTATTTTATTATTTTTTGGTTTTTAGTACATTTATCTTAAACATTGCAATGTATGTTTAACATAAAACCGTTTAACTTAAAAAGTTTTTTTACCTATTTTTATTTTCTAGTTTTTAGTTTTTTTACCATTTTGTTCCCACGAGTAATGGACATTTAAACGGTCGACCCCCCCAGAGGTCCAATAAAGGGGCAAGGCTATGTACAACAAGATGCGCCTGAGTTTTGAGGGGAAAACGCTAACGACATATCATTTTTATCCACCCTAATGCCATACAGTTCTCGGCGCGTTTTAACCTTTCACCTTAACTTGGGTGGTGTACCGCTAACGACGTATCATTTTTAGCCACCCTAACGCCACACAGTCCTCAACACGATACAAAATCTTGACTTGGGTGGTGGATTCAGGCTGGATTAATCAGATACCTAAATTACAGATTCAATTTATAAATTTAAATCTTATTATTATACGCCATTTGGTGGCTGCGCCCATCTTAAATATTGGGGTTGTATAGTGCACTGTATTCTTCTTGTCAAACCCTTTTATTTGATACCCATATTGGTGGGATTGATAAAAATTGTTATCAGCCATTTGGTAGCGGCGGCCATCTTAGATTTCAATTTTGCATAGTAAATTGTATTCTACTTGTTGAGACCTTTCATTTGATACCCATGTTGATGGGATTGATAAAACCTAAGTTATCCGCCATTTTGTAGAGGCCGCCATCTTGGATTTTAATTTTATATAGTACAATGTGTTATACTGGTTGAGCACTTTCATTTGATACCCATATTGATGGGATCGATAAAACCTACGTTATCCGCCATTTTGTAGCGGCCGCCATCTTGGATTTCAATTTTTTATAGTATATTGTATTCTGCTTGTTGAGCCCTTTCATTTGATACCCATATTGATGGGATTAATAAAACATAAATTATCCGCCATTTTGTAGCGGCGGCCATCTTGAATTTATAATGATAATGAATAAACATAATTGTATTGTCACCAAAATCCAAAGTTTATACAAAATTTCAGATTAATCGGTTGACAGGAAGAGGGTGAAATTTGAATGACTAAATATGACCCAAGAATAAATAATAAAACAAACGGGGTGAGCTAAATAAAACCGTTGAAAAAAGGAAAATCAAAGCAAAGTAAATAAAAATAAGGGACAAAAACAAACGAAAAATACAACACAAAAATTGCTATAGTCATCGCGAAAAAAGTAGTGTACGAAAAAAAAGATATCCAAATACATAACCTCCTACTTTTTAGAAGCAAGTAAGGGATCATCCATAAAGTACGTCGCACGTTAAGGGGGAGGGAGGGGGTCGACGAAGTGTTACAAGGGGTGGGAGGGGCCCTAAGTTTCGTGACGTCACATTTCTTCGTTAAACAAATGTTAATATTGACGGTAACATTTAAGTGTTAAAATGCCATTAACATTTGAACTATTAACAAAAACTTAAAATATTTCCAACTCTATCTGTATCTGTAAGGAAAAAAATGTTTTGTTGGCAGGTTCACTCTCGCTTTCATTAAGTGGAAATAAAACTAATTTCGGAAGTGCAGTTTTAATTTAGTAATTTATAGTTATAAATTTGCAAGATGTGTGACGTCACACTAGGGAAGGGAGGGTTTCATAAATGTGACCAAATGTGACAAGGACGGGGGAGGGGTAAAATAATCACGAAATTAGTGTGACGTACTTTATGGATCATCCCTAAAGTAATAAATAATGTATATCCTAAAACTAAATTTAATCGTATAAATAAAAAACATCGACTCGCCAGACGAACCAAACATGTTTATTATTAGCCTTAAAAGCATCTGATTAAAAATCAACAACAAAAAGTTCCTTCAAGATTGGGTTTAACCAAAGCGTGTTGCTCTAGTATATAATATTATTATGTGTTCGTAGTAATTGGTCGACGCGAGCTCAAACCGCAAGACGTGGAAAGTTACTGTTCAATATAAAACATTACCATGGAAAACTACTTGTACAGTCAATAGTGGGTTTACATGCGCATGCGCACGACTATTGAGCATGGGGTTCTGCGTTCGATTGCCAGGTCGGGCATGTTATTAGGTTATTTCATCAGGAATTTCTCAGTCACAGCCACGAAGTGTGGATTTGTGCCCAGTTGATGGCAATAGGCCCTCCCCCTATTATATGGGATTTGAATATAACTAGCAAAATGCGGGTGTACTTTTCAGTAAGTACACCTCTGGACCTTTGGAGCTTTACTGGCGCGATGATGTTTTATTATAAACAAAAAACCGGTCAAGTGCGAGTCGGACTCGCGCACCGAGGGTTCCGCACAAACCTGTAGGTATATAAGTAAAAGATTTAAAAAAAATTTTTTATTATAATGATGTAATAAAAAATTTACGGTTTTCGCAATTTTTCCTTTATCTGTGCTAGAAGACGTTGCTTCGTACCAAATTTCAAGATTTTGAGTTCACAGGAAGTACCCTGTAGGTTTTGATTCCATTGCGAGTGTCGAAAATTTGCGGCATAAACGGCTGTATCTCTTGATTGCGTTGGCTTAGAAGTTTGATTTTTTCACAGCTCAAAGGGACAGTAGACCTGAGTATTTGACATAAATTTCTGCTTGACACCTCCACGCGTTCCTGAGAAAAAGTGTCTTGACAGACAGGCAGACGGACAACAAAGTGATCCTATAAGGGTTCCGTTTTTTTCCTTTCGAGGTATGGAACCTTAAAAACTAGACTGAATTAATAAGACTAGTTGTCAGACTTTCGGGTCACTGACTAACTGTAACGACTGTCAAAGATCTACAAATGACAGTCGGGACCAACGGCTTAACGTGCTTGCCGAGCTCCTTCTACAAATAGATATTAATCATAATAACCTAGCCACCTACTCTGTTACAAACCGGTTTATTAGTATGTTGCAATTATGCTCGTTAAATATTGCCATGATTCACAGTAACAATATAGTGAGTGTTTATTGTTCACTAGATTGGTCGATTATCTCGTGTGTAAATAATAACAGCCGTTCGCGTCTGCCTAGGTTGGACGTGGTACGTGGATGTGTGAACACCCATTACATACCAAGTTTCCTCCGTGCCTAGGAAAGCACGTTCAGTCGTTTGTCCCGGCTGTCATTTGTAGATCTTTGACAGTCGTTACAGGTCGCTGAAGATGGTGGCTTAAAAGACTGACAATCTGATTTAATTCAGATTAGTTTTCCATGTTAATAATATAACATGACATTCAAAAGTTTGTCCAGAGGTGTACCTACTGAAAAATACACCCGCATTTTGCCAGTTAAGTTCAAGTTCGGTGTAATAGGGGAAGAGCCTATTGCCATCAACCGGGCACATTTTTTTTTTTTTATTATAAATTGGCTCGCGCTTGACCACTATCTCACCTGATGGTAAGCGATGATGTGGTCGACGGTGAAGCACGCTTGCCTAGAAGAAACCTATTCACTCTTGACTCGAAGACCCCCAGATTGTAGCTATCGGGCACAAATCCACACTTCGTGACTGAGAAATTCCTGTGGCCAGTAAGTCTTACAACCAATCTTACCATAGGGTACTATATTACCCAGTATAAGCACTAGCTGGGTCGTGGAGGTCAGATGGGTAATCGCTACATGTAAAGTATGGGTCTTAGCTGTATCCGGTTAACTGAAGGCTACCCTAACATGGTTGAGGAAAGGTAGGCAGATGATGAAAATAAAATAAATAAATAATACTACACGCATGCGTTCGAGTGCCACGCATTCACTCTCGCTCTGTCTCTTTCTATTCCCCATCCATGGTAGCGTTAAACGCAACCTTGCTGGAAGTCGCATAAGAATTTTAAATTGACATATTAATACAATCTAAATATCACGTTTTCCCCATTGTGAATCATTCCACATTTCACAGGAATTTGAACGGAAGCTATTAATCCCAGACGTAAGGAAAATTCCAAAGAATTATTTAGATAAGGAAAGTTCCATATTATTCTCTAAGTCTAAACAGGCGAGAGGGTATGACTAACAAACATGTTATTTTATAGAATGTTATTTGGGGGCGACAGAAGTGGAAAAACCGCAACACACTATTTATCTTCTTTTTTTTGTATTTTTGTTTAAGGTTGTGTGGTCTTGTGGCTTATATCAAATAAGCAAATTTTATTTTTTTCTTTCACTGTACTTTTCTGTCGAATACTTTAATGAAAAATACGAACCATCCCTGCTTCACACAGCGCTACCTGCGGGGTCTACAACTATTCTATCTTTTAAGCTGAACCAACCATTTACATCCTCAAAATTTGATCGAAATCGGTTGGGTGGTTTCGGTGATTTAAAACGGTGAATTTTTTTCACGTGAACACCCACATGAAAAAAACAACCTGTATAAAACCACCGTGGCCAAATCCAAACTCTGAGGAATAGGTAAAAATACCCAAAGGAGACTCAAGCCCGATTTTGATGAAAACTAAAACTGTACTATTAGTTTTTGAAAAATCAATATTCCGTCATATTCAGTCAGGAATCGAACCGATTAATTTTGAAAAAAAAACAGACTGTATGTCATTACTTCCCAGAATTTCATCCGCTATCGAATGGTTTAATAATACAAAGTGTTTTTGTTAGTGGCATTTATTTTGATATTATGTTTCTTCGACGTAAACAAAGTCAAAAATCGTAAATAAAGTCACGGACAGAAGCTACTTCAGAAACACTAGCGAAATGTTACTTGTTAACATTTAAAACATTATAAAATCATTCGAAAACAAGTGTGTAGTTTTTGAGATATTTTTTTTTAAAACATAAAAATAACATTTCCTGTTCGAAGTTAGGCTAAAACTGTAGTCACTATGGTATTCAAAGAATTAAGGAAAAACATTGATTTTAAAATCAATTCGCATTATCTAACAATTTCAACTTTAGTACTTAGAACATAGGGTAATTTTAAATAAATCCAACTAGGTGTAATTAAGACTATTTGAGACCATATACTTCGATCAATAATAGTCATTATAGTTGAAAGGGCAGGAGGGGCAGCAGCAATAATTTCTGCGTAGAGTTACTTAGTTTCATGTAGGGTGGGGGGGGGGTCTGTTTATACCTCGTAGATAGTAGCTAGAAAAAATGAAAAAATAAAGATTTTGTCTAAAAAATAAATTTACTCGGGCAAAGCCGCGGGCGGAAGCTTGTCTATACTATTCTGATCTAAAATAAAAATAAAGTCAAAGCATTTATTTCAATTAGACCATTACAGGCACTTTTGAAAGTCAAAAAAAAAACTAAATAAAACGCGAAGCTACAGTCCCAGTCACAAGGCATAATAACTTGTGAAAGTACTGTAGTTGCCCATTCCGTAGCGTAGATCTCTATGGAGAAGAACGGGCAAGAAACTCCATGGACACTCTTTTAAATCAAAATATGTTACAAAATCTTGGTTACATCATTCATGTTAAGAGTTACAAATATGTGAGAACAGAAATAATCAGTCATACATAACCCTGCACTTTACTTGACAGTTTTAAAATTAAAACCAAATTCTATAAATAAATACAGCCAGCTAAATATAGACTTTACAACATATTACACAGATATTTATCTTCAATGTCACAATGTCGTAAATAAGCATTTAGTTGACCTCTGGAGATTTGGGCGTTCACCTTTTGATTATTGAAATCTAAATTACATAACATCGCACCTGTTATCTCAGAAGGGTGAGGCAGAGGTGTACCTAATAGTACACTTGCATTTCGTCAGTTTTAAAATACTAGCTGTCCCGCGCAACTTCGTTTGCGTCAGATTTTCCCCGTTTTCGCAACGTTTTTCATTGCTGCTCCACTCCTATTGGTCGTAGCGTGATGATATCTAGCCTATGTCCTTCCCCAGGTTGCAATCTATCTTCTTGCCAAATTTCATTAAGATCCGATCAGCCGACTAAACAGTCGTGAAAAGGTAACAAACAAACAAACATACAAACAGAGTGACATTTGAATTTATTATATTAGTATGGAAGTATGGATTTAACTTTTCTACCTTAGTCTTATTTCTGCAAGAATTTATGAACGAAGACTTCTAAAGCCAGCTATCTCTGGCACGGTGTAAATAATATCCAGCTCACCCTGGAGCTGAATTGAAATAATCCTGGCGGCACCCATACACAATTTTATTTTTAAGGAAGCAGTGTAACGGCTGGGCATGCCCATTACCTCGTGTGGGAGGAATAGCCCCTCCAGATATTTGGGGGCAGCCTAGGGTAAAGATTCGAATAGGCTGCAACGATCAGCCAGGATCAGCCAGGATCGCCAGGGTTAAGGAAACTCTTACCTAAGAGTTAGAGTTACTTGCGCCCTGAGTCCTGAGTCGGCTTCCAGTCTAACCGGATGCAGCAGAATACCAGTAGTTTACATGGAGCGACTGCCTACCCGACCTAAAAAACCCAGTTATTGGGTAATACGATACCCCTTGGTAAGACTGGTTGTCAAACTTTCGGGCAACACCAAACAGATCCATTTGGTATACCAAATATGGATCTCTTTAGCATTCTACTCTTTGAACGGATATTTCGAACCACTGACCAAAAAATAAAGGTCTATAAATGACAACCGGGACCAAAAGCAGAGTGTAGCAGTATTTGTAAAAAGATTGTAATGAATCACCTCACGATAATTAATAATACCTTCACCGTTTTGAGACCCGTGGTGATGAAATCCCTGTTTGGGTTTGAAACCACGACCTACCCTCACCTAACCGCACATAACAATACACCCATTCCAATATACCTAATAATAAATTATTATTGAAGCCTCAGTCTAAACCCTCAAAGATTACGGTTCTTCTAAATAACCCATCATTATAAGAAATCAATCTTTGGTCATTGAACCGAAACTTATAAATAAAATAACAAACAAGATGGCGTCTAACGTACTTGCAGGGTGTCGGCTAAGGATGTGCTCTCACGAGGTAATGATACCACTCAATTAATGGCAAAGATTTGTGTCATGCCCTGGACTGACATATCAGCAGTCATATAACATCATCAAGCCTGTTATCCCGGCAGGGTGAGGCAGAGGTGTACTTAAAAAGTACGCCTACATTTCGCCAATTATGTTCCATGTATGTAATAGGAGGCGAATCTATTGCCATCAACCGTGCGCAATTCTAGAATCCGACTCGAAATCCAATAACACTTTGCCCGACCTGGGAATCGAATGTTCCATCTCTGTAATCGAACCTAAGTCCTCAAGCTCAGCAGTCGCAAGTTGCAGTGCTCGCACTAGACCAACGCGGCAGTCAGTAGACACGAGTCGTGTCGTACAGTTAACAGTTGCAGTTGCCTTCTTAATTGTACATTTGGACCTTTTCAATTCAGTAATTTGACTGTGTTTATTTCATGAATACAATATCATTACTTCGGAATTAATACAACTTCTGGAACGAAGTTCCTTATCGCGCGTTGTGAAAGGGGGCTAGACGGAAAAAATTCTTACGAAAGTTGTCACGACACTTTTTGCTATAGTAAGCTTTATTTCTTTAAAATAAAGTTGAAATTTCCTTAAATTACGTACAATTGGGGTGTGTATGTGAGTAAGGATAGATATGATTATTATTTTGAGTGACCGAACTACAAAGTACAAATTCGGTTGTGCAGTTAAGTAAGACGTATTGCTTCGAATTAAGGATTAATCTTCCTTAAATTAAATATTTTATTTTTCGCACACTAACTTAAATCTAAAATGTATTGATATTATGTACGTGAAAGGAACTTCGTTCCATCCGGGTGTCCCTTGACACCTCTCAAGTTTTTTTTTTTTTAAACGTTTCCCCACACTTGGAATTTCTCCTGTATCGTGGATGCGCTTACAAACATTTAAACTCATATACACAAACAGCCAGACCCGGAACAACTATCTGTAGGCCATACAAATAAAACACAATAGATCAATCTGCCTCGTCGTCGTTTATCGTCAGCTTTCAGTCTATCCGGATGCAGTTGAGTGAGAGCTAGTATTTTACATGCAGCGACTGCCTATCTGACCTCCACAACCCAGTTAGTACTGGGTAGTACGATACTCCTTGGTAAGACATGGTTGCCCGACTTCATAAAATGACAACCGGGACCAACAGCTTAATGTGCTTTCCGAGGCACGGAGGAAGCTCGGTATGTAATGGGCGGTCACCCATCCACGGACCAACCTAGGCAAGCACTACTTAACCTTAAAGATCGACCCGAGCGGCTGTTATTATTTAGCCACGAGCTCCTCCTCGTGCTACTCGTACTAAGTATTAGTGTATGTTAGTGGTCGTTTTTGTATTAAGCCATGGCATTAAAATTTTGCAATGGACATAGAATTTTGAATCCTATTCCTTTGTAAAGTACGATCACTTGTTGCCAGCGATGTGTTGCGTTCAACATTATATCGCCAAGTGTGTAAGTAGCCTAAAGTATCGTTAATTCCCGTGTGTTCTTATCCCTAGGGACTGGTTTCATAGAAATGGCGAATGAAATAAAATGGCACAGTTGAAAAAAAACGTTACGAGTAGGTAGTCAGTTTTATAGCTAGGTAATCTTAGAAAACTGGTGTTGTCTCCTTGAACTGAAGTGAACCTCAACACCAGGGGTTCTCAACCATTTTCTAAGCACCTCCCAAACAATTTTTCATACAGGGTGTAAATAAGTTTATAAACGGACATGATCACTAACACTATCAATAACACTTGTAACGGGATACTTACCATGTTTATTATTTGTTTTAAGTTCCCGATATTTCGGCGCTGTTGCAAACGCCATGATCACGAATAAACTGAAGTTATTACCAACTATTGCATTTTTATGATTTGTGCAAAATTAGGTATTAGGTGAAGGGGGCTGATGTAGCAAGTCTTTGACCGAATGGTGGCCAAGGTTATGCCAAAGAAACTAGGACCGTCCTAAAGCTCGTTGGGTCGACGATATGATGAAAGTCGCGGGAAACACCTGTTTTTTTTTTGCCTTCGGATGGATAATCATCAAATGACTCCTCCCGCTCTGGGCGGAGCGAAAGGGAGTGTCAGACTTGTACTGACTAAAACCCATCTATGTTCCTTCTTAGCCCTTTGTGTTCCAGGGCCACGGTATCTCTTTCGAACAGCCCACAGCCCTGGCAGGCATCGGCCCTCTCGGACCCCTTCCGATTTGCTGACATCTCCTTGAGGCGCGCGTGGAACACAAACGCCTGGATAAGGTACGCACGGCGGGAAGTGTAGCAGAGAAAGGCGAGGCTTATACCCAGCAGTGGGTTACTCGGGGCTGATATGATGATGATGGTGAAGTATTGGGCAAGCAAGATGTGGCGAGTTCACGTTCGCATTCAAACAAGCCAGCTCATGGTTGTTAACGTCAAGGTATTTAAGTTATAGAATGCGGCGTTACTTTGCGGAAATCCGTGACATTAATTTTTTTGCAAAATATTTGGTTAATTCAAAAATAACTTGCCATGCCGTCTAAACCGAACATCATCTGCTTAATCTCTTCCCAAAATTGGGGTCGTGTTCCAGTCTTACCAGATGCAGCTGCTCTGAATAAAAGTATTTTACATGGAGCGAATTGCTATGTGACTTTCAAAACCTAGTACTACAACCCCTAAACGGGACGCAGGGTTGGGAACCTTTGGTCCTGAGCACAAACATCAAAGGTAGATAATTATGAAAACAAGTATAAAACTGCATCTGCATTTCGGGATTTTGTCAAGTTTACTTTTAATTCGGATTCAACGATACAGAATTATTTTTTACCTTATTTGCCTGTGTTTTTGCTACAATATTATGATTAGCTTCAAGTAAGTTAAATACCAGTATTTTACATTGAGCGACTGCCTATCCACAACCGAGTTAGTACCTGGGTAGCACGATACCCCTCAATAAGATTGCTTGTTGGGCGTTTGACTTCGCGTAACGTCTGTCAAAGATCTACGAATGACAGCGGAGACCAATGGCTGTACGTGCTAGACCTATTCACGGACTTACCAAAAATGAGAACTAACTTTAGCAAAAAACAATCGACACTTTGAAGAAGCTCAGTTATACAACAAAATACCCGCTTGTATAAAAAGATAACACTCATTCAATGCATTCAAGATTCAATTAAGTACCAAAATATTTAACCGCTAATAATACCCTTCCCAAAATTTGAAAGCACTGGATGGGTGTACATAAACAATGTTTATTACAGTGACGAACTTATTTATTTTAATATAAGCATAATGTTCTCTGTTCTCATGTTTGTGACTTTGTCTTTTTAGACCGTCTGGCAAGTTTTGTGGCTGTCTTTCCGTGAACCAATCTTGGTCTAGTCGGGAGCCTGAAACGTAAAACCAATATAAAGACTACGCAATCTCTCATTGCTTATGAAGGTACTTAAGTCTTAATAGAATGCACTGAACATAACGTAAGCACTCCAACATTAATGGAAGGTACGATGATAATGTTAAATCTGCAAATCATAATTTTATTGAGTGCAGCTGATGCAAGAACACCGGTTTTTGACAAAGAAATACCACCACACTCAGTGAATTACGTTCAATGGGTTTTAAAGATGGCGGCAGAGAAGCACCTTTGGTTTGGTTGGGTTTTTCCATCAAGAATTTCTAAGTAGCAGCCACGGAGCCTGTATTTGTGGTGGAGCCCGATTGATGGTAATATGGTCACCCCTTATTACATGGGACTAATAACATAACTATTGAGCAGCGGTGGCCTATAGTGGTAGCAGCTCCGACTTACGAGCAGTAAGTCGTAGGTTCGAACCCAGGCAGGCGCATTACTTTGTGTAATTTATTTCATCACCGCTGCTCTCTATACGGTGAAGGAAAACATCGTGAGGAAACCGGCATGTCCTAGAACTAAAAATTCGAAGACATGGGACATCTACCAACCCGCACTGGACCCGCGTGGTGGATTACAGCCCATTCCCTCTCATAGAAAGGAGGCCTGCGTCCCAGCAGTGGGAACAATATAGGCTGATGATGATGATGATGATGAATAACATAACTGGCGAAATGAGGGTGTACTGTTAGGTACACCTCTTGCAAACCGATCGGTGATTAGGATTACAGTCGAGGTGTTACGTTATGTATGATCTATGCTAGGATGGACTGTGATCAAGTTTTATCAAGAAAAACTAACTTAGGACTGTCCATAAAACAGTCAACATAGAGACACTAGACAGTCCTATGTTAGTTTTTCTTGATCTTACGTCTTCAGCACCACACTGATTCATCTCCTGCACTTCGCATACCTACCTGGCTCTACGTCAGTTAAGTCCGATAAAATCAAAACATGTTACAGTTACTTGATCGTCCTCGGGATCCCCAGGTGATAATTTTTTATCGCCTTTTAACTTGAAAATTATGTTATTTTTAGCATGAAGCCCCATAATTTGGGTTAGTTTAGGTACGGAATTAGTTTCCGTGCGTCATAAGACGTTTTCGGGGTTACTGGCCCGTCTCATGTTGTGCGTCAATGCCTTTTTGAAAATTACTACTGGAGATAAAATCAATTATCCTGAAAGTGTTTTTATGTGTTGCGATGGTGTGTGATTGTAAACTTTGATAAAAATAATTATAATATAATTTCTTTACAAGGATTGAAAGATATTTGCAAAGATTCATCTATTGTTTGGGACTCTCCTACGGTTTGAAATTATTATTTATATAACACGTGAACGGTGCTTTGCAGGGGAAAATGTATAGACACATCTTTTGTAGAATATTTTAAATTAAGTATTACAATTTTTTTGAGCAACGTCAGTAATTTGTGTTTCGTGTGCTGCGTACACGTCGCGTCGTCACGACTACTAAAGTATGATTAAAATGTGAGCCTAGGCTGAGTAGGGTGTTTGTTACCAGTAGTAGAACACAGCATCCAGACGAAATGTTGAAGAGTTTTATTTAAATAATATAATAGAGGATATATGTATAACTCACAAGGTAACGAAGCATAGTTCATAAAACATTGGACCACCGCGCAAACTTTTTGTACCAAATGAAACAACATCCTTTTTTAGAAGTCTATTAGTAAAAACCCTTTCATTGACATGACTAATTTTAACTGCTGCACTACAGACGTCATACGCAGGTTCTGTTAACCCCTTAACCGCCAAAAGACGTACGGAAACTGGTTCACGTTATCTTAGGCAGCTTTACAAGTTAAATATAGCCTTCGAAGTATTTCGGTCGCCGCATTGCGTAGGATTTATTTTTTAATTAATGTGTTTTGTATCAAGGTCTAAAATGGTTGCAACAAAAGCACCGGATTTAAAAAAAAAACACCAAAAAGTACAAAATAACTTTAGCTTCGGCAGTCAGTCGGTTACTTTTGTTTCTTTTGATCGTTTTTTTTACTTTTGTTTTTTTTGTTTTCTTTTTTTTCTGTTTTTATATTAAAAAAAAACTAATCTGAAGAGTTGCAAACCTCTTTTTGGAAGTCGGTTGAAAACTATTCTTTGTATTGTGCACATTCAAACAAATAACATCTGGAGGAGCTCGTGGCTAAATAATAACAGCCGCCCGGCTCGATCATTAGGTTAAGCTTGCGCTTGCCTAAGTTCGTCTGTGGATGGGTGACCATCATTACATACCATGTTTCCTCCGTGCCTCGGTGCGCACGTTAAGCCGTTGGTTCCGGCTGTTATTTGTAGATCTTTGACAGTCGTTACAGGTAGTCAGTGGCCCGAAAGTCTTATAACCAGTCTTACCACGGGCTATCGTAATACCCAGTACTAACTGGGTTGCGGAAGTCAGATAGGCAGTCACTCCATGTAAAATACTGGTTTTCAGGTGCATCCGGTTAGATTGAAAGCCGACCCCAATATAGCTGGAAATAGGCTCAGCAGATGATGAACAATTTAACAGCAGTGACACTGGAATTACGAAAATCATTCTTACCACAACGACATAAAGGTGCTGTCAGTGTCAAAATGTTACCGTTAAAGTGATGCCTCGTTGGTCTGTTACTCGCAAAATTGATTGAGCACTGGGCTGTTTGATCTCGGACGAACAAAAACACGGCGAAGCGTTGCGGTTATACGTTTGAAGTCCCACTGACCCGAACAAACCGCCATGCCTCCACACTTAGTGCGAACTACCAGTATGTGGAATTTACTGCCAGCTTCTCTGTTCCGGATCATTATGATCTGGAACTCTTCAAAGTTCTAGTGAATCGGTTTTTTCTAGGCAAGCGTGCTCCATACTAGGTCGTGTCGACGCTTCACATCTGGCGAGTTGCGAACAAACGCAAGCCTATTAAGAATAAAAAAAAGGATTACCGAACGGTTTGAGGTGAGGCGATGCGGAGCCCGTGCAATGATATAACTGAGCTTTTAGCTGCTTTAAATAACAAATAAATATCTCCTCTCAATATCCATTCTATTTGTCCATAAACCTTGAGAGACATACGTTTGCACCGTCTCCTTGAAAATGGGGTATAAAGCAACTTTTGTATGTTGCCTTTTACTTCCTCATCACTTCAGGGACTTTACAGTTCAGGAACTGCAAGCAAACGTGGATTTTGAATGTTGTGGGCAGATACACGTCTTTGTGTACACACGACGAGCAACCAAGACTTACAAAATCAGTTCATGTGTATCTCTTATTATAGGCTAAATCTGTACAAAGTGAGGCCAGGTTTTACTGGAAATGTACTCTGTAGGTTGATGTGTCACCGTGTGTACGTAAGGGGTCATCCATCTGCCAGGGCTGCGCTGCCAGGGCTGCGGGTTGTTCGAAAGAGATACCGCGGCCCTGGAACAAAAAGGGCGAAGAAGGAACATGGGTGGGTTTTAGTCAGTACAAGTCTGACACTCCCTCCCGCTCCGCCCAGAGCGGGAGAAGTCATTTGATGATTTCCCATCCGAAAAAAAAAAAAAAAAAAAAAAAAAAGATGTCATCCATAAATTCCGTCACACGAATTACATGATTTTTTACCGGTACTCCCTTTCTTCTCCTTAAATTGTTTGCCCGAAAATCATTATCCATAACACGTTTGCTATAAACTTCAGTAACCATAATGTTCAAAATCCCGAAATTTTGTTTAACATACCTAATTATCTTTAGTTCTAAAAGTATTCTGTCATAATATTGAGTACTATTATAATAATTGAATTTCCTAATTTTACATGACCTTAAGTCATATGTCCTAAGTATTGTGTTAAATAATGTGTATTATTCCGAATTTTCAATTATAATAATTTTTTTTAGTTCTAAAACATTTGCTCAAATTTAGGTTTTAGTGACAGAAACGAATCGCTGTAAATCCGATCCACGCAGTCTTGTCTGTTCTACCCCTAGAGTGTTATTTAAAATCGCGTAGGCGCGGAGGGGCGAGGCGGCCCGCAAGTTGAGGAGCAGGTGGTTGTAACACTCGCCGCCGCCGCTGAGGCTGGCCGGCTTGGCCGGCCAGCGAGCCGAAGCTGCGGTGGTGAGCGTTAAACCCATCTGCGACGATAAACTTGCGTGGGACCGCCGGAGCCTCGCAGCGCCGGAGCCGTGACAGAAACCATGCCTGCTGCATGTTGCATGCTTGCTTGCATGCTCCATGCTTGCTTGCATGCTGCATGCTTCCTTGCATGCTGCATGCTTGCTTGCATGCTGGATACTTGCTTGAATGCTGCATGCTTACAAAAACCACATGTTCACAATCAACTGCTTTATTGAGTACATGTATAATAGAGAAGTTCATAGCAAAAGCGTTGTTATTCAAATTGGTTCTAAGAATATTATTATTATAAATAAACATTATGTAATTTGAATTTAGGACTCTTATAACTTTTATTTAAAACGGTTTTATATCATTTGTATATTATTGATTGTAGTATTTATGACAAACGGATTTAGGACATTTTATATTTGGGAATTTCAATTTTATGGCATGTGATATTATGTGATATTATTAAATTCGGGTAAGTTATCATTCGGACAAATTATGATTAGGACAAAAACCGTTATGGCACTTTAAATTATGGATAAAAAACTTAGCTGACCCAATAGAGAACCTTTTTTACCCCTTTACCCGTGCTTGTCACAGCTGGTCGCATTTGTGACTTCCCCCCTGCCTAGTATGACGTCACACATTTTGCAAATATCCATTTATAAATTATTGAATAAAAACAGCGGTTCCGAAATCAGTTTTATTTCCATTTAATTATTTTTTTTTAACAAAATTTAATATCTGTGTAAATATAAGATACCAATTGTTTTGTCGACCACTCGCTCTACTAGTGTTACGCGCCGACCGCCTAGGCGCCCTTTGATAAATGCCGCCAAACGCATATAGTAGAGATGTATTATAATATACTAGACTATGCCCGCGACTGCGCACGCGTGGAGTTCGGTCACTGTCCCATGGGATTGTACTACCGGGATAAAAAGTATCCTATGTGTTAATCCAGGGTATAAACTACCTGTGTGCCAAATTTCATCCAAATCCATTCAGTAGTTTTGCGTGAAAAAGTAACAATCATCCATACTTACAAACTTTCGCGTTTGTAATATTAGTAGGATAATAGGGAGGTCGGCGCGCAGCACCCAGTCGTAGCCGATGTTCCACAAAGGCGGCCCCAGAATCGATCCCTGTGGAACACCGCACGACATCTCTCGCCGACTCCACACTACGTTGCTACCGAGGTAGATGACGGCCCTATCCATCAGGTAGTCCCGTCGGGGACTAAACACACACGACGAAGGTAGGTCGGCACCCGGTGATACCGGAGTGTCTCCCTAATGCAGCTCCAGGGCATGGTGTTGAAGGCGTTGGCGAAGCCAAGAGACACCGCCAAGACGACCCCACCCCGGGACACCGCATCCCCTGTCCTAAGAGAATTTGGAAATTTAGGACCCCTCCCACTCCCTTATCACACAATGTCACACTTCATCGACCCCCTCCCTCCCCCTTAACGTGTGACGTAATTTATGGATGGCCCCTAACGACGACTAAGAATGGTAAAATCGTAAAATTTTGAGCATCAGAAGTCGCAGTAATTATAGTGCATTTTAATTAGCAGTTTGTATTTAAGACAAGGTAGGTATGTACGGACTGCTCCATTTGCCGTGTTTTTTGCAATTTCATTGAACTGACAGTTCCGGTTGGCAAATCCGGTATGTTTATGTTGGCATTTATTGTGGATACATCAGGAGCTCGTGGCTAAATATGCGGTGTGCGCGTTAAAATCGCCCAATATAAACACATTTTCAACATATTGTAGTAAGTTATGTTACTACAATAGCATTTATCTCACTTAATACACCAGTAAAGATCGTCAAATTGTCTGATGAGTCTGTAGGCATGTAGACAGAAAAAACAAGAATGGAGCGCTTCCCCATAGCTGCCTTTATGGCCACAATCCGTTTACTAGTACAGTCCAAAACAGAGACAGGCTCAAACATGCCTTTCCTCCAGAGAATGGCCACTCCCCCATACGGCCTTCCTGTTAACGGTCCTACGGTTGTGTCAACCGCTGAGTTACCCGTAAATTCAAAGTCTTGACTTATGGTACCTAACATCAATATATCATGAGGAAGAAGCCATGTCTCTTTTGGAGGGCTACAATATCTGACCAAGCACAGATAGCTCGAATATCAATATACATATCGAATATCATCAACAGAGCGTTTTGCCGACTTACTGTAACTGTAACTTTAATAGTGTAACTTAACATATTAAAAACATTTAATCAACTTTAACTCTAGACTCTTGTCTGGTTCTATACATAAAATGTACAAACCGCCTAAAGGTAATGCCATCCGGCCACAACTGGTCATTTAGAAATACATCGACTTTATGTTTGGAAACAAATACCTTATAAGCGTTGTACCTTTTAAAAGATTTTTTTCAAGGATACGCTCTCATTTGTTTTCGTCTTAATGTAGCTAATAATATCATTTTCTTGTGTTTCAGTACTAACGCTTGAAATCAACAATGGCACTTTAACATCGGCTGCCCGAAAACTAATATTAGGCTCAGCGGAAGCACGACCCCTCTGACTAACTAGCCTATTTTGATTATTATATACGTTTTATACGTTACGATTGTTATATACGTTTAGAATATAAGAATAATACGTTTCGTTTGCAGCGGACAATTTAGTTTGCGTTTACCTGAAGCCGTTTCCCGGCAGTCATTTATAGATATTTGACAGTCGCTACAGATAGTCAGTGGCTGAAATTCGAACAGCCATTCTTATCAAGGGGTATCGTATTACCCAATAATAACTGGGTGGAGTGCAGTGGAGGTCAGATAGGGAGTCACGCCATATAAAGTATTGGTATTCAGCTGCATCCGGATAGACTGGAACCCGTCAACCCTAACTTAGTTGTGAAAAAGAGAGGCAGATGATGATGAGTTATTGTGTGTAATTAAATGATATTGTCTTAAATCTTAAATATTTATAAAAAATACTCTCCATAAAAGAAGACTCTATTCATGTAGTTATTTTTGGATAACAAGTAAAAAAAAACACCCCGACAAAAACTTAATAACATTTTATAAAACTAATAAAACATAAATGGCAACACAGAGGGGAGGGTGAAGGTGGCGGCGTGGGGTAGTGACGTGATAAAGGAATGAACCGATGACGTCTATCATTGGCTCTGAAAACAACTTTTTTTGTGATAATGTCATTCGAGTTTAGATCGTGTGTATTACAAGATTATTCGATGAACACGCTTTCTGTTCCCTATTTCTGCTTCCAACCGTGATACAGATCTGGCAGCATCGCACAAGGTTAGCAGAGACGCTTTGTAGCCATTGAACTATATTACTAAGTGTTTGTAGCACATTTGTTCTTGCTCTTCAATGTTAACATCATTCACTCGCGGTCTTCCTGCATCAGCGTGATGCGTTTCGTGACCGTGAACACTGCTCGTAGCGTACACACGATTGCAAAACCTTGAAACGTACGCTCGGAACCGCAAGACGGATCTTGTAATCTCTACAAGTCTCTGCTTAATTGCCGTCGCTTCTACCCTACCTAGACACGTTAACATGTAAAAATATTCTGTATTTGTAAACGACATTTCAATAATTACAACAGCAAACCAAAAACTCGGAAGCAATATTTACGCAAAACTGACAACATCTTAAAATACTGTCACTTTTGATCTAGTCTTTTTTCTTTTCTAATGTCACGGTCTTCTTTCACGATAAGTTTTGATTGATTTTTATTACGAACTCTTTAACTAGTACTACATCAATGATGGCGTTGTTGTGTTTTAAAAATTTGCGGGGAAATGGTGACAATTTGGGCAAGATAATCGTAGATAATTTAGATTAAGATAATTTTAAAATTTCAAGGTAACTCATGAATATTTCATTTTCTTTATTTTATTTGGTTTGGAGGCCTTTGCCCGGCAGTGGGACAATATAGGCTTATAATAATGTGATTGGGATACCTCTTTTTTTTTTTTAGGATGGGAAATCATCAAATGACTTTTCCCGCTCTGGGCGGAGCGGGAGGGAGTGTCAGACTTGACTGACTAAAACCCATCCATGTTTCTTCTTAGCCCTTTGTGTTCCAGGGCCACGGTATCTCTTTCGAACAACCCGCAGCCCTGGCAGGCATCGGCCCTCTCGGACCCCTTCCGATTTGCTGACATCTCCTGAGGCGCGCGTGGAACACAAACGCGCCGCCGGCACGGCCTGTCGTCATAAGACGGACGGACGGTGAGCTAGCCCATTACTCACCGTCCACAGGGCCGCGCCTACGGTGGCCGGGGGCCACTGGTTTCCCCCCGACGCCCGGGGCGTCTCCCGCGGCGGCTGGGACGTGAGGTTCTCTCCCTCTCACGTTCCGCCACCTCCTTCGCTAGCATGACTGCTTCGCACAAGGAGGCGATGGCTTCCCATTCCCTCTCGCTCCGGACCATGGATTAAACCAGGGCCGGACGCGAGAGGTCGCGGCCGCCAATTCGCCGCCGCCAATGTGATTGGGATACCTTAATGCCCCTTTCGGATCGGACAGGTTTTTCTAACATATTACAAACAAGAAAACAATAGGCCACAAACCGCATTATTTCCTAGACATTATTTTCAAGAACGGTTTAACCCAAATTAAACACCTGATTCATAACGAATTATAATTATTTCTGGTTGCACTGTAACTAGCAATTACGGAAAACATAAATAATCTCGTCCATTATATATTTTGCAACTTATTAAATCCACAAAATGACGCACCGGTCGCGTTTCTATGAATACACAGAATAAATTAATAACATTAACTTTACATTCGAAAAACCCTAATAGCAGAGCAATAAAATAAGAAACAACTTGTGCTATTTAAATACAAGCTGTTGTTTTGCATCCTTGTCAAATTTAAGGAGGTTACCATGCTAATGATTATCGACCCGAAACAATAATAAAATGGATATTTGTTTTTTTTTTTTATGGAAATCGGTAAGTGTGAACCACCCGTGTTTTAAACGCGGCTCGTCTGATCCTCGCCTTATAACCACGCTTTCACACATACATACAATCGCAAACGTTTATTCGATAATTTCTTATTCCATATACGACGTTAAGGGTTTTTTTTTTTAAACACTGTCAAACTTTAAAAAAAAAAGAAGTGTTTATTAATAATTAACTTGGTACCGTAATTTAAATTGATTATTTATGTATTTTATAAATGATAAATGATGTTTATTTTGCAAGTAGGTTTTTACAAACACTTTTACACGTCATTTTTTTTTAAGCTAGATGGTGCCGGTGTTTCGTACCTGACTACTCTGAGAAGAAACAGCCGAAACAAACTCAGAGGTTCTCTGTTAACTTGTTACTCTTTTAAAGTCCAGACATTGCTCAATTTACATGAGGACTATGCAGATTAGTATCTGAAATGGTCTTTTGAAGAAAGAACCACACAGATTTGAGTGGACCTGTCCAGTCAGTGCAAGCATTTGTCAGTTATCGTGTAGCTCGACTTATAACTTAAGGAGCTCAACGAAATGACGACGTTATGACGTTCTCCTGAATTTTGACGAGGATGCAAAACAACACCTTGTATTTACGAAAAATCCTAAAGCCCGAACAGTGACAAGGATGTAGGTACAGTCAACCCGCATGTCCTTGGTAACAGTTTCACCTTTGTGTAATAGTTCAAGTTGTATGTACTACTAGCTTCTACACGCGACTTCGCTCCAATGGAAAACACATTTTATGGCACTAGGGGTGTGGCTTTTTATCAGTGAAAGCCTCACCCATAGTGAAATCTCTATCTTTGAAATCTGATTAATAGTTTCAGAGAATTACTCCTTATTATATTAGTATAGAGAATCAAAATAAGGAGCTCGTGGCTAAATAATAACAGCCGCTTGGTTCGATCTTCACGTTAAGCTACGCTTGCCAAGGTTAGTCCGTGGATGGATGACCACCTATCACGAACCGCATTTCCTCCGTCCCTCGGAAAGTACGCTAATCCGTTGGTCCCAAGCAGTTGCAGATCTTTGACAGTCGCTATAGGTAGTCAGTAGGTACCTAGGCAGTCGCTCCATGTACAATACTGGTATTCAGCTGCATTCGGTTAGACTGGAAGCCGACGCCAACAATGTTGGGAAAAGGCTGGCAGATGATGTTAAGGAATAGAATAACCCATCTTCAAAAAAATACTTTTTAAAGTGCCATGCCTTTTTCATCCCCTTTTACCCACTTTCAGGGATGAATTGTCAAAAAATCTTCTCTCCTTCAAAATACAAAGATGTGGACCATTTTCGTTTCTAGATCAAGAGGCTTAGGTTGTACTTCTTCTGTCAATGAGTGAATGAATATATTTTTTTTATTATTAAGAACCTACCTTGATTTTGTAAAGGACTCAACTGTTCTTTTATAAAGCTCTTTAAGCTCTTTTTTAAAATTAACTAGTTACTTTGCTTTGCAACTCTAAAGCTAGCCAAACACGCTAGGCTTTACCTGTACAGTTTACCTGCACAGGTAAACCTGACAGGTGTTCCATAGCGTGTATGTCCTCTACGCAGCTCGGGTTTATCTGCCAGGTATACCTGCGCAGGTAAACCTGACAGTGGTGTTCCGTAGCGTGTATGTCCTCTACGCAGCTCGGGTTTATCTGCCAGGTATACCTGCACAGGTAAACCTGACAGGTGTTCCGTAGCCTGTATGTCCTCTACGCAGCTCGGGTTTACCTGCCAGGTATACCTGCGCAGGTAAACCTGACAGGTGTTCCGTAGCGTGTATGTCCTCTACGCAGCTCGGGTTTATCTGCCAGGTATACCTGCACAGGTAAAACTGACAGTGGTGTTCCGTAGCGTGTATGTCCTCTACGCAGCTCGGGTTTATCTGCCAGGTATACCTGCACAGGTAAACCTGACAGGTGTTCCGTAGCCTGTATGTCCTCTATGCAGCTCGGGTTTACCTGCCAGGTATACCTGCGCAGGTAAACCTGACAGGTGTTCCGTAGCGTGTATGTCCTCTACGCAGCTCGGGTTTACCTGCCAGGTATACCTGCGCAGGTAAACCTGTCAGGTAAACCCTAGCGTGTATGGCTAGCTTTATAATGGATAGTTGTTACTCAGAGCGAAAGCTTTTTTATATATGTTTAACGACCTTCAAAATAAATGATCGTACATACGACCTACAATAATAGTATAATAGTGCAATTACACTTGATCGTATATTGCCTGAATTTTTTTGTCTCTAGAATTACAAACGACCAATTATATAATAATGAAGTCGGTTAAAAATAACCAACTTCCAAATATTAACACAAAAAATTAAAAAAATATGTTTTTTTCCGGAAGTAAGACTTTCATTTCTATTGACTTTTCAGGTAGGGTTATGTGTGTAGATGTTGGAAGATAGAAAGAAGTCCAATTACAGAAGAATAATAATAAAGTATTAATGTACAAGAGTTTTAGTTTTTACACACACAAGAGTTCCAACGAGAGTAGAAAACAAGTAGTGGCAGATAATAATCATAGATGACAGAGAATACATTATTATAATTTATAGGAAGGAGATTAGCTCATTTTAAGTGTAAATATTGGCCACTGGGTCACCTACCTTTATTTATTTACATATATATATATATATATATATATATATATTATTTATTTACATATATATATATATATATATATATATATATATATATATATATATGTAAATAAATAAAGGTAGGTGACCCAGTGGCCCCCGGCCACCGTAGGCGCGAGCCTGTGGACGGGGAGTAATGGGCTAGCTCACCGTCCGTCCGTCCGTCTCATGACGACAGGCCGTATCGACGGCGCGTTCGTGTTCCACGCGCGCCTCAAGGAGATGTCAGCAAATCCGAAGGGGTCCGAGAGGGCCGATGCCTGCCAGGGCTGCGGGACTGTTCGAAAGAGATACCGTGGCCCTGGAACATGGATAGGTTTTGTCAGCACAAGTCTGACACTTCCTTCCGCTCCGCCCAGAGCGGGAAGCAAAACTGAAGCCATCTTGTTTTGAAAACAGTGCCCCCCCCCCCCTGTTATTCGAGTGTCTGAAAATACATGTTTTACATAACATCACGCTTGTAATCCCCGAAGGGTTACGCAGGTATAGTTATGTTAAGGTCTGATTTTATAGGAGCGAGATGATTCCCATTAATTAAGGCACAAATCTAGGCTAGGCTAGGGTGCTATTGAGAAATTCGTGATTGAAAAACCTGCTTAATCCGGGAATCGAACTCGAGACCTCATGCTCAGCAGTTGCTCTTGCGACCATTAGACTAACGACACTCTAAGTCTAACGTTTCTATTTGTTCTGTCTCTGTTTCTATTAGTATTCATTAACAAGTACTGATATGGCAGACGCACGGTGAGTTAGCGACTTTTGGAGCAAGTCATCTGTTGTGAACAATAGTCATCTCTTTTTGGTCAAAATATTGACTCGACTTACTTTGACCATGAGTAGATAAGAAACAGAGACCGAACTTCAAATAGCACAAATAGCAGGGTACCCTCTTGAGTAGCAAAAATACATGCTTCACCTATGAGTAGTTGCTCTCGATGGAGAGCACAGTCCAACTGCCAAATGTCAATGTCAAGACTGATTGCAGATACAAATATAAAACAGAAAAAAATGCAGGGTATAAAAATAAAGTATAGAGTTTATGAAAATAAATTGCCAATATGTTTTAGTACAGAACTAACAAGGGAGAATGGAAGAAAAAAACGTGTTGCGCCGACCCCAAGTAGAACGGGACAAGGGCAGGAAGATGATGATGTTTTAATACATTTTCCTGTATACCGACTGAAGTTCTTAATTTATGATTACATACATAAGTACAATAAGTTCAACCCTAAACTACGCCTGTATCTTAGATGTCAGAGTCCGGCAAAAGGAGTATGCTGTTATAATTTAATCATGGCAGACGTGCCAGTGGACTGGGGCAAGTAGGGCTTTTGCCATTAACCAAGCAGATATCCTGAGTCCAGGCATGACATGACTACACTGACATGTATCTTATGTAAGAATCCTATAATATGACACTTTGCCAACCTCTAATCGTGTTGTAGCGATACAAAAAGCAACTTTCTACAAAAAGTACTACAGCGCCATCTATGACACGACGGAAGAACTAATATCAATTTCCTACCTCGCGCAAGCAGAGTTTACATCGAGTTAAGACTATATAGAAAAACCCGACAACAACTGTCGGGCAGTTGCCCACCAGACATAACACCTGTCTGGTCGGAGGATCCTTCCTTTTCTATAGGGTATGAAGAACTTTACACCCTGTTTCTCATACCCCTGAAGTGTAACACAACACAAGTCGAATGAGGTTCAGTCTTTCTTGGCTATCTACTCCGTGGTACACACGTAAAGGTACATCGTTGTCAATCCTGTCGGCCTTGACTGTATCGTCAAGTGTGCCGCGATAACTTAAATCCGTGTTTGTTATGTATATTACAGTAGTCAAATAGATTCACGACTGACCGGTACATCACCTGATTAAAATCGATTTGTAGAATTCCTGACTATTTTCGCAGTAGCAGCCACAGAGTCTGGATTTGTTCCCGGCCTCAAAAAAAAAAGGCAAGTATGACATATTTAGTCATATTAGATTATTTTAAAGACTAAACTGTTATTTTTCCCTTTTTTTAGTTTTTTGAAGTCGATATAATTTTGTTTTATTACTTTTTATTCATTATGTTTTTTATTGTAGCCTCTGGTCTTCTTCAAGAACTCGTTCTTCAGAATATTTCAACTATAATTGCACTATTTCTCGTCTTAGCACGCTTGTTCTGAACTCGAAAATGTCACCTAAGCCCGTTTTTTCGATATTACTTCCAATTTCATCAGAGGAAACGGCCATTTTTATTCATTCTTATTTGGATTTTTTAGCGAGCTTTGGTACATTTTTGATCTGCAAGTTAGCCTTGCGGCTGCCCTTTTGCAGATCTTTTAAAATTGTTATGTAGTTTCTATCTTTCGTGGTTTGGTTTTCGAGATGTTCTATATTATTTTTAAGCTCTTCATTTTGTGCCGACAAAAATTCTTCAACGAACACAATGTCCGTCCTTCCCAATTCGCTGATATCAATTTCATTGAGCATACATGGAATTGGCTTGGGAGAAGAATTTTAAGCAATCTTCATCGATTCTTCAAAGTTACCTGAATAACTTTTTACACATCTTTCCATTGAATAGAGAGGGGTGCGCATCATATCATATAACGTTATTTGGTATATTTTCATTTCAATAACGTTCCCAAGATATAATAAACGTGAGTTATACCAACTGTTGATATAATTTCTTTAGACATAACATTTAAATACTCTAAAACTTATTTCGTTTAACGTTATTGGATATAACGTTTATTTAATCGAAAATCATTAGGCCCATCGTCTAAAATATATAGTATTGATACCATCTTTGTGGTTAACGCCCCGATTCAAAGCAAGCCGACTTGGATGGGTTATATTAGGTTAGAAGGTTAAGGCGGCAGCGGAGCGGAGTGCCAGGTTCCCTCTATGTTGGTGAACCATTTGAGTTAGGTTTGGTTAGAACAGCGACCATTAACGCGCAAAGGCGAACGAGTGAAGCGAGCGTGCTGCGGGAGCGGCGTGACAGAAAGGAATCGCTGCAAAACCGACTCCACGTAATCTTGTCTACCCTACCTCTAGAGTGTTATTTAAAACCGCGTAGGCGCAGAGGGGCGAGGCGGCCCGCGAGCTGAGGAGCAGGTGGTTTTAACACTCGCGTGTGCGTGAAAACATCATATTCGGTATATGACGCCGATGTAGACCCGTCGTAAGTGCCTTAGGTAAAAGCTAAAAGCTCCTAGAAATGTTTCTTTGTAATTTAATGCTTTGCTAGGCCTCACATTTTCTTGATTCCCAAAAAGATGATTTTAAAGTATGCACCACGTATCACTTTTTTTTTTCATTTTTCTCTTAAAGTTTACTATCAAGACGTCACAATCAAATTATTAATTACGGCAGAACACAAAAAAATATTAAATATTTGCAAGTTTTGCTTAGTTTTTTTTGGTGTGCGTAGGTATAATGGAGAGGGCTATGCTCGGAGTTTCCTTGCGTGATCGAATCAGAAATGAGGACATCCGCAAGAGAACCAAGCTTACCGTCGTAGCCCGAAGAATTGCCAAACTTAAGTGGGAGTGGGCAGGGACATTGCTCGCAAAACGGATGCCCGGTGGAGCCGAAAAGTTCTGGAATGGCGACCGCGAACCGGAAGACGAAGCGTTGGAAGGCTCACTAGGTGGACCGATGACCTGGTGAAGGTTGCGGGGATCCGCTGGATGCGAGTCGCACGGTACCGGTCAATGTGGCGACACTTGGGGGAGGCCTATGTCCAGCAGTGGACGTCTTTCGGCTGAAATGATGATGATGATGATATTAATTAGCTGATACGATCAGCATGGCGAAAAAAAACCGGACAAGTGCGAGTTAGACTCGTGCACTGGGGGTCCCGTACAAAATTATAGGTATTTTGTTATTAAACTACATATTTACGTTTTTTTTTTTTTACAGCAGGAAAACCCCGTAGTTCAACTTGATTCCTATACGCGTTCTTGAGAAAAAGGGTCTTGACAGACAGACAGGTGGCTAAGTCATCTTTTAAGGATTTTTTTTTTCTTTTGAGGTATTTAACCCTTAAAAACGGTCCTTTACAAGTGCGACGCATATTTAAAAATAAACACAACATCATGAGTGGCCAAAAGCCTCGCATTTGAAAACCAAGACTTCAAGAAGGTTCTTAAATTCAAGTGGATTTTTTGTATACAAGGCATTAAACGGATCTATAAATATAGTTACACTGACTCTAGTATTTATAGTCAAGTTAAAGTAATTAATTAGTTAAGCATCTGTTTTTATGCAATAGACAAGGATTTGAACGAAGTAACAACCGTCAAAGAAAGCATAGCAGAATTCTAACTTTTGAAAGTTCTAACTTCAAGCAATTACTAAAGTACAGAATAAAAATCGTATCTTAAATAATTACTTTTACTCAAATAAGCACTTGGATTTGTTTATCGATCGATACGCGTGTGAGCTATTTACGCAAAATAAGTACTACCTAGGATGGCTGCTTTGGTTCCATCAAAACAAAGGCCATCTTAGACGAAAAGCTGCATCACATGATCTGACCTCTCTTTTTTTTAAATAATTTAATTTTAAGTTTTGAAAGCATGAAATAAAAATTGGGAGCCGCTTAGCACAAGCACAAAACAAAGCGGACCCCCGACGTGTACGTGTTTTTTTAGAGATTTTTCTGTTGGGGGTATTTTAATTTTAATTTTTATTTCATGCTTTTTAAACTTAAATGATTTTTAAATAAGAGGTGTCAGATCATGTGAGGATGCCATGCAGCTTCTCGTCTAAAATGGTCTTTAACTATGTCAGGACTGTATATTGTGATGTAGATCGTATCGATTGTGGAAAGTTCCCAGTTCGAGACAGACTCGATTAAATATATCAAGTTTATCATTTACGTCATTTGTTATTGTTACTTCTACTAATCTCATGTTCTTATAACTGGAACAGTTCGGGGGAAATCCAAAGCCATGAGATATACCGCGGAGCTTTCTTAGGATACTTCAGTTTTTAGGGTTCCGTACCCAAAGGGTCAAACGGGACCCTATTACTTAGACTTCGCTGTCCGTCTGTCCGTCCGTCCGTCTGTCACCAGGCTGTAATCCATAAACCGTGATAGTTAGCCAGTTGAAATTTCTACAGATTATGTATTTCTGTTGATGCTATAACAACAAATACTAAAACCAGAATAAAATAGATATTTAAGGGGGCTTCCATACAAAAAAGTGATTTTTTTGCTCGTTTTTTATAAATAAAAACTTGAGAGGTGTCAAGGGACACCCGGATGGAACGAAGTTCCTTTCACGTACATAATATCAATACATTTTAGATTTAAGTTAGTGTGCGAAAAATAAAATATTTAATTTAAGGTAGATTAATCCTTAATTCGAAGCAATACGTCTTACTTAACTGCACAACCGAATTTGTACTTTGTAGTTCGGTCACTCAAAATAATAATCATATCTATCCTTACTCACATACACACCCCAATTGTACGTAATTTAAGGAAATTTCAACTTTATTTTAAAGAAATAAAGCTTACAATAGCTTACTAAAGCAAAAAGTGTCGTGACAACTTTTCGTAAGAATTTATTCCGTCTAGCCCCCTTCCACAACGCGCGATAAGGAACTTCGTTCCAATAGTACGGAGCCCTTCGAGCGCGAGTCCGACTCGCACTTGGCCGGTTATTATTTTAGTTTAAAAAATTCTGACTAACTTTATTTTTTTGTTTAGTTCGATTTGTGGGCCAAAATAACCAATTTCTGAAGTCCTGACACAGCCAGAAGGCGTCGCGGTGAACCTCGTTGAAGATGGCTGGACAAGCTGGACAAGACCAGCGACCAGTGGCCCACATTGGCCCTGGATCGAAACTATTGGTAGTCATGCGGAGAGGCTTTTGCCCAGCAGTGGAATGACGCAGGCTAACAGTAACAGTATCAATAAAGCAAGTTGTCCACGAACATGTGCAAAATTCAATTTTTTCTTAAATGTGTATGAATAATTCTCAGTTTCGAGTAAGAATCATTTCGTTTCAAATGTAGCGACCACAAAAAGCAACATACTACAAAAAGTCTACAGCGCCATCTATGATACGACTTAGTAACTAACATCAATTTCCTACAAGTCACAAGCAAAATTTACATCGACTTCAGTATATATACAGAAACCCGATAACAACTATAGGGCAGTTGCCCGCCAGACATAACACCTGTCTGGCCGGAGGATCCTCCCTTTTCTAAGGAGTATCGAGGAACTTTACACCCTGTTCCTCATACCCCTAAACTGGTGACCCCGAAATGGACGTCAGCGCAGCCTTCGAGCAACGTGACGTCATCATCATCATCACTTCCTCCAGCTTTCGAGCAGCGAGTCACACAGCCAGCCAGCTTCAACTGGGTAAACCTGACCACCAGCATGCAGCGGAAGCGCATTCCTGGTCAGCACCTTCAGCCTCTCATCAAGCGACCATGGCACAGCACACTGCACTTTCGGCCGGTCGAGAGCTTCTACCTCCCGGTCGACACCTCTGTAGCTGTCTGCCACATCGCGGCGCTGTACCACGTCCGACACACCGGAGCAAACGCAGCGCCGGCCCCGACTCACTGGGGTTCGCCTCACCACCGCAGACTGTTCCGACTCACCGTGAACAATGCGGCAACAGGCTTCCAACTGGCACGGCTAAATACTAAAAAGATGACTCATTCTACTATCGACCTCCGGTCTCCGGGGGGGAGTGATGTAGCGACCACAAAAAGCAACATACTACAAAAAGTCTACAGCGCCATCTATGATACGACTTAGTAACTAACATCAATTTCCTACAAGTCACAAGCAAAATTTACATCGACTTCAGTATATATACAGAAACCCGATAACAACTATCGGGCAGTTGCCCGCCAGACATAACACCTGTCTGGCCGGAGGATCCTCCCTTTTCTATGGAGTATCGAGGAACTTTCCACCCTGTTCCTCATACCCCTAAACAAATGTGGACAGCGGAAGTGGTTCAAAATTAATAAAACATAAATCATACAATTTGCAGACAGAAAAATCTAGTTTAGATTTTAAAGGTGAACTTTAAAATAGATTCTACGTCTTAAACTAGAAAACGTAATAAACAAAAATTTGTATAAATTAGCTTTTTTTTTTGTTTTTTATTATCTGTACGAACATATTATTACTTCCTAGATGCCTCCGAATGCAGATTATCTATAAATAGTTCAATTAAGTACATGATTTTATACATTTTAAATTAAGTACATGATTTTATTGTAGTTAAGTTGATTAAATTGAAGTTGCGCCACACGTACAGATAAGTTGAAAGCGAATTCACTGACATGGTATGGGTATATGATGAGGAGTTACGAATCACATGTGACTGATGTGTGATGAATCTATATGTTGATGGATGAAGAGGGAAAGGTATACCAAGGAAACGATGGATGGATTGTATGAAAGAAAAAGGAGCAAATACTCGCAGTAGTGTGACAATTGACAGACGGGAATACAAGAAAAAAGGTGTTGCGTCGACTCAAAGTAACACGGTACAAGGCCACGAAGAAATATTCACTTTTTTTTTCTCTGTCCGTCGGGTAGTTTATTGAAAAGTATTGGACACGTATTTTTTCTTTTTTCACGTGGTCATAAAATTACGGAGATATTATATTGAGTTGAAATGGCGCATGACGTCACATGTAGGTAAGTTTTATACCTACTTGTGACGTAGTAAGCCCCCACTCTCCAACTTTAATGAGTTTTAACTAAGTAATTTTTGATATATTTTTGATAAAACAAAAAATACGTGTCTAATATTTTTGTATTACCTGTCTGACGGACAAAATAGAATGTCGTTTTCTTTACCCAGTCCGCACCCCTATTGATGAAGTTAAGGCGATATCTTACAGCGGTCGCAGACGCTACCGCTGAGAAATGGGTCTTGGCTTCGATTCTCAGGTCGGGCAATGCAGTTTTTTTTTTCAGTAGCATCCTGCAGTCTGCAATTTATGGCTGCTCACTGATGGCAATTTTTAAATTGGTGTAATATTAGGTACTTCCTGCCCAGCTCTCCGGGGATTGGAGGCATAATTTTAAGTGATGGATGATGACAATGAGCCCGCCCCCTTTACATTGGACTTAAATATAACTAGCGACATGTGGCAGTACTAATAAAGGTACCATTCTGAATAACCTTTCAGGGATAACAGGGGTGATGTTAAGTTATGTGAGTCAAACACATGGTTTACATTATTTGGCTAAAAAACGTACGATATTCATAATTATGCTAATATTCGATACTTCGTTGAATACGCTAAACTGGTTGACAGTGACTGTGACACGGATACCGAATTATTAATATTAAATTATCGGTGTTAATGACTTGGACTTCAGACCAGACAAAGAATGTATGGAAATGTAGTTATTAATTACTAATTAGTTGACATGATATCAAGTACCGGATCTAGTTCCTGAAGACTTACAAAGATTTTCTGGAAATCGCGTTACGGAACTCAAATGGAGTTGGGCAGGAACCTAGCAAGGCAGTGATGACAGATTGTTAGTCCATCTGTCATCACTGCGCTATCACTGATTGGCGTCCAGGAACGGGCAAAAGAAATGTGGGTCTTGTCCGGTGGCGAGATCGGCAGACGACATTATTTGCCATCGAAGGAAAAACCTGGATGACGCTGGCGCAGGACCCTGGAAATTGGCAAGACACAAAAGAGGCCTATACCCAGCAGTGGGAGCATTCAGGCTGTGGGTGATGATGACGATGACCAGATTTAGGAGTTCGCTACATCATCTGCCTGCATATTCCCAGCTATGTTGAGTTCGGCTTCCAGTATAACCGGATGCAGCTGAATACCAGCAAGTCACATGGAGCGACTGCCAATCTGACCTCCACAACTCAGTTAGTACTAGTAACACAGGTTGTCAGACATCCGGGCTACTGAATTTTAGGTACACCTCTGAATAACTCTTCGGGGATTACTGGCGTCATGTTATGTTACAAGCCCGTTTCGACTTTCTGTCCGCGGAACTTTAAAAACTGCAACATTTGAGAGCGTTAACCCTTCGTTATACAAGGTGTTGTTTTGCATAGTCGTCAAATTCAAGGAGGTAACTATATTAATGATTCTCATCCCGAATCAATGACAAAATAAGTACGTAATTTTTCTTGTTTTTCTTTTTTACAGAAATCGGTAAGTGTGTACCACCCTTGTTTTAAACGCGGCCCGTCTGGTTCTTGCCCTATAACCTCACATACAAACAATTTCAAACGTTTATTCGATAATTTCTTATTCCCTTAACCACGTTAAGGGGATTATTCTGAAATATTGTCAAATTTAAACAACCAAAAAAATCAGCGTTTATTAATAATTAAATAGGTACCGTAATTTTAATTGATTATTTATGTCTTTTGTGACCACCTTCTGAAATTTGGCGAGGTTGCCAATCAACACCTTGTATTAAAATAGCTAATGAAATTCCGTTCAAAATGAATTCTGCACGCTTGTGCATCAACGCATAACCTTTGAGATCAACAAGGGTTACCGATCTCCTCCCTTATTATTGTTCCGTGGGCGGGTTAAAGATGTTTGACTCATGTTTGGTTAATTTATTATACTTTTGTTTAAAAAAAACATGATCTTTTAACGAATTAACACTTGAACCTGTGCAAGCATTCATTTTAGTTTGTAAATGAATGCTTGCCATTTGTTTGTTTTAAATTTGTTTAAGTTGAATTTTGCGGTCCGTGTGGGACTGTACAACTTTCGTCATCATCTGCCTGCCTGTTACTCGTACCAACTATATTGGGGTCGGCTGCCAGTCTAACAGGATTCAGCTAAATACCTGTATTTTTCATGGAGCTACTGCCTTTCTGACCTCCACAAGCCAGTTAATATTGAGTAAGACGATACTCCTTGGTAAGACTGGTTGTCAGACTTTCGGGCCACTGATTACCTGTAACAACTGTCAAACATATACAATAGGGATGAAGACTTGGTAAAGAAAACGACATTCTATTTTGTCCGTCAGACAGGTAATACAATGATACAATGATGAACATAAATGTGGATGGATGGAGAGGGAGAGGAAGACCAAGAGGAAGAATTAAAGTTGGAGAGTGGGGGCTTACTACGTCACAAGTAGGTATAAAAATTACCTACACGTGACGTCATGCGCCATTTCAACTCAATAAAGGGTGTAAAACACCTCTTAACGAAGCCGAAAGGCACTGGTTCTCCCTGTCATTGCGATAATTTTTTGGTCCACACCATACCTGGGAACCTTCTAGTTACGGAGATATTAGGGGTCAAAGTTCCAACTTTTTGACAAGTATTTTTTTTAAATACAAGTTTTTGATGTAAGATTTTTACTTTAAACACTTCCACGACCCCCTTACTATTCAATCCGTCCATCAGCACAATGTTTTGAGTGCGTTACATTGAGTTCTACGACAAAACATGATTTTACACCCCCCAAATAAAAGTCATTTCCCGGCAATAATTTTTGCGTAAAGTTACTTAGTTTCATGTACAGAATGCTTGGTTGACGGCTTCGTGATGAGGTGATTTACACCGTGTATAATATCTCCGTAATTTTATGACCACGTGAATAAAGAAAAAATACGTGTCGAATACTTTTCAATAATCTACCCGACGGCGACGGACAAAGAAAAAAATATAGTGATCACCCTTTATTGACAGTCGGGACAAACGGCATAACGTGCTTTCCGAGGCATGAAGGAAACTCGGTATGTAATGGATGCCTCGAACCAACCTAACGATCGACCCGAGCGGCTGTTATTATTTAACCACGGTCATTTATGTCTGTCTTACTCAAAAAGGTATTATGTGAATAATTAAAAATGTAAATAATATGTATTAAAATGAATAAACGAAATAATAATTCCGGTTATAAATGTCGCTTTTAGGAATGAAGTTTTTTAGAATATTTTGTCATATATTACCAATTCATGTTAATTGATATTATATTGTGGAGAAAAATATATGTCTATCATATTATTACTATTTATAAAATAGTTAAATATGTTGAATGGCCAGGGAGTCTGGATTCGTGCCCAGTTGATGGCAATAAGCTAGCCCCCTATTACATCATCATCTACCGAGCCTTTTCCCAAACTATCTTGGGGTCGGCTTCCAGTCTAACCGGATGCAGCTGAGTACCAGTATTTTACATGAAGCGACTGCCTATCTGACCTCCACAACCCAGTAACTGCGTAATACGATACCCGTTGGTAAGACTGGATGTCAGACTTTTTGGCTTCTGACTACTCGTAACGACTGTCAAAGATGTACATGACAGCCGGGACCAACGGCTTAACGTGCTTTCCGAGACACGGAGGAAACTAGGTATGTAATTATGGTCACCCATCCACGGTCCAACCTCGGCAAGCACGGCTTAACCTTAAAGATCGACCCGTGCGGCTGTTATTATTTAGCTACGAGCTCGCCCCCTATTACATGGGGCATAAATCAGAAGTAACGTGATGTTTAGTTTTGTTAAGATGTTTATTATTGTATAAATTGTCCTCACACAGTTTCTTTTAAACTTTGATTTTACATCTCTGTTAAAATCACAGCAGTCTTTATATTCGAAAATAGTGTTATAGGTATAGAGTTTCTTTTAGATTCCTGCCACCATAGGAATCATGACAGTAAAAGGACTATTTTCTTTGGCATTTATGAAATTTAAAGCTTTATTAATTAGACAATCTTCTCGATACTTATCAGGAAAGCCATGCCAGGTGTCCAGGCCTATGCCTAGCAGTTCAAAAGTAAACCGTAACCAAAAAAAAAAAAACAAGTGGACGGCCTCGTCGGTGTATTGTTCGCAACCGCGATCGATGACCGCAGTCTTGGCTGCAATTTCCGGGTGAGTTAGTTAATTAATCGAGTATTTTAATTAGTAACACGAAGTCTAGATCTGGGCCTGGTTAGTAATAAATTAAAGTAGTTTCAAGACGTAGCAATAGATCATCATCATCAGCATCTAACAACCTTGTCCCGACCAAGTTGTGATCGGGGGGTCACCATGACGCTTAAAACATTATTGTTCCATACCTATTCCAGAGTGGGAAAGAGATGGAGCTAGACGACCTGTATAGCTCCGTCTCTTTTTCACTCTGGAATAAGAATGGAACAATAATGTTTTAAGACATAAGTTTTTAAACTGACATGGTCACTAACACTATTAATAAAATTTGCAACGGGATATTTACTATGTGTATTATTTGTTTCGAGTTCCCGATATCAGTTTATCCGTGATCATGGCGTTTGCAACAGCGCCGAAATATCGGGAACTCGAAACAAATAATACACATGGTAAATATCCCGTTGCAAGTGTTATTAATAATGTTTTAAGACGTCATGGTACGCCACCAGTACAGTATAACCTAATAATGCAAGTGAATACCAGTATTTTACATGCAGCGACCTGACTCCCATAAACCAGTTTGTAATGAGTTATACGATTATATCTCGTAGTAAGACTGGTTGTCAGACTTTCTGGCAATTGACTACTTGCAAAAACTGTCGAAGTTCTACAATGTTAGCCGAGACCTACGGCTAGCGGCTTAATGTGCTATAACTATAGCTTTTGACATACGGGGGATTTCACATCAGCAGTTCCAAAAGTTACCTACAACCCCTGCCCCTGCCCACTGTCCCCTGCCCGCTGCCCACTGTCCCATGCCCCCTGCCCCCTGTCCCCTGCCCCCTGCCCACTGTCCCCTGACCCTTGCATAATGTCCCCTGTCCACTGACAGGCTTTAGGCTTTTATTTTAGAAAAAGGATAAGGATCCCGTGCAAAAAAAACGGGTCAAGTGCCAGTCGGACTCGCGCACGAAGGGGTCCGTAACAAAATTTATAAAAACGATCAAAAAAATCACTTTTTTTGTATGGGAGCCCCCCTTAAATATTTATTTTATTCTGTTTTTAGTATTTGTTGTCGTAGCGGCAACAAAAATACGTAATCTGTGGAAAACTGGACAACTATCACGGTTCATGAGATACAGCCTGGTGACAGACGGACGGACGGACAGCGAAGTCTCAGGAATAGGGTCCCGTTTGACCCTTTGGGTACGGAACCCTAAAAATAATTGAAATTGTTAACAAAATCCGATTCAAATAAGGAAGTAATTTTTATATTACGGGCGAAGGTCGCGGGCAGTCTCTTATAGATTCGGAAATCCCCGTACTGCTCCAATTAAAACAATAAGTCGGCCATATATTTTCCATTTTTGCACAGTTACGTTGTTTGGAATGCCACGTTGGCGCATGAGGTACTGGGTTCGATTCCAAGGTTGGGCAAGTGATTGGGTTTTCCCATCTATAATTTCTCAGTAGCACCAACGGAGTCTGGATTCGGACGTGCCCAATTGATGTCAACAGGCTCACCCCCTATGACATGGGACTTGGAACATAACTGGTGACATTGTGTGTACTTGTTAGGTACATCTCTGCCGAACCCTTTAAGGATTACAGGCGTGATGTTATCTAAGTTATGTAGTTTGGTTTTCGTAGTTCAAGTGTCACTATGAGTGATAGCCCATTGGTGTGAACGTTAGACTGCCAAGTCATTTACAGCTCTCGAGTTCGAGCCCAAGACACGCACCTCTGATTTATCGGATTTCTTCATTTTTGATTCGTATAAAATTATCACTTGCTTCTGTGAAGGAAAACATGAGGAAACCAGTAGCCTGAGAGATATTTCTCGACGGTATGTAAAGCCAAGTCAGAGGCCCATGGGCGGCATAAAAACTCTTACACCAGGGTAGGCAATAATTGCAGTCCTGTGGACGGTGAGTAATGGGCTAGCTCACCGTACGTCCGTCTTATGACGACAGGCCGTGCCGACGGCGCGTACGTGTTCCACGCGCGCCTCAAGGAGATGTCAGCAAACCGGAAGGGGTCCGAAAGGGCCGATGCCTGCCAGGGCTGCGGGTTGTTCGAAAGAGATACCGCGGCCCTGGAACAAAAAGGGCTAAGAAGGAACATGGATGGGTTTTAGTCAGTCAAGTCTGACACTCCCTTCCGCTCCGCCCAGAGCGGGAGAAGTCATTTGTTGATTTCCCATACGAAAAAAAAAGGATTGTGTGGTTTTAAGAAACCACGGTAAAAGTGAAACTTTTTTTCACACTATAGACATTTAACTAAAAATTTTTGGAATAATATTCTATTAAGGGTATAAAACGTAAACGCGCGTCACGCGACATGCAACACACAGACAAAAAATCAAAATCATTTATTTCAAGTAGGCCAGTTACAGGCACTTTTGAATAGTCGAAAAACAATAAAAATGAAGCTACAGTCCCAGTCACAAGACATAATAACTGTGAAAGTACTGTAGTTGCCCATTCCAAAGCGTAGATCTCTATGGAGAAGAATGGGCAAGAAACTCCATGGACACTCTTTTAAATCAGAATCTTGTTACAAAACCTTGGTTACATCATTCATTTAGAGATGGTACATTATGTAAGAACGATGTAGCAAGACGTGCACGTTAAAAGTGTCCATAGTAAAAACGAAAAGAACAATTAAAAGATGAAATAATTAGTTCGAAATGAGCCGTGGCAGCTGAGAGACGACCAGGCACAACTGACAGCGCCCGTTCACGAACATGACGCATCACGGATCGCGGATCAGAAAAAGAAAAAGTTTGAGACGATGTATTATAAGTTTCACTTAAAAAAAAAAAAAAAAAAACAGAGTTGAGGAGAGGCAGTAACAACACTTAATAAAGAAAGAATGTTACTTGTGACGTGGTCCACCGAGCTAGGAAGGTCCGCTTACTCATGTTCTCACTAATAGCCCTAGAACCGGTCCCTGTCAGCGACGCGACAATAGGCCCACACTATCAATAACAATAAGTCTTTTTTAAATGCTAATGTTGTATCATTAATCGTTTTTATAACACAAAAACCACGCGTGACTCGAAATAGTTGATTTTGACGTAAACAATACAAAATGCTGGTTTAGCTATTTTATTTGTTGTCTGCAGAATATTTCCTTGTAACGTATTATCACACCTGTTATCCTCGAAATTTTAGGTAGAGGTGTACCTACAATAGTACACCCCTCATTTCGGCTAGACTAATGCAATCAACCGGGTATAAATACAGGCTACGTGGTTGCTTCTGTGAAACTGATGCAAAAACCCAATAACACTTTGCACAACCTGGGAATCGAACCTGGAACTTATTCTCAGCAGTTGCGATTATCGAACCAACGTAAACCAACCTGAAATGTAAATAAAAAATTTAAAAAAATCCTTATTATATTGGGCGGGCATTTTGGTCGGGCAGTGTTATTGGACTTTGCCATGAGAAATTTAGCAGCCACTGAGTCTGAATTCTTGCTCGTTTGATGGCAATAGGCTCGCCCCCTATTACATGGGACTTGAAATGTGGGTGTAGTTGTTAAGTACACCTCTGTCGAATGCTTCGGCAATTAAAAGGCGTGAAAGTATGTTATGGCTTTTATAGATGAGTTAAATTTCAAAAGGAAAATACAAATCCATGCGAACAAAGTCACGAACAAAATATGTCGCATATACCTTGAAAATGTTCGCACATTATTCGCACAGTGAGCCCTTAATGAAAACAGTAGTTCTAAAACCAAAACAGGTCTCACTCGACAACCTGCCCGGAAACGTCCAAACATTGCCGATCGGGCTTTCCGAGTGCGTGACGTCATAGTTGTCCAGCGCGCATGCGCGAATCTCACGTACGATGCGATGCCTTGTGAAATGCCCAGTCAGCATTCAGTGTGCGCGCCGCAGTCGGCCTGACATAACGTGTCGAGGCCACAAGGATTAATTGATTGTTGATTTTTTATCGTAATATTATATTTCTCATTGTCAACAAGGAATTTAAAAAAAGTCGTTATTTTTAAATTTTTTGGTTGAATTAAAAAGTGGTGTTTGCGAAGTGCGAGTTAGGAGATTTTGGAGTTTTATATTGTAATTTTATCGAATTTGGAGTAAAATATTAGGTGAGACTTTTTTTCCTTTTTTTTTTAAAGTCTTAGCATATGTTTTCGCTGACGCCTATACTTAGATAAAAAGCAGGAGCTTGTGTACTTACATAAATTATTAAAAATCGTATAATATATTTTAATATTTATGCAGAATTTGATTATGAGAAAATTGTTTTATCATTAGGTATACACGTTGGTGCATACTGCATATTATGATATATGGTTGCCTAAGAAACCTTCAACGCAGACAATTGTCAATATAAGTTTAGCATACTTAGTTGAGTATTTACTAAGTCGTCTGTTAGCACATAAACTTTAAAGTTATGCGAGATTTTATTATCTTTTTATGGTCTTTTATATTAGAAAATATAAATGTCGCACAAAGAACTTCTTACACCATCTCCGAGTAAGTTTCAGTCAAATTACTTGCTAAATAATAGTTTTGCGATTTTTTTTTATATATTTTTACTTGTTTGGTCTTTGCCTTATTCTTTAACCTGGTGTTAGAGTGTTTATGGCGCCCATGGGCCTCAGTATTGGCTTGACATGCTGGCATTCTGGTTTCCTCACGATGTTTTCCTTCACCGAAGCTGGTGATAATTATGCAACACGCGCATGAATCTGAAATAATCCGAAGTGCGTGTCTTAGAGGATTGGATTTTTGGAGCGAACCCACAGGACAGTTGTATTCCACTATTTAAAAAACATAAAATTTCCTACCACTTCCGGCACTGTACATTTTTGAAATTTGTATTTTTGTTCACCAAAACACACGAATTTGACTTGTTTAATGATGTTGTATCCAGACCCAGCAGTAAAGTGCATATGTTTTATGTTCCTAGGCGTAGAATTAAATTATTTTCTAATAATGTATACTGCATGTCCATAACTGTCTACAACAAATTACCTGATGACTTCAAAACTCTCAGCCTCAGAACATTTAAATGTAAATTATTTAACTTTTTTATAAACAATTGTTATTACTTAACTGAAAATTTTATGAATGAAAAATTTACCTAAAATATTTGGCATTATTGCCTTTAAGTAAATCATATTTTATCTCCTTGACTTATACAGGGTGTAACGGAAAGGGTATATACATCCTTAAGGGTGTGCTACAGACCATCAAACTGAACATGTTACTCAATATAAAAAAAAATTGCAGCAAAAAAAAAAAAATCTGCTGCCTATACATTTGGGTCGAATAGGTATTGTAATTTTCTATGGGGCAGCAGATATTTTTTTTGCTGAAAAACATGTTTTATGATGAGAAACATGTTCAGTTTGATGGTCTGTAGCACACCCTTAAGGATGTATATACCCTTTCCGTTACACCCTGTATAATTAATCTCTTATACAAATATTGTTCAATTTATTTAAATTATTTGTTCATAATTTTAATGATTAATAACTCATTTTTTATAATTAAAGTATGTGATGATGAACCATACTTTTGCAAATCATATTTGTACGCCGTCAACGGCAAAATATTATGATCGTAATACATAATTCATATAACATACAATATTATGATAAATAAATGCATTCTATTGTATTCTATTCCATTGGATTCGAACTTGAGGAATATGACTTGACAGTTAGTAGGCTTATTAATATCGAATAATTAGTTTCAATAAATTATCATCAATTAATTAAATTAATGCAGCTCGCCATAGGTCAATTACAACAGCCTGTACCTAATTAATTATGTCACTCACTCTTGGTCATGCCGCCAGCTCGATCGCTGTCAGTACTGACAATTATTATTCTTGATGATGGAATCATTTTTTGTGGCTCGGAATCATGGATTCGAACACTGAATCTCCTGAATCGCTAGCGACTGAATCAATGAGGCAGTCTTAATCAATCAATTTATTATCAACAAACAATCTGCCAATTGCAATAAAAACTTGTTTGCAAAAAAAAAAAAACAACAATAAAAACAGCAAATAGTGGAAAATAACTTTACTTGCGGAATTCAGTGACTTTTTGCCACCGTCTTCCGAATGCAATGTAAAAACAAGTGAATGAGAGTCGATTAAAAAACGTAAGAAAATTTGAATTCGGACTACCGTGAAAATTTTCCTTAAGTAATAATAACGTTGGCCTAATAGCCTGAACATTAAGTTTAGTCTTGTATTTGTATGTACACAAGCTAACTCATATAATAGGTGTGCGGACTGGGTAAAGAAAACGACATTCTATTTTGTCCGTCAGACAGGTAATACAAAAATATTAGACACGTATTTTTTGTTTTATCAAAATATCAAAAAAATTCTTAGTTAAAACTCATTAAAGTTGGAGAGTGGGGGCTGACTACGTCAGAAGTAGGTATAAAACTTACCTACATGTGACGTCATGCGCCATTTCAACTCAATATATCTCCGTAATTTTATGACCACGTGAAAAAAGAAAAAATACGTGTCCAATACTTTTCAACAAACTACCCGACGGACAAAGAAAAAAAAAATTGGATTATCCCCTATTATAATGCGGGTAATTCCGCCTCGTATCAATAACCAGAAATAATAAAATTAGAATCTTATTGTGACTGATTCTGATTGTACAATTCTAACTTACTATTATTATTATGAATACGTTATGCAAAGTGTTGCTCTTAGCGAGTTGTAGTTAAATGTCACAAGTTGAATGTGACATTACCCGTACGTCACTGGGAACATTTTAAAGTCTTCCAAGACATTAAAATTTTCCCTAAGAAAACTATTTTAAATGACTTGTCAAGTTCGAGTCGGCACGGAAGAGTTCCGTACCACCGTTTGAGCTTAATATATTTTTTACTTTTATCAACATAATATCACGCCTTTAATCCCCGAACGGTTAGGCAGAGCTGTACCTAATAGTACACCCACACACAGTTATGTTTAAGTCCCATGTAATAGGGGGCGAGCCTATTGCCATCAACTAGGCACCAATCCAGACTCCGTACAGAGAGATAGAAATGAGAAATTCCAGTACAATTTGCAGGCCTAAGAATCGAACCCAGGAGGACCTTAGCGGAGCCTTCGTAATACAGTCCCGTAGCACTTTGCCACTCTTTGTGTACGGAACCCTAAAATATAACTTTGACCGTGCAGGTACTTTTGTACGGAATCGTTGTGTTTATAATAATTATATGTATACTAGACAAAAAAATTCTACGATCGGCAGTTTAAAAATAGTCATGTACCGAATTCATGATGACGACGCGTTGATGTCCTTAACTCTCTGTTTAGCTGACGTCAAAAAATATTAATTTGTCACATTTTCGCTAGAGGCGCTGTTTAAAATAGAAAAAAATATATGAAAAACACACAACATAACATCACGCCTGTAATAATGCCCAAGGGGTTAGGCAGAGGTGTATCTAATAGCACCCACATGTGGTAAAACCCAATTACACTTCGTATAAACTGGGAATCGAAACCAGGTCCTCATGCTCCCTGTTGACATAATAATTGACATAACAAAACATAACGAGAGTATGTTCAATAATGGTACACCTCTGCCTACCCCATCTGAAAATAATTTCTTTTGTTTAAGTCCTATGTGATAGGAGTCGAGCCTATTGCCATCAACCGAGCACAAATCTAGACTCCGTAGCTGCTACTGAAATAATTCTGATGAAAAACCCAATGACACTTTGCCCTACTCGGGAATCGAACCCACGACCTCATGGTCAGCAGCCGCACTTGCCACCACTTGACTTCTTTTTCATCAGTAACTGCCTTGTCTAAGATTTCCTTAGTTACAAAACAGCTTTCTTTTCTATGTGTTTTATCAATTATCAATTATTATCTGTCATAGTTACTGTTATCTGTGGCTTCTGCTTACCTAATACTTAGAACATTACACTTGCATTGCATACTCGTTATGTATGAGATGCAAGATTATCAGGAGCTGATAACAATTATATACTCGGCTTGTAATATTATCACGGATATTGCTCTGGGACTAGTATTGTGCATAATTATAATATTTACTATATTACATAAACATAATTTATAATAATTTATAATAATTTATTGTCAGTGATAATTATTACGTCGAACCCTGTGCGAATCTCTTGAGTAACATGATTCTACAAGCAAGTGGTTTTAGGTAGTGCGTTATCTAGATAATTCTCTTAGTGCTAGCATTAAGTGAATTATTTTTAGACTAGCTGTGCCCCGCGACCTTCGTCTACGTGAAATTATTATAAAAAAATACTGTTTGTATCGGATTTTGTTTTGTTTTTTGCACGGAACCCTAATACTTTTTCTAAAATAAAATACTGTACCCTAAGTTACTCTTATAACATCAGTTATCTGCCTGTAAAAGTCCAGTCAAAATCGGTCTACGTTTTTCGAAGATTAGCCGGTACAAACAGGCAAAAATTTTAAAAATGTTTTTTGTTATTTATTTTTTTTACCCTTCATATGCTTTCAGTTGCTGTTATTTTTATATTATAGACAGACACTTCAGTTTGATTTTTCACATAAAAATCAGCTTGTGAATGATTTTTCACATAAAATAGATTTTTATCGTCATCCCCAGTCTGGCTTCACCCACTGTAGTGTATCGGCCTCTCTTAGTGCCAAACTTCACGTTCATGCAAAATAACTTATTGTAAATTCGCATTAAGCCAATTTTGACCATTCAAAGTGAGACAGTACTCTAGTAGAGGTCAAAATGCTTATGAATATCATGTAGGCATTGATTCAGTCGCGTGTATTCAAATCAAACAATCAAAAGTCATTTATTTAAATGAGCTTGTCAATATTCAACACGTTTTGAAAGTAAAATTACAAGAGACAGTCCTCCAAAACGCCTGCCTTCCGACACTTCCTAGTGTTTTAGCTGGGAAGAGGAAATGGCGGAACAAACTCCCCAGCAACACATCTGTCTGTTAGGTTAGAAGAATTAAATATCTAGCTGTTGCCCGGGACCTTCGTTACCCTATTTGTATCGGATTTGGTTAACAACTTAAGAGTGTGTTTTTTTTTTGCAAAACAGAGACTATCGTCGCTTGTGCAATTTCAAATCCTCAGATTCTTTGGACACGTTACCCTCAACAAAGATTACATTGAGCGTTTGGTGATTCAGGGTAGAGTCGAGGGCATGATTCCACGTCATCAAATCTGTCACCAAGATCCCTGTGGCAGAATGTGCTCACCATGCGGCCAATAGAGAGCGGTGGAAAAGATCGCGAAAGCCCATCATGACCACGACCACTCTGTCAAGACTGAACGACTAAGATTTTTTTTTGCACGGAACCCTAATCCCTTTTCTAAGAAAAAAGTAGCCTAACTTACTCCTTATTACACCAGCTATCTGCCAGTAATGAAGTCCCGTTAAAATCGGTTCAGGCGTTTCGGAGTTTAGCCGGAACAAACAGACAGACAGACAAAAAATCGAAACACAGTTGAATTCGAAACAATTGTACCGGGATAAATACTATCCTAGATGTGTTAAATCTAGGTCATAAACTATTTGTATGGAAGAGTAACAATCATCCATTCATCCTTACAAATTTTTGTTTATAATAGTGGTAAAAGATTTTAAAACCGCTCGTATTTAATTTACGTTACATTTGCATCGCTTACTCGTGTATGAGGTAAGTAGGGGTATGTAAACCGGCCTCAAAGGTCGCAAAAACTCTTTCGGAATTGCGAAAATCAAACAACAAATTTATGTGACCTGTTACTGTCAAGACCATCGATTTACATCAATTATTTGCAATTTTAAACGTTTTTTCTTTCGAATTAAATTTTTGGAACAAACGATCAAATTCATCATGTTTTCAATTTAAATTCTATTGAATGTGAGAGCAAAAATTAGTACCTACCTCACTATTTAATGCATGACAAAATATTACTTACCTATCTGAATCGGATTTTGTTAACACTTTCAGGAGTTTTTTTTTAATACACGAAACCCTAAAACTTTTTCTAATATAAAAATATCCTTAATCTTACTGGCAGAGAGCTGCTATTATAATGTTACTCTAAAAATTAGGCTTTGAATTTCTAGTTTTGTTTTCTAAAAAAAGAAAACAGTGAGTCTTCAAGTAATCTACACACGACAAACCAAGAAAAATATTTTTGGGTTAAAACATTTTTCTTGGTTTGTCGTGTCTAGATTAAAGTTAATTTATACAGGTTAACCATTATACGGGTTAATCATCATATGGGTTAACCCATATGATGGTATACTTAACCTTGTTAGGCTCTACCCTATCATATATTTTAGGTACCAACTTGTTATTATCATCTATCAATGCGTACATAGAAAGGTGAAAATGTTAAGTGAAAGAATTACGCAACCCGAAACATTGTTAACATTTACGTACATATTAATCATCTCTTTATTACGAACAAATTTCATTTAAATTCACCGTTTAAAACAAAAGCCACTACTTACTTAACACAAGTCATTATTAAGTTATTTTTGATGACTGATACCTGTTTTCAAAAATACAAAGTTAATGCCTAAATATATGAGACGTGTTGAATTTTAAACCCGGAGCTCAGCGCCGAAAGTTGAGACTTGAAATTCCACTTAGGTGTCTTCAAGTGTTAATTTAATGCGAACCGGCACTACGTTTTAGGTTCCTAGTTAGTTCTTTTTGCATTATACAGACGGTCTATTCTGTATAGTTTATATTATTATTTTTCCAAGGTTCACTTAACCTTTTTTTTTTTTTAATGTTGCCCCACACTAGGATTTTCTCCTGTATCGTGGGTGCGTTTACAAACATTGAAACTCACATATACATACAGCCGGAACAACTATCTGTAGGCCATACAAATATTTGTTCCGTGCGGGGATCGAACCCGCGACACGCAGCGCAGCAGTCGATCGCTCAACCACTGCGCTAACCGTGTCGTCAAACTTTCCAGGACTTCCCAAATTATAAATTAGCGTTCCATTCAAAGCTCTAATTTATATGCATTTATGATTATGTATAGCAGTGAATTATCCAAATTATGAATGAAACCGAAGAAAAAGAAGATAGAGAGGTTTGGAAGAAACAGGACTGTTTCCCAGCTGTGGGAACATTACGGGCTAATTTGTCGCTTATGGTGCTGTGCGTATAATCTGACCTTGCTTTTAATATGTTTAATGGTGTTTACTTATTAAACTCGGTTTATTTATAGATCAAATATCGGGACAAAAACTTTGGCAGGAAGTTTTTATTACAGTATGCCTACTAAACATAAGGCTCAAGAGTAATAGTAAAATCCGGTTGCGGTCAAAGTCATTATTTACGTAATTAGTTATGATCGGAGTGCCTCGTTGGTCTTGAGGTTACAAGCGTGAGATTGATTCCCAGGTAGGACAAAAAGTGTAATTGGATTTTTAACGTTAAGCCGTTGGTCCTGCATCTGATCTCTCTCCGGTCAAGTTGGGTTCTTCTTAGCGTATCGATGGCAATCTTTGAGGCTGACCAGAACTCCCCACGCTCAGATCGCTCGACCCCAATACCAACGGAAGAGTTAAGAGTTCCACGTACTAGGAGGCTGTCCGAGGACTATTATCATCAACCGGGAACGAATTTCAAAGTCAAAGTCAAAAGTCAAAGCATTTATTTCAATTAGACCATTACAGGCACTTTTGAAAGTCAACAAAACAAAATAAAACGCGAAGCTACAGTCCCAGTCACAAGGCATAATAACTTGTGAAAGTACTGTAGTTGCCCATTCCGTAGCGTAGATCTCTATGGAGAAGAACGGGCAAGAAACTCCATGGACACTCTTTTAAATCAAAATATGTTACAAAATCTTGGTTACATCATTCATGTTAAGAATTACAAATATGTGAGAACAATGTAGAAATACGGGCAAGTTAAGAGCGTCCACAGTAAAAGATTAAATCAGTAATTAAAAAAATAAAGTAATTAAAATAAACCGTGGCAGCTAAGAGATGACCAGTCACAACTGACAGCGCCCGTTCACGACATTTCAGACTACAATACTAATGAGAGATTCCGGACGGAAATCTACTACTGAGAAATTTGCGATTCATCGACCTCATCTGTCAGCTTTCTTGTAACTAACTTGTGGTTGGCTTCTAATCTAACTGGATCCAGCTGAATACCAGTATTTTACATGGAGTGACTGCCTTTCTGACCTCCAAAATCAAAATCAAAAGTCATATAATCAAACTAGGCTGATAATCAGCACTTTTTGAACGTCAAAATTACAAGAGACAGTCCCCCAAAACGCCCGCCCTTCGCCACTTCCACAACCCAATTAGTACTGGACAATACGATAGATTGGATTTCGATAAGATTAGCTGTGGTCAGACTTTCGAGCCACTACCTGTAACGACTGTCAAAGATGTACAAATGACAGCCGGGACCAACGGCTTAACATGCTTTCCGAGGCACGGAGGACACTCGGTATGTAATTATGGTCACCCATCCACGGACCAAAACAAAAATTTAAAATTTGCGATTAGAAAACCTAATATTTAGTTAGCTTTACACTCGGGGGTTGGAGGCTCGGAGGTACCACATCGCTAACTGCGAAACTAAATTATAATATGTAGTTGCCAAGGGCGACAATAATTATTAATTTAACCCAAATCACATCAATAATTATTTATATGTATTCAACAAACTGGTCTGTCGTATTGACTGTTTGTCGTATTTAATGTATACCGGACAAATAGAATATATCAACCATCCAAGATGGCCTTGGACCGTTGTCGCGTTGTGTGGGGTGTAAATAAAAATGAAAAATATTAATTATTAAGATTAACTTACTCGTAAAATACATACACCCAGCCCAGTACTTGATCAGTCAACAGCGACCGATTAAAGGGAAAAGCTTAACCGGTTAGACCTTACCCATATAAAATGTTACATAGAGTTATTACCCACAAAATATGTTTGAATAAACTTCATCATCATCATTAGCCTATAATGTTCCCACTGCTGGGACACAGGCCTCCTCTCCTATGAGAGGGAGTGGGCTGTAATTCACCACGCGGGCCCATTGCGGGTTGGTAGATGTCACATGTCTTCGAATTTTTCATTCTAGGACATGCCGGTTTCCTCACGATGTTTTCCTTCACCGTTTTTGAGAGCAGTGATGATGAAATAAATTACACAAAGTAATGCGCCTGCCTGAATAAACTCAATAACCCTTATAGTTTATGGGACTAGCTTCTGCCCACGGCTTCGCCCGCGTTTTTTCGGTAATTGTCCCGCGGGATCACACTACCGGGATAAAAAGTATCCTATGTGCTATTCCAGACTATTATCTAACTCTGTGCCAAATTTCATAAAGATCCATTCAGTAGTTTTTACGTGAAAGAGTAACAAACATCCATCCATCCATCCATCCATACTTACAAACTTTCGCGTTTATAATATTAGTAGGATATTGCTGAATGTAACAGATAAAGCACCGAGCGCAGGCTAACTCTGTTTCTCACTTGCATATTTTTTGTACAAAAATTAATTTAATAAAAAATATCCCGATTAACACCACCAATAGGGGTAACCTTTCAGTCTTTATTCTTATTTTGTTTCGTGTGTCTAACCTGCTGTCAGACTTTTTATGCCGCCCATTGGGTTCTGACCTGGCTTAACGTGCCGTCGAGAAATAACTCTTCACCGAAGCGAGTGATAATTATACAATACGCACAAGAATCCCAAAAATCAAAGGTGCGTGTCTTGGGTTCGAACTTGAGACCTTTAATGACCTATGACTTGGCAGTCTGACGGTCACACGACTAGACTATCACTGCTTAGTTCCTGATCTCTACCTATGGATCACCCCTCACTCTCCTCGTGGGCCTGCCACGTTGTTGTTTGCTACCGTGTGTGTGGTGAACCCCTAGCTCCTGCTAACAGTGGCATCTCGTAACTGTTTTTAATCTTCATGTGTTGAGTCCCATTTCGTAACCCATAACATGATGACACCAAGATTTTGTAACATATTTTGATTTAAAAGAGTGTCCATGGAGTTTCTTGCCCATTCTTCTCCATAGAGTTCCACGCTTTGGAATGGGCAACTACAGTACTTTCACAAATTATTATTCCTTATGACTGGGACTGTAGCTTCGCGTTTTGTTATGTTTTTTTGACTTTCAAAAGTGCCTGTAATGGTCTAATTGAAGTAAATGCTTTGAGTTTTATAAATTTCAACTGTTTTTTGTACTGTACAGTCAGCTCCAAAGATTACAAAAATACTTCTTGTTCATGTTGCTATTATTTGTCTCTCTTGCTGGCAGACTAAGGTTTGTTACGAGAGAAGTCAATTTAGTTATAATGCTTTTTAATGAGTATATTGTTTGAGGTCCCTAATGACTGCGCCCTACAAGGTGCGCCAGATCGTCGATGTTCTTATTGATGATAGGTACCTTGTATTGTTACTGAATCATTAATTACTTCTGGTTAATATCACCGCTCGGGACATATTTCTTAATAGTAAGATAGTAATAGGAGCATAAGGGATTATTTTCCTGTAGCTGCTGAAGTGAAACAGCAACATCCTACTAATAGTTTGTGAGGACGTAAATATTGATGTTTGTTATTATTTCACGCCAAAACGGATATATAAAACGGGATAGATAAAAGTCTGGAATTGCATAATTATAGAACTTTTTATACCGGTACAATTCCGCGGGAAAATAATATCGAACAAAACGAGCATAAGCTAATTGAAAATTAATTTTATCTAGGAAAAAAAAAACGTAGTATCGTGGTAGCGTATGTGTACTTAGTCCAGGTTATAAAAAATCCATTCCAACCTTTTTCAAAAACTTTCGCATTTATAAGTAGAAAGATTCACTTCACGAAATTGCCTGAATATGCTGAATCAGTCGGTCTTGAGAATCAATAAAGTCCATGAAGGAAATTCTCAGTAAAGAGTATTGAATTCATGCCCGGTTGATGGCAATAGCGTCGCCCCCTATTAGATAAGACTTGAAATAACTGGCGAAATGTACCAATTGACTAAGGATACTCCCATATAAGCTTTAGGGTAATCCAATAAAGATTAGACAGTTGCGTAGATCGGTATAGGCGCAAGCGTGATAAGTCACGTTTGCAAACATTCACGTGATGTGTTCATTCACGTGTTGTCAAACAAAAAATATTGAATTCCGTTGAAAAATATATCAAATAGCAATTATGTGTTGCTCTTTCGTTTTTATAATAGTTTCAATAATTGCACTTTTTCTGGTTTTCGTATTATTGGTGCTGATGTTATATAGCGTGTCAGATTCTATAATAATTATTTAATTAAAATACTTTTATGTAAAAACTAGCATTAAAATAACATAAACAACTTAATCCGATTATCATAACTTTTAATAATATTGCTAAACGTGACTGAGCATAGACAATAATTATAAAAATCGTTCTATGCAAATTGTATAATAGAATACATGGACGCTTTGAATTATTTTTAGGGTGCCAACAAGAACTCTTGATCCGTTACTTACGCAGTATTTTACATCCATTACGTTGAAGTCGGCTTTCAGTCTAACCGGATGTAGCTGACTACTAGTATTTTACATGGAGCGACTACCTATCTGACCTCCACGACCCAGTTTGTACAGTGTAATACGCTACCAACTATATTGGGGTCGGCTGCCAGTCTAACAGGATTCAGCTAAATACCTGTATTTTTCATGGAGCTGCTGCCTTTCTGACCTCCACAAGCCAGTTAATATTGAGTAAGACGATACTCCTTGGTAAGACTGCTTGTCAGACTTTCGGGCCACTGACTACCTGTAACGACTGTCAAAAATCTACATAATTATTAGAGACGGTACCAACGGCTTAACGTGCTTTCTGAGGCACGGAGGAAACTCGACTTGCAATAGATGGTCATCCATCCACGGACCGACCTTGGCAAGCGCGACTTAACCTGAAAATCGATACGTGCGGCTGTTATTATTTAGCCACGAGCTCCATCCAGCTGTAACTTTATTGATTAACACCCTTTATAATAGTCATTCCGATATACAAGGTGTTGTTTTGCATCCTCGTCAAAATTCAAGAGGATGTCACAAAAGGCATAAATAATCAATTAAAATTACGGTACCTAGTTACTTATTATTAAACGCTGATTTTTTCGGTTGTTTAGTTTGTCAGTATTTCAGAATGACCCCCTTAACGTGGTTTAGGGACTAAGAAATGATCGAATAAACGTTCAAGATTATTTGTATGTATGAAAGCGCGGTTATAGGGTGAGGATCAGACGGGCCGCGTTTAATACTCGGGTAGTTCACACTTACCGATTTTCGTAAATAAGAAAAGAAAAAATAGCTACCAATTTTATTATTGATTCGGGACGAGAATCATTAGCATAGTTACCTCCTTGAATTTGACGAGGATGCAAAACAACACCTTGTATTTATCGGAATGACAATTATATAGGGGTTAATTAATTCAGTCGCGCGAATATAATTATTATGATCGTGTCCGACGCGTGTTTAATGTTAATGAATGTAAAAGGGCTCCTACAGCCGTCAACCAAGCGTTCTGTACGTCAAACTAACTAACACTACGCATTCATTACTTCTGGGAAATGACTTTTATTATTGGTATTATTTATATGGCAAGAAAGGAGGTGTCTGATGAGATGACAAGTATAGGTATGGAAGGAGCAGACATGCTGCGTCGACCCCAAATGAATTGGGATAACGGCAGAGAATGAAGATGATGATGACTTTTATTATTGCAGTGAAAAATCTCGTGGTGCGGTAGAACTCAATGTAATGCACTCAGAACATTGTGCTGTTGCATTGTACGGCCCCCAATATCATCATCAGTCTATAATGTTCCCACTGCTGGGACACAGGCCTCCTCTCTATGAGAGGGAGCGGGGTGTAACCCACCACGCGGACCCAGTGCGGGTTGGTACATGTCACATGTCTTCGAATTTTTAGTTCTAGGACATGTCACGAAGTTTTTCTTCACCGTATAGAGGATCAATGCAGACAGCAGACCCCACTCTCCAACTTGAATGAGTTATATAACTAAGTAATATTTTGATGAAACAAAAAATACGTGTCTAATATTTTTGTATGACCTGTCTGACGGACAAAATAGAATGTCGTTTTCTTTACCCAGTCTGCACCCCTATTGTCGAAATATGGGTTTAATATTAGGTACACTTCTAACTAACCCTTTCGGGATTACAGGCGTGATGTTATGTGTAGAAAGCGCCCTCTGTCGGCACTACCACGCGTTCGAGATTGTCGAACAAAATTTAAAAAAAAACGTAATTGTAAATATTTGAATTGTTTGTTAAATAAAATCTTTTCATTATAGTTCCGGTAGTAGGCCGCTTTGTATAGATTGCCAATACAATGAGAGATCCGCGTGAACTGGTTTTGTATAACTTGGTTGGTCATCATGCGTACAGTCACGACCAATAATATGTATACACGCAGCAACTTTTAAATGTGATTTTCTTCTACTGTATTGGTTATAGGTTTTACGTTTTCACGAACATTGAATTTTGGAAGCCATACTATATAAATAGGTCTTAACTGAACGTAGAAACTGTAATTTTAAGTGTACCTACTTCACTTTTCAGTTTTGCTAAGTGTATATGTATAAAGGGTGTAAAACATCTCTTAACGAAGCCGAAAGGCACTGGTTCTCCCTGTCCGTGCGATCATTTTTTTGTTCTACACCATACCTGGGAACCATCTAGTTACGGAGATTATTATCTCCGTAACTAGATGGTTCAAAGGGTCAAAGTTGCAACTTTGACCCTTTGATGGGGTCAAAGTTGCAACTTTTTGACAAGTATTTTTTTAAATACAAGTTTTTAATGTAAGATTTTTACTTCAAACACCTCCACGACCCCCGTACTATTCAATCCGTCCATCAGCACAATGTTTTGAGTGCGTTACATTGAGTTCTACCACAAAACATGATTTTCCACCCCCCTAAAAAAAGTCATAAGTTACTTAGTTTCATATACAGAATGCTTGGTTGACGGCTTCGTGATGAGGTGATTTACACCGTGTATATCATTGTTTGTGACTGTACTACTACACGCACAAACAATTCAAATACCTAATTATTTTAGTTTGGACTTGAACAAGTAAACACGTCACATAAGTGTAAGTAAATGTTTGATAGAGTTTTGTTTTAACTGATTGACGCAAGCTGTGTTAATAGTACGCCATGAGCTAACATTAGACAGAAAACATTCAATGTTAGTACGTACGACGACCAATCAAGCTGTGAAAAACTAGTATACGCTGATCTCGCACTGTAGGTGAGCTAACACAAAGCGAGGTCAGGTTATACTGAATAACTATATCTGGATATACCACCGGGCGGCGCGTGTACCTTTTATTTTATTTTATTAGTATTACTAGTTTTTGCGCACGGCTTTGCTCCCGATATGTACGAGGTGTAAGGGACACGCTTATATCACGTACATACATAGATTTTTTTACCGGAAATAAAAAAAAAAACTGGCCAAGTGCGAGTTGGACCCGCCACGGAGGGTTCCGTACCATTATTTATAAAAGTAACAAAAAAAAAATATTTTTTTCACTTCTTTTGGTGTGGGAGACCCCTTTAATATTTATTTTATTCTGTTTTTAGTATTTTTTGTTATAGCATCAACAGAAATACATAATCTGTAGAAATTTCAACTGGCTAACTATCACGGGTCATGAGATACAGCCTGGTGACAGACAAACAGTTTGATTCTTTGGGTACGGAACCCTGAAAATATCAACTGCTCCATACATTTTCACCGTGTAGGTTCGGTATTGCACTTTTTAGAATGACGGACTAAGAACGAAGTAAGCGTTTGCATCGCTCTTTTTAATTTGCTTTTTAATTTGCTCGTCAAGAAAATTTGCATCGATATGTCAAACTTGATACATTTAATTTAGTTCTGTGTTTTCCCGCTTGCATAGATAAGTTGGTTAAAGTCACGACGACCAATCAGGCTATACAAACCTGTATAAGCTGGCCTCTTATTGTACAAGAAGCCTAAATAAAGGGAAGTCAGGTTATATTGGTATCATCGCTCCCGTTATGTACAAAAAGAAACCCACAGGAACGTTTTAAATGTAACCTACGACACTCGGGGATAATGTAGCTTCCGTTAGTGAAAGAATTTTCGGAATCGGGTCAGTAGTTCCGAAGATAACCGCCTACATACAAACTTACAAACCTTTACCTCTTTATAATATTAGTATAATAGGGGATAATCCAACTTTTTTATTCTTTGTCCGTCGGGTAGTTTATTGAAAAGTATTGGACACGTATTTTTTCTTTTTTCACGTAGTCGTAAAATTACGGAGATATATTGAGTTGAAATGGCGCATGACGTCACTTGTAGGTAAGTTTTATACCCACTTGTGACGTAGTAAGCCCCCACTCTCCAACTTTAATGAGTTTTAACTAAGTATTTTTTTGATATTTTGATAAAACAAAAAATACGTGTCTAATATTTTTGTATTACCTGTCTGACGGACAAAATAGAATGTCGTTTTCTTTACCCAGTCCGATCCCCTATTATGTAGATTGGTAATATGGAGTTATGATAATTATATTATCTCGTGTTTTTGATAAATCAACCGCTACACGTGATTATCAAAAGGATTAAATCACAAAATCCTTGTTTTTTGAAGACAAAAAACTGTTTAATCCGACCATCATCATCTGCTTATCTTTTTAAACCCCGACCAAAAAAGAGGGGTGTTATAAGTTTGACGTGTGTATCTGTGTATCTGTGTGTCTGTCTGTGGCATCGTAGCTCCTAAATGGATGAACCGATTTTGATAAAATTGGTGTCGTTTGAAAGGTATTTTAATCGAGAGTGTTCTTAGCTATGTTTTGAGAAAATCTGCTCAGCCGTTTGAAGCTCATCACATCTTTTGTAGTTGATGAAGGGATATAAACAACTTCTACGGGTCATGTTGATTCGAAATTTGAATTATTGTCACTTGTCACCATGGACTTCGCCAGGAGGATAGGCTGCATAACCCCCCTCCCCCTAAAAGCAACGGTTTTTTTTTTTAAATAACTTTTCTTGTTTTCGATAATTAGTGAGAGGAGGCGCAACCGAGAAAAGTGGAAGGAATGGGAGGAAACCTATGCCTAGGAGTGGGACAGTCAAAGCTAAGAAAAAAATATTTAATTTTAAAAAGCATGAAATAAAAATTTAATTTAAAAATTAAAAAAACCCCCGACCGAAAAAAAACCGAAAATAAAATATAATAATCCAAGCGTCGTTAATTTTTATCCCAACTATGTTGGGGTCGGCTTCCAGTCTAACCGGATGCAGCTGAATACCAGTATTTTACATAGAGCGACTGCCTATCTGACCTTCACAACCCAGTTAGTGCTGGCTAATACGATATCTCTTGGTAAGACTGGTTGTCAAACTTTGATGCCACTACCTGTAACGACTGTCAAATTTCTTCAAATGACAGTCGGGACCACCGGCTTAACGTGCTTTCCGAGGTATGGAGGAAACTCAGTATGTAATTATGATCACCCATCCACGGACCAACCTCGGAAAGCACGGCTTAACCTTAAAGATCACCCGTGCGTCTGTTATTATTTAGCCACGAGCTCTTGTATTACCCAGTTACTGTGTTGTGGAGGTCAGATAGGCAGTCGCTTCATGTAAAATACCGATTATCAGCTGCATCCGGTTAGATTGGATGCCGACCCCAAGATAGTTTGGGAAAAGGCAGGCAGATGATGATGATCGATACACTATGAAGAAGACGGGTGATCCCTCATCCAGGGGCCCCTGTGGGTAAGCATGGCTTGGCCTGTCGACTTGACGGGCTGTAATTATTCAGCCACGAGATCGTCTATTTAATCAGGCCAAAGGTGTATTAGGAGCGTTTAAACCTTACCGCTTTTCATACAAACTTTCAAGTCGTTATTTTCCGAAATGACTGAACCGATTTAAATGAAACTTCGTATACATAAGCAGGATACACAGGTCTCAAAAGTTACTAAAAACATTTTCGAAAAATTGTATTACCGTTAAATTAGACCGATTATAAATTTTATATAGAAACAGAAAATTCCAATTATCTCTTTTTTTAAAACACATTTTGAAAATATTTTTTAGTAACTTTTTAGATCTATGTATCCTGCTTATGCGTATAAAGTTTCATTTAAATCGGTTCAGTCATTTCGGAAAATAACGACTTGAAAGTTTGTATGAAAAGCGGTAAGGTATAAACGCTCTTAAGCTAAATTTATATTTGTACGTAGGTATGCAAACTGCAAGTTTATGTAAATCTGTTGGGAAATGGTAAACTTGTTGTTTTGCGTGCTAGGCAGGGTCCGATTGAATTCGCAATCATATTATTATCTATGCGACATACCATTGCGGTTGTATTTCCTAAAGAGTTAAGCAGATGTGCCTCTTTGGTCTAGTGGACGCAATTGTGACTGCTGAGCATAAGGTCCTGCGTTCGATTCTCACGTCTTGCAAAGTCTTAATGCGGTTTTACTGGATTTGTGCCCGGTTGATGGCAATAGGCTCGCTTCTATCAAATGACTGGCGAAATGAGGGTGAACTATTACGCATACCCCTGGCTAACGCTTCAAGGATTACAGGCGTGATGTTATGATGTATTGTATATATCAGAAGTAAGGTACTTATTGTATGTACACGCATTTGTCTTTTGTTTTTTTTTTTTTTTTTATAATCCATCCATACTAATCCATACTTCCATAAAAATATTATAAATGCGAATGTCACTCAGTTTGTTTTTTCGTTTGTTTGTTTGTATGTTTGTTACCTTTTCACGACTAAACGGCTGATCGGATCTTAATGAAATTTGGCAAGAAGATAGATTTCAACCTGGGGAAGGACATAGGCTATATATTATCACGCTACGACCAATAGGAGCGGAGCAGCAATGAAAAATGTTGCGAAAACGGGGAAAATGAGACGCAGACGAAGTTGCGCGGGAGAGGTAATTACTTATAAAAAACATTATATAGTAGGAATTTCTCCTGTATAACACACTAGGATTTCTCCTGTATCGTGAGTGCGTTTACAAACACTTAAACTCATATACACAAACAGCCAAACACGGATAAATCTCTGTAGCCCATCCAAATATTTGTACCGTGCGGGAATCGAACGCGCGACAAGCAGCGCAGCAGTCGATCGCACAGCCGCTGCGCCAACCATGCCTTCTTTAAATTGTAATCATATTCGTAATATTGACATGAGTACCATCTTTGCATCTTTGCACAACTATGTATTATGGTGTGCATGACCTCAAGACATGGCCTTATTGACGTAAATGGTGTTATTACGGTCATGTTGTGGGTAGATGTGTGACCATGCAGTACAAGTTCAATGGGTTAGGCCTTTGAGTTTACTTATAAACTAGCTTAGCGGAGGAAGTCTAGTTGTACAAGGATCTATCGGCGCTTCATCGAAATCGGAAGTAAAGTTTGCTGTTACTTTTGTAGTTACGATCCAGGAATAGTTTATAGAGAGTGGGAACGTTTCAAAAAGAAAGAAAGAAAAACATAATGAAATTATGGAGAAATCCGGGGTGGATTTTTGGATCAATCCAAAAATCCACCCCGGATATCGGTCATCCGCCATAAATTTACTTACGTGGTGTGAAGAGTTCAACGACGTTGTGCCCCTTTTAGATCAGAGGGTTTTTTGACATATTGTAGACTGTCCCCCTGTCACGCATACCTGTCTAACAGTCACTTTGTAAACCCCAGAGCCCCGTAAGACGGGGGCGCGGCTTATTGTAACAAGTCGGTATGAAGATCAGTCTCATTCTGATAACACCTCTTATGTACAAACAAACACACGCTCTATGTTAAAACTGACACTGGCATGTTATTTACTTTGCACTTGTCTTAATAGTGTGAGGTCTTGCAGAGTTCACAGATAAATAATGTTCGCTTATTAAATTGTCAATATTGAGTTGGTTCAAACAAAAAAGAATCTTAAGGATTGCTCTGTAAAAAGTTATGCGTGGTCATCATCTGCCTGCCTTTTCCAAACTAATTTGGGGTCAGCTTCCAGTCTACCCGGATGCAGTTGTAGCGACGTACAAAAAGCAATTTACTACAAAAAGTACTACAGCGCCATCTATGACACGACAGAAGACCTAACATCAATTTCCTACATCTCGCAAGCAAAGTTTACATCGACTTAAGACTATATAGAAAAACCCGACAACATCTGTCGGGCTGTTGCCCACCAGACATAACACCTGTCTGGTCGGAGGATCCTCCCTTTTCTAAGGAGTATCGAGGAACTTTATACCCTGTTCTTTATACCCTAAACTGGTGACCCCGATGTGATAATAGTATTTTACATGGAGCGACTGCCTATGTGAACACCACACCCCATTTAGGAGTGGGAAATACGAAACCCCTTGGTAAGACTGGTTGTCGGATTTTCGGACTACTGAATAGGTAAAGGTTAAAAGCGTATAAAAAGTCACATTATAATATAATAAACTTATCCAAACCAATGACTTGTTCATTTAACGCCCTCGCTAAGCCCACTAAAGCCACAATGAAGGTCACTTAGATTAGCGAAATGACCAAAATCAACCATAACGGTGTCAGTGATCGATAGTTCCTGGTTGTCCTTTTCTAGAAACTAGATATTTTGTCACTGGTCAATTAGAGAGGCAGGCAATAGTTACAAAATATGTCACACCGGAGTGACCGTTACTATTAAATTCACAGTAATTACTATTGGTAACTCCTTATTAGCAACCACAGTTGCGTTAACGTATGTCTTAAGTGCAGCAGCATCTGGGAAGTGAACCGACAGTTTGAGAGCCCAGACTAGATCATTCACTTATAAACCTGATCGTCTTTCTTCATCATGTGGTTAGGGCCTAACCTGGTGGCAGAGTTTTTATGACGCGTACCGGCTTCTGACGTTGCTTTAAACGCCGTCGAGAAATACTATCTCTCAGGCATGCTGGTTTCTTCACGATGTTTTCCTTCACCGAAGCAAGTGATAATTATACAATACGCACATGAATTCGAGGAATCGGACGAGCGTCACTTAGCTTCGAACTTGAGACCTCTGGCTTGGCAGTGCGACGGTTATACCACTAGGCTCACTGCTTCACACACTGACGATTTGGAAGACTCAAGCCTTAGTCATCCACACATGTTGGGATCAGCTTTCAATGTACCCGGATACAACCCCAGTATTTTATATGGAGCGATAGCGACTGTCTATCGGAACTCGTTGTTAAAATTGAACAGTCACACAACCTTCAAGGTTAAGCCAAGCTTGCCTAGATCAGTCTGTGAGGGGTGACCACCCAGTACATACCGAATTCCCTGCGTGCCTCGGAAAGTACGGTAAGACATTGCTCCCGGCTGTTATTAGTAGATCTTTGACAGTCGTTACAAGTAGGTGTCCCGAAAATCTGACCACAAATTTTACCAAGGGGTATCGTATTACCCAGTACTAACCGAGTTGTGGGGGTCAGATAGGCTGTCGCTCCATGTTAAATGCATCCGGGTAGACTGGAAGCCGACCCCAACATAGTTTGGAACAGCCAGACAGATGATGACTATCTATCTGACCTCCACAGCCTAGAACACGTAATCTTTGTTTTAATTTACGCTCATCATCGTGTATTCCGCGTTAGTATTTATTCCGTTAGTTCTATGCAAGAATCCGCAGCTGTGTTCTGTACAGTTACATTGTGTGATGATGCTCCTGTATGTTCACGTATGCTGCTCACGAGCGGTAAGCATACATGTGTCGTAATTCGGCTGTCACCGCGCTCGTAGATGGGGCTAGCGAAACAAATTAAAATTCTTAGCTTTCGCCCGCTTGTCCCGCTACGTAGTTTGAGTGAATTTTTGGTTTCTATCTTTTATTTTTTATCATTAAAAATTAGCCACTTAGATTACCCATTAGTACACCCACATTTAGCCAATTAGATTTAACTCCCAAGTAATAGGCGGTGAGTCTATTACCATTAACCGCGAACTTGGGAATCCGTGGCTTGCCCGTGCTACTAACATTCTTAGTGCCAGTAGTAACACGGGCAAAATCGTACCTAGGACAGGTTTTTGTTTTTATCTTGAATGATGATAAATAATAACAGCGGCTATATTAAGCGCCAGATTTATGTAGGTAGCCAAGTTAATCCTATCTGTTTGCCAAGTCCATAAGGTTTTAAGTCAGTGCGCACAAGCTACAACATGGCGTGACACTATATGACAACCTTCCAGTTCCGACTTCCGTTATATTTAAATAAACATTATTAGAGTACTTGAGAGGTCATATTATTTTTAATCTAACCATAATAGCCAGTTTAAATAGATATCTCATCGTACGGGATATCTGTTCAAAGTGAGGCCAAGTAATACTGGAAATATAAGCTTGACATTTTGCAGTGTGTATACTTGCCAAATGCCTGAAGGCAGACAAGTTTAATATAAAATATAAGTTCCGTTATCAAAGCACACCGTAATATATTTAATTATAAAATAATAATTACTATGTAGGTTATAAATACACTTCTATTTATATATAAACAGCCAACGGTTATAAAAATACTTGTTATGAATGTCGGAAGCCGTTATTTCGGTTATTCGCTGATTGAATGTTGACATTGTGGACCAGACATGGAAGACCGGTTATTGTGAAGAACATAAATTAGGTCTTGTTTTGACCTAGGCTAATCTGTTTTGTTTACCGACATAAAATACCTATTACAATATCGCTCAAGTATGGGACCCAAATGCGAGTCTCCTTTTCAAGGAAATTTCTCGGCGACTGGTTGACACTTCGCGAGACCAGAGGGCCGGCTCTTTCTTTGGGCTTCTTAGCATTGCCATTCAGCGTGGCAATATTTTGATAGCGGCACTTCAAAAAGTTGTACAGTGCCATAGAACATCAAGTACTTCAGCGCCATCTATGACACACTTGAAGAATTAACATCAAATTTGTACATCGGGATTCTCCCTTGTCTATGGAGTATTGAGGAACTTTACACCCTGTTCCTCATACTCCTACAATAGCACTTAATAGTTTTTTAACCTTTTTTTTCTTCTCTTCCAGCCATGACAGTAGAGGCACTAACGGACAGCCAGCTGTTCGAGGCGAAGCAAGGCGCAGACATTACCTCCGCGGACATGGTGGACGAAGCTGAACTGCTGGGAGACTCGCAGATACAGAAGCTGTTCGCGGGGTCCGCGGTACTGCTCACGGGAGGCACCGGCTTTCTGGGGAAACTGATCGTGGAGAGACTTTTGAGGTAGGTCGTGACTTTGTAGCTTGGTAGACGAATTGTAAACTAAAAGAACTATCGAGAATGTTCGATTTTAGGTATTCGGTTCACAGAGCTCATTTTTGAACATAAAAATATGCTAGAAAGTAACGGAGTCAGCCCGCGCTCGGTGCTTTGTCTCTTTCAGCAATATTTAAATGGTTAACCCACATATTAGAAGATTTAATCGTATAATGGTAAATCAAACATGGCATAAATGGCATGGCGTGGCATCGACTGCTGAGCATGAACTCCTGGATTAAATTCCCGGATCAGACAAATTGTTATTGGGGTTTTCCATCCGGAATTTCTCAGTAGCAGACGCCGCAAGAGTCTGGATTTGGGACCGATTTATGGCAATAAGCTCGCCCCCTAGAACATGGAATTAAACATAACTGGCGCCATACACCGTGTAAATCACCTCATCACGAAGCCGTCAACCAAGCATTCTGTACATGAAACTAAGTAACTTTACGCAAAAATTATTGCTGGGAAACGACTTTTTTTTGGGGGGTGTAAAATCATGTTTTGTGGTAGAACTCAATGTAACGCACTGAAAACATTGTGCTGATGGACGGATTGAATAGTACGGGGGTCGTGGAGGTGTCTAAAGTAAAAATCTGACATTAAAAACTTGTATTTAAAAAAATGCTTGTCAAAAAGTTGGAACTTTGACCCCTAATATCTCCGTAACTAGAAGGTTCCCAGGTATGGTGTAGAACAAAAAAATGATCGCAATGACAGGGAGAACAAGTGCCTTTCGGCTTTGTTAAGAGGTGGAGGAGGTTTTTGGAGGAGGTGCTTTACACCGTTTATAATATTATAATGTTATTTCAAACATGACATTCGGTCCCTGGCGGTAATGCACACTTGGGAACGCCTTTATTTTGTCGCTGTTTGTATGGTTTACGCAATTCACGTTAATACTGATTTGACGTGTGATAGACCACGTGCAGAATATGCATTCTCACAAAGACGGCTCTCGGTCGTAATCTGGTTTAAATGTGATCCACTTTCTCAAACACGCTAGTAATTATTTATTAGAAGGGCGTTGAGCGTCAAAAGAGTACGACACACAAGAGATTCAGCTAGCAGTTCCGGCGGCTCTGACGGTATTCAATGTATTTGTAGAATTTAATGTGTTTGTTATATTGTAATAATATGGTAATAATAATATCTACGTAAAGTGAGCCATACTTATTACGTATTATATAACAAGTGTTTTAAGAAAGTCTATGATTATCATAAGGCACATGCTCGTTACCGGGGCCAGTGGTTGCCAGGCGAAACCGGGTCGCATGTAGTAAGTATGCGGTTGATGTAATTGTAATTAAGTGGGCCGGAATCATAATACGTTTCCTACTTTATGGGTTGTTTACTTTTTTTTTCGACTAAGTATCTTTTTCTCCGGTGTACGTCTACGATTATGTATATTATAAAATGTTCATATATGAAGCAACGTTTTGTCGGTGTTATAATAGGCGTGAAGACTGGGTAAAGAAAACGACATTCTATTTTGTCCGTGTAATACACGTATTTTAGACACGTATTTTTTGTTTTATCAAAAAAACTTAGTTAAAACTCATTAAAGTTGGAGAGTAGGGGCTTACTACGTCACAAGTAGGTATAAAAATTACCTACACGTGACGTCATGCGCCATTTCAACTCAATATAATATCTCCGTAATTTTATGACCACGTGAAAAAAGAAAAAATACGTGTCCAATACTTTTCAATAATCTACACGACGGACAAAGAAAAAAAAATGTGATCATCCCCTATTGAAGCCTGTTCCTGCACGTAAAGAAGGCCTTTGCCCTGATAGATATCACACTTTATACTATGTATAATTATTCAATAACGTAACTATTATAATTGAGATGGTTCACACAAGGCATTGCGGGTTTTCCTTGTTGTGCCTTATTTGTTAAATTATATGGTTTTATACTTTTATGAGCATAAGAGTAAACACAGACTTAGCTTCTTAGAATTAAGCTCTATTGATATTAAAGCATAATATGATTAATTTAAAACTTTTCCACTGCAGTGACGCAGGCCTAAGAACCACAAAGTAAAATTCCTTTGGAAGCGCCAAAGTAGCCGTTGAAATTTATATTGTCTTAATTTTTTTTTTTAATTTTTCGGTCAATGTCAGGTTTTATTTTGAACAAAATTTGATTCGCGGCCGTAAAATGTATGTATTTACAGAACTAAGTTCATAATTAAGATAATTAAGTTCATTTAATTCCATTGAATAACTTCCAAAAAAATCCCAATGAAATGGTTATTGAATAGGATTAATAATGAACTTACTGCCTGACACGGACCGGCAAATTGTTGAAAAAAAAAAATTTGAATTTCGTGGGATATCCTGGCGTTCCCACCTTAACATAAAATGTTTGTCGCGACGAACAGATAACATGTTTTTCTAGAAAATGAACGCAGCCGACCCAGCTTTACACTTGACTCCGGTGTTATCACTGCTTTTTTTTTGCTATACACCATATTCTTTATTTCGCAGCTTTAGAGGGTCGGTTTTTTTTTTGTTCAAGTGTTGTTACCTACCAAACTCAGCACAATTACACAAAGTTCGGTCTCTGATTGCTATATACTCCGACGCGGCGCTACAATTGCAATTTGCAATAACAACTTATTTGAATGTGATTGCGTCGTAAAAATACGTTTATGCGTTATAAACATAAAATATATATGATTGTTATACATAACTGATAGAGTATTGTCGTAAATGGGACGTAGAGGTTGCATGCATTGACTTGTGTGTGCGGTCAGTCGTACGTCAGTATTATTTTTAGAAGAGTAACCATTGAGTATCTTCTTTCATCTAAGGAACTCGCGGCTAAATAATAACAGCCGCTCGGATCGATATATAAGCTAGGTTTAGCCGCGCTTACCTTGGTTGGTCCGTGGATGGGTGACCGCTAATTACCTACCGGGTTTCGTCAGTGCCTCGGAATGCCAGTTGAACCGTTGGTCCCGGCTGTCATTTCTAGATCTTTGACAGTCGTCAGTGGCCCAAAAGTTTGACAACCAGCCATACTCAGAACACTGAACTGGGTTTTGGAGGTAAGATAGGCAGTCGCGGTCAGAAAGGCTGGGCAGATGCTGAATCATGGAGTTTAAGCTAAGCAAGCTCAGCATATGCTAAGCATAAGCTGGTGTGAAATAGAATGATTGGAATTTGTATTTGACAAGCAAGAAAATCATCCTTCCTGCGACGACATAAAGGTGTTGTAATGTCAAGAATCTTTCACCTAGATACACAGTTGACTGTACAAATATTTCGTACTATTGGCTTCTAACCTTGTAATTAGCATAGTAGCTCGGTACTCAAGTATGTTGTCGGTTTCCGGATAACCACTTACATTCGGTAGTTTGTCCAAATTGGTAGTTACATCAAAAACTAATAAAGCTACGTTTCCTGTCGCTAATATTTCCTTGAAAATCGTAGGTTTATCCTTGTAGGCTTCGGAAAACAAAAGGCAATCATCTATCATCATCTGCCTGCTTTTTCCCAATCATCTTGGGGTTGGCTCCCAGTTTAACTGGATGTAGCTGAGCAACAGTATTTTACATGGAGTGACTGCCTATTTGACCTCCACAACCCAGTTAGTACTAGGTTATACAATATCCCTTGGTAAGACTGGTTGTCAATCTTTCGGGCCACTGACTACCCTAAAATAGATCCCTAGCCATAAGGCACTTGTTCTCATCGTCATTGCAATCATTCTTTAGTTATGGACCATACCTGGGAACCTTCTAGTTACGGAGATTATGATTTGTCAAAGTTCCATCTTTTTCACATACACAGACCAGTTAAGGCAAGCACGGTTTAACTTCAACATTAAGAGGGGACTCTAGTCGGTAATTCAAAGTATTTGATTTGAAGAAACTATTGCCGTCGCGCTGCGCCCGACCAAGCCCCCGTAAAGTTCGAAAGGGGGAAAGGACAACTGGAGCTCAGGCTGATTTTACCTACAAAAATCTTGACCAAAAGACGTTTTGTATTCCGCTGTTTTTTTCTTTAAAACTAAACTAATCTAACACCAATAATTCTTGTATCAAAATTTAGAGGAAAAGTATATCTATGCTTCCATTATTTTCTTTTTTGTTACAAACTTATATAATTTGTCTGACAGTCGTCTGAACATGGCGGTAAAAACGGGTTTTTTCTCGGGTTCTTAGATTGTCATAATTCTTTTAGTGATTATGTTAAAAAAAAAAGAAATGATAGGGGCATTTATTAATAAGACCTAGATTTTTTGAAAAAAAAAAACATTATCTAGACGCATTATCCACGAAGAAAAGAGCGGAATACGTTTGTATGGAGAAATACCGACTAGTGTCCCCTCTTAATCCGCTGTTATTGTTAACCACGAGCTCCTCGCCCCTCGCCTTGTCTTCTCTCATATCAACATAAAACAAATTTCTGTGACATCGGTGGTAGCGGAACTGACAAAAAGCCACGAGGCACACCCACGTACGTTGAAGTACCTCACCGTACTCACGGAGGCCATGGCGATGCCAATCTTACAGGTGATTTCTATGCAAGTCAAGCTACAGACCAATTTGTAGTAAATTGTAGTGTGTTAATACTAACGATAGTCGAGGAGCTTGTGTCTAACTAATAAAAGTTGCTGTGGTTTTTGTAGATCATTGACAGTCGTCAAAGGTAGTCACTGCAGTGGGTGACGAAAATGTGTGTGTGCTATTAGATACACTTCTGCCCAACGCTTCGGGGATAACAGGTGTGGTGGTATGTTATTAATTCTGATAGCCTCATATTAAACCTCTAAAGTTATAATTGCATTTCGCTATGCTCACTTACAACCATGTCGCACCACGCTCGCTTATCATTCTGTTCACCTGGAGGAGGTGTGTGCAGTGTATTATTGTGTCGTCGTCAGCTGTTGATTTATATAAGAGCCTGATTGGTAATGAGTCGTGTTCGTCCTCAGCACGTACAGCCGCGGCCTTGGTTGCGCAAGCGCCGGTGCGAGTGTATGAGGACTATAGCGAGTAGACTGCTAGGAGAGAGGCACTGTGGGTCCTCTCTTGTCTTTTTACTCACTTCTGAAAAAGGAGAAAGTTATATTATTCCACTATCATCTTATTTTATAAAGAAAGAAAATTTTGTTCTGTTCTGTTTCTTGGCATTTTTTCATGTAAGTTCACCGATTTCTCCGTGATTACTGGTCCGATTTAAGTGATTCTTTTTTCATTTGGTAGAGGAAGCTTGCGCGGTGGTCCCATATAATTTGTATTAACTTTACTTTGGTAATTTTTGAGTTTTCCTCTATAATATGTATTTTCTCTTTCGTCTATGTGGATGAAGTGCTAATAATTTCTATTTACATTCAATTGATACTTGTCAAGGATTTGTCTGAGATACCAAAAACAAAATATAGATATGAGAAACTAAAAATATAAAATAAAAACTTTTCAAAAATATATTTCATTAATTTATCATAGTACCTACTTTCATTGTGACGGACGGACGGAGACAGATGTTCGTTCAATTTTTGAAAGACGAGAGTACGTAACACAATCTGCATTTATTTACAACAAAATAAACGCTAAACTACAATTTCACCCTAAAGTCTTGTATGAATGTAAGAAATTTATAACTGAATGGCTAAAAACTCTAGAAACTGAGCGCATGCTAGTACGAATTTGCTGATTTCACACACACATACTAATTATACACTCAACAACACGAATACACTCACTCACACGCACACACACACACACATAAACATGCATAGAATAATTTCATAGAGACTATAAGAATTCAATATTTTTACCGGCTTTGCTTCTTGGCTGGGTTTTGTTTTATTTTGTATTATTTTTAATAGTTTAGTCTCAATACTGTATTAAATAAGGGAAGTAGCGAGTCAACCCTAACACAAATATTTTTAATTACTTACTGGGGCTGTCTCAACTCATTTATTTCTATTGATTGATTGATCATTTATAAGATGTAACTTTTGAGAATGAATAAACATTTTTCATTTTTATAGTTACATTACCTCTCTTACTTTGCTTTAGTATCAAAATCGCGGTAGTTTTTATTTTCATTACTTTCTTCTCCTTTTTTTATCGTGTGGTTATGTGCCTAACGTGGTGTCAGAGTTTTCATGCCGCCCATGGGCCTCTGACTTGGCTTTACATGACCTCGTGAAATATCTCTCAGGCATGCTGGCTTCCTCACGATGTTTTCCTTCACCAAAGCAAGTGATACAATACGCTTATGAAGCCCATGATGGAAAAACCCAATGACACTTTGCCCGACCTGAACATCGAACCCAGCACCTCATGCTCAATAGTTGTGCTCGCGTCCACTAGACCAACGAGACAGTCTATATTACATAACACAATACATTGTTTTTTTGTGTTTCTTTAAAAACCACAGAATTTTCCTCAAATAAGGTGTAGAATATTAACTAGTTCGGTCAAACGCGCCTCTGTACTGACAAAAAAACAAAAACGGCGTTACTGTCATGAAATAATAATAGTCCACCTAAACGTTTTCAGTCATGGTGACCAATCTCCGCGGAAACTGGTCTTCAACGCAGGAAAGAAAGAAAGGAAGCAAAAAAAAACAATTGGCATATGCCACAAGTGCACACCTCATCCCAATTTTTTTCGGGTCGGCGCAGCATGTCTTCTTCTTCCATATTTCTCGTCATCTCACCGGACACCTCCTTTCTAGCTATATTTGCACACAGCCCATTCATCGTTTCTTTGGTCTTCCTATACTCATATAGCCATCCGCATTCATACTCAAAATGTTCCTCATTCCTTCGCTTAGCAAGCCCATACCACGAAAATGTGCACACACAATCAAAATTATCAAAAGAAAATAAAAACTTAAAACCAAAACAGTTCAGCAAAAATGCAACAATGCAGGAAACAGCTTTTAAAAAAAAATACCGATGAAAAAATCCTATGGATGGGGGTGTTCATCATTCTGAACAACCCCGGGTGTTCAGAATAATGACGTAGGTACTGAGTACATGGTAAGGGTTTTCGCGTCAATGTACCTTACCCCCCGTTTAGTTACTGCAGACGTATGGTTGACAATCCAATAAAGAGGTTTAAGGTAAAAACAAGAATCAAAACAAGAATATACACAGTGTAAATCACCTCATCACGAAGCCGTCAACCAAGCATTCTGTACATGAAACTAAGTAACTATACGCAAAAATTATTGCTGGGAAACTACTTTTTTTTGGGGGGCGTAAAATCATGTTTTGTGGTAGAACTCAATGTAACGCACTCAAAACATTGTGCTGATGGACGGATTGAATAGTACGGGGGTCGTGGAGGTGTTTAAAGTAAAAATCTTACATCAAAAACTTGTATTTAAAAAATACTTGTCAAAAAGTTGGAACTTTGACCCCTATATCTCCGTAACTAGAAGGTTCCCAGGTATGGTGTAAAACAAAAAAATGATCGCAATGACAGGGAGAACCAGTGCCTTTCGGCTTCGTTAAGAGGAGTTTTACACCCTTTATATACTAAAGCTCTGTGAGCACACTCATCACTTATGTATAACTTACAACTGTAGACCTGCTGAACTGAATGACAACGAACACGAATAAAATTATAATATCTAATATTATTGCGGTTTGTTTTCCTTTTGCTTTTCGTGAGATTTTTATAAACTGCTGTGGGAATAACCATTCCTATTAGCATAAACATATGTAAGTTAGCTACTTAAGCCGTTGAAATGGCACCTAACATAATTATCATAACATCACGCTTGTTATCAACGAATGGTATAGTAGAGGTGTAGTACCCACATTTCACCAGTCAATCAATAAGGGGTAAGCTTATTGTCATCAACCTGGCACGAAAGTGGACTCCGACTGGACTGGACTGGCTGCTACTGAGAACTGTTGGAAAAACCAGCAGTCGAGCTTGTGACCACTAGACCAAAAAGAAAATGGCACATCAAAGGAAAAATCAAAACTAATTAAAACCCACGACTCACTTATTGGTCTAGAGGACCCAAGTTTCACTGCCAGGGTCAAAGTCAAAGTCAAAGCATTTATTTCAATTAGACCATTACAGGCACTTTTGAAAGTCAACAAAAACAAAATAAAACGCGAAGCTACAGTCCCAGTCACAAGGCATAATAACTTGTGAAAGTACTGTAGTTGCCCATTCCGTAGCGTAGATCTCTATGGAGAAGAACGGGCAAGAAACTCCACGGGTAAGATTCCCAAGTCGGGCATATTGGTTTGTTCTGTTAGGGATGTGATAATGTTCGCTTGCTCCATTTACGACAGCCGCGCAGGTCGATTTTCAAGGTTAAGCCACGTTTGCCGAGGTTAGTTTGTAGATGAGGAACCATCCATTATATCCCGAGTTTCGTCCGTGCCTCGGAAAGCACGTTAAGCCTTTGGTCTTGCTGTCATTTGTAGATCTTGGCCAGTCGTTACAGCGCCCCGAAAATCTGCCAAGTAGTCTTAAAAAGGGGTATTATATCACCCATTGCTAACTGGGTTGTGGAGGTCAGAAAGGCCGTCGCTTCATGTAAAACACTGATACTCAGCTGCACCCAGTTGGTCCCACTGGAAGGCGATCCCAAGGCAGGCAGATGATGTTAAACATCTGCTCACAATTTCTGGAACCGGCATAATTTTAACAATATTTTATTTGTGCTACGCACGAGGTCCTATCAAGCTATACAAAACCAGTTAATGTGAATCTCTCATTGTACAGTAAATCTATGCAAATCGACGTCATATTATACTAGTGTGTGTACCTTGACGTGTCGCTGTGTGCACCTCGTAAGTACCTTTCTCAACATACTGACTGTATTGATGTAAGTGCGCTCGCTCCTCCAATCTGTCTGTCAGTCCGGTCAGTTGCACGCGCGCGGCATATCAATCATGCGACGTAATCTCGATCAGGACACGCCACTAGAGTGCGAGTCACTGCCTGTTGCGCAGGTATTCACTATTTACGTGTAGGTAAGTGTTGGTGAATAGATCTAGTGATAGACAGCTGGTGAGGCAAACTGCACTCTTAAGGGGGAAGTAACAAGGTGGCCTACGAAATTATTTTTTTCTGTGGTTTTCTTGCAATTTGCAGGTCATTGTGAGGGTTGTATGTTGGAAAAACATTTAATTCGCGACCGTAACAAATATGGCTTAATAGACTTGTAATTATTAAAATTATTAATACGACCCTATAAGTTCATTGAATCCCATTGAATAACTATTTCATGAAAAAGTTATTCAATGTTATATTACTACTTTGATTAATTTATGGTTGGATGACTGTCGTCTCTAGCTATTCTAGCTAATCCCATTACACCCATTTACTTGACAATCTGTCGTCACTGGAAAAAAAGTCGTGGACGACAGTTAATCATGTCGTCCTATATGTGAACACCTCTATTTAAATACACAAGCCACGACGCTTTAACCGACACGGTAATCTGTCGTCACGACATAGTGGGCACGCGCCCTTACAGTCGCGAATCATATTTTGTTTGACATAAAGCCTGTAAATCACCAGCAAATTTGAAAAAACATGTAAGGCCAGGGCAGATGGTGTAAGGAACTGCAGAGCATTTTAGGGGAGGAGCTCTGCTGTCCCGTGACATTGTGCGCTTGGCATTTTCGTTTAACTTGCTGGCATGACAAAGCTTTTTGCGTTTAGACGTACAATAACTTAAAAAAATATCGCAAAAATCGGACGCTTATTTCAGCTTACACGGAGGAATAAATAGACTGACCGAACTTCTTAATCTGGTGTTCAGGAGTTGTGTTTGCGACCACCACCCACGAAGCAGTCAATACACTTCATATAAGAATAAAAAACTAAGTTAAATGATAAAAATCGGTAAACAAAGAAACCGTTTGATTAAAAGTCGCCGATTGCCTAATACAGCAAACCCGTTACGAATGTTCGAGTTGTGGCCACCACAGAATAGCGATTAAATGATAAATTCCCGCAGTTCATCGTTCGGCTGCAGTGTCGGTCTAGTAGCCGTAAGTGCGACTGCTGATCATGAGGTCCTGAGTTCGATTCCCAGGTTGGGGAAATTGTTATCAGGTTTTTCCATCAGAAATTTCTCAGTAGCAGCCACGGATTCTGGATTTGAGCCCGGTTGGTGGCAATAGGCTTGCCCCTACTACATGGAACTTTAAACGTAACTGGTTAAATGTGGGTGTACTAAGTTACTAGCACTTACTCCTCCTCTCCTCACCCTACGGGATTACAGGCGTGATGCTATGTCACGTTATGATAAATTACATCTTCTTGTTGTTACAGATCATGTCCAGACCTGAAGAAGATCTTCCTGCTGGCGCGGCCGAAGAAGAACAAAGACATCGCCAAGAGGTTGCAGGAACAGTTCGACGATGTGGTGAGACATTAACTATCATCATTCGAGGGGTTCCTGATCCTGACCAAGCCATAACAGCCAATCATCGCTTAGCAACGCTTACTCAGTCCGTGGAGGAGCTCGTGGCTAAATAATGACAGCCGTTCGAGTCGGTCTTCAGGTTGTGTGGTCCGTGGATGGGTGACAACCGATCACCGAGTTTCCCACGTGCCTTGAAGGCATTTGTAGATTTTTGGCAGTCGTTACAGATAGTCAGTGGCCCAAAAGTCTGGAAACCAGTCTAACCAAGGGTATCGTATTACTCTGTCCTAACTGGGTTGCGGAGGGCAGATAGGCTGTCGATCCATGTAAAATACTGGGATTCAGGTGCATACAGTTAGACTGGAAGCAACATAAATGTGAAATGGCCGGCAGATAATTACTCGGTCCGTGGGACGATGGAGATGACCATCAGTTATAAACCGTGACCCTGAACACCTCTGAACGCACGTTAAGCCGCGTTCGGATCCAACTATTAGCTAGGACCTCAGTAAATCAAGGGCAGTATGATAAGAGATGCCATAATGCTTCAGTTTCCGCTGAAGTTTCTTATGGTTAAATTATTATAAATTAGTTTTTAATACTTGGTGCTTCGATTGTGTAAATCGAACCACCAAGTATTAAAAACTAATTTCCCATAATTTTGGAATTAAATCATTTGTATTCTTTTCAGTTATACGACAGACTACGCAAAGAACGGCCGGACTTCATCACTAAGATTAGCATCGTGGAGGGAGACATGGAACAGCTAGAGCTCGGAATGTGCGCCGAGGATCGGGCGAAGATTATGAATGAGGTGAGTACCGACACGAGCTCGTTTACCAAGAGCTGTCTCTCTCTTGCACCTTTGTGCAGGAGCTGACCCGGGAACTACTCCGACCCAACCCCTGGGGGGTTAGGCAGAAACTACAAAACGCCATCTGCTACGATCTTCATATACTCCTTTTGCCTCGTCCATGTTCATGGACGAGGCAAAAGGATGTGATATGATCAGTTTTATGAACACGTACATAAATAAAATACTAATAGCTTTATACCGGACCATTCATGAAAGCATCACCAATAAGATGTGTTTAGGTTTTTCTAGGGAGGAGCTCGTGGCTAAATAATAACAGCCGCACGGTTCGCTCGTTAAGGTTAAGCCGTGCTTCCCGAGGTCGGTCAAAATCAAAATCAAAATATTTTATTTTACATAGGCCTACATGGGCACTTATAAAACGTCAACAAAAGGTGCACGGTTCGGGTTGGTCGTTTCCTATGGAGAAGAACCGGCAAGAAACTCCATGGTTACTCTTTTAAAATCATTTGGTTTTACAATATTTGAAGTTACAGCGTTAGTACTTAAGTATGGGAGGACAGCGTAGGCCCGACAATAAGTCGTTGCTTACTACAGAAGGTAGTAAAAGAAAGAAAAAAAAAACACAAAGCCTACATACAATGTCCATACATTCACAAAAAATAGGTACTTAAATAAAAAGAATCTATACAAAAGTAAAAATAAAACAATAAAAGAACACTAACTTAAACAATTGACACAGATGTTATATCATCAGTGCTGTAACTATTCTAAACAATGAACGAATGGTGCAATGATTGGAAAACTATTGTAAAAGAATGAATAAAAAGAATGGAAAGAATAATATTGGGAATAGTTAGAGACATCCACACATTTGTGTCGTTTATGAGCTACCAGGGAAGCCGCATGAGCAGTAGGAACTACAGCCAAACTTCTTTATCTTCAACGTAGTCCTTAATTTTGTAATATGCTTTTTTAATAAGGACACGTTTGATGCAATTTTTAAACTTCCCATCGGTCAGTTCTGTAACTGACTTACGCCCGGTTCCTATAAACAAGAAACGAACAACTTATTATAAAAACGTATACTGTTTATAAGAAATGAATTGCTAGTTTTTGTTAATCTAAATTTGGGTATTACAATTTCGTGTTTACTGCGCGTGTTTATGTTATGGAAGTCGCTTCTAACTTTGAAAAGCCCTCGGTTTTTGCGGACATATAAAATACATTCTAGGATATAAAGTGAAGGCAGAGTCAGTATATCGATCTCTTTTCTAGAATGTGACTGATGAGTTTAACTCCCGCGTCCGTTGTTGACCTACCCTTCGTGAAACCAAACTGCTGATCATGCAGTATCCCATTAGAGTTGAAGTGTGAGAGCATCTGGTCCGTGGATGGGTGACCATAATAACATACCGAAAGCACGTTAAGCCGTTGGTCCTGGCTGTCATTTGTAGATCTTTGACAGTCGTTACGAGTAGTCAGAAGCCAAAAGTCTGACATCCAGTCTTACCAAGGAATGTCGTATTAGTTACTGGGTTGTGGAGGTCGAATAGGCAGTCGCTTCATGTAAAATACTGGTACTTAGCTGCATCCGGTTAGACTGGAAGCCGACTCCAAGATTGTTTGAGAAAAGGCAGGCTGATGATGAGGTTTTTCTAGGGCGTCCGCTTCTGACGTACTACCAGCATCATCATCATCTTTTTGTCCTTGGCCTATGTACCCACTTAGGGTTACACGTTTTTTACTTCCATTCTCTCAGTCAACCGTCACGACATTATTTACTCTTTTTTCTTCCTTAATTCCGCACACAATCCATGGATCGTTTCCTTGGTCTACCTCTCCCTCTCCATCCATCAACATTTACTTTCATCACTCTTTGTGTAAGAATATGTGTGAAGGTGCAGTTCTACAGGCAAAGGAGACGTTTGATCCATGATTATGTCTGGGATGGCAACACATCTGTGAGTTTTAGGCAGCTTATAACTTGAAGGGCTTTGTTTGAAAGCTTAAAACCTCTTGAACACACAGGTTTTTTTTGACGGAACTCGGAGTTTTTTAGACAATTATTTATAAATAGTAACAGACTCATCATCTGCCTGCCTTTTCTCAAACTTTGTTGGGGTCTGCCTCCAGTCTAACCGTATACAGCTGAGTATAATAATAATATAATAATATATTAATAATACTTATTAATTTAAAATATGACAAAGGTGTCTTTCACTTTCAGATTAGATACATGACATTTTTAACCAAACATTAAACTAGCTTACTTTTTTTATATTATAAGCTTTGTTTATCTACGGTTACATAATGTAGCTCCACTTCCGTCAAATATAATATTGTAACGTTTTATGTACCCACACTTTTGCCATCGCATCACAAAGTTTTCCATCACAAAAATTTCCGTTATTTCTGACAAATTTTACTATTAGTCCAGCGCTCGGCTGCTTGCACTATATTACTATACTCTTTGTTGCAGCGTATTGACGAAGTGCACGGATTAATTAAATATTGTTAGTCTAGTAGTTAGAAACTAAACGTGCGAAAGGTTTGTTTACATTCGTCCGTCCCATTTACTGTGGTACCTATCGGTTTTTGTTCTGCACTTTTTTCTTTTCTTTTATTACCTAATATGTAGTTTTATTTTATTTTATTATTATTGCACTGATATTTATTCTATATAAGTACATACCTATTCAAACACATAATTCACAACACATTCACAAAGCACCTACATACCTACTAAACTGTTTTTCATCCGTCACGTCATTATCTTGGGTCCAGTTGAAAATCAGCGTCGGGCACTAGCTGTTCGGCAGTTTGCTGAACTGGGCCTTTTTGGCGCAGCCGTGAGACACACAATATTATTTATTTCTTTCTGTTTAGTTTTAAGTTTTAACATTTTTTTTTTTTTTTTTTGTGTGCGCTTGTGGCATGTGCCAAATAAATATGTTTTCTTTCTTTTCTTTCTTTCTTTCTTAGTATCAGTATTTTACATGAAGCGACTGCCTACCTCCACAACCCAGAAACTGGGTTGGTACAAATGACGGCTTAAAGTGTAAGTGAGGAAACTCGGTATGTAATTATGGTCACCCATCCACAGATCAACCTCGGCAAGCACGGCTTAACCTTGAAGATCGACCCTGCGGCTGTTGTTATTTAGCCACGAGAGAATAGTCACAGACTAATATTGTACAAATAATCATGGAACTTAACTATGTTTGCCTTCATCCATACTTATACTTATATACTTATACTTATACTTATATACTTATATACTTATATACTTATATATTCTTATTCATATTCATATTCATATTCATTTATTAATTGTAAAACATAGGTACATTATAAGTTCTTATTTGTTATACATTGAGGGCGCTATGTTTTGCCTCTAGGGCGTACAAAAATAGCAATACATGCATATAATTAAAACAAGAAATTAATATAGATACATGGACCACAAATAACCAGTAAAATAAATTAGATCATCTATCGCATTAAGAATTTTCAATCACACTGAACAATGTCGATTTGATAATTAGATAAATTATGTGTAGTATACAAAAAAAAAAAAAATGTCCGCAGGTATTACAATAAATGAAAACTGTCAGCACTTTATAAAGAATGTCAAAGAGATTGAATGATGTCATAAATTAAAATTAAATGTCAAATGTCACATCAATAATTGTTAGGTACCTATGTCAGAAATTTTATAATAGCATGTCATTCAAATATTCGGTGATTGAATAATAGCATTTTTCTATTAATAAATTCTTTAATTTTCTTTTGAAGTTGTGCAAATTCTCATTCTTAATGCTATCAGGAATTTTATTGTATATAACCGGACCCATGCCTAAAATACTTTTCCTTGCTAGTGCTGTTTTGTATTTACTCGTACACAACATGGTTTTGTATTGGGATCTAAGTTGAGCGGTTCGTTTTCTAGTATCTACTATCGCAGGAAACAAGTTCAAGTTACATTTCACGAACACTGCTACTTCAAGTATATATAGGCATGGGAAAGTCAAGACTTTTAATGATTTGAAGACAGGCTCACAGCTATCAGTAGTTTTTAGGCCTACCATACATCGTATACATCTTTTTTGAGTTCTAAATATAGTTTCTCTTTCAGCACAGTTGCCCCAAAATATTATGCCAAATCTCAGTACTGAGGAAACAATGCCGTGGTATGCTATAAGTACTGTTTGTAGATTGACTTTCTTTGCCAGGATGAAAAGAGCATAGGCGGATTTGCTTAGTCGCGCACAAATGTCGTCAGCCTGCATTTTCCACGTTAGTTGGCTGTCAACTAGAATGCCAAGAAATCTTGCTACTTTTACCTCTTCTATACTCTGCCCGTTATGTGAAACATTTAAATGGTTCGGTTTTATTCTTTGGTAAAAATGCAATAACTTGGTTTTTTGTATATTAATAACCAAGTTATTTCTGTCAAGCCAATCAATTATTTTTTTAAGGGAGTTATTTACATCTTCTTCATAGGTCAGATTATTGGAACATTTTATGATTGCTGTACTGTCATCAGCGAAGAGGATCATTGGATGCTTTATTTGTTGTGGCAGGTCATTAATATATATAAGAAATAATGGTGGACCAAGCACACTGCCCTGTGGTACCCCATAGTAAAGTTTCCTACAGTTTGATCGGTATTTTGTTTCCCGTTTCGTTTTTAAATTGACTCTAGTTATTTCTGTATATTGACTGCGGTCACTTAAATAAGATTTTAACAGTTCCAAAGCATTTCCCCTTACACCGTAAGTGTTTAGTTTTTCAATTAGTGTCTTATGATCTACATAGTCAAACGCTTTTGTCATGTCAGTAAACAGGGCACATATTGGCGTTTTACTGTCAACATTAGTCATTATATGATTGATAAAATTGTATATTGCCATATTGATGCTTCTATTCTTACGGAATCCCATTTGTTCGTCACATAATATATTAAATTTGGTCAAATAAGAGTTTAATATTTCATAAATCACCTTTTCTATCACCTTCGAGAAAACTGGTATCAAGGCAATGGGTCTATAATTTTGCATTTGTTCTTTACAATCTTTTTTGTGGAGTGGCTTTATGATGGTGGTTTTAAGGCCTTTGGGAAAAATACCAGTGCTTAGACATAAGTTAGTAATGTGGCAGAGTGGTGTTGCTATGAGGCTACATACTGATTGTATTACGTTGGTTCTAATTTCATCGTACCCTGTGCTGTTTGTCTTGCGAAGGGATTTTATTATTCGTACTATGTCTTGTGGTACAACTGGTGGCATGAAAAGGGAATTGCCGCTATGAGTTAAGGGTTTTATTCTACGTAATGTTGCAGTGGTTCTACTAGAAATTTGGTCAATAAAGAAATCGTTAAATGCCGTAGCTATTTCTTTTGGGTGTTTAATAATGTTACCAGAGATTTGTATTTGTTGTATTGGTTCTGGAATTGATTTAGTGTTGTTTATTAATTGCCATGCTGCTTTGGATTTGTTGCTGGAATTTTGTATTAAGTGATTATTTTGTGATTTCTGTGTTAATTTAATTATTTTCCTTAATCTGTATGAGTATGATATAAAAGCAGCTTTATTCACACTTGTTGGTTTTAATCGATATTTCCAAAGCAAATTTCTTTGTTTCTTACTACATATTCGTATTCCTCTCGAAATCCATTTAGTATTTTTTTTGCATTTTATGGTAATCAATTTAACGGGAAAACATAAATCATATAGCAATCTAAATAATTCTACAAATTCATCATATGCTTCATTTGGATCTGACTTGTCATATACTTGTGAGAATGTCAATTGCCTGAGGTAATTTCTAAATTTAAATAAATTTTCTTTTGATATGTCACGTTGTTTAGTACGCCAATAGTGTAGTTTATACGTTTTATTAACTTTTATTTTTAATATTTGGGCAGTGTGGTCAGATAAGCCATAATCAATAATATCATTACTATGTTTTTGTTTAAAATTGTGGGCAAAATTGTCTAAGCAAGTTTTGCTGCTGGGTCGAGTAGGTTGATTTATTTCTAATTTAAGATTGTAGTTCAGTAAAAAGTATTCAAAATCTAAAGTAGTTTTGTTTCTTTTGAGAACGTCAATATTGAAATCCCCGCATAGTATTATTTTAGTTTGAGGCTTAGAGCATATTTCTTTTAATATTTTTTCTAGAGTTTCGTAAAATGTATTTAGATTACACGCTTTTGGGGGGCGGTATATGCAGATAATAATTATTTTATGTAGTGGTAATTCGATACCGCAACATTCGATAATGCCTGATAGAGATCGTATAGCAATGTTTTTTAGTTCTTTATAAACAATGTAATTTTTTACAAGGATACAAGCACCGCCTCGTTTAGTTGAGCGAGCATAGCATGCCGCCAGTTTATAATTTGGAATAAATAACAATTTTTCTTGGCCATTCATGATAAAATGTTCCGTAATACATAATATGTCAATTTCAATTTCCTTTTCTGAAAGTTCCTGAATATGTATAGTTAGCATATCTGTTTTATTTATTAGGCCAGCTATATTTTGGTGCATTATGTGCATACTATTTACAAAGAAAAAACTGATCACTTTCATTGTTCTCTATGTTGATATCATTAGTGCAAGTGTCTTCGGTAGTCATATTTAATTGAACAATATCTTGAATGTAATTTAAAACGTCTTTAAAAATTGTTGCCATACCGGAATTGTTTATGGAGCCTGTTCTCCTGTGGAACATTTTATAGTCACATGATAGGTTTTTATTGGAATCAAGGAAGTACGCATGCTCGTGAGTTAATATGTCCATGTAAAGTAGATTGTTGAAATTTTCTACCCGCCAGTTATATAACAACGATCCGCTGTTGTATTTGAATGTTGGAGCACAGATGATGATATTTGTGTGTTTGATTGAGCGTAGTGACTCTCTGATGAAAAATATCTTGCCAAAATAGTCACGCGTTGTATGGAAGTCTTCTTCGCCAATGAAGATGATACAAAAATCGTTTATCGTGAATGATTGTAGTTTTGATGGTAAACCTTCAAATAAAATCTCTGTACTGCCGTTAGTCATTAAGTAGTGGCATTTTTTGAAATCTCCTTGAAAAGTTTCTTCGGCAACATGTAAAATATTGTTGGTCTTGTTGTTGCTAATTATGCAGATTTTTTTTCCCATTTTGTCTTGGTGATGTTGTTCTTCCAGTTTTTGTAACTTTTCTTGATTTCCTAAGTTCGTGCCTTGGACTGCACAAACAGAGTTTTGTGATTTAGGTGTTGTTTGCGTTTGTTTATGGTTCGTATATTGGTTTGAGGTCTTTGGCGTCTTCACCTTCTCCTGGATTTTTAATGAAGTCTTAGGTGTGGAGATTCTCGATTTTGTCCTGGGGCTAAGGGTAACTTTTTTATAGAGTTCATTCTCTGTAATTAATTTTTCGTTGGAGAGCTTGAGATTTGAGTTTTCTAAAGATAGTATTTCAATCTCTTGATGTGCGCTTCTTAGTTCAAGCGTCAATCTGCTGATTTGTTGTTTGAGATTGTTTATGTGTTCATTATATGTTTCATCTGTAGATATGTCAGGTAAACTGGTCATGCTATCGCTGTCCGCTATGGAACGGGATGATTTTTCATTTTGCGTGTTAGGATCTGAACTTGTACGTCTCCTACGAAACGTAATATTCTCAAGAAAGTTCATTTTAAATGTAAAGAAGATACAAAAATTGTTTGTTAGTTCCTGGATTCGAACTCACGTCTGTCCGTTTAATATTACAGACCCAACGTGCTACACTATAGAGCCATATGTTCTTAGTTGGACGTGCCGAAATTAAGCATATATTTGATTGCACACAGCTACCGCCCTCTATCGAAATGTTTCTAAATTATGTCAAGCAATCGATTAGTCAATGATAGCGGCCGTTAGCGGTACTACGCCATTTAACTAGATGGCGCTTATCCTAGAATTGTGACTGGATGACTGGCCAATTTTGAACTAGGAATTCTCTGATTTAAAAACTTATTGTTTATAAGTTTTTATTGTTTTTAGTATTTAGTCACTCGAACGGAACATAAATGTGTTAATATATACTTATACTTATACTTATATACTTATACTTATATACTTATACTTATATACTTATACTTATATACTTATACTTATATACTTATATACTTATATACTTATATACTTATTACTTATATTACTTATTTACTTATTTACTTATTACTTATTACTTATTACTTATTACTTATTACTTATTACTTATTACTTATTACTTATTACTTATTTACTTATTTACTTATTTACTTATTTACTTATTATATATATATATATTATATATTTATATATTTATATATTTATATATTTATATATTTATATATAATATTATAAATGCGAAAGTCACTCTGTTTGTTTGTTTGTTAGTTTGTTTGTTTGTTACCTTTTCACGACTAAACGGCTGATCAGATCTTTATGGAATTTGGCAAGAAGATAGATTTAAACCTGGGGAAGGACATAGGCTATATATTATCACGCTAATAACTTTAGGAGGAGAGCAATATTGCATTATGTCGGCACTCCTTAACTGTTTGACAACTGACAATTGTCATGACAAGCATTAGAATAGAACGGCTATTTTAAACCAATTGTCACCGAAGTAAGTAGCCCGACGGTTTAGCGGCCGCTCGAATCGCATGTTCCAGGATCAAACCGGAGCCAGTATGAAATTCACTTTTTGTATTTTATTTTGTTTTTTAATACTGTATGATTTCCAAAAATGACCATGGTTCGAGCCCCAACTGGTTTTTTTTTGTAACGTAAATTCGTAAAGTATTTTGTATTTTTTTTAAATGCTTTAAGATTTTCTAATCATTACTAAATAGTTTAAGTTTTATACATCCTTTTAGTTATTTTGACCCATGTAAACAATAGTTAAACAATCATTTAGTTCATTCCAAATTAAACTATAAATGTAAATTCACAAACTTATAAAAAAACTGGTACCTAATGTGCCCAAGATTGAACATGGGCTTAGCCTCTGGCCAATGTAAAAGCCAGATCTTGATTCTCAGAAATCATAAGCTATGAGTGTAGCAATTTCGTTAAAAAGGCTGTGAGCAATGAGTACTCGGACCCCACGGTCCCAAAGTTTCAATCCCAAACGACTCGAACATATGTTTACCGATAAGTTTACTTTGTAGCGACCACAAAAAGCAACATACTACAAAAAGTACTACAGCGCCATCTATGACACTACGGAGGAACTAACATCAATTTCCTACAAGCAAAGTTTACATCGACTTTAGTATATATAGAGAAACCCGATAACAACTATCGGGCAGTTGCCCACCAGACATAACACCTGCCTGGTCGGAGGATCCTCCCTTTTCTAAGGAGTATCGAGGAACTTTACACCCTGTTCCTCATACCCCTAAAACTTTATTAACGCTGCTTGAGGTTCCCCGCATGTTTTGACCAGCCAATCTCTCACAAACGCCTATAAATATCGTCGCGCCAGCGTTAAATTTTAAATCACAGAAATACATTGTTAATCTTAGAATGACTTCGCTAACATGTAAGTAAGTAGGTGTTACTTGGTCAATGGTACGACCCGTACGACAGCTCTGCTGAAAACTGGCAAAGATACAGGTGCCATACAAGCACCAGATAATAACGGCAGTCACGTAAGATCACGCCTGTAATCGCTTAAGGGTTTGGCAGAGGTGTGTCCATTTAGTACACCCACATTTCGCCAGTTATGTTTAAGTGCCATGTAATAAGGGTCGAGCTTATTATAATGAAACGAAAAATAAAAAACAAATAAAACACCGCCCGGCGTTTTGTATCGAACCAAGGACCTTATACACAGTAGTAGCGTTTCCGACCACTAGACCAACGATACAGTATAAACGGTCTCTATATATCAGTCTGTTTTAACTTTTCACACCTAAACAGCTAAACGGATTTGGATCAAAGCCACAAGAGAGACAGGTCATGATCTGGATTAGGACATAATATTAGTTTCATTTATACATGACACCGCAATACTATTTACTCACTGATTAATCACTCAAGAACTACTTCTCCTTTTGAACTATTTAAATTTAAATCTCGCCAGTGCTTAGTACGGTAGAAAGGTATTTTTGACCCCCAAGTGGGTTTAATGTTAAGCTTAGTGGGCTATTTGTAATTTTCACATGAGTGTTTACTATTTTTGAAAATTCTACCCTTATTTTTGTTGGGGTCAGGGCACGCCATAATAGTGGTAATAAGTCCCCTCTTTAAGAAGTGGCTGGAGAGGAGCCACGGCGCCCTCACGTTCCACCTGCCGCAGGTCCTCACCGGGCCCGGTTGTTTCGGGAAGTTCCTGCACCGAACCGGGCGGGAGGAAACGCCCGGCTGTTACCACTGCGACGATCGCCCAGAGGACACGGTGGAGCACAACGTAGAGGACTCCTCTGGTTGGGCGGAGCGCGGCCGTGTTCTCTTAGCGGCGATTGGCGGCGGCGACCTCTCGCTTCCGGCCCTGGTTCAATCCAAGGTGCGGAGCGAGAGGCAATGGGAAGCCGTTACCTCCTTCTGCGGTGGCGAAACGTGAGAGGGAGAGAGCCTTGCTTCCCAGCCGCCACGGGAGACGCCCCGGGCGTCGGCCATTTTAGACGCGGGTCTGTAGATGTTGAGTAAAGGCTTGCTCATAATCTGTCCGTCTTACGACGACGGGCCGTGGCGACGGGACGTTCGTGTTCCACGCGGGCCTTAAAGAGATGTCAGCAAATCGGAAGGGGTCAAGGCAAGCCAAGGGCCGATGCCTGCCGGGGCTGCGGGATTGTTCGAAAGAGATACAGCGGCCCTGGAACACAAATGTCTAAGAAGGATCATGGAAGGGTTTTAGTCAGTACAAGTCATCTGACACTCCCTTCCGCTCCGCCCAGAGCGGGAGGGGTCATTTGATGATTTTCCATCTGAATGAAAAGGGTGTAAATATTGAGATGGAGATTACACATGAAAGTTCTTTCAAATGAAAAATAATCAATTTAGATCGCTAGGGTCGATCTTTAGGTTAAGTTGCGTTTGCCTAGGCTGGTCCATCGATGGAGACCACCGATTACGTACCGAGTTTCCATTGTGCCACGGAAAGCACGCTAATTCGTTGATACCAGCTGTCATTTATAGATCTTTGACAGTCGTATAACTTGCGACCCACGTATGCCCTTCAAGTTAAAGGGTAAAATATACAAGTCTGTGAGTCTAAACCTGTTGTATTGTGTGGATCACGACACCACCAGTGGAAAGAAGATTGAAAAAAGATTGCGTGTATCAGAGATGATTATAATTTAAACAAAAAAAGTGATGAAAATAAATGTGGATGGAGACCGAGAGGAAGATCTAGAAAACGATGAATGGATTGTGTGAGAAATAATATGAAAGAAAAAGGAGTAAATGATAGCTTGACGAACGACAGAGGAGCATGGAAGAACAAAAAGTGTTGCGCCGACCCCAAGTAACATGGGACAAGGGCAGGAAGATGATGATGACAGTCGTATAACCCACCCAGTACTAACTGGTTGTGGAGGTCAGATAGGCAGTCGCTTCATATAAAATCCAAGTACTCAGCTGCATCCGGTTGGACTTAATGCCGACCCCAACATAGATGGAAAAAGACTAGCCAGATGATGGTGTATTAATACTGGAGAAATTAGGTAACGAATTCAAAACAAAAATTTGGAAACCAGAACCTCCTTACTAAAAAACTTATTCTAGGCAAATCGCGAACCTAACGCGTACGAAGTCGCGGGTAACAGCTAGTTATTAATATTCTACGCAGTTGATGGACTCAAGAGGTCTTTTTGCTAAAAATAAGGAGTTTAATATTTGCTGTATAAGTGTCTCTTACGCCATTTGATGACGTTGGTTCATATGCGTAGATTTCATTATGTGTACACTCTGTTTAAATTCAAGCAATGCCACTTCGTCGTTTCTTAACGAATACCTATTTACCTAAGTAGTAAACAGTGCCAACTGTTCGATTTTTTACTTTCGGCGCTGAGCCCAACGTTGAAAATCTAACTCCAAGCTTTCGAATCTGTGTTTTTATTTAGTGTTAATGAAAATAGGCATAGGAGTGCAAAATTACGGCGATGCTTAGGTCATAGCTTTGTTGTTTAAGTTCGTCAAGTACATTTACACTTGAGAGTACTGGTTTGGCTAGTATATGCTCTCTAAGTATGTACTATGTATGACTCGTTATACTTGAACGGGTAAGTGCCTCGCACTAAAGATATTAATACCGGCTTAGAAGCGACGTGGTAAAAGCTTTAATCGTCATTTAATGCGAAGAAGCGAAAAATCATAGAGCAAGTTTACTAAAAAAACATTACCGTTTGACAGCGATGTGGAGGACTTTTTCGAAGCTATATTCGTTATTTTTTTATGAGAGTTGGTATTTTTTACAATAAAACGAATGGAGCATTTATATGTTTGTGACTACAGCTGCAGCGAAAGAGATGAAAATCATTCGCGCCTGACCGTTTAGAATAGCAACACAACAGAAACGCACTGCAGTCATCTTCACAAATAATTATTTAGGCGCTAACAGTGAATTAAATTTTATTTTAATACATTCCGGGGTTTATTCATTAAACATCTTTATAACGATCAACGTCTCAATTACCCTATGTTCTGAATCATTGTTGCTTACCCTCAGGTGGATGTGATCTTCCACGGCGCGGCGACAGTTCGCTTCGACGAGCCGCTAAAGACTGCCGTCCAGATCAACGTGAGAGGCACCAGAGAGATGTTCAAACTAGCTCGCGGGTGCACCAAGCTGAAGGCATTCGTTCATATATCTACCGCCTACAGGTATGTAGCGACACTACAAAAAGTACTTCAGCGCCATCTATGACACAACTGAAGAACTAACATCGGTTTCTAACATCGAGCAATCAAAGTTATCCGTCACAATCTAATACTAGACTACAGTCGAATATACATTTGAACGGTGTTAGTTCCTCACACCCTCACAACTCTTAGATCCTCCGTACCGTTGAACGAATATTTTCGATTGTGTTCCCAGCAACTGTCCTCAAACCGAGATCGGAGAGAAGTTCTACGACAGTCCGCTGCCGGGGGAGAAGCTCATCGACCTGGTGGAGACCATGGACGAGCAGATCATCAACAACATCACGTCTGGGTGAGCACTCCTAACAATACGCGCCGTGTCCAGATTTATTGCTTTCTGAATCAAGCCCTAAGATGTATTATCATTAGTCTGTTGGTGTGTGTATATGTGTGCATATTATATTATTATCAAATTCTTGATTCGTGAAGGAAAACGTCGTGAGGAAACCAGCATGCTTGAGAGATATTTGTCGGCATGTAAAGCCAAACCAGAGGCCCATTGGCGGTAGGAAACTCTGACACCAGGTTAGGGAATACCACACCAAAAGAAGATTTTATGTTGTTAGTCTTTTCCGCTACTCTGGAGAAAAGCTAACGGCCCTTCTGATTCCTACCTAAAGATCATCTATCTCTCTCCTTTTCCTTCACCTGCTTATGTGTCTAAGACATACAGGGTGTTTGGTTCATCGTTTGCCAAATCGAATAGACCGAAAGGAGAGGTCATTTGCTATCTCTTCACGCCCTTTAACACATTCCACATTCCTTGCCACAACGGTTTTTTTATAACAACTGTTTAATATAAATTTTGAAGAATTCCAAAATTCAACATTTTAGGTCAAATAAAAAATTTGTTTCGACTTAAAATTTCGATTTAATTTTGATGTGTACTGTTGTATGATTCTATCAAATTCAAAATTACTTGCTAGTAACAATTACTTTCTTTTTGAATAGCTCTTAAAGTTTTTGTAAAAGAAAAACAAACTTAAAACTCAACTTTAAATGGCTATAAAAAAAAACTAAAAGCGATCGGGATCTTCGAATACTTTTAAAAAGTTCTCTAGTCTGTCCCCTTTCCAACGGTATGCAATATGCCCAAAAAAACGTTTAATACCTTTCATATTTAACTAAATATGTAATCTTCTATTCAATCTCAACCCTTAAGGATGTATATACCCTTTCCGTTACACCCTGTATAATACGAGTATGCAGCACTAGTACTATTTCAAAATCAGTTTAATAGAGGGTCCCAGGGATTACCTACAGATTTTAAGATTATTAAGTACTTACAATCAGTATAATATAAAACTCTTCCGTTACCAAGTGACTGAATGACAGACAGACAGACAACGCACTTCGAATGACTTCACGGGAATGTAGCTGCAAGCATTCGAACATACACAAACTCACGCCTTTTTTCCCATGGGGGCAAGCAGAACCACTAGAAGTTAGGAGGCTAGGTCACCTAAAGAGTACCCTATAGTGTCGTCAATGGTGTTCTGACAATGTTTTTCGACCAATGTTGGATATGCTAGCCACTTGAGAGCACATGAAAAAGCAGCAAACTAAAGCTCTTAACAAACACCCTAGAAAGCCATCGAATGCAGTCGCTGTGGCCAAAATCAGTTAGATAGCATCATCATCATCAGCCAGAACCAACACCACGCTACCTGCTACAATCCTTACATACTCCATACAACTCGTTCGTACATCTGTTCAAACACGTCCACGGGTCCTGACGGTTAAGCATGTCGGTTCACCAAAAATGACCTCTCTGAAGAGCATTACCAATAAGGTCAGTGCATGCTCTTCAATGATGTTGAGACTATTGTTCCAGTCTGCTGGGAGACTTCCCGAACACGTACGCGTACACGAAGGCGGTGGCCGAGAACATCGTGCTGGAGTACTCGAAGGGACTGCCCGTCGCGCTCTTCAGGCCTTCCATCGGTGAGTGCGGCTTTTTTTTTAACAGACTTCAAAAAAAGCAGGAGGTTCTCAATGCGGTTAATTTTTTGATGAATCTCTAATTCATCATAGTAAAAGAAATTGCGTTTTTTTTTCAAGTATATTCACCGATTTCTCTGTGAATACTGGTACTACCAATATTCGTGATTATTTTTTCATCAATATTATCCTCCTATTTTTATTCTAATTTAACTGAGGACGGCGCAGCTTGTTCTCTTATATCATACTTCTCAATGACTCTTCATTTTGTTTGCAGTGATTGGTACCGCAAAAGAGCCCGTCGCTGGATGGATAGACAACGTATACGGTCCCACTGGTGTAAGTACTAGCACATAATGCAGTGTTTTCTCGAAAATCCTTAAATTTCTTTTCGTTTCTTTATCTAAATGAGTATAAACTTAGAGGCAATTCTCACGACGACACTATTTGTCTACGTCGGGTGGAGGCGGCTAAGATTTATTTTATATGGCCGAGAGCGCCGATCGTCGGCGCGGTCCAGGGGTTGATGCTCACATCGAAATGGCTTTCCATTTCATTAACCCCTTAGGCACTTGACTCAAGCGACAGCCACTGGAGAGAAAACAAATAAGAGTTACGACGAGCCACGAGTTAACCACACCACGTCCTCCCCCTCAGGTGGTGGTAGGAGCAGCAGTAGGACTCCTGCACGTTTTGAACTGCAACCCGAAGGTGATAGCGGACCTGGTGCCGGGCGACATGGTGGTGAGCGCCGCCATCGCCGCCGCCTGGCGCACCGCGCGCGACTACCCCTCGCTGTGCAACCACGAGGACGCGCCGCCCGCAGACCTGCCGCCGCCGGTCTACAACTATGTGTCCTCGGAGCAGAAGCCGCTGACGTGGGGTGAGTAACATAACATAACACAATCCCTGGCTGTGCAACCACGTAGCAACTGAATGAGAGGCGTCAAAGTGGGCCCAAAAAGGAGTGTGGTTAGAGAGGCCTGTATTCAGCATTAAGGCTGCTATAAAATACCACTGCAAGGATCGGCCGGAGGACACGGTGGAGCACACCGTGGAGCTCTGCCCCACTTGGGCTGAGCACCGCCGTGTCCTCGTAATGGCGATTGGCGGCGGCGACCTCTCGCGTCCGGCCCTGGTTTAATCCATGGTCCTGAGCGAGAGGTAATGGGAAGCCGTCGCCTCCTTCTGCGAAGCAGTCATGCTAGCGAAGGAGGTGGTGGAACGTGAGAGGGAGAAAACCTCACGTCCCAGCAGCCGCGGGAGACGCCCCGGGCGTCGGGGGGCAACCAGTGGCCCCCGGCCACCGTAGGCGCGAGCCTGTGGACGGTGAGTGATATGGCCGATGCCTGCCAGGGCTGCGGGTTGTTCGAAAGAGATACCGTGGCCCTGGAACACAAAGGGCTAAGAAGGAGCATGGATTGGCTTTAGTCAGTCAAGTCTGACACTCCCTCCCGCTCCGCCCAGAGTGGGGGGGGGGTCATTTGATGATTTCCCATCCTTAAAAAAAAAAGGCTGCTATAAAATCATGCTGGTTATGCACATAACAGTGATAGAACTGAATAAAAGATAACTTAATAGATCCGCATTTTGCTAGCTACGATAAAGTCGCACGTGACTGGCGAGACGGCGAACCTATTGCAACTTAACCGAACACAAATCTAGAGTCCACGAGAAATAAATTATCCACCACTGAAATTAACTTTTTCTTAACAACCAGTCTTACCAAGGGTTATCGTATTACCCGGTACTGGCAGGTAGTCGCTCTATTTATAACACTGGTTTTCAGCTTCATTCGGTTAGGCTGAACCCCAACAAAGTTGGGAAAAGGCTATTTAGACGAAGAACTTGCTCATCCTTGGCGTGTACTCATGTATCTATGATATCTTCCTTCCAGAGAGGTTCATGAAATACAACGAGGTGTACGGCTTCCAAGTACCAACAGTGCAGGCCATCTATTACTACCTCTTCACTCTGACGGCGTCCAGGCCGCTGTACGCGCTGTATTGCTTCCTGCTACACTGGATACCGGCCTACGTGGTCGACGCTATTACTGTGCTCATCGGCAAGAAGCCCATGTGAGTAAAAAGCTTCTTTTTCTCCTCTTTTGGGTTGTGTTCTCTTGAGGTCAGAAGCAAATATGACGAACTTATAACCATGAATAAATTTGTTCCTCTTAAAACCGAATAAACGGGGTTTTAAAGTATCCATCATCTAAGCGTTCTGTATATTATATCTAGTTTACTATATCTATTTAACTCTCTCTCATCTGTATATTATATCTAGTTAACTTGAACAAAAATAACTGTAGGGTAACGAGGTTTAGTATTGGTGTGAAATTGACTGTTTACACTGTGTTCGTGGCTACATGCAACAAAAAAAAAAGTTAAAAGTTTAGTACTAACGTTTAAAACTTTTACTTGTAAAGAACGTGGAAAAAAGTGAGAACTCTGACCTTCAATTCTTCTAGAAGCTAAATAAAAACCATAACGACCGGACTTGCCTTCGTAAAGTGTATTTTTACATCCGTTATCATATCCGTGGCTTTGACATCAAAAATAGTGGATAGAGTGGGTAAGGGTCACAAGAGCTTAACACTTAGCTTAGAACTTAAGAAAGCTTTTGACACTGTTTCCGTTCCTTCTGTACATACAAGCTAGAAAGCATTATAGGTATAAGAAGCATGAGCCTTTCACTAGTAAGCTATTTTTAAGACAGACGACTAATAGTTAAAATCAGTAACTTATGTAATGTCAGACGAGACGTCTACTACGGAGTCCCGCAGGGAATCGTTTTGGGTCTGATACTCTTTTTAATTTATATTAACTGTCCATAAAATATGCAAATCAATAAAAAGTTAATCTTTTCATACACAGACGATACTGCAATGACTTTTCAGGAACGTCATAGGAACATGTAAAAGTGTCGCCAAATATGATCTGACTGAGAGAGCTAAGATGAATTTTATTCGTTTTCCCCAAAGATTTCAGGTCGGAACTGACGCATTACGATTCATGTTTGTACTTACTCTCATGTCTTCTCAACAGGTTAAGAAAAACCTACGCAAAAATCACGAAGTTCTCCGAGGTCATGGCTTACTTCGCGACCCGTGAGTGGAAGTTTGACAACAGCAACGCTCAGCGGCTGTTCACGGAGATGTGTCCGGCTGATAAGAAGATGTTCGACTTCGACATGGGCGCGCTTGACTGGAACGATTACTTCTACAGCTACATCCGCGGAGTGCGCGTCTATTTGCTCAAGGTACTGTGTCCATCATACTATCATGCCTGTGCTTCCCAAAATGTGTAATTAATGGCACACACACATTTTGCCGGAGACCGACTTTTATTGGATACTTTTCGAGCAGTGTGCTTTTGCAATTACACAATCTAAGTCCCCCATCCCCATTTTAATATCGGACGAACTGCAGTGATACTGTGAAGTGTATCACCGTCATAAATGGTTAAAGTTCCACGGACCCAAACAAAGCACTTTGCTTCCACATTTATTGTGCAAGCACCAGTCTGTGGAACTCACTGCTGGCTTCTCTGTTCCTAACAAATTCGTGCACTGACTGAACAGATCCACTCAAAATGTGATTATTTCTTCAAAAGACCATCGCACTACTACTACACTACACTACTACTAGTTTGCATGTGGTCCTCATGTGTCTTGACCAAGCTTGCCTTGACTCTCTCACGGTTGTCGAAGAAGAAACAATTACCCCAAACACAGTTTATTTGTGACGTATAAAAGTTTTTTTTACAACCTAAACCTTTTCTCGTGTATCCAGGACCCCGTAAGCACGGTTCCCGCCGGGCTGACGAAGCTCAACCGACTGCGTATCCTGCACTACACCTTCTGCACAATTCTCGGCCTCTTGTTCCTGAGGCTAATGTGGGCTATTGTCAGCCTTGTCGTGGGGTTCTAGCTTATTAGTGTCGCGAGTATGAAGGATGTACAGGTTTTGTAATATGTGATGTATTCGCATGACTGTTAGGCAAATTTATTGTGTGAATGTACACAAGTTTAGAAGAAAAAGCAGGGAATAAGGGAGTGTCCCTTACTCCCCTCCACGTACTCAGTATATCATTCTGGACCCCCCCAAATAGAAATCCTACTAATATTATAAACGCGAAAGTTTGTAAGTATGGATGGATGGATGGATGTTTGTTACTCTTTCACGTAAAAGCCATTGAATGAATCTGTATGAAATTTGGCACAGGGATAGATAATAGTCTGGAATAGCACATAGGATACTTTTTATCCCGGTAGTGTGATCCTGCGGGACAATTACCGAAAAAACGCGGGCGAAGCCGTGGGCAGAAGCTAGTTTTTCATATTTTAAATTACCGATCAAAACTTTGTATGAGAATTCAGAATTATGTACTGGGTAAGCGTTTTCGCGTTGGTGTCCCTGACACCTTGTATGATTGAACGTTGCAAGAAACGTTGTCTAGTAATATTAATCTTTGAAAAAATCATGACATTTTAAGACTTTTTCCAATTATGGGTGCTAAGTGAAAGTGAAATATGTTATCACAAAAATTATTATTTAAATAATAAGTTTTAATATCATGTACAGTCAAGGAAATTGATTGTTTTTCAAATTGACCAGCATTTCTTTATTAATGAAAATTATGCACTATTTCTCTTTGACCTTATGGCTTTATCCTGATAAACAATTATTTCCGTTGGCTGTGCATACACGAAAATTATGGTCTGGATAGGGAAATAAATATTTAATAAACACTTACCCAATTAAATGGGTAATTCTTGATGTAAGTTGTAAATATTTAAACAAAAGGGTGTATATTTTTTTTTTTTTTAATTTAAGTATAGATAATAAGGCTGTACAGTTCTTATTTTATCTGTTTTCAAGTCATTCAATATAAAAGTAGTTATAAATAAATTGTTCTGGATGTAAATTGGTCTAGACCGAAATGTTTACACGTAAAGGTTTAAATAAAAGACCTTAAAGTTAACCTACGGGTTAACCTCTACTGTATAGTAGTACTGTATAGGGTTAATCAGCCTAAGTATAATATTCGACACAGAGCTTATTTTTGAAAATAAAAAATATGCAATAAAGTGACGGAGGCAGCCTGTGCTCGCTGCTCTGTCTCTTTCATTCTGGTTATCTAACAATATTTAAATGGTTGAACCTAAAGTTAACGGTTTACCCTTATAATATACGGGATATTATAAGGGTTAACTCGTATACTGGTCAAACTAATATCAAACATTTGGGTATTTATTTTCATTTATAGATCTAGCTGGTTAACCTTTTAAGCCATTAAGTGGTCCGTGAGCAAAGGATCTGTCAATGTGGCTACGCCTGTGAGAAGGCACGTCTGGCCATGCTTGGCAATATATTGGTAAGAGGTTCTATACAACATGTATGAGTAATTTTAACAAATTATCTTATTTTTTACATAATTTGTGACACAGTTTACAATTAAAGATACTTAAATACGATTTTGTATCTATTTTGTAAATCTTAATAAGTAAATGCCACTTCGTTAAGAGAAAATAATAAATAATTTAATGAAAATAAATTCTTTGTTTAATTTGAAGCTTTTTGCTCATCATCATCTGCCTGTCGGTTCCCAACCAAGTCTAACGGAATCAGCTGCATTCAGTTAGACTTTACATGGAGCGACTGCCTATCTGACCTCCACAAGCCGGTTAGTGCTTGGTATTACGAAACACTTAGGTAAAATATTTTGATTTTATATTTTATTTTACATAGGCTTACGTCAAAAAAGGTGCGGGTTGGTCGCTTCCTATGGAGAAGAGCCGGCAAGAAACTCCATGGTTACTCTTTTAAAATTATTTGGTTTTACAATATTTTGAATATTAGAGCGTTAGTACATAACTATGAGAGGACGGCGTAGGCCCGACAATAAGTCGTTGCTTACTATAAAAGGTAGAACAAGGTAAAACAAAAAAAGGCCTACAATGTCCACACATTCCCAAAAAAATAGGTGAATAAAAACGAATTTATACAAAAGTAAAAATAAAATATTATAAGAAGACAAAATTAAACAATTGTCACTAGTGTTGTCATCAGTGCTGTAACTATTCTGAACAATGAATGAACGGTGCAATGATTTATAGAAAGATAGAAAAAATAAAATTAGGAATAATTAGAGACATCCACACATTTGTGTGTCTATAGGCTAGCAGGGAAGCCGCATGAGCAGAAGGAACTAGAGACAAAGTTCTCTATCTTCAACGTAGTCCTTAATTTGGTAATCGGGGGGCACCGCAGTGTCCCCGCCAAGTCGAGCGCGAAGCAGACACTGCCGTACTTCAAAAAACCTGTGCTTGTACTAAGCGGTCTTCTTAGAGGTCCCTGACGACGCTTGGATTAATTTATTTTTGGTTTTTTTATTTCATGATATAAAAAAAATCGAATGTGACAAGTGACAAGATTTCAAATTTCCAATCGACCTGACCTGTGGAAGTTGTTTATATCCCTTCATCAACTAGAAAAGAGGTGATGATCTTCAAACGGACGAACAGATTTTCTCAAAATATAGCTAAGAGCACTCTCGATTTAAACACCTTTCAAACAATACCAATTTTATCAAAATCAGTTCATCCGTTTAGGAGCTACGATGCCACAGACAGACACAGATACACACGTCAAACTTATATCACCCCTCTTTTAAGGTCGGGGGTTAAAAATTAATATGGAAGCATTAGTCATATACATATAACATTGATATGCTACAAAGACCGGCCTCGATCCATACTTCTCCAAGGCCCCTCTTTCACCTCTACAAGGAGTATTTCATCCTTTACTGTCTATGGTCTTCTGCTGTCAATGGTTTTCCCCTCACTGCCGGTCTGTCATGTCGACTTGCTCAATCTGTCACTGTCTGTCTCAAACGATGACAGTACTGAACTCTTCCGATGAATTTTTACATAAGTTTTATATTATTAAACGTATTAATGTGTGCTTGTAAGAATATCGTGACGCGGTCGGGGCTTGAGGCTGTGGTGCCTGAGGCTGTAGGGCTCCGCTTTTTCACCGAGGTCAACAACACGAGTGGGGAGCCCTGCGCCGTCCAGCTGCATCCTGACGAGTGCTGCCTCGACAACGATGACAAGCGCTGTGATGTCCTCGAGCTGGTGGGCAGTGCGTCTGGCACCGTCCCTGAAGGTAGGCTGTGTGACTGTGCAACAACATAACAACACGGACGAGTGCAGTATCAGCAATAGCTCCATGGAAGAGAAGACTCAACGCAGCTATCCACACGCTACTAGTACTCAGCCCAGCTGTTTCTTCTGTTAGCATCCCTCCCATAGTTCTGTTTGGAATGTTAAGTTTTCCTGAGATAAACAAAACTTGAGATTTCGGTCTTGGAGTGGTGTTTTAGTTGAACTTGAACTGGGTATTGCCCAATGTTAGCCGGAGACCAATCAGCGTCCTGAAGAATCAACAAGCCCATCCAGCATCTGCTGCTGTCAACTGCATTGCTTAGCCATTCACAATAGTTTTCATTTGTTTCCCAGGCACGTCTTCAACTCTGCACCTAGTGGCCCCTCTCCTCGACCCGTACGACCGCAAGGGATTTTGCACCATCTACGTCGACTACCAGTCCAAGGCGCGGCCCAAGCACTTCATCAGGAACACCATCAAGATCAAGTTCGACACCACCCTGCGCAAGTCCACCGCGCCGGCTGACGCGCGCGTCTGTCAGCACGTCGACGAAGACCCCCTCAACGATTGCAAGCCAGTCTACTGCGACACCTTCTACAACGGCAAAAAGTCTTACTTCAACGTACTAAAAAAACGTTGCGTAGAAGTACCCGCCTGTCTTACCAACGCTAACTCTGAAATCCCCAAAAGTGCATATAATCCCGTGTCGAACAAATGTGTTAACAAGCCGGCGATTAGCAACGCAGACATTAACTTTATCAAATCACTGTCCGTAGGAAAGGTAAGACCTACGAAAGATATACTGATTATCAGCACGATGAGTAAGAACAGTTCTGTGTCGCCTAACGCGAATCTACAGTACTATGAGTCGAGCACCGTGTTCAGCGTGTCAGCCACGCCGAGCACTCGCGCGTCTGCCACAACCGCGCGGCCGGGCGCGAGCGCGCCGCGGTACAACTGTTTCATAAAGTACATCGCGTGCAACAAGCGCATCCTGCTCGTGCTCAGCGGCGTCATCCTCGTGCAGTGCTGTTTCATCTGCACCATGATGTACTGCTTCGCGCGCAGTTGCGTCTGCTGCCGCAAGAAGAAGATCGTGGACAAGTTCTTCAACTACCGGCAGGACGCGACCGTGACCACGCCGCTAATCTGCACCTCGAACATCGACACCGACACCACCGACTACCACTACCTCAGCGAGTCTTCCAACTATATCGACAAGAAGATCCGCTGCTACAAAGCTTGCCAGAAGGAGCGCAAGACCACCGCCAAGCTCAGCATGTCAGACGACATCTTGTCCAAGTGTGTGACGCGCCGGGACTGGCGCCGGCTGCCACGCTCAGAGACCATCCCTGAGTTACGCCACGACGAGCTGGCCAGCGCGGGCAGCGTTGGCCAGGAGCAGAGGAAGCTCACCGACAACAAAGTCAACTTCCAAGAACAGAAGAAAGACAAGAAGCCGAAATCTGTGCGGAGCATCGTGAAGAAGATGGAGAACAAGAGAAACGCGGGCACCCTAAGTGACTCCTCGGAGAAAGTGATCCGCTGCCACAGCTACAACCACGAGGACGAGTCCAATGCGACGGCGCTCAAGCTGAGCTCCCAAGAGAAGACGTTTGGTTTGTACACGCAGGAGAAGAACGGTGACTCCATTGAGCGGGGCGCGCAGGCCTACTTCTCCAACGACTCCATCGATGATCTCCTATCGGAGCGCGGCGTGCTGTTCATCGGCGACAACGCCAGCAAGTACTCCTTCAGCAGCCTCTCCAGCGCCAACTCCTCGCGGTCCAGTAAGACTTCAAAGAATAATGTTATCAGGAATATTATACCCTTCCTAGCCAGCAAAGCCAAAGGGCCATCATCAGACCCAGGATTGAAGAAGTCCAAGCCTGACCTAGACCTAGAGCTCCTCCACATCTCTCGCGCTTCCATGTGCTCCTCCAGCAATGACTCCGATCTCTGCAAAGACTTGAAACGAATCAAGGATTCCACGAGTTCGCTTTAGAATATTTTTTGTAGAATATAATTGTTTTACACTTAGTGGTTTTTATTTTTAGAATAATAATTTTACTGATATTCATTTTTTTTTTATTTGCTTTATAGTTTCATCATCATAATCATACTTTATTGCATTCATGTAGTTTAACTGACAACTTGCAGTTGACAATTTAATATAGGTTTCATGAACCTTGCTAGGGCACAGCAATTTATATGGTTTAAAAGTGCTTCAGAGAGCAAACATAAACAAAAATACTAGTATAGCATGTTTATCAGGGTCCATCATTTGTTTTTTAAATAAATAAGTGTCATGATATAATATTTCATAAATTAAATTAAGATAAAAATCATTAAAACAAATAACGAAAGCAATCATAATTATGCTTCAATGCAAATTATACGTAATATAACTATACTATACTTGAGTCATGTATATGACAATGGAGGACGGTCCTACGCTATCCAGGATGTCGACCCATACAGGGGAACAGCGACGTCAGCGACCCGATAAGGATCGAGCGTGGTATATTTCAGGGTGATAGTCGGAGTCCAGTGTGGTTTTGTCTAGCCTTAAATCCCGTTAGCACACTGCTGGAGGGTTCAGGTCTAGGCAATCGGTTGAGGAGAAGTGGTCAGGTCAAATCGCACCTTCATTACATGGATGATCAGAGAAGTTAAAGAAGCGAAATTCTTCGGTTTATTCCTTGATAACCAGCTTAACTGGAAGGCCCACATAGATGACCTAAGTAAGAAAATAAATAAATCAGCATACGCACTTTTCCAAATTGCTAGAAAAAATAATATAGATGCGTTACTAGTCGCATATAACGGCCTAGTAGCCTATGTATTATTTAGTAGTTTAAGGTAGATATAAATTATTGTTAAGAACTGTTAAGAATTGTGGGTAGGGCTACAATGTAGCTGAGCGCTGGCTCTGTGTGTCAGTCGGATTATACTTGTAACCGTGAACAGCTGTTTTATACCTGGACCCATTGAACTATATTACTAGCGTATAGAACAGACACGCCGAACCAAAGATTTGCTTCATTTTTGTAAGAGTTAGAACTAAAGATCGCTGCAGCGCTAAAACCTTCGATCAATAATAGTACTAGATTCCCGATGAGCGCTTCAAAAACGGCTCGAAAAATAAGACCACAAATGCTTTTGTGGTCTTATTTCAAATTAGTATGGTCCAATCATAGCCAACGTTAAGACGTCGAAATGCCCGCAGTGCGTGTTCAATAACTGTGAAAATAATGACCGTAACACTACAATTTTGAAAGGAATATGTTTTTTTTCGATAAGGATATTTATAAGTGATTTTTCATGTAATGAAAACGGAATTAAATGGTCAATATAAGTGAATTAGCTAATATTATAATTGTTTGACCAATGTTTGCAACAACGCGCCAACTATTGTTCCAAACATTGACTATTTTGGAAAAGACAATGCATGGAGTAGTGTTGTTATTTTAAATATTATTTTTTTTGTAGATTTTCTAGCGACCCATTTCGATGTGCAGAATATTAAACCTTATAAAAATTCGAGAATATGTTGGATTCATTTTTATAGTTTGAACATAACTGGAAACACGCAAAGGCGTGAATTACAAAAATCTTTATCGGATGAAAACTATATCTGTAGGTATTTTCATGAAATAGGTACTTTAAAACTATTTTCAATACACGGCGTAAGTATGTTTCTTTACAGGCCACACCTTCAACATGTTTATTTTTTTAAGATACCACAGGAATACGTGACGTGCCTCGTTAGAAAGTACATGAAAAACATTGTATAAGTACCTATAACATTTGAGGGTTGCCGTTGATTTCTCTGGGATCCTACCATCAGATTCTGACTAGGTGACAACGGTACCACCACTAGAGTATAGGCTATCAAATAAAAAAATAATTTTGAACATCGGTTTGCAATAAGTGCAGAAATCGGTCAACAACAAAAAAACAAAATATAGTCAAATTGCGAACCTCCTCCTTTTTTTTGAAGTCGGTTAAAAATAGTACCTACTCAAGTCTACAACTTTTTAAAATCGATCAAATCAACTAATTTGCAACCTTACAAAACGAACCTTGGCTTAAAAAAAAATATTCTGCGACTCTACGTCTTTCAATACTTACTGTGTTCTGAGCATTGAAATGTAATACCACTACGTCTAGTTCTAAATTGGAGTAAGCACGAAATCGTCAATGTAATGTTTTGAACTTTGTCACTTAGATTTTAAGATTAATTTTAGAATAAATATTTTTCAACTCATGACTTTTTATTTCCAAGCGACATTTTAAATTTATTGCCTTTTTTCTTTCTCCGATGAAAGGACTTAAATAAATATATTTTGTAAGTGTAATTAAACTTTATGTTAGAGTGTTAAGGTTTATAATAAACTGAAGTTGTTAATATTATTAAACTTTTTTCTAAGAAATATAGATGTTTACGTGTGTGCAAACGTGGACACTTTTGCGATTCATTTTTGTTCCTGATCCTTAATCTAGTACTATTATTGATCGAAGGCTAAAACAATAGTTATGTCGCCTAACCAAACTATTACAACATGCAGCGCTAGATCGCATAGAGGGAATAGTTTTCTCGCGACCAAAACGTCATAAGCGCCAGGAATTTCATGGCGCTTACGCGTTTCGTTCAACGTAGTGTATTACAAAATGGCGGCGCCCGGCAACCCGATTCTCGTGAGCATTATTACATTGCGAAAAACTTTAAATCAGAGTTTTAAACGTTTATATGTCTACTTATTAATGATATGTCATACCATCACTTTTTTTTGATGTTCTGGAGTGTTTACGGCAGTCTTTAAGTATACAACCAGGCATTTTGATGTTGTTATTTATGCGAGACAAACACGACATGTCTCTGCGGGCGTTGGATACTCACTGGATGGTTGCAGTACAGCTCACCGCAAAGCGTGGCGCAAAATCATGCAACGCGTTGTCTTCTCTATACGTAGTAGTAATACCTCAGTGCCTGGACCCCGTATCCCGATATCCCGGTGTGCTCCAAACACTTCAGACTGTAGCTTCTTTTATATTGTTGTTACAACAGTAGCAGTTACTGGCGGGCTTGAAATAAATGATGTTGATTTGATTTATTTTAATTTCAGGATGGCAGACTGGGGACACTCAGTTGTCAGGTTTACACCTTTACCTTTCATCTCAAAAAAAAGTACTGATCTCGAGGAAAACAACATGAACGTTCTTATAATTTTAGATGGCGCGCAAGTGTTCGAGACGGTTCTTGTCAAATTGTAATTTTACGCGAGCGAAACCGCGGGTAAAACCTAGTATTTAATAATGCAAATTAATCCATCAACAACAGATTTTGAAGAACGTTTACACAAACATAACATACCTAAGTACTAAGAATAGTTAGTAGTTCTAAGCGTAGGTATAATAATGTAACATAATTTACATCACTATAGTTTTAGATATACTGTCCGATGTCATGTTATCTATTATACCTATTCCATATTATTTGTTTTTCATGAACTTACCGTGAAAAACAAATTTAGTGGAGTGTAAATTTACAAGAATGGGTGTTAAAAATATTGTTTGGTGCGGAACCCTGTGTTTTGCGAGAAACAAATCAAACTTGGCCGGTGTTTTTTTTCTATGGCAATGGTGCCGACTGCCGATTTCAGATAGGAACGCATAAATCTAAAAAGAAAAACTGGCTAAGTGCGAGTCAGAATCGCGCACGAAGTGTTACGTACCATTATTTATAAAAACGAAAATATTAATTTTATTCTGTTTTTAGTATTTCTTGTTACAGCGGTAACAGAAATCACGGTTCATGAGATACAGCCTGGTGACAGACGGACGGACTGCGAAGTCTCAGTAATAGGGTCCCGTTTGACCATTTGGGCACGGAACACACAGACTTTTAAACGTTTAAATGTCTACCTATTGATGATATGTTATACCATCACTTTTTTTTGATGTTCTGGAGTGTTTACGGCAGTCTTTAAGTATACAACCAGGCATTTTGATGTTGTTATTGTTACGAGCTGGGTATAGGACAAATTAACACACTACCAAATAAACACTAAAAATCTTTAATTAACTTAAAACACTTCACAAACACTTAAACTTAATCACAATTACAGAATTTATCCCTAATCACTTAGATATCGCACTAGTCGTTCACTTCGATCGCTTCGTTTTGTAGCCAAAATCAGACTAACTCCTTCCGCTAACCCGTCGTCTATTTATACGGCCGGCCCACCTTCGAGAAACTTCCACAACTTCCGTCAATGTCTAGGTAGTTCCTTAGGGGGAACCCATCCTTCGAGAAAGTTCTACAACCTTCCCGAACCTTCTAGATGGCTCTATAGTGGAACCAATCCTTCTAGAAGGTTCCAGAAAGGTCCAGAACTTTCTCGAACTTTCTAGACACTTCCATCGTGGAACATTCTAGACTCGACCGTAGTCCTAGAATGTTCTCGTAAAGCAGTCGGCGTAACATTATTTATGCGAGCCAAACACGACATGTCTCTGCGGGCGTTGGATACTCACTGGATAGTTGCAGTACAGCTCACCGCAAAGCGTGGCGCAAAATCATGCAACGCGTTGTCTTCTCTATACGTAGTAGTAATACCTCAGTGTTCATATGGTAGAAATAACTGACCTGCAAAAACTTAAAAGCTTTGATATGTTATGAATATATACCTACACAAACAACACGACCACTCACAATGAAACTTCGCGCACGTTCCCTCAACAACTCGTTGTAATATAAACAGAACGCTCAGAAATAGATAAGCTTTCCTGATTGTAGTTATCAGTTATTTGTTAAAGGGTTAAAAAAGAAATAATATGGTACCTATAGTCGAAAACTTGAATTTCGAAGATATTTTTGTGTGTTTTCGGCAGGAATAAGACCTTCAAAAGGCGACCGGTATTTGGGGATAAGACCGGGGAGTGTGGGATATACACCTCACTAAAACCACCCCAGTTATCACCATCCGTATGTGAAAGGAGGCACCGTTTCTTCTATAAAGACCTGTCCGGAGCCCCCTCTTTGCAACACCTGTAAAGGCACAACCCTGGGGCAACTATATATACTTAATGCTCAAGCGTAAAGCAAAAAAAAAAGATCCGCGCCACACTGGAGCTACTCGCACGCTACACTCACACCTGACGATCATGACAATAATTGATGACTGATAACTCCGTTCTCCCCAATAACAAGCAGAGAACCGATATCTGTAGTCATCGTGACTGGCATAATTTTTATTTATCTTGTGTTCCGGCTTCTATTTATATCCCAGCGTCGTTGTTAGTACATATTACATGTATCGCTTACAACATATTTGTTATTGTTAGTCTGCGCAAAAGCTGCGCAGTGAACGGTGGTGTATCGCGTGTCAGTGTGTTTGTTACAACTGTGGCTTTTGTCGGTGAGTTGTTGTTTTGGAGTTTTGTTATAGTAATTTTATTGTTGTTTGTGTCGTTGTCGTTTTTGTAGAATTATGTATCGTTTGGAACAGTGGTTTTGTTGGATTTAATAGATCGTAACAGAGATCACAGTATTCGAAAGAAATTAAATGTAACTAAATTATTTTGTACTTACACCTTTACATTTCTTTTTGTTGCTTCTATAATTATTATAACAGTTAAAAATAGTTTGATTATAAAAACTTCTAAAAACGCCTTCCTATACATAAATTGTTAAATAAATAAAAAACCCATAATAAATTAATCCAAGCGTCGTAGCGTCGGGGGTTCGCTTTCTTTGTGCTTGTGCTAAGCGGTCTACTTAGCGGTCCCCCGACGCTACGACCGTTGGATAATTTATTATAGGTTTTTAGAGGTTTTTTGAGTCGGCGGTTACTTCAATTTTTTATTTTATTGTATTTCATGCTTTTTAGTCTTATTTTTTTTTCTTACCCTTGACTGTCCTACCCCTAGGCATAGGCTTCCCCCCATTCCTGTCAAATTTCTCGGTGTGCCTCTTCTCGCTAGTTAACGAAAACAAGGAAACTTATAAATTTAAAAGAAAAATTACTTTTTAATGCAAAGCCCATGGTGATAACTGACCAGATTTCAAATCGACTAGACCCGTGGAAGTTTCTTGTATCCCTTCATCAACTAGAAAAGAGGTGATGATCTTCAAACCGCGGAGCAGATTTTCTTGAAATATAGCGTTATTAGCTATGTTTCAAGAAAATCTGCTCTGCCGTTTACTTTCGATTAAAATACCTTTCAAACGAAACCAATTTTATCAAAATCAATTCATCCGTTTAGGAGCTACGATGCCACAAACACACAGATACACACGTGAAACTTATAACACCCCTCTTTTTTGGTCGGGGGTTAAAAACAGGTTAAAAAGCAACATTATTGGGTCTGTTCTAAAAAAATAAGTGCCCATATGTTATAATAATACATAGGATTGTTATAATTATGAACGAACCTTGAACCTGGTTGACTAAAGTACCAACGTGGAGTAATCAGTGGCAATCAAGTTGTTTGGAACTTCCAAGAAATAATAATTACTTTATTCTATTATAATTCTGACTCATTTCGTGCAGTTTTACTAGTTCTTAATGTTTAACCAATAACTTGCACGTGTGGTGTAACTGTTAGTGTAAGTTGGTTATAAATAAATAAATAATTATGTTAAAAAAACTACCGTTATTAAAAATGATACAATATTCTCCCACCACATGCAGTTAGGGAGTATTAACTAAATGAGAAAACTATTGCCTAACTGTACCTGTTACTTACGGAGTATTTTTTCAAGTAAAATGTTTTTTAAAAATACCAAGAGTATTTTTTATAACTGATGATAGATTAGTTTCCTTTACTTCAAACTCAAAGGATTTATACCGGTTACAGGCACTTTTGAATCATTTAAAAAAAAAGATGACGCTGTAGTTCAGCCAAAAAGCATAATAACTGAAAAGACTCTAGTTGTTCATTCCACAAGAGTAGATCTCTATAGAGATTGCTGGCTTGGAAACTTAATTAATTATTTAATAAATTCTCAAAAGAAAATTAGAGCTACTTGCATAAAATCCAGCCTTAAATGTCATAAGCCCCAGCGTGCGGCCTGTTTTTGTTTAAAACATTTAACATAATTTTACTTTTAGTGACGCTTTTCATTAATTATTTAATTCATCGTATTTTTGGGTAATGCAACTTTCAAAGGCTGCTGAAAAATGAAATTCAAAGCACCTTCAAACAACGTGTCTTTTATTTACTTTTGCATCAAATGATAACATTATCTCCAACGCTTTGTTACATATGTACAGCGATAAATATAATAATTGAGTTTATTTATAAAATTATCACATATCATGATGTACTATGTACTTAGATACTTATCAATACTTATTCTTATCTTACAGATTACTGTGATCTACATCCTGGATCTAATTCAGAACTATTTAAGCAGCATTCTAGCAGCATCCTGGACCTAGCAGCATGATTACCCTGGCTATAGTTGTGATACTTTTGATCTCACTGTACCTTTATGGAACCAAAAACTTTAAGTATTGGGAGGAAAGAGGGATAAAATCCGATAAGCCACTCCCACTCTTTGGAAACAATCTAAAAGGATTTATGTTCAAAGCAAGTATGACACAACTTGGGGACGAGTTATACTGGAGGTATCCCAATGAACAAGTGGTTGGATTCTTTCGATCTTCGCGTCCAGAATTGCTGATCCGAGATCCTGAAATTGTAAAGCGGATTTTGACTACAGATTTTGCACATTTCTTTGAGCGAGGTTTCACACCTCATAAGACTGTGTTCGAACCGCTCATGCAGAACCTGTTTTTCGCTGAAGGTGACCTTTGGAAGCTACTGAGACAGAGAATGACGCCGGCTTTTACTACTGGAAAGCTGAAAGCTATGTTTCCTTTGATAGTTGAGAGAGCAGAGAGAATGAAGACTCGCGCGCTGACTGAAGCTGCTGAAGGCAAGTCTATAGACGCTCGCGAGCTGATGGCCAGGTATACTACCGACTTCATCGGAGCCTGTGGCTTCGGCCTAGATACAAATACACTGAATGACGAAAACTCAGCGTTTAGACAACTCGGTATAAATATTTTCAAAATACGACCCCGAGAAATTGTTATAGCTATTGCAAAGGAATTGTTCCCAGAATTGTTTCAAAATTTAAAGATTTGGACGCGAGTGGAGAAAGAAATCAATGAACTGGTAGGAGAAATTCTCAAGAAGAGGAACTACAAACCTAGCGGGAGAGGAGATTTCATAGATTTGATGTTGGAGTGCAAAGAGAAGGGTGTTATTGTAGGCGAGTCGATTAAGAAGAAGAATCCAGATGGTACCCCTGAGACTGTTACCTTGGAGTTCAACGATGGTCTGATAGCTGCTCAAGTGTTTGTCTTCTTCGCAGCCGGCTTCGAGACATCGTCGTCAGCCACCAGCTACACTCTCCACCAGTTAGCATACAACCAGCACATACAAAAGAAGGCGCAAGAGGAAGTCGACCGTGTTTTAGCCAAACACGACGGAAAGTTATCGTATGACTCGATCAAAGAGATGACTTACTTGGAGATGGTGTTCAAAGAAGGTTTACGGATGTTTCCTTCTCTTGGCTTCTTGTTCAGACAATGTACTCGTCCGTTTACATTCCCAGAGTTGAATTTAACGATAGATGAAAACATACGAGTGATGATTCCACTACAGTCACTGCACAATGATCCGAAGTACTTCCCAAACCCTGAGGAGTTCAAGCCGGAGAGGTTCGATCCTGAATCGTATGATAACAGCAACAAGTATTTCTATTTGCCGTTCGGTGCTGGACCTAGAGCTTGCATAGGTGAGTGGTTGTAGTGTCAATCTCTAACCGAACATACAACTTCCCCGAAATACCAAATTATAAAATAAACTTCTGAATTTTCTAATATGGAAATGGACTATCATTCGGCAAGTTTTAACATAAAATATCCTACTATTCATATGTTGATTATGATTAAACATGGAGGCACGTAATATACAGATACCCACACGAAAACTAGTATTTTAAGAACAATAAAATAACCGTTGTGCTTGATAAACAAAATACCTGTTATTTCCAGTACCAGTCCAGAATCTCAACAAACAACTTAATATTAAAACCGTTACTTGTTCCAGGTGAACGTCTCGGCATTATGCAGTCACTGGCTGGTCTAGCGGCTGTCCTGTCCATCTTTACAGTGGAACCCGCGCCGGAGACTGTACGGCATCCTGTCGTGGACCCTTTGTCTAGTGTGGTACAGGCCATCAGAGCTGGACTACCACTCATGTTCATTCCCAGAAATAAACTTGCTTGAAGATATTTTTTTAAATAGTGTCTTACGAGCCAAGGTTGTGAGTTAATTTAATTGTATCTATGATAATGTTGTAAACAGAACAAGTGTCCAACACCTAGCTTTAGTTGTATTGACATTTTTGTTTATCAATAGGGTTGTCTGGGTAAAGAAAATAAAAGTCTATTTTGACCGTCAGTCAGGTAATACAAAAATATTAGACAAGTATTTTTTGTTTTATACAATTAACAAAAAAATTACTTAGTTAAAACGGATTGAATTTGGAGAGTGGGACCACACTAAGTCACAACTAGGTATAAAGTTTACTTACCCGTGACGTCATGCGCCATTTCAACTCAATACATCTCCGTAATTTTATAACTACGTTAAAAGAAAAAATACGTGTTCAATACTTTTAATAATCTACCCGATAGACAAAGAAAAATAGTCATCATCCCTATTATATGGCCCAGCCTGGTCTGTGGCTGCTCTTTTCTACTATTTTAAATTCACTACGTAACTAACTTGTATATTTAGTTACTATATTATAAGACACTAAAATATGTACATACTTACCGATTTCAATTAGATATTTCCGATTTGTTGCTAGGCAAACACTGCTATGTCCGAAAATGTTTATGGTGGACACCCAGATAAAATAAAACAATTTTATTTGTTTCCAAAAGTATTATAATTATGTATTTTTTTCAAGTCAAACATTAATGTATGCACTACTGACTTATGTTAGTTAAGTGATTAAAATAAAGTAAAAACTACATATGGAATGGTTGATATATTTATAAGTGTTAATTGAAGTGCCCACGTGGGCGACCGTCCATTTACTATAAGGGTTAATCAAAAATACCTATACGTTATCCATTAACGCTATTTACCAGTTACGTCCTGGCCACGGGAACCGGCGGCGGCGACGCGAACGGCGCGCGGCGGCGCGCGACTAGCGGCGCGGCAACTCGCGCGGCGCGGAAAGCACGCCACTGGCATTTGCGTTTGTCACCGCAACCAATATTTATTTATTTAAACTTCACAACTGTACAATAGTGGTACATAGGCGGACTTCATAACATCAGGCTTCAGTATCAGACCAATGTTCCTTATTTCGCGGCGAGTACGTTTTTACACTATTCGCCACGTCTGCCGCTTGACGCCGCCGCCGCGGCATGCGCCGTACTGTTTCATATTTGTTTGAGTCGCCCGCCATACCACCCGATGCACGTGTGATTCGCTCGCCAAGTTTCGCCGGGTGTATCCCACTATTTCCATGGAAATACAAAATAGAAAAAGTGGGACCAGCGATTTTTACAAATTATATCCCATTATTATCGTCCCGTTGATCGCCGCTACGCGTGGCACGCACAGTACTTTTCCATACGTTTGTTTTAGTCGCAATACGCTTCACCGTTCGCACCGCGCGAATTACACTGCTACGAATGTCCCGTAAGTTAATGAAACATAAGCCGACCTCCCTAGCGGTGACAGCATAGTTTGCTACGCTGACGATATGCTGGTGCTGTCACAAGGGAGGTTGCACGAGGCGGCGGCCGAACTCATGACACCCGGGGTTGCAATAGTCGTGGAGAGAATCCGGCAACTGGGTCTCGAGGTGGCATTGCACAAGGTGGAGCCCATGTGCTTTCACGGGCCTCGGAATGCGCCACCATCGGTATCCGTACTGACAGTAGGAGGAGTTCCCATCGGCGTCGAGTCGACACTGAAGTACCTAGGGCTTGTCATCGACAACCGGTGGAACTTCGTGGAGCACTTCCGACGTTTGGCCCCCAAACTGGAACGGACCGGGGCTGCGTTCAAGCGGTTCTTGCCCAACCTGCGGGGTCCAAACGCCTCGGCAGTAAATAGCAACATTTCTTGAACTTCCAGAACCCCTATTGTACTTTTGTAAAACTTACCTATCATAATGTAGTAGTTAATACCTAAACTGAAATAAAAGTATCTTGAGATTGTAAATGTTTTTTTTTTTGCATTTAGTCATTTCCTCGCTGAGGTGGGATGAAAAGTTACGTGTTGCACTCGAGTGAAAAGATTTTTGACCTTGTGCTCTTTTGATTCCCTCGCTAACGCTCAGGATTCTAATTCTTGAATCACTCGCTGCGCTCGTGATTCAATTTTAGAATCCTTCGCTTGCTCGGTCATCAAAATTGAGCACGCGGTTAAAAAGCAACTTTGCACTCTTGTATAACAAATAACTATTGCTGTCAGAAAGCTACACTATCACTGAGTAACATAGGCTATATTTATTATTAGAAAAAAAACAGAGATCCTAAGAAATGTATATCTATATCTTCTATATCTATCTATCTTCTTTATATATTATTATATTACATATAATAAATCTGTTAAAAAGTCGTTTTTGTACATCGAAAATATTTCCAAAAAAAATAGCCAGGGTGTTAAAGGACAACCATCAGAACCCATTTCCAACATTTTTAGAATTTTTGTCTGTTTGTCGGTTTGTCTGTTTATTTGTTCGGGCATCACGTAAAATGTACGAAAGCAATGTCACATTTAGTTTTTGTTTCATTGCAATCGGTTCACTCTATCAAAAGATATTTGAATTGAAAGTGCTCCAGAAGTAAAAGAATGCACGCATTTGATCTCTACAGGGTGTAACGGAGAGGGTATATACATCCTTAAGGGTGTGCTACAGACCATCAAACTGAACATGTTTCTCATCATAACAAAAATTTTTGCTGCAAAAAAAATATCTGCTGCCCCATAGAAAATTGCAATACCTATTCTACCCAAATGAGCTGATATTTTTTTTTGCTGCAAAAAAAAATTTATGATGAGAAACATGTTCAGTTTGATGGTCTGTAGCACACCCTTAAGGATGTATATACCCTTTCCGTTACACCCTGTATATTCGATAGAGAAGATGGCGCTGTGCGTTTGACGTCATTTTCTAATGAGTCATTCTTTTTCAGGGTCATTCTGAATGACCCTCGCCCATGTCTGCCGACATTCTGCTTTTAAAAAGGTTTTGATAGTATCGTTCGTTTTATCTTCCAAATAGTTTATCGAAAATATGGTATATGGATTTTCTGTCTTAATTTTGGAGTACGAAGGAAATAATATTACTTGCATTTGAGTCAAGTAGTTTTATTACCTTGGTAGTTTGAAGATAGTGTCATTCATTTGAAAGGTTGTGTTTTTGAGTCATTTGAACAGATGATTCAAATTTGAGGCTGTCCGCTAAATAAAAATATCCTAAAGTATTGGTTAATCACCTCACTTTTTTAATTTATTTGATATATTGGTTCAATATTTTTCTTGAAAATGCCTTCTAGAAAAAAAACAAACCTTTTGCAACGTAGCCGAGATGGGAAAAGGGTGAGACTAAGTAGGTCTCAGGAATCAGAAGAAGATCGTGAATTAAGGCTAGCAGCAATCCGAGCAAGGCAAGCCAGAACTCTTGCGTCAGAAACGCCTACCCAGCGTGAGTCTCGACTTAGTATAGAGCGTTCTCTTACGGCAGCTTCACGGTCACAGGAGAGTTTGGAGGAACGCGAAGCGGGGTTGTCGGCTGACCTAGAGCGCTGCACGCCCTCTCACGTGAATCTGAGGCTTTCACCGTAAGGGAGTCACGCTTAAGTTCTCCAAGAATACTAACCACGACTTTGCGCTCCCAAGAAAGCAACGAGGAACGCGAAGCGCGGTTATTGGCTGACCGTGAGCATTACACTCTCTCACGCGAGTACGAGTCTCTCTCAGAGAGAAAACGACGATTAGTAACAACCAGAAATAATTATGTAGCGGTTGAACGATGAAAGTTATTTAGAAAAGAATACGTGAAATGAGACGAGCAGAAACAGCAGAACAGAATCAATCTCGCTCGAAGTTGAAAGAGCTCGATACCATCTGAACAAAGTGACTAGCAACGCTGATGAGTCTTTGGAATATGATGTTTCAAATATTATTCTGCCATGGGACAATTGGGAAAAAGCAGGATTTACGTATTCATCTAGAATTGAATATGCGGTCTTCGCGTGGTATGACATATATTTGAATTTTAGTGATGCTCTGAAAAGCAGAAAAGAGGCAAATGGTATGTGCTGTTCAAGAGGGAAAATCGTTCTCCAACATTTTCAAGTTCCCTCACATTTCATCAAAACCCTTCTAAATGGAGATCATCCCCAGTCTAAACATTTTTTAGATAATGTCCTAAAACTAAAACCTTCAAAGTACAAGGTCAAGTATCTCACCTTCTTAGATCATTGTTACCAGAAAATTACCCAAAATTTTTCCAATTTTATTTTGTGTCTGACTATTCCGAACAGGCCATGTTAGAAATGGACATTTTCCAACTTAACAGTGGCCTTATACCAGAATTACAAGACATGTTAGATCAAATTAATAGACATTTGCATAATTTCAAAGTTGCGCTGGAATAGATTCCGCACGGCAGTAATGACTTTATATTAATTATCAGCGCAGATAGACGTCTTGTTGGTGAACACCAACCGTCAATTAGTTTGACGACACGGTTGGCGCAGTGGCAGAGCGATCGACTGCTGTGCTGCGTGTCGCGGGTTCGATCCCCGCACGGAACAAATATTTGTATGGCCTACAGATAGTTGTTCCGGGTCTGGCTGTTTGTGTATGTGAGTTTAAATGTTTGTAAACGCACCCACAATACAGGAGAAATTCCTAGAGTGGGGCAACGTTTTAAAACACTTGAGAGGTGTCAAGGGACACCCGGATGGAACAAAGTTCCTTTCACGTACATAATATCAATACATTTTAGATTTAAGTTAGTGTGCGAAAAATAAAATATTTAATTTAAGGAAGATTAATCCTTAATTCGAAGCAATACATCTTACTTAACCGCACAACCGAATTTGTACTTTGTAGTTCGGTCACTCAAAATAATAATCATATCTATCCTTACTCACATACACACCCCAATTGTACGTAATTTAAGGAAATTTCAACTTTATTTTAAAGAAATAAAGCTTACAATAGCTTACTATAGCAAAAAGTGTCGTGACAACTTTTCGTAAGAATTTTTTCCGTCTAGCCCCCTTTCACAACGCACGATAAGGAACTTCGTTCCAAAAAAAAAACACCGCTGGAGACACAACGTTCCCGTTTCAGACAAAGCTGCGGTTGTTTTAGTCGACCAAGAGTGCGAAAGGTGTGACATCGTATTACGCACTCGAGATGTTCGTCTGCAACGCATTTACGAAACACATCGAGCATACGATGCACTGCAATATCCGCTCATATATTGTCACGGTGAAGATGGATATAATTTTGGCCTTTAGCAAGTTAATCCTACTACTAGGGAAACCAATTTCAAAAACAAAAATCGGCTCAGCAATTTTTTTCATATCTTTTGCAAATAAGGCAAAATCGTTTCGTTTGTTTGCAAAGATTCCGTGGGTTGTTCAGCCAATTTATTGTGGACATGTATGCTAAAATTTAAACGGATCGTTTAGTATACATTCGCACTAATCAGCGATGATTACGCTTTGAAGAATATGTGCATTTGCAGGATGCAATACAATCAGACAATATCGATGAGAATTTGGGGCGACTGGTCATCTGGCCATCCAATTTCACAGGCGGTCCGCGGTACATGCACGAAAGAATCCAAGATGCTTTTTGCTACCTCCGGAAATACGGCCGGCCGGACCTATTCATTACGTTTACCACAAATCCAAAGTGGACCGAAAGTGGACAGTCGACAACTTCTTACAGGACAGGCGTCTTATGATAGGCATGATATAATTACTAGAGTTTTCCATTTAAAACTCAAAGTAATGATAAATCTTCTTACGAAAGAGGACTTCGCACTAAAAACACATTGTTAATTTCCGTCATCCACGCGAACGCAGTCGCGGGCACCGCTTGTAATTACTAAAAGACAAGTGAAACAACCGGCTGCTAAATGCACTTTTTTTTTTTGTGAATGGCATCTCGCAGACCTCTCGAGCCCGTTTTCGGAACAAAACGATTTTTCCTATCGGCCCGCTGTTCTGTTTTCGGAACGCCTCGTACGAGCAAATTTAAACCCTTATCGTACGTACAGTAAGGTTCTAATATGTTTGTAAAAATTTACGTCTCTGGCCAACTAGAGTTCGATTAAAATGAAACCAAACATACCAACCTAACAACTGCACAAAATTATTAAAAAAATAAAGAAACGCGTCTTTGTCGACTGTCAAAATGCGTCATGGCGGCCAGTGTGGAACGGTGTTGTTTTGTTTTGGAATGCAGTGAAATTTTTGTGTTTTGTGTTGTTAAACTTTGGTAAGTAGATGTATAGTATGTTATAAGTGTATAATGTAACTTTTTAGATAGTCATTTGCTGGAAAAAATATCTAAAAATTATGTTTTTGACCCAAAAATTCCTCCAAAAATTCCTTTGTTGTGAAGTTCGTCAGTCGAAATTGAAAATATGAATTTGACTCTTTTACAATGAAATATGGTCTTGGAAACATTAGTAATAAGCGAAAAAAATAAAAATAATTCATTATTTCATGTATTCGAGGCATATCTGAATAGATATGCCTCGAAATTTATTGATATTTCAAGTAGTTTCATGCATTGAACTGCGCAATTAGAAAATGGCCGATTCTAATAAGACGTATGAGTTGGAATCTTGCAAGAATAGTTTTTGTAGGACACCTAAAAAACACTGTCATTAGATTACTTGTATATTTGTTATGTTAGATCTAAAGTTTCGTGTAAATTGATTCAGAAGTTTTACCAAAAAAAAAACAAACTACGACAACAGTATGTTTGCGGCGAGCTCTCTGAATTATGCGATGTTTATAATTCTCAAGTAGTTATAAAACAGATATGATCATAAAAGCTTGTCCGTTGTCGCGAGGTTTACTTGTATAGGACCTTGAGTAACTCAATCTGCAAAGTTTTTTTTTTTAATTTCAGTTTGATTAAATACTTATAGGAACCTCGCGACAAGCTTTTATGATCATATAAATTGTGTATAATGAGGTTATATTAAGTTGATAGTAAAAATTTTACAATTTTTTTTTTCTTTTTAGAGCATTTAAATAAAATCTTTTTTTAAAAAGGGTTTTTAACTTAATTTTATTTTAGCCTTTTTAGTTTTGCCGTAATCTTTTCTGACCACACATCATAGTTTGATGAACTCAAATCAGAGGTTGAGCATATGAAAAATGCATCGATCATCGATGATTTCGCATCAAGTGCAAATGTAAATAAAAAGCGTGGTACTCGCCTACAAAATAGTTTTGAGCTTGATAGTGGACCCATAGGTCTTAATTAGGTGCCACAATATGTATCTATAAAATCAGCTGTTTCAAAAGATAACGGACGGCTATCATGTGCGAGGCATTCGTCACCCAAAGCACAGTCGAAAGGATGCAATGATCCTACTGTCTCTTTCGCTCGTGTACGAAACAAAACGTCGGACGCAGTAACACACGTGGAGGCGCCTTCTAACACTGTGCTTTCGAAAGGTGCAAGAGAGACCGACTGCCAGGCGAGCCGCACAGTCGGCGGTAGTGCAGGAGTAAGCGAGACAGAGCATGCGGAGGAACGCGTGGAGGCCCCAGCTAGCACCGTGGTTTCGCCGTTACCTGCGATGTTGAGGCAGCCGAGCTGCGCTGACGCATTAAACCGGTCCGCTACTACGAATGATATTCGATCGCCGGTTACGCGACCACTCCAAAACTCAGTGCTTGCGATAGTAGTTTACCAGCGCCGCGAGTGATCGAGAATAATAAACAAGTGCGGGCCAGTGACTCAGAATGGCAAATAGTGAAAAACAAAAAGTCTAAACGTAATTCTAGGCTTATAGGGCAGAGAGGTTGTGCTGCGGCTCCTGAAGGTAAATTTAGAGCGGCTGATATAAAAGTCCCACTGTTTATTTCGAATGTTAGTAAAGAAACGTGTGTAAATGACATTATTGATTATATTAAGGAAAAAACAAATGATATTGTATATCTAAAAAAGATAAACATGAAGCAGACTAAAAAGTATAATGCTTATAAAGTGTATGTCTCCAAAGGTAATTTAGAATTATTTTTGGATGATAATTTTTGGCCTAACGGAATAACGTTCTGGCGCTTCGTGCAATTTATGTACTTTTATTTATGTATGTTTTGTACAAAACAAAATCCGACGCAAGTTAATTATTGTACCACTATGAATTTAAATGTTAAACAGTATTTTAATTTAATTAGTTTTAATTGTAAGTCGTTTAAGAGGTCTATTGACAACATAAGAAGCATTTGTGAAATGGCTGATCTAGTTGCACTCCAGGAGATGTGGTTGCTTCCCCATGACATATCATTATTGGGAACTATTTCCAATAATTTTGAATACACAGGTAAGTCTGCTGTTGATACCTCTGTAGGCTTGCTGAAGGGGAGACCTCATGGGGGAGTTGCCATACTCTGGAGAAAAGGAATTTTTGATAGTGTTACTGTAGTGCCGTGTGACAGCACTCGACTGCCAGCTATTCGTGCTGATGTTGATGGCCGCTCCATTATTGTGTATATGCCGACTGACTCACCGGATAACCTACCAATTATGACTGAGGTTTTGGGTGAAATAACTGCAATAGTAGCTAGAGAGAATATTTAAACCTTGTTTATTTTAGGTGATTTTAGTGCTCACCCTCACGAATTATTTTTTAAGGAAATGATAAACTTTTGTTCAGATCAGTCCTGGATCTGTGCTGACTTTGAAAGGTTAGGCACGCAGTCTGATACTTATACGTTTACTAGCGAGGCTCATGGCTGGACCACTGTGTCGTATCACTATCGGCCTGGAAAACTGTAGTTGGGGTACGTGTTATAGAAGAATTTAATCTGTCAGATCATTTACCCTTACTAGTTAGTTGTGACGTAACTGTGGTAAGGCCTAGGTTGGTGACGAGCGACGTGCGACGTGACTCTGTTCTGTGGGGTGGGAGAGATGAAACACAGATAAAAACATACTATGAATTGTGTAACAACGTTTTTAGAGCCATTGATTTTCCCACCGAATTCACGGAATGCAGTCGTGGATCATGCAGCCTGGACGACCACAAAATTGTATTGGATAGGCTATACAAAAATATTGTGGAAACCCTGAGTAACGCCGCTGTTGGGTCTAGCGGGAAGCGTGGCACAAAATTAAATAAATATAGGCACTTATGTGGCTGGAACAAACATGTCCGTGAAGCTCATAGAGTGGCCAGGCTTAAGTTTGAAACGTGGATAGCATGCAACCGGCCCACCTCAGGCATTATTTATGACGAAATGCTTGAGTCGCGTAAAATATTCAAAAGTCGCTTAAAGTGGTGCCAGAATAATCAAGAGCAGCTGAAGATGGACATCCTGGCTAAACACAGATCGGCAAAGCACTTCTCTAAGTTCTGGAAAGCTACTGGAAAGCATGAAGTTAAGCCTGGCCTCCCGGTGAGCGTGAATGGAGAGAGCGAAGCAGTCCATATTGCCAATTATGTTCAGGGAACGCTTTAAGGTGCGCTCCCCGCTGGGCCCTTCAGCGTCATTTAGTAGGTCTGAGCCCGGATGTGAGGAAGACCAGTCAAGTAAGATGCGTTTTAAAGAGAATGACAGGCGTTAAATCTCCCGGTCACGATGGGCTTAGTGTGGAGCATCTGCGGCATGCGGGGGTTCACCTACCGAGGATCCTGGCCATGTTTTTCACGATGTGCATGAGTCACTCATACCTACCACATGACTTAATGAAAACAATCGTAGTGCCCATTGTGAAGAATAAGACTGGGGATATCTCGGACAGGGGGAACTACCGGCCCATATCTCTAGCAACGATCATTGCTAAAGTGTTGGATGGTGTGCTTGATTCCTGCCTTGATAAATACATAAACTTACATGATGCGCAGTTTGGGTTTAGACCCGGGCTATCTACGGAAGCTGCCATTGTAGGTCTCAAGCATACTGTCCAATACTATAGGGACCGTAACACGCCGGTATATGCGTGTTTCCTTGACCTATCCAAAGCTTTTGATCTTGTCTCATACGATGTGCTCTGGACAAAGTTGGGGAACGCGGGTGTACCGGTGGGGGTGCTCAATATGTTTAAGTATTGGTATTCTCACCAAACAAATTTTGTGAGGTGGAATAATACACTCTCGGAGGCGTATACTTTGGAAAGCGGGGTGAGACAGGGAGGGTTGACGTCGCCTAAGCTTTTCAACCTATAAGTGAATGACCTCATCGTCGGGCTCAGTAGTAAGAGTGTCGGTTGTTCGATAGATGGCGTCTCCGTCAACAACCTTAGCTACGCGGACGACATGGTTCTGCTGAGCCCAACGGTGAGAGGTCTTGGAGAGTTGTTAAGGGTGTGTGAGGCCTATGCTGTGGCACATGGCCTTGTATATAATGTACAAAAATCGGAATATATGGTCTTTAGGGCCGCCGGTGGTTGCCCCAAGTATTCTCATAATATTACCCTTAATGGCTTGTGCGTAAATCGTGTCTCCAAATTTAAATACCTGGGTCATTTAATTACCGACGGTCTTCAAGACGATCTGGATATTGAGAGGGAGCGCAGGGCTTTAGCGGTCAGAGGTAACATGCTGGTCCGCAGATTCTCCCGCTGCTCTGAACAAGTAAAAATAACGTTGTTCAAAGCATATTGTCAAAGCTTTTATACGGGAAATTTGTGGGTCAGTCACACCAAAAGATCGTTGGATGTCCTGCGCGTCCAGTACAACAATATCTTCAGGATGATGTAGGGGCTGCCACGCTTCTGTAGTGCATCGGGGATGTTTGCGCAGTATCGAACTGATGGCTTTCATGCCGTCATTCGAAAGAAAACTGTATCCTTGATCTGCAGAATGCGTGGCAGCTGCAACGGAATTCTGAAGACTGTTGTAGATAGGACCTCTTCTCCAATATGGAGTTCCTTTATTAAGAGGGTAATTTGAATTGTTTGTATTATGGTATCTTATTTTAATTTTTATCCTATTTTGATTGGTTAAGAGGGTAATTTTAATTGTTTTTATTGTGTATTGTATCTTATTTTAATTTTTATGCTATTTTAATTCGTATTTTGATTTTAATTTTTATTTTAATGTTAACTTATTTTAATTTTTTTTGTGTGATTTCAATGTTAATTTTATTGTACTATGGATCAAGTTATCTGAAATAAAAAAAATTAATTTTTAATTTTAATTATCACAATCTCAACACTTTTTTCATTCCATACTATTTATTTACCGTTCCCTCGTGAGAAAACGATCCTGGCTGCAGGATGAGATCATGATAGAATTCGTGTTTATCCATCAAATATGAACGTTCATACAAATTTTCGTGTCTGTGCTATTAACCGTTGAAGAGTTCCCTCGTGAGAAGACAATCCTGGCTGAAGGATGAGATCATGATAGAATTTATGTTTATCCATAAAAATAACAGACACGTCTGTACTGTATGATGATTTATTTCGTACTACTGCAATGAGCAAGACAGACGATTATATATATGGACCGAACAATGTCAATATAACTAAAGTAAGGTATTGGTATTGGACACTTGTTCGGTTTACAAAATTATCATAGATAAATTAACTCACAACCTTCGCTCGTAAGACACTGTTTAAAAAAAAATATCTTCAAGCAAGTTTATTCCTCGGGATGAACATGAGTGGTAGTCCAGCTGTGATGGCCTGTACCACACCAGACTTAGGGTCCACGACGGGATGCCGTACAGTCTCCGGCGCGGGTTCCACTGTGAAGATGGACAAGACAGCCGCTAGACCAGCCAGTGACTGCATATTGCCGAGACGTTCACCTGGAACAAGTAACAGTTTTTAATATTATGTTGGGATTCTGGACTGGTACTGAAAACAACAGGTATTTTGTTTAACAAGCACAACGGTTATTTATTGTTCTGCAAATAATAGTTTAAAAAGTCATGTAATTAAATCGATATCTGTATATTCCCTTTTTTCGGACAAAATATTTCAAAGTTGAACCAAAAATACTGACTTGCACACAAATTATGCCCACTAAATAAATCAAATTAAATATACTGTTTATTGATATTTGCAGAACTATTTTACCGAACGAATAACTATTATCAAAATAGTATATCTAACTATTCCTTAGTTCAACAAACATATGAAAACTTTTTTAAGGAAAACCATCACCTAGGTAATTTACTTATATTTAAAAAGCATAGTCGACGTAGCCCCGCTACGCGGGGCTCCTATTTCTGTTTGCAGGGTTTACAGTAACCTAACACGCCATCACCTTCGAACCTAACCTGTCCGAGTCGGGGTGCCCCAAGTCCAGAGCTCGCTTCGCTCGCTCTTTAACTTTATTGTGGTGCACCTTTAGATATCAGTTTTAGAAATTCCGTAGTAAGATTGTAAAATTTAGAGTGCAAGTTAGTATTTTTGATAAACAATTCGTATTCTTGTTTTATAAATCATATATCCGATGTACGAACCACATTTTTGGTGTTTTTTGTTTTGTGTAATTTTTTAGTTTTTTTTTGTAGGATAGTTTTAGGTTAGGTTAGGTAGTATCAAAATTTGAATAGTATTATATTTTATGTTAATACTTGCTGAATGATAGTCCATTTATATATTAGAAAATTCAGAGGTTCTTTATAATAATTTCGGGGAAGTTGAATGTTAGGTTAGAGCTTGACACTACAACCACTCACCTATGCAAGCTCTAGGTCCAGCACCGAACGGCAAATAGAAATACTTGTTGCTGTTATCATACGCTTCTGGATCGAACCTCTCCGGCTTGAACTCCTCAGGGTTCGGGAAGTACTTCGGATCATTGTGCAGTGACTGTAGTGGAATAATCACACGTATGTTTTCTTCTATCGTTAAATTCAACTCTGGGAATGTAAACGGACGAGTACATTGTCTGAACAAGAAGCCAAGAGAAGGAAACATCCGTAAACTTTCTTTGAACACCATCTCCAAGTAAGTCATCTCTTTGATCGAGTCATACGATAACTTTCCGTCATGTTTGGCTAAAACACGGTCGACTTCCTCTTGCGCCTTCTTCTGTATGTGCTGGTTGTATGCTAACTGGTGGAGAGTGTAGCTGGTGGCTGACGACGATGTCTCGAAGCCGGCTGCGAAGAAGACAAACACTTGGGCAGCTATCAGACCATCGTTGAACTCTAAGGTAACAATCTCAGGCGTGCCATCAGGATTCTTCTTCTGCATTGACTCGCCTACAATAACACCCTTCTCTTTGCACTCCAACATCAAATCTATGAAATCTCCTCTCCCACTAGGTTTGTAGTTTCTCTTCCTGAGAATTTCTCCTACCAGTTCATTGATCTCTTTCTCCACCCGCGTCAAAAGCTTGAAGTTTTGAAACAATTCTGGGAACAATTGTTTTGCAATAGCTATAAAAATTTCTCGGGGTCGTATTTTGAAAATATTTATACCGAGTTGTCTGAACGGTGAATTTTCGTCATTCAGTGTATTTGTATCTAGGCCGAAGCCACAGGCTCCGATGAAGTCGGTAGTATACCTCGCCATCAGCTCGCGAGCGTCTATAGACTTGCCTTCAGCAGCTTCAGTCAGCGCGCGAGTCTTCATCCTCTCTGCTATTTCAACTATTAAAGGAAACATAGCCTTCAGCTTTCCTGTAGTAAAAGCCGGCGTCATTCTCTGTCTCAGTAGCTTCCAAAGGTCACCTTCAGCGAAGAACAGGTTCTGCATGAGCGGTTCGAACACAGTCTTATGGGGTGTGAAACCTCGCTCAAAGAAATGTGCAAAATCTGTATCAAAATCCGCTTTACAATTTCAGGATCTCGGATCAGCAATTCTGGACTCGAAGATCGAAAGAATCCAACCACTTTTTCATTGGGATACCTCCAGTATAACTCGTCCCCAAGTTGTGTGATACTTGCTTTGAACATAAATCCTTTTAGATTGTTTCCAAAGAGTGGGAGTGGCTTATCGAATTTTACCCCTCTTTCCTCCCAATACTTAAAGTTTTTGGTTCCATAAAGGTACAGTGAGATCAAAAGTATCACAATTATAGCCAGGGTAATCATGCTGCTAGGGCAAGGATGCTGCTAGGTGCTTAAATAGTTCTGAATTAGATCCAGGATGTAGATCACAGTAATCTGTAAGATAAGAATAAGTATTGATAAGTATTTAAGTACATATTACGTCATAAAATGTGATAATTTTATAAATAAACTAGCGGCCTGTCCCGGCTTCGCACGGGTGGACATTTTTTTTAACAGTATGGAATAAATAAATATAATTAAAAAGTACATGACACAATTTTTCCAAATGTTTAAAAATAAAAACAAAGGGTATATTTTTTTTGTTGTTTTATGTATTTTCTTTTGAGGGGGTGTAATTTTTTTACTCATGTAATTTGTTTATTGAAGTGAAACTTCTTATGCGACTTCCAACAAGTTTAACGTTTTAATGGAGGGGGAATATTTTCTATTACCCACTAAGAGATGGCGCTATTGCAAGGTTTGTGACTACGTAGTTCTACTAGGTACGCAAGATGGCATGCAAACAGGCATGCATTCGACTCTTCGGTGTGACCAGCCTTCGCTCAATTTCCATGAGTAGAATAACCTCGATAAACTTATGTAAAAAAGTGTACAACAATAAAACAATAAAATATGATTTAGAAGCTCAATAAAATAACGAGAATGAATGCGTGGCACTCGAACGCATGCGTGTAGTATTATGAAGTTTCACTTCTTCCGCGCGGTGGGACTCCACGCACTATTTTTTTTTCTTCATTTAATTTTAAGTTCTTAACATTTTTATTTTGTAATATTTTACCTTAAAGCTTCACTGTACACTATGTTGGCAGTGGTATTTGTAGATGGTAACAAAACATTGATTTTCAGGAGATCCTACTCGAGAAAGAGCAACATACCTACAATAAAATTGCCCATGAGTAAAGCACTCTTTCCTTAGGTCGATGCCAACCATCGAGAAAGTTTGTCCCTGGGATGTATTTATTGTAAGAGCAAACGATATCTTTACAGGAAACTGTAACCTTTTAAAAGATAGGCAAATCCGTCGGTATCATCGAGATCCGCGGAATGTGAACGAGCTGACCGGCCGCGGGGCCCGTGATGATAGTTGCTACAATCACATTGTCTCTTAATTCCTTTATCATAAGTCTTGTACCATTACACATACTGGGAGCATACATTTCTCAATAGCATAATCTCTCCCACACTTCGGTGCCCCCTCTTTCGCCGCGTTGCTCGCTGCGCTGCGTGGAACCACACTGGCGCGTCAGCGTGTAATTTTTGTTTATAAAGACATTTTTAATTTCGTAATATCTTTTGAATGGAAGGTCCGATTTCAATAATTCATAAATCAAAATCAAAAGTCATTTATTCAAACTAGGCTGATAATCAGCACTTTTTGAACGTCAAATTACAAGAGACAGTCCCCCAAAACGCCCGCCCTTCGCCCCTTCCTATTGTTTAAGCTGGGAAGAAGAAGTGGCGGAACAAACTCAACCTAAAGTAATTAACAGGTATTGAAACTGTCTTGAATACGAAATAATTTATTTGGATAAGAATTAACACAAAGGTATAGATAACATGGTCTGATTTTGAGTTTGCATTTCTATCAACTTTTAAAATGTAAAAAAGTAGTTATAGCGACATAACTACAATAGTTGGAGATATGGTCTTCCGAAGTTTTTTGTTGATATTGATATGTTCTATAATATTGTAGAACATTTTTTTGTTCTATCATCAATACTTTCCGCAGCGCATGCGATGAAAGACATTTTATGGCATTATTCCTTTATTCATTTCAAACCATATAATTTACATTTTTAAATATTTTTACAAAGGTAATATAAAAAGGATAATATTTTTGTGTTCACCAAAAATCTAAAGGTACATCTATGTATGCATTTCTAAAATATTGATCTTAAACCCGTTTAATTGTTTTACTATAATTAAACTACTCGGCCAACAAAATATGTTACATCAAACAAATTCCAAATTAACACCAAGATATATAACACTTTTTTATTGTAGTGCGCTGCAAATATTCTATTGTAACAATAACTATTTTATTCTTCCCCGAAAAATACTGATCGTGCACCATTTATTCCTGACTTCTTGGGGCACCCCGACTTGGACAGGTTAGGTTCGAAGGGGATGGCGGACTAAGACCACGACATCCCCTTCGTGTTAGGTTACTTTAAACCCTGTAGACAGAAATAGGAGCCCCGCGTAGCGGGGCTACGTCGTAAAACTAAAAAAATATGCTTGTTTTTAAAATTAGGTGTATTACTATTTTTACAAATTTGCAACAGTTGTTAAATAGATGCTCGTTATAACATATTTTAATGAACATATTTTGGTGCACATTCAGTATATTTGGTGGAATATAGGCAAAATTAGTTAAATGAAATGGGAATAAATTGAAGTACTCTTAAATACCATCCATATAAAAAACCATTAAAAAATATAAAAAATAGTAGCCCACCGGCATCAGGAAGAGGGTCCGGGCTACCGGTGGTCAGGGCTCTTGAGAGAGGAACCTCCTAACAATACGCGCCGTTTCCAGAAGTACTGCTTTCTGAATCAAGCCCTTGATCCAGCTGCCAAGCGAAAGCCTACTCAAATGTTGGTCGAGGCTTTTGGCAATCAAGCCATTGGCCGACACGACGATCGGCACAATGACTGCTGTACCCACGTCCCACATGTCGACAACCTCGCGAGCCAGATCTAGATACTTGAATTGTTTATCTTTCTCTGCTTTCACGAGGTTCTCGTCATGCGGGACCGTTATATCAACAATCATTGCGCGACGCTCCAATCGATCTATCAACACAATGTCAGGCTAATAAGCCTGCCAATACGCAACAATTGTCATTATGGCACTATTATTATTATAATATATTGTATTATAGTGTTATTGTATTGTATTATATTATATAATTATATATATAGTGTAGACTAAAGATTAGATAAATATAATCATTTATTATATTTATCGCTATACAAATGTAACAAAGCGTTGGAGATAATGTTATCATTTGGTGCAAAAGTAGATAAAAGACATCGAGTGGCAGGTGTCGATCAAGGTGTTATCAATGAGAAGCGTCACTAAAATTAAAATTATGTTGAATGTGTTAAACCAAAACAGGTCGAAAATACATTTTACTTTAAAAATACTCCGTAAGTAACGTGTATAGTTAACAGTTTTTCTAACTGCCTGTGGTAGAAAAACATTGCGCAATCATTTTCAATCGCGACAGTATTTTGAACATAATTTTTATTTCACGGAAGTTTCAAACAACTTGATTGCCACTGATTACTCCACGTTCAACCAGGTTCAAGGTTCCTTCATAATTAAAACAGGTTTCATTACAACAAACGGGCACTTATTTGTTTTTAGAACAGACCCAATAATGTTGCTTTTTAACCTGTTTTCAACCCTTGACCAAAAAAGAGGGGTGTTATAAGTTTGACGTGTGTATCTGTGTGTCTGTCTGTGGCATTGTAGCTCCTAAACGGATGATCAGAATAATTTAATCGAGAGTGTTCTTAGCTATGTTTCAAGAAAATCGGCTCCGCCGTTTAAAGATCATCACTTCTTTTCTAGTTGATGGAAGGGATATAAACAACTTCCACGGGTCTATTCGATTTGAAATCTTGTCACTTGTCACCATGGGCATTGCATTAAAATATAGTTTTTCTTTTAAATTTATAACTTTCCTTGTGTTCGTTAATTAACGAGAAGAGACACACCGAGAAAATTGTCAGGAATGCGGATAATAATAATCAATAATAATAATAATTTTGAAATTATTTCCTTTTTTATATTTATAAAGGAAATCATTTTAAAAAAAATAATTAAACATTGAAGAAACCCCCGACACAATAAACCTCTATAAAACCTATAATAAATTAATCCAAGGGTCTTAGCGTCGGGGGACCCATAAGTAGACCGCTTAACAAAAGCACACAACAAAGTGGACCCCCGACGCTACGACGCTTAAAGTAATTTATTATGGGTCTTTTAGAGGTTTTTTTTTAATCAAAGTATTTTGTAACTGTTCCTTATAATAATTATAGAAGCAACAAAAAGAAATGTAAAGGTGTACTTAAGTACAAAATAATTTAAAGTTACATTTAATTTCTTTCGAATACTGTGATCTCTTTTACGATCTATTAAATCCAACAAAACCACTGTTCCAAACGATACATAATTCTACAAAAACGACAACGACACAAACAACAATAAAATTACTATAACAAAACTCCAAAACAACAACTCACCGACAAAAGCCACAGTTGTAACAAACACACTGACACGCGATACACAACCGTTCACAGCGCAGCTTTTGCGCAGACTAAAAAACAGACTGTTAGCGTTACATGTAATATGTAAATAACAACGACGCTGGGATTTATATAGAAGCCGCAACACAAGATAAATAAAACCGGCCAAGTGCGAGTCAGTCTCGCGCATGAAGGGTTCCGTACCATTATCTATCTATCTATATATCTATATTCTATATAATTATATAAATAAAAATCAATTGCTGTTCGTTAGTCTCGCTAAAACTCGAGAACGGCTGGGCTAATTTAGCTGATTTTGGTTTTAAAATGTGTGTCGTAGTCCAGGGAAGGTTTAAAAGGTGAGAAAGGTAGGGTAGGTAGGTAGGGTAGGGTAGGTAGGTAGGTACCTAGATAAGGTAGGTAAAAAGTGCATTGCAACGCATGCCGGGAACACCTAGTTTATAATAAAAACGAGCAAAAAAATCACTTTTTTGTATGGGAGCCCCCTTAAACATTTGTTTTATTCTGTTTTAAGTATTTGTTGTATAGCAACAAATAGTTGTTTGTGTGTATAACATCAACAGAAACACATAATCTGTAAAAATTTCAACTGGCTACCTGTCACGGTTCATGAGATACAGCCTGGTGACAGACGGACGGACGGACGGACAGCGAAGTCTCAGTAATAGGGTCCCGTTTGACCCTTTGGGTACGGAACCTTAAAAATTAAGCCAGTCACGAAATTATATTGTGGAAAACGGGTTTTTTCAGTCATCACATCAATCAATGTCATGATCGTCAGGTGTGAGTGTAGCGTGCGAGTAGCTCCAGTGTGGCGCGGATCTTTTGCTGCTTTACGCTTGACCATAGAGTATATAGTCGCCCCAGGGTTGTGCCTTTACAGGCGCTGCAAAGCGGGGGAGCCGAGCAGGTCTTTTAAGAGGAAACGGTGCCTCCATTCACGTACGGATGGTGACAACTGGGGTGGTTTTAGTGAGGTGTATATCCCACACTCCCCGGTCTTATCCCCAAATACCGGTCGCCTTTTGAAGGTCTTTTTCCTGCCGAAAACACAAAAAAATATCTTCGAAATTCAAGTTTTCGACTATAGGTACCATATTACTTCTTTTTTAACCCTTTAACAATTAACCGATAACTACAATCAGGAAAGCTTATCTATTTCTGAGCGTTCTGTTTATATTACAACGAGTTGTTGAGGGAACGTGCGCAATTTCATTGTGAGTGGTCGACTCGTGTTGTTTGTGGATTATATTTATAACATCATAATATATCAAAAGCTTTTAAGTTTTTGCAGGCCAGTTATACCTTATATCATGAATACTTACCACGGGTATGCTTCGATATCGGTAGGTACCTATTTCAGGCGTTAAAAAGTCAGAACAGTCGTATTCATGCTTTTATCTGAAACCAAGTAGACTTTGGTTTCCTATTATCCTGTATTATTATTCGACAAATTTCCTTGTTTATATAATGTCAGCGAGAACGAAGATAAAAATAAAACAAAACTCAGTTTATTATGAAAATTTACTTTTAATAAGTAGTAGAAAATGTTAGGTATGGTTACTGTAAACCCTGCAGACAGGAATAGGGGCTACGTCGACTACGCTTTATTAGGCGAATGTAAAATAATAAGAGGTTAGTTTACAATAATTGGTTTTTCTCAAGAACGGTGCATTACCTTTTCGTGGGAGTGGTGCCAGGGGAAAAAGTTGGCATTTTAAAAAGTGTCATTATGGAGCAAACGTACAGTTGGTAACTGTGAGGTTGGGAAATAAAACAAAATTATACGATAAGTTGGCAAATGATTATTCGGCGAAATAAAATTCTGCGAAACGTTGGTTGGCAAGTGATAATCTGCCAAAAAAAAATCGGCGAAAAGGCAGGACTCCATTTTCATCATTAATGAGAGTTAAAAAATGAAAAGCTGGAAATAAATGAGTTTTTGCTCTTTAAAGAGCTAATCGAGACGAGTTTAACTGTTATAATAACTGTACTTAATGATTTTTTGCCGTTAGTGACTTCTTGCAATAAGCCGACGAGGTACTCTTGGACGACCTTCGATCTTCGGACTGGTGCAGCACACCTGATTCTGCATTTCCTGGTAGCGACTTCCTTCTTCATACTCTCGAGTTTCTCGGACCACCACGGCAAAGTGACCACTTCATTGCTCTTCTTCAGAGGCATTGATGAAACGCATGCATCTTTTATAATTTCAGTATATTTGCTAACAAATTGATATGATTGACTGTGTAGTTATCTATTTCTTCTTTATTAATTTTACTTCTTTGCAATGATTGGTTGAGTTTCTCACGAAACTCGGTCCAATTAGCTTTTTTTGTATTAAATATTCTAGTGGTTCTGTTTATTAGTATACCTCTTGATTTTCTTAATTTTATATTAAAAACGATGCCGCTGTGGTCCGAGCTAGTGAGTCTTTCATCTACCGTCCAGTCGTCTACCAGGTCAAGAATGTCCGTAGAGCATGCCGTGATGTCAACGTGGCGGCAGTATCTTATTCCCCCTCTGATTGTGTCGAAGGTCGGAATTTCCTCTCTGTTGAGTATGTTGAGACCCAACTCATTCAGGGCTCCGGACACTCACCCCTACGGTCGATAGTCAAGCTTCCCCACCAGGTACTCTTCGTGTTTCCATCTCCTTCAACAACCCACATTCTGGAGCCCACTTAAATGACCGCTTATTTCCATTGACACAATGTTTTAAAAATTTTGTAGCAATAACGTCGTATCCTAACACTATTTGAATTGTTTAATGATTTGATGATTCTCTCTATATCTCGTGGTATACTAGGGGCCATGAACATTGTTTTATTATTTGTGTCAATTTTGTTACATTTAGGTTTGCTAGTCACATCAAGCTTCCCTTGTACTTTATTGATAAAATAATTGTTAAATGCTTTAGCAATGTCATTGGGATTTGATAGAGTACTATTATTATTTATAATTTTATTAATACCGGATTTTAGTATGTTTTATTTTGCACGATTAACAATTTGCCACGTGGTTTTAGACTTATTTTTCGAAGATTTTATTTTGTCATTATTTTGCGCCTTTTGCGTTAGGTGTATAATTTTTTTGTATAAACGAGAGTAGGTTGTGAAGGTGTACTTATTATTTTTGTTTGGTTTTAATCTATATTGCCACAAAAGTTTTCTTTTTTTTTGAATACCTAGCTTGATTCCTTTTGACAACCATTTAGGTCTTTTTTAAAACATCTATTTTGATCAATTTAATTGGAAAACACAAGTCGTATATTAATTTAAATTTATCGAGGAATTTGTTATAGGCTTCATTCGGATCGGCTGTGTCGTAAATCTCTGCAAAAGATAGATTTTTTATATGATTTTTAAACTTAGAAATATTGTCAAGGCAATTATTTATTAAGCATTCAGTTTGAACTGGACAGTGAAGCAGCTGTGCCGTATTATCTGACAATGCCAATTCTAATACATCAGTTTTACACACTTTACTAAAATTGTGAGCAAAGTTGTCTATGCATGTCATACTGGCCATGCGAGTCGGTTGCTTTAATGCTAGTTTAAAGTTATAACTCATTATAATAGTCCGGGGAATTTACGCCGAAAATTAGGCCAACTCTGCATTAATTAAAAACAGCGATTTTTTTCATTGAATGTGTAGGGTATGGACTGGAGAGTATGTTATGCTGTATCCCGCGAAAAGTTCACCTCCGCGTATGTGTTTTTTTTAAGAAAACGTCTAATATGTTGTAACTTGGTGGAAAAAAATATAAACAGGTATGTTTATTTGGAGTATTGTAGAACAGATTGAGTGCTACGAGTAGGTCAGCAAATTAAACATTTTTCGTCCACGGAACAATCAGTTTTTTTAAAAAATCATATAATTTGACTTCGTACTTAAGGCAAAAATATTAACAGGACAAAAATAGTGCTAAAGTGATTGTTATCAACATATCTAACTATTATTATGAAAATTAAACAAATTCTGCTCCGGACTTCACAGAAAATCAAGAAAATCCAAAAATCTTGAATACTACTTACGGCAAAAATGTAACAGGACTGAAATTCATTTAATAATGGGATATATATCAATCCAAACCTTAATCTCCCAAAATTAAACAGATTAGAGCGTTATTTAATAAAGTAAAAGTAAAAAATAAATTACGATGAACGTGACGTCAGCGCTAAGCAGCGAGCAGCGTACAGCGTGTGCTAGTGTGCGTATCCAAGATAAGCGCTGCGTTCATTGTATGCGTATGACTGTGTTCTTTTTTAAGAGTCGGTGTGTTTTTATTGATAAAAGATGTTTATTTTGCAAGTAGGTTTTATTGTGTTACTCTGTAATTGTAAAAGCATAGGAATAAAAACGGCAAGCCATCAGTCGGTCAGTGGCGACATACCTACTGTTTACAAACATGATCGTCATTAACGTTAAATCTTCATGTAGAAAACCGGCCAAGTGCGAGTCATACTCGCACACACCGAGTTCCGTAGCACCAAACAATATAATAAAAATATTTTTAACGCTAATTAATTTGTAAACATACACTCAACAGTAAAACTAAATTTGTTAAAGTGAAAGTTTTATTACATCGTCTCAAACTTTTTCGTCTGTGTGTTGCATGTCGCGTGACGGTCGGTTTTATGTACTCCGCGTTTTATACCCTTAATGCAATATTATTCCAATTTTTTTTAGATAAATGTCAAAAGTATGAAAAAAAGTTTCACTTTTACCGTGGTTTCATAAAACCACACAATCCTTTTTCTTTTATAGTATGTTAATGATGAACAAAGTTACTGCTGCAGTTTTGATAAAAAAGTTCCATATCTCGAAACCTAAATGATTATTTCAAGAGTGGATTATTTTCAGGGTGGTTGAAAAAATGTAGCACCCACCTCGTTTTCTTTGGCTAAAAATACAGAAATAGTGTTATTTTATAAAGGACGATAACAACACAGTTTCCCAACATTTTAAATGCAGGTGAGGTAATTATATTACTTATTTCACCATTACAGTGCAGATAGCTACTACATACTTAAGGTGGAAGTGGAAGGGTAGCCTGCGAATTTCAAATTGTTCTTTTGCAATTAGAGGGTCAACAAATGGCTTTACAAAGTTATGTATATATATATATATGATCCAGGAAAGCTGAAATTTTGCACAGAGGTTTCCTTTATAATGTAGACAAGGAATAAGGAAGGATTCTTCGAAATTCAACCCCTAACGGACTTAAATAGGGGATGAAAGTTTGTATGGAAATTCGTCATTTTTTAAGTTAGAAGGCTGAAATTTCATATACAAGCTTCTGGTTAGAAATAAATAAATACGTATTTTAGAGTTTTTAAGAATTTACCCCTAAGAGGGTGAGATAGGGGTTCAAAGTTTTTCACAGCTTGAAATTCACTATTTGTGTTTCTCGATTGAATTGACGTAAAACACGTATCTATTTTTTTGAAAATTCCACCCCTCAGACGAAAACAGGGATGGCATTTTTTTGTTATTGTTTTTTGTGTTAGCACGTTTGTGTGGACAAATACGCTAAAAAAAACTTCATTTAAGTACACACTTCTAGGGAATCTGGGTCATTTGTGGGAAGGACACTTGCGGTAACCCATTTACGCGAAAAGATATTTGCGCGCATGGACACTTGCGTGACCGACACGCGAGGGCTGGACAATTGCGCGACTCAATGGCTTCACGGGTGTCGTTTTCGTGGTTTTAGTGGGTCGCTGGCAATAAAAAAAAAATCGGAGATGGCCCCGAGGAAAATTTCCTGTTTTTCGTGCATGGGTGTCGTTTTCGTGGTTTTTGGGGTTGCTGACCAAATTGACGGCGAGGAAAACATTCGGTTTTTCTTTCACAAGTGTCGTTTTTGTGGACTTCAGGGTCGCCGATAACGAAAATGATGACCTCATTTTCTAGGTGCAAATAATAAAAATTAAAATACGCTATGTCTCAATATCCTCCCCTAGGCTATGGCTGGCATTGATTTAAGTGATAACTGTTTCTCACGTATGCAGTTTTATGTTGCGTGCTCCGAAGTGAGCTCGGCGAGTATCTTAGTAATTTTAGCCCCAAAAGGAAACACCGCAAACGTCATTTACACAGAAGAGCTAGGATAATTCATTAGTATAAAAGGGTGTAAAACACCTCTTAACGAAGCCGAAAGGCACTGGTTCTCCCTATCATTGCGATCATTTTTTGTTCTACACCATACCTGGGAACCTTCTAGTTACGGAGATATTAGGGGTCAAAGTTCCAACTTTTTGACAAGTATTTTTTTAAATACAAGTTTTTAATTTAAGATTTTTACTTTAAACACCTCCACGACCCCCGTACTATTCAATCCGTCCATCAGCACAATGTTTTGAGTGCGTTACATTGAGTTCTACCACAAAACATGATTTTACACCCCCCAAAAAAAAAGTCGTTTCCCAGCAATAATTTTTGCGTAAAGTTACATAGTTTCATGTACAAAATGCTTGGTTAACGGCTTCGTGATGAGGTGATTTACACGGTGTAGTTTTTCGGGAGTTAAAAAGATTGGTTTAATCTGAGTATTTTTTAATTTAAAATATTGAAAGTTAAGTAAGTTAGCTCATTTACACCATAACCTATATCGCTAGGTGGATGGATGACCGGGGCATTTGAGCTACAGCATCGTCACTCGGAAGACATGTATAAAATAAATTCTGGTTCAACCCATTTAGGTCCCTAACAACACAAAAAAAAATTAAAAAAAAAACGCCGTAATATACATTTTTCTAACCAGAATTAATTATGTGGCGTCTTACTTCGAAAAGCGCAGATTTTTACACAACTATTAAAATGTGTCCTATACTTACACTTACGCGCGCGCGAAGCCGTGGCCAACAACTATTATCTATAACATTTAAATGACTATTTTCGACATTATTTTGGGGTGGTTAACGCATACGTGGGCAATTGCCGAACTTCACGCGGGCGAAGCCGCGGGCAAAAGCTAGTCATTAACATTATGAATGAAAAAAAAAAAATCGCGCGCGACGAAAAATTTCATTTGGCCCGTGATGTTCAAATTTTCTTACGCTTTTTGCAATTTGCACAGCAGTGTCAGGTTTTATATTGATTAAAAACTGATTTAAACGGATCGTAAATACGTCGATTTCAAAATGGAAAATACTTGTATTACGTACAATATTTCATAATTTATTTCGTATATATGGATGACTCTGACGAACAACGTAACGTGAACATCGACATTTTACGTTTACACCATGCGCTCGTGCTAGGGAACCAGATATTTACTTGAAAGTATTACAACCGGGAACACATCAAAACATTTGTAAGTCTTAATAGTGTTTTGTTACGTATACGCGATTTTACACCTTATCTCTATTACGGAAAGATCAAATTCCTATGAAAGCGCTGCACCAAATACAAGAATGAAGCTTGCAAACGTATTTCACGTAAACATTTTTTTTTTTTTCAGTATTTGCTTTAAAGTGTTTAATTTTCGTGTAAATTGGTTAGAAATAGCCTTTAGATGAAAGTTAAACAAAATTAAACCCTGTTACATTTTTGCCCCGACCGCTATTGTAAAAAAACTGATATTAATAACTTCCGTGAGTCAAATTTGTTTAATTTTTTTAACGGAGGTTTAATATATTAATTTAAGTTATTTTATGTAAAAAAACCGCTGTTTATATTTTTGCCTCAAGTACAATCCAAAAATTACGTAAATGTTTTTTTATCGAAATTTCCGTGGACGAAAATGTTTAATTCGGAAAAAATATATTACTGTCACCAGTTCTTTACCTAAAATAATTAAATTCGTCCTGTTAATAATTTTGCCCACGTTTTTATTCACAAAAACGCGTTTTCGTCTTTTTGACCTTGATCCGGCCTTGGAAAATGTTTAATTTTTTTTTATTATTTGGAGAGCTAAGGTCAAGTAAACGATTCAAGAAAAAAATCGCTGTTTATATTTAATGCAAGGTTCAAACCTAAAAGCCCCGTACTAATAAGACATTCAAAAGCATTTGAATGGCTATTAGGTTTAAGCATGTCTATGTTAAAGTCCCCAGCTATTACAATGTTGTTGTACCGAGTGCGTGACATTTCACGCAGAAGCGTTTCCATTTTATCAAAGCAGTGATTGAGATTATTTATATTTGGTACTCTGTAAACACAAACAACAATCATCTTAAAATGAGTAAGTTCAATTGCACAACATTCGAAAATGCCTGATGACGATAATGACGATAAGTACATAATAGTAAACCAACATTTCGCCACTTATGTAAGTCTTGTGTAAGTCTCATGTTATCAAAATCGGCACCGTTTATTGAATAGTAACCTTGATAGATTAGCTCACTCACTTCATGTTGCTAAGAGGTGGACACACAGTCGGCGTTATTGAGCACAAAACATAAAAAATTAAACCGCTTTGTTTAGTGTTTGTGCTAAGCGGTTTTTTAGAGGTTTTGTCTGTCGGGGGTTTTTTAAATTTTTAATTTAATTTTGCATTTCATGCTTTTTATACTTAAATTATTTTTTCTTAGCCTTGACTGTCCCACTCCTGGGCATAGGTCTCCTCCGATTCCTTCCATATTTCTCGGTGTTGCGCCTGTTCTCGCTAATTAACGAAAACAAGGCAAGATATAAATTTAAAAAAAAAAACCTGAGGTTTTAGGGAGGAGAGGGAGTGTGCAGCCTACCCTCCTGGCGATGCCCATGGTGACAAGTGACATTAGAAGTCAAATTCAAATTTCCAATCAACTAGACCCGTAAAAGTTGTTGTTATTCCTTCATCAACTAGAAAAGAGGTGATGAGCTTCAAACGGCTGAGCAGATTTTCTCGAAACATAGCTAAGAACACTCTCGATTAAAATACCTTTCAAATGACACCAATTTTATCAAAATCGGTTCACCCGTTTGGGAGCTACGATGCCACAGACAGACACACAGATACACAGATACAGGTTTTTATAGGTTTTTACAGGTTTGTACAGGTTTTTTCAGTCGGGGGTTTTTTAAATTTTTAATTTATTTACAATACAATTCGTTTGACATTAAATTAAACTTTACATTTATTATTTTGTGTCACCTTCTAATATATTATTATTTAGCATTACATTTAGAATTTCATTTCATTTAAAAACACTAACAACATTTTATCAATCAAACATTAGTATCAGCTCCCCGCTTCTTTAACGATAAAGAAATATGACAGATTGTTGCAGCTTGATGTGCTGACTGTACTTTACATTTTATATTTTAATCGCCCTATTACATGGGACTGGAATCATCATCATCATCATCAGCCTATAATGTTCCCACTGCTGAAACACAGGCCTCCTCTCAGTGAGAGGGAATGGGATTTAATCCAACACGCGGGCCCAGTGCGAGTTGGTAGATGTCACGAGTCTTCGAATTTTTAGGTTTAAGACATGCCGGTTTCCTCGCGATGTTTTCCTTCACCGCTTTGAGAGGAGCGGTGATGAAATAAATTACACAAAGTAATGCGCCTGCCTGGGTTCGAACCTACGACTCACTGCTCGTAAGTCGGGGCTGCCACCACTGGACCACCGCTGCTCCCAAATGGGACTGCAATGTAACTGGCGAAATTGTGCATACACCTGTTAGGGACACCTCTGCCTAACCCTTCTGGGATTACAAGCTTGATGATATGACGTTACGTTTCTTGTTCAATAAATACTACCGAATCGACCCGTACAAGTATCATCATCTGCCTACCCTTTTTAGCAAACTATCTTGGGTTCGGCTTCCAGTCTAACCGGATCCAGCTGAGTACCAGTATTTTACATGAAGCGGCAGCCTATCTGACCTCCACATCCAGTCTTACCAAGGGGTATGGTATTAACCAGTTACTGTGGTTAAAACCATACCTCTTGGTAAGACTAGATGTCAGACTTTTGGCTTCTGACTACTCGTAACGACTGTCAAAGATCTACAAGTGTATTACCCCGCTTATTCGTCACGTGCGTACTATCTATATAGGTACCCAAATTCCATTTACAACTATATCTATGATTATCGGATCAACGTAAACATGGCTGGCTAAATAAAAATATATTAAGTATCATTTTTTTCATGGCCATCTACTTTTCAGGATAAGTTATCCTAGTACTTATTCTGCTTACACAACATTATATATAGTGGCGCATGCGAAAAGTTATCTTGAGATATCGAGATTGCACGCGTGCTGAGGTTGGGTTTGAGATCGAGATCTGATTTTTTTAATCTAGAAAGTTTAAGGAAAAAAAAACCGCTCAGGTGGAGATTCATTAATGACTCGGCCCTGCGGCCCAGGAGTTTAAATACGGTGCTGTCCCACAAACGATGCGGCACTTAATATCGTGTCCTGCTGTTTGTTCATTACAGGAACTGATGGACGCTACAGAGGGCGCTAAACTAGTGGCTCAGTCTCTGGGCCGACACAATTTAGATTGCCATCGACACGCTAGGAAGAACAAAGAAAACTACGGTATTTTGTACGAAGTATATAATTATAAAAACTTGTGGATTCTGAGGTACCGTAATAGAATGTGTCCGACTGAGTTCTCGAGAAGGACCATGTCACGCTGCACTGAAATCAGTCATTCATTCATCGAAATCATCATAAGAAACAGCAGTGGCGAAGGGTCAAAATTTTGTAAGGGGAAGCCGACGAAAAAAATGAGATCATTAATTTTGTTTTTAAAGTGAATTTATTACATCGTCTCAAACTTTTTCGTCTGTGTGTTGCATGTCGCGTGACGATCGGCCGCGGAGTAGGTACGGATAAAATGAAAGGCGCTCTGACGAGCGCCTTTCACTTTATCCCTACCCCGCGGTCTACTCCGCGCTATAGTGTGAAAAAAAGTTTCACTTTTACCGTGGTTTCATAAAACCACACAATCCTTTTATTCGTCATCGCATTTTTTAAATTTCATTTTGATTGCCAGCGACCTCGAAAACCACGAAAATGTCACCCATGATGTATACACAAATTTTTCGAAGGACCCAACTTGATCTTTTTTTCATAACTTGTTCTTTACGTATTGTAACGATTAAATGCACAGGAACTATAGAAAATATGTTTATTCATAAAAGTGAACGCGCATAAATACAATGTTTCATGTCTATGCTATTAACCGTTGAGGAGTTCCCTCATGAGAAGAGGACCCTGGCGGTAGGATGAATTCATGATACAAATCGTCATTATCCATCAAATATGAACACGTATGCAAAGTTTCGTGTCTGTGCTATTAAACGTTGAGGAGTTCCCTCGTGAGAAGACAATCCTGGCTGCAGGATGAGATCATGATAGAATTCATGTGTATCCATCACATTTGAACTCGTATGCAAAGTTTCGTGTCTGTGCTATTAAACGTTGAGGAGTTCCTTCGTGCAAAGACTATCCTGGCTGCAGGATAAGTTCATGATACAAAACATGATCATCCATCAAATATGAACTCGTATGCAAAGTTTTGTGTCTGTGCTATTAAACGTTGAGGAGTTCCCTCGTGAGAAGACAATCCTGGCTGCAGGATGAGATCATGATATAATTCATGTGTATCCATCAAATATGAACTTGTATGCAAAGTTTCGTGTCTGTGCTATTAAACGTTGAGGAGTTCCTTCGTGAGAAGACGATCCTGGCTGCAGGATGAGATCATGATAGAATTCGTGTTTATCTATCAAATATGAACGTGCATACAAATTTTCGTGTCCGTGCTATTTACCGTTGAGGAGTTCCCTCGTGAGAAGACAATCCTGGCTGCAGGATGAGATCATGATAGAATTCATGTTTATCCATCAAATATGAACTTGTATACAAATTTTCGTGTCTGTGCTATTAAACGTTGAGGAGTTCCCTCGTGAGGAGACGATCCTGGCTGCAGGATTAAGTTATGTCTGTCATAAAAATGTATTGTTCTTAGAACCAAAGGTGTGCGCTAAATTTCAGCTCAATCGGGCATCGGGAAGTGGTTCTAATTTAGCTTCCTATACATACAAACATTGAAAGTTCCCTGTCGTAACTCGAAAATCTTCGGCTTACCTAGTCCTTACAAAACGCTGCTAATAGCTGCGAAGTCACGTGTCCGCGTTCATACGAATTTAGTTCTGAATTCTGACACCCGAGCGTCGGCTTACTGGTGCCACATGTTGCTTTCTTTGTTGAAATGAAAAATGCTGGCATTTATGTAATGTTTTCAATCCTATGATGTATTTAATGTCTGTACTGTGATGTGATAACCTCAGATGTGTACATAATTTACTACAGTAGACACTAGGCACTACGTATAGTGCCTTGTTCCCAAAGGGAAGCCGGCAGGAATCGGCTTCTTAGGAGCCTTCGGGCCTGCTGTCCCACTGCCTGGGCATAGGTCTCATTCCATTCCTTCCACTTTTCTCTGTGTTGCGCCTCATAGTCATAGTCATCATTTATTGCATTCATGTAGTTTACAAGTTGTTTCAAGTACAATTATATAGGTTTCATACATGAACCCTGCTAGGGCACAGCAATATTAATAATTAGAGTGCTACAGTGTCACAATAATAAACAAACCACTGTGCTCGAAAAACATAAATCATTTGTTGTTTAAATAAGTCCTCTTCCTCTTCTCCCTAATTAACAAAAACAAGGAAGTTTTATAAAAAAAACTGCGAGTGCGAGTCGGACTCGCGCACGAAGGGTTCCGTACCATTATTTATAAAACGAGCAAAAAATGACTTTTTTGTATGGGTGCCCCCTTAAATATTTATTTTATTCTGTTTTTAGTATTTGTTGTTATAGCATCAACAGAGATACATAATCTGTAGAAATTTCAACTGGCTAACTATCATGGTTCATGAGATACAGCCTGGTGACAGACGAACGGACGGACGGACGGACGGACGGACGGACGAACGGACGAACGGGCGGACGGACAGTGTAGTCTCAGTAATAGGGTCCAGTTTGATCCTTTGGGTACGGAACCCTAAAAAACTCAGAGCTTTTAGGAGGAGGGGGAATGTGCAGCCTCCCCCCCTGGCGATGCCCACGGTGACAAGCGACAAGACATTCAAATTTCGAATAGACCAGACCTGTAGAATTTGTTTATATTCGTTCATCAACTAGAAAAGAGGTGATGACCTTCAAACGGCTGAGCAGATTTTCTCAAAACATAGCTAAAAACACTTTCGTTTAAAACACCTTTCACACGACACCAATTTTATCAAAATCGGTTTATCCGTGTAGGAGCTAAATGATAATGATGTTTATTTTGCAAGTCCAAGTTATTTATTTCATAACAAAAATACATTTGGGTCGAAATATTTCTAAAGCAGGTACACTCAAAACAACATCAACAAATATTATTACTACATTTTACCTACCTTATCTACCTACCTACCTACCATACCCTCCCTACCCTACCCTACCTACCTACCCTACCTACCCTAACCCTACCCTAACCCTACCCTACCTACCTACCCACCCTACAGACCCTACCAACCCTACCGTACCTACCTACCCTACCCTACCCTAGCTTCCAAACTGCCTACCTACCTACTCTTTTCTACCCTACCCTACCCTACCGAACCTTAAGGTTGCGATTTTGAAGCTGTTTTCAGCTAATTTAGACTAAACTAGGCATCCGCTTACGTCCTGACCAATTTAAACCACCCTTAACGCACGTTGGAAAAGTATCCCTACCAACCCTTACAAATACCTACCAAACATACTTGCGGAAGCCGCGTCCTTAGACACCTCACTCGCGCGTCTAGCTCAATTTTTTTTTTTCTCGTTGTACATAATCTTTTCTCTATGTATTTAAAACTAACGCATTGTGTAGTATTAACTTTTTCCAAATATGCTGTACAGAAAAGGGCTGCATGTCCATCTGATAATTGATTATGGTCAGTGGTGTTGGTCAATATATCCATACTAATATTATAAATGCGAATGTCACTCTGTTTGTTTGTATGTTTGTTTGTTTGTTACCTTTTCACGACTAAACTGCTGATCGGATCTTAATGAAATTTGGCAAGAAGATAGATTTCAACCTAGGGAAGAACATAGGCTATATATCATCACGCTTCGACCAATAGGAGCGGAGCAGCAATAAAAAATGTTGCGAAAACGGGGAAAATGTGACGCAAACGAAGTTGCGCGGGACAGCTAGTTATCTATAAGTACACGATTCGGAGTTATTTTGCACACATGTTATTGTATCAATTAAATATTTAAAATTATAGCATTAATATTTCAAGAGTGATGTAAACGAATTTCTTTTATTGTCCTGTTTTAACAAGTCAATATTAAAAAAATCACTGCAGATAAAGCATATTTTATTGAAAAAGTACTGCATTAATTGCTCCAATTTACCTAGAAACTCATCAAAGTTTTTATTTATGGGTGTTCTATAGCAACAGATTATGTAAGAGTTTGTCTGAATGTCCCTTACTCGTACTCCACATACCTCAAAGATATCCGTTTTATACAGCCTTTTACAAATGTCCAAGTCTGAAGAAGTTTGAAGAATGTTCACTTATACAAATAAAGCTTATTTCGTTTGGTAAGTCAGTAACATAAAGGAGACGGGCGAGACTACATGTATTTTGGGACCCACTCTTAGAGGTGGCATTCATCATAACAACTTATACGTAGTTGTAAAACGACTACAGACTATCAGAAAAGTAAATGGAAAGTAAGACGAAAAAGTTGGGAGAAAAGAGATATACGTCTATTCACAAGATAACCTAAAAATCTTACGATTAAGGTTTTTAACAGTGGAATGACTCCGTAATTAAGATGAATCAAAATATAATAATATTTAAGACGACTCATAAAAGAAGATTCGAATAAACTACTGTATTTCCCTCGCAGTTTTAGTTCTGACTTTACGTGTTTTGCTTCTCGTCAAAAGCCAAAACCAGAATTTTTACTTCATTGCCTGTACCTAATTGATGAATCATAAAACCGCTAGACTGCAGCTAGAGACTAAACTGATTACCAACCCTGTAATTAGTTCAATCACTATTAAAACTATGTCGTTACGATTTTGATCCATAAGCGAATTATAGTCAAGTAAAACGATTCTTATTACGCTGAGAGTAGATAATATTGTTTTACATAAATTATAACAGCCAGGGCTGACTAGCTATGCACAGCTATTGAAAAGCAGGGTTTGTTGAATAAAAAAACGATGAGTAATAAATCTTATTTTTTGGTATTTTTACATAGTTTTTATTTTATGCAACACAGACGTTACGATGGCCAAGTTGCTGTCGGGTTTCATTTTCAGGGTCGCAGCTTATCAGCCCCCAACATGAGTGACAAAGGTAGTTGTCTCCTGTTATCTGGAATTAATTAATTATGTTAAAATACATAAATTCACCTTTAGTGTAATAAACATAAAGAGTTCCATGTATAAGTAACAAAAGTGCCTGACTCGCAGAGTGTATCCAGGTCCCCACGAAAAGAAAAACAGAAATGTAGTTTGATATGAAAGATAATATGACCTCTGATACCTGTGGAGCGGTATATAAATATTTCAAGACAAAATGCAACAGCCACCCATCTTCCATTTTGATGACTGAAACATCTCAGTAAAATATACTACTTCTACTGCTACCTTGGCTAGTCTTTTACTGTATACTGTTTTAGTCCGATAAAGTATTGGGCAACAGTAAGAATGAGCCTAATATAAGATTACAACAGTATGTATTTATGCATATAAAAGCTAAACGAATCTTAGTTTGTTGTTCAGATAGATATCCTAAATAAGTTCTTTACTCATGATATAAATACATGTTCTTTTACGAATATACTTACATCACGTGGATACACCCATCTCTGAACTTTTTCAAAGCTCTGAGCACCTTCATCAGAGAGACGACGCCTCCGTAAGAGCGCAAGTCGTAAGAGAAGAAGAAATTAACGCAACGCATGTTTGTGGTTAAAATCAAAGTCCAAATAAAAAGCAACTAATTGTCCAATGTCCAGAGAAGAATGCGGTAGTCTAAGACAGGGTGCATTATATACATTTCAAGATGTAAAGGCCAAGTCGTCGAGAATCTACAAAATCGCAATGATAAACATAAAATCCCAGACAAAAATACAAACATAACGATGGACTAGATCATCACAGATCTGACAGTGACAGTAGTGACGGGACTCAATGGATCATCATTGATAACGTTCCTTTATTAGAAATACTATAAAATCGCCACAGTACCATTTTTATTAGATGCTTTGGCATTGTTAATTGGCGTTTTAATATCAGGTTTGCATGTTATTTTTTATGAATTTTTAACATAATTGAATGTATAAAAACTAAGAGAAAGATCCATTTGTGGTAATAAACCCATGAACAAAAACACATGTCATTGGATTGGAACGTAATCGGAAAAATGTTGCGTTTTGTTGATGCACGATTACTTAATTTTAGTAAATTGAAAATTATTTATAACTTTTGATTCCCGAGTCCTAAAAAATCAATATTTACAAAATAAATATCTCATAAAATTGTAGTTATAATTATTTTATATTTACACTGGAACGGAGTTTAGTTAATTTTCAGATTCTTTGGGTCCATTTTCGCCAGCCTTCTTTCGAGTTCATCCTTCTTATTATTTACTAGCTGTGCCCGCGGCTTCGTCCGCGTGAAATCAGATTTTTTCTAAAATAGAAGTAGCCTAAGTTACTCCTTATTACATAAGCTATCTGCCAGTGAAAGGCCCGTCAAAATCGGTCCAGCCTTTCCAGAGATTAGCCGGAACAAACAGACAGACACAGACAAAAATTGTAAAAAATAATATTTTGGTATATGTACCGTATATACATTTATATACATGTAGTAAAAAGCGGTTATTTTAATATTACAAACAGATACTTCAATTTCATTTAGTGAGAGATACATAGAGTGACTGCCTATCTGACCTCCACAACCCAGTAGTACTGTCAGAGATCTACGAATGACAGCCATGGGACAAATGGCTTAACGACCTGTCGTCATAAGATCGACGGACTGTGAGCAAGCCCATAACGCACAACCACAGACGGTGGCCGCCGGTCGTCACCACGTGACGCCCGACGCCCGGGGCGTCTCCCACGTGCGGCTGGGAAGCGAGGGTCTCTCCCTCTTACGTTCCGCCCCCTACTTCGCTAGCATGACTGCTTCGCAGAAGTAGGTGCCTGCTTCCCACTCCCTCTCCGGATCATGGTCCGGAGACCATGGATTGAACCAGGGTTGGTCGCGAGAGGTCGCCGCCGCCAATCGCCGCTACAAAGACATGGCCGCGCTCCACCCATGCGGAACAGACCTCTACGTTGTGGTCCACCGTGTCGTCTGGGCGATCCTCGCAGTGGTAACACCCGGCGTTTCCTCTCACCCAATTCGGTGCAGGAACCTCCCGAAACAACAGTGTCCAGTGAGGACCTGCATCAGGCGGAAGGTGAGGGCGCCGTGGTGCCACTCCAGCCATTTGTTAAAGATGGGACTTATACAATACAATACAATACAATCCTTTATTTCAGGCAACTAGGCCCATAGAACATAATCCATACTTATATATACTTATATACTTATATACTTATATACTTATTACTTATTACTTATATTACTTATATACTTATATACTTATATACTTATATACTTATATACTTATACTTATATACTTATATACTTATTACTTATTTACTTATTTACTTATTTACTTATTTTACTTATTACTTATTACTTATTACTTATTACTTATATTACTTATTACTTATTACTTATTACTTATTACTTATTACTTATACTTATATACTTATACTTATATACTTATATACTTATATATATATCCATACTAATATTATAAATGCGAAAGTCACTCTGTTTGTTTGTTTGTTTGTTTGTTTGTTAGTTTGTTTGTTTGTTACCTTTTCACGACTAAACGGCTGATCAGATCTTTATGGAATTTGGCAAGAACATAGATTTAAACCTGGGGAAGGACATAGGCTATATATTATCACGCTAATAACTTTAGGAGGAGAGCAATATTGCATTATGTCGGCACTCCTTAACTGTTTGACAACTGACAATTGTCATGACAAGCATTAGAATAGAACGGCTATTTTGAAACCAATTGTCACCGAAGTAAGTAGCCCGACGGTTTAGCGGCCGCTCGAATCGCATGTTCCAGGATCAAACCGGAGCCAGTATGAAATTCACTTTTTGTATTTTATTTTGTTTTTTAATACTGTATGATTTCCAAAAATGACCATGGTTCGAGCCCCAACTGGTTTTTTTTTTGTAACGTAAATTCGTAAAGTATTTTGTATTTTTTTTAAATGCTTTAAGATTTTCTAATCATTACTAAATAGTTTAAGTTTTATACATCCTTTTAGTTATTTTGACCCATGTAAACAATAGTTAAACAACTATAAATGTAAATTCACAAACTTATAAAAAAACTGGTACCTAATGTGCCCAAGATTGAACATGGGCTTAGCCTCTGGCCAATGTAAAAGCCAGATCTTGATTCTCAGAAATCATAAGCTATGAGTGTAGCAATTTCGTTAAAAAGGCTGTGAGCAATGAGTACTCGGACCCCACGGTCCCAAAGTTTCAATCCCAAACGACTCGAACATATGTTTACCGATAAGTTTACTTTGTAGCGACCACAAAAAGCAACATACTACAAAAAGTACTACAGCGCCATCTATGACACTACGGAGGAACTAACATCAATTTCCTACAAGCAAAGTTTACATCGACTTTAGTATATATAGAGAAACCCGATAACAACTATCGGGCAGTTGCCCACCAGACATAACACCTGCCTGGTCGGAGGATCCTCCCTTTTCTAAGGAGTATCGAGGAACTTTACACCCTGTTCCTCATACCCCTAAAACTTTATTAACGCTGCTTGAGGTTCCCCGCATGTTTTGACCAGCCAATCTCTCACAAACGCCTATAAATATCGTCGCGCCAGCGTTAAATTTTAAATCACAGAAATACATTGTTAATCTTAGAATGACTTCGCTAACATGTAAGTAAGTAGGTGTTACTTGGTCAATGGTACGACCCGTACGACAGCTCTGCTGAAAACTGGCAAAGATACAGGTGCCATACAAGCACCAGATAATAACGGCAGTCACGTAAGATCACGCCTGTAATCGCTTAAGGGTTTGGCAGAGGTGTGTCCATTTAGTACACCCACATTTCGCCAGTTATGTTTAAGTGCCATGTAATAAGGGTCGAGCTTATTATAATGAAACGAAAAATAAAAAACAAATAAAAACCGCCCGGCGTTTTGTATCAAACCAAGGACCTTATACACAGTAGTAGCGTTTCCGACCACTAGACCAACGATACAGTATAAACGGTCTCTATATATCAGTCTGTTTTAACTTTTCACACCTAAACAGCTAAACGGATTTGGATCAAAGCCACAAGAGAGACAGGTCATGATCTGGATTAGGACATAATATTAGTTTCATTTATACATGACACCGCAATACTATTTACTCACTGATTAATCACTCAAGAACTACTTCTCCTTTTGAACTATTTAAATTTAAATCTCGCCAGTGCTTAGTACGGTAGAAAGGTATTTTTGACCCCCAAGTGGGTTTAATGTTAAGCTTAGTGGGCTATTTGTAATTTTCACATGAGTGTTTACTATTTTTGAAAATTCTACCCTTATTTTTGTTGGGGTCAGGGCACGCCATAATAGTGGTAATAAGTCCCCTCTTTAAGAAGTGGCTGGAGAGGAGCCACGGCGCCCTCACGTTCCACCTGCCGCAGGTCCTCACCGGGCCCGGTTGTTTCGGGAAGTTCCTGCACCGAACCGGGCGGGAGGAAACGCCCGGCTGTTACCACTGCGACGATCGCCCAGAGGACACGGTGGAGCACAACGTAGAGGACTCCTCTGGTTGGGCGGAGCGCGGCCGTGTTCTCTTAGCGGCGATTGGCGGCGGCGACCTCTCGCTTCCGGCCCTGGTTCAATCCAAGGTGCGGAGCGAGAGGCAATGGGAAGCCGTTACCTCCTTCTGCGGTGGCGAAACGTGAGAGGGAGAGAGCCTTGCTTCCCAGCCGCCACGGGAGACGCCCCGGGCGTCGGCCATTTTGGACGCGGGTCTGTAGATGTTGAGTAAAGGCTTGCTCATAATCCGTCCGTCTTACGACGACGGGCCGTGGCGACGGGACGTTCGTGTTCCACGCGAGCCTTAAAGAGATGTCAGCAAATCGGAAGGGGTCAAGGCAAGCCAAGGGCCGATGCCTGCCGGGGCTGCGGGATTGTTCGAAAGAGATACAGCGGCCCTGGAACACAAATGTCTAAGAAGGATCATGGAAGGGTTTTAGTCAGTACAAGTCATCTGACACTCCCTTCCGCTCCGCCCAGAGCGGGAGGGGTCATTTGATGATTTTCCATCTGAATGAAAAGGGTGTAAATATTGAGATGGAGATTACACATGAAAGTTCTTTCAAATGAAAAATAATCAATTTAGATCGCTAGGGTCGATCTTTAGGTTAAGTTGCGTTTGCCTAGGCTGGTCCATCGATGGAGACCACCGATTACGTACCGAGTTTCCATTGTGCCACGGAAAGCACGCTAATTCGTTGATACCAGCTGTCATTTATAGATCTTTGACAGTCGTATAACTTGCGACCCATGTATGCCCTTCAAGTTAAAGGGTAAAATATACAAGTCTGTGAGTCTAAACCTGTCGTATTGTGTGGATCACGACACCACCAGTGGTGCGGTTTAGTAGTGTAAAAGGGAAGGAGAGGATCAGAATGCAGGCCTTTGAAGCAGAAGGAAAAAAGATTGCGTGTATCAGAGATGATTATAATTTAAACAAAAAAAGTGATGAAAATAAATGTGGATGGAGACCGTGAGGAAGATCTAGAAAACGATGAATGGATTGTGTGAGAAATAATATGAAAGAAAAAGGAGTAAATGATAGCTTGACGAACGACAGAGGAGCATGGAAGAACAAAAAGTGTTGCGCCGACCCCAAGTAACATGGGACAAGGGCAGGAAGATGATTATGACAGTCGTATAACCCACCCAGTACTAACTGGTTGTGGAGGTCAGATAGGCAGTCGCTTCATATAAAATCCAAGTATTCAGCTGCATCCGGTTGGACTTAATGCCGACCCCAACATAGATGGAAAAAGACTAGCCAGATGATGGTGTATTAATACTGGAGAAATTAGGTAACGAATTCAAAACAAAAATTTGGAAACCAGAACCTCCTTACTAAAAAACTTATTCTAGGCAAATCGCGAACCTAACGCGTACGAAGTCGCGGGTAACAGCTAGTAATATTATAAATGCGAAAGTCACTCTGTTTGTTTGTTTGTTAGTTTGTTTGTTTGTTACCTTTTCACGACTAAACGGCTGATCAGATCTTTATGGAATTTGGCAAGAAGATAGATTTAAACCTGGGGAAGGACATAGGCTATATATTATCACGCTAATAACTTTAGGAGGAGAGCAATATTGCATTATGTCGGCACTCCTTAACTGTTTGACAACTGACAAGCATTAGAATAGAACGGCTATTTTAAACCAATTGTCACCGAAGTAAGTAGCCCGACGGTTTAGCGGCCGCTCGAATCGCATGTTCCAGGATTAAACCGGAGCCAGTATGAAATTCACTTTTTGTATTTTATTTTGTTTTTTAATACTGTATGATTTCCAAAAATGACCATGGTTCGAGCCCCAACTGGTTTTTTTTTGTAACGTAAATTCGTAAAGTATTTTGTATTTTTTTTAAATGCTTTAAGATTTTCTAATCATTACTAAATAGTTTAAGTTTTATACATCCTTTTAGTTATTTTGACCCATGTAAACAATAGTTAAACAACTATAAATGTAAATTCACAAACTTATAAAAAAACTGGTACCTAATGTGCCCAAGATTGAACATGGGCTTAGCCTCTGGCCAATGTAAAAGCCAGATCTTGATTCTCAGAAATCATAAGCTATGAGTGTAGCAATTTCGTTAAAAAGGCTGTGAGCAATGAGTACTCGGACCCCACGGTCCCAAAGTTTCAATCCCAAACGACTCGAACATATGTTTACCGATAAGTATACTTTGTAGCGACCACAAAAAGCAACATACTACAAAAAGTACTACAGCGCCATCTATGACACTACGGAGGAACTAACATCAATTTCCTACAAGCAAAGTTTACATCGACTTTAGTATATATAGAGAAACCCGATAACAACTATCGGGCAGTTGCCCACCAGACATAACACCTGCCTGGTCGGAGGATCCTCCCTTTTCTAAGGAGTATCGAGGAACTTTACACCCTGTTCCTCATACCCCTAAAACTTTATTAACGCTGCTTGAGGTTCCCCGCATGTTTTGACCAGCCAATCTCTCACAAACGCCTATAAATATCGTCGCGCCAGCGTTAAATTTTAAATCACAGAAATACATTGTTAATCTTAGAATGACTTCGCTAACATGTAAGTAAGTAGGTGTTACTTGGTCAATGGTACGACCCGTACGACAGCTCTGCTGAAAACTGGCAAAGATACAAGATAATAACGGCAGTCACGTAAGATCACGCCTGTAATCGCTTAAGGGTTTGGCAGAGGTGTGTCCATTTAGTACACCCCCATTTCGCCAGTTATGTTTAAGTGCCATGTAATAAGGGTCGAGCTTATTATAATGAAACGAAAAATAAAAAACAAATAAAACACCGCCCGGCGTTTTGTATCAAACCAAGGACCTTATACACAGTAGTAGCGTTTCCGACCACTAGACCAACGATACAGTATAAACGGTCTCTATATATCAGTCTGTTTTAACTTTTCACACCTAAACAGCTAAACGGATTTGGATCAAAGCCACAAGAGAGACAGGTCATGATCTGGATTAGGACATAATATTAGTTTCATTTATACATGACACCGCAATACTATTTACTCACTGATTAATCACTCAAGAACTACTTCTCCTTTTGAACTATTTAAATTTAAATCTCGCCAGTGCTTAGTACGGTAGAAAGGTATTTTTGATCCCCAAGTGGGTTTAATGTTAAGCTTAGTGGGCTATTTGTAATTTTCACATGAGTGTTTACTATTTTTGAAAATTCTACCCTTATTTTTGTTGGGGTCAGGGCACGCCATAATAGTGGTAATAAGTCCCCTCTTTAAGAAGTGGCTGGAGAGGAGCCACGGCGCCCTCACGTTCCACCTGCCGCAGGTCCTCACCGGGCCCGGTTGTTTCGGGAAGTTCCTGCACCGAACCGGGCGGGAGGAAACGCCCGGCTGTTACCACTGCGACGATCGCCCAGAGGACACGGTGGAGCACAACGTAGAGGACTCCTCTGGTTGGGCGGAGCGCGGCCGTGTTCTCTTAGCGGCGATTGGCGGCGACGACCTCTCGCTTCCGGCCCTGGTTCAATCCAAGGTGCGGAGCGAGAGGCAATGGGAAGCCGTTACCTCCTTCTGCGGTGGCGAAACGTGAGAGGGAGAGAGCCTTGCTTCCCAGCCGCCACGGGAGACGCCCCGGGCGTCGGCCATTTTAGACGCGGGTCTGTAGATGTTGAGTAAAGGCTTGCTCATAATCCGTCCGTCTTACGACGACGGGCCGTGGCGACGGGACGTTCGTGTTCCACGCGGGCCTTAAAGAGATGTCAGCAAATCGGAAGGGGTCAAGGCAAGCCAAGGGCCGATGCCTGCCGGGGCTGCGGGATTGTTCGAAAGAGATACAGCGGCCCTGGAACACAAATGTCTAAGAAGGATCATGGAAGGGTTTTAGTCAGTACAAGTCATCTGACACTCCCTTCCGCTCCGCCCAGAGCGGGAGGGGTCATTTGATGATTTTCCATCTGAATGAAAAGGGTGTAAATATTGAGATGGAGATTACACATGAAAGTTCTTTCAAATGAAAAATAATCAATTTAGATCGCTAGGGTCGATCTTTAGGTTAAGTTGCGTTTGCCTAGGCTGGTCCATCGATGGAGACCACCGATTACGTACCGAGTTTCCATTGTGCCACGGAAAGCACGCTAATTCGTTGATACCAGCTGTCATTTATAGATCTTTGACAGTCGTATAACTTGCGACCCACGTATGCCCTTCAAGTCAAAGGGTAAAATATACAAGTCTGTGAGTCTAAACCTGTCGTATTGTGTGGATCACGACACCACCAGTGGTGCGGTTTAGTAGTGTAAAAGGGAAGGAGAGGATCAGAATGCAGGCCTTTGAAGCAGAAGGAAAAAAGATTGCGTGTATCAGAGATGATTATAATTTAAACAAAAAATGTGATGAAAATAAATGTGGATGGAGACCGAGAGGAAGATCTAGAAAACGATGAATGGATTGTGTGAGAAATAATATGAAAGAAAAAGGAGTAAATGATAGCTTGACGAATGACAGAGGAGCATGGAAGAACAAAAAGTGTTGCGCCGACCCCAAGTAACATGGGACAAGGGCAGGAAGATGATGATGACAGTCGTATAACCCACCCAGTACTAACTGGTTGTGGAGGTCAGATAGGCAGTCGCTTCATATAAAATCCAAGTATTCAGCTGCATCCGGTTGGACTTAATGCCGACCCCAACATAGATGGAAAAAGACTAGCCAGATGATGGTGTATTAATACTGGAGAAATTAGGTAACGAATTCAAAACAAAAATTTGGAAACCAGAACCTCCTTACTAAAAAACTTATTCTAGGCAAATCGCGAACCTAACGCGTACGAAGTCGCGGGTAACAGCTAGTACATATATAAGCATAAGAGAATAACAATACACTAATACATAAGTAGGTACTTTATAAAACTAAATCTGTAAACTATTGTACACGAAGTGACGGCGTCGTGTTGCGCTGCGAGGTGTCGCGTAGCCTTCCGCGGAATCGCCGATACATGACACCCTTCGGCCAAAACTCCTCCTTGAGGAAGGTCTCGACATGATGAGTCGGAACTCGCACCACGAACGATTTGAAATTCGTGTTGTGGCGCGACTCCAACTTCTCGACCCTCAAGGTCCAGCTGGTCTTTACTCGTACATACTCCACGATCTCCTCAACCTTCGTGGTGTGATGTAGGCGGGACACATAGAGCTGCGTCGTGGGTATTGCCGGACGCAGCATCATATTGGGTCCTGCCGGCGCGGTCCCGCACAGGTTCCGACTAGAAGGCTTCTTTCTCTTCTTCCTCTCCACCTTCACGAAGCCATCCTTGTCACACGTTCCTGAAGCTGGGCCACGCGGTTTCGGAGCCCTGTTGGCAGGTTCACAGCAGCTCTTCTTATCCCCCTTCCTGGTCTGTGACACAGGTTTTTGCGTGGCGACAATAGCAGCGTAGGCACGTTTCGGGGTCGACGTACCTACACGAGTCACTACCTCGGCCGGCCTTGAGTCCGCAACGGCGCAAGTTGCAACGGCTGCAATATGAGCAGCGGGTGACGCAGTGGAGCTCGCCGACTCAAAACTGCCGACGCTAGCGTTTCTCGGTCCGTATCGTGTGCTCACGTTGTAGGCATCAGGCGACCTATTTACCTTAACAGAGTTGCGCAACAACTCTACTTCGGCACGTAGTTGACCAATGGTGTTATTCGACACCTCCAATGTGGACTTTACCTCAGCCAGGCTTGCCTTGAGAGTTGTAATGTCCTTCAGCAACCTGGTGACATCGACGTGGTCAAACGTGACTGGGGGCAACTTATGAAGCTCCTTCGCCACAAAAGCGGGCACGTCGTCTGGGTCGGTGCTCTTCAACAACGTGATGATGTCTTGAACACACTTCTGGCCACCATCCCTCCGGCGGGACTGCATCTGCTCGACTTTGCCGAGCGACTGGAACAGCAGCAGCTTGGCACTGCTGATCTCCTCCTCCTTGAAACTGGACTTGCAGATCTGCAAGATGCTGACTTCGTCCATGTAGTCGATGGCATGGTTGATAAATGCCAAGACCTCGTTGGCTATGAGAGGTTGTGAACTCATAGCGACGTTAACCAGGCAGCGGCTAAAGCCGCGCGACACGCGAATATATTATTCGTATCGGGCAGCGCAAACACGTCCGTACTCGACCGCGCATTGCACTGCACTGTGCACTTATCGCCACTATTATGGAGTGCCCTGACCACAACAACCCCCTGAGGGTAGATTTCCAAAAATAGTCATACCTCTCTTTGAAAATTACAAATAGCCCACTAAACTTATTTTTTGTCATACAATATTCGCCAATTTTCAGAAGTGCTGTCGCACCGTTGACCTAGTAATACCTACTTACTTACATGTTAGCCAAGTCATTTTGTGATTTATAAATAATCAATTAAAAATACGGTACCTAATTAATTATTAATAAACGCTGATTTTTAGGGTTCCATAGTCAACAAGGAACCCTTATAGTTTCGGTATGTCCGTCTGTCTGTCCGCGGTTTAGCTCAAAAACTGTTGGTACTAGAACGTTGTAATTGAGCATGAGTAAACACGTTAATGACGCTAGAAAAGTGGTAAAATAAAATTTTGAAAAAAAACAATTATTTATGGTACCTCCCCTACATGTAAAGTAGGGATGATAATTTTTTTTTTCGTTCTTCCCGCAGTTTGAGATATCGTTGAATAGGTCTTTCAAAAATATTAGGGGTTTGTGAACACTGTTTTTTGATTAAGTAAACCGTTCGTGACTTATCAAGCTTTAAAGTACCCCCCCCCCCCCCCCCCTCTACCAACTAAACGGTTGTAGTTAGAAATTCAAATGTCACGGCAGTAGTACCTATATATAACGAAGTTTAAAGGAAAACCATCACACATAAGTGGGCTTTACAAGTTTACGAGTACTAGTCGACCAGTTGTATTTGACTCGAAAATTTCGAAAAACTCCATAGAAATGTCGATAGATGGCGGTAAGCGTCAGTTGTACTTAAAACGAGTCTCATTTGCAGATCATATTTTTATAAATATTGGTACGGAACCCTTCGTGAGCGAGTCCGACTCGCACTTGGCCGACTTTTTTGGTTGTTTAAGTTTGACAGTATTTCAGAATAACCCCCTTTATTGTGGTTTAGGGAATGAGAAATTATCGAATAAACGTTTGAGATTGTTTGTATGTGTGCAAGCGCGGTTATAGGACGAGGATCAGACGCGCCGCGCTTAAATCACGGGTGGATCATACTTTCCGATTTCCGTAAATAAGAAAAAAAAACCTACCCATTTTATTATTGATTCGGGACGAGAATCATTACCATAGTCACCTCCTTGAATTTGACGAGGATGCAAAATAACACCTTGTATAAATTAAATCTTTTTTACAAAAAAAATAAACCGACTTCAAAAGTTTTTTTTAGCCTTTTCAGTTGTGGTATCTCACTTAAATTCTAGTCAAGTATCATTTTTACATTGTAACTAGACACCAGCACATCGTCCATACATACGACAAAGGACAAAATGCATAATAAAGGGGATGACTCAAAAAGTACCTAAGCAAAGATAATAAAATTCATATGGGCCCACCGGGCAAGTTTTCTCTACCAAATGAATGAAGAATTATCTAAATCGGTCCAGTAATCACGGAGAAATAGGTGTACATACGTGAAAAACGTACATATAAAATTTAAAAAAATGTTATTAAAATGAAAACTACATGGCCAAACTTTAAAAAAAAAAAAAAACTTTTAACTTTTAAACTTTTTTTATTAAAATTTTATGGGACCAAATGGCAAGTATTTCGCATCAAACTAAAGAAGAATCACGCAAATCGGATCATAAATCTCAGCGTAATCGGTGTACATACATAAAAAAATACTAATCGAATTGATAACGTCCTCTTTATAGAAGTAGGTTAAAAAAAATAACAATTATTTTGATTATTTAAAATTGATTGATTGATTGATTGATTGTTTCCAGGTGTGGTACACCTGGAAAATGCACACCGTTACAATTCCAACAAGCCCAAACACAGCTAAGATTCATTGCCTTGTTATGGAGTTCCGAAGCCTGTCTCTTGGATTCATCATCAGATCTGATGGAAGAATGGTTCTTATTGAACGCAAATGCTTTACTTGTTGTAGAAAATACCAAAATCGCTGTACGTTTTGCTATAAAATTTGAAGAGTTCTCTCGATTTCACCAAGATTCCATCATCAGATCCCAACTTGGTGACTATGGGACCATTTGGAAAGTATACCCTTTCCAACAAAAAAAGAATTTTCCAAATCGGTTGGCAAGCGACGGAGGTATGCGCGAACAAACATAAAAAAAAATAAATAAAAAAAAAATACAAACATCCGAATTGAGAAAGAACCTCCTCCTTTTTTAGAAGTCGGTTAAAAATTATTGTTATGACATTTGACCGAAACCTAAAAAACGCTGGCGCGATGATATTTTTATAGGTGTTTGTGAAAGATTGGCCGGCCAAAACATGCGAGGAACCTTTTTTTTTTGCGGATGGGAAATCATCAAATGACTTCTCCCGCTCTGGGCGGAGCGGGAGGGAGTGTCAGACTTGACTGACTAAAACCCACCCATGTTCCTTCTAAGCCCTTTGTGTTCCAGGGCCGCGGTATCTCTTTCGAACAACCCGCAGCCCTGGCAGGCATCGGCCCTCTCGGGCCCCTTCCAGTTTGCTGACATCTCCTTGAGGCGCGCGTGGAACACGTACGCGCCGTCGACACGGCCTGTCGTCATGAGACGGACGGACGGTGAGCTAGCCCATTACTCACCGTCCACAGGCTCGCGCCTACGGTGGCCGGGGGCCACTGGTTGCCCCCCGACGCCCGGGGCGTCTCCCGCGGCGGCTGGGACGTGAGGTTCTCTCCCTCTCACGTTCCGCCACCTCCTTCGCTAGCATGACTGCTTCGCAGAAGGAGGCGACGGCATCCCATTGCCGTGCCGCCTCTCTAGCCACTCCTCAAAGAGGGGACTTATCGCCACTATTGTGGCGTGCCCTGCACGTGGTTGCGACAGTCGCTGTCTCCATGTCGCCATGAGATCACGCCGGAGGTCTGTCCGCTGAGCGACAATTTGCCGCGGCAGCGGAGTTTCCCCCCGACGTAGTGCCTCCGCGCGCCATTCGTGCAGGCGCGCGAGGACTATCGCCTCCAGATCCCATGGCGGCAATCCGGCCAAGAGGCTCGCCGCCTCGCCGGAGATCGTACGGTACCCCCGGACCAGCCTTACGGCTACCACCTTCTGGGGCGCGTTCAGGTAATGGGCGGCTCGCCGCCTCAAAGAACGCACCCACACCGGGGCCCCGTAAAGGGCCATGGACCGCACGACCCCCGCATAGAGCCTCCGGCAGGAGGCGTTTGGACCCCCTAGGTTGGGCAAGAGCCGCTTGAATGCAGCCCCTGCCCGTTCCAGTTTGGGGGCCAAACGTCGGAAATGCTCCACGAAGTTCCACCGGCTGTCGAGGACAAGCCCTAGGTACTTCAGCGTCGACTCGACGCCGATGGGAACCCCTCCTACCGTCAGTATGGATCCCGACGGTGGCGCATTCCGAGGCCCATGAAAGCACATGGCCTCGGACTTGTGCAATGCCACCTCGAGACCCAGTTGCCGGATTCTCTCCACGACTATCGCAACCCCGCGTGTCATTAATTCGGCCGCCGCCTCGTGCGACCTCCCCTGTGCCAGCACCAGCGTGTCGTCAGCGTAGCAAACTACGCTGACACCGCTAGGGAGGTCAGCGCGCAGCACCCAGTCGTAGCCGATGTTCCACAAGGGCGGCCCCAGAACCGATCCCTGTGGAACACCGCACGACACCTCTCGCCGATTCCATTCTCCGGTGCGACCGGGATAGATGACGGCCCTATCCGTCAGGTAGTCCCCGACCACACGACGAAGGTAGGTCGGCACCCGATGATACCGAAGTGCCTCCCTTATGCAGCTCCAGGGCATGGTGTTGAAGGCGTTGGCGATGTCAAGAGACACCGCCAAGACGACCCCACCCCGAGACACTGCATCCCCCGTCGTGAGAGCCCTCACGCGCATGATGGCGTCCACCGTCGAGCGCCCCCTGCGGAAACCAAATTGGTGTTCCGCAAGGTCCGGCCCCATCCCCACAAGGTGCCCGGCGAGGCGGTTCGCAATGACTCTTTCAAAGAGCTTGCCCACCTCGTCGAGCAACACAATGGGCCGGTATGCGGACGGAGAGTCCGCAGGGCGCCCCGGCTTCCGGATGAGGACCAGCTTCCCCGTCTTCCAACGAAGCGGGAACTGGCCTCTCTCCAAACATGCGCTTAAGAGCCCTTCCAGTCGGGGCCCGAGAGCCTCCGAGGCCAGGACCCAGGCTTTGCCAGGCAAGCCATCGGGTCCCGGGGCGGTATTTTTGGCTTTAAGCCTGCCTACCGCCACTCTCAGGTCTACCCCGGTCACTTCCGGAATGTCGTCATCGTCCTCGATATGGTCCACATCTGGCACCGCAAGCGGCGGAGCCATAGGCGGGGGAGGATGTTCCCCTCGCAGAGGGAACAGAGCGCTCACCACGTCCTCCACGAGCTGAGGGCGGAGACTCTGCGTCAGCGGGGGGGCCCAGGTGCGGAGTTTGTCCCGCACCATCTTGTAAGGGCGCCCCCACGGATCTCTGTCGAGAGTCCCCAGCATCTCCTCGCGGCCCAGGTCCCTGGCCCGCTGGACAGCCTCTTGGAGGGCGGTCTTCGCTGCTCTGTATCCCTCGTACAGCTCTGCCTCAATGGCTGCCGCATCCGTAGGGCGGATGCGGAGCCTGCGATGCCTGGCGTTTAGGTGCCGCGTGGCGACGCACGCCTCGCGCAGAGACTTCAGCTCTTGCGACCACCAGTACACCTGACGCCGGGCGCGTCCTGGCCGAACTCGGGGCATTGCCACGTCGCATATGTCGGACATGGCCTCCTGGAACCACCCTGCCTCGTTGTTGATGTCGGCAGGCCTGTTCGGTGATGTCACCCAGGCCTGCACTATCGAGGCTTCCAGGAGGAGCTCCCGGTCCAGCTGCTTCAGCGCCCAACGCGGACCACTCGGGGCCTGTGAGACCGGCGCGCTTGAGTCCTGGGCGGAGACATCGAACCGGATGTACCGGTGGTCGGAATAGGTCTCCACCCCCTCCATAACGCGCCAGTCAACGACACGCGGTGACAGAGCGGGGCTAGCGAACGAGATGTCCACCACCGACTCGCCCCGCATCCGCACACACGTGGGGACAGAACCCCGATTTAGGACGACCAGGCCCACCTCCAGAGCCCAGTCCTCCACCATCCTACCCCGCACATCTGTGCAACGAGAACCCCAAGCCAAGTTTTTGGCATTGAAGTCCCCGAGCACAAGCACGGGGAGAGAATAGCTTCGGATGACGACACTCAACTCCATGAGGGAGTTGTGGAACTCGGCGAGAGTTCGGCTCGGGGAGAAGTAGACTCCCGCTACGACGATCTCCCCGAACCGTGCTGCTACGCAACCCTGACCCTTCCTGACACTCTCAAGGGTAACATGCGAGGAACCTTAAGCAGCGTTAACAAAGATATCTTATCGATAACTATATGTTCGAGTCATTTGGGATTGAAACTCTGGGACCGACTGGGGTCCGTGTACTCATTGCTCACAGCCTTTTTGAGGAAATTGCAAGTCTCATAGCTGAAGCTTTCTGTGAACCAAAAGCTGGCATCTTGGTTAGGCCGAGGTAATGTGCCAGCCCATGTTCACTCTCTCTCACATTACCAGTTTTTTTTTAATGTTTTTGACGTACTTATTTTATTTGAGTTATTGTATCGTTTTTATTATTCGTGAATTCATTTAGTTTTATTTGGATTGAAAATGAAGGTCAGCTCTGAACAGAGCCATGAACAGCTGCGCTGACAGGGACTGGGACGCGTACAAAGCGGCCAAGTCCTGCTACAAAAAGTGTATTAGGTTCAGGAGCAAAACTGGATGGCGCAAATACTGTGGCAACATCGAATCATGCCAACAAGCCAACAGGATAAGGAAAATACTGGCACAGCAAAACACGACTGGGCCTGCTGTTCTCCGAAAACCAGACAACACACTCACCACATCACCAGAAGAGGCGATGCGCGTCCTTATTGAAACTCACTTCCCAGGATGCGCTTTCGCACAGGTTATTGATTGGGCCGAGACAAACCAAACACCAACAGAGAACGACTGGCGCTATGCACACAAAGTGATAACGCTGGAGAAACTCCAGTGGGCGATCCGGTGCTTCCATCCTTTCAAGGCAGCAGGTCCAGACGGGATCTTTCCCGCCTTACTCCAGTGGGGAGGAACCTCCGTTGCAGGTAGACTGGTGTCTTTAATGAGAGCGTGCCTGGCCTTTCGATACGTTCCTAAAGGATGGAGGGAAGTGAAAGTCATATTCATTCCAAAGCCAGGTAAGAGTGACTACACCAATGCTAGATCCCACAGACCAATCAGCCTGACCTCCTTCCTCCTAAAAACCATGGAGAGAATTTGCGAGAGAGAGCTGAGGGAAGGCGCGTTGAAAACAATACCACTTCACAGCAATCAACATGCATACAGCTCGGGTAAGTCCACTGAATCAGCACTCCACCTGGTAGTCAGTCGGATAGAAGATGCTATACATCAGAAGGGAACCTGCCTTGGGACCTTCATAGACATCGAAGGAGCCTTCGATAAAACCAACTTCTCTAGCATCAGTACCGCCCTCTCTCGACACGGAGCGGAACAGGTATTGATTGACTGGATAACTAACATGCTGAGCAAACGAGCGGTTCGCCTGGAAGGAGAGCAGCAGATGGCTTTGATAGCCAGAGGCTGCCCCCAAGGTGGAGTACTATCCCCCCTCCTTTGGAATCTGGTGATAAATGACCTCATCACCAAACTCAACGCCAGTCATTTTTACACAATTGGGTACGCTGATGACCTGGCTATCCTCATCTCGGGGAAGGTGACAGGAACAATTTGCAACCTCACCCAACAAGCGCTACGCATCGTGGAACGTTGGTGCAGGGAATATGACCTCTCAGTCAATCCCACGAAAACTGAGCTAGTCATGTTTACCCAAAAACGAACTTTAGGACCTTATCGCCTGCCTAAATTATTTGATACAGAACTTCAGTTAGCCACCGAAGTCAAGTACCTGGGAGTCATCCTAGATAGTAAGTTAAACTGGAGCAGTCACCTAGACAACAAAACAAACAGGGCGTGCATCACATTTTGGCAGTGCAGGAGGATGATAGGTAAGAAGTGGGGCCTATCCCCCAAGATAATACTTTGGCTATACTGCGCGGTGATCCGTCCCATGATCTCGTACGGGGCAGTAGTCTGGTGGCCCCGTACCAAACTAGTCACTGCCTCGAACAAACTCCAACGCATGCAAAGGCTTGCCTGCATGACAATTACAGGCTGCATGAGGACCACCCCGACAGCTGCTCTCGAAGCCATGCTGGAGCTTCCACCGCTCCATCTATTCGTACAACAGGAGGCAACGATGGCGGCAGCACGCCTTAAAACTCTTCAACTCTGGAGTAAGACAGACACGCAACACACCGCGGTTTTGGAGGGATTCTACAAAGAGTTCCCCCTGGCGAGAGCCATCAACGATCGGGTACCGAAACAGTTTGTATTCGATAAAAAATATAAGATCCAGCTCCATGAGGACCACCGCTGCGAGGGGTTAGATCCCGCTGAGCTGCGGATCTTCACGGATGGATCTAAAACAGGTACAGGCACTGGAGCTGGAGTCTTCTCTGAGGACCTCAACATCCACATAGCCGTACCACTTGGGGTCCACAATACGGTATTTCAGGCAGAATGCATGGGCATTTCCCTGGCCGCTTCAGCCATCCTAGCCAGGAGGGCCAAGGACCTCTCTTTTTGAATACTTTCAGACAGCATGGCTGTACTGTTAGCACTAGACAACCACACGGTCAACTCCGGGTTAATTTACGAGTGTCACCAGCGCCTAAACCAGGTCGGTAATCACAACAACATAACCATACAATGGATTAAAGGTCACAGCGATTCCCGAGGCAACGATGCGGCGGACGAACTCGCTAGAAGGGGTTCAAGCATGGCAGCAGTGGGACCAGAATCCATCGTGCCACTCCCCTTCGGGTATCTACGAACTCTGGTAAGGAAACGCACCAGGGATCAACACCACAAACTGTGGCTAGACCATGGTGAGTGTAGGCAGGCCAAGGAGGCACTCCCTACTATAGATGGCCGGCTCACCAAACGGGCGCTTCGGCTGAACAAACCACAGCTACGCACAGCCGCCATTACTGGACACGGCTCTTTTAATAAACACCTCTTTGTCTTAGGAGTCACAGATAGCCCACTGTGCAGAGCCTGCATGGAGGAAGACGAGACAGCAGCCCACGTGCTTCTACACTGCCCAGAGGTTGCAGCATACAGGGCAAAGTACCTCGGTAACCCAGGTACTCTCCGCGAGATCGTCAGCAACATCAAGGAGCTGCTGGCCTTTCTCGGGGAGCTGGGGTGGTTGGAATAGTGTTCCCACCCGTACGCAAAATACGCGCTTTAGACGTGGAGTTGCGGAAACCAGCCCGCTATACAATACAATACAATACAATTGGATTGAAATAAATTATTGTTTAACCTATTGTTTGAATGGTTCAAAATAACTAAAAGGATGTATAAAACTATTTGGTAATGATTAGGAAATCTTAAAGCATGACAAAAATAACAAAATGCCTTTTTAAAAACCGGGAGGGGATCGAACCATGATCATTTTTGGAAATCATACAGCATTAAAAATCAAAATAAAATACAAAAAGTGAATATCATACTGGCTCTCTGGTTTAATCCCGGAACTTCTGATTTGTAGAGCGGTCGCTGAACCGTCGGGCTATTTACTTTGATGACAATTTATTTAAAAATAGCTGTTCAATTCTAATGCTTGTCATGACAGTTGTTAGTTGTCAAACGGTTGAGGAATATGGACATAATGCAATATTGCTTACCTCCCAATGTTATTTAGAGTGATAATATATAGCCTACGTCCTTCCCCAGGTTTAAATCTATCTTCTTGCCAAAATCCATTATGATCCGATCAGCCGTTTAGTCATGAAATGGTAACAAACAAAAAGTGACTTTCGCATTTATAATATCAGTAACGATTTTCAGACTGAAAACACTCGTTGCCCGCCTTCAAGGTGCAAATCAAGATGGATTACTGGTGGATGTCGTTCGTGTATTGGGAAACTTAAAATACGCCAAACGCACAACGCCATCTATCGAATAAAGAGATCAACTGCGTGCAGTCTTTTACTTCTGAAACACTTTAAATTCAATTAAATTCAAATATCTTTTGATAGAGTGAACCGATTGCAATGAAACAAAAACTAAATGTTGCTTCAAGTTACGCACAATTGTTGTGTATAAAAGTTACCTACATTGCTTTAGTATATTTTACGTGATGCCCGAACAAATAAACAGACAAAAATTCCAAAAGTGCTGGAAATGGGTTCTGTTGGTTGTCCTCTAACACCCTGGCTATTTTTTTTTGGAAATATTTTCAATGTACAAAAACGACTTTTCAACAGATTTATTGTATTTACTAGCTGTTACCCGCGACTTCGTACGCGTTAGGTTCGCGATTTGCCTAGAATAAGTTTTTTAGTGAGGAGGTTTTTAATTCTAAATTTTTGTTTTGAATTCGTTACCTGATGTCTCCAGTATTAATACACCATCATCTGGCTAGTCTTTTTCCATCTATGTTGGGGTCGGCATTAAGTCCAACCGGATGCAGCTGAATACTTGGATTTTATATGGAAACGACTGCTTATCTGACTTCCACAACCCAGTTAGTAGGTACTGGGTTATACGACTGTCATCTTCATCTTCCTGCCCTTGTCCCATTTTACTTGGGGTCGGCGCAACACTTTTTGATCTTCCATGCTGCTCTGTCATTCGTCAAGCTATCATTTACTCCTTTTTCTTTCATATTATTTCTCACACAATCCATTCATCGTTTTCTAGGTCTTCCTCTCCGTCTCTATCCATCAACATTTATGTTCATCACTTTTTTGTTTACATTATAATCATCTCTGATACACGCAATCTTTTTTCCTTCTGCTTCACAGCCCTGCATTCTGATCCCCTCCTTCCCTTACACTACTAAACCGCACCACTGGTGGTGTCGTGATCCATACAATACGACAGGTCTAATCACAGACTTGTATATTTTACCCTTTAACTTGAAGGGCATCCGTGGGTCGCATATTATACGACTGTCAAAGATCTACAAATGACAGCCGGTACCAACGAATTAGCGTGCTTTCCGTGGCACAATGGAAGCTCGGTACGTAATCGGTGGTCTCCATCCATGGACCAGCCTAGGCAAATGCAACTTAACCTGAAGATCGACCCTAGCGATCTAAATTGATTTTATATGATTATTTTTCGTTTGAAAGAACTTCTTTAAAGTGTGTAATCTCCATCTCAATGTTTACAAACCCCTTTTCATTCAGATGTAAAATCATCAAATGACCCCTCTCGCTCTGGGCGGAGCGGAAGGGAGTGTCAGACGACTTGTACTGACTAAAACCCTTCCATGTTCCTTCTTAGACATTTGTGTTCCAGGGCCACGGTATCTCTATCGAACAATCCCGCAGCCCCGGCAGGCATCGGCCCTTGGCTTGCCTTGACCTCTTCCGATTTGCTGACATCTCTTTTAGGCGCGCTTGGAACACGAACGTCCCGTCGTCACGGCCTTTCGTCGTAAGACGGACGGATTATGAGCAAGCCCTTACTCACCATCTACAGACCCGCGTCTACAATGGCCGACGCCCGGGGCGTCTCCCGTGGCGAAGCAAGGTCTCTCCCTCTCACGTTTCGCCACCGCAGAATGAGGTAACGGCTTTCCATTGCCTCTCGCTCCGCACCTTGGATTGAACCAGGGCCGGACGCGAGAGGTCGCCGCGCCAATCGCCGCTAAGAGAACACGGTCGCGCTCCACCCAAGCAGAGGAGTCCTCTACGTTGTGCTCCACCGTGTCCTCTGGGCGATCCTCGCAGTGGTAACACCCGGGCGTTTCCTCCCGCCCGGTTCGGTGCAGGAACTTCCCGAAACAACCGGGCCCGGTGAGGACCTGTGGCAGGTGGAACGTGAGGGCGCCGTGGCGCCTCTCCAGCCACTTCCTAAAGAGGGGACTTATTACCACTATTATGGCGTGCCCTGACCCCAACAAAAATAAGGGTAGAATTTTCAAAGATAGTAAACATTCATGTGAAAAATTACAAATAGCCCACTAAACTTAACATTAAACCCACTTGGGGGTGGAATTTCCAAAAATACCTTTCTACCGTTTCTACACTACTAAAGTAGAAGTAGTTCCTGAGTGATTAATCAGTGAGTAAATAGTATTGCGGTGTCATGTATAAATGAAACCAATATTATGTCCTAATCCAGATCATGACCTGTCTCTCTTGTGGCTTTGATCCAAATCCGTTTAGCTGTGTATGCGTGAAAAGTTAAAACAGACTGATATAATTATATAGACCGTTTATACTGTATCGTTGGTCTAGTGGTCGGAAACGCTACTACTGTGTATAAGGTCCTTGGTTCGATACACAACGCCGGGCGGTGTTTTATTTGTTTTTTATTTTTCGTTTGATTACAATAAGCTCGGCCCTTATTACATGGCACTTAAACATAACTGGCGAAATGTGGGTGTACTAAATGGACACACCTCTGCCAAACCCTTAAGCGATTACAGGCGTGATCTTACGTGACTGCCGTTATTATCTGGTGCTTGCATGGCACCTGTATCTTTGCCAGTTTTCAGCAGAGCTGTACCATTGACCAAGTAATACCTACTTATTTACATGTTAGCGAAGTCATTCTAAGATTGTATTTCCGTGATTTAAAATTTAACGCTGGCGCGACGATATTTATTGACGTTTGTGAGAGATTGGCTGGTCAAAACATGCGGGGAACCTCAAGCAGCGTTAATAAAGTTTTATGGGTATGAGGAACAGGGTGTAAAGTTCCTCGATACTCCTTAGAAAAGGGAGGATCCTCCGACCAGGCAGGTGTTATGTCTGGTGGGCAACTGCCCGATAGTTGTTATCGGGATTCTCTATATATACTGAAGTCGATGTAAACTTTGCTTGTAGCAAATTGATGTTAGTTCCTCCGTAGTGTCATAGATGACGCTGTAGTACTTTTTGTGGTATGTTGCTTTTTGTGGTCGCTACAAAGTAAACTTATCGGTAACCATATGTTCGAGTCGTTTGGGATTGAAACTTTGGGACCGTGTGGTCCGAGTACTCATTGCTCACAGCCTTTTTAACGAAATTGCTACACTCATAGCTTATGATTTCTGAGAACCAAGATCTGGCTTTTACATTGGCCAGAGGCTAAGTATTACTATACTTACATCACCCAGGTAATGTGCCAGCCCATATTCACTCTTGGGCACATTAGGTACCAGTTTTTTTTAGTTTAATTTGGAATGAAATAGATGATTGTTTAACGATTATTTACATGGGTCAAAATAACTAAAAGGATGTATAAAACTATTTGGTAATGATTAGAAAATCTTAAAGCATTTAAAAAAAAATACAAAATACTTTACGAATTTACGTTACAAAAAAAAACCAGTTGGGGCTCAAACCATGGTCATTTTTGGAAATCATACAGTATTAATAAACAAAATAAAATACAAAAAGTGAATTTCATACTGGCTCAGGTTTGATCCTGGAACATGCGATTCGAGCGGCCGCTAAACCATCGGGCTACTTACTTCAGTGACAATTGGTTTAATTCTAATGCTTGTCATGACAATTGTCAGTTGTCAAACAGTTAAGGAGTGCGGACATAATGCAATATTGCTCACCTCCTAAAGTTATTAGCGTGATAATATATAGCCTATGTCCTTCCCCAGGTTTAAATCTATCTCCTTGCCAAATTCCATTAAGATCCGATCAGCCGTTTAGTCGTGAAAAGGTAACAAACAAACAAACAAACTAACAAACAAACAAACAAACAAACAGAGTGACTTTCGCATTTATAATATTAGTAAGTATAGTAAGTATGGATAGATTCCGCATAAGTTTTGGTGAAAAATTGTAATATTTGAGTGACTTTCCTTAAACATAGCAAAGTTGTTCAAACCACCAGCCAAGGTACTAATCTCAAAGGGCTGCGGGTTGTTCGAAAGAGATACCGCGGCCCTGGAACACAACGGGCTAAGAAGGAACATGGGTGGGTTTTAGTCAGTCAAGTCTGACACTCCCTCTCGCTCCGCCCAGAGCGGGAGAAGTCATTTAATGATTTCCCATCCGTAAAAAAAAAAAGTTACTAATCTCAAAAAAACTGATTGCGATGTTCTATTTCCTCAAAGGCAGGATTTGAATATTCAGAGTATGAGTCAATTTCTAAGATAAGCTGCTGTATTTGATCAACTATACTAATTATACTCCTAGTATTTACATTTCCATGTTTATTATAGCACATGAAGTCATAAGTCAGGTTTAAGTCTGAGTCAATTAAATAGATATAATTATGAGGTAAATTGTCATTATAAATTATATTATTAAATGCTTCTATTCGCCAGTTATGACAATGGTTCTTAAAAGTAGGTACGCACAGTAATATATTTGTATGCTTAATAGGCATTACTGTATCGCGTATTAGTTTTACCAGCTTAGTGTAGTCGCATGAAGTCTTGTAATCTTCATCTCCAATTTGGATGACACAGTAATCCTGACAGGTTAAATCTCTTAGTTTATCTTCCAATCCGTTAAATAATTGTTTGACGCCACAGTTTGTTTTTCTGTAATGACATATTTGAAAAGTATCGCCAAATAATCTGGTAGCAATTTGTAGAATTTTGCTGGTTGAGTTACTACTAAGGATCACAAGCTTCTTGTCCTTTTCATTCCTAAAATAATAATTCTTTGTTACTTTCCTTTTCTCTCTACTTCTTTCTTCTACTACATTGCGCCCGTCTGCGACAGCACATGTCTGCGCCCCGGCTACGTCCACAATATCCTGCTTCAGTTCCTGACGAATGGCAGGTGCACAGACATTGAAATTACTTTGCATTATTACTGCAATACGGTCCGTGAGGTCCGCTATCTCAAGCTGTGCAACCTTTAGTTGCTGCTGTAGGGAAACAATTTCTTGTTCCAACGAAGACACATTCACGTAGTCATTGGTGTCGACTTGCAATCTGGATGACGATAAAAGGGATGGTGTAGACAGTGTGTTGTTTTGATGTGCCAGAGATTCTCTTTTTCTTAGAGTTCGTACGCGGGCTTGTAAATAAGGAGGGTGACTGGCATAAAGATTTTAATGTTTTATTTTCTGTAGTTAATTTACATATTTGCTTCTGTAGATTTCTATTATCTATCAATATATTTCCCAGTTTATTTTCAGTACTCTCCAGTTTTAATGTGAGCTGAGAAATTATCTCTTTCATTTCTGAGGCCAATACTAAGTCAGACACAGTACCGTCAACACTCATTGACAATTTATTGGGCGTATAAGACTCAACAGATATTTCGCAATCAGGCAGTATATGGAATCAGTAACCGAAGATCGACGTTTCAACGGTTCATCATGTACTACAGCCTTAGTTGTTATTGGTTTTTCTGTCGGTGAGGGTTGTTTTGTAGACGTTGGTTTTTGCCTCACGGTAATATTTGACACACTGTCGGTACTAGCGTATTTTTTGGTTCTGGTGCACGCCTTACATCTCCACTTTTTTTTGCTTCCGCGTCCTTGAGCCGATACTTTTGTTCTGGGTAACCATCGCAATCCAATTCATACCTGTTCTCACAGGCAGAACACAAAGCAGTACTTTTTATATGTAAAAACACATACATACATATCAGTAAAAATGTATTGCTTCGCCGTTTCGCTACCGTCGTGGAGGCGATGCAAATATTTAGTTTCTGAAGTAAGTAACGAAACAGCCAAGCCATACATTTTTATATGTAAAATTTGTGAAGTTAGGGTCGGTAGAGTTAGGCCGTGTAGATTCAGAAGCTTGGCTCTACATGAGATCTGATATCTTTTTCACAGGGCAAACCTTATGTGGTCGTCTTGGCAACTTTTTACATGAGATGTTTTTGGTGGGATTTCAGTTCTTTTTGTAAGTTGCTAGGCAGTCTTTTTAGCGTTTATTTTTTCTTCTTTTTTACATACCAAATTTCGGCTTTCTAGCACTTCAGGAAGTAGCCAAACATTTTGATGATCATCAGTGTGTCAGTGACGAAATCGGCGTATTTTAGATATCAATAAAATCTAAAGTATTAGAGCTATTCAATTGAGACTTTGTATGTTTAATTAGTCTATTATTGACATCATATCCTTAGAATATGAACTATCTGGTACTTCGGAAACCAACTCTATGAGGGTTCAAAAAAACGACGAAACACTTCGAGAAAAGGTAGGTAGTGCCCTTGCACTTCGCTTGGCTCGTCTTGGCGGGGGCACTACCGTGCCCCAAAGTCAAAAGTCAAAGTCAAAGCATTTATTTCAATTAGACCATTACAGGCACTTTTGAAAGTAAAAAAAAAACAATATAAAACGCGAAGCTACAGTCGCAGTCACAAGGCATAATAACTTATGAAAGTACTGTAGTTGCCCATTCCGTAGCGTAGATTTCTATGGAGGAGAACGGGCAAGAAACTCCATGGACACTCTTTTAAATCAAAATATGTTACAAAATCTTGGTTACATCATTCATGTTAAGAATTACAAATATGTGAGAACAATGTAGAAATATGGGCAAGTTAAGAGCGTCCAGAGTAAAAGATTAAATCAGTAATCCATACTTCCATACTAATATTATAAATGCGAAAGTCACTCTGTTTGTTTGTTTGTTAGTTTGTTTGTTTGTTACCTTTTCACGACTAAACGGCTGATCAGATCTTTATGGAATTTGGCAAGAAGATAGATTTAAACCTGGGGAAGGACATAGGCTATATATTATCACGCTAATAACTTTAGGAGGAGAGCAATATTGCATTATGTCGGCACTCCTTAACTGTTTGACAACTGACAATTGTCATGACAAGCATTAGAATAGAACGGCTATTTTAAACCAATTGTCACCGAAGTAAGTAGCCCGACGGTTTAGCGGCCGCTCGAATCGCATGTTCCAGGATTAAACCGGAGCCAGTATGAAATTCACTTTTTGTATTTTATTTTGTTTTTTAATACTGTATGATTTCCAAAAATGACCATGGTTCGAGCCCCAACTGGTTTTTTTTTGTAACGTAAATTCGTAAAGTATTTTGTATTTTTTTTAAATGCTTTAAGATTTTCTAATCATTACTAAATAGTTTAAGTTTTATACATCCTTTTAGTTATTTTGACCCATGTAAACAATAGTTAAACAACTATAAATGTAAATTCACAAACTTATAAAAAAACTGGTACCTAATGTGCCCAAGATTGAACATGGGCTTAGCCTCTGGCCAATGTAAAAGCCAGATCTTGATTCTCAGAAATCATAAGCTATGAGTGTAGCAATTTCGTTAAAAAGGCTGTGAGCAATGAGTACTCGGACCCCACGGTCCCAAAGTTTCAATCCCAAACGACTCGAACATATGTTTACCGATAAGTTTACTTTGTAGCGACCACAAAAAGCAACATACTACAAAAAGTACTACAGCGCCATCTATGACACTACGGAGGAACTAACATCAATTTCCTACAAGCAAAGTTTACATCGACTTTAGTATATATAGAGAAACCCGATAACAACTATCGGGCAGTTGCCCACCAGACATAACACCTGCCTGGTCGGAGGATCCTCCCTTTTCTAAGGAGTATCGAGGAACTTTACACCCTGTTCCTCATACCCCTAGAACTTTATTAACGCTGCTTGAGGTTCCCCGCATGTTTTGACCAGCCAATCTCTCACAAACGCCTATAAATATCGTCGCGCCAGCGTTAAATTTTAAATCACAGAAATACATTGTTAATCTTAGAATGACTTCGCTAACATGTAAGTAAGTAGGTGTTACTTGGTCAATGGTACGACCCGTACGACAGCTCTGCTGAAAACTGGCAAAGATACAGGTGCCATACAAGCACCAGATAATAACGGCAGTCACGTAAGATCACGCCTGTAATCGCTTAAGGGTTTGGCAGAGGTGTGTCCATTTAGTACACCCACATTTCGCCAGTTATGTTTAAGTGCCATGTAATAAGGGTCGAGCTTATTATAATGAAACGAAAAATAAAAAACAAATAAAACACCGCCCGGCGTTTTGTATCAAACCAAGGACCTTATACACAGTAGTAGCGTTTCCGACCACTAGACCAACGATACAGTATAAACGGTCTCTATATATCAGTGTGTTTTAACTTTTCACACCTAAACAGCTAAACGGATTTGGATCAAAGCCACAAGAGAGACAGGTCATGATCTGGATTAGGACATAATATTAGTTTCATTTATACATGACACCGCAATACTATTTACTCACTGATTAATCACTCAAGAACTACTTCTCCTTTTGAACTATTTAAATTTAAATCTCGCCAGTGCTGAGTACGGTAGAAAGGTATTTTTGACCCCAAGTGGGTTTAATGTTAAGTTTAGTGGGCTATTTGTAATTTTCACATGAGTGTTTACTATTTTTGAAAATTCAACCCTTATTTTTGTTGGGGTCAGGGCACGCCATAATAGTGGTAATAAGTCCCCTCTTTAAGAAGTGGCTGGAGAGGAGCCACGGCGCCCTCACGTTCCACCTGCCGCAGGTCCTCACCGGGCCCGGTTGTTTCGGGAAGTTCCTGCACCGAACCGGGCGGGAGGAAACGCCCGGCTGTTACCACTGCGACGATCGCCCAGAGGACACGGTGGAGCACAACGTAGAGGACTCCTCTGGTTGGGCGGAGCGCGGCCGTGTTCTCTTAGCGGCGATTGGCGGCGGCGACCTCTCGCTTCCGGCCCTGGTTCAATCCAAGGTGCGGAGCGAGAGGCAATGGGAAGCCGTTACCTCCTTCTGCGGTGGCGAAACGTGAGAGGGAGAGAGCCTTGCTTCCCAGCCGCCACGGGAGACGCCCCGGGCGTCGGCCATTTTAGACGCGGGTCTGTAGATGTTGAGTAAAGGCTTGCTCATAATCCGTCCGTCTTACGACGACGGGCCGTGGCGACGGGACGTTCGTGTTCCACGTGGGCCTTAAAGAGATGTCAGCAAATCGGAAGGGGTCAAGGCAAGCCAAGGGCCGATGCCTGCCGGGGCTGCGGGATTGTTCGAAAGAGATACAGCGGCCCTGGAACACAAATGTCTAAGAAGGATCATGGAAGGGTTTTAGTCAGTACAAGTCATCTGACACTCCCTTCCGCTCCGCCCAGAGCGGGAGGGGTCATTTGATGATTTTCCATCTGAATGAAAAGGGTGTAAATATTGAGATGGAGATTACACATGAAAGTTCTTTCAAATGAAAAATAATCAATTTAGATCGCTAGGGTCGATCTTTAGGTTAAGTTGCGTTTGCCTAGGCTGGTCCATCGATGGAGACCACCGATTACGTACCGAATTTCCATTGTGCCACGGAAAGCACGCTAATTCGTTGATACCAGCTGTCATTTATAGATCTTTGACAGTCGTATAACTTGCGACCCACGTATGCCCTTCAAGTTAAAGGGTAAAATATACAAGTCTGTGAGTCTAAACCTGTCGTATTGTGTGGATCACGACACCACCAGTGGTGCGGTTTAGTAGTGTAAAAGGGAAGGAGAGGATCAGAATGCAGGCCTTTGAAGCAGAAGGAAAAAAGATTGCGTGTATCAGAGATGATTATAATTTAAACAAAAAAAGTGATGAAAATAAATGTGGATGGAGACCGAGAGGAAGATCTAGAAAACGATGAATGGATTGTGTGAGAAATAATATGAAAGAAAAAGGAGTAAATGATAGCTTGACGAACGACAGAGGAGCATGGAAGAACAAAAAGTGTTGCGCCGACCCCAAGTAACATGGGACAAGGGCAGGAAGATGGTGATGACAGTCGTATAACACACCCAGTACTAACTGGTTGTGGAGGTCAGATAGGCAGTCGCTTCATATAAAATCCAAGTATTCAGCTGCATCCGGTTGGACTTAATGCCGACCCCAACATAGATGGAAAAAGACTAGCCAGATGATGGTGTATTAATACTGGAGAAATTAGGTAACGAATTCAAAACAAAAATTTGGAAACCAGAACCTCCTTACTAAAAAACTAACGCGTACGAAGTCGCGGGTAACAGCTAGTTAAAAATAAAGTAACTAAAATAAACCGTGGCAGCTAAGAGAAGACCAATCACAAATGACAGCGCCCGTTCACGAACATGACGCATGTATCAGCCATCATTCAACTCAACCATTTTGAAGGGAACTAAACGACCCGACACACCCGCCACCATCAGCGTGACATTTAAGTGAGCATGACATTCACTCAACCACCAGGGTAATTTCGCGTCAATGAAAGATGTAGGTACTCATTAAATGGTGGCTTTACAGTACATAGTACTCACACATGTGCTATGCAATTATATAATACTGTTACGAGCTGGGTACAGGACAAATTAACACACTACCAAATAAACACTAAAAATCTTTAATTAACTTAAAAAAGTTCAAACACTTCACAAATACTTAAACTTAATCACAATTACAGAATTTATCACTAATCACTTAGATATCGCACTAGTCGTTCACTTCGATCGCTTCGTTTCGTAGCCAAAATCAGACTAACTCACTTCCGCTAACCCGTCGCCTATTTATACGGCCGACCCATGTTCGAGAAACTTCCACAACTTCCGTGAATGTCTAGGTAGTTCCTTAGGGGAAACCCATCCTTCGAGAAAGTTCTACAACCTTCCCGAACCTTCTAGATGGCTCTATAGTGGAACCAATCCTTCTAGAAGGTTCCAGAAAGGTCCAGAACTTTCTCGAACTTTCTAGACACTTCCATCGTGGAACATTCTAGACTCGACCGTAGTCCTAGAATGTTCTCGTAAAGCAGTCGGCGTAACACTGCCCCCTCCTTAGACATGCTCGTCCCGAGCATCGTTAGTCCCGTAGTATCGCGCTAATCGGTCTACATGTACGATCTTAGGCGCACCTCGTAGACCCTTCTGTATCCGATAGGTGACATCGTTGATCCTGGTCACGACTCGGTATGGTCCATCCCATTTTGCTTGCAATTTCGGAGACTTCCCCTTGCTACGCACTGGGTTATGCAGCCACACCAGTGAATTCACGTCGAACCCTCTACTGTTTGCCTTCCGGTCATAACGGGTCTTCATCCTCTCAGACATTTGTTGGCCGGATTGTCTGATATGCTCATACACGTCATTCAACTTGTTACGCAAGTCACTTGCATAATCGGTTACACTGCGTGGAGCATCAGGAGTAGTTCCAGTGATTAAATCTGCTGGCAACCGTAATTCCCTTCCAAAGTTCGCGAAGGCTGGTGTCACAGTCGTACTTTCGTGGACTGCACTACGGTAGGACAAAAGAAACGGCTGTATGTGCTTGTCCCAATCCCTTTGCCTGCTTTCCACGACTTTTGCCAAATATCTTTCCAACGTTTGGTTGAAACGTTCCACCATTCCATCAGATTGTGGGTGGTAAGAGGTGGTTCTAGTTTTGTGGGTACCCATCAATCGGCAAGTCTCCTGAAATACTTGTGATTCAAAATTCCTTCCTTGATCACTATGAATTTCCAAGGGTACTCCAAAACGACAGAAAACTTCCTGAACCAATTTATCTGCGACTGTTGTAGCTTCTTGGTTAGGAATGGCAAACACTTCTGGCCACTTGGTGAAGTAATCCATGACAACCATGAAGTACTTGTTCCCGTTTTCACTTTCCGGAAATGGTCCCGCAACGTCGAGTGCTATCCGTTCCCAGGGGGCTCCAACGTTGTACAGTTTTAATGCACCTCTGCTGCGTGTTTGGGGTCCTTTCACAGCCGCACAAGTGGTACATTTGCGACACCAGTCCTCCACATCTTCTCGACAGTGGATCCAGTAAAACCGCTCTCGGATCTTCAGTAGAGTCCGTTTTACCCCCATATGTCCGCCTGAACATCCATCATGATATAGCCGTAGAACATCCGGTACTTTAGCTTTAGGGACAACCATTTGTAGATGACACCTGTCCCGTCGAGCGTTTTCCCATTTACGACACAAGACTTCATCCTGGATAACCAAGCTGTCCCATTGTGCCCAATAACTCTTTGTGATGGAACTCATCGCTGCCACATCACTCCACTTGGGTTTAGGAGCACCAGCTGTGATCCACTCGAAAATCGGTTTGATGTCCAAGTCATTTTGCTGAGCTTGCTGTAGGGATTCCTTCCATTCATCGCTGAGATCTGTTCTAAGCATCCTCACGGTTGCTACCTCCTTAGTCTCTTGCCTGGCACAGTGCTTACAATCTTCAGGACAAGGTCTTCTTGACAAGGCGTCTGCGTTACCGTGAGTTCTCCCACTGCGATGTTCAGTTACGAAGTCAAACTCTTGCAGTAGCTCAATCCATCTCGCCACTTGTCCCTCCGGATTTTTGAACTGTAATAGCCACTTCAAGGCAGCATGGTCAGTTCGCAGCTGGAATTTCCGCCCCAGCAAATATTTACTGAAATGCTGCAATGTTTTTACTACGGCAAGCAGCTCCCGTCGAGTAACGCAGTAATTTCTTTCCGGTTTGGATAAAGATTTGCTGAAGTAAGCAATCACAACCTCCTGGTCTCCTTTCCGTTGAGAGAGTACGCCCCCAATTCCAGTATTACTTGCATCTGTGTCAACTATGAAGTCATTTTCAGTGTCAGGATATCCCAAAATAGGTGTTTTGCACAGACGTTTCTTCAATTCCTGAAATGCGACGTCGCAGCTCTCGTCCCAACAGAATTGTCGCTTTTCCTCAGTGAGCTTGTGTAAAGGTTTCGCAATGTCGGCAAAATTCTTTACGAACCGTCGATAGTAGGAGCACAAACCCAAAAATGCTCTGACCTGTGTCTTGTCTTTCGGAACTGGCCAGTCCTTGACGGCGACTACTTTTTCCGGGTCTGTTTGAACACCTTCCCCCGAAACTATGTGTCCTAAGAAGTTCACTTGTTTCCGGAAAAACGAGCACTTCTTCGGACTTAACCTGAGATTTGCTGTTTGGATTTTCGACAGCACTCGGTTGAGGTTTTTAAGGTGGTCTTCAAATGTACGGCCCACGATGATTATGTCGTCTAGATAGACAAGACATGCGTCTCCAATCAATCCGGCAAGTACTTGCTCCATCAGCCTTTCAAATGTTGCAGGAGCATTGCACAATCCGAATGGCATAACTTTAAACTGCCATAACCCCTTTCCTGTTGAGAATGCAGTTTTCTCTTTGTCTTTGGGGTCTATTTCTACTTGCCAATAGCCACTTTTCAGATCCAGCGTGGTAAACCACTTCATTCCAGTCAGCGTGTCCAGTGTGTCATCGATCCTAGGCAGTGGATAGCTGTCTTTTTTCGTGACGTCGTTCAGTCGTCGATAATCCACACAAAAACGCATGCTGCCGTCCTTTTTCTTTACCAGGACTACAGGAGAACACCATGGACTGGATGAAGGCTCTATAACACCGTCCTTCACCATTCCATCAATCATGGTTTCCACTTCTCTTTCCCGTGCAACAGGCAGTCTTCTTGGTCGCTGACGGATGGGTAACTCGTTGCCTGTATTAATCTTGTGCTGAACCAGTCCAGTTCTCCCTATATCAGCATCATTTGTAGAGAAAATGCCGGCGTACTGAAGTAATATTTTCATAGCCTTGTCCTTTTCTCCTTCAGATAAATCGCAGTTTTCCAAAAGCGTTGACACGTCAAATTTTGCACAACGAATTTTATTTCCGGTAGGCCGATCTTGTAATGGACGCATCCAAGCTACTTCTTCGCAAGTGCCGATCAAGGTGCCCTTCTTAATCACTTGCTCCTTGTCACTTGGATTTAGTATGCGTACTGCTGCGACGTTGGTGGCTTTTACCAGAGTTCGTGCCGTCTTCCATGGAAAGTCATTGTTCGCCCTTTCTATCAGAACACTTCGAACTTTGTGTCCAGAATACTGAGGTAGACGAATTGGCACGATCGTTTCTGATCTGCTAGGAAGAACAATCTTCTTCAAGCAGTACACCTTCCCTGATGGTGCACCTTCCATGAAGACTTCCTCTAAGCCACATTTCAGTACTCCCTGATCAACGTCGATCTCACAACGATGTTTCCGCATGAAGTCCAAACCCAGGATACAATCGTCCACTATGTCGGCCACGATGACATTGTGACAGTAAATTCTGTCACCCAATTTTAACTTCACTTGCTTCTTGCCTCGGACGGTTATGTGCTGACCGGTAGCTGTAAACAATTGCATACGGTCGTGGTTATTGAAGTAGTCCCCAAGAAACCAAGTCGGTTTCTATTGCTAGGTGAGAATTGACGACCGTGTGAGAAGCTCCAGTATCTAACGTCAGTTTGCATGGTATTCCGTTGACTTCGCCTTTGATGGTCAGGCTGTTCCCGTCATGAGCTTGTGAGATCAAGATCCTCGGGGCTCTTTCAATACCAGCCAGCACCCGCCCCCCAGTCCTGGCATTTACTCGTTTCCCTGCTGTGGCTGGGCAGTCACTTCAGCTACTCTCCCCTGCTGAGATTGATCTTCTCTCGGTGTGCTTCGCTTAGGACAGCTTGACCGAAGATGACCCCTTTCTCCACAGGTGTAACACCTAGGGCTGTACCCTTGCGGACGGTCGCGTACAGGTGACGCCACAACCTCCCTGATGTGGTGTGTTCGGTGGTCCTGCCTCACTGCCTCTACTTCTAAGGCATGGGCCAAGGCGTCTTTCAACGTCTCATGATGCCCAAGTCTCACAGCAGCTCTAACTTCCAAGTCGCGTATTCCGTCGACGAAAGCCTGTACCAGATTCCCATTGATAAGTGCAGGGACAGACTGGTATGCTTTGCGGACCAGCTTTTCAACTTCCAGGGCCCACTGCTGCAGATTCTCGGCACTGCGTTGAACGCGATCCTTCAACTTAGCTCGGAATACGTGCTCCAGGTGCGCATCGCCGTATCTGGACTCTAAAGCCTCCAGCAGCTGCTCGTAGGTCACATCCTTGCCGAGCGCCTCAAGGATGTTTAGGGCCTGGTCTCGGAGGCCCAAGGTGAGCGCGGTCATGGCTTGCGCTTTGGTCCAGCCATTCGCCTTCATAACGGCCTCAAATTGGATTTTATAGGCCGACCACGAAGATGTTCCGTCGAATGGAGGCACTTTAAACCCACGTGCTGAAGGTGCAGCAACCACGGAAACCACAGTCCCATCTCCAGCCTTAAGTTCGTCTAAGGCCTTCTTCACACCAGCAATCTGAACCTCGGCCTCCGAGATACGATTCTCATGCTGGTGGACATGTTCCTTCATCACCTTAAGATCTTTGCCAAAGGTTGCGTGAAGATCTTTTATCAGGAGCATCTGTTCTTCCTGGCGGCGGACCTGCTCCTCTTTATCTCGCTGTAACTGCTCCTCCAACCGGTGAGCTTGCTCCTCTTGACGGCGAGCCTGCTCCTCTTGACGGCGAGCCTGCTCCTCTTGACGGCGAGCCTGCTCCTCCTTATCTCGTTGCAACTGATCTTGCAACTGGCGAGCATGCTCCTCTTGACGGCGAGCCTGCTCCTCTTGACGGCGAGCCTGGTCCTCTTGACGTCGAGCCTGCTCCTCTTGACGGCGAGCCTGGTCCTGCAGTAGTGCCATTAAAACAGTCAAGTCTGGCGCCGCAGATGCTGGAGAAACTCCGGATGAGCCAGCGACTGGCTCCGACGTAGGCTGGGCACCAGCCGGTGTCTGTGTCGGAGAATCTCCAAACCTCCTTTGGTCCATATCTTGCTGTCGATGATTTCTGGTGCGGACACCGTCTATATCGTCTTTTGGTAGAATTGGCATAATTTATCCTCACTTCTGACACCAATTGTTACGAGCTGGGTACAGGACAAATTAACACACTACCAAATAAACACTAAAAATCTTTAATTAACTTAAAAAAGTTCAAACACTTCACAAATACTTAAACTTAATCACAATTACAGAATTTATCACTAATCACTTAGATATCGCACTAGTCGTTCACTTCGATCGCTTCGTTTCGTAGCCAAAATCAGACTGACTCACTTCCGCTAACCCGTCGCCTATTTATACGGCCGACCCATGTTCGAGAAACTTCCACAACTTCCGTGAATGTCTAGGTAGTTCCTTAGGGGAAACCCATCCTTCGAGAAAGTTCTACAACCTTCCCGAACCTTCTAGATGGCTCTATAGTGGAACCAATCCTTCTAGAAGGTTCCAGAAAGGTCCAGAACTTTCTCGAACTTTCTAGACACTTCCATCGTGGAACATTCTAGACTCGACCGTAGTCCTAGAATGTTCTCGTAAAGCAGTCGGCGTAACAATACTAAGAGATTGAATCTATACAATGCAAATATATTTTTACAATCTTCTGCAGCTTTCACAATAACTTCACTTTGTAATTCAGATGATTCCGATTGCCCCTATCAAATCAAATCAAATCAAAATCATTTATTTCAAGTAAGCCAATTACAGGCACTTTTGAATATTCAAACAACAATAAAAATGAAGCTACAGTCCCTGATACAAGACATAATAACTGTGAAAGTACTGTAGTTGCCCATTCCAAAGCGTAGATCTCTATTATGATATACTAGCTGTTACCCGCGACTTCGTACGCGTTAGGTTCGCGATTTGCCTAGAATAAGTTTTTTAGTGAGGAGGTTTTTAATTCTAAATTTTTGTTTTGAATTCGTTACCTGATGTCTCCAGTATTAATACACCATCATCTGGCTAGTCTTTTTCCATCTATGTTGGGGTCGGCATTAAGTCCAACCGGATGCAGCTGAATACTTGGATTTTATATGGAAACGACTGCTTATCTGACTTCCACAACCCAGTTAGTAGGTACTGGGTTATACGACTGTCATCTTCATCTTCCTGCCCTTGTCCCATTTTACTTGGGGTCGGCGCAACACTTTTTGATCTTCCATGCTGCTCTGTCATTCGTCAAGCTATCATTTACTCCTTTTTCTTTCATATTATTTCTCACACAATCCATTCATCGTTTTCTAGGTCTTCCTCTCCGTCTCTATCCATCAACATTTATGTTCATCACTTTTTTGTTTACATTATAATCATCTCTGATACACGCAATCTTTTTTCCTTCTGCTTCACAGCCCTGCATTCTGATCCCCTCCTTCCCTTACACTACTAAACCGCACCACTGGTGGTGTCGTGATCCATACAATACGACAGGTCTAATCACAGACTTGTATATTTTACCCTTTAACTTGAAGGGCATCCGTGGGTCGCATATTATACGACTGTCAAAGATCTACAAATGACAGCCGGTACCAACGAATTAGCGTGCTTTCCGTGGCACAATGGAAGCTCGGTACGTAATCGGTGGTCTCCATCCATGGACCAGCCTAGGCAAATGCAACTTAACCTGAAGATCGACCCTAGCGATCTAAATTGATTTTATATGATTATTTTTCGTTTGAAAGAACTTCTTTAAAGTGTGTAATCTCCATCTCAATGTTTACAAACCCCTTTTCATTCAGATGTAAAATCATCAAATGACCCCTCTCGCTCTGGGCGGAGCGGAAGGGAGTGTCAGACGACTTGTACTGACTAAAACCCTTCCATGTTCCTTCTTAGACATTTGTGTTCCAGGGCCACGGTATCTCTATCGAACAATCCCGCAGCCCCGGCAGGCATCGGCCCTTGGCTTGCCTTGACCTCTTCCGATTTGCTGACATCTCTTTTAGGCGCGCTTGGAACACGAACGTCCCGTCGTCACGGCCTTTCGTCGTAAGACGGACGGATTATGAGCAAGCCCTTACTCACCATCTACAGACCCGCGTCTACAATGGCCGACGCCCGGGGCGTCTCCCGTGGCGAAGCAAGGTCTCTCCCTCTCACGTTTCGCCACCGCAGAATGAGGTAACGGCTTTCCATTGCCTCTCGCTCCGCACCTTGGATTGAACCAGGGCCGGACGCGAGAGGTCGCCGCGCCAATCGCCGCTAAGAGAACACGGTCGCGCTCCACCCAAGCAGAGGAGTCCTCTACGTTGTGCTCCACCGTGTCCTCTGGGCGATCCTCGCAGTGGTAACACCCGGGCGTTTCCTCCCGCCCGGTTCGGTGCAGGAACTTCCCGAAACAACCGGGCCCGGTGAGGACCTGTGGCAGGTGGAACGTGAGGGCGCCGTGGCGCCTCTCCAGCCACTTCCTAAAGAGGGGACTTATTACCACTATTATGGCGTGCCCTGACCCCAACAAAAATAAGGGTAGAATTTTCAAAGATAGTAAACATTCATGTGAAAAATTACAAATAGCCCACTAAACTTAACATTAAACCCACTTGGGGGTGGAATTTCCAAAAATACCTTTCTACCGTTTCTACACTACTAAAGTAGAAGTAGTTCCTGAGTGATTAATCAGTGAGTAAATAGTATTGCGGTGTCATGTATAAATGAAACCAATATTATGTCCTAATCCAGATCATGACCTGTCTCTCTTGTGGCTTTGATCCAAATCCGTTTAGCTGTGTATGCGTGAAAAGTTAAAACAGACTGATATAATTATATAGACCGTTTATACTGTATCGTTGGTCTAGTGGTCGGAAACGCTACTACTGTGTATAAGGTCCTTGGTTCGATACACAACGCCGGGCGGTGTTTTATTTGTTTTTTATTTTTCGTTTGATTACAATAAGCTCGGCCCTTATTACATGGCACTTAAACATAACTGGCGAAATGTGGGTGTACTAAATGGACACACCTCTGCCAAACCCTTAAGCGATTACAGGCGTGATCTTACGTGACTGCCGTTATTATCTGGTGCTTGCATGGCACCTGTATCTTTGCCAGTTTTCAGCAGAGCTGTCGCACGGGTCGCACCATTGACCAAGTAATACCTACTTATTTACATGTTAGCGAAGTCATTCTAAGATTGTATTTCCGTGATTTAAAATTTAACGCTGGCGCGACGATATTTATTGACGTTTGTGAGAGATTGGCTGGTCAAAACATGCGGGGAACCTCAAGCAGCGTTAATAAAGTTTTATGGGTATGAGGAACAGGGTGTAAAGTTCCTCGATACTCCTTAGAAAAGGGAGGATCCTCCGACCAGGCAGGTGTTATGTCTGGTGGGCAACTGCCCGATAGTTGTTATCGGGATTCTCTATATATACTGAAGTCGATGTAAACTTTGCTTGTAGCAAATTGATGTTAGTTCCTCCGTAGTGTCATAGATGACGCTGTAGTACTTTTTGTGGTATGTTGCTTTTTGTGGTCGCTACAAAGTAAACTTATCGGTAACCATATGTTCGAGTCGTTTGGGATTGAAACTTTGGGACCGTGTGGTCCGAGTACTCATTGCTCACAGCCTTTTTAACGAAATTGCTACACTCATAGCTTATGATTTCTGAGAACCAAGATCTGGCTTTTACATTGGCCAGAGGCTAAGTATTACTATACTTACATCACCCAGGTAATGTGCCAGCCCATATTCACTCTTGGGCACATTAGGTACCAGTTTTTTTTAGTTTAATTTGGAATGAAATAGATGATTGTTTAACGATTATTTACATGGGTCAAAATAACTAAAAGGATGTATAAAACTATTTGGTAATGATTAGAAAATCTTAAAGCATTTAAAAAAAAATACAAAATACTTTACGAATTTACGTTACAAAAAAAAACCAGTTGGGGCTCGAACCATGGTCATTTTTGGAAATCATACAGTATTAATAAACAAAATAAAATACAAAAAGTGAATTTCATACTGGCTCAGGTTTGATCCTGGAACATGCGATTCGAGCGGCCGCTAAACCATCGGGCTACTTACTTCAGTGACAATTGGTTTAAAATAGCCGTTCTATTCTAATGCTTGTCATGACAATTGTCAGTTGTCAAACAGTTAAGGAGTGCGGACATAATGCAATATTGCTCACCTCCTAAAGTTATTAGCGTGATAATATATAGCCTATGTCCTTCCCCAGGTTTAAATCTATCTCCTTGCCAAATTCCATTAAGATCCGATCAGCCGTTTAGTCGTGAAAAGGTAACAAACAAACAAACAAACTAACAAACAAACAAACAAACAAACAGAGTGACTTTCGCATTTATAATATTAGTATGGATTGACATGGTACCGTCATGATGTTAATTTCCTTAAACAGTTCTCTTAGAGAATCGCGCCTACGTAGATTATATATGGCTCTGATAGCTCTTTTCTGCAGAATAAATATAGACTCGATGTCTGCAGCCCGTCCCCATAGTAAAATACCGTATGACATAATACTATGAAAATAACTAAAATACACTATCCTCGCGGTATCTACATCAGTAAATTGACGGATTTTTGTGACAGCATATGCTGCTGAACTCAGCCGTCCTGCAAGCGATGTTAAATGAGGACCCCATTGTAGCCTTGAGTCGAGCGTGATCCCCAAGAAAACAGTTTCATCGACAAATTCAAGTTTCTCTTGATTCAATATTATGTCACAGTCACTACATTTGACATTTGGTAAAGAAAATCTTAAGCACTTAGTTTTTTTCCCATTTAATACTAAATTATTAGCGGTAAACCATTTATGAACCGAATTAATTACACCATTTACTTGTACTTGCTGCTGTCTATCATTCAAATACGATCTTACTAAACTGAGCGCAAGTTTACCTAAACCGTAAGGCTCAAGTTTCAAGAGCAATGTCCTGCCAACATTTGGCGTAGCTAAACAATGGGGCGTCTCCTGTAATTAATTAATTATTTCACTCTGAAACTTAAATTTATTTACCAAAAACCGCAAATGTTAAAATAGCCCGTTTTTTCTTGTCGCGACTGTCTTGCTTCAGTCCCTGCAACCCTGGCCGGGGTTACCCAAGGGGTCTGCTGCTTAATCCTATACTTAATTGCTAAACTAATCTACGTACTTAACTAAGTTTCTTGGTCCAGCCGTTGATCTTCGCAGGTCCAGCGGCGTCCAAAGTCTTCCCGGGCGTGCTGGTTCTAGGGGGTGGTGTTTCAAGGGCAGTGACCTATGTCGGGTTATACCTTGCCCCGTGTAAAAAATATTCCCCTGGGAAGGTAAAAATTTGACCCTGGCGAGCTGGTGAGGAAACGTCCAAGATGCTCGTCCTCCTGTTGTCGAAACTTCGATCAGACGCTCCGTTCCAGGGTTACAGACCCGACCAACTTAAACGGTAATGGCGTTCCGGGTAAGGGTTTGGAATAATGGGTGTGTAAATTCCAGTTTTCGTCCAAAGCTCCCTGTTCTCTTCGGATCCTGAAGATGTTGAAGTTCCCCTTTGGTCCGTACAGGTTTTTCTTAATATTTTTTTCCTACTTTTTATATAAAGGTGGACAAACTTTAGGGGTAGGAACAACTTTCTGCAAATAGGCCTTTTCTTCAGATCCAGGTGGTGAAAAATAATTTTTAGGCGAATTTATATTGCTTTTTGGTCTGAGAAAACTTGTCGAATTTTTCTGGATTTTTATTTATTATATTTACAATATTTATTACATACTAGCTGTTACCCGCGACTTCGTACGCGTTAGGTTCGCGATTTGCCTAGAATAAGTTTTTTAGTGAGGAGGTTTTTAATTCTAAATTTTTGTTTTGAATTCGTTACCTGATGTCTCCAGTATTAATACACCATCATCTGGCTAGTCTTTTTCCATCTATGTTGGGGTCGGCATTAAGTCCAACCGGATGCAGCTGAATACTTGGATTTTATATGGAAACGACTGCTTATCTGACTTCCACAACCCAGTTAGTAGGTACTGGGTTATACGACTGTCATCTTCATCTTCCTGCCCTTGTCCCATTTTACTTGGGGTCGGCGCAACACTTTTTGATCTTCCATGCTGCTCTGTCATTCGTCAAGCTATCATTTACTCCTTTTTCTTTCATATTATTTCTCACACAATCCATTCATCGTTTTCTAGGTCTTCCTCTCCGTCTCTATCCATCAACATTTATGTTCATCACTTTTTTGTTTACATTATAATCATCTCTGATACACGCAATCTTTTTTCCTTCTGCTTCACAGCCCTGCATTCTGATCCCCTCCTTCCCTTACACTACTAAACCGCACCACTGGTGGTGTCGTGATCCATACAATACGACAGGTCTAATCACAGACTTGTATATTTTACCCTTTAACTTGAAGGGCATCCGTGGGTCGCATATTATACGACTGTCAAAGATCTACAAATGACAGCCGGTACCAACGAATTAGCGTGCTTTCCGTGGCACAATGGAAGCTCGGTACGTAATCGGTGGTCTCCATCCATGGACCAGCCTAGGCAAATGCAACTTAACCTGAAGATCGACCCTAGCGATCTAAATTGATTTTATATGATTATTTTTCGTTTGAAAGAACTTCTTTAAAGTGTGTAATCTCCATCTCAATGTTTACAAACCCCTTTTCATTCAGATGTAAAATCATCAAATGACCCCTCTCGCTCTGGGCGGAGCGGAAGGGAGTGTCAGACGACTTGTACTGACTAAAACCCTTCCATGTTCCTTCTTAGACATTTGTGTTCCAGGGCCACGGTATCTCTATCGAACAATCCCGCAGCCCCGGCAGGCATCGGCCCTTGGCTTGCCTTGACCTCTTCCGATTTGCTGACATCTCTTTTAGGCGCGCTTGGAACACGAACGTCCCGTCGTCACGGCCTTTCGTCGTAAGACGGACGGATTATGAGCAAGCCCTTACTCACCATCTACAGACCCGCGTCTACAATGGCCGACGCCCGGGGCGTCTCCCGTGGCGAAGCAAGGTCTCTCCCTCTCACGTTTCGCCACCGCAGAATGAGGTAACGGCTTTCCATTGCCTCTCGGGCAGGTCGCTGCCAAACTTTATACTAACACTTACTGAATTAACATCACTTGCGACTTTTGAATATGTTTTAGTTATAGTTTACTTATAAGTACTATTTATACCATTGTATGAGTAAAATACTACTGTGCCTAAATGTAAACTTTTTGTAATACTTTTTTAAGAAATAAAATTATCTCTTATCTCTTATCTTATCTCTTATCTCTTATCTTATCTCGCTCCGCACCTTGGATTGAACCAGGGCCGGACGCGAGAGGTCGCCGCGCCAATCGCCGCTAAGAGAACACGGTCGCGCTCCACCCAAGCAGAGGAGTCCTCTACGTTGTGCTCCACCGTGTCCTCTGGGCGATCCTCGCAGTGGTAACACCCGGGCGTTTCCTCCCGCCCGGTTCGGTGCAGGAACTTCCCGAAACAACCGGGCCCGGTGAGGACCTGTGGCAGGTGGAACGTGAGGGCGCCGTGGCGCCTCTCCAGCCACTTCCTAAAGAGGGGACTTATTACCACTATTATGGCGTGCCCTGACCCCAACAAAAATAAGGGTAGAATTTTCAAAGATAGTAAACATTCATGTGAAAAATTACAAATAGCCCACTAAACTTAACATTAAACCCACTTGGGGGTGGAATTTCCAAAAATACCTTTCTACCGTTTCTACACTACTAAAGTAGAAGTAGTTCCTGAGTGATTAATCAGTGAGTAAATAGTATTGCGGTGTCATGTATAAATGAAACCAATATTATGTCCTAATCCAGATCATGACCTGTCTCTCTTGTGGCTTTGATCCAAATCCGTTTAGCTGTGTATGCGTGAAAAGTTAAAACAGACTGATATAATTATATAGACCGTTTATACTGTATCGTTGGTCTAGTGGTCGGAAACGCTACTACTGTGTATAAGGTCCTTGGTTCGATACACAACGCCGGGCGGTGTTTTATTTGTTTTTTATTTTTCGTTTGATTACAATAAGCTCGGCCCTTATTACATGGCACTTAAACATAACTGGCGAAATGTGGGTGTACTAAATGGACACACCTCTGCCAAACCCTTAAGCGATTACAGGCGTGATCTTACGTGACTGCCGTTATTATCTGGTGCTTGCATGGCACCTGTATCTTTGCCAGTTTTCAGCAGAGCTGTCGCACGGGTCGCACCATTGACCAAGTAATACCTACTTATTTACATGTTAGCGAAGTCATTCTAAGATTGTATTTCCGTGATTTAAAATTTAACGCTGGCGCGACGATATTTATTGACGTTTGTGAGAGATTGGCTGGTCAAAACATGCGGGGAACCTCAAGCAGCGTTAATAAAGTTTTATGGGTATGAGGAACAGGGTGTAAAGTTCCTCGATACTCCTTAGAAAAGGGAGGATCCTCCGACCAGGCAGGTGTTATGTCTGGTGGGCAACTGCCCGATAGTTGTTATCGGGATTCTCTATATATACTGAAGTCGATGTAAACTTTGCTTGTAGCAAATTGATGTTAGTTCCTCCGTAGTGTCATAGATGACGCTGTAGTACTTTTTGTGGTATGTTGCTTTTTGTGGTCGCTACAAAGTAAACTTATCGGTAACCATATGTTCGAGTCGTTTGGGATTGAAACTTTGGGACCGTGTGGTCCGAGTACTCATTGCTCACAGCCTTTTTAACGAAATTGCTACACTCATAGCTTATGATTTCTGAGAACCAAGATCTGGCTTTTACATTGGCCAGAGGCTAAGTATTACTATACTTACATCACCCAGGTAATGTGCCAGCCCATATTCACTCTTGGGCACATTAGGTACCAGTTTTTTTTAGTTTAATTTGGAATGAAATAGATGATTGTTTAACGATTATTTACATGGGTCAAAATAACTAAAAGGATGTATAAAACTATTTGGTAATGATTAGAAAATCTTAAAGCATTTAAAAAAAAATACAAAATACTTTACGAATTTACGTTACAAAAAAAAACCAGTTGGGGCTCGAACCATGGTCATTTTTGGAAATCATACAGTATTAATAAACAAAATAAAATACAAAAAGTGAATTTCATACTGGCTCAGGTTTGATCCTGGAACATGCGATTCGAGCGGCCGCTAAACCATCGGGCTACTTACTTCAGTGACAATTGGTTTAAAATAGCCGTTCTATTCTAATGCTTGTCATGACAATTGTCAGTTGTCAAACAGTTAAGGAGTGCGGACATAATGCAATATTGCTCACCTCCTAAAGTTATTAGCGTGATAATATATAGCCTATGTCCTTCCCCAGGTTTAAATCTATCTCCTTGCCAAATTCCATTAAGATCCGATCAGCCGTTTAGTCGTGAAAAGGTAACAAACAAACAAACAAACTAACAAACAAACAAACAAACAAACAGAGTGACTTTCGCATTTATAATATTAGTATGGATATGGAAATTATTTTGAGGCCTTATGTCTTCCTGTAGGGTGGTCCAAATTCGGTAATCGAGGTGTCGGGTAAAAGGGGGAGGCTTCCTGCGCCTATTCCCGTTTTTTGTTTTTGTCTCCGACTGCTGGAAGTTAGCCTCGTAGCCACGTGAATTCTTGTTTTTGACCTGTATCTTGGCGATTTCCCACGGGAAAATTTCCGGACTCAGCCAAGATGTAGGTCTTGTCCAGACGCTTCGTCGGGCACTCCAAAAATGCAGGGTCGCCGATCTGAATCACGCGGCGTTTCAGTTTTTAACTTTTTGCTGTCACTTTTGAGGTTAACTTTTTGGTTTTTCGGCTCTAAAATCGCGAGTTTTAAAACGATTTGAAAAATTTTTTCACCCGCACAATGAACTAATTAGCGCGCAACTTTTTGCAAACCACGGGTGTTTTTGGTCACTTTTACTATTTTTGCCGATTTTTCGAGCGCGGAGCGACTTAAAAACGATCCGACCACTGTGAGGGCTGGGGGGAAACTCGGTTAGGTTAGGTTACGATTGGGGCGTATTTTTCGCCCAACAGGAGACTCGCCGACTTCGAGAGTTTCCTCGTCGAGTTGGGAGCCGTCGTCGGCCAGTCTCACCCTCGACCCATTTTGCTTCTCGGTGACCTCAACGCCAAGTCTGCGGCGTGGGGTTCCCCGGTCACGGACCCGAGAGGCGAAGTGCTAGAGGAGTGGGCCATTACGACGGGCCTGGCTGTCTTAAATCGGGGTTCAGCCTACACGTGTGTACGGCAGCGGGGCGGGTCGATAGTGGACGTCTCGTTCGCTAGTCCCGCTGTCGTGCACCGAGTCCGTGATTGGCACGTTGAGGTGGAGGTGATATTTTTACAATCTTCTGCAGCTTTCACAATAACTTCACTTTGTAATTCAGATGATTCCGATTGCCCCTATCAAATCAAATCAAATCAAAATCATTTATTTCAAGTAAGCCAATTACAGGCACTTTTGAATATTCAAACAACAATAAAAATGAAGCTACAGTCCCTGATACAAGACATAATAACTGTGAAAGTACTGTAGTTGCCCATTCCAAAGCGTAGATCTCTATTATGATATATTGACATGGTACCGTCATGATGTTAATTTCCTTAAACAGTTCTCTTAGAGAATCGCGCCTACGTAGATTATATATGGCTCTGATAGCTCTTTTCTGCAGAATAAATATAGACTCGATGTCTGCAGCCCGTCCCCATAGTAAAATACCGTATGACATAATACTATGAAAATAACTAAAATACACTATCCTCGCGGTATCTACATCAGTAGATTGACGGATTTTTGTGACAGCATATGCTGCTGAACTCAGCCGTCCTGCAAGCGATGTTAAATGAGGACCCCATTGTAGCCTTGAGTCGAGCGTGATCCCCAAGAAAACAGTTTCATCGACAAATTCAAGTTTCTCTTGATTCAATATTATGTCACAGTCACTACATTTGACATTTGGTAAAGAAAATCTTAAGCACTTAGTTTTTTTCCCATTTAATACTAAATTATTAGCGGTAAACCATTTATGAACCGAATTAATTACACCATTTACTTGTACTTGCTGATTTCTATCATTCAAATACGATCTTACTAAACTGAGCGCAAGTTTACCTAAACCGTAAGGCTCAAGTTTCAAGAGCAATGTCCTGCCAACATTTGGCGTAGCTAAACAATGGGGCGTCTCCTGTAATTAATTAATTATTTCACTCTGAAACTTAAATTTATTTACCAAAAACCGCAAATGTTAAAATAGCCCGTTTTTTCTTGTCGCGACTGTCTTGCTTCAGTCCCTGCAACCCTGGCCGGGGTTACCCAAGGGGTCTGCTGCTTAATCCTATACTTAATTGCTAAACTAATCTACGTACTTAACTAAGTTTCTTGGTCCAGCCGTTGATCTTCGCAGGTCCAGCGGCGTCCAAAGTCTTCCCGGGCGTGCTGGTTCTAGGGGGTGGTGTTTCAAGGGCAGTGACCTATGTCGGGTTATACCTTGCCCCGTGTAAAAAATATTCCCCTGGGAAGGTAAAAATTTGACCCTGGCGAGCTGGTGAGGAAACGTCCAAGATGCTCGTCCTCCTGTTGTCGAAACTTCGATCAGACGCTCCGTTCCAGGGTTACAGACCCGACCAACTTAAACGGTAATGGCGTTCCGGGTAAGGGTTTGGAATAATGGGTGTGTAAATTCCAGTTTTCGTCCAAAGCTCCCTGTTCTCTTCGGATCCTGAAGATGTTGAAGTTCCCCTTTGGTCCGTACAGGTTTTTCTTAATATTTTTTTCCTACTTTTTATATAAAGGTGGACAAACTTTAGGGGTAGGAACAACTTTCTGCAAATAGGCCTTTTCTTCAGATCCAGGTGGTGAAAAATAATTTTTAGGCGAATTTATATTGCTTTTTGGTCTGAGAAAACTTGTCGAATTTTTCTGGATTTTTATTTATTATATTTACAATATTTATTACATATATGGAAATTATTTTGAGGCCTTATGTCTTCCTGTAGGGTGGTCCAAATTCGGTAATCGAGGTGTCGGGTAAAAGGGGGAGGCTTCCTGCGCCTATTCCCGTTTTTTGTTTTTGTCTCCGACTGCTGGAAGTTAGCCTCGTAGCCACGTGAATTCTTGTTTTTGACCTGTATCTTGGCGATTTCCCACGGGAAAATTTCCGGACTCAGCCAAGATGTAGGTCTTGTCCAGACGCTTCGTCGGGCACTCCAAAAATGCAGGGTCGCCGATCTGAATCACGCGGCGTTTCAGTTTTTAACTTTTTGCTGTCACTTTTGAGGTTAACTTTTTGGTTTTTCGGCTCTAAAATCGCGAGTTTTAAAACGATTTGAAAAATTTTTTCACCCGCACAATGAACTAATTAGCGCGCAACTTTTTGCAAACCACGGGTGTTTTTGGTCACTTTTACTATTTTTGCCGATTTTTCGAGCGCGGAGCGACTTAAAAACGATCCGACCACTGTGAGGGCTGGGGGGAAACTCGGTTAGGTTAGGTTACGATTGGGGCGTATTTTTCGCCCAACAGGAGACTCGCCGACTTCGAGAGTTTCCTCGTCGAGTTGGGAGCCGTCGTCGGCCAGTCTCACCCTCGACCCATTTTGCTTCTCGGTGACCTCAACGCCAAGTCTGCGGCGTGGGGTTCCCCGGTCACGGACCCGAGAGGCGAAGTGCTAGAGGAGTGGGCCATTACAACGGGCCTGGCTGTCTTAAATCGGGGTTCAGCCTACACGTGTGTACGGCAGCGGGGCGGGTCGATAGTGGACGTCTCGTTCGCTAGTCCCGCTGTCGTGCACCGAGTCCGTGATTGGCACGTTGAGGTGGAGGTGATATTTTTACAATCTTCTGCAGCTTTCACAATAACTTCACTTTGTAATTCAGATGATTCCGATTGCCCCTATCAAATCAAATCAAATCAAAATCATTTATTTCAAGTAAGCCAATTACAGGCACTTTTGAATATTCAAACAACAATAAAAATGAAGCTACAGTCCCTGATACAAGACATAATAACTGTGAAAGTACTGTAGTTGCCCATTCCAAAGCGTAGATCTCTATTATGATATATTGACATGGTACCGTCATGATGTTAATTTCCTTAAACAGTTCTCTTAGAGAATCGCGCCTACGTAGATTATATATGGCTCTGATAGCTCTTTTCTGCAGAATAAATATAGACTCGATGTCTGCAGCCCGTCCCCATAGTAAAATACCGTATGACATAATACTATGAAAATAACTAAAATACACTATCCTCGCGGTATCTACATCAGTAGATTGACGGATTTTTGTGACAGCATATGCTGCTGAACTCAGCCGTCCTGCAAGCGATGTTAAATGAGGACCCCATTGTAGCCTTGAGTCGAGCGTGATCCCCAAGAAAACAGTTTCATCGACAAATTCAAGTTTCTCTTGATTCAATATTATGTCACAGTCACTACATTTGACATTTGGTAAAGAAAATCTTAAGCACTTAGTTTTTTTCCCATTTAATACTAAATTATTAGCGGTAAACCATTTATGAACCGAATTAATTACACCATTTACTTGTACTTGCTGCTGTCTATCATTCAAATACGATCTTACTAAACTGAGCGCAAGTTTACCTAAACCGTAAGGCTCAAGTTTCAAGAGCAATGTCCTGCCAACATTTGGCGTAGCTAAACAATGGGGCGTCTCCTGTAATTAATTAATTATTTCACTCTGAAACTTAAATTTATTTACCAAAAACCGCAAATGTTAAAATAGCCCGTTTTTTCTTGTCGCGACTGTCTTGCTTCAGTCCCTGCAACCCTGGCCGGGGTTACCCAAGGGGTCTGCTGCTTAATCCTATACTTAATTGCTAAACTAATCTACGTACTTAACTAAGTTTCTTGGTCCAGCCGTTGATCTTCGCAGGTCCAGCGGCGTCCAAAGTCTTCCCGGGCGTGCTGGTTCTAGGGGGTGGTGTTTCAAGGGCAGTGACCTATGTCGGGTTATACCTTGCCCCGTGTAAAAAATATTCCCCTGGGAAGGTAAAAATTTGACCCTGGCGAGCTGGTGAGGAAACGTCCAAGATGCTCGTCCTCCTGTTGTCGAAACTTCGATCAGACGCTCCGTTCCAGGGTTACAGACCCGACCAACTTAAACGGTAATGGCGTTCCGGGTAAGGGTTTGGAATAATGGGTGTGTAAATTCCAGTTTTCGTCCAAAGCTCCCTGTTCTCTTCGGATCCTGAAGATGTTGAAGTTCCCCTTTGGTCCGTACAGGTTTTTCTTAATATTTTTTTCCTACTTTTTATATAAAGGTGGACAAACTTTAGGGGTAGGAACAACTTTCTGCAAATAGGCCTTTTCTTCAGATCCAGGTGGTGAAAAATAATTTTTAGGCGAATTTATATTGCTTTTTGGTCTGAGAAAACTTGTCGAATTTTTCTGGATTTTTATTTATTATATTTACAATATTTATTACATATATGGAAATTATTTTGAGGCCTTATGTCTTCCTGTAGGGTGGTCCAAATTCGGTAATCGAGGTGTCGGGTAAAAGGGGGAGGCTTCCTGCGCCTATTCCCGTTTTTTGTTTTTGTCTCCGACTGCTGGAAGTTAGCCTCGTAGCCACGTGAATTCTTGTTTTTGACCTGTATCTTGGCGATTTCCCACGGGAAAATTTCCGGACTCAGCCAAGATGTAGGTCTTGTCCAGACGCTTCGTCGGGCACTCCAAAAATGCAGGGTCGCCGATCTGAATCACGCGGCGTTTCAGTTTTTAACTTTTTGCTGTCACTTTTGAGGTTAACTTTTTGGTTTTTCGGCTCTAAAATCGCGAGTTTTAAAACGATTTGAAAAATTTTTTCACCCGCACAATGAACTAATTAGCGCGCAACTTTTTGCAAACCACGGGTGTTTTTGGTCACTTTTACTATTTTTGCCGGTTTTTCGAGCGCGGAGCGACTTAAAAACGATCCGACCACTGTGAGGGCTGGGGGGAAACTCGGTTAGGTTAGGTTACGATTGGGGCGTATTTTTCGCCCAACAGGAGACTCGCCGACTTCGAGAGTTTCCTCGTCGAGTTGGGAGCCGTCGTCGGCCAGTCTCACCCTCGACCCATTTTGCTTCTCGGTGACCTCAACGCCAAGTCTGCGGCGTGGGGTTCCCCGGTCACGGACCCGAGAGGCGAAGTGCTAGAGGAGTGGGCCATTACGACGGGCCTGGCTGTCTTAAATCGGGGTTCAGCCTACACGTGTGTACGGCAGCGGGGCGGGTCGATAGTGGACGTCTCGTTCGCTAGTCCCGCTGTCGTGCACCGAGTCCGTGATTGGCACGTTGAGGTGGAGGTGATATTTTTACAATCTTCTGCAGCTTTCACAATAACTTCACTTTGTAATTCAGATGATTCCGATTGCCCCTATCAAATCAAATCAAATCAAAATCATTTATTTCAAGTAAGCCAATTACAGGCACTTTTGAATATTCAAACAACAATAAAAATGAAGCTACAGTCCCTGATACAAGACATAATAACTGTGAAAGTACTGTAGTTGCCCATTCCAAAGCGTAGATCTCTATTATGATATATTGACATGGTACCGTCATGATGTTAATTTCCTTAAACAGTTCTCTTAGAGAATCGCGCCTACGTAGATTATATATGGCTCTGATAGCTCTTTTCTGCAGAATAAATATAGACTCGATGTCTGCAGCCCGTCCCCATAGTAAAATACCGTATGACATAATACTATGAAAATAACTAAAATACACTATCCTCGCGGTATCTACATCAGTAATTGATTGTCTCCGACTGCTGGAAGTTAGCCTCGTAGCCACGTGAATTCTTGTTTTTGACCTGTATCTTGGCGATTTCCCACGGGAAAATTTCCGGACTCAGCCAAGATGTAGGTCTTGTCCAGACGCTTCGTCGGGCACTCCAAAAATGCAGGGTCGCCGATCTGAATCACGCGGCGTTTCAGTTTTTAACTTTTTGCTGTCACTTTTGAGGTTAACTTTTTGGTTTTTCGGCTCTAAAATCGCGAGTTTTAAAACGATTTGAAAAATTTTTTCACCCGCACAATGAACTAATTAGCGCGCAACTTTTTGCAAACCACGGGTGTTTTTGGTCACTTTTACTATTTTTGCCGATTTTTCGAGCGCGGAGCGACTTAAAAACGATCCGACCACTGTGAGGGCTGGGGGGAAACTCGGTTAGGTTAGGTTACGATTGGGGCGTATTTTTCGCCCAACAGGAGACTCGCCGACTTCGAGAGTTTCCTCGTCGAGTTGGGAGCCGTCGTCGGCCAGTCTCACCCTCGACCCATTTTGCTTCTCGGTGACCTCAACGCCAAGTCTGCGGCGTGGGGTTCCCCGGTCACGGACCCGAGAGGCGAAGTGCTAGAGGAGTGGGCCAATACGACGGGCCTGGCTGTCTTAAATCGGGGTTCAGCCTACACGTGTGTACGGCAGCGGGGCGGGTCGATAGTGGACGTCTCGTTCGCTAGTCCCGCTGTCGTGCACCGAGTCCGTGATTGGCACGTTGAGGTGGAGGTGATATTTTTACAATCTTCTGCAGCTTTCACAATAACTTCACTTTGTAATTCAGATGATTCCGATTGCCCCTATCAAATCAAATCAAATCAAAATCATTTATTTCAAGTAAGCCAATTACAGGCACTTTTGAATATTCAAACAACAATAAAAATGAAGCTACAGTCCCTGATACAAGACATAATAACTGTGAAAGTACTGTAGTTGCCCATTCCAAAGCGTAGATCTCTATTATGATATATTGACATGGTACCGTCATGATGTTAATTTCCTTAAACAGTTCTCTTAGAGAATCGCGCCTACGTAGATTATATATGGCTCTGATAGCTCTTTTCTGCAGAATAAATATAGACTCGATGTCTGCAGCCCGTCCCCATAGTAAAATACCGTATGACATAATACTATGAAAATAACTAAAATACACTATCCTCGCGGTATCTACATCAGTAAATTGACGGATTTTTGTGACAGCATATGCTGCTGAACTCAGCCGTCCTGCAAGCGATGTTAAATGAGGACCCCATTGTAGCCTTGAGTCGAGCGTGATCCCCAAGAAAACAGTTTCATCGACAAATTCAAGTTTCTCTTGATTCAATATTATGTCACAGTCACTACATTTGACATTTGGTAAAGAAAATCTTAAGCACTTAGTTTTTTTCCCATTTAATACTAAATTATTAGCGGTAAACCATTTATGAACCGAATTAATTACACCATTTACTTGTACTTGCTGCTGTCTATCATTCAAATACGATCTTACTAAACTGAGCGCAAGTTTACCTAAACCGTAAGGCTCAAGTTTCAAGAGCAATGTCCTGCCAACATTTGGCGTAGCTAAACAATGGGGCGTCTCCTGTAATTAATTAATTATTTCACTCTGAAACTTAAATTTATTTACCAAAAACCGCAAATGTTAAAATAGCCCGTTTTTTCTTGTCGCGACTGTCTTGCTTCAGTCCCTGCAACCCTGGCCGGGGTTACCCAAGGGGTCTGCTGCTTAATCCTATACTTAATTGCTAAACTAATCTACGTACTTAACTAAGTTTCTTGGTCCAGCCGTTGATCTTCGCAGGTCCAGCGGCGTCCAAAGTCTTCCCGGGCGTGCTGGTTCTAGGGGGTGGTGTTTCAAGGGCAGTGACCTATGTCGGGTTATACCTTGCCCCGTGTAAAAAATATTCCCCTGGGAAGGTAAAAATTTGACCCTGGCGAGCTGGTGAGGAAACGTCCAAGATGCTCGTCCTCCTGTTGTCGAAACTTCGATCAGACGCTCCGTTCCAGGGTTACAGACCCGACCAACTTAAACGGTAATGGCGTTCCGGGTAAGGGTTTGGAATAATGGGTGTGTAAATTCCAGTTTTCGTCCAAAGCTCCCTGTTCTCTTCGGATCCTGAAGATGTTGAAGTTCCCCTTTGGTCCGTACAGGTTTTTCTTAATATTTTTTTCCTACTTTTTATATAAAGGTGGACAAACTTTAGGGGTAGGAACAACTTTCTGCAAATAGGCCTTTTCTTCAGATCCAGGTGGTGAAAAATAATTTTTAGGCGAATTTATATTGCTTTTTGGTCTGAGAAAACTTGTCGAATTTTTCTGGATTTTTATTTATTATATTTACAATATTTATTACATATATGGAAATTATTTTGAGGCCTTATGTCTTCCTGTAGGGTGGTCCAAATTCGGTAATCGAGGTGTCGGGTAAAAGGGGGAGGCTTCCTGCGCCTATTCCCGTTTTTTGTTTTTGTCTCCGACTGCTGGAAGTTAGCCTCGTAGCCACGTGAATTCTTGTTTTTGACCTGTATCTTGGCGATTTCCCACGGGAAAATTTCCGGACTCAGCCAAGATGTAGGTCTTGTCCAGACGCTTCGTCGGGCACTCCAAAAATGCAGGGTCGCCGATCTGAATCACGCGGCGTTTCAGTTTTTAACTTTTTGCTGTCACTTTTGAGGTTAACTTTTTGGTTTTTCGGCTCTAAAATCGCGAGTTTTAAAACGATTTGAAAAATTTTTTCACCCGCACAATGAACTAATTAGCGCGCAACTTTTTGCAAACCACGGGTGTTTTTGGTCACTTTTACTATTTTTGCCGGTTTTTCGAGCGCGGAGCGACTTAAAAACGATCCGACCACTGTGAGGGCTGGGGGGAAACTCGGTTAGGTTAGGTTACGATTGGGGCGTATTTTTCGCCCAACAGGAGACTCGCCGACTTCGAGAGTTTCCTCGTCGAGTTGGGAGCCGTCGTCGGCCAGTCTCACCCTCGACCCATTTTGCTTCTCGGTGACCTCAACGCCAAGTCTGCGGCGTGGGGTTCCCCGGTCACGGACCCGAGAGGCGAAGTGCTAGAGGAGTGGGCCATTACGACGGGCCTGGCTGTCTTAAATCGGGGTTCAGCCTACACGTGTGTACGGCAGCGGGGCGGGTCGATAGTGGACGTCTCGTTCGCTAGTCCCGCTGTCGTGCACCGAGTCCGTGATTGGCACATTGAGGTGGAGGTGGAGACACTATCGGATCACCGATACATCCGCTTCGACGTCTCCACCCAGACCACTGGAGGACGTAGCCAATTGGGGCCCCGAAGAGACGGCCCGCGTTGGGCGCTGAAACGCCTCGACAGGGAGGCTCTCGAAGAAGCCGCCATAGTTCAGGCCTGGATCCGGGAGTCGGCCACCGTCGGTCCCGTCGACGTCGAACTGGAGGCGCAGTGGTTTGGCGATGCGATGACGCAGATCTGCGACGCATGCATGCCACGCGTCTCCTGTCTGTCCGCACGGCGCCGCTTGTACTGGTGGTGCGTCGAGATCGAGCGACTGTGCGTCGAGTGCGCAGACGCCAGACGCCCGTACACGCGGTGCCGGAGAAGACGTCCACGGGTTCCTGAGGAAGAATCCGCGCTGTATGAGGTGTACCGCGCGGCGAAGCTGGCTCTGTGGCTGGCCATCGGCGAGTCGAAGACACGCTCCAGGGAGGAAATGCTGGCGAGCTTAGACGGGGATCCGTTTGGGCGCCCTTACCGGTCGGTCCGAGGGAAACTTCGGCCGTGGGCGCCCCCGCTAACGGAAAGTCTCGAGCCGCAGTTCCTGGAGCGATTGGTCTCGGCCCTCTTCCCTGAGAGAGCCGAGTACGAGCCACCGCCGATGGTTCTGCACACAGCTGCAGAGCCGGCAGAGGAAGGAAGCGAAACCATCCCAGAGGTGACACAGGCAGAGATGGGCGCGGCCGTATTGCGGCTCCGGGCTAAAAACACTGCTCCGGGGCCCGATGGAGTGCCTGGCCGCGCTCTGGTCCTCGCCCTGAAGGAGCTGGAGCCCTCACTGAGAGGACTCTTCTCGGCATGCCTTGAGCAGGGCCAGTTCCCTACCCGGTGGAAGACTGGTCGACTGGTCTTGCTCAGGAAGGCAGGGTGCCCGGCGGACTCGTCGTCCGCTTATCGGCCCATAGTGCTGCTGGATGAGGCGGGCAAGATGCTGGAGCGAATAATCGCAGACCGCCTTGTCAGCCACTTGTGTACAGAGGGGCCGAACTTGGACGACAGTCAGTTTGGGTTCCGTCGTGGGCGCTCTACCATTGACGCCATAATGAGAGTAAGAGTCCTGGCGGAGGAAGCAGTGTCTCGGGGTGGGGTGGTGCTGGCGGTGTCCTTGGACATCTCCAACGCCTTCAACACCCTGCCCTGGGGTTGCATTAGGGAGGCCCTGCGCTACCACCGGATGCCTCTCTACCTCCGCAACATTGTGGGGGCTTATCTGTCGGGAAGGTGTGTCACCTTCATGGGACGCGACGGCGATGGCCGTCGCGAGATGTCGTGCGGTGTTCCACAGGGGTCGGTTCTGGGCCCTCCCTTGTGGAACATCGGTTACGACTGGGTTTTGCGGTGCGAGCTTCCACCGGGAGTGAACCTGACGTGTTATGCGGACGACACGCTGGTCATTGCCCGGGGGAGCTCGTACAGGGAAGCAGCGTTGCTGGCTACGGCTGCGGTGTCACAGGTGGTGAGCCGCATCCGGCGCCTGGGCCTGGAGGTGGCTCTCAACAAGTCGGAGGCCATTGCGTTTCATGGCCCCCGACGGGCGCCGCCGCTGGGATCACATGAAGTACCTGGGATTGGTGCTCGACAGCCGTTGGGACTTCGGCCCCAATTTTCAGCGGCTGGTGCCCAAGTTGATGGGCGCGGCGGGCGCGCTGTCAACGCTGCTTCCCAATTTGGGGGGCCCGAGCACCGCCTGCAGACGGTTGTACGTGGGGATCGTGCGATCCATGGCCCTTTACGGGGCCCCGGTATGGGCGACGGACCTGACGGCCCGCACTATCGCAGTTCTGCGCAAACCGCAGAGAGCGATGGCCGTCAGGGTCATACGGGGTTATCGCACGATCTCTTACGAGGCGGCTTGTGTACTGGCCGGATCCCCGCCGTGGGACCTGGAGGCGAAAGCCCTCGCGACACTTCACAAGTGGCGCGAGGACGCCAAGGATCGGGGCGAAAGGCTGGTGCAGCGACAGATCACGCTGCACCGGTCTCAGCTCCGACAGGTCATGGTGGCGGAATGGCGGGGGAGGCTTGACCATCCCTCCGCCGGCCTCGAGACAATCGTGGCGATCCGGCCAGTACTCGACGACTGGCTCGGGAGGAAGCACGGCTCCCTGACGTTTCGGGCGACGCAGGTGCTCTCGGGGCACGGTAGCTTCGGGAAGTACCTGTGTCGCATAAGCAGGGAGCCGGACGCTCGGTGCCATCACTGCGTCCAGTGTCCGGAGGATACGGCGCGGCATACGCTGGCAGAATGTCCCGCGTGGGACGAGCCGCGCCGTGCCCTCGTGACAGAGGTAGGTGGAGACCTGTCGCTGCCGACCGTTGCGCACGCGATGGTCGACAGCACAGAGTCCTGGGACGCGGTGGTGTCCTTCTGCGAAACCGTCATGTCGCAGAAGGAAGCTGCGGAGAGGGAGAGGGAGATCTCCTTCCCATCCCGCAGCAGACGCACCGGGCGTCGGCAGAGGGCGGATAACGCCCTCTTCCGGCCCCCCTAAACAGGTCCAGGGGCGACGGATTCGGGGACATCCATCGCCCCCCATATCACTGGACCCGAGACGGTGGCGCGTAGTGTTCCACGCGCGCCTCTCACAGACGTAACGGGGGAGCACACCTCACTCCCCCCAGGGACGAGGCCCGCACTGGTCGAGCGGGCCGGCACTAGTCCGGGGCAGCGGAAGTCACATTCGTTCCCGCTGCCCCCAGACGCAAGTGTGCGAGGGAACACCGGGGTGGTTGTAGTCAGTTGGAGCCTGACAGACCCCTCCACCCTCCTCAGGCGGAGGACATCCGTTTCCGGATTTTCCACCTCGCAACAAAAAAAAAAAAAAAAAAAAAAAAAAAAAAGGTTAGGTTAGGTTAGGTTTACTTGGAGGACCGAGAGGTCCTCCTCGTAGACAAGACGGCCACAGTGAGGCGGTACGGCGCAGAGTCCGGTGTTCCACAGGGGCCCAAGGCGAAATGCCGGCGCCTCTATGCCGGCATCTTGCGGAGCATGGCCCTGTACGGGGCCCCCATTTGGGCGGACTCCCTCCACAGGAGGGAGAACGCGACCGCCATCCGCAAGCCCCGAAGGGCCATTGCACTGCGGGTGGCGAGGGCCTACCGGTCGGTGGGTTTTTCGGCGGCGTGCGCTCTGGCCGGCACCCCTCCATGGGAGTTGGAGGCTTGGGTGCTGGCCAGGGTGTATGAGTGGACGGCGCATCGCAGGGCGCTCGGGGAGCGCCCCGTCGCCGAGGAGCGGGAGGCCGTGCGGCGGGAGGCGAGGGACGCCATCGTCCTCCATTGGACGGAGGACCTCGCCACCGCCACCTTTGGCCGCCGGACGTTGGACGCGCTCGGTCCGGTCCTCCGGGCCTGGCTCGAGCGGTCCCATGGTTTCCTCTCGTTCCGTCTGGTGCAGGTGTTGTCCGGGCATGGCTGCTTCGGAACGTACCTGCACCGGATCGGGAGGGAGGAAGCCCCGTCGTGCCACGACTGCGGCGCGGCGGAGGACACGGCGCAGCACACCCTCGAAGTGTGCCCAGCTTGGTCCGAGCCGCGCCGCAGTCTGATCGCGGAGATCGGACAGGACCTCTCGCTTCCCGGTGTGGTCAACGCCATGCTGGGGAGCGAGGGGGCCTGGTCAGCGGTCGCCTCCTTTTGCGAGGACGTAGTCTCGCAAAAGGAGGCGGTGGAGCGCGCGCGGGAGGAAGACCCTCTCGCAGCGCCGCTCCGCAGAAGAAGAAGAGGTTGGAGAAGACGCGGTCTTCTCCCTCTTCATGGTGGCGACGGGCGGGCGACAGGCGCGGGGGCGCCTTCGCCCGCATTGCACCCGTCACCACCTTCGTCTGTCATTCCCGGGCCCGCCCCCCCTCCCCCCAACGGGGAGGGCGTGAGGTCCGCTGTGCGGGTCATCGTCGGCGGAGGACTGGAAGTAAAGGCTGTGCCGTTTTCCCAGTCCCCCGCCACTAGGACGAAGCGGGAATGCCGCTGGGTCGTTTTAGTGGGTATACCGGGTCAGACCGGGGAGTCCCACATAGCTCGCCCATCCCCCGATGGGCGGGTATGCGTAATGCATTTTTTCCCAGCGCAAAAAAAAAAAAAAAAAATAATAAGTTAGGTTAGGTTAGGTTTCTTTTTTTTTTTTTTTTTGGCAGGAGGGGAAATCCGGTCGGACTAACACCCAGGCTGTTTCACAAATCGATCCAGTCTGAGTAGTGTCAGGCTCCAACTGACTAAAACCACCTCCTGCCTTGCTCGTGTCCCCCTGACATGGTCAGAGACCTTTTTAATACATTTCTAGTTTTTACTGCTTATTTTACATTTACTTTCATAATAAAGTTTATACAAGTTAAAGTTCCAAAGTTTTCAAAATTTTAAACAATAAATAAGTTACGTTACACTATGCCTATTTCTAAAATATCCTTTCTGGAAGAGAAATATCTATATTTGTAAATAGCATAGATTCTAATTTACTTTGTTGCGCTTTATGACTTTAGCGGCTATATTTACGCAGTATTCTATTAACAATTATCTTTGTTTTGATTCTAACATGAGTTTACTTATATTGTTAATAGTTATTGCAGTCTCTAGCCTTCGCTCAGCTTCATATCTCTCAGTTTGATATACTGGGCATTCTGTTAGTATATGTGCGATCGACTCCCCTTTATCCGGTTCGCAGATGCACGCTGGGCTCTCCTTACATTTAAAACGGTGCAAATATTCGGAGAACCCACCGTGCCCCGTCAAGACTTGCGTCAATATGCCAGCCGGTTTTAACTTTAGGACAATTTTGTGCGCGTCGATCGCATCGGGAAAGAAAATTTTTGTTCCAGAGGCTGTTTCACCGTTCTGGTACCTCCGATTCCATTCGTCGAGCGACCCCATACGGATCTGCCGCTTGACGAATGAAACCGGGCAGCGGTCGTAGTCCGGCTTCTTTTTGGATCGGAGTGCAGCCTCCTTCGCGAGGTGGTCTACTCGCTCATTGCCTTCTAGACCAGCGTGTGCCTTTACCCAGAACAAAGACACATCTTTGCCCTGGGATAAAGCCACGGCAACGTTCGCTCTCGTCTCCACGGCCAAGGCGTGGAGGGAACCCTGATTTGTGACTGTATGTAGTGCGGCCTTTGAGTCACTATAGATACCGAAGGTTCCCTCCTTGCGCTTGAGGATTTCGCGCGTGGCTACGCATATGGCCAGTAGTTCAGCCTGGTAGACCGTGCAGTACGGAGGCAGGCTAAGTTTAGCGGACTTGATCTCGGCCTCACCGTCCCAAAATGACAGTGCTGCTCCGACCTTGCCCTCAATCTTGCTGCCATCCGTGAACACTCTCACTGCTTGACGGTTGTGGGTCTCCACAAGCGCCTGATCTTCCAAGCACACGAACTCCATGGGCATATGTTTCGCCGGGTGCGGAGTCTCCGTAAATGCCACCACCCGTTCCACCTCCCTGCCCGCGAGTGCTGGCTGTGGCACCCCTCTTTTTGCCTCATACAGAGCGGCTGCTTCCTGTATTCGGAGGTCGAGAGGGAGTATCCCAGCCAGCACCAGGGACGCGTTCAGCGAAACGGTGCGGTAGGACTTACAGAGCTTCTGCGCGAATCCTCGTTGGACCGTGTTCAGGCTTTTCTGCACTCCGATCTTCTTCGCTGCCGGCGCCCAGGCGCTCGCTGCGTACAATATAACCGTCTCCACTGCTGCCGTGTAAATTGTGTGAATGATCTCCGGGTTAAGGCCCCAGCTCACTTTTGCTGCACGTGCCAGCTGTTTGTAAATATTAACAGCTTTTTTGCACACATTGGCGACGTGGGTGTTGAAAGTGTGCTGGTGGTCGACGGTGAGCCCCAGTATTTTTTATTTCCTTAGACATGCCAATGTCTACCCCGCCCATGCTCAGGAGCGGGACATCGTACCGAAGCTTCCTGGTAATCACCATTGCACATGTTTTATGCGGTACAAACTTCAGCTTGTTACGAATGCCCCACACCCGGACATACTCGAGGGCGGCATTGGCCTGCCTCTGGACTTCCAGGTTAGGTTAGGTTAGGTTTTGGGGGACCACCCCACAGTGCTTGCGTCCACGTCGCGTCCCCTGGAAACAACCCAGTTCTGACCACCGTAACGGAGTGGCAGACTGGGTTGGCCAAAGTGCACTGTGCTTTCGTTGCTCTTTTTATCCTGTTTTGTTGAGTGTGCGAACCTGCGGAGGCTATGCCAAACCCTACGCGGGACGCCTGCGGGCGGTTTTTAAAACAAAAAGGCCCTTCTCAGGGCCAACCCAAAGGCCCTTCTCAGGGCCAATCCAAAGTTCCTTCTCAGGGCCAACCCAAAGGCCCTTCTCAGGGCCAAACCGACGCTTCGGCGTCAGAGGCTAGCCGCGCGCCGTCTGCGGCTAGCTTCGGAAGAACTGACTTGTCGGATTTGTATGACTCCGACGATGATTCAATGGTTGGCGTCTCGGTTGCAGGCGACTCGCAGTCCGGGCACTCGAGGACCAGCCTCTACGGTGTTTCCGGTGCTTCGGCATCGGACACACCCGGCCCCTGTGTCCGTCCACGGTGGACAGGTCGGACACGTGCTACCGCTGCGGCAAGGAGGGCCATAAGGCCGCCTCCTGCGAGGCCACCACGCCACACTGTGCGGTGTGTGCCGCCAGTGGCTGCTCGGCAGGCCACGTTATGAAGGGGAGGAACTGCAATCCTCCCCCTAAGCGGGGCAAAGCACAGGTGCCGTCCGGGCCTGCTGCTGTCGATAACACCACTGCAGTGCAGCCCAGGATCTGCTGATGCAGACTATGGCTCAGTGGTTGGTGGACTTGGTGGTGGTCGCCGAGCCTTACACGGTCGGGACGGCTTGGTGTTTCTTGGTTTCGCGGTCTTCCATGGACTCCCCTCCCCTCTCGCTCTGGAGAGGGGACCGGGATACGTGGCCGCCGCGTGAAGATGAAGAAGAGGTCGGAGAAGGCGTCGTCCTCTCCCTCCTCATGGTGGCGACGGGCGGGCGACAGGCGCGGGGGTGCCTTCGCCCGCATTGCACCCGTCACTACCTTCGTTGGTCATTCCCGGGCCCTTCCCCCTCCCCACGGGGAGGGCATGAGGGGTCCACATGAAGGGCAATCGTCGGCAGAGGACTGGTCGTTAAGGCTGTGCCGGTTTCCCAGTCCCCCGCCACTAGGACGAAGCGGGAATGCCGCTGGGTCGTTTTAGTGGGTATACCGGTCTCAGACCGGGGAGTCCCACACTACCCTTCCATCCCCCGATGGGAGGGTGTGCGTTATGCATTTTTTCCCAGCGTCAACAAAAAAAAAAAAAAAAAAAGGTTAGGTTAGGTTGGGGGACCACCCCACAGTGCTTGCGTCCACGTCGCGTCCCCTGGAAACGACCCAGTTTGACCACCGTAACGGAGTGGCAGACTGGGCTCGGCCAAAGTGCACTGTGATTATCGTAGCTCATTTTGCCTTGCGAGTACGAACCTGCGGAGGCTATGCCTAAACCCACGCGGGATGCCTGCGGGCGATATTTTAAACCCAAAGGCCCTTCTCAGGGCCAACCCAAAGGCCCTTCTCAGGGCCAACCCAAAGGCCCTTCTCAGGGCCAACCCAAAGGCCCTTCTCAAGGCCAACCCAAAGGCCCTTCTCAGGGCCAAATCGACGCTTCGGCGTCAGAGGCTAGCCGCGCGCCGTCTGCGGCTAGCTTCTTTGGAAGAACGGACTTGTCGGATTTGTCTGACTCCGACGATGAGTCAATGGTTGGCGCGGAGGTGGCGGAGCAGGACGCCCTTCTCCCCTCGACCACCCCGTCCAATGAGTGGACGGAAGTGGTGGGGAGACGGAGGGGCAAAGCCAAAAAGTCGGCGGCTGCCGCCCCAGCCGTTCCCGCTCCCAGCCGGTCGCAGACGACCGGCAGAGGGGGGGGGAAGCGGGGAGGTAGAGGTAGAGTGAGGGGAAAGGGGCAGCTAGTCTCCCCAAAAACCGCGGCCGTCGTGGTGACCCTCACCGCGGAGGCGGTGGAGCGAGGGGAGACGTACGCGTCCATTTTGGTGCGGGCGCGTAGCAATGCCGATCCCACTCAACTGGGGATCGGCAGTGTGTCTTGCCGGCGGACCCAAGCCGGGGCTCGATTATTCGAGTTCCCGGGGGCAGAGGGGGGAGCCCGCGCGGACCTCTTTGCAGCTAAGCTGCAGGAGGTCATCGCGGACTCCGCCAAGGTGGCCCGACCGGTAAAGTTGGTGACACTCGAGGTGACGGATCTCGACGATTCCGTCACCAAGGAGGAGGTGGTGGAGGCGGTCGCAGCGTTAGGGGGCTGCGACGTCGCGGAAGTCCAGAGTCGGGACATAAGGCCCGGCCGCGGTGGCATGGGCACCGTCCGCCTTGAGTGCCCGATTCCCGCTGCCAGAGCCGTCCTGGCGAACCGTTCTCCCGTCCCGCGGTGGGCACTCACCCGCCTGGACCGGGAGGCAGCCAAGGAGGCGGCTTTCCTCCAGGACTGGCTGTCGCCCCCTGTTGAGGTCCTGGACGTAGACGCCGCAGCGGTTCAGCTCAGAGGGGCCCTGACCGAGGTGTGCAATTCCAGCATGCCTCGGTCTCGCCGTCCGCCTCCCCGTCGCGCCGTTTATTGGTGGACGGAGGAGCTGGAGGGGCTTCGGACCGCACGAAGCACGGCTCCCTGACGTTTCGGGCGACGCAGGTGCTCTCGGGGCACGGTTGCTTCGGGAAGTACCTGTGTCGCATAAGCAGGGAGCCGGACGCTCGGTGCCATCACTGCGTCCAGTGTCCGGAGGATACGGCGCGGCATACGCTGGCAGAATGTCCCGCATGGGACGAGCCGCGCCGTGCCCTCATCACAGAGGTAGGAGCAGACCTGTCGCTGTCGACCGTTGCTCGCGCGATGGTCGATGACACAGAGTGCTGGGACGCGGTGGTGTCCTTCTGCGAAACCGTCATGTCGCAGAAGGAAGCTGCGGAGAGGGAGAGGGAGATTTCAAGTTCCTTCCCATCCCGCAGCAGACGCACCGGGCGTCGGCAGAGGGCGGATAACGCCCTCTTCCGGTCCCCCTAAACAGGTCCAGGGGCGACGGATTCGGGGACATCCGTCGCCCCCCATATCACTGGACCCGAGACGGTGGCGCGTAGTGTTCCACGCGCGCCTCTCACAGACGTAACGGGGGGAGCACACCTCACTCCCCCCAGGGACGAGGCCCGCACTGGTCGAGCGGGCCGGCACTAGTCCGGGGCAGCGGAAGTCACATTCGTTCCCGCGGCCCCCAGACGCAAGTGTGCGAGGGAACACCGGGGTGGTTTTTAGTCAGTTGGAGCCTGACAGACCCCTCCGCCCTCCCCAGGCGGAGGACATCCGTTTCCGGATTTTCCACCTCGCAACAAAAAAAAAAAAAAAAAAAGGTTAGGTTAGGTTAGGTTGCCATCCCCCTGTTAATGTCCGTCCGCCGCTGGCAGCGGACAAGCGGAAGAAGGCGTTGGAGTCCGCCCCAACGGTGGCTGGGCCTACGTGGGCACAGGTGGCTAAAGCGCCACCTGCGCCAAAAAAGACCACGCAGACGCCCAAAACGCCTGCAGAGGGGGCCAAAAAGGCCGTGAAAGGGACGAGAGAGCCCACTGAGGGGGGCAGCTCGTCCTCCAAAGAAAATGAGGGTGCCTGGAAGACGGCGGAAAGCCGAAAGAAGAGGCAGAAGAGGGGCCGCAAGGCCAAGAAAGCGCGGGGCTCTGGGGGGCAAATCCAGAGCACACCCAAGATCCGCGTTCCTCGCTCAGAGGCAGTGGTGGTGACGCTTCAGCCCGAAGCAAAAGACAGAGGCGTCACCTACCAAAAGGTACTGGCGGACGCGAAGAGCAAGCTGGTCTTCGCTGACTTTGGTACCCCGGACGGCTTCCGTTTCAGGACGGCAGCCACGGGGGCCAAAATGTTCGAGTTGGCGGGGACCAGCAGTACTGAGAGGGCGGACGCTCTAGCTGCGAAACTGAGGGACGTCCTCAACCCCGAGGAGGCGCGGGTGTCCAGGCCCATGAAGACCGCTGAGGTGCGCGTCGATGGGCTGGACGACTCAGTGACCCCGGAAGAGGTGGTGGCGCCCATAGCCCGCAGCGGCGGCTGCTCGCCCGAAAATGTACGGGTGGGTGGCATCCGCGTCAATGCTGGCGGGCTTGGCACTATATGGGTGCGGTGTCCGGTGGCTGCGGCGAGGCAGATCGCGGATGCGGGACGTCTTCTAGTTGGCTGGGTGTCAGCCAGAGTAAAACTCCTGGCACCCAGGGCCATGCAGTGTTACCGGTGCCTGGAGAAAGGGCACGTCCGGGCACTGTGCACCTGCGACACAGACCGCAGCGATTTATGTTATCGCTGCAGTCAGCCTGGCCATAAGGCGTCCCAGTGCTCCGCCGACCCAAACTGCAGTCTTTGTGCAGCTGCAGGAAAGTCCGCGGGGCACAGAGTAGGCGGTAAAGCCTGCGGCGCGCCCAAAAAGCGCAGCAAGCGTTGGGCTAAGGCTGCGGGGGACGCGACCCCCCCGCAACCTAGCACCTCTTCGGCCGACTCCCGGCCTGTGGTGGGACGGAGCGCCGAGGAAATGGAGTGCCAGTGATGGCACAGTACCATTTCCTCCAGGCGAACATCAACCACTGCACCAGAGCTCAGGATCTTCTGCTCCAGAGCATGGCGCAGTGGTTGATAAATGTGGCGGTGGTCGCTGAGCCGTATTTCATCCCCCCCCGGGATAACTGGGCAGGGGATCTGGACGGCCTGGTGGCCATCATCGGCGCGACTCTCGTCGACGTATCTCGTGGTCACGGTTGGGTTGCGGCCCTTGTGAACGGGATCGTCACGATCGGGGCGTATTTTTCGCCCAACAGGAGTCTCGCCGACTTCGAGAGTTTCCTTGTTGAGTTCGGAGCCGTCGTCGGCCAGTCTCACCCTCGACCCATTTTGCTTCTCGGTGACCTCAACGCCAAGTCTGCGGCGTGGGGTTCCCCGATCACGGACCCGAGAGGCGAAGTGCTAGAGGAGTGGGCCATTACGACGGGCCTGGCCGTCTTAAATCGGGGTTCAGCCTACACGTGTGTACGGCAGCGGGGCGGGTCCATAGTGGACGTCTCGTTCGCTAGTCCTGCTGTCGTGCACCGCGTCCGTGATTGGCACGTTGAAGTGGAGGTGGAGACGCTATCGGATCACCGATACATCCGCTTCGACGTCTCCACCCAGACCGCTGGAGATCGTCGCCAATCAGGGCCCCGAAGAGACGGCCCGCGTTGGGCGCTAAAACGCCTCGACAGGGAGGCTCTCGAAGAAGCCGCCATAGTCCAAGCCTGGATTCGGGAGTCGGCTACCGTCGGTCCCGTCGACGTCGAACTGGAGGCGCAGTGGTTTGGCGATGCGATGACGCAGATCTGCGACGCATGCATGCCACGCGTCTCCTCTCTGTCCGCACGGCGCCGCTTGTACTGGTGGTCTGTCGAGATCGGGCGACTGCGCGTCGAATGCGCTGACGCCAGACGCCCGTACACGCGGTGCCGGAGAAGACGTCCACGGGTTCCTGAGGAAGAAGCCGCGCTGTATGAGGTGTACCGCGCGGCGAAGCTGGCTCTGTGGCTGGCCATCGGCGAGTCGAAGACACGCTCCAGGGAGGAAATGCTGGCGAGCTTAGACGGGGATCCGTTTGGGCGCCCTTACCGGTCGGTCCGAGGGAAACTTCGGCCGTGGTCGCCCCCGCTAACGGAAAGTCTCGAGCCGCAGTTCCTGGAGCGAGTGGTCTCGGCCCTCTTCCCTGAGAGAGCTGAGTATGAGCCACCGCCGATGGTTCTGCACACAGCTGCAGAGCCAGAAGATGACAGCGAAACCATCCCAGAGGTGACACAGGCAGAGATGGGCGCGGCCCTATTGCGGCTCCGGGCTAAAAACACTGCTCCGGGGCCCGATGGAGTGCCTGGCCGCGCTCTGGTCCTCGCCTTGAAGGAGCTGGAGCCCCCACTGAGAGGACTCTTCTCGGCATGCCTTGAGCAGGGCCAGTTCCCTACCCGGTGGAAGACTGGTCGACTGGTCTTGCTCAGGAAGGCGGGGCGCCCGGCGGACTCGTCGTCCGCTTATCGGCCCATAGTGCTGCTGGACGAGGCGGGCAAGATGATGGAGCGAATAATCGCAGACCGCTTCGTCAGCCACTTGTGTACAGAGGGGCCGAACCTGGACGACAGCCAGTTTGGGTTCCGCCGTGGGCGCTCCACCATTGACGCCATAATGAGGGTGAGAGTCCTGGCGGAGGAAGCAGTCTCTCGGTCTCTTTAATAGCCTGCCCTGGGGTTGCATTAGGGAGGCCCTGCGCTATCACCGGGTGCCTCTCTACCTCCGCAACATCGTGGGGGCTTATTTGTCGGGAAGGTGTGTCACCTATATGGGACGCGACGGCGTAGGCCGTCGTGAGATGTCGTGCGGTGTTCCACAGGGGTCGGTTCTGGGCCCTCCCTTGTGGAACATCGGTTACGACTGGGTTTTGCGGTGCGAGCTTCCACCGGGAGTGAACCTGACCCATTTTCAGCGGCTGGTGCCCAAGTTGATGGGCGCGGCGGGCGCGCTGTCAACGCTGCTTCCCAATTTGGGGGGCCCGAGCACCGCCTGCAGACGGTTGTACGTGGGGATCGTGCGATCCATGGCCCTTCACGGGGCCCTGGCCCGGGGTCAACAAAAAAAAAAAAAAAAAAAAAAAAAAAGGTTAGGTTAGGTTGGGGGACCACCCCACAGTGCTTGCGTCCACGTCGCGTCCCCTGGAAACGACCCAGTTTGACCACCGTAACGGAGTGGCAGACTGGGCTCGGCCAAAGTGCACTGTGATTATCGTAGCTCATTTTGCCTTGCGAGTACGCAGCCAGCTTCATCAGAAGCTGGCTGAAGCCACGGCCCGGCCGCGTCAAGCCGAGTCGAGCCCTGCGGCAGAGAACTTCTCGAAGGCATCGACAGGGAACTTCTCGAAGAGGCCGCGATTGTCCAGGCCTGGTTCCGGGAGTCGGCAACGACCGGACCCGTCGACGTCGAACAGGGGGCGCTGTGGTTCCGCGGGGCGATGACGCAAATTTGCGACGCGTCGATGCCCCGGGTCCACACACAGTCAGCAAGGCGCCAGCTGTATTGGTGGTCCGCCGAGATCGCACAGTTACGCGTCACGTGCGTAGCGGTTAGGCGCCAGTACACCCGATACCGGAGGAGACGTCGTCGGGTCCCTGACGAAGAAGCCGCGCTGTATGATGTGTACCGCGCGGCGACGCAGGCTCTGGGGCTGGCCATCGTTGAGGCGAGGACGCGAGCCAGGGAGGAGATGTTGGAGACTCTAGATGGAGATCCGTGGGGGCGCCCGTACCGAGCGGTTCGAGGAATACTCAGAGCCGCGGCGCCTCCGATCACAGAGAGTCTCCAACCCGAGCTGCTGGTGGAGGTGGTCGCAGCCCTCTTCCCGGCTAGAGCGGAGCATACCCCACCGTCGATGGCTTTGCCCACAGCCGCAGAGCCTGATGGAGATGAAAGCCATCAGCGTCTCAGAGGTGACACAGGCGGAGATGAGGGTGGCCGTGATGCGGCTCCGGGCCAAGAACGTGGCTCCGGGGCCCGACGGAATCCACGGCCAGGTGCTTGCCCTCGCTCTGAAGGAGCTGGAGCCCCAGCTGAGAGGACTCTTCACGGCGTGTCTTGAGCAGGGCCAGTTTCCCACTTTGTGGAAAAATGGTCGTCTGGTCCTGCTCCGGAACGCGGGGCGCCCGGCCGACTCACCATCTGCGTACCGGCCTATAGTGTTGCTCGACGAGGTGGCTAAGCTGTTTGAGCGTGTAGTAGCAGCCCGCCTCGTCGGCCACCTGAGCGGAGAAGGGCCGGACCTAGACGAGTGTCAGTTCGGGTTTCGGTACGGGCGCTCCACGATACACGCTGTGTCGCGGGTAAGAGTCCTGGCGGAGGAAACGGTGTCTCGGGGCGGGGTGATGGTGGCGGTGTCGTTGGACATCTCCAACGCCTTTAACACCCTGCCCTGGAGCTGTATCCTGGAGGCACTGCGGTACCACCGGGTGCCACTCTACCTCCGCCAAATCGTTGGGGCTTATTTGTCGGAGAGGTGTGTCACCTACGTGGGACGTGATGGCGTCAACCAGCGCCGCATGTCGTGCGGTGTTCCGCAGGGGTCGGTGGTGGGCCCGCTCCTGTGGAACATCGGGTACGACTGGGTGCTGAGAGGTGAACTCCAGCCGGGCGTGGACCTGACGTGTTACGCTGACGACACGCTGGTCACGGCCCGGGGGAGTTCATACAGGGAGGCAGCGTTGCTGGCGACGGCTGCGGTCTCACAGGTGGTGGGCCGCATTCGGCGTCTTGGCCTGGAGGTGGCCCTCAACAAGTCGGAGGCCATGGTGTTCCATGGTCCCCGGCGGGCGCCGCCGCCCGGATCACACATAGTGGTCGGGGGGGTCCAGATCGCTGTCGAGCCTACCATGAAGTACCTAGGATTGGTGCTCGACAGCCGGTGGGACTTCGGACCCCACTTCCGGCGGCTGGCGCCCAAGTTGTTGGGCGCGGCTGGGGCGCTGTCAACGCTGCTTCCCAATCTGGGGGGCCCGAGCGCCGTCTGTAGGCGGCTCTACGTGGGGATCGTGCGATCGATGGCCCTGTACGGGGCCCCGATCTGGGCGGCTGACCTGACGGCCGGCAGCATCGCAGTCCTGCGGAAACCGCAGAGGGCGATGGCCGTCAGAGTCATCAGGGGATATCGCACGATCTCCTACGAGGCGGCTTGCGCACTGGCCGGATCCCCGCCCTGGGACCTGGAGGCGAGAGTTCTCGCGTCACTGTATCGGTGGCGCGAGGAAATGCGGGCGCGAGGCGAGCGACCGATGCAGCGACAGCTGGAGCAGCGTCGGTCGCAGCTTCACGAGGTCCTGGTGGTGGAATGGCGGGACAGGCTTTCACGCCCTACCGCCGGCCTCAACATCATCGAGGCGATCCGGCCAGTGCTCGATCTCTGGCTCGGGAGAAGGCACGGCTCCCTGTCGTTTCGGGTGGCGCAGGTGCTCTCGGGGCATGGTTGCTTCGGGAAGTACCTGTGTCGCATAAACAGGGAGCCGGACGCACGGTGCCACCACTGCGTCGACTGTCGAGAGGACACGGCCTGGCACACGCTGGCAGAGTGTGCCGCTTGGGAGGAGCCGCGCCGTGCCCTCATCTCTGGAGTAGGCAGTGACCTCTCGCTGCCGGCCGTTGTGAACTCGATGGTCGGTAGCGAGGAGTCTTGGGACGCAGTGGTTTCCTTCTGCGAAACAGTCATCTCGCAGAAGGAGGCTGCGGAAAGGGAGAGGGAGATCACGACCTCTCATCCGGTCCGCAGCAGGCGCACCGGGCGTCGGCGGAGGGCGGACAACGCCCTCTTCCAGCCCCCCTAAATGGGTCCAGGGGCGACGGACGTGGAGGCGGTCGCAGCGTTAGGGGGCTGCGACGTCGCGGCGGTCCAGAGTCGGGACATAAGGCCCGGCCGCGGTGGCATGGGCACCGTCCGCCTTGAGTGCCCGATTCCCGCTGCCAGAGCCGTCCTGGCGAAGGGCCGGCTGACGGTCGGCTTCAGCTCGGGTGCGGTCAGGGCACTCGAGGACCAGCCGCTGAGGTGTTTCCGGTGCTTCGGCATCGGCCACACCCGGGCTCTGTGTCCGTCCGCGGTAGACAGGTCAGACACCTGCTACCGCTGTGGCATGGGGGGCCACCAAACCGCCTCCTGTGAGGTCGCCACGCCGCACTGCTCGGTCTGTGCTGCCAGTGGCTGCCAAGCGGACCACGTGATGAAGGGGAGGAACTGCAATCCTCCCCCTAAGCGTGGCAAAGTACAGGCGCCAACCGGGCCTGTTGCGGCTGCCGGTACCGCCGTTCCTGCGGCGGCTGCGGAGGGGGGTGCGATGTCCGACTGATGGATATAGTCGAACATCGCATCCTTCAGACTAACGCCAACCACTGCAGGGCAGCCCAAGATCTGCTGATGCAGACAATGGCTGAGTGGTTGGTGGACTTGGCGGTGGTCGCCGAGCCTTACTCGGTCCCTGGCCGTTGGCTGGGTGACCGGGATGGCCTGGTGGCGTTGGTAGCGCGGTCTTCCACGGACTCCCCTCCCCTCTCGCTCTTAGAGAGGGGACCGGGATACGTGGCCGCCGCGTGGGGGGACATGGCCCTGGTCGGGGTCTATTTCTCCCCAAACCGCCCTCTCTCGGACTTTGAGGATTTCCTGGAGGTCCTCACTGCAGTCGTAGGGAGGGCGGCGCCTCGCCAGGTTGTGGTGTTGGGCGACCTGAACGCCAAGTCGGCGGCCTGGGGCAACCCGGCCGCCGGGTGCAACGTCCGGGGACGCGCTGTTGAGTTCTGGGCGGCCTCAAGCGGTATGTCCCTCCTCAACAGGGGGACGGTCCACACGTGTGTGCGGCAACAGGGTGGGTCGGTGGTGGACGTCACGTTCGCCACCCCCGCGCTGGCCGCCCGCGTCGTGAACTGGCGGGTTGAGATGGTGGAGACCTTGTCGGACCACCGATACGTGCGGTTCGACATCTCCACCCAGGGGGGGGGGATAGCCCGCGCTGGGCAATCTCCCTTCCCGCGGTGGGCACTCACCCGCCTGGACCGGGAGGCAGCCAAGGAGGCGGCTTTCCTCCAAGACTGGCTGTCGCCCCCTGTTGAGGTCCTGGACGTAGACGCCGCAGCGGTTCAGCTCAGAGGGGCCCTGACCGAGGTGTGCAATTCCAGCATGCCTCGGTCTCGCCGTCCGCCTCCCCGTCGCGCCGTTTATTGGTGGACGGAGGAGCTGGAGGGGCTTCGGACCGCCTGCGTGGCGGCCAGAAGGGCCTACGCGCGCAGCCGGCGGCGCAGCGCCCTAAACCGAGTCCGGGCAGAAGAGGACCGCCTATACGCCTCCTACCGAGAGGCGACGACGGTCCTCAAGTCTGCAATGGGCGCTGCGAGAGACTCGGCGAGGGCCGAGATGCTGGAGGGTCTCGACAGGGATCCTTATGGAAGGCCATACAAGGCGGCGCGGAACCAGCTCCGCCCCTATGGTCCCCCACTGTCGGAGACCCTCGAGCCAGCACTGCTGGATGGGGTGGTCCGGTCCCTGTTTCCGCGCAGGACCGACTTCGCCCCACCAACAATGGATCCCCCGCAAGGGGCGGCTTCGCCGGAGGAGGAGGTCCCTCCAGTAACGGCGGCGGAGATCTACGCGGGGGTACTCAGCCTCCGCGCCAAGAAGACGGCCCCCGGGCCGGACGGCGTCCCTGCACGGGTGGTGGCAATAGCTGCCTCCGAGATGGAGGACAGGTTTCGGGACCTTTTCAGCGCGTGCTTTTCGGCTGGGAAGTTCCCGAAACTGTGGAAGGAGGGGCAGCTTTGCCTCCTCCGAAAGGCGGGACGCCCGGTGGACTCCCCCTCGGCATACCGGCCCGTCGTGTTGCTCGATGAGGTCGGAAAATTGTTCGAGGGGATAGTCGCCTCCCGGCTCGGGAGCCATTTGCGGGATGTGGGGCCGGATCTGTCGGACGCCCAATTTGGTTTCCGTCGTGGGCGTTCGACGATCGACGCGCTGGCCCTACTCAAGGGCCAGGTGAAGGAGGCAGTCGAGGCGGGGGACGGAGTGCTGGCGGTGTCATTCGACATTGCCAATGCCTTCAACTCCGTGCCCCACTCGACGATATTGGAGGCGCTCCGGTATCACGGAGTGCCCCAATATCTGCGGAGCCTCCTGGCCAGCTACTTGGAGGACCGAGAGGTCCTCCTCGTAGACAAGACGGCCACAGTGAGGCGGTACGGCGCAGAGTCCGGTGTTCCACAGGGGTCGGTACTTGGGCCCCCGCTGTGGAACATCGGGTTCGATTGGCTGCTGCGGGGAGCCCTCCTCCCGGGCACGAGTGTCGTCTGTCATTCCCGGGCCCGCCCCCCCCCCCACGGGGAGGGCGTGAGGGGCCCTTCTCAGGGCCAATCCAAAGGCCCTTCTCAGGGCCAACCCAAAGGCCCTTCTCAGGGCCAAACCGACGCTTCGGCGTCAGAGGCTAGCCGCGCGCCGTCTGCGGCTAGCTTCGGTAGAACTGACTTGTCGGATTTGTATGACTCCGACGATGATTCAATGGTTGGCGTCTCGGTTGCAGGCGACTCGCAGTCGCGAAAGCGGGCCTTCCTGCGGGATGGGTCCGAGGGCTCCTCGGCGTCAGGGTCGACGAGTCAAGAGCTAAAAAGCTCGCTGTCAAAGGCTAAAAAGCCGACGACGGCCGCGGACACCCACGTCGTTGGGCTCGCGGACGCCCAACGTAAGTTGGATCTTGCGCAGCGGGCGCAGCTCCAGCAGGAGCTTGAGGAGCGGGTTGCCGCGAGGGAGGGGCGGGCGCACGTCACCCGGGCAAAGTCCGGGTACGGTGCGTCCCGTGTGCTCTACGCGGACCACTCCCTGCTGGAGCTGGAACGAATGGCGGAGGAGGACGAGGAGGAAATTTTGGAAGTTGCCTCAAAGTCCTCAAACTTGAAGGGGACCTTCCAAAAGGCCCTCAAATGTCGGGCCGCGAGCTTGCGCGGTGTGGTCACGGAGCTGGTCCAGCGGAAGGCCACTGACGAGACACGGCAACTGCAGGCGAGGGTGGATCGCCTGCAGGTGGAAGTCAGTGAGCTTCATCGCAAGCTGGCTGAAGCCACGGCCCAGCCGCAGCAGGCCCCCGCCGAGACGACGAAGTCGTCTAAGAAGACGAGTCCTGCGGCAGGGGGCCCCTCCTCCAACTCAAACCTTGAGGACATAATCCGCAAGGTGGTAATGGAGGAGCGGGCCTTCACGCGAGCCTGCCTGGCAGGAATAGAGGACCGGCTCCTGCCGGTAAAGTGCCTCCGACCGCCGCTTGCGGCGGATAAGGGGCGCTCCGAGCCGGGGCCGTCCTCCTCATCCCAGGTCCAGGAGGACGCCCTTCTCCCCTCGACCACCCCGTCCAATGAGTGGACGGAAGTGGTCCGCAAGGGGAGGGGCAAAAAGTCGGCGTCAGCCGTCCCTGCCGTCCCCGCCACCACCGCTCCCGGCCAGTCGCAGACAACCGGCAAGGGAAAGGGGAAGGGCAAAAAGTCGGCGTCAGCCGTCCCTGCCGTCCCCGCCACCACCGCTCCCAGCCAGTCGCAGACAACCGGCAAGGGAAAGGGGAAGGGCAAAAAGTCGGCGTCAGCCGTCCCTGCCGTCCCCGCCACCACCGCTCCCAGCCAGTCGCAGACAACCGGCAAGGGAAAGGGGAAGGGAAGAGGGAAAAGGAGGCAGCTAGTCTCCCCAAAAACCGCGGCCGTCGTGGTGACGCTCACCGCGGAGGCTGCGGAGCGAGGGGAGACTTACATGTCCATTTTGGTGCGGGCGCGTGCCAATGCCGATCCCACCCAACTGGGGATCGGCAGTGTGTCCTGCCGAAGAACCCAAGCCGGGGCTCGAATTTTCGAGTTCCCGGGGGCAGAGGGGAGCGCCCATGCGGACCTCTTCGCGGCGAAGCTGCAAGAGGTCATCGCAGATTCGGCCAAGGTGGCCCGACCGGTCAAGTCGGCGGCCATAGAGGTGACGGACCTCGATGACTCCGTCACCAAAGAGGAGGTGGTGGCGGCGGTCGCAGCGATAGGGGGCTGTGGCGTCGCAGCGGTCCAAGGCCGGGACATAAGGCCCGGCCGCGGCGGCATGGGCACTATTCGCCTCGAGTGCCCAATCGCCGCTGCCAAAGCCGTCCTTGCCAAGGGACGTCTTTTGGTCGGGTTCAGCTCGGGTGTAGTCCGGGCACTCGAGGACCAGCCTCTACGGTGTTTCCGGTGCTTCGGCATCGGACACACCCGGCCCCTGTGTCCGTCCACGGTGGACAGGTCGGACACGTGCTACCGCTGCGGCAAGGAGGGCCATAAGGCCGCCTCCTGCGAGGCCACCACGCCACACTGTGCGGTGTGTGCCGCCAGTGGCTGCTCGGCAGGCCACGTTATGAAGGGGAGGAACTGCAATCCTCCCCCTAAGCGGGGCAAAGCACAGGTGCCGTCCGGGCCTGCTGCTGTCGATAACACCGTCGCTCCTGCGGCAGCTGCGGAGGGGAATGCGATGTCCGACTGATGGATAGGGTCGAACATCGTAGCCCTGAGGCGAACACCAACCACTGCAGTGCAGCCCAGGATCTGCTGATGCAGACTATGGCTCAGTGGTTGGTGGACTTGGTGGTGGTCGCCGAGCCTTACACAGTCGGGACAGCTTGGTGTTTCTTGGTTTCGCGGTCTTCCATGGACTCCCCTCCCCTCTCGCTCTGGAGAGGGGACCGGGATACGTGGCCGCCGCGTGAAGATGAAGAAGAGGTCGGAGTAGGCGTCGTCCTCTCCCTCCTCATGGTGGCGACGGGCGGGCGACAGGCGCGGGGGTGCCTTCGCCCGCATTGCACCCGTCACTACCTTCGTTGGTCATTCCCGGGCCCTTCCCCCTCCCTACGGGGAGGGCATGAGGGGTCCACATGAAGGGCAATCGTCGGCAGAGGACTGGTCGTTAAGGCTGTGCCGGTTTCCCAGTCCCCCGCCACTAGGACGAAGCGGGAACGCCGCTGGGTCGTTTTAGTGGGTATACCGGTCTCAGACCGGGGAGTCCCACACTACCCTTCCATCCCCCGATGGGAGGGTGTGCGTTATGCATTTTTTCCCAGCGTCAACAAAAAAAAAAAAAAAAAAAAAAAGGTTAGGTTAGGTTAGGTTAGGTTTTTTTTTTTTTTTTTTTTTTTTTTTGGCAGGAGGGGAAATCCGGTCGGACTAACACCCAGGCTGTTTCACAAATCGATCCAGTCTGGGTAGTGTCAGGCTCCAACTGACTAAAACCACCTCCTGCCTCGCTCGTGTCCCCCTGACATGGTCAGAGATCTTTTTAATACATTACTAGTTTGTACTGCTTATTTTACAATTTCTTTCTTATTAAAATAAAAGTTAACAAAAGTTTCAAAGTTTTCAAAATTTAAAACAACAAATACGTTATGTTACACTATGCTTATTTCTAAAATATCCTTTCTAGAAGAGAAATATCTATATTTGTAAATAGCATAGGTTTTAATTGGCTTTATTACGTTTTATTACTTTGATGGCTAGAGATGTGCAGTATTCTATAAAAATTTTCCTTCGTTTCGTCTCTGACATTATTTTATTAATAGAATTAATATTTATTTCAGTCTCTAGCCTTCGCTCAGCTTCATATCTCTCAGTTTGATATACTGGGCATTCTGTCAATATGTGTGCGATCGACTCCGCTTTCTCCGGCTCGCAGACGCACGCTGGGCTCTCCTTACATTTAAAACGGTGCAAATATTCGGAGAACCCACCGTGCCCCGTCAAGACTTGCGTCAATATGCCAGCCGGTTTTAACTTAAGCACAATCCTATGGGCGTCAATCGCATCTGGGAAAAATATTTTAGTTACGGAGGCTGTTTCGCCATTCTGGTACCTCCGGTTCCATTCGTCGAGCGACCCCATACGGATCTGCCGCTTGACGAATGAAACCGGGCAGCGGTCGTAGTCCGGCTTCTTTTTGGATCGGAGTGCAGCCTCCTTCGCGAGGTGGTCCGCTCGCTCGTTGCCTTCTAGACCGGCGTGTGCCTTTACCCAGAACAAAGACACATCTTTGCCCTGGGATAAAGCCACGGCAACGTTCGCTCTCGTCTCCACGGCCAAGGTGTGGAGGGCACCCTGATTTGTGACTGTTTGTAGTGCGGCCTTTGAGTCACTATAGATACCGAAGGTTCCCTCCTTGCGCTTGAGGATTTCGCGCGTGGCTACGCATATGGCCAGAAGTTCAGCCTGGTAGACCGTGCAGTACGGAGGCAGGCTAAGTTTAGCGGACTTGATCTCGGCCTCACCGTCCCAAAATGACAGTGCTGCTCCGACCTTGCCCTCAATCTTGCTGCCATCCGTGAACACTCTCACTGCTTGACGGTTGTGGGTCTCCACAAGCGCCTGATCTTCCAAGCACATGAACTCCATGGGCATATGTTTCGCCGGGTGCGGAGTCTCCGTAAATGCCACCACCCGTTCCACCTCCCTGCCCGCGAGTGCTGGCTGTGGCACCCCTCTTTTTGCCTCATACAGAGCGGCTGCTTCCTGTATTCGGAGGTCGAGAGGGAGTATCCCAGCCAGCACCAGGGACGCGTTCAGCGAAACGGTGCGGTAGGACTTACAGAGCTTCTGCGCGAATCCTCGTTGGACCGTGTTCAGGCTTTTCTGTACTCCGATCTTCTTCGCTGCCGGCGCCCAGGCGCTCGCCGCGTACAGTATAACCGGCTCCACTGCTGCCGTGTAAATTGTGTGAATGATCTCCGGGTTAAGGCCCCAGCTCACTTTTGCTGCACGTGCCAGCTGTTTGTAAATATTAACAGCTTTTCTGCACACATTGGCGACGTGGGTGTTGAAAGTGAGCTGGTGGTCGACGGTGAGCCCCAGTATTTTTATTTCCTTAGACATGCCAATGTCTACCCCGCCCATGCTCAGGAGCGGGACATCGTACCGAAGCTTCCTGGTAATCACCATTGCACATGTTTTATGCGGTGCAAACTTCAGCTTGTTACGAATGCCCCACACCCGGACATACTCGAGGGCGGCATTGGCCTGCCTCTGGACTTCCAACGCTGTGTCACCGTCGAAGATCATCACGACATCATCGGCGAACGCTTGGCAGTGGACGCCTTGCTCTTCCAGCCCCTTCAGCAGGGGATCCAGGATCAGGTTCCATAGGATCGGACCGCCAATGGACCCTTGCACGCACCCCTTGTTCGTCTCTCTATGGCATTCGGCGCCCGCGTACCTCACTCGGACACTCCTACCAGTCAGGTAGCTGTCTATCAACCTTCTGATATTCACCGGGCACTTTTCCTCAGCCAGTCTGGTTCTGATGGCCGGCCACCATGCGCTATCGAAGGCTCCCTCTATGTCCAATGATACAACAGTGATCAGCTTCTTTTCATTTAGCTTTCCCTTGATATGTTGTATCATGGTGTAGAGGGAGTCTTCGGTGCTCCTCTGTGGCATGAAACCAAACTGGCGAGTACTGAGCCGCGGGATAAGGTGCCACTTCAGTCTTGCTACAAGAAGTTTTTCCAGCGTTTTACCTAGGACAGGTAGAAGGCCAATCGGTCTGTACGACTTAGGGGTGGTGTAGGAATCCTTGCCGGGTTTGCGGAGGACCACCACCGTAGCCACTTTCCAGGCCCCAGGAAAGTGTCCGTGCTCTAGGCACTTGTTGGCCAGTGCAAGGAACGTTCCTGGGTCCCGGGATATAGCCTGGGCACAGATATCGGCTGTGAGACCGTCTGCCCCGGGTGCCTTCTTAGGATTGAAACTATCCACCGCGGTTTTCAGCTCTTGAAGTGTAAACGGTGGGTCATGTTGTTCATCATGCGCCCAATCGTTTACACGACTGGCCGCTTCACGTGTCCGACGGTGGTCTTCGGTTTCACCCTCCTCTAGGTCCTCGGGGTAGAAGGTCTCGGCCAGTAGCATAGCCGATTCCTGCGCACTCAGCGGTACTCCATCCTTCACTAACGGCAGGTCCTCCTGTCTTTTGGCGGTTCGTCCTATGACCCTATAGATCCCTTCCCACATACCTTCCCTATCCTGTCTTCCGCAGAACCCCTTCCATCCTTCTGTCTGTGCCTTCATAGCCAGTGACTCGTAATTCCTTTTTGCTTGCAGGTACTCATCGATGACTTTTTGTCTTCGGACTCTTGCAGCGCATCGGATGCGGCGTCTTCGGGTGTTCACCTCCGACATCAACTCAGCGAGCTCTTTGGACCACCACGGAATGGTGAGTTGGTTATTATTACTAATTTTGACCAAAGTTTCTTCACACGTTTCTTTAATTTTGTCTACATATTTATTTACATAATGTTCTAGATTAATGCTGTTATTAATTTTACCTATTTCTGTTGAATTTAAATTTGCATCAGCGTTTAATTGGGCCAATTTCGAATGAAATTGGCTCCAATTTGCTTTTTTCGTTTTGTATACTCTGGTCGTCCTGTTTATACTGATTCCTTTTGATTTTTTGAGGTTAATTTTGAAAACAATACCGTTATGGTCCGAGCTCGTGAGTCCTTCCTCGACCCGCCAGTCCTCCACCAAGTCCAGCAAGTCCGTTGAACAGGCTGTTACGTCAACGAAGCTGCTGTACAGGGTGTTACCTCTGACGGTGTCGAAGGTCGGTGTGTTGCCGACGTTGAGTACCTGCAGGCATATATCTTCCAGGGTTCCCGACATATCTTCGCCCTTAGTATCGGTTACCAGGCTGCCCCACCAGGTGCTCTTAGCGTTGGCGTCGCCGCCGATAAGAATCCTCGCGGGGCCTATTTCCTCACGAATCTGCATGAGTTGCTCCAGGTATGGCTGTATGGGCTGGTCTGGTTCAAAGTAGAAAGAGACTACTGCGATTTCCCATGCGCTGGTACGGATCCTCACCACCACGATGTTATTGGTGGTGAGTTTCGGACACTGTGTCACGTCCAAGTCGTGATCAAAGACAACTATTGCCGCCTTCACAGTTCCACTTCCTTGTTCAGCGCACTGGTAGACTCTCGCTCCCCGGTAGTCCCGCATCCTCTTAACCCCACCCACATACGGCTCCTGGAGCAATGCGAAAGCAACCCTCCGCTCACTAGCCACAAGCATGAGTTCTTGGGTTGCAAGGTTCTTCCTCTGCAGATTCGCTTGGATTACCTGGTAATTCTGACTGGCGCTCTGGTGCGTTCGAGAAACCCTGGATGAGTCACTCCCTGTTTCCGCCGGCTTGCCCTTAGCAATACGCCACCGACAGTCGCGCCAATGCGTCCCACTTCACGCGGACTGGGCACTCGCTGTCGAAGGCGTTGTGCTCGGTCTTCCCCAGCTTTGCGGAAACACAGTTCCTGCACTTTGGTGCTTCTGCTGCCAGCCGCGAGGGGCAGTCGACCCTCAGATGGGGATCGCCACAGTGTGTGCAGAGGTCAGCGGGTTCCGTGCACAGTTTACGGCCATGGCCGAACCGCAAGCAGCGAGTGCACTGAATCAGTGGTGACTGGTCCAGTACACGCACCCGCTGCAGGTCTATGTGCACTCTCCCAGCATAAGTCAGCCTCTGCCACACACAAGGAGACACCTGCAGGATGACGTGGCACATGTGGGGGTTCCTCGTCCTGCGACGGTACTTCACCCCCAACCTCAGGTCATCCGCAGGCACGTCCCCTATGAGATGGCTGTTCTGACGCTTTAGTGCGTCGATGACCTCTTCATCCGAGTGGCACGAGAGGACGTCCTTGGCGATGATGAGAGGATCCTTATTCTTCACCTCTTCAACATTTAAGTTTCCAGCCTTCTTAATCCTCTCTGCCACCCGAGTAAGTTCCTCCCTGGTCCTGAAGCCGACCACCACCTTCTGGTCCTTCGCTTTTCGCAGCCTCTCAACCCTGGTTCCCTCGTTCCTGGCATCGACCGCCGTCCTAAGCTTCTCAAGAACCTCTTCCCCGGTGTCCTGGTCATTAACTGATGACACGACCATCGAGTGAAGAGGCTCCTGGACTTGCTGCTTCGGGACGGCGGCCATTTCCGCGAACGAAGGGCCTTGGCCCGCGACAAAGCGAGGTGCCTGCTGTAAGTGCTCCGACAGAGCCCGCGTATGCAGCTGGCATTCCTCCAGCGCATTTTTATGCTGCTGGAGGTTCTCCATAAGCTGCTTCATGAGCTCTGTCGGGGCACCCGAGGCCGGCGTCAGGTCCTGAGGGGCCTCCTCAGGTTCGACTGCCTCTCCGGAGCTCTTCCTTCTCTCAATCTCTCCCTCCTTGACGAGCTGGTACATTCTTTCGACTGCTTTCGTGAGTTTATCTTTTATCTCCCGTTTAAGGTTCCGAGAGCAGTCGAGCTGTAATTTTGGGTTAGGTTAGGTTAGGTTAGGTTAGGTTAGGTTAGGTTAGGTTTTTTTTTTTTTTTTTTTTTTTTTTTTTTTTTTTTTTTTTTAAACCACTCCTGCCTTTCCAGTACCCTCTGACGTGATCAGAGCCGTTTTGAGCTATCACAGGTTATTTACTCATTTTTGCTTGCAGGTAATAAAAGAAATCCTGAGAGACTTCCTCTCGATACATTATCTGAAACTACATTTATTTACAATTTTTACGATACCTATAAATACTATACCTATAATAGACCTATCAATAAATACAAATACCTGGTTTTATAAAATACTTACACTATATACATATGATATATTCAGTATTTTCTATTACTAATCCTACTTATTTCTATTTATTACTAAGGCTACGATATCTGTACAGTATTTTAAAAAAATATTTCTTGTTTTATTTTCTTTTAACAGGCTTGGGAGATTTTCCGCCACGAGCCCGACACCCAGCTGCTGTTCTGCCTCAAATCGAGCTTTGGCGGAGATCGGGCACTCCAACAGTATGTGGAGCACCGTCTCTTCCTTGCTGGGCTCGCAAGCGCACGACGGGCTCTCTTTACACTTGAAACGACTCAAGTATGAAGAGAACCCCCCATGCCCCGTGAGTATTTGCGTGGTGATGCTTGTGGGGACCATTTTGCGCACTACTCTGTACGCCGCCACCGCGTCAGGGAAGAAGATTTTTGTGCCCGAAGCAGTCTCACCTGATCGGTACCTCTCGTTCCATTCGTCGAGCGTCTCTGATCGGATTCTTCGTTTGACGAATGAAACGGGGCACAGATCGTAGTCCGGCTTCTTCTTCGACCTCAGTGCGGCCTCCTTTGCGAGCTGGTCGGCTCTCTCATTCCCCTCCAACCCTGCGTGGGCCTTGATCCAGAACAAGGAGACACTCTTGTTCTGGAGCCTACAGCGTCGAATGGTGTCCCTGGTTTCCACAGCCAAGGGATGGGGGGAGAGTACATTTGCTACCGACTGGAGGGCCGCCCTGGAGTCGCTGTAGATGCCGAACGTGGTTTCACTGCTATTGAGCACCTCTCCTGCTGCCTTCTGTAGGGCCAAGAGTTCCGCCTGGTAGACGGTGCAGTAAGACGACAAGGCAAGTTTGAGGGCCTTAGTTTCGGCGGCACCATTCCACAAGGATAGCGCCGCCCCAACCCTGCCCTCAATCTTGCTGCCGTCAGTGAATATACGGGTTAGGTTAGGTTAGGTTAGGTTAGGTTAGGTTAGGTTAGGTTAGGTTTTTTTTTTTTTTTTTTTTTTTTTTTTTTTTTTTTTTGTTTTGGCAGGAGTGGGAAATCCCCACGGACACCTCGACTATCTCGCGATGCGTGAGATAGTCGAGGTAGTGCCGGACTCGAACCGGCTAAAACCACACTCCTGCCCCACCAGTGTCCCTCTGACATGATCAGAGACCTTCTTTTGCGGGTGGTTTGCCTTTCATTGGCGTCAATTTGTTTTGGAGGCCGAAGAGACCGTACCCTGTTTTTTGTTTCCTACTAGAATGAAAAGTGCTATTTGGTACGAATAATTCAATTTACTTAATAAATAAAACGTTTTGTTTTACTTTTGATTATTACTCTAATTATACAATTTATTTTAATTCCTGTTTATTTAATTTTCTATCTATGATCTAAATTTTAATTTTTACTATTTATTTCTATGTTTTTTTTTGTTCTTATTTTACCCTCATGTCTATATTTCTCTGTGATTACTTTAATTTAATTTCATTATTTAATTTATTTGTCGTTTTTTACTTTTGTTTCTAAGATATCGGCACTATATATTAAATATATACTTAGATATCATATTATTAAATTTTGTACAACAATAAAAAATAAAAAGATTTTTAATTGCTAGTAGACAATTGGTTAGGTTAGGTTAGGTTAGGTTTGCTCGAGCGCATTATCGCAGACCGCCTCGTCAGCCACTTGAGTACAGAGGGGCCGAACCTGGACGACAGCCAGTTTGGGTTCCGCCGTGGGCGCTCCACAATTGATGCCATCATGAGGGTAAGAGTCCTGGCGGAGGAAGCAGTGTCTCGGGGCGGGGTGGTGCTGGCGGTGTCCTTGGACATCTCCAACGCCTTTAATAGCCTGCCCTGGGGTTGCATTAGGGAGGCCCTGCGCTATCACCGGGTGCCTCTCTACCTCCGCAACATCGTGGGGGCTTATTTGTCGGGAAGGTGTGTCACCTATATGGGACGCGACGGCGTAGGCCGTCGTGAGATGTCGTGCGGTGTTCCACAGGGGTCGGTTCTGGGCCCTCCCTTGTGGAACATCGGTTACGACTGGGTTTTGCGGTGCGAGCTTCCACCGGGTGCGAACCTGACGTGTTATGCGGACGACACGCTGGTCATTGCCCGGGGGAGCTCGTACAGGGAAGCAGCGTTGCTGGCTACGGCTGCGGTCTCGCAGGTGGTGAGCCGCATACGACGCCTGGGCCTGGAGGTGGCCCTCAACAAGTCGGAGGCCATTGCGTTTCATGGCCCCCGACGGGCGCCGCCGCTGGGATCACACATAGTGGTCGGGGGGGCCCGGATCGCTGTCGAGTCAACCATGAAGTACCTGGGATTGGTGCTCGACAGCCGTTGGGACTTCGGACCCCACTTTCAGCGGCTGGTGCCCAAGTTGATGGGCGCGGCGGGCGCGCTTTCAACGCTGCTTCCCAATTTGGGGGGCCCGAGCTCCGCCTGTAGGCGGTTGTACGTGGGGATCGTGCGATCCATGGCCCTTTACGGGGCCCCAGTATGGGCGACGGACCTGACGGCCCGCACTATCGCAGTTCTGCGCAAACCGCAGAGAGCGATGGCCGTCAGGGTCATACGGGGATATCGCACGATCTCCTACGAGGCGGCTTGTGTACTGGCCGGATCCCCGCCGTGGGACCTGGAGGCGAAAGCCCTCGCGACGCTACATCAGTGGCGCGAGGACGCCAAGGATCGGGGCGAAAGGCTGGTGCAGCGACAGATCACGCTGCACCGGTCTCAGCTCCGACAGGTCATGGTGGCGGAATGGCGGGGGAGGCTTGACCATCCCTCCGCCGGCCTCGACACAATCGAGGCGATCCGGCCAGTACTCGACGATTGGCTCGGGAGGAAGCACGGCTCCCTGACGTTTCGGGCGACGCAGGTGCTCTCGGGGCACGGTTGCTTCGGGAAGTACCTGTGTCGCATAAGCAGGGAGCCGGACGCTCGGTGCCATCACTGCGTCCAGTGTCCGGAGGATACGGCGCGGCATACGCTGGCAGAATGTCCCGCGTGGGACGAGCCGCGCCGTGCCCTCGTGACAGAGATAGGTGGAGACCTGTCGCTGCCGACCGTTGCTCACGCGATGGTCGACAGCACAGAGTCCTGGGACGCGGTGGTGTCCTTCTGCGAAACCGTCATGTCGCAGAAGGAAGCTGCGGAGAGGGAGAGGGAAATCTCGAGTTCCTTCCCATCCCGCAGCAGACGCACCGGGCGTCGGCAGAGGGCGGATAACGCCCTCTTCCGGCCCCCCTAAACAGGTCCAGGGGCGACGGATTCGGGGACATCCGTCGCCCCCCATATCACTGGACCCGAGACGGTGGCGCGTAGTGTTCCACGCGCGCCTCTCACAGACGTAACGGGGGGAGCACACCTCACTCCCCCCAGGGACGAGGCCCGCACTGGTCGAGCGGGCCGGCACTAGTCCGGGGCAGCGGAAGTCACATTCGTTCCCGCTGCCCCCAGACGCAAGTGTGCGAGGGAACACCGGGGTGGTTTTTAGTCAGTTGGAGCCTGACAGACCCCTCCGCCCTCCCCAGGCGGAGGACATCCGTTTCCGGATTTTCCACCTCGCAACAAAAAAAAAAAAAAAAAAAAAAGGTTAGGTTAGGTTAGGTTAGGTTAGGTTAGGTTAGGTTAGGTTAGGTTAGGTTAGGTTAGGTTAGGTTTTTTTTTTTTTTTTTTTTTTTTTTTTTTTTTTTAATCTAATTCCTCTGGCGGAGCCAAAGCCTGTACTATCTTATGTTTCTCTTGCATTCCAGTTCTATCAAGTATTCCTCTCGCACTTTTATTCCTCATACTTTGTCTTTCTATTATTCCATCTTCTCTTCTTATCTTTAAGGGTGGGATGCCCTTCTACTTTCCCTAGTCTGTACTCTATTTTGTTCTTTTCTCTTTATTCGGGTTTAACCCAGGACGCAATGTTTTTATTAATCTCCATTAAATCTTATTACTTTACATGTTTATCAACAAATTTTACAACCATCTTTTAAAAACTATTATTTCTTTTACATATTTCTAAATATCACTATTTCTAATTTTACAACAATCTTATACTATCCTTACTCCTAGTCACATATTTTAATGCTATTTCTATTTGCCAATCTTAATTCTAACACATTTTGTGAATGACATATTTCTATTAGCTATCTTATTTATCTATTTCACATACAGTTTCTTACGGCTACTTACGCTCTAAAATTGAAGTGGCAATCATTAACATTGTAAAAAGAATACTAATGGGTTTTTCTGGCATTTGGCTATTTTATAACTTCTGTTCTCAATGCTTGACTCTAATATTATATACAATATTATGCAAACATTTTTGCTTAAGCTGTTCTGTTTCTCTTTATTACTCTTTCGCAAATTTTTACGCAAAATTCCAGAAACAACTCTCTCTTTTTGCTCTTCATTATGAGCCACACATTTTCGGCGTCCAGTTTGGTGTCGAGTACTAGCTCGGCCACAAGTCTTTCCTGGTCGAATACGGGACAGCTGAACAATACATGTGGCACCGTCTCAGCAATGTCAGGATCGCAGATGCAAGATGGGCTCTCCTTACACTTGAAGCGATTCAAGTATTCCGAGAACCCACCGTGCCCGGTCATGATCTGCGTCAATATGTTGCTGATTTTAATTTTTCTGACTATCCTGTAAGCCGCCACCGCATCCGGGAAGAACAGTTTTGTTCCAGACGCAGTTTCCCCATCGCAGTATCTCCGGTTCCACACATCAAGAGTTGCCGTACGAATGCACCGCTTGACGTATGAAACCGGACACAGATCGTAGTCAGGCTTTCGTTTAGAACTCTCAGCGGCACTTTTGGCGAGTTCATCTGCCCTCTCATTACCTTCCAACCCCGCGTGGGCTTTGATCCAAAAGAAGGTAACGGCCTTGTTTTGGATTGACAGGGACCTAAGGTTGGCCCTTGTCTCTACAGCCAGGGGGTGGTGGCGGTTGTAATTTTGTATGGTTTGGAGGGCTGCCATAGAGTCGCTGAAGATTCCAAACGAATGCGCTCTGTGCTTTTGTATCTCCCTAGTTGCAACGCATATTGCCAGAAGCTCAGCCTGATAAACTGTGGAGTAGTGTGGGAGGGCAAGCTTGAGGGTTTTGGTTTCGGCGTCACCGCTCCATACGGATAGTGCCGCTCCAACCTTTCCCCCAATCTTGCTCCCGTCCGTGAAGATACGAACTTCAAGTTCGTTCCCGGCATCGTCTAGTTGCTCTTGGTTTACCAGGCTAACGAGCTCTAGCTCAGCGCGCTCTGCGGGGTGTGGAGCTTCCATTGCCGAGGCGGTCTGCTCGACCTCCCTGTCGCCAAGTGCTGGCTGAGGCACCCCCCTCCTGGCCTCGTATAGCGATGCCGCTTCACGGACTCGCAGGTCGAGAGGAAGTATCCCAGCCAGCACCAGCGCGGAGTTCAAGGAGACCGTCCGGTATCCTTTGCACAGCTTTTGCGCAATACCTCGCTGTACTGCTCCTAACTGTTTTCTGACGCCTAGCTTGTCGACGGCCGGAGCCCATGCGCTGGCGGCGTACAGGATGACTGGTTCGACAGTGGCCACATATATGATCCTAATGACCTCGGGGTTTAGACCCCAGCTGGTCTTTGCTGCCCTAGTCAGCTGCTTGTGGATGTCTATTGCCCTTCTGCAAATATTTGTGACGTGTGCGTTAAAAGTTAGCTGTTTGTCGATGGTGACACCTAGGATTTTGATCTCGTTGGACATGGCAATGTCGGTCCCGCCCATGCTTAAGCGCGGGGTGTCGTATTTCAGTTTGCGCGTTATAACCATCGCATTGGTTTTTTGCGGAGCAAATTTAAGCTTGTTTTGGACACCCCACGCCCGAACATGTTCAAGAGCGGCATTGGCACGTCCCTCGATCTCCAACGCCGTGTCACCATCGAAAAGCAGCACGACGTCGTCTGCAAAAGCCTGGCAATAGTCACCCCTAGCTTCCAAGCTCTTAAGAAGCGGGTCCAGCACCAAATTCCAAAAGATTGGCCCTGCGATGGAGCCCTGGACACAGCCCTTGCTTGTGGCCTTACAGTACTCTTCACCTGCGTATCTGACTCTGACCCTTCGGTTGTTGAGGTAGCTGTCGATGACCCTCCTCAAGCCTATCGGACACTGTTCCTCAGCCAGACGGACTCTTATAGCTGGCCACCACGCGCTGTCGAAGGCTCCCTCTATGTCCAATGATACCAGTACTGTAATTTTCTTAAGTGTCAGCTTGCCACGTATGTGCTGCATTAGTGCATAGAGGGAGTCCTCGGTGCTTCTTTGTGGCATGAATCCGTACTGACGAGTACTCATCCTGGGGATCAGATGAAACTTGAGGCGGGCCACCAGCATCTTCTCATAAATTTTACCGAAGATTGGTAAAAGGCCAATTGGTCTGTACGCTTTCGGGTTGCAGTAATCTGATTTTCCAGGCTTTTTTAAAATGATCACTGTCGCTTCCTTCCAGACTTCAGGGAAGAGATGGTTTCTCAGGCAGCCGTTAAGGAGAGCCAAGGCTATCTCAGGGGCACTTCTAATAGCCTGGTAACAAATGTCAGCAGTGAGGCCGTCTGCTCCTGGCGCTTTTTTAACATTGAACGACTCGCACGCTGCCATCAGCTCGGCCATCGTGAATGGCGGCTCACATGATTCACCTTGTTCTCCACCATTCACGACGTCGGCCTTTTCTCTGACTAGGCGGTGGCAGGTGCTGTCGGTGTCTGGTTGGTCTTCCGGATAAAAGGTTTTTGCCAGGAGTTCTACCGAGCCTTTTGCGTCCAGTACTTCACCGTTCTTCACCAACGGCTGATCCTCTCCTCTTCCCTTAGTCCTCCCTATCACCCGATAAATCCCTTCCCAAACCCCTTCTCTGCACTGTCTTGAGCAGAAGGTCTTCCAACTCTCGACTTCATCCTTGGCTGCTTCCGTCTCATACTCAACTTTCAGTTTCAGGTACTCATCGACGACCTTCGATCTTCGGACTGGTGCCGCATTCCTGACTCTATTTTTATAGGTAGTGGCCTTTTTCTTCATCCCCTCGAGTTTCTCGGACCACCACGGCAAGGTAAATACTTCATTTATTTTCTTCGTCGGCATTGACGAAGTGCATGCCTCTCTAATTGAATTAATATATAATTTGGTTATTGAATTTAACTGCTCGGCAGTGTTTGGTTTATCTAATTCTACTTTATTAATTTTGTTTGCTTGCATTAATTGGCCGAGTTTCTCACGAAACTCGGGCCAATTTGCTTTTTTAGTGTTAAAAATTCTAGTTGTTCTGCTAATTTGTGTACCTTTTGATCTTTTTAATTTGATGTTAAATACAATGCCGTTGTGGTCCGAGCTCGTGAGGCCCTCGTCTACCCTCCAGTCGTCTACCAAGTCAAGGATATCCGTTGAGCATGCTGTTATGTCCACGTGGCTGCAGTACCTAATGCCACCTCTGATTGTGTCGAAGGTCGGAATTTCCCCTCTGTTGAGTATGTTCAGGTCCAGCTCATCCAGAACTCCAGACACTTCTTCGCCTCTGCAGTCGATAGTCAGGCTTCCCCACCAGGTACTTTTAGCGTTTGCATCTCCTCCAATAATCCACATTCTAGAACCTACCTCCTCCCCAACACGTTTCAAGTGGTCTAGGTATGGTTCAATTGGCTGGTCTGGCTCGAAATAAAAGGAGACTAGTGTGATCTTCCAGGCACTGGTTCGGATCCCCACCACAGTGATGTTGTTTGTGGTGAGTTTCGGGTACTGCTCGACGATGAGGTCTTGGTCGAAGACCGCTATTGCGGCCTTGACAGTCCCATCTCCGGTGTCAGTGCTCTGGAAGACCCGAACGCCTCTATGACTCCTCATTACTCTTGCCCCGCCAACGTATGGTTCTTGGAGGAGAGCAATGGCGACCCCGCGCTTGTTTGCTTCGGTCAGAAGCTCGTTGGTCGCCAGCCTTTTTCGCTGGAGGTTGGCCTGCACTATTTTATAGGTGTTTGGGTTGCTGTTGGTCTCCTGGGCGCCCTTAGCAATAGGCGACCGACATGCGAGCTATAGCATCGCGCTTCCTGCGTATTGGGCATTCTTGGCTGAAAGCGTTGTGGTCGTTTCTTTTAAGATCGGCCGCTGTACAGTTTCTGCAAGTGGGTTCGCCTCCTGCAAGCCATTCTGTGCATTGTGCCCTGAGATGCGGTCCTCCGCAGTGGCTACACAGGTCTGTTGGTGCTGCGCAGAACCTCTTGCTGTGGCCATATCCCAGGCATCTCGAGCACTGTACCAACGGTGACTGGTCCCACACCCGGATGCGTTGGAGGTCGATATAGACCGCACCGGCATCGGTCGCCCGTTTCCAGATGGCTGGAGAGACACTCAGGACAATGTGACTAGTGTGCGGATTACGTGCTTTCCTTTTATATTTTATTTCAATTCTATCGTCCTTCTCATTCAGATCGTGGAAGATGCCCCGGTTTTGATTCCTGAAGGCCCTGATGACGTCTTCATCAGAGTTCACAGTAAGAACGTCGGCGAGCCTCAGGAGAGGGTCTCGGTTCTTGACTTCTTCCACGACCAAATTCTTTCCGGAGTTTTCTAGTCTCTGCTTCACCTTCTGTCGGTCTTCATCCGAGTTACAACTCATGATGACTTTCCTGTCCTTACCTTTGCGGGTCCTCTCCACCCTGACCCACCCTTCCTTAGCGTTCACCGCCTCTCTGATTTTTGTTAGGACGTTATCTCCGGTGTCATTTTCGTCTTGAGACGAGACCACTACCGAGTGCAGTGGGTGCTGTGGAGGTGGGTGCAGGGTGGATCCGACTGCCGCTGCCTCTGCGTAGCTTTTCGCGCTGATTAGTTGGTGCTGTTGCTCCAACGTACCTTTTAATTCGTCCATCTTCCTGCCGTTTTCAATAATAAGTCGGCGCTGCTCTTGTAGTTGCGCTATGATATAACTATCATCGGTCTCTTTTTGGTTAGGTTAGGTTAGGTTAGGTTTTTTTTTTTTTTTTTTTTTTTTTTGTTTTGGCAGGAGTGGGAAATCCCCACGGACACTTCGACTATCTCACGGCATGTGAGACAGTCGAAGTAGTGCCGGACTCGAACCGGCTAAAACCACACTCCTGCCCCGCCAGTGTCCCTCTGACATTATCAGAGACCTTAGATGCGGATTTTTCTCTCTTATTTTGCGATTGGTTATTAGGAGGCCGAAGAGACCACACTCTTTATGCTTAATTTAAACGATGCTTATCCTTAGTACTCTTACAATTCCACGGTTTATTTCTTTCGGTATATTTTACTGTTATTTAATATCAATTATAGTTACTCTTTTACTAATTATTAAAAATACTTTATTGTGCTTACTTTAAATTTTGATTTTACTACTACTTGTTTTATTACTGCTCTTAGATTATTTCACGAGGTTAGGTTAGGTTAGGTTAGGTTAGGTTAGGTTAGGTTAGGTTAGGTTAGGTTAGGTTAGGTTAGGTTAGGTTAGGTTAGGTTAGGTTAGGTTAGGTTAGGTTAGGTTAGGTTAGGTTAGGTTAGGTTAGGTTAGGTTAGGTTAGGTTAGGTTAGGTTAGGTTAGGTTAGGTTAGGTTAGGTTAGGTTAGGTTAGGTTAGGTTAGGTTAGGTTAGGTTAGGTTAGGTTAGGTTAGGTTAGGTTAGGTTTTTTTTTTTTTTTTTTTTTTTTTTTTTTTGTTTTGGCAGGAGTGGGAAATCCCCACGGACACCTCGACTATCTCACAGTGTGTGAGACAGTCGAGGTAGTGCCGGACTCGAACCGGCTAAAACCACACTCCTGCCCCGCCAGTGTCCCTCTGACATTATCAGAGACCTTAGATGCGGATTTTTTGCCTTGAATAGCGATTGATTCGTAGGAGGCCGAAGAGACCATGCTCTATTTTCTTGTTAAAACATGAACAGGAAATCAAAACTATTTTACATTTACTTATTTATTTACTATTATTACTAACAAAATATGCCTCACAATTGATGTCTGTATTATAATTTACTATATGTATTTTTACTATTGATGTCTACTATTTTACCCTAATTTAAAGATTTAATAGCACTTATGCCCGCCCTGGCATATTTCTGCGCGTATGTCCTCAGATGATATTTAATTTAATTTCATTTATTTTTGGTAAAACAAAAATTCTGATATCTGCACAATATACTCAGTATATAATGTTATATCAGTATTTGCCAAATTTATTCAATAAGATGCCAAATTTATGAATTATTTTATTTTTACAGATTTTTACTTTTGTTTTTAAGAGGTGGCAGCAGTATTTTTCTCCAGGTTTGACACAACTTGACGATTCCACTAGAATTGACTTACGGTTCTGCATAATTTCAGCCACTTTCTCATGAAAGTGGCTCCAATTAACGTTCTCCATTAAGCCAACCCTAGTGGTTCGCTCAATGCGTCTGCAATCTGGTTGTGTCAAACTGGTCGTCTCTGAGTATGCGGAAGTGGGCGCACTGACAACTTTAGCAGTACGCTATTGTTGCTCGCGCGAATGCGTCCCACTTCCTGCGTACCGGGCATTCCGTGCTAAACGCATTGTGCTGGTGCTCCCCCAGCTTGGCTCTGGTGCAGTTCACACAAACCGCTGCTTCGCCAAGGTGTTTGACTGGGCAGTCCGTCCTAACGTGCGGACCGCCACAGTGGCTGCACAGGTCCACCGGCTCCGTGCAGAGACGCTTGCCGTGGCCGTATGCTAAGCAGCGGGTGCACTGCACCAGAGGCGTCTGGTCTTCAACGCGCACTCTTTGCAGGTCAATCCGAAGCTTGCCTACATCGAGCGCGCGTCTCCAGATTGCTGGGGAAACACTTAGCACAATGCTGTTTACATGTGGGTTTCTGGACTTCTTCCTAAACTTTACTGCGATCTTCTCCTCGTCCCCGAGGCCGTGAAAGATCTCCCGGTTCTGGTTCTTAAGGGCTCTGACGACTTCCTCATCGCTGTGTATTAACAGCACGTCCCTAAGAACCAGAAGTGGGTCCCTGTTTTTCACTGCCTCGACGACGAGGTTCTCTCCGGCCGATTCTAATCGCTTCTTTAATTTCTCCCTCTCCTCTTTTGTGGCGCACCCCATGACGATCTTTTGGTCTTTGGCCTTACGGACCCTTTCCACTCGCACCCAGCCCTCCTTCGCATCCACCGCTTTTCTCACTCGTTCTAGGACTTCGTCCGCCGTGTCCATTTCCTGTTTCGAGGAGACCACCACTGAGTGTAGCGTCGCTCGCTCCGGGGCCTGTCCTCCGGTGTGGCGGTTACTCGCGGCCACTACACCAGCGTAGGTCCTCTCCCCGACATTTTCCAAGCCCGCCAGACTGTCTCGGAGCTTTTCCACATTCTCGGAATTCTCCTTGACGATCGAGATGTGCTCCTTTAATATGGTGATGAGCTCAGTCTGGGTGGCAAGACTCTCGGAAATGGACGTAGGACAACAGTCAGTGGTGGGCGCGACAACCGGTACGGCTGCAGGTGCGAGAGGAACTCCGTCGCGCTCGGCCTCTTTCACCAGCTCAAAAAGCCTGTTTATGGCCCCGAGTACCGCAGTCTTTATGTCGGTCTTAAGGTTGCGAGAGTTGCCTAAATTAAGCTTAGCCTTATTTAGGCAGGCTCTCGCTTCCGCAGTACGACTGGGGTACCCGGCCTCAGGCTTCTTGAGCGGTGCGTCCACAGCAGCTCGGCGCGTCCCCGGAGTATCAGGGCCTTTTTGTGACGCGGAAGGAGTGTCTTCTCCGAAGGAGATTCTCCTCCTCGCGTCAGCAGGCGAAGGCCCCGCCTTCTCCGCCGATCGCGGCGAGCTCCCGGAGCTCATCGTCCTCAAAGTTGCAGATGGGGTGCGGAACATTAGTATCATTAGCGGCAGATATATGTAAAAACAGACCCCTGTAAAGGGGGGGTCTGGTCAATAGTAATCGTTTGGGAGGGGAGAGGTATGTAAGGACACTGGTACGTAGGTACTTCTATGTCCCTGTAAAGGGGGGTACACGGAAGGTATATATAATAATTAATCACTAATTAAAATTTTCTACTTTAACACGGTCTTAAAATCCTAATTTAAACTTAAAAACTCCGTCAGTGGTACTTTTGTGTCCCTGTAAAGGGGAGAACACAGCAAGTAGTATTAATAAATTAAATTACAATATATGATAAATTAAAAGGATAAAAAGGAAATAACAATGATTCAATTAATTAATAAAATGTGAAAGAACTTATATATTATTAAGTCGTCCACTGACAAACGACTGTCAAGATAAAAAAAAATATTAAAATATGTCTCATGTAGTCAAAATGTTAAAAAGAAATGCGCAAATTTCCCTTCAGACCCCTTCAACAGACCCAATAGTTGCTTGAAGAGCTAAAAACAAAAAATTATTTTTGCCTAAAATCCCACTCCGGCCTTCCTATACACAATAGGGCGGGTGGGTGGGCAATTTTTATTTGAGCTAGACCCGCGAGTGAGGTGTCCAGAGACGCGGCTTCGCGCGGGCTAGCTAACTACGAAATAGAAAGGGGTGAGTGCCGAACAAAAATTTTGGGTTTTGGCCAAAAAACCAGTTTTTGGCTCAAAAAATTTAGGTTTTCAACCCCCAGCCGGGCGTCCGGGACACGAAACGGGCACCGGAACACAGGGATGGTAGGTGAGTACTATTGCAACTATAATCTAAAGTAATATTCAAAGGAAAATTTGGAAGAACACTAAATTTTGTTGATTTTATCTGAAATTTTTAAGAAATTCTAAGGGTTGGTAGGGAAACTTTTCCAACGTGCGTTAAGGGTGGTTTAAATCGGTCAGGACGTAAGCGGATGCCTACTTTAGTCTAAATATGCTGAAAACAGCTTCAAAATCGCACCCTTAAAAGCGAAGATATCGACGATTTAATATTTTACAAGCTCCCTAAGGTAGATTTTGGTAGTAGCAGAATCTAATAGAAATCGATAATTTTGAAAAAAATTGCAAGTTCTATTTGAGCTAGACCCGCGAGTGAGGTGTCCAGAGACGCGGCTTCGCGCGGGCTAGCTAACTACGAAATAGAAAGGGGTGAGTGCCGAACAAAAATTTTGGATTTTGGCCAAAAAACCAGTTTTTGGCTCAAAAAATTTAGGTTTTCAACCCCCAGCCGGGCGTCCGGGACACGAAACGGGCACCGGAACACAGGGATGGTAGGTGAGTACTATTGCAACTATAATCTAAAGTAATATTCAAAGGAAAATTTGGAAGAACACTAAATTTTGTTGATTTTATCTGAAATTTTTAAGAAATTCTAAGGGTTGGTAGGGAAACTTTTCCAACGTGCGTTAAGGGTGGTTTAAATCGGTCAGGACGTAAGCGGATGCCTACTTTAGTCTAAATATGCTGAAAACAGCTTCAAAATCGCACCCTTAAAAGCGAAGATATCGACGATTTAATATTTTACAAGCTCCCTAAGGTAGATTTTGGTAGTAGCAGAATCTAATAGAAATCGATAATTTTGAAAAAAATTGCAAGTTCTATTTGAGCTAGACCCGCGAGTGAGGTGTCCAGAGACGCGGCTTCGCGCGGGCTAGCTAACTACGAAATAGAAAGGGGTGAGTGCCGAACAAAAATTTTGGGTTTTGGCCAAAAAACCAGTTTTTGGCTCAAAAAATTTAGGTTTTCAACCCCCAGCCGGGCGTCCGGGACACGAAACGGGCACCGGAACACAGGGATGGTAGGTGAGTACTATTGCAACTATAATCTAAAGTAATATTCAAAGGAAAATTTGGAAGAACACTAAATTTTGTTGATTTTATCTGAAATTTTTAAGAAATTCTAAGGGTTGGTAGGGAAACTTTTCCAACGTGCGTTAAGGGTGGTTTAAATCGGTCAGGACGTAAGCGGATGCCTACTTTAGTCTAAATATGCTGAAAACAGCTTCAAAATCGCACCCTTAAAAGCGAAGATATCGACGATTTAATATTTTACAAGCTCCCTAAGGTAGATTTTGGTAGTAGCAGAATCTAATAGAAATCGATAATTTTGAAAAAAATTGCAAGTTCTATTTGAGCTAGACCCGCGAGTGAGGTGTCCAGAGACGCGGCTTCGCGCGGGCTAGCTAACTACGAAATAGAAAGGGGTGAGTGCCGAACAAAAATTTTGGATTTTGGCCAAAAAACCAGTTTTTGGCTCAAAAAATTTAGGTTTTCAACCCCCAGCCGGGCGTCCGGGACACGAAACGGGCACCGGAACACAGGGATGGTAGGTGAGTACTATTGCAACTATAATCTAAAGTAATATTCAAAGGAAAATTTGGAAGAACACTAAATTTTGTTGATTTTATCTGAAATTTTTAAGAAATTCTAAGGGTTGGTAGGGAAACTTTTCCAACGTGCGTTAAGGGTGGTTTAAATCGGTCAGGACGTAAGCGGATGCCTACTTTAGTCTAAATATGCTGAAAACAGCTTCAAAATCGCACCCTTAAAAGCGAAGATATCGACGATTTAATATTTTACAAGCTCCCTAAGGTAGATTTTGGTAGTAGCAGAATCTAATAGAAATCGATAATTTTGAAAAAAATTGCAAGTTCTATTTGAGCTAGACCCGCGAGTGAGGTGTCCAGAGACGCGGCTTCGCGCGGGCTAGCTAACTACGAAATAGAAAGGGGTGAGTGCCGAACAAAAATTTTGGATTTTGGCCAAAAAACCAGTTTTTGGCTCAAAAAATTTAGGTTTTCAACCCCCAGCCGGGCGTCCGGGACACGAAACGGGCACCGGAACACAGGGATGGTAGGTGAGTACTATTGCAACTATAATCTAAAGTAATATTCAAAGGAAAATTTGGAAGAACACTAAATTTTGTTGATTTTATCTGAAATTTTTAAGAAATTCTAAGGGTTGGTAGGGAAACTTTTCCAACGTGCGTTAAGGGTGGTTTAAATCGGTCAGGACGTAAGCGGATGCCTACTTTAGTCTAAATATGCTGAAAACAGCTTCAAAATCGCACCCTTAAAAGCGAAGATATCGACGGGTTAGGTTAGGTTAGGTTAGGTTAGGTTAGGTTAGGTTAGGTTAGGTTAGGTTAGGTTAGGTTAGGTTAGGTTAGGTTAGGTTAGGTTAGGTTAGGTTAGGTTAGGTTAGGTTAGGTTAGGTTAGGTTAGGTTAGGTTAGGTTAGGTTAGGTTAGGTTAGGTTAGGTTAGGTTAGGTTAGGTTAGGTTAGGTTAGGTTAGGTTAGGTTGCGGTACGGCGCAGAGTCCGGTGTTCCACAGGGGTCGGTGCTTGGGCCCCCGCTGTGGAACATCGGGTTCGATTGGCTGCTGCGGGGAGCCCTCCTTCCGGGCACGAGTGTCATCTGCTACGCGGATGACACTCTGCTCACTGCACGGGGGAGGAGATTCGCGGACGCGGCCTGTCTGGCCTCGGCTGGCGGATCCTTGGTTGCAGAGAGGATCCGCCGCCTGGGATTGAAGGTGGCGCTGCACAAGACCGAGGCCGTGTTCTTTCGCGGGCCTCGGCAGCGCTGCCCACCCGACGCCCACATCGTCGTGGAGGGCGTCCGTATAGAGGTCCAGCCCCGGATGAAATATCTGGGCCTGGTGCTGGACGACAGGTGGCGCTTCGGCCCGCATTTCAAGGGGCTGTCGACGCGCCTGTTGAAGGCCGCGGACGCCCTCTCGTGGCTCCTCCCGAACCTGGGGGGGCCCAAGGCGAAATGCCGGCGCCTCTATGCCGGCATCTTGCGGAGCATGGCCCTGTACGGGGCCCCCATTTGGGCGGACTCCCTCCACAGGAGAGAGAACGCGACCGCCATCCGCAAGCCCCAAAGGGCCATTGCACTGCGGGTGGCGAGGGCCTACCGGTCGGTGGGTTTCTCGGCGGCGTGCGCTCTGGCCGGCACCCCTCCTTGGGAGTTGGAGGCTTGGGTGCTGGCCAGGGTGTATGAGTGGACGGCGCATCGCAGGGCGCTCGGGGAGCGCCCCGTCGCCGAAGAGCGGGAGGCCGTGCGGCGGGAGGCGAGGGACGCCATCGTCCTCCATTGGACGGAGGACCTCGCCACCGCCACCTTTGGCCGCCGGACGTTGGACGCGCTCGGTCCGGTCCTCCGGGCCTGGCTCGAGCGGCCCCATGGTTTCCTCTCGTTCCGTCTGGTGCAGGTGTTGTCCGGGCATGGCTGCTTCGGAACGTACCTGCACCGGATCGGGAGGGAGGAAGCCCCGTCGTGCCACGACTGCGGCGCGGCGGAGGACACGGCGCAGCACACTCTCGAAGTGTGCCCAGCTTGGTCCGAGCCGCGCCGCAGTCTGATCGCGGAGATCGGACAGGACCTCTCGCTTCCCGGTGTGGTCAACGCCATGCTGGGGAGCGAGGGGGCCTGGTCAGCGGTCGCCTCCTTTTGCGAGGACGTAGTCTCGCAAAAGGAGGCGGCGGAGCGCGCGCGGGAGGAAGACCCTCTCGCAGCGCCGCTCCGCAGAAGAAGAAGAGGTCGGAGAAGACGCGGGCTTCTCCCTCTTCATGGTGGCGACGGGCGGGCGACAGGCGCGGGGGCGCCTTCGCCCGCATTGCACCCGTCACCACCTTCGTCTGTCATTCCCGGGCCCGCCCCCCCCCCCACGGGGAGGGCGTGAGGTCCGCTGTGCGGGTCATCGTCGGCGGAGGACTGGAAGTAAAGGCTGTGCCGGTTTCCCAGTCCCCCGCCACTAGGACGAAGCGGGAATGCCGCTGGGTCGTTTTAGTGGGTATACCGGGTCAGACCGGGGAGTCCCACATAGCCCGCCCATCCCCCGATGGACGGGTATGCGTAATGCATTTTTTCTGCCAAAAAAAAAAAAAAAAAAAAAAAAAAAAAAAAAAAAAAAAAAAAAAAAAAAAAAAAAAAGGTTAGGTTAGGTTAGGTTAGGTTAGGTTAGGTTAGGTTAGGTTAGGTTAGGTTAGGTTAGGTTAGGTTAGGTTTTTTTTTTTTTTTTTTTTTTTTTTTTTTTTTTTTTGGCAGGAGTGGGAAATCCCCACGGACACTTCGACTATCTCACGGCATGTGAGACAGTCGAAGTAGTGCCGGACTCGAACCGGCTAAAAACCACTCCTGCTCTGCCAGTGTCCCCCTGACATAGTCAGAGACTTTGTATTTTCTTTTTTATATTTGTTTCCTTTTTGTTTCTTTTGTAAGACAATTAAATTTAGGTTTTTGCTTGTTCGAAATGACATATATGTATTGTAATAGTTTGCTGCTCTGTGCTTTAATCTTATATCCTTTCGTTATGAAATCTTTATACAGGATAAAGCATGGCCTTCATTATATAGTATCCTTGTTTCTATTAATGACTTTTTCCGAAATTTTGATACAGAATTCTAAAAATATTTTCCGTTTTATTTTGTCTCCGATAATTTTACTTATATTGTCCACATTAATTGTAGTATCTATCTTGTGTTCTGCATTTTGTCTCTCTGCGCCATAGACCGGGCATTCCGTCAGAATGTGGGCGACCGATTCCTTTGCATCTGGTTCACAGATGCACGATGGGTTTCCCTTACACTTGAAGCGGTGCAGGTATTCGGAGAACCCACCGTGCCCCGAGAAGATTTGTGTTAAGATGCCAGTTGGTTGAACTATTTTTACAATTTTATAGGCGTCGGTCGCGTCTGGGAAGAAGATTTTTGTGACATTCGCGGTTTCGCCGCACTGGTACCTCCGATTCCATTCGTCGAGCGACTCCCCTCGGATCTGTCGTTTGACGAATGAAACGGGGCACAGATCATAATCCGGCTTCTTTCTCGACTTCAAGGCAGCTTCCTTCGCCAGTTGGTCGGCTCGCTCGTTTCCCTCCAAACCCGCGTGGGCTTTTATCCAAAACAAGGAGACACTCTTGTTCTGGAGTTTACAGCGGCGGATGGTGTCCCTCGTTTCCACGGCCAAGGGATGGGGGGAGCCTACGTTAACGACCGTTTGAAGAGCCGCCCTGGAGTCGCTGAAGATGCCGAATGTGGATTCTCCACGCTTGAGCACCTCTCCTGCCGCTCTCTGTAGGGCCAGGAGTTCTGCCTGGTAGACGGTGCAGTAAGACGGCAAGGCAAGTTTGAGGGCCTTAATTTCGGTGCCACCATTCCATAAGGATAGCGCCGCCCCAACCTTGCCCTCAATCTTGCTGCCGTCCGTGAATATTCGCACAGCAAAACTGCTGTGGTTCTGGTATTGTTCCTCGTCTACCAGGCTTCCGAACTCCAGGTTTACTTGTTCCGCGGGGTGCGGGGCCTCTGCCGCTGGAGACATCCGCTCGACCTCCCTGCCCCTTAGCACGGGCTGGGGCACACCCTTCCTGGCTTCGTACAACGCAGCTACTTCCCGTATACGAAGGTCAAGTGGGAGTATCCCAGCGAGCACTAATGCCGAGTTTAGGGAGACCGTGCGGTAGGCTTTACACAGCTTTTGGGCAAACCCCCTCTGAACCACGTTTAGTTGCTTAATGACCCCTACTTTTTTGGCGGCTGGTGCCCATGCGCTTGCAGCGTAGAGTATGATCGGTTCGACTGCTGCCGTGTAGATGACGCGGATGATCTCCGGGTGAAGGCCCCAGCTCACTTTTGCCGCGCGTGCCAGCTGTTTGTAAATATTTACAGCTTTCATGCAGACGTTTGCGACATGGGTGTTGAATGTGAGCTGGTGGTCGATGGTGAGCCCTAGTATTTTAATTTCCTTGGACATGCCAATGTTTACCCCGCCCATGCTCAGGAGTGGGACGTCGTATCGAAGCTTCCTGGTAATTACCATTGCACAAGTTTTCTGCGGTGCAAACTTCAGCTTATTGCGAATGCCCCACACCCGAACGTACTCGAGAGCGGCATTGGCCTGCCTCTGGACTTCTAACGCTGTTTCGCCGTCGAAGATCATAACCACGTCATCCGCGAATGCCTGGCAGTGGTGTCCCTGCTCTTCCAACCCCTTCAGCAACGGGTCAAGTATGAGATTCCACAGAATCGGACCGCCAATAGACCCCTGCACGCACCCCTTGCTTGTCTGCCTCAGGCTCTCCGCGCCTGCGTACCTTACTCTGACACTCCTACCAGTCAGATAGCTGTCCAGCATCCTTCTGATGTTCACCGGGCACTTTTCCTCAGCCAGTCTGGTCCTTATGGCCGGCCACCATGCGTTGTCGAAGGCTCCCTCTATATCAAGTGACACGACAGTGATCAGCTTCTTGTCGTTCAGCTTCCCTTTGATGTGTTGTATCATGTTATAGAGGGAGTCCTCAGTGCTCTTCTGGGGCATGAAGCCGTACTGGCGAGTACTGAGCCGCGGTATCAGGTGCCACTTTAGCCTTGCTACCATTAGTTTCTCCAGTGTTTTGCCTAAGACCGGTAGGAGGCCGATAGGCCTGTACGATTTTGGGGCGGTGTAAGTGTCTTTGCCAGGCTTCCGAAGGACTACCACCGTGGCCTCTTTCCAGGCTCCAGGGAAGTGTCCGTGCTCCAGGCACTTATTGGCTAGTGCAAGAAACGTCCCTGGGTCCCGGGATATCGCCTGGGCGCAGATATCAGCGGTGAGGCCGTCTGCCCCGGGTGCCTTCTTCGGGTTGAAACTTTCCACCGCGGTTTTCAGCTCCTGAAGTGTAAACGGTGGGTCATGGTATTCATCATGCGTCCACTCGTTTGCACGACTGGCCGCTTCACGTGTCCGACGGTGGTCTTCAGTTTCTCCCTCTTTTAGGTCTTCGGGGTAGAAGGTCTCGGCCAGCAGCAGAGCCGATTCTTGGGCGTTGAGTGGCACCCCGTCCTTCATCAGCGGCAAATCCTCTTGCCTTTTGGCGGTCCGTCCTATGACCCTGTATATCCCCTCCCACATCCCTTCCTTATCCTGTTTTCCACAGAAGCCCTTCCAGCCTTCTGTCTGTGCTTTTATTGCTAGGGACTCATATCTTATTTTTGCTTGCAGGTACTCATCGATGACTTTCTGCCTCCGGACTCTTGCAGCGCATCGGATGCGTCGTCTCCTGGTGTTCACCTCGGACATCAACTCAGCGAGCTTTTTTGACCACCACGGTATGGTAACTTGTTCTTTATTTTTAATCCTTAATAGTGTTTCATCACATGTTTTGGTGATGCTTTCTATATATTGATTTATGTTATGATCTAATTCTGTTTTATTATTAATATTACTGATTTCTTGTGGGTTTAATTTTGCATGAGCTTTTAATTGGGTCAATTTCTCATGAAATTGGCTCCAATTGGCTTTTTTTGTATTATAAATCCTCGTGGTCCTGTTAACGTTGATTCCTTTTGACTTTTCTAGATAAATTTTGAAAACTATCCCGTTGTGGTCTGAGCTCGTGAGTCCTTCCTCGACCCGCCAGTCCTCCACCAAGTCCAGCAGGTCCGTTGAGCAAGCTGTTACATCAACGAAGCTGCTGTACAGTGTGTTACCTCTGACGGTGTCGAAGGTTGGTGTGTTGCCGACGTTGAGTACCTGCAGGCACATTTCATCCAGGGTTCCCGACATTTCTTCACCCTTACTGTCAGTTACCAGGCTGCCCCACCAGGTGCTCTTTGCGTTGGCGTCGCCGCCAATGAGAATCCTCGTGGGGCCTATTTCCTCGCGAATGCGCATGAGTTGCTCCAGGTATGGCTGTATGGGCTGGTCTGGTTCAAAGTAGAAGGAGACTACTGCGATTTCCCAGGCGCTGGTACGGATCCTCACCACCACGATGTTATTGGTGGTGAGTTTCGGACACTGTGTGACGTCTAGGTCGTGATCGAAGACGACTATTGCCGCCTTAACAGTTCCACCTCCTTGATCAGTGCACTGGTAGACTCTCGCTCCCCGGTAGTCTCGCATCCTCTTAACCCCGCCCACATACGGCTCCTGGAGCAGTGCGAAGGCAACCCTCCGCTCACTAGCCACTATCATGAGCTCTTGGGTTGCAAGGTTTTTCCTCTGCAGATTCGCTTGGATTGCCCGGTAGTAATTACGAGCGCTCTGGTGTGTTCGAGAAACCCTGGATAAGTCGCCTCCTGTTTCCGCCGGCTTGCCCTTAGCAATACGCCACCGACAGGTTAGGTTAGGTTAGGTTTTTTTTTTTTTTTTTTTTTTTTTTTTTTTTTTTTTTTTTTGGGCAGGAGTGGGAAATCCCCACGGACACCTCGACTATCTCACGTCTCGTGAGACAGTCGAGGTAGTGCCGGACTCGAACCGGCTAAAAACCACTCCTGCCTTGCCAGTGTTCCTCCAACATGATCGGAGACCTTTGTTGCGGAAGTTTTTTGCCTTGAAAATCGGTGAATTCTTGGAGGCCGAGGAGACCACGCTCTTTTATTTATTTTTAAAAATGTTTTGCCTGAATGTTTTATGCCTATTTTTATTTATCTTTACTGTTTGTGTTTGACTTTATGCTTTTTGCTATTTACTATTAATATCTTTTACATTATTTCTATGATTTTTAGCTAATATACTACTATCTATTACATTTCTACTATTTATTACATATTATTATACTAATTTACTTCTTGGTAGTTATTTCTTTGATATCCTAATGTTATATAATTATTATATACTTATATATCAAATATTTTAACAACTGCATTGTGTATACTTCTTTTCTTGTATAAATTCTTTACTATTTTTTCCTCCAGATTCGACTTGGCCCAACGATGCCCTAGACATAATTTTGCGTCTCGCATAATCTGGGTCGGTTTCTCATGAAACTGGCTCAGGTTACCTGTTTGTGCTTTTATTACCCCAGTGGCTTGTTCGGCTTGAGTCGTAGTGAGCGTCCCAGTGTACGTGGAAGTGGGCGCGTCGACATCTTTAGCAATATGCGATTGATGCTCTGGCGAATGCGTCCCACTTCCTACGCACTGGGCATTCGCTGCTGAAAGCATTGTGCTCGTGATCCCCCAGCTTGCTTCTGGTGCAGTTTATGCACGTCGCTGCTTCGCCGATCTGCTTCACTGGGCAGTCCAACCTTAAGTGTAGCCCGCCACAGTGACTGCACAGATCGGCTGGCTCCGTGCACAGGCGTTTCCCGTGCCCGTATGCCAGGCAACGCGTGCACTGCACCAGAGGCGTCTGGTCCTCGACGCGCACTCGCTGGAGGTCAATCCGAAGTTTGCCTCCTTCGAGTGCGCGCCTCCAGATCGCGGGGGAAACACTCAGCACAATGCTATTCATATGCGGGTTCTTTGTCTTCCTCCTAAACTTCACCGACATTCTTTGCTCCTTGGCGCCGAGGTCGTGGAAAATCTCCCTGTTCTGGTTCTTCAGGGCTTTGAGTACTTCGTCATCACTGTGTACTGACAACACGTCCCTGAGAACCAGAAGTGGGTCCCGGTTTGCCACTTCCTCGACGACAAGGTTCCCTCCAGCGGCCCTCAATCGTTCCTTCAGTTTGGATCTCTCCTCTTTACTTTCGCACCCCATGATAATTTTTCGGTCTTTAGCCTTTCTCACCTTTTCAACTCGCACCCAGCCCTCCTTCGCATCCACCGCTTTTCTGACTCTTTCCAAGATTTCGTCCCCCGTGTCCATATCTTCTGTCGAGGAGACAACCACGGAGTGCAGCGTCTTTCGCTCCAGGGCTTGTGCCCCGGTGTGGCTCACAGACGCCGCACTTGCGTAAGTCTTCTCCACGACATTGTCTCTGCTAGCCAGACTGTCTCGGAGTTTCACCAATTCTTCCGAGTTTGCTTTAATCAGCGAAATGTGCTCCTTAATTGTGCTCACGAGCTCAGTCTGGCTAGCAAGACTTTCGAGATTGGACTGGGGGCAGCAGTCAGCGGCGGGCGCGATATCCGGTACGGCTGCAGGTGCGAGAGGAACCCTGTCCCGCTCGGATTCCTTTACCAACTCAAAAAGCCTGTTTATGGCCTCGAGTACCGCAGTCTTTATATCTGTCTTGAGGTTGCGAGAGTTGCCTAAATTGAGCTTAGCCTTACTTAGGCAAGCTCTCGCCTCCGCAACCCGACTGGGGTACCGGGCCTCAGACCCTTTGAGCGGTTTTTGTATGTCCACAGCGGCTCGGCGCGTCCCCGTAGTGGCTGGGCCCGCCTGTGAAGCGGAAGGAGTCTCATCTCCGAAGGAGATTCTCCTCCTCGCATTAGCAGACGATAGCCCCGCGTTCTCCGCAGAACGTGGCGAGCCACTGGAGACTTGTGTCCTTACGGTGCTTGATGGGGTGCGGAACATTTCTATATCTGAGTGAACGATTGGGCCGACCCCTGTAAAGAGGAGGTCAGAGCAACCGTTTCTACTCGAGAGGAGAGATTCTAAAAACACTGGTACCTTTGTGTCCCTGTAAAGGGGGTACACAAAAGGTATTTAAATTAACAATAAAATTAAGTGGACGTGGTGTAAAAGTATTTAAATAATTTAAAATAGAATTAAAATCGTCCACTGTCACCTAGCTTTAATAATACCAATAAAACAATACAAACAAATATATAATAATAAGCTTGCAGACTAAGTCTTATGGTCTAAAATGCGCTTTTACCCTCAAAAACCCTGCCTACAGGCCTAATCTTGTCCAAAAAATGTAAAATCAAAAAAATATAAATTTTTGCTCAATTCCCACTCCGGCCTTCCTATACACAATAGGGCGGGTGGGCGGGCAAAATTTTATTTGAGCTAGACCCGCGAGTGAGGTGTCCAGAGACGCGGCTTCGCGCGGGCTAGCTTACTACGAAATAGAAAGGGGTGAGTGCCGAACAAAAATTTTGGGTTTTGCTCAAAAAACCAGTTTTTGAGTCAAAAAATTTTGGTTTTCAACCCCCAACCTGGCGTCCGGGACACGAAACGGGCACCGGAACACAGGGATGGTAGGTGAGTACTATTGCAACTATAATCTTAAAAAATATTCAAAGGAAAATTTGGAAGAACACTAAATTTGGAAGATTTTGTCTGAAATGTTAAAATTTTTCTAAGTGTCGTAAGGGAAGATTTTTGAAAACGCTTCTAGGGTGGTAAAATATTGTCAAAACGTAGGCGGAGGCCCACTAAAGTCTAAAAATGCTGAAAACAGCGTCAAAAACGCACCCTTAATGGCGAAGATATCAACGTTTTAGTGTTTAGCGTGATCCCTTAGGTGGATTTTGGTAGTAGCAGAATCTATAAGAAAAACAATAATTTTGAAAATTTTGCAAGTTCTATTTGAGCTAGACCCGCGAGTGAGGTGTCCAGAGACGCGGCTTCGCGCGGGCTAGCTAACTACGAAATAGAAAGGGGTGAGTGCCGAACAAAAATTTTGGGTTTTGCTCAAAAAACCAGTTTTTGAGTCAAAAAATTTTGGTTTTCAACCCCCAACCTGGCGTCCGGGACACGAAACGGGCACCGGAACACAGGGATGGTAGGTGAGTACTATTGCAACTATAATCTTAAAAAATATTCAAAGGAAAATTTGGAAGAACACTAAATTTGGAAGATTTTGTCTGAAATGTTAAAATTTTTCTAAGTGTCGTAAGGGAAGATTTTTGAAAACGCTTCTAGGGTGGTAAAATATTGTCAAAACGTAGGCGGAGGCCCACTAAAGTCTAAAAATGCTGAAAACAGCGTCAAAAACGCACCCTTAATGGCGAAGATATCAACGGTTAGGTTAGGTTAGGTTAGGTTAGGTTAGGTTAGGTTAGGTTAGGTTAGGTTAGGTTAGGTTAGGTTAGGTTAGGTTAGGTTAGGTTAGGTTAGGTTAGGTTAGGTTAGGTTAGGTTAGGTTAGGTTAGGTTAGGTTAGGTTAGGTTAGGTTAGGTTAGGTTAGGTTAGGTTAGGTTAGGTTAGGTTAGGTTAGGTTAGGTTAGGTTAGGTTAGGTTAGGTTAGGTTAGGTTAGGTTAGGTTAGGTTAGGTTAGGTTAGGTTAGGTTAGGTTAGGTTAGGTTAGGTTAGGTTAGGTTAGGTTAGGTTAGGTTAGGTTAGGTTAGGTTAGGTTAGGTTAGGTTAGGTTAGGTTAGGTTAGGTTAGGTTAGGTTAGGTTAGGTTAGGTTAGGTTAGGTTAGGTTAGGTTAGGTTAGGTTAGGTTAGGTTAGGTTAGGTTAGGTTAGGTTAGGTTAGGTTAGGTTAGGTTAGGTTAGGTTAGGTTAGGTTAGGTTAGGTTAGGTTAGGTTAGGTTAGGTTAGGTTAGGTTAGGTTAGGTTAGGTTAGGTTAGGTTAGGTTAGGTTAGGTTAGGTTAGGTTAGGTTAGGTTAGGTTAGGTTAGGTTAGGTTAGGTTAGGTTAGGTTAGGTTAGGTTAGGTTTTTTTTTTTTTTTTTTTTTTTTTTTGTTTTGGCAGGAGTGGGAAATCCCCACGGACACTTCGACTATCTCATGATTTGTGAGACAGTCGAAGTAGTGCCGGACTTGAACCGGCTAAAACCACACTCCTGCCCCGCCAGTGTCCCTCTGACATGATCAGAGCCCTTAATTTGCGGATTTTTATTCTTGTTCAGCTGCTGATTTTGGAATAAGGCCGAGGAGACCTCTCTCTGCGCTCTTTATTTTACATATTTCTTTTATTTCCTGTGTTTATCCATTATTTTTAATGTTAGATATTTTGTGAACTTTTAATATATTGTCCTTTATTTTTTATATAATCATTTAAGTAACTACCTATTGTTTAATTTTAGTAACTAGTTTTATTTATATATAATACTTTATTTCCATCTTATACTGGTCTTTTGCCCAACCATTTCTAGCTTTATTATGTTTTTATAATATAAAAAGATATCTTCTTGTTCGATACCCAAACTATATATTTAATATATATTTAAATATCTTTAAATTTAAAACTGCTCATTTTACAATAAATATTTATTTTTAATAGGTTTACATAACTGTCTTGTAAGCTAAGCTCGACACAACATGGCGAGACCACTAAAGTTGACCTACAGTTCAGCATAATTCGAGCCACTTTCCCAAGAAAGTGACTCCAGTTACCATTTACCATTAAGCCAACCCTAGTGGTTCGCTTAATGCTTCTGCTATCTAGTTGTGTCGAGAAATCGGAAATGGTTGTCTTTATGTACGTGGAAGTGGGCGCATCAACATCTTTAGCAGTAAGCTACCGATGCTCTGGCGAATGCGTCCCACTTCCTACGTACAGGGCATTCACTACTGAAGGCATTGTGCTGGTGCTCCCCCAGCTTGGCTCTGGTGCAATTTATGCACGCCGCTGCTTCGCCGATCTGTTTGACTGGGCAGTCCAACCCTAGGTGTGGACCGCCACAGTAGCTGCACAGATCAGCTGGCTCCGTGCACAGGCGTTTGCCGTGCCCGTATGCCAAGCAACGCGTGCACTGCACCAGAGGCGTCTGGTCTTCGACGCGCACTCGTTGGAGGTCAATCCGAAGCTTGCCTCCAACGAGCGCCCGCCCCCAGATCGTGGGGGACACACTTAGCACAATGCTGTTTGTGTGTGGGTTTCTAGTCCGCTTTCTAAATTTTATGGACATCCTTTGCTCTTTGTCGTCGAGGCCGTGAAAAATCTCCCGGTTCTGGTTCCTCAGGGCCTTCAGCACTTCTTCGTCTGTGTGAACGAGCAGTACGTCCCTCAGAACCAGAAGCGGGTCCCGATTCTTCACAGCCTCGACGACGAGGTTCTCCCCGGCAAATTTTAATCGGTTTTGCAGCTTTTTTCTCTCCTCCTCTGTTTCGCACCCCAAGATCACCTTTTGGTCTCTGGCCTTGCGAACTCTTTCCACTCGCACCCAGCCCTCCTTCGCATCCACTGCTTTCCTCACACGTTCCAGGACTTCGCCCGCCGTGTCCGTTTCCTGTGTCGAGGAGACCACCAACGAGTGCAGCGTCGCTCGCTCCGGGGCTTGTGCCCCGGTATGGCTCTTACTGACGGCCGCTACACTCGCGTAGGTTGTCTCCCCCACACGTTCCTTGCTGGCCAGACTGTCTCGGAGTTTTTCGAGTTTTTCGGAGTTGTCCTTTAACTCCGAGATATGCTCCTTCATGGTGTTGAGGAGCTCAGTCTGGCCAGCAAGAAGCTCGACAGAAATGGGATGAGGAACGCAGGCAGCAGTGGGTGCGGGTACCGGTACGGCTATGGGTGCGGGTGCGACAGGGACCTTGTCTAGCTCGGACTCCTTGACCAGCTCATACAGCCTGTTTATGGCTTCGAGCACCGCAGTCTTGATCTCGGCCTTGAGGTTTCGAGAGTTGCCCAAATTAAGCTTAGCTTTATTTAGGCAAGCTCTCGCCTCCGCAATGCGACTGGGTTGCCCGGCCTCAGACTTCATGAGCGATCTTGGAGCGCTTACAGGAGCTCGACGCGTCCCCGGGGTAGCGGGGTCTTTCTGGCACGCAGGAGGAGTGTCTTCTCCGAAGGAGATTCTCCTCCGCGCGTCAGTAGGTGAAGGCACCGCTTTTTCCGACGATCGCGGCGAGCTCCTGGAGCCCATCGTCCTCAAAGTTGCGGATGGGGTGCGAAACATCAGTATCATCAGTGGCGGATACTATTAAAACGGACCCCTGTAAGGAGGGGGTCGAGACAACAATATCCGCTCAAGAGGAGAGATGAAGGCACCGGACACTGGTACTTCTGTGTCCCTGTAAAGGGGGAACACAGTAAGTAGGTACTTCTTTGTCCCTGTAAAGGGGGGGCTCAGTAAGTAATAAACTGAAAATTAATTTAAAATGTTTGACGAATTAAATTACGAGCAAATATTGATTAATTATGAGATTATATAATATATTACAAATAAAATTGCTTATAATAGCCGTCAACCCTAAAACTACGTCAAAACAATAGAACTTCTGTGTTCCTGTAAAGGGGGAAGCACAGTAAGTGATCAATATAAATAAAATTCTTAAAAAAATATTGGTCATCCGCTGTATAAAAACAACGTAACGTCAAAATAAAGCGCTGTTTCCCTTTAAATACTTATCTAGAGGCCTAAAATGAACAAAACACAAAAAATAAAATTTGCCTAAAATCCCACTCCGGCCTTCCTATACACAATAGGGCGGGTGGGCGGGCAAAATTTTATTTGAGCTAGACCCGCGAGTGAGGTGTCCAGAGACGCAGCTTCGCGCGGGCTAGCTAACTACGAAATAGAAAGGGGTGAGTGCCGAACAAAAATTTTGGGTTTTGCTCAAAAAACCAGTTTTTGAGTCAAAAAATTTTGGTTTTCAACCCCCAACCTTGAGTCCGGGACACGAAACGGGCACCGGAACGCAGGGATGGTAGGTGAGTACTATTGCAACTATATTCTAAAGTAATATTTGTAGAAAAATTTGGAAGAACACTAAATTTGGAAGATTTTGTTTGAAATATTAAAAATTTTCTAAGTGTCGTAAGGGAAGATTTTTGAAAACGCTTCTAGGGTGGTAAAATATTGTCAAAACGTAGGCGGAGGCCCACTAAAGTCTAAAAATGCTGAAAACAGCGTCAAAAACGCACCCTTAATGGCGAAGATATCAACGGGTTAGGTTAGGTTAGGTTAGGTTAGGTTAGGTTAGGTTAGGTTAGGTTAGGTTAGGTTAGGTTAGGTTAGGTTAGGTTAGGTTAGGTTAGGTTAGGTTAGGTTAGGTTAGGTTAGGTTAGGTTAGGTTAGGTTAGGTTAGGTTAGGTTAGGTTAGGTTAGGTTAGGTTAGGTTAGGTTAGGTTAGGTTAGGTTAGGTTAGGTTAGGTTAGGTTAGGTTAGGTTAGGTTAGGTTAGGTTAGGTTAGGTTAGGTTAGGTTAGGTTAGGTTAGGTTAGGTTAGGTTAGGTTAGGTTAGGTTAGGTTAGGTTAGGTTAGGTTAGGTTAGGTTAGGTTAGGTTAGGTTAGGTTAGGTTAGGTTAGGTTAGGTTAGGTTAGGTTAGGTTAGGTTAGGTTAGGTTAGGTTAGGTTAGGTTAGGTTAGGTTAGGTTAGGTTAGGTTAGGTTAGGTTAGGTTAGGTTAGGTTAGGTTAGGTTAGGTTAGGTTAGGTTAGGTTAGGTTAGGTTAGGTTAGGTTAGGTTAGGTTAGGTTAGGTTAGGTTAGGTTAGGTTAGGTTAGGTTAGGTTAGGTTAGGTTAGGTTAGGTTAGGTTAGGTTAGGTTAGGTTAGGTTAGGTTAGGTTAGGTTAGGTTAGGTTAGGTTAGGTTAGGTTAGGTTAGGTTAGGTTAGGTTAGGTTAGGTTAGGTTAGGTTAGGTTAGGTTAGGTTAGGTTAGGTTAGGTTAGGTTAGGTTAGGTTAGGTTAGGTTAGGTTAGGTTAGGTTAGGTTAGGTTAGGTTAGGTTAGGTTAGGTTAGGTTAGGTTAGGTTAGGTTAGGTTAGGTTAGGTTAGGTTAGGTTAGGTTAGGTTAGGTTAGGTTAGGTTAGGTTAGGTTAGGTTAGGTTAGGTTAGGTTAGGTTAGGTTAGGTTAGGTTAGGTTAGGTTAGGTTAGGTTAGGTTAGGTTAGGTTAGGTTAGGTTAGGTTAGGTTAGGTTAGGTTAGGTTAGGTTAGGTTAGGTTAGGTTAGGTTAGGTTAGGTTAGGTTAGGTTAGGTTAGGTTAGGTTAGGTTAGGTTAGGTTAGGTTAGGTTAGGTTAGGTTAGGTTAGGTTAGGTTAGGTTAGGTTAGGTTAGGTTAGGTTAGGTTAGGTTAGGTTAGGTTAGGTTAGGTTAGGTTAGGTTAGGTTAGGTTAGGTTAGGTTAGGTTAGGTTAGGTTAGGTTAGGTTAGGTTAGGTTAGGTTAGGTTAGGTTAGGTTAGGTTAGGTTAGGTTAGGTTAGGTTAGGTTAGGTTAGGTTAGGTTAGGTTAGGTTAGGTTAGGTTAGGTTAGGTTAGGTTAGGTTAGGTTAGGTTAGGTTAGGTTAGGTTAGGTTAGGTTAGGTTAGGTTAGGTTAGGTTAGGTTAGGTTAGGTTAGGTTAGGTTAGGTTAGGTTAGGTTAGGTTAGGTTAGGTTAGGTTAGGTTAGGTTAGGTTAGGTTAGGTTAGGTTAGGTTAGGTTAGGTTAGGTTAGGTTAGGTTAGGTTAGGTTAGGTTAGGTTAGGTTAGGTTAGGTTAGGTTAGGTTAGGTTAGGTTAGGTTAGGTTAGGTTAGGTTAGGTTAGGTTAGGTTAGGTTAGGTTAGGTTAGGTTAGGTTAGGTTAGGTTAGGTTAGGTTAGGTTAGGTTAGGTTAGGTTAGGTTAGGTTAGGTTAGGTTAGGTTAGGTTAGGTTAGGTTAGGTTAGGTTAGGTTAGGTTAGGTTAGGTTAGGTTAGGTTAGGTTAGGTTAGGTTAGGTTAGGTTAGGTTAGGTTAGGTTAGGTTAGGTTAGGTTAGGTTAGGTTAGGTTAGGTTAGGTTAGGTTAGGTTAGGTTAGGTTAGGTTAGGTTAGGTTAGGTTAGGTTAGGTTAGGTTAGGTTAGGTTAGGTTAGGTTAGGTTAGGTTAGGTTAGGTTAGGTTAGGTTAGGTTAGGTTAGGTTAGGTTAGGTTAGGTTAGGTTAGGTTAGGTTAGGTTAGGTTAGGTTAGGTTAGGTTAGGTTAGGTTAGGTTAGGTTAGGTTAGGTTAGGTTAGGTTAGGTTAGGTTAGGTTAGGTTAGGTTAGGTTAGGTTAGGTTAGGTTAGGTTAGGTTAGGTTAGGTTAGGTTAGGTTAGGTTAGGTTAGGTTAGGTTAGGTTAGGTTAGGTTAGGTTAGGTTAGGTTAGGTTAGGTTAGGTTAGGTTAGGTTAGGTTAGGTTAGGTTAGGTTAGGTTAGGTTAGGTTAGGTTAGGTTAGGTTAGGTTAGGTTAGGTTAGGTTAGGTTAGGTTAGGTTAGGTTAGGTTAGGTTAGGTTAGGTTAGGTTAGGTTAGGTTAGGTTAGGTTAGGTTAGGTTAGGTTAGGTTAGGTTAGGTTAGGTTAGGTTAGGTTAGGTTAGGTTAGGTTAGGTTAGGTTAGGTTAGGTTAGGTTAGGTTAGGTTAGGTTAGGTTAGGTTAGGTTAGGTTAGGTTAGGTTAGGTTAGGTTAGGTTAGGTTAGGTTAGGTTAGGTTAGGTTAGGTTAGGTTAGGTTAGGTTAGGTTAGGTTAGGTTAGGTTAGGTTAGGTTAGGTTAGGTTAGGTTAGGTTAGGTTAGGTTAGGTTAGGTTAGGTTAGGTTAGGTTAGGTTAGGTTAGGTTAGGTTAGGTTAGGTTAGGTTAGGTTAGGTTAGGTTAGGTTAGGTTAGGTTAGGTTAGGTTAGGTTAGGTTAGGTTAGGTTAGGTTAGGTTAGGTTAGGTTAGGTTAGGTTAGGTTAGGTTAGGTTAGGTTAGGTTAGGTTAGGTTAGGTTAGGTTAGGTTAGGTTAGGTTAGGTTAGGTTAGGTTAGGTTAGGTTAGGTTAGGTTAGGTTAGGTTAGGTTAGGTTAGGTTAGGTTAGGTTAGGTTAGGTTAGGTTAGGTTAGGTTAGGTTAGGTTAGGTTAGGTTAGGTTAGGTTAGGTTAGGTTAGGTTAGGTTAGGTTAGGTTAGGTTAGGTTAGGTTAGGTTAGGTTAGGTTAGGTTAGGTTAGGTTAGGTTAGGTTAGGTTAGGTTAGGTTAGGTTAGGTTAGGTTAGGTTAGGTTAGGTTAGGTTAGGTTAGGTTAGGTTAGGTTAGGTTAGGTTAGGTTAGGTTAGGTTAGGTTAGGTTAGGTTAGGTTAGGTTAGGTTAGGTTAGGTTAGGTTAGGTTAGGTTAGGTTAGGTTAGGTTAGGTTAGGTTAGGTTAGGTTAGGTTAGGTTAGGTTAGGTTAGGTTAGGTTAGGTTAGGTTAGGTTAGGTTAGGTTAGGTTAGGTTAGGTTAGGTTAGGTTAGGTTAGGTTAGGTTAGGTTAGGTTAGGTTAGGTTAGGTTAGGTTAGGTTAGGTTAGGTTAGGTTAGGTTAGGTTAGGTTAGGTTAGGTTAGGTTAGGTTAGGTTAGGTTAGGTTAGGTTAGGTTAGGTTAGGTTAGGTTAGGTTAGGTTAGGTTAGGTTAGGTTAGGTTAGGTTAGGTTAGGTTAGGTTAGGTTAGGTTAGGTTAGGTTAGGTTAGGTTAGGTTAGGTTAGGTTAGGTTAGGTTAGGTTAGGTTAGGTTAGGTTAGGTTAGGTTAGGTTAGGTTAGGTTAGGTTAGGTTAGGTTAGGTTAGGTTAGGTTAGGTTAGGTTAGGTTAGGTTAGGTTAGGTTAGGTTAGGTTAGGTTAGGTTAGGTTAGGTTAGGTTAGGTTAGGTTAGGTTAGGTTAGGTTAGGTTAGGTTAGGTTAGGTTAGGTTAGGTTAGGTTAGGTTAGGTTAGGTTAGGTTAGGTTAGGTTAGGTTAGGTTAGGTTAGGTTAGGTTAGGTTAGGTTAGGTTAGGTTAGGTTAGGTTAGGTTAGGTTAGGTTAGGTTAGGTTAGGTTAGGTTAGGTTAGGTTAGGTTAGGTTAGGTTAGGTTAGGTTAGGTTAGGTTAGGTTAGGTTAGGTTAGGTTAGGTTAGGTTAGGTTAGGTTAGGTTAGGTTAGGTTAGGTTAGGTTAGGTTAGGTTAGGTTAGGTTAGGTTAGGTTAGGTTAGGTTAGGTTAGGTTAGGTTAGGTTAGGTTAGTTAGGTTAGGTTAGGTTAGGTTAGGTTAGGTTAGGTTAG